>CM051836.1:73086517-74336517 GCA_028451465.1 Erethizon dorsatum | reverse complement strand
CATAAAAGAACAAATATAATCACATAGCTCCCTCTTTGGAACACCTCAGTACTCTCCCATTTATCAGAGAAAATACAAATTCTGCAGTATGACATATTTAGTTTTGCACCTGGCTTCCACTTGCTTCTCAGATTCACGGCGATTTCACAGCCCTGTCACAACCACATAGAACTCATTCATCTCTGCACGCATGATGCTATTTCAGAGTTTTGTGCCTCTGCTGTTCCTGTTCACTCTTCCTCACCTCCTAGGCCTTTCGAGTCCTGTCCATACCTCATCTCAAATGGTGCCCATCGTTTCAAACCCTCCCATCTCACAAGGGGAAAATTTGTGTGAACCCATAGTATATTTACTTCATTATTAAAGTTTTACCGAACCCTACTGCCATTTTTTTGTTTCTCCTGAATAGACTGCTTGGGAACAGGCCAACCTTTTAATGCATGTTTTTTTTCAAGTGACATTAGAACATTTGACACCTGATAGCTGCTTAATACGTTTTGTACAAGAACTAAGACTTTGGTGAATTAGAACTCCTGTCAATAACACAACACTTTACAGATCACAAAAGACTTCTCATGTTGTGTATGAACTTCTCACAATATAATGCTCATGTAATTTTAATTCTTATACATAGTGTTGCTTCTGTGTGTTGATTGAGGCAAAGGAATTGAGGGGGATGGTTTTGAAAGAGTCCCATGACTAAAGTGAACTACTAGTAATAGGAAAACTGGTAGCATTGAACTTACCCTCTTGATACACCTATTCTTTCTACTGACTTGTCCAGTTGTGTTGCTCTCTACTTCTAAATGGCAGGCCCACAGCTGCACAGCAGTGATCTAAACTAGCAACTACACACATTTTCTCAAACTGTAGAAAATGAGGATTTCAAGGCCACACACCAATTTCACTTTGCAAGGTGTTTCACTCATTATGTTCACTGACCTTATTTCCACTGTGTTAGTTTATATTGCTCTCCGCTTGAGGAGTTTAATGAGTGCTGAATTCCACTGGGTATTCTGATTACAATATCCCTGCATATGTGTACTTTTTTAGGAGAAAACAGATTACCATGGGTCTGAAACAAAGTAAGATTATGTGGGGGGGGGTCTTCCGTCTGAATTTTATAGTTTTTCTTCAGTTATGGGTTTCTCTATACAAATTATAATATTTTTAACAAATAAGCTGGTATGTCAAGAATAAATTCATGTATTCTATTTCAGCCTAGCCAGAAGTGGAAAGAACATGGTGTTTTGACCGATACAACTAGTTCTACTTCCACTACTTACATTTTGTTAGACATTGGGAAAGTCTCTAACCATGCTTAGCCTCAAGTTCTTCTGCTAAATGTGGATACTAATTAGATACAGATTCTGCCAGGATCAAGAGAAGAGATAAATGTAAATGTGCCTTTTTATATTCAACGCTGTATATGAATTTCGCAGTACCAAATTATATATGCACATTGTCATTGTTTCTTGCTAAATCCTATTCAGGTATTGACCTGCTGCCTCTGAGTGCAGTGACAGAATATAATTAAGTAAGTCTGACAACTAGTTCCTACTTTTTAGTGAGAGCCTTAATGGGTGACATTAGGAAGCTCACAGTAACTCAACCAAAACTACTCCTACCTTTAGAATAAAGGGTTTCTGGGAACCATCTTTGTTTTGAGCAACTGTATATGAATACCTCACTTCCTGTCAAGCTCTTTCTTTTCTTTTGCATGTTATAATTCCTTCAATGACTTCAATGCCAGCCCGACTTCTACCTCTCCCAAAGATTTGTTTTCATTTACTGAAGAATCTGTCAATATCTCTAAAATATGACAATCAATGAGAACAAATTGGAAATAAAATGCTGAACAAATTCTAAATTATGAAATCAAGAAGACTGAAATCTAATATGACAATTAACAATCATATGCTTTACATTCTCAGCTTTATTTATAATTTGTGAAACATTATCTGTTGCATTTCAAAAGCAAATTAATCAACTGCCTGTAAGGTATTATACCTCTAATGTAAACAGACACTCTGAGCTCAAAGTCCTCTTTTGGAAAAAGGAACCCATCTTTCCTCAAACCTTACTATTCTCTCATATTTCCTATTTCAGTGGTAGCATTATCAATTAATAATTGCCAAGCCATAGACATGGAGATATTCTTGATTTCCTTCACTTCATGTGATCGAGTCTTACGAAGTTTATTTTCCTCATACTTCAGCAATTCCTCTCTTACATGTTCTCTCTCTCTCTCTCTCTCTCTTTGTCTTAGCCCAGGCCTTCTCACTAATTTTGTGTATGGCTGCATTGCTTCTTCATCTCTCCTTCTATCTTCACCCTCGCTCCTCTCCAATCACTCTTCTATTGGAATCCTTTTGCAAGTACACAAATCCAGTAATGTTCCCTCCTATTTAAAAATCTTCAGGGCTGGTGAGATGGCTCAGCGGCGTAAGCGCCTGCCTAGCAAGCGCGAGGGCCTGAGTTCAACTCCCGGAACCCACATACGAAAAAAGGGCCGGTGATATCGCTCAGAGGCACGGGCGCCCACTGGTGCGCAAGGTCCTGAGGTCAACCCCCGCTACCCACAAAAAAAAAAAATCTTTAATGGCTGCTCATAACTCTTAGATTGTATATAGTTTATGATCTAGCTTTACTACTTCCTACTTTGTCTCCATCATGTTCCCATAATCTCACTCCCCATCAAAGTATTCTTGATTTCAGAATGATTCTTTGTCTGGAAAAAAAAACAGTCATATTCTTCCACAATCGTTCCACATTCTTCAAAACTTAGAATTATTCCTAAATCTTGGAAGATTTTTGAAATCAGCCATCCTTTCCACCATTCTCATCCCGTACTTACCCTCCATAGTTTCAGATAACCACAACTAGAATATATGTACCTAGCTCATCCCTTAACTATTCATTCACTTAACATTACTTAACATTATGGTACAGTGTATTTAATGCAGGCATGGTTCTAGGCATGAGAGACATAGCTTTAAATTTAACCAAGAACTGAATCTTTTCCCATATGAAGCTTGTATTCCACTGAGTAAACTAAACAATAAATAAGAGTGATAGGATATTTAACTCAATGTCAGATACATTTGTCATGATTTAAAGTGGAACAGGGGAAGAAGAGAATATCATTTGGTCATAGGGATGGGAGATTATTAAGACCTCTCTAGAGAAATGAAACTTGATAAGGGACCTAGGGAAAGAACATTATATATGAGAGCATCAAAATCTAAAGCCCTGAAGCTCATACACTGCTTTTGAGAAAAAGATAAGAAAAATTAAGTTCGTATTTGTGGGAGAACTAGATTATAATGGTTGGAAATAAGTTCAGAAGGGTATACAGAGGACTTTAACTTCTCGTGTAAGTAACAAATGTTTTTCTCATAGACTTCGCATAGTCAGAAGTGTAAGGGCTGTCAGATTGCATACCGAGTTCCAGCACGTTTAGTCAATTATCTAACTCTTGGATCTATAGAAGATATTCATAGAAACTTGAAAAGTTCAATAGTAAGGATTTTTTTAATGGAACAGTTCAAAGAGCCTACTGTGTCCTCCGAAATTTGAGGGAGAAAGAGAACTTCACCTTGTTATTTCCTCAAAAGTCTTAAAGGAAACAAGTTGCTCTTCCACTGATGACAGTAAAAATTTGGGCATTTGCCACATGGCCAGCTGTAAGGCTTTTAAAAGTATGTGTATATGTGCTTATGTCTGTATGTTTATTCTTGGGATTATGTAGCATCTGCATTTCCTTAAAGTGATGCTCTTCTCCTTCTGTGTAGACATGCTAACCTTAGGTGTCTGTCTAGCTCTTTGGATTTCAGTGGTCTTCTTTGCACTGATTCTATGTGTTGAGAGCCTTTGCTCTTTGTTGCTGGAATGTGAATCACTGCAATTCTACCTGTAACTGCTCTACTTTCAGACTTGTCCCAGGTTCACTCTGACTTCGAGTCTTTTCCAAATGTTTTTAGTATTCACTAAGCTCTGTTAAGTCTGGCAGACAATACAAATTCATGTAGTTAGAGAACAGAGAAATCATGACACATAAAGATATCAGGATTCTTGGAGAGACTGTGAAATTGATTGGGCTTTGAAGGAACAAGGTGAAGAGAAAGGCCTGCTAAGTGAGAAAGCTCATGCTGTCTGAAAAGTAAACTGCATGATCAGACCTAGTTTTGAAATTTATTTCTGAGATGTATTTCTTGGTTTAATTTGAACTGACACCTCCACCCTCTTCCCCTTCTGCAAAAGAGAACCAGTATTTTGCATTTCTTATGGTTATTACGAATATCAAATTATTTTAATTACAAAAAGGCTTAATAACTAGTTTGTAATAAACTCTCAAAATTATCAATTAAATGAAATGTGATTAAGACGTGATTCTTAAAATTCGTATGCCGTGACCAGTGCAGCTCTCAAAGTTCCCAGGGGGAAGGACAGCCAGAGGATGGAGAAATAAAGAAAAGAAAAGAGACAAAAGCTGAGGTCAGATGGAGCCCTCTCCCCTGATGGGAGGAAAGGAACTACTCAACCAAAGTAATGCGTTTATCTATTCATTTAGCAAGTTGGTGTCACATGACACCCCTTATACTAGCAACCCATTGCTTGGAATGCCTTGGGACTGGGTGTTTTCTGGGGTGGAGCAGCTTGTTTAAGTAGCCCACCTGGGCGGCTCTTTGTTGCTCTTTGTTCTCTGGCTGGCCCTTCTTGCCAGTGGAGGGGGAGGTGGAGCAGGAACACACCTGTGATCAATTTCCAGCTTCAGCCACTCCCCACATTCATAAAAGGATAAAAATAGAAAATAAAAATGACTTAATAGTAAAAGTCTACATTTGGTTAGTGACAAGTCATTCCTATATCTTAGGTGCTCTCTCCATTTTTTTTTTTTTTTTTTTTTGATATTTTGGTTGTCATTAGTCTTTCCTAAAAGACTGTGAGTTCTTTAAATCAAAAACTGCAACTTGTTTATCTTTTTGTTCCCAGGCACTGGCACATAGTGTCTTTAATTTAATTTAATTTAATTTAATTTATTTATTTATTTATTTTATCTTTTTGAGACAGCATTTCACTATGCAGTTCAGGCTGGCCTTGAACTCACTTTGTAGCCCAGGCTGGACTCAAACTCACAGCAATCCTCCTGCTTCAACTTCCCTAGTGCTGGGATTACAGGCATGTGCCACCAAACCTGGCCTCATATAGTGTCTTTTAAAAAGAATTTTTTGAGAGAATACATTAAGATGTTAGGAAATGATTGTCATCAGAAGTTAAAAATTGGCACAATTATTGATAACAGGCAATGAATAAGGAAACTAAATAATGAAAATGGAGAACCATCAAAATGGTCTGACGTTGGAATGTAGAACAAATTCAGTGAGATGAAGACAAGTGATTACAAAAGCATTTCTCTAGATTAGATCCACACTGACAAAACCTAGACAAAAGTGATACAATTGAGTGTAAAGGTGATGATTGCCATTGGAAAGACAGAATGGAGGAAGAAAAGGTTGTCTTCTATGTTAGAATTTATAGTGAGTACAGGACATAAAGAAAAAATAAAAACATAGTATCTAGCTCCTGAGAATTTTGGTTAAGAATGGAGTAAGAGTATTATAATTTACCTGAGGAAATTGAAAAGTGTAATGAATAAGGGTAAAAGTGCTGGTCTTTGAATTTTTTTTTTTTTTTTTTTTTTTTTGGTGGGTACCGGGGGTCAACCTCAGGACCTCACGTGCCAGCAGGCGCCCATGCCACTGAGCGATATCACCAGCCCTTTTTTTGTATGTGGGTTCCAGGAGTCGAACTCAGAACCTTGTGCTTCCTAGGCAGGCTCTTATGCCACTGAGCTATTGCACGGGCCCCTGGTCTTTGACTTTTAAGACAACATTTAGGTGAAACGTCCGCGGAAGAGGGGTCCGAGAAGGGAGACGCTCCAAGAACCACACAGGCTCTTATGTAAAAAGCACGGGGTTTATTGAAAGGCTACACTAGCGTAGGGTCACCCAGCGAACGTACCAGGGCGACCCCAAAGGGCAGGAGCAAGGGGTTTCTATAGGGTTGGGTATGGTAATGAGGGATAGGCAAGCGAAGTTTTACAGAAGCCAATCGCAAGGAGTTAAAGGGTAATTAATACATTCATTGGTTACTTAGAGGAACCTATAGATAGAGGAATTTAGCAAACGGGCAACCAATCAGTTTGGAGGAAAGGCTAACAAAGGAGACAAAGGAGCCCGGGCGCGGGAATGTAGCCTGCGCAGGGGCTTGGCAACCAGCAAAGTCACATGATTTCCAGGAATTTGCCCTGAGGTAGGGAAACAGAAACTTAAGACACTTATCTACCTAAAACAGAAACTTAATCTAATAGGTTAGAGTCTAATAGGTTAGAGCCCAATAAGTTAGAGCCCTAATGGCCATCGCATAGTTCGGCCTAACACATCAGAATTATAACTTGTATAACTTTTATATGAATCTTTTAACAAACATAACTTTATGTCACATCAAACTTCACATTCCCCCCTTTTCTTAGGAGAATCTTTAATCTTAAAGATGGGAGTCTTGTTGGAGGGATTGGTATTGTTGTCTAATAACCATAAGTTTGACTGTTGATATTTGTTGTCTAATGAAGATAGTTATTCGATTTAGCACACATGGTCCTATAGTGACCAGGAGGAGTATTACTAAAAGGGGGCCCTTTGTCCCGTCACCAGTGGGGGTTCCAAAAGTAGCACATGGGGATGACAAAGACAACAGTCTGTTGGTCACAGGGGATACGTTGTGATGTCATCACAGCCTGTTTAAGTCTAATAGAGTCAACCTGTAGGCGTTTAACTGTATAATTGCAGAAATGTTCCCCAAATCTGCCGGGGCCAATTGTTCTTATTTGAACTGGCTTTCCCCAGGGGTAGCAGAAGAAACAGCAGCAGAGCTGGAAGCAGGACAGTAGCAGGAGTCATGACGTGGGCCCAGTCGCAGTTAGCCTCTGCTGGAGTCTTTGAGAGCGACGCAGTGAGCAGGTCCCTGGCACAGGTGGTGGTGGTGGTGGCGCTGGCTCCTCAGGGGCCCACTTTTTGACTCTCGAGTGATGAATCCACGGAGCACAACCTGAAAGTTTTAAAGCAGTGGGCGTGGTTAGGATTACCTCATGGGGTCCCTCCCACTTTGGTTGGAGAGGCTCTTCTTTTAGGCTGTAATCAGGACTTGGTCTCTCGGATTTGAAGGAGTGGACTGGCATGGGCATGGGGATCAGATGTCTCCATAACAGTCTGTTGAAGTTTTTGAAGCATTTGATGTAGCGTCTTTATCTGTTGGTGCAAGTTCAAAGTTTTCATCTCCTGTAATCTATTCAAAACAGGTATCAGTGGGGGAGGCTCTCAAACATTATCTCAAATGGAGTTAGTCCACCTCAGTACAGTGTACACTGCAACTGCAAGAGGGCCGCTGGGAGCACAGTAACCCAGTTAGCCCCAGTCTCTTGGCATAACTTTGCCAGAGTGGTTTTAAAGTACAGTTTTATCCTTTTATTTGACTTGAGCTTTGTGGCCAATATATAGTATGGAGTTTTTATTTTAGCCCCAGCACTGTTGTAAGGCTTTTGACCATTTTACCCACAAAAGCAGATCCATTATCTGAACCTACCATTATGGGGAGCCCATACCATAGAATGATCAGCTCCATCAAAGCTTTTATCATCTCTTTCGATGTTTCAGTCTTAGTGGGGAGGCCTCCACCCATCCTGAATAGGTACAAACCAAAACAATTAAGTGTTTTTTATTTCCGCCGGTGGGTTTAATTTTAGTAAAATACACTTTAACATCTTAAGATGGCACAGTTCCTTGTCTCCGGACATCTAGTCATTGTGTTGTCAGGAGACAGGGTTGTTGTGGGCTCAGTTAGTGCCCCTCTCAGTCACTGAAGCACACAAAGTCCATATCTGGAAACAAAGAATTAACAGCCAAGCAACATTGCAGTAGAGTCTTTCCCAAGCTGCTGTGGCTATGTGAGTCTTGTATTACAAAATATCCCAGGAGGCAGAGCCTCTGCCTGGATGGTTTACTCCGAGGTGACAACCGTTGCTCCCACCCTCCAAACCCCATCATTTACCATGTTGTTGTCATCCGAAAACAGGGTCAGGCCAGGGTTTTGGAGGGGAGTGTCCTGTAAATCCAGTTGGGCTGTCACCAATCTTTCTTTTAGGACTCCAAGGATGTCTGGTACTCAGGACTCCATTTGAACGAAGGGGTTGTTTTCTCCCTTTAAGGCCTCATATAGGGGTTTTGCAATGCCTGCAAAACTTGGAACCCAAAGACAGTAGTATCCAACCATTTCCCAGGAATTTTCTTAAGTTTATTTTAGTTGCAGCCCCTTTTAGGCCCCAAAGGGCCTGGATATGTGAGACTGACAGCACGTGTGTCCCATCTTGTAACACAAACCCTAAAAACTGTACAGTCAGCATACAGATTTGAGCCTTTTAGTCAGTTATCTCTAGTACATAAGAAGCTTTTACCTAACTTGTCTTTCAATAGGACATCACTGAAGATATTTTATGACATTATCTGGACTGTTTAATATCTAGGCATCTCTAAGTACTGTGGCACATATATAGCATATACATCACATAGGTTTTTGTTAAAAATTATCATTTGATTGGTATGAAACTCTTATCATAAATATCTGGAGCACAAGCAAAGGCAGGTGTCTGAATCTGAAAGAAAGAAAATGTTATCTCTGTAAACAATCCCAGTTTTATATTTTAGAAGACCTGTACATCTGGAAGGTGTGAATACACTTAATATGTTATGAGATTAACAACACTGAATTGTCAGAGCCATATGAAAACTTTTGTTTCTTAATTTAGTTTTGTACCAGAGCATCTTTAAATCAGAAAACCTCATTGTCCTGTTTTAGAAAATTTAACCTGTTGATGATGACCAATGGAAACATATCACAATAATATATTTTGTCTAACAATTTTCTATGACTTATGAAAACCAGATCACTTAACACATTATTTCGAACAAATAAGAAACTCTCAAATCATAATATAACAATAAACAATAAACAAAACATGTATTACATTTATAAAACCAATTTTAACATCATTTTGGCCAGCTGGCAACTTTTAGTGGAAGCATACCAGACAAACATTTCAAAAATCCAAAAATGCAAAAAGAAAATTCGTTGAGCTCAAATAAAACAGCTGTTTACAGGTTGGGCACACAGAAAAACAAAACATACAGACAAATTTAAAAAATCAGAGTGCACTCATATATATTGGCCAAATTAAATTATAGTAACTCTTATAATTTTAGAAGTTTGAAATTACAAATAGACTAGTCAGAGTTATTTGTAGGTCAATAGCAGAGATCTCTTATAAGAATTTGAAAGAAACAAAAAATAAATTCCTTCATAAAAATACTGACAACTTTCATGTTTTCCTTCTATGTAGCTTCCAGCTCAGTCATCTCCATACCCTCTGTCACATACTCAAACCTTTCTTTTACTCTCTTAGCATTCTCTCTGTAAGAATATCATTTATATAAATTTCCTTTGATATATCTTTGTCAAAACTTATTTTGACCCCTTGTTCCTGGGTTGTTACAATTACGCCCAGTTTCCCGCTAGTTGCAAATTCTACAGCCATTTGTGATCTAAGAGCAGAGACCCTCTTTGTATGCGGAGAAAGAGAAAAGCACACTTCAGGATAAGGTTTTTGTCCCAGGTGTTTTGAGCCAGGGCACCCAGCTTGTGCTTCCCACTGTGGCTTACTCAGCTTACTCAATGTTTTGACAAAGCAGGCATTTACATTTCTCCTTTTAGATAGTAATTTTGATTAATCATCACTCAGGAGTTTGTAGTGCACAAGAAAAGTTTTATGCACATCAGTTTAAACTGAAAACCAAAAGTATAAGTGCCAATTAGTCAAAATTTGTAATTAGATTTCTCCTGTAAAACTTTCTTAGATGCTTGCAGGCAGTGCCAGGCTGGCCATTGGGGCAGCATTTGCACCACATACAACCAGGAGTTTATATATGGAAACTAATTTGGGTGCTTAGGCTTTCTGGTGACAATATTTCATACTCCATTGATTACCTGGGGGTCGAGCGACCCTTTAGCTAATCGTCCCACATTGAATGTGGGTCATTCAAGCTCACAGAAGTTTTAGAGCTTCACTTTTTTATCTTAACTCCATAATCCCCTTTGAACTTATCAAAATTGTTAAGCATACATTTCAAAACAGTTGACTTACTACCAGCAGAACTCATTATGTCAATGACTTGGACAATACAGTAACCCACAGTTACAGTTTATCTAAGCAAGTCCTGTCCCCTCTACTCAATCAGAAATGCAAACAAAAATCCAAAACTAGCAAATGGTCTCCTGCTGGCAGGTTGAATTCCTCTGGTAACAGTGACTTGGAAGCGCAGGCGCAGGGGGGATAACATAGATGCAACACAGGGGAGGAACACGCACACACAGACAAAAACAGACAATCCCGGAAATAATAGCCACACCGCTCCCGACCTCAAATTTAGAGCCTTGCGTCCTGCCTTGCAGCCGATCTGGGGGGCCAGCTGAAGATCAGCTTTTTGGCGCCTTGGCCCCCCAAGGGTTAGCTGCCAGGCAAGGAGGCACTGAGGCCCCCCTCCTTAAATACACTTTTGGAGGCCTTACAAAGTCCTTGGTTGTCATGGAAACTGCATTTTTTACCTTATCACCTCTCTGCAAGTTTTACAAGGTTCTTTAAACATCTGGCCAATTAACACTGGGGATGGGGTAGCAGGTACCTCCTGTGCTAAAACCATTTGTCTCCCTTTTTGTGGTTATATGACCTTAAGATAGTGATAAGGAAAACCTGTTTGTTTGTGATAGTACCATCCATTTCTTCTCTTTGAAGTTTATTGCTACAGAAAGGGCAGTGGGACTAAAGTCCAACTAAAAGTTTCTATTTATTCCCATTGTCCTGTGGAGAGAATGCAGTGGTAATGCTTGCGCCGGGGAGTGAAAGAGGAAGTAAAAAGAACGAAACGACTCCGAAACAACAAATCCTTAGGGAATACAAAAGCCCAAAGGCCTAATACAAATGACTGAAGTCCAAAATCCCTAAGGCAAATAACTAACGGGTCAGGAAAGACCCCAAAATTACTCCGCAGAGGATGGGGCCCAGTTAAGGGCCGCCCAAACGAACGGAGAGAGAAGGAAAAGGAAATTCTCTCTCCCAAACGACACTGCAGCGTCAGCCAAATGGAGTCACAAACAGAGTCAGAAGTATAGTCAAGAGGCAGAGATATAAAGAAACGGCCGTACTTACCCCAAGAGGCGCAGTGTCGGCTGTTGAAGCCTCTCCCCTGGCCCCCCTTTAATCCCGGACGAGCCCCCAAATGTAACGTCCGCGGAAGAGGGGTCCGAGAAGGGAGACGCTCCAAGAACCACACAGGCTCTTATGTAAAAAGCACGGGGTTTATTGAAAGGCTACACTAGCGTAGGGTCACCCAGCGAACGTACCAGGGCGACCCCGAAGGGCAGGAGCAAGGGGTTTCTATAGGGTTGGGTATGGTAATGAGGGATAGGCAAGCGAAGTTTTACAGAAGCCAATCGCAAGGAGTTAAAGGGTAATTAATACATTCATTGGTTACTTAGGGGAACCTATAGATAGAGGAATTTAGCAAACGGGCAACCAATCAGTTTGGAGGAAAGGCTAACAAAGGAGACAAAGGAGCCCGGGCGCGGGAATGTAGCCTGCGCAGGGGCTTGGCAACCAGCAAAGTCACATGATTTCCAGGAATTTGCCCTGAGGTAGGGAAACAGAAACTTAAGACACTTATCTACCTAAAACAGAAACTTAATCTAATAGGTTAGAGTCTAATAGGTTAGAGCCCAATAAGTTAGAGCCCTAATGGCCATCGCATAGTTCGGCCTAACACATCAGAATTATAACTTGTATAACTTTTATATGAATCTTTTAACAAACATAACTTTATGTCACATCAAACTTCACATTAGGCATTACTTTTTCCACATTTGAAAATATGGAGGATCAATTAAATTTTAAAAAATGAACTTGCTGAGCTGCCACAAAAGAAGTGATACCTGTAATATAAATGGTGAGCTCTAAATTTTTATAGATTTAAAGACTGGAAATACTACCATTTACTAAGTTTGTAGTACATATAAGAAATAGAGAAAAATTGAGGTTTAGAGTGCATAAGGAAAACTTCCTAATTTCACACAGCTAAAGATCAAGGACAAATCCTCACTCTGTCTCAAAATTTACTTTTCCTCATCAAACATAACAAAAGAAACATAGAATACTGTGAGAAAAGAAAGGTGAAGCCAAGTTTAGCATAAATGAGCATTCTATGAAAGGATTATTAAATGGGCAGAGTGAAATGACAGAAAAATTGGAAATGATAAAAACAAAATGTGATAATGTGACCATGCTCCCAAAACTGTCCATGAATCACGATGCTTGGAAAACCAGGTCATACTGTTTTCTGGCCATCATTAAGTAGCGCTTCTGTTATCCATATCTTTTGTAATGATTAAAGTTTTTGGGTTCTATAAACAGTCTTCTCCAGCAGTACTTCTAGCAAATTTGTCTTGAAAAATTTCTATTGCCCTTCATACTCAAGGTCTCATGTAGCTGACAAGATAATGACAGGGGCAAATTTAAACTGTTAAAAATGTCTTTGCTATATTTGATCTTTCCCAGTGCTGATTTCAGCAAAAGAGGGAGAAATGTTCATTATAGAATGTAAAACACAAAATACGATGCCAGTTTCTGAGACTTTCCCATTCAATGAGTCTCCTGCCAAATGATAGGAATATGTCAAAAATAGGATCTGGGAAAAGGAAGAAAATGCTGGTTGAAATCAAAGCAGGAAAGTGGTTACTCCTAACAAGCTTGGCAATTTCACAAATTCTCATTTGTGTATAATAGTACATGATTTCATATTAACTGAAAAAGATGACAAGAAAAGGGGTAATATTTGCTGCAATGAAAATGATCTTTTCTTATATTAGAGAGGTTTTATTCTTTTTTATTTTGATTCTTGACCTAAAGAAATGGATACAGCAAATAAAATGCATTTCCATTGCACAATCATTTATGATTTTGTTCGAATTAATTTTGAATAACCAGTTTTTAAATAAAAGAACTTATTTAGTTACTCAGTATTAAACTGTTTGTTGTATTGTTAACCACAGAAAAGAAAAGGTTAATTTAAAATGGTGTTAAGAAAAAAATCAGCAAGGGAAAATGCAAGGTTTAGTCAAAATAGACAATTGGGGACAAATGGCAAGAAGCAAAATACACTAATTGAAAACCAGGCAGGACATTTTTCCATTTCCTTCTTTTTTAGTACACTGATTAAAAAAATAGTTAATTAGCACACATCACCAGATCTGCTCCACACTGGGAGTTTAACCTTGTAATTTTGTCATTTTTCAGAGAAGCAGGGTGTTTAATGAAAGCACCATTAAGTTATAATGTATAATGATGTGTATTGTGGATAGATGAGAGACTACTCAAAACATTCTTTTGTAAATTTTGTATGTTGCTAGCATTTATCTACTACTTCATGTTTACTAAGTACTTTATTCTTGTTCAAAAATCTTTTTTCAAATCATGTGAAACTTTTTGCTTTAATGCTATTAAAACACACAATAATATTTTTTTCCTAGCAGTTTATATCATTTATAATTATTTACTGCCATTACTCTGAATTATATAGAGGAAATTTTTTCAATTATATAGGAAATGCTATAGCACCCACTCAAACACTCTGATTCAACAATCATTTTTGGGGTGTGGGTATAGTTCAGTGGTACAGCGTGTGCTTAGCATGTGTGAGGCTTTAGTTTCAATGCCTTCACTTAAAAAAAGCAAAAGAGGGAAAAAAGGAAAAAAACAATAATTTTTAATTGCCTATGATATGAATCATGGGAGTAGATGAAAGTCTTTCCTAGGCTTGTATATTTTATTGGAGGAGCCAGAGGTCTAATCACTTGTGTTCACTAAATCAAGGCAACTAGAACTTCAGTACATACAGTAGATGTATATTGATGCAGGATTTCTTTGGACGCACCCTTGGTCCTACATTCCTGTATATAAAATGCCTTCAACTCTTAATTGTCCAGGGAAGGAATAAATGCATGTGGATGAGTTGCAATGATAAAAGGCAGAATTGATTGAATGTCTATTCTTCACCAGGCGATGAGTATTGTTATGAAATACCTATTTTATGTCATATCTTCATAAAGAACTAATAATTACAGTTATTTCCCATTTTCAGAGGGGAAAACTGAGGTTTAGAAGTTTGAGTGATTTTTCAAGCATTATGTAACTAGATGACATGAAACTGGGATTCATATTCAAAAGACTGAACATTTTAACTAGTGAAGTGTGCTTCCTTTTTCTCACACTGGGGAGTCAGAATGCCTCACTTAGTGAGTACTTAACCAACCCTTGTTTTGTGTTAGCTGCCATCCTAGCAGAGCCAGCATTTTCCCATTAGGTGTAAAGAATAACTTCCCACCTATTCCTCTCCTTAGGGATTTGTCCCACCCCCTTAGGCTCATGAGGCACCTGAGCCAACAATAACAAAATAAATAAAACAAAGTGATCCAAGCAGAAGGGTTTTAGCTTTGCCCAGCTTCTTTATAGTCAGGAGGGCAGCTGTTTCTGTGATGGGCAGGGTCTCTGGGGATGCCTCGGCTGTGACTGCCCATATGATAGTGATTGCAGATTTCAGTTTGGCAGAAAGGAAGCATATTCTAACCGGGGCAAGAGAAAAAGAGGAAGTCGAGCATCCAGAGTATTTGGGAATTATAAAATTTCAGTCAGAGGGGCACTTAAAGGTCACTGTCCTGTATGTCAATAACATCTGACCCAACACAAGGAAGTCATTATACACACCATCCCAGCTGAAAAATGAAAAACATCGTTAAGTAAGAATGTTTTATTTTTAACTGTAATTTCTGATTGTCCTTAATAATCTAATTTTTTGGTTTTGCAAAAGTTGAGACTAAACTGGCAATACATTGCATAGAAAGATATAGATGGTCTGACGTGAGCTCTGACTCAGAAATAAAATCCCAATCTGCCTTGGGCCTCGCTTTCTCAAAATTCTGATGTATTCTTCCTTCTGAATGAGTCCAATCTAGGTACCTAGATAATCACAACAAAACTGTTGCCATTATTTTGAGCTAGACACCATTATATGAAACTCCATTATCTCCCCATTGTGTTGCTTGGGTTCACAGATACCTGCAGGCTAACAAAGTTGTCATTTCATCCTTGTCAAATTCCATTCCCTCACCAGCTTCTTTCACTTTCACAAGAGCTTTCTGTCTGGTTTCCCTTAGTCTTTACAAATTTATTCATCTTCAGTTTTGGTTTTGCCCCATGGTATTTGATGAAAACACAACTAGATGACTAGAAGTTGAACTTTCATTTTCTCATGACCAGTGCACATGTCCTGTTACAGATTTAGCTTAGCTGGGCTCATCACACCACGATTTCTCATTTCATGTACAGTAATCATTTGTTCAGTCATCCCTACTTGCCATATTTGGTCATTTGTTTGGTGACTAACAAATTGAGCAAGAGTTCCCCTTTATGACTAGTCTAGTATTTACCCACTTTTGAGGTCTTCTAGAATGTCCATGTACCTTTGAGTTTCTCCAAATTGGAAGCCAGTTCTCTTAGCTCCAGTCCTGCATTTTTCAGTAACACCACTGCCTGTAATTAATCACTTTGATTTCAACATGCTTTTCCATTGCTATTCTCCAAAATTAATAGGAGGCCATTTTCTTATTATTGTTTCTTACTATAAAGAGCTTGTTTTTAACATCTTTCCAGACATAAAAGGAGGACTCAACCTCAGGAAATGTACAATAAAATATGCCAGAGAAATCCCCACAAAACTGATGACAGCAAAAACACTTCATTTTCAAATATATTTCCAATATTTGGAATAATCTTCTTTTTATCTTAAAAAAAAAAAAACCCTTAGTCTTATCAGCCAAGAGGATAAAAGAGATATTTTTTAAGCTCCCGGTGTTATCCAGAACATAATCTATTTAGGAATAAAAGTGGCATTAGGAAAGGGGTGGGAGAGGCTTTGCCAGGTCTTTCCATAGTGCAGCAGCCTATGCGCACTTAAAGAAATGAACCTTCTTTAAATCACCTAATGGCTTTTGGAAGCACTCTAGTAAAACAACAGCTCCCTTCAGTTACTTGATGCACTAAATGTATTTCTGCTCCAGTAGCTTCTTGCTAAGTGTTACCCTTCTCTTAAATTGTTTTTCTACTCACATATATAACTTTATAGATGTAGGCAGAATATATTTTGTACAATTAAAGAAAAAGTATTTTAAATCCACAAAGTTAAAATTTAGTTCCAGGCAACCTTTCAGTGTTTCCCAAACTGCTTTTCTCATTGAGAGACTGTGTTCCCATTAAATGATCTTTATTTTTATTACTTGACTTCTCTTTTTACACACATTAGACTCTGATACTCATTCACATACATGCCGTTAATCGTTAATATGTAACGATAAACCATAGATTTAGGTGCCTCCGTGACAGAAAAGAGAACTCAGGGTCAAGAACTTCCCAAGGTCCCCGGGCATAGAACCTCTGCCCTGTCTTTCCTAGCACTTGCTGTCTGCCTCTCCTGCTTCTGGGACCTGATCTCACCCTTCGGGCCCCACCCCTTAGCATCAGGACCTGCCCAGTGCTGCACAGTGCTCCTCCAAGGGGTATCTGCTGCACCAGGCACCGGTGCTGGTGGCTCGTTTAAGAAGAGACTTCCATGGAGAGCAAGCACATGTCCGCATTCTGCGCTCTGACCTGAAAACGCTGTGAGCAGTCCTGTGACTGTTAGTCCTTTCCTGGGCCAGGGAAGCAGAGGTGGCCGTCATCTGACCCTGGAATGTTCCAAGTTTGAGGCAGGCCACCCCTGGTGAATATCATCCACTGGGGCATGTCCTACTCTTTCTTTCTTCTTTTATATTATTATTATTTTTTGTATTTATCAGTACATGTTTGTAGTAACAATTACATTCATTTTAGAGGATTGGTACTTGTACACAAAACATTTCAGTTCCCTTCTTTATCTCCCCCTCCCTCCACTCCCCTATTTTATTTATCTAGCATCAGATTCATTTATTTATCTTACAAGACCTTATAAAATTAATTACCATATATACAGATTGAAAATCAGACTAATAGGTAAGAAAACATATAAAATGTGTAACATAAGTGTGCTAATTGTACACATTTAGATACAATGTTTGTACTGGATTACAATTCTTTTTTCTCTCATTTCCTATTTTCTGTCTTTATTTCATACTTTACATATGCATATATTGAGTTTTTCATGTAAGAGAAACCATGCAATATTTAAGCTTGTGTATCTGAGTTACTTCATTATGGTCTTGAGGTGTATTCATTTTCCTACAAATGACTCAAGTTTATCCTTTTTTTCATGGCAGAGTAGCATTTCATTGTGTACAAATATCATATTTTTTCATCCATTCACCTGTTGATGGGCATATAGGCAGTTTCCAAGATTTAGCTATTACAAATTGCACTGCTACAAACATGGGTATGCATACATCACTGTAGTATGATGCATTTAACTCTTTAGGGAAGATACCTGGAAGGGGAATACCTGAGACAAATAGCATTTCTACTTCTAGATTTTTGAGAAATCTTCATACTGATATCTATAGTGACTATATATAGTCCTGTTTGCTTACAGTCCTGAAAACAACTGAGAAGTGTTCCTTTTTCCCCACAGGCTTGCCAGCATTTGTTATTGCTTCATTTCTTGATGGTAGCCATTCTTTCTGGAGTGAGGTAGAATATCAGTTCTGTTATAATTTGCATTTCTTGAATGGTCAGCAATGCAATGATGAACAGTATTTCATGTATTTATTGGCTGTTTGTATTTTTTCATCTGAGAAGTGCCTATTCATTTCAGATGCCTATATGTTTCAATCTTTACATTTGGGAGGGTCTAATTTTTTAAGTTCTTACCATATTCTAGAGATTATTCCTTTGAGAAGTAGCTGGCAAAACTTTTTCCCCATTTTGTAGGTTTTCTCTTAACTCTGTTAGGAGTTTCCTTTGCTGTGAAGAAGCATTATAATTTGATGCAATCCTGTTTGTTGATTCTTGGTATTACTTCTTGTGCAACTGGGATTTTATTAAAAAAAGTCTTTGCCTACACCTATGTCTTCAAGAGTTCTACCTATTTTGTCTTCCAGCAGATTGTTTCTGTTCTAATGTTTTGATCTTTGATCCATTTTGATTTTAGTTTAATGCATGGTAAGATAAATGGTTTTATGTTCAACTTTTGGCATGTGGATAACTAGTTTTCCCAGCACTATTTGTTAAAGATATTTTTCCCGCAAAGGGATTTGGCCCCTTTTCAAAAATAACATAGCTGAGTGTATCCAGACTTGTTTCTATATCTTTATTCTGCTCATTGACTCACAAGTCTGTATTTTTCTTTTCTTTTCCAATACCATGCTGTTTTTATCACTGTAGCTTTGTAGTACAACTCAAAGTCCTAGATTGTGTTGCCTCATGCTTTTCCCTTGTTGGCCAGAATTTCTTTTGCTATTCTAGTTCTCTTCTGGTTCCATATGAATTTTACAATTGCTTTCTCCAGTTGTGAAGTATGCTATTGGTACTTTGATTGGGATTGCATTACATCTATATAACCATTTTGTAAGTATGGCCATTTTCACTATATTCCTGCCTATCCAGGAACCAGGGGAATCTTTCCATTTTCTGATATCCTCTTCAATCTCCTTTTTCATGGTACTGTAGTTGTTTTGCTTTTTGTGTATTTTTTTTTTTGTGGGTACCGGGGATCGAACTCAGGACCTCGCATGCCAGCAGGCGCCCGTGCCACTGAGCATTATCACCGGCCCTTTTTTCATATGTGGGTACCGGCAGTTGAACTCAGTACCTTGCACTTGCCAGGCAGGCACTTATGCCACTGAGCTATCTCACCAGCCCCTATTGTGGTTTTCATTGTAGTTTTCATACAGTTTTCCTTGGTTAAATTCATTCCAAAGTATTTAATTTTTTCTTGATGCTATTTTGAAAGATATTATTTCCCTAATTTTTCTCTCATTGAGTTTGTTCTTGGTACACAGGAACGCTAATGATTTTTGAGTGTTCACTTTGTATCCTGCTACAGTCCCGAATTTGGATATTAGTTCTGGGAGTCTTTTGGTGGAGTTTTCGGGATCTTCTATATAGAGGATCACATCATCAGCAAATCATGATAATTTAACTTCTTCTTGTCCTATCCATATCCTTTTTATTTCTTTCTCTTGTCTTATTTCTCTGGCTAATGTTTCAAGAACTATATTAAATAGAAGTGGTGATAATGAACAACCTTGCCTTTTTCCTGATTTTAGCGGGAAAACTTCTAGCTTCTCTTCATTTAGTACGATGCTGGCAGTTGGTTTGTCACAGATGGTTTTTATAAGATTGAGTTAAAGACCTTCTATTCCTATTTTCTTTGTTGTTTTTATCTTGAATGGATGTTGGATGTTGTCAAATGCTTTTTCTGTGTCTATTGATATGATCATATGATTTCTGTCCTTGCTTCTGTTTACATGGTGTATTACATTTACTGATTTGCATGTGTTGAACCATCCCTGCATCCGTGGAATGAATCCTTCTTGATCATGGAGTATGATCTTTTTGATTATATGCTGCATTCTGTTTGCCAGTATCTTATTAAGGATTTTTGCATCTGTGTTCATTAAAGAGATTGACCTGTAGTTTTTTTAGTCCTTTTCTGGTTTTGAAATCAGACTTATGCTTGCTTACAGGAATGACTTTGGGAGCACTGCTTCCCTTTCAGCTTCATTAAAGTTTTTGAGGAGTACTGGCATTTGGTATTCTCTAAAGTTCTAGAATTTTATGGTGAATCTATCTGGACCTGAGCTTTTCTTATTTGGTAGATTTTGTTTTTTGTTTTATTACTTCTTTGGTTTCACTGACTGATACTGGCTTTTTCAGGATTTTTATATCTTCTTGTTTCAGCTTTGGTGGTTCACATGTATTTAGGAATTTATCCATTTTGTCTGAATTTTCCAGTTTATTAGAATATAGCTTATCAGAGTAGTTGCTAATAATCTTGTGAATTTCAGCATAATCCATTGTGATTTCAATTTTTTCATTTTCAATTGCATGGATTTGGGTCTTTTATTTCCTTATTTTGGTAAGATTACCCAAGTGTTTATTTTTTTACTCTTTCAAAATATCAACTCCTGAATGTATTGATTCTTTTTTTTTTAATCTCAGTTTCATTAATTTCTGCCCTGATTTTTATAATTTCCTTTCATGTATTGGCTTGTGTTTGGATTGATTTTGTTTTTCTAGGAGCTTGAGGTGCATCATTGGTTTATTTATTCAAGCTTAGTCTGTTTTTCTGATGTGGGAATTCACTGTTTAGAAATTCTTTTTAAGACTGTTTTCAGTTGTCTCATGTTTTGGTATGTCATATTGACATTATTATTTGATTATAGAAATTGTCTAATTTCTTCTTTAATTTCATCTGTGACTCATTGATTAATTAAGAGAATATTATTTAATTTCCATGTGTTTGCATAGTTTATGTGGTCTCTTTTGCCATTGATTTCTAGTTTCATTACACTATGATCTGATCATATGCATGGGGTTATTTTGGTTCTTTTTTATTTACTTAAGGATTCTTTATTGTCTAGTATGTGGTCTATTTTGGAGAAAGACCCATGTGCTACTGAGAAGAGTGTGTATTCTATTGTTGGATGGGAAACTTGGTAGGAGTCTATTAAGTACATTAGTTTGAAGGTTTTCTTGAATTCTGATATTTGTTAAATTTTTGTCTAGTTGACCCATCTATATATTTGTGCAGTGGGATATTGAGGTCCCCTATTACTACTGTATTGGTGTTTATCTGATTTTTCATGTCCAATAGTGTTTGTTTAATGAAGTTAGGTGTGCTGGTATTTGGTGCATATATGTTTATAGTGGTTAACTCTTCCTGTTGAATTGTTCCCTTGACTAATATGTAGTGACCTCTGTTGTCTCTTCTGATCAGTCTTAGCCTGAAATGCACTTTGTCTGAAATTAGGATAGCAACTCCTGCTTTTTTCTGTGTTCTTGTTGCATGGAATATTGTTTTTTAATCCTATGATTTTTAATCTGTATCTTTTTTAATTAAATGTGTTTCTTGTATGCTGCACATTGTTGAGTTTTCTTTTTTGATCTATTCTGCCAGTGTGTGTCTTTTGATTGAAGAATTGAGACCATTCACATTGAGAGTCATTACTAAGAGATACTGATTTATTCCTGTCCTCACATTATTTTTCTGTCACTGATTTTCTAATTGTCAACCTTTTGCTTAGCTGCTCATCCCACCAAGTCTATTCATTCTTTTTTACTTACTAATATTGTTGGCTTAGTTGTCTATTTCTATGATATCTTTGAGAATTTTTTGAAATGCTGGTTGGTGCTCACAAATTTCTTGAGGTGCTCCTTGTCGTAGAAATACCTTATTTCTCAATCAGTTTTAAAGAAAAGTTTTGCAGCATAAACAAGTTGGATTTGGAAGTTGTTATCTGTTAGGGCTTCCCCACACTGCTCTTATCCATGTCCTTTGCCCATGGTGTTTCCCTAATACTCCCATTCCCAGTTTGCTCCTACTGGGTTCTCATTCTCCTAGGTGAAACTTAGCCTGGGAACCCAAACTCCTGATGATGCTGAATGTTCACTTGTCAAAGCAGTAAATGCAGAGTGTATCTTGTGTGAGTGTATCTTGCGTGAAGTTTATGATGTAGAAATGAGGACTTTGATGTCTCATCTGGACTTCTTCATTCCAGGTAGGGGATGGGACTGCCAAAAAGATGGGAGGGGAAAGAGAAGAAAGTAAATTCTCAGGGCTTTGAGAGGACTCCAGTACAATGCTCTGTGACCCATTTCCTTCCTTCCAAAGTGGAGGGGGGATCTTTTTTCAGGGGAATATACCCACTCTCCCTCAACTCCCACCTACTAACTCACCCTTCTACTGCATTACTGCTTCCCATTGTGATTCAGAAACAGCTAAGCCACCTGCTGAGATTGCTTTAATAACCTTGCCCTGATGCTCCATTCCCACTCTGAGCTAGTGTGGCCCAATAATTTCCACTGCGGGTGTCCATGTGCAGTCCCAGGGGCTCAATGTTGGGAAGCAATCTTGCCTGAGCTGGGGAGTACTAAGCATTGGTGTGGGGGCATTTCCAGACGGTGCTGAGCCTCAGATGTATACTACTCCAACAGTCTTTTAAAATAGGTCTACTAGCAGTTTTATTTGAGAGATGAGAAAACAAAGAAAGGAAAAGTTAAATAACTTGCATAATTATAAAGAGGAGAATACTGTGCCTCATAGGTCTCACAGATGAGAGAGTCAAGCATCAAACTCATTTCTCAAGTGTTAGCCTCTGATTTATCTTTCCTTAGTTGAAGTTTGGAGAATCAGAGTATGTCACCCAAAGTAATCTAAGTGGTGTTTGATAAGACTTGTAATTTCAGTCCAAATTTTCAAACTCTAACTCTAGCCTAATGTTTATGTAATTTCAATAAATCTTTTCATGATGCTTATAATATATGTCATCGGCAACTATGACACTCTATGACACAGTCATTGGCTCAGAATCTTTGAAAACTTTTGTGTAGAAGGATCTTAAAATACCTTTCTATGAAAGAAGAATTTTAATAGATGTCAGTTGGAGAATGTCATTGGGAACTTTTTCTTAATCTAGAACTTTTGCAGAAGGAGTACTATTTCTGGTTGGGGACTAAGGGGCTTAACTTCTATTTTTCTCCTTAGCTGGTATATTCTGGATTGGCCTTTCCCTACTAGTAGAAAACACATGATTGAAGTGAAACATGACTCTTAGCTCCAGAGAAAAATCTAGCATCTGTGGTATATTAGACTGTCACAGTTGAGATACTTTCACTAGAAAAATATTTTGTTTGGATGTCCAGTATATATTAGATAGTATATTAAGCACTGCTGTTGTAAAATCCAGGACTTGGATTTTACTTTGCATTCATTAGTAGGATTTCAAGAGGGAAAATATTATCAGTTTGAAGTAAAACCATGGTGTGTCTGTTACAGAATGAGGTGAAACTGGACACTTTGTGGTGACTTTTATCTATAGGTAGCTTTTCTTTTTCTGTCTCTTTTCTTGATTCTCTTCTCCCCAATATCCTACTGTAGGACTTAACCTTTGAGCAAGTTATATTTTTAAGAATTATTTCTATGCCTGTACTTCTTAATTTTATCTCTATCAAAGAACTTTTCTCTGTAATTCAGCTTCATACATTTATTTTCAAACCATTCATTTTACCTCTGTTTCCCAAATGTTCTCCACCCATAGTCATCTTTGTTCATATGATAAACAAACAAACACTCCATTTACAAGGGGGAGGGAGTCAGGAGAAGGAGGGAAAGAAAGGTAAGGGTGGTAATGAGAATGAATATGATCAAAGTATATTACATGCATCTATGAATATACAAATGAAACCCACTACTGTGTATAACTAATAAGCAATAATAATAATAATTAAAACCTCCATTTTCTAGTTATGTAATTGAAAAATAATCACTCCATCTATCTAAGCCCTCTACCTACTTTCACACCTAATTTCTCTTTTACATTTGACACTCCAATGTATAAATTACATGTTTTTTAAATTTTTTTTAAATTTTTATTTTTTTACGTGGGTACTGGGAGTCGACCTCAGGACGTCGCGCTTGCCAGGAAGTGCTTGTGCCGCTGAGAGATATCACCGGCCCTTTTTTTTCCTTTATGTGGGCTCCAGGAGTTGAACTCAGGACCTTGCGCTTGTCGGGCAGGTGCTTGCACCACTGAGCCATCTCACCAGCCCATTATTTTTAATATTATGAGTAAGCTATATAATTTTTTTTTTACTTTAATCCATAGCATGACTCTGCTAGGTTGGAGTTACTATAACCAACATACCAAAAATGGGTACCTTGTGATGTAAAATGTTAAAGAACTTTCCAATTTACATTTTTAATAAGTGGCTGAGCTGAAATTTAAGCCGTCTGATTTGAGATCCAATTATCTTAAATATTACTCTACAGTGTTTCTAACTCTGCACTGTTTCTAGGGGTAGACACGGAGTTTAAACTATAATGAGGGCTGTGCATAGTTACCCCACAGACATTAAGACACTTAAGGAAAGATATCTGCGTCAGGGTTAGGAATTAGCAAACAGTCTTTCTAAAGGATGAGGAGCTCAATCTTAGGTGATGTAGTGTCATTAGGGCCAAAAACACAAACAAAAACAAAACACAATGCTCAAAATGTCATGACACCAGGGTACTATAAAGACAACATAAAATGGGACATGGAGGGAGATCTCTATTAAGTTATACTGTTTCTTGATAAAATTTTAAGTAATAAATAGCCATATATTCTGCCCATGTGAAATATGAAATAAAACTACAAAATAATTAAACCAGAGTTGTTATTATAAGTTAAGTGCTCCTACACCAGCCTTGAGAGAACTACCCATGTGAGTAGACAAGTGGAAAAGGAAGGAAAGAGAACAATGGAGTGTGGAGCAGGAACTCACATGGAGACTGAAATCCATGTCATACTGATGAAGTTGCCACTGTTTCCACAGAACCATAGGGTTGCCAGAGTCTAATTGATGTCCAGTTTCATTTGTATTTATCGATGGAACAACAAACCGTTCTATCTTATGGTTGGTTAGTGATCACACTAACTGTAATTTCATTGATCCTCACATTTGTTAGGTGCATGAACACAATCATTACATTACCTGATCTTTCAAAATTACCAAAGCATAAAGTTTTAAAATTCTAGTCACTTCAACAAATATCTACTGAAAATATATTTGTGCATCACACCTATGGTAGCTAAAATTGAGGATTTCACAACTATTTACATATTGGGGGAATAGTAGGAAAAATAAATCAAAACAAAGTGGCAACAGTGGAGTAAACAGTTTTCTGAGTGATTATTTTTGTAAGAATTATATTCTTGATCCTACAGTGACTGCACGAAATGGGCACTATTTTCCTCCATTTTGGCAAGAATAAGTGTGACTTTCACAATAAGATTTAGTAATTATCCCTGATGTTCCAAAGCTGGTCTTACTGCCTAGACTTGCCTGGCCTTGTAGTTTATAGCCCTGCTGCTGAGACCTCATCACCTACCTCAGTCTTGAAAATATAGAACCACAGGCTGTGTCTCAGGGGGCCAGTAAAAGGGTTGTACTCACCATAAGTGAACCAAAAAAGAAAAGAAGTAAAAATTGTGCACACTTGGCTTTAAAGTAAATGACACAAGGTAAGTGAAGTATATTAATTTGCACCCTAAGATGTTCTAGGAATGCTTTATTAAACAAAAAGTGCATTTCTAAAATGGATGAACAGTGTGATTATTAACATGCTAAGAGCCAGGTATGGTGGCACATGCCTATAATCCCAACACTAGAAGGCTGAAGCAGGAGGATCGACCCAAGTCCAAAGCCAGCCTGTGCTACATAGTGAGTTCAAGGATAGCCTGAACTGCATAGTGAGATCTTGTCTCAAAAAAGAAAATGAAAAAGAAAAACAAAAACAAAAACAAAAACAGAAATAAACAACAACAAAAGAACATGTTAGGCTAATCACTAAGCTGGGGAAAACATCTATGTATGTGGAAAATGTTGCTTTTGTAGGGCCATAATTTTACCATGCCAATCCTAAACAAGTTATCTATATCAGAATAATACATAATGGAGGGAATGTTGATCAGTAAGCTTAAATAATATATCGGTGAAAATCAGTGGATGCCCTTAAGATGGAGACTTCCTTTTATTGCCTAAGAATTGGAGAGATATAATTTGATAGTAGGAATACTATTGTGAAAAGATTAATATTTTTGAAAACATGTAACCATTTATGAAACTTTACTTTTCAGTAAAATGTGGTAATATCTGCCCTGCCAATTCTAAGGATTATTGTGAAATAAGAAAGTAAAAGCATATGAGAAAAAGTTGAATTGTAAAGTATAAAACCTGATGAAAATAAGTTAATTTGTGATTTCTGGCTCAGGAAGTCCATACCCTTTAGAAATTCCAGTGTTTATACCTTTGTGCAGTACGTTTTTGTAGATATATGTGTGTATGTGTGGACACATGTTTTCTTCTCTTACTGATAGTTGTATGCAGAATAATGTCTCCACTCCTACAAAGATTCTCATATTCTAATTTCCTGAACCTGCACACATGCTATGTTACACGATAGGTAAGTGTGATGCTGTATCGTCCTTGAAAAAAACCCAGAGCCTTTAGCAGCATGTCCCTGAAACTCCCTTTGCACCTGTGAGACTCTTGCAAAGTCCAAGGGGACACTGTAAGTGAATAGAGACCAGATTGTTGGGGACAGTGGAAACTGTGAGAACAAGTGCTATCTGCAGAAACTACCTTCTTGCATGGATGCTAAAATGATCATTTCTTGAAATACGGATTATACCATGAATACAAGCTAATGGTGCCACTGCTATGTAGTGTAATCTGTAAAACATTCTCCCTGTGATAGGTGGATGTGGAGCACAGCAGTGTGAAGTGCTGTAGTTCGGTCACCACTGGACACTTCAACTTTTCTTTGGCAATTTCCCTTTCTAGTATGCAGCCACAAGACCCTATTTGCCTGCCTGACCCATGCTTTCAGGCCTTCCAGAAATTTATTTGTCCAGGTCTTTGATTTAGCATTTAGCATTTAGCACTTAGCATTTAGTTTAAAAAACTTCTGGAGTCTTTGCTATCTGCTCCTGGATCCTATTCTCTCTGCTAATAAGTCTCGATTAACTTTACCCTCTCCTGTGGATGTCTCAATAAATCTTATGCCTCACAAGCCATCTCTAGATATTCTCTCCTTCAGTCCTCTGCCAACCTACTCCCTGCCCCAGTATACCTGGGCTGTGAATAAGACATATGGCTGCAGAGGAATTAAGACTGTTGCTCAACACATTTGGACATGGAGATAATATACTGACTTTCCAAGGAGGTTAAAAATAATCACAAAGATTTTGTAAATTTGGGAAAGGAAAACAGAAGAATAAGTAGCACAGTGACTTCACATGTGAAAGATTTAACTGGCCATTGTTGAATTTGAAAATGGAAAGGGGTCATGAACCAATGACCTCAGCTATTCTCTATAAACAGTCAAGCCAAAA
This sequence comes from Erethizon dorsatum, assembly GCA_028451465.1. Taxonomy (NCBI): domain Eukaryota; kingdom Metazoa; phylum Chordata; class Mammalia; order Rodentia; family Erethizontidae; genus Erethizon; species Erethizon dorsatum. The sequence goes on along the minus strand of CM051836.1, from coordinate 74,309,238 downwards.
ACAAACTTTTAAAGATCCAGAAGGAATATAGCATTTCCAACATCTTCTTCTTACCTCGGAAAGACTCATTTTGAATACATGATTTTCAAATAGTGAGTTTTAATTGAACTTTTAACTGATATTTGTCATAATGTCAATAGGAAAATAATATACAAATACATAAAATTATTCTATTATATTGCATAGAAGATTATAACTCTACATTTATAGAAATAAAATTTTGATAATATGTTACTATGTAAAGGCACACAAAATATTTCACAAGCATTCCTTCAACCTAAAGAAATAAAAACAGAGGAGAATCTCATTTGCAGAGACAATAGGAACATTGAACTAAAACATGAATGAGTGAGTCTTTATAGAAGAAATATATATATATATATATATATATTTTTTTTTTTGTGGGTACCGGGGGTCAAACTCAGGACCTTGAGTGCCAGCAGGCACCCATGCCGCTGAGCAATATCACCAGTCCTTTTCTCGTATGTGGGTACTGGGAGTCCAACTCAGGACCTCGTGCTTGCCAGGCAGGCACCTATACCACTGAGCCATCTCACCGGTCCTTATGGAAGGAATTTATCAAACTCTGAAATATAAGTTTCTGGATATTTTGTTTATCATTTTATTATTTTGGTGGAGAGGGAATAACTGTCTGGGAAAGGAAAGATACCTTTTTTTTGTAAATAAACCCTGACTTTCTTTTTTCCTTTAATGCCCTACAGTTTTGCTTTTTTAATGTTTCTGTTGTGAGGGAAATACAAATACACATGTGTTCTTAGTTATTGTAATAGATGCACAACCCAGTTACTGGTGACACAAGAGAATTCACAGCATAACAAAAGACAAATAGTCAATATTCAAAAACTGCATCTATTATTTTTGGCTGTTTCTAAGCCAATAACATATTCAACTCTGATGAGTTTTGGTATTGTTACCATAACGATTAAAGAAAATTAACACTCCCAAGCAAAATGGTTTTGTCATAAAAGGAGGAGTGGGTAGGGAGGGGTGAGGAAGGAGAGAAATTCTGGCACCATCTGTCAGCGTGCTAATAGTTGCTTATATAGCAGCAGCAGGTTTAAGTCAAGAAAATCAGGCATTTGGATGATTCACTCTCACATCAGCTGTTGTCGTTTATATTTTACTTTTGCTCATTATCTTTATTAAGTAAAGGGATTGAAAATCACGTTGTTTATTCAAAGAAATTATTAAGGGGAAAAACACAATAAGTGCACATAATCATTTAGAAACCAATAAATGACAAAGACAAAAGAAAAGATGTTAAAATAGCAAATTTTTATTTTGGTATATTTTAGAATTAGGATTTTGGAAGTAATTAAGTTTTTGAACATGAGAGTTGACACAAAAAATGATGCTTGTTTTAAAAATTGACCATCTTTTTCTTCATGTATAATGAATTATATTTAAACAGTTATCAACTAAAATTTTTATGCTATGTTATCAGCTCACCTATCCTCTTTATTCAGCATTCTTTCTTAATTGACCTTTACATCAATAAATGCTTCTTTTGGGGCATATTTCTGTACCTATCTGAAGTCTGCATCTCCGAGACCATCGTGATTTCACATCTAGGCTGCCTTTAAGTGCCTATTTAAAATTTACTGCCCCTGTGAAATTGCACTGATATGAAAGATGAGTAATTGTAAATAATGGGTGGTAGAGAAAAGAGGTAGACAGTGCAATATTCACAGAGATTGAATGAGAAAGTAAAAATGGAGTGGTCGATAAACAGAAAAGTAAATGGATGATATCATGTAGCATTTTAAAGCGAGCAATGAAGTCAAATAAATGAGGGGAAGCACATATAGCCTTTACCAAACTACAGATGTCTTGCCTATAAAACTACTATGATGTTATCTTTAATAGATCATAATGTTCATGCACTGAAAATATTTTCCCAATTATCTCATTTGAACCACTTGCCTCCTTAGGTGGCACTCCCCACTTGACTCTTATTTACTCAATAAAAACTACCCCTGTGCTCTCTTTTTCACTAATCCTTGAGACATAAATATTTCCCAATACTTCCATGAGAATGGCTGATCTGAACTGTAAGCATGCTATCACTATGGTATATGGTAGGTACATAAAAAGGTAGACCTTGAATGAATAAGTGATAAACTAGAAGCATTCTCCTCTTTAGTCATTACAAAATTTCCTTAATTAACAAGGAAGAAAAACTAGGACAAATGGACTTTAAGAACATCAGAATTATAAGCTAAATCATGAAAGAATTTAGCAATTTTCAATGACCTATAGGATGTGCAACATCTAAATATACTCAGAATATATTTTGAAATATGCAAAGAATGAATATTCTGTGGCCATTGGCTCTCTTAAAAAGTTGAGCAAATTATGTTACCAGAGTGTGCACACTTTTATAGTAGTGCTTACCTACTTTTATAGTAGGTAGCCCAAAAAATCTATCTCTATATATATAAATTTTGCTGTAGTCGTGATATGAATTTATGTGTACTAAAGAATCAGATAACTTCCCAGACTTTCAAACTCAAAAATGCACATTTATAAAAGAAAAATGTAAGGTTTCATAATGGGTAAACATCTCTGATCTAAAAATATGAAATCTAAAATGCTGCAAAATCCATTTTGGATTTGACACATAACAATATTTCAAAACCTGAAAAATTCCAAAATCTGAAATACTTTTGGTACCAAGCATTTTTGATGAGGGATACTCATCCTCTTTAAATAGAGCGATCCAGTTGGTGATGCCTTCCAGGAACAGGTACTTAAGAGAACTATCAAGGTGAGCTAATTAGTTTCCATGTATTTTCTGGCCAGTTATAAATGAATTTCAAAAACGTAGATGAAATAGTTAAGGATAGTGGTTATGTATCTTTATGAACGAATGAGATACATGTTTGCTAATGCTTATTCCATATACTATACTTTATAGTTAGAACTGAGAATCTGTTCATGCAATGCATTGTGGTATCGTTTTATTTTAGCCTATCTGATCCCAAAGGCAAACAAGAGAAATAAGGCCAAGGGAATGATATTTTTGTATACAAAAATACCACTGTCTATAATGTTATTTCTATGAATTTGTGTTTGTACACATGCAAAAGTATACTGACATATATTCACACTTATATATTATCTTTGTATGATACAGACAAAATAAAGATGAGTAACAGATAAAATCTTCCTATATGGGCCGGTGAGACGGCTCAGCGGCTTAAGCGCCTGCCTTGCAAGCGCGAGGGCCCGAGTTCGACTCCCGGAACCCACATACGAAAAAGGGGCCGGTGATATCGCTCAGAGGCACGGGTGCCTGTTGGTGCGCGAGGTCCTGAGGTCGTCCCCCCGGTACCCACAAAAAAAAAAAAAAAAAAAAAAAATCTTCCTATATGAAATGACTGCTTCACTTCACCCTATGTGGGAGGTATCAATTAGCCTCTAAGGAGCAAAATATAGATGCTGAAAGAATGTAATTACCAATGTATTTGCTAGAATTCTTTAGAGGAACTAAATCAATGGAAAACACATGCATAATCATGTAAGGCACTTTATTAGGAAGTCTCACAGGATCTGAGGTAGGAAAATCCACAGTGGCCATCTCTAGGATCAGAGGAAAAGGATCCACAGTGGTCATTCGTGCACTGGAGAGTGGAAGATACAGTATTTGCTCAGTCCCAAGAGAGGGAAGCCCCAGAATAAGAGGGATCCAGGAGGCAACACTAATCCAATGTTGAAGGCCTGGAAGCTCACTGGAGAGACACTGGTACAAGTCTGTAAAGAAGGTTGCAGATACTGGACACTGAGTGTGCAAAGGCAAAAGCAGTAAAGGCCATACTCACACAGAGACAGGAACTCTTCAAAAATGGGCACACTTCTTGTTTCCCTTTTTTCTTCCATCCAAGTATATTGGTTGGTGCCACCCACTACACTTGGTTTGCTGGCCTTCATGTCAATCATCAACACACATAATCAGAATTGTGCCTTTTTAATCTGCTAGGTATTTCTTACTCTAGTCAAGATGACATATCACAATAAATGGTCACTCACAATTACTATGTTATTCCATTGTAGCTTTCCTTGTATTGTTTCACTTTTTAAAAAATGATTTATTTATTTATTTATTTTTATTAATTAAATTTGTTGGTACATTTTAGGTATACCTAATGATCACATTTATTATAGGGAATTGGTACCTGTACATGATACAACTTGATACTTCTTTTCTACCATTCCCCTACCCTCCCTTTAACCCCCTTTCCCTTCCTTATTTACAAAAACTTTGTTTCCATTTTTTCCTTCTTTTCTCATCTTTTTCTTTTCCTTTCCTTCCTTTCTTTCTCTCCACTCCCTAGTTTCTCTTTCCATTTGAACATTTTCTTCCCTTTGGTGACACTACGACAGTATTTCTTTGAAAAATGACACAATTTCATCTGCTGTAAGCAATTAACATGCTACACAAAAGACAAAATATGAATTCATAATTTGTAAAAATGCAATCAAACATTCTTATAGTTTTCCAAACTAGGGAAAATAACTCCTCAGCCTAATAAGAGTACAACAAAGTAAATTAGTACAGCTGCTATAACCTTGTGTTTTATGTACCCTGAGTTTTCTCAGAATATAACATTTCCTGGACTCCAACTGACGAGCAAAATTCTAACTATCCGAAAGGCTCTTGGAGTTGTACCCCTGGGTTAAATCCACCAGTCTACTTCATGATACTCTTCTTTATTTCAACTGGTTTTGAGTTTCCACCAGTGTTACTCTGGGGTTCCCCCAAAGTAATATAATTTTGTTTCAGCGTTATTTTTTTCTGAGGTAGACTGAATTCCACACATTGATTACATTACAAACTTACTGAATGTACGTACTTTCTCATTTTTTTCCTTGCAGCAAATTTGGAAGATATATAGGTAGTAAACACAGACATAGACATAGACATGGACATTTTATTTCACTAAAATATTAAATAACTAGTTAATTTTTCACATACATAAGCAACAATAATACATGCAATCATACCGCTAGAGTAGTGAGGACATGATTTTGTGTTACTTTCAGTCATTTTGAACATAGAGCCAGAACTGTCCTCTGAGATACAGTCCATCAGTCACTTTGGACTTAAAGCTTTTGATTCTGGCTCTTTGTGCTCTTCCTTCCTTGTTTCTACAGTTCACAAGAAGTATAAAACAGTGGGCTACGACAGTATCCTTATCCTATGAGTCTCCACCACTGGCATGCAGGCCACTCAACTCACCAGTTTAACAGGCTCCATGACATATGTAAAGTACTCCTCTAAAAGAAGCCATGCCCAATATTTCTTTTGGTTTTCAGCATCTTAGATTTTCAATGCCAATGGGCCTTATGATTAACGTTCTTTGTGGACTGAACTGTGAGAGATGCCATGCTCTCCTAGGTCGGTTTTAAGATATTCCAGATGAAGGAAGGAGACTTCTTGTAGAATCGGGACTGTCGTGTGAAATACAGGTATCTCATCCATATTGAAAGAGAACACATTGTAGAATACACTGCTTATTTTTAAAGAATTCAAAAGATGGAATTGTTGTAAGATGCATTATTCCGTGTATATGAGAAATTTTTAATGATTAGTTTAGCTTCACCAGAAGATAAAATATCGTTAACAGTTTTCTTCATACTCCAGGCAAGATTTTGAATATGTGGTCTTAAACAATAAAGCATAGTGTACTGACAATTTTTATGGGGTCATTCCATGTGCCCTTTAATTGTGGTATTCTTTTGTATATACCAGTGGAGGCTTCGTTTCATTCTTATAGCTTCTTAAATGTTTTAATGTATTAGTACATGTTTATAGTACCTAGTGTTTATATTCATTGTGTGGAGTTGCAACATGTACAAAATATATTCCCATTCCCATATTCCTTTTTCCATGTCTTTTCCATTCCCTGCCTCCCCATTCCATCCATCTCTTGATCCCTTTCCTTCATTTGTACATGTTTGCAGCACATTACGTTTACATTCCTTGGCTGCAGTTAGTACATGTACATAATACATCTTAATTCCCTTTTTCTTTCCAAGGCAACAGTTCTGGTGACATAAAAGATCATGATGCATCATGACATATGTAATGATATAACAAGAAGGAAATGACATATGTAGGTAAGAAGATCTATTCTGTTTTAATAGAGAGTAATTTCAAAGAACCATACATTTGTGATTAATAATTATTTTGTCATATTTTCTTATATGGAGTAATATCAAATTAACCAGGAATTGTGCAGCTGACCATGAAGAATAAGAAGAAAGTTTTCCTTAACTCCCAAATAAGAAAAATTGGTGTTGGGGCAAAGCAATTGTTTAGACTAAAACCAATATCTCCTCTCTACCTAGTAGTATCTTTATTGACAAATTCCTGGTCATCACATAAATCCTTAAATTTTAAATATTGCTTTTATTCTAATTACTTATATAGACTGAAGGCACACACACACACACATACACACACATGAACACACATGCACACAAAATAATTGCCCAAGGTCTTACATGCCATGTAGTCATAATTGTGCCAGGATATTCATTGTCTTATATAGACTCCTTTGTTTTACCGCTCACACATCTCCTCCTTCACTGATGCTACTTCTAACTTTACTCACTCTTTTGCACAACAAATGATGTCACTTACATGGCAAAATATTTATAAACTCCAGTTATATTATAAATATATATATATTTATATATGTATAGTATATATATAGTATATATACTATATATTATACTATATACACAGAACACTCAGACATTTTTCTTTTTATATTATCAATATTTTGAAGATGATTTAATAAATCTACTTCACTCCATAGTGCACTGGGATTGCATTTTATGTTTTTAAGTGTGTTAAAAGAAGAAACATAAGTACTATACACACCCTCCTATGATTGTTTGAAAAGTATCATTCAGACATGAAAAGCTCAAGATACAAAGTCACATTTTTCTCTACTGTGTTCTAAACCAAAGAAAGGATGAGTAGGAGAAGACAAATACAGATAAATATATCATCTGTATTACTAGTGACTTCTAAGTTAAAGGTTACTAATTCTAATCTCAAAATCAGAAAATATTATTGATCTAGTCTCAGAGATATAATCACAGACAATCTTCCAAGGTGACAGAATGCCTTGTCAAACATAATATAGGGTGTTTGTTTCAAGTGCAACTCTATCCAAAGCAGAAAATGCACAAACTAAGCTGCACTTGATCAACACTAACACGATACTCCAATCAGGAAATTCCCTTTCCTCTTGAGAAAGGCTAGCGAAAATAATCAGGGGTCAGTAGTATTGCTACTTGGTGTTCCTCTGTGTAGTTTCATTATTTTCATTCACAGAATATATAAGTATTTTGAGAGAAGCAGTAGTAGTTAACTAAGTTAGATGTTAAGGTGAAAAAAGCATCCACATCTTTCTTTTACCACAGCAAAAAGCAACATTCAGTATTTTTAGGCATTATTTTGTTTCATAATTTTCATTTGTGCAAGAGTAATAGATACACAATTATATCAATGGAGTTGTGAATAAGATAATATGTGTTAAAATTTTTCTGAAAATAATGTAAGGAGAATTTTACCAGGATAGTGGAAGCTCTCAATCAGATAGTTTTAAGGAAGAAGAAAAAAATATTACTATAATTCTCATATTCCAAATAATATGTGGCCATAAAATAAGTAGTAAAAAAAATTGAGGAAAAAAAGGAGGAAGGAAGAAAAGAAAAGAATGCTTAATTTGTATACCAGTTGCTATTCAAAAAGTGCTCCCATTGACTGATTTGGCAAGAATAATTCTACAAATACTACATCAAAGCTAATGTTTGTACTCTGCAGAGCTACATGAATAAGTAATCAATGAACTATAGGAAGTGTTACAAAGAAAATTTGGAAATACATAAGTGGCTGTTAAAATATAATTAAATCCCCTAGTAGCCCTAAAATATAGGTAAAATTTTGTCCTTTGTGATCAAATCTGCGAAGCGGCAAGAAAGAAATTAGTCTAATTGTGCTTTTCTTTCCACATTTGTGTACCTTCTATCAACAGCTCACTGGTGAAAGGAATCATCAAGATTGCCATTGTGGTTCAACAAAGAATAATTACTTAGAAAATACATTAAATGGCTTTGTTCTCTTGAGAATGCTTTTCTTTTCAAGGCAAGTTGTTTTTTCATCAAAGATGGAGAATTTCAGTGATAGTCTTTAAAAGCCTTGCAATCCTAATAGTACCAATGAAATAAATCACTGTACATCTGGGTATGATCTGTTAATTCCTTTCTAGTAATCCTAAGTCTCATATTCAAATGGTTGTATTATGAGATATAAGTCTAAAAGAATAGACAGCACAATGCTGTCATCAAATGCAGCACAACATGACTGAGCATGAATTATGGATAATGAGGTCATCCTTCATTTGTTACCAGTTCTCCTTACTTTGAATGAAAAACATAAGACAATTTATCATGAGGAGAAGAGGAAATAAAGAAGATCAGAATTCTTACATTGCAAAATTGAAAAATAAACCATCATTAAAGTAATTTGCTATGGATATTATCATGGAATAAATAATGATAATTTACTCAGATAAAATCTCCAGTGGAGAATATACATAGATTGTGAAAATAACTCTTGTTTATTTTTTAATTTTTAAAGAAGCCATCCACAGGAAAATAGATTACTGTAATTTAACTGTATTGTAGTTTGTTTATATTTCTAATGCTTGATCACTAAATTGATATTAGAAAATAAATTGAATTCTATTCATTAGGTTATTTAATAACATAAATTAGCTCAGTTTAATATTGTCATAATGAGATATTGCATGAAAATTTTTACTCAAGTGTTTAAACATTTCAATCTGATATTCTTTTTTTTTTTTTTTTTTTGTGGGTACCGGGGGGTCGACCTCAGGACCTCGTGCGCCAACAGGCACCCAGGCTGCTGAGCGATATCACCGGCCCCTTTTTCCTATGTGGGTTCCGGGAGTCGAACTCGGGCCCTCGTGCTTGCAAGGCAGGCGCTTACGCCGCTGAGCCATCTCACCGGCCCTCAATCTGATATTCTTTAACAGCAAATTATTGTGTTTTTACTAAATACGGAGAATCCAGATATCAAATATAATAACAAATTTCCCTGTTATAAAATGGATTAGAAAATTTTCAGGGGATATAGCTAATCTTTTAGCTTTCTTACAGTATTAATTGAAACAAGTACTTCTAATTGCATATGGTGTAGGAAAATTATATTGTTATATAAAGGGAAATTATACTGTTAAATGTACTTTGAGTACATTGAAAAATTTATGTGGATGATTTTTCTGAGTTCTTATTATTTTATAATCTTAGTCTTAAGTGTTCAATCCCATTTTATTACAAAAAATTAGAATTGATTTGTAAAAAGAGACAGATAATCTTTCCCTATTTTGCGATTCTAAATAACTACAAAGTACTGTACTGTTCTAACATAAAGCTTATATATTTTTTCTCATATTTCATTTTCATTCCTATCTTTAAGGCTCCACTCCTAGTTTTCAGCAACTTTTGTAGCTTTAAGAAGATGGGAGAAGAAAAAGATACGCATGTCATTCTACCTTACCTCCTTTCTTACTCTTTCTGGTCCTTAGGAAGGAAAGAAGAGTGAATTGGTTGGAAAATTAAAAAGCCATTGGTATCCTTTCTTAGTTTAACAATGAAAGCAGTATCTACAAAGAGATGGAAGGTCATAAGGTAGCTGGGCCACTTACCTGCATCCCTACCCCACTGACGCATATCCTCCTGTTCCTGGTTCCTGGCATTCTTGCCACATTATGGTCATCCGTTTAGAAAGGCCCATCCTAAGAATGCTATGTGGGTTTTTTGCTTATTTACAATGAAGTTGAGATACAATAAAATATTTTATTTTTTTCTCTTAGTCTTTAGCATATACGTGAAATATATGTTTCCTGTCAAAGAACAATTACACAGAACAAAAAAGCAAGGCAAAATTTATTTGAGACTATTAGAATAAAGAAGAGAGGATAAACTCAACTCAATTGAAACAAAAAATGGGAAAGTATTTAAGTGCTGAGGTAAACCAGTGTTTAAAGTATTGAGAGACATTCAGGGTGAGGGGTTGGTCAATTTGATTAGACCACCTGTGCTTATTAATTGGAGAAAGAATCTTACCTTCCCACAGTGGCTGACAAATAGGGGCATTATCTGGCATGATGACTGTATTTCAATGGTAGCTTCTAGGTGTTTGAGAAAGATATTGAGTTTAAAAAATGTCAGGAGTCTGATAGAGAATGGTGTAGAAAAAATTTCCAATTGGAAATTTTTCAAAAATAAGTGTTCTAAGTATAAGGACATCAAGAACCAAAATCTATCTAATGTTTAATCTACTTAATGCTTAAACTGTGGAAGTAAGATTAGAATATATTACAGCCATCTTGGAAAAAGGAAGTAGTCTGAGCAGGGCTGAAAATGGGAAAGAGAAAATTTTTCCCTGAATTATTCTTTGAGTATTTATCAAGCAATATCTAAAAGCATTCTTCTCCTCTTGGAGCTTGTCATTTATGTGAAACAATTAACTTCACTATACTTTTGAATTTGGCTAATTTTTTGGAGTCACCTGTAAACAAAAGACACCTAAGTAAAAGCCATTGTTCATAGGCACAGTCTCATGTGTAATCCTGTGATACTGCCTCATGTCTCTAACAAAATGCAACTTTATTACCTCTGGGAGGTGAGGGGCATAGAAAAAAACCGATCTGGTTTCTGGTCTCCCAATCACAACTGATATCGACAATGATATGTAAAAATGGGAACAACTTAGGTTAAATCAAAAGATATGGAAGGAAGCACGTCTCCATTTTATGGGATACTATAACCTTATGTATCCTGGATGCTCTAGAACTAGTGTTTTACATGTTTATACAAAGCCCTAACAATTCCCTCTTTGGATTCAAGATCATACTTAGAAGTTTACTGATGGATAATAAACCAGCCCTTTAAAATTCATTTTTTTAACTGTATGACAACCTATGCTTTCTCCCCACCGAAATATGGTTATATCCATTTAAGGATGAATTTTTACTGTGAATATTTCTTCCATAAATGTAACCACTATCAGTCTTTATCAACTTTGTCCCAAGTAACTAGCAGGGCTGTGTTAGGGTAGGCATTGTTTCTCTATTTACAAATGTAAACCAGCTAAAGGTTCTAACACGTATTTAGCGAACAGAATAACATCTTTAAAATGTGTCATTAAATTTTCTATGGGGAAAATACGATTTCACTGATTCCAATGCAAAATAAGTGTTTTCATGGGCAGCACAAATATCAATGGCACCAAGTGTACAAATTTCTTATGTCACAGACTAAAAAGGCAAAAGAAATGTGTTAATCTTGGGAAATCATAAGAAGTAAATTACCAAAGTGAAACTCAGAGGGAAATCAGAATCTGGGAGAAATATGAACAATGGTACAATCAAATGAAACTGCTCTTAAAAGGAGGAATTTTTAAGCTGTTACTGGATCTAATCAGTGAGTAGCTATTAGTTTTAATATAGTATGAACAATTATATCTCTTCTGTTATGTAATTAGTGTTTGTCATAGGCCTTATTCTCGCCATGAGACGGTCAGTAACTAACAGGATACACTGCAGTGTCTGCCCTTATGCAATTATATCTCAGTGGAATTATATAGAAAACAAACAAATTAATGCATGTCAGGTTATGATGAATAATATTCAGAAAAATAAGAAAAGGATAGAGAAGAGAAAGAGTGATACTTTATTTTGGATTAGATAACCAGCAAATATACCACACAAATTAAATTTGAGCAAAAAGTCCAAATGAATGAATATGTAAGTCATAAAATCCACTCTGAGAGAGAAGCAGGTACTATAAGTGTAAGAAATATGTACCTAACAAGAAAGTCGATGTGATACTTGAAATTTGAACAAGGGAAAGAATGATAGAAAATCGAGTAGCTATAGAAGCTATGACTCATTTCATCTAGTGATCTTGTGCTCTCCTCTATTATTCCCTTCTCCTCTTCTAGTCATGCAAGGCTGACCCCCAGATGGCACTGAAGATTGTTGTCTTAGGTGGGAGACTGCGCAGTGTCTTTGGACACAAACTCTGCTGGGTGATTGACAGGCAAAGTGAAGGCTACTGTTAGTGATTGCACAGCAGAAAGGAAAATTAGATCCTGAACTGTCTTCCCCACAACCCAAAATGATGCATATGGATGGCATTTTTCAGGTGGTTTTCCTGTCTTCTGCTCTGCAAAATACTTTTTTTCAGTATCTCCAACCTTATGGATTCCTTTAGTCTGAGGCTAAGAAAATGCAATATATAAGTAGCCAGTGTTTTTTTAAGTCTTGTAGGACACAATCTATTGTACTGCTATGTTTATTCCTTTCCTCCAAAACAATGAAGATTTGAAGCTAGATATCAGAACTGAAGAGGGAAAGGTTAGGCAACAACTCTGATATACACAGGAGGATAGGCAAAGAATTGAAGTGCACGATACCTATTAGTACATATTTCCATAAAATTTCTGTAAGAAAATATGTGAAATGATTTATGAAAGTTACACCTATGTAGTTCTAGAGACAAGTTATTTTAATTTTATACTCCTTGCAACTTTTTGCAATTTTAAAAAGCTTTCATGTGTATTAATTTTAAAACAATAACAGGAAACGGTTCAAATTTAAAGTGTTAGTTAAATGTAATACGGCATGGCCAATTGAAATTGAAACAAATCTAAAGAGTTGATAGAAAATGGAACAAATATGTGTGTTTTAAATAATATTTCATTGTGTTAATACATTTATAAATTTAAGAGATATGTTATGCTGTTCATACTAAGCAATTTAAACAGAAAACTTTAACAAAAAAAGAGACACTGCTAATATTGTGTACATAGTGTTTGCTACATAATTTTGCAGTGCACATAAAATAAAATTAGTCAAAGTGGATCAAATGACATTTCAATATTTTTATGGATAACCTTTTTACTTTTCTTTATAGCCTTATGTATCTAAAACTATGCTATTATTATATATTCTGAATTTTGTACTATTTGAATATAAGTATTTTACTCAAGAACTTAAAATTAAAACAACAACCAGACAAGTAGGTGAATATGGAAACATGTTTTAAAGTTCCTATGAGAAAATTTTTCTGTAGTAGGAAAACCTATGATGAACTGGCTACTTTCAGGTAATGGAAAACTGACCTATAAAATTCATATTCTCCATAGTAAAGCAATAATTCAGGGATGTAGACCTCTATGATAATTTCAACATATCCTCTTCTGTTTAAAGTTCTATTCTCTCTCACCTCTAAAGTGCTCCAGTGTTCACACTCTTCACGTATCTCTTCTTTTACATCACCATCTCTGCTCTTGATTCCCACACCAACAAAGCATTACCCTTATTCTAAAATACCCTCCTTTGGGCCGGTGAGATGGCTCAGCGGCTTAAGCGCCTGCCTGGCAAGCGCAAGGGCCCGAGTTTGACTCCCGGATCCCACATATGAAAAAGGGGCCGGTGATATCGCTCAGTGGCACGGGTGCCTGTTGGCGTGCGAGGTCCTGAGGTCGACCCCCCGGTACCCACAAAAAAATAAAATAAAATAAAATAAAATACCCTCCTTTGACTGCATGTTCCCTTAAAATGTACCCAAATTTTCTGTCTACCCCAAGGAAAATGTTGTAAAACTGGTTGTTTCTATTGTCAAAATAGAAATCTCTAGACTATTTTCTGTATTCTCCTCCTCCTTCCCTGTATTCAAGATTATTGACAGCCTTTGTACATTTTCATACTTTATTTCTCCCATCACACAAAGTTTCCTGTCATGGCTCAAGGTAAACACTCATTTTACTTTTCTTTTGGCTAAAATAGTTTCCTCTTTTTTTGTGGTTAACTCAGTCTCCTTTGCTCAACCTCTAAATGCTAGAAAAATTGATCTTAGTGTGACTTTTCTTCTCTCTTTCCTAATTCTGAGGCAATGAAAACCCTTCCATAGAGTCAAATACCAAGAAGGGTAACACAAAGTTTACCCTAAATATTGCCTCAAGTATAAATTACATACTTGGTATTTCCACTTTGTCTATGACAAGCATCTTTAATTTAACTATGCTCAAATATTTTGTTATTCTCCAACTTATTTTTCTTCCTGTATATAGCATCACCTTGTCTCAATAGCACACAAAAAAATAAGACTTTAATTTCTTAATTCCTTACACTTTCTTATTCCTTACAGCCCTGCAAATAGCAGGATAGTTTCATTAATTAATTGATTAATTAATACAAACAAAAACCCTCTATTTTCTCCATTCCTACTACTTATTCAATTCATGTTACCTCTGTAGCCCTAGATTCCCTTTCCCAGTAATTTTTCTGGGAAACAGAGAGAGAACATAGTAAAAATACAAATGAATCTGTGATTCCTCTCTAGCGAAAACCTTCTAAGTTGTCTCATGTGCTAGTGAATGGGATCCACATTTTTTGAGTTGGCCTGTAATGTTCTACATGATCTATCTCTTATCTTACCAATATTGTTCACCATTTCTCCCTCATCAGTTAAATCCTGCTATGTTGTCTTCATTATGAGTCACAAACATACGGACTTTATTCTTTCTTGTGACTTTTGCCATGCCATTCTGTGCCTATAGAGCTGTTTCTTGGAACTTTGTATATATATGTGCTGCCGAAGTGAGCGCTCTTTCTTCCAACTTTGTGCAGCTGATTGCATCTGTTCATTTAGTTCAAAGCTCCTCCAAATGGCTTTACCTTATAGCGCATTCCTCTAAGTCACAAATAAACTCATAGTTTTAGAAAAGACAGTGAAAATCTATAATGAAAACTAGACAATTAATTTTCTATTACCTTAAAGTTTTTATGTCTTTCAACATTAGATAGCATAAACTTCTTTTTTTTCTCCATTTTCAAGTTACTATCCTCCTCAATTTAAGTTTGATAAATTCTTTTTTTCTTTTAAAAATGACACTACATTCAAGATAAATTAGAGCTTACATGTTTCATATCACCAAGAAATGATTTGAATAGATGCCTAACACACAGCAGATATCTGCAAATAAATTCTGATTTGGTATTCATGTCAAATTAGCTATACCTTTCTTTATCTTGTCATACAATATCATGTGAAGTAACAAGAAATGGAACACCAGAAGTGGTGTTATGAAAAAGGTGACTTTAGGTCATATCATGAATAAACATATTTTAATTTCGCTGTCTGTACCTAGTTTTGAAAAACAGATTGTTTGCAAAGTGAAATTTTTTTATAGAAGTTGACATTTGATTTTCCTTTTATTCTTATATATCTGATATTGATAATGGAATTTGAATGTGCATTTTTACAGTCCAACCTCAGTGACCCTTAAGACCATGAAATAAGAAATGTGTGCATTAAATTTAGGAAATAAATTTCAAAATATAAATATCCAAAATTCTGGTAACAAGTTTTCAATAGGTATGCATAAAGATGTAAACTTTTTTTTTTTGTGGGTATTGGGGTTTGAACTCAAGACCTCACGCTTGCCAGGCAGGCGCTTATGCTGCTGAACCATCTCACCAGCTCCCTGTAAACATTTTTAGAATGGAAAACTTTAGGGAATGTATGCCATTCTTAACTTTCGTAGTCCCTACACCTATGGTACCCATGTGACTGTCAGTCATCATGTTTACTTGTTCTCCAGATTTAAGTGTTTAAGGACCGGGAATATAGCTCAGCGGCAAAGAGCCTGCCTGACAAGTGTGAGGTCAAGAGTTTAATTCCTGGTACCAAAAAAAAAAAAAAAAAAGCCACTTTATTCAATTAGTGATTCATCCAAACTGTACATTTTTTTGGTAGGATCAGACAAGTTTCGAAACACATTCGCAAGCAAACACACACACACACACTATATATATGTATATTTGTATATGTACATATAGTGTATATATATATATATATATATATATATATTATTATCAATGTTACCAAGCCAACATTAGCAAACAATAAGTATGACAGATCTCTAGAAGTGTAATTTTAGCACCAGATGGAGATGCTTGCTGAAGCATAATGTCCACACAGAAGCAAGCAGTGTTGGGAGACCAAATAATCAGAGAGATCAGTTAACCATTTTAAACTCAGGATGTATTTATGTCTGGAAGATAAAAGACTCTTTTGAAAGTTCCAGTCACTACTCAATGTATCATCCTCTTAAAAGGGCTAGTACTGGTTAGTTTTCCCATTGCTCTAACCAAATATCTGAAACCCACAATTTAACAGCGGAAATGGTTTATTTTTCTCATGAGTTTTGAGAAATCAGTCCATGGTTACCTCCTGACAGAAGGGCCTGGTGGACCACAGCTACTCACTTAATGCTGGCTGGAAAGAAGAACAGAAAGAAATAGAACAGTGCCAGAGAGAAAGGGGCCCAGGACCTGACAGTCTTCAAAGTCGTGCTTCCATGAGGACCCAGGCACACCGAGAAGTGTGCTTTACTAATCCCCTTGAGTGGCTCCCAAGCCAATCAGGTTGGCCATCCAATTTAACTGTCACAGTGTCCTGAACAGAACATATCTGTGCCTGCAGTCTTCTATTCATGCCACTTAATTGTTTTAATTATTTTAACACATAAATTGGGATGCTTATATCTATTAAAAAAATAACCTATGTTGAAAACATTTTTTGTGCACACCAGTTAGTTATTTGTAGGATTATCTTATATAGAATCTTCACGTAGCCATGTTGTTCCTGTCTTTTCTATTTTACAAATGATGTAACAGGTTTATGCATTTAAAGACATTTGGACAAGATCAGATAACTTGCAAATGGTAATTCTGAAGTTTGTGTTTCTCACTATTAAGTTACACTGCCTTTTTACAGCATGTGAAAAACATATTTAAACTACTTGGAAGAGATAATTACATATATCTCCTCTTATCAAAAATGTTTATGGTTAAATAAAGCCGATGCCAACACCTAAAAGCATTCTGGAATAAATTATCCTCAAACGGGTACAATTATGATTCAAATATAAAACCTGCTATAAAAGAAAGAAGATCAATTTGTAAACTATTTTTAAAGGTAAAGACATTCTTCTTAATATAGAGAGTATTAAATTTTAAAGCTCTCATTAAATATTTAAAGTCCTAAAGTAAAAAAAAATTCCCTCTTTTAGCAAACTGAAAAGCTATCTCAGAGATAATTGGAAGAATCAAATGAAATGGGAAATTATAAAGGGTTAACTAATTCATAAATAGAAAAGTATTTTAAAAATTGCAAATTTTAATAATGTATACTTTTTAATAAATTGAGAGTACTTTTTAAAGCACGTGAAATAAATTTATTATATTAAAATATAAAATTCCACCATCTCATGAAAAAAAGTTATGAAATTAAAAATGTACATTCGTAATTGAAATCACTTAATTTTTTATTTGTGAAATGGAACTGCATTGCAATAAGATCATTTCATAAATCTCAGCTACTCCTATATTTTGAAACAGGTAGTATGGATATCACAAATAATAGGAAAATCATACAATGACATGAGAAATTAACTGTAATGCTTTTTTAAAATAATTAATGAATAGCTGTTAATTTGTAGAAACAGAGAGCCATTTCTAAACATGGTTGGATACCCTCAGCTTTCAACGCATATCTCTTCATCTCAGGAACTGAGAAAGCAATATAAATTTATTATTGATGCTGAAGCAATATCTAATTTAAAGCCATTCCTTGATATAAAGTTTCCATATTTCTTTTAAATAGATATTTATGCATAATTTATTTGGATGATATATCAGGCAACATACAAATAAATTTCATTTATATGAAATAGCACTAAAATTACAGATAACAAGAAATATAGCAATAGTGAAATTCAGCAGACCCATACCTGGAAACTCCCTCCATTTCTTTATTTATATAAAGCCTATCTTGTTAAATTGTTCTATATTCTAAACCTGTTTGTTCACTTGTCGAATAGAGATTTCAAATGTCTTTAAAAAGATGCTGTAAAAATATAATGATAAAATATGTGGAAACTTTTAGCTCAAGTCCTAGGACAGTGTTTTTGTTCATTAAATACTGGCTCTAACACTCATCATAATTTGAGA
The DNA here is from genome assembly GCA_028451465.1 of Erethizon dorsatum. Lineage (NCBI taxonomy): Eukaryota > Metazoa > Chordata > Mammalia > Rodentia > Erethizontidae > Erethizon > Erethizon dorsatum. Next base: position 74,291,092 of record CM051836.1, on the reverse strand, counting down.
TTGCACTAGACTGTTAATAAAATAAAAGATAATTACAGACTACATTCAAACTTCCTCAAGGATTTAGAACTGAACATGTTCTCAATATAGAAAATAATGTTTGATGACATTCATCATCTTCAGACAATGAATTTCTACTTGTTTTTGAGGCTGTCCCTTTTGATTGAACTGACAGTAGTAATTTATGAAGCTAGAGTTAACCATGTAACTGTGCCACCTATAATTATTTAATAATTTTAGTTTTTATCATAGATAGTTGACTGAGATAATAGTTACTTTGGTTTGTTTTCCAAAAATACTTCCTTCTCCTCTCTGGTAGTAGACTTGAACATAAGACTATCTTTGGCCCATAAAAAACATTACTAATGAGCAAAAATATTGGAGCCAGTTAGTCTTTTGCCAATTTCTCTTAGTTCTTTGTCAAGAGAATAATGTTCAAGCTAGAGGTTGCTTTTTTTTCCTGACTCAAAAAGCATGGCTGACGTGGAGGAAAATTAAAGTTGCTCTGTGCTGTATATGTAGAAATAAAACTCTTGTAAGTCACTGGAATTTCTGGGTGAGCAACTTAGGTGTAATCTAGTTGAATCTTACAGAAATAGTTATAATGACTAGTCAATTTTTTCTTTTGCCAAAACATTACTCCTTATTAGCTGTTCATGATTCTAAAGCTACCTTGCTGTAACAGTAAGGAATAATAGAGAAATGATAGAGAAGAAAATTTCTGTGTAGCACCAGAAGCTCCAGTACTGAGAATATACCAAAAGTCAACTATTGTTCTAATGATCAAAGGTCATCTGTAGAGTTCCATGGTGATATGGATGAGTACTTGAAACACAGAGGAATAACATAGTCCTCATGAGCATTTTTTTTTTTTTTTTGTGGGTACCGGGGGGTCGAACTCAGGAACTCGTGCGCCAGCAGACGCCCGTGCCCCTGAGCGATATCATCGGCTTTTTTTTCATATGTGGGTTCTGGGAGTCGAACTCAGGACCTCGTGCTTGCCAGGCAGGTGCTTATTTTTTAAACAGAGTAAATGATCCTGTAATGAAGGGAGAGCTGAGTGTGCTGCAGTACAATGAAAGAAGTGGTCAACTCCATAGCAGAAGTTATCCAAATTAGATAATACTGAAACAATCTAGAGACGAGTGGATAGAAGATCCTCAAACCAGTTGGGAGATTAAAAACAAAATCACTGCATTTAGTAATTAGAACATTCATGCAACAATAGTGAGATTACTATTTGGGTGACTGTAAAGGCAATAGCTTAGTTTTCAGCAGAATGTACTAAAACTTTAACCCTGCTACTTCTTTACTGATTTTCTTTCTTTCTTTCTTTTTTTTTTTTTTTCTGTTGGTACCGGGGGTTGACCTAAGGACCTCGCGCACCAGCAGGCACCCGTGCCACTGAGCAATCTCACCGGCCCTATTTTCTTTCTTTTATGGTCATATTTGACTATGATAAGGAAACTCATGAATTTGACTATAGACATATGTAAGGTTTAGAAAGATAGAATAGTTTACTTATTTAAGATTTTTAAATATATGGTAAAATATATGATTGATGGCCTATGATTTCAATTAAGACAACAAATAACACCTACTATCAACAGCTTGAAAAAGATTAGTGTTAGATCATATTTTGAAATTAAAGGTAAACAAATATGAACAGTTGAGGATGCAGATTGTATAGAATTTGAATTCTGGAGATTTTATATTTGATGAGGAACTACTTTTATTAGAAACTTGGCCACATTTGCTATGTTTAAAGAGATTATGAAATTATGATAGCCTGATGTGAAAGTTAAAGATTTAGAATGAATTATGAGTAGAAGAGGAGTAAAAATAAACAATATAATTTAAAATATTCCTTTCCTCTGTAGTCTGGAATTCTCTCTTAAGGATTTATCCTACAAAATAACCTGAAACACACAAAAAGTTCTGAACTAAGAATTTATATGTCACAGCTATTTCTTGAGAAAAATTAGAAATGACCTCATTATAAATATTATGGTACTTCCTTCAATTGGCTACGATGTAACCATTAAAACTTCTTATAATGGTATAGGAAAAATATGTGTGCTGCTGTATTATGTCTGAAGAAAACAATCAGACATAAAATATACTTAATATACTGCATTAATCAGTTTTCCATGACTGTAATTAAATACCTGAGAAAATCCAATTAAAGGGAGGAAAGATTTTGGCTTATGATTTCAGAGGTTTCAGTCCATGGTATGCTCCCTCTATTGTTTCTGGAATTGTGGTGAGGCAGAACCTATGACAGAATAGCATGGTGTTGCAACATTGTTTACCTCATGGCAGCCAGAAGTAGAGAGAGAAAAAAAGAGAAAGAGAGACAGAGAGACAGAGACAGAGACACAGACACAGACACAGACACATAGGCCAGGGATATAACATACTTTTCAAAAGAGTAACCCCAGTGGCCTACTTCCTCCAATGAGTTCAAACTCCCTAGTTTCAGGCACTTACCCATTGTACTACCAGTTTAGCTCTGAGCTTTCAACACATGAGCCTGTGGAGAAAGATTAAGATACAAACCATAACATATGCTTATCCTTTAAATATCAATAACAGAAGATTTAGATCAAAATGTCTTTGGGTGATGGGTGCATATAGATGCATATTTATATGCAAATAATGTATATGTATAGAATTGCGATGTATACAATTTTTCAACTTTTATTTTTCATATTGCTTATACTGAAAAATAAAATACCTTTATAACATAATAAAATAAACTTCATGCTGAATCATATGGCCAAACGGCAAGATAACCCAAGATATTGTAGAAATTCAAATTTGTAGAAACAGTGCAATACATAATCAAATTTATGTTTAGTACTTCTTATATCCAAAGTCACTCTCAATTAAGAAAGATAGGAAATGAAAGATGAAATCAAGTAGATGTAAAAAGTTCATGTGCATGGCTAGATTGATTAAAGCAATTAACCATACCAATATCAGTACTATTCAAACTTTAAAATTCCTAGAAACTTTTAGATTTTTTAATATGCAAGTTACGATTTAATAGAGTCAGCATGGGCCATCACATTCTGCAAATCAAATATGTCCTCAGTTAATATTCATGCTACTGGTAGATTTGGACCATAATTTGAGTAAAGAGGATCTAGCCTAAGTAAGAAATTACTAGGAATTAATCCCAAACTATTATGGATTGCTATTTATATGTTTAAAAAATACAGTAAGAAAAAATATCAGCAACATAAAACAATAAACACATAGTGGTTTGAGAGTCAAGATCATAGAACAATGATTTGGAAGTTATCTTAAGATACATCAGATGCAGATTCCTGACTCAGACATGATAAACTATAACTTGAATTCCAGGGCTAGTGAAACAAACTGTAGTAATTTAAACTTGGAGGACACTCAATGACCTAGACCCTTTTGTTCATAGCAATGTGCTACACATTATGATTGCTTTAAGTAAAAATTTCAAAGTAAGGTAATTGAACACGGTTAGTTAAAACCATTGCCTTTTTCATTCAGATTTTACTTGTTTCATTTCCTTTGTATCATGAGGCAGAAAACAATTTTGAGGGTCCAGAATGAAGATCAATGGAATTGAAGCTGTATTAGTTGGTGTTTAGAGGGATACAGGTGTGTGGTTTACCGTCAATTCCTGTTATGTCATTGCCTACCTGGCTAAAATAGGAACATTCTTCTCCCTTCTAAGTGCCCCACAGCTCAACGTCACCCAGCACCAGGGTGAAAAAGCAGAGGGACAGTTTTTTGCAATCAAAATGTGAATTTGCTACCTGCACTTCATATAACTTATATAGAAGAAAATGATAAGTCTTTCTCAATTTGGCAATAAACAAAGTTACGTATCAAAAGCAAACACTTCTAAACTACTATTAATTAGGAGAATTATTATCTCTTTCTTATCTTGACATAAAATATTTTAAATTGTCACATGAAGTAATAAGAAGAGATCATGTAGCCCCAAATATATAGGAAATTACTTCCTTAGGTATGCGTACATAATTTTGTGTTTAACATCACAGAGTATGGAATTTAAACAGTATTTTTTTCATATTCTGTATTATTTATGCCATGTGTTAGCTTTATGCAATTATAACTTGTTTAATTTTCTCATCGGAAATACATACTGGGTTTGAATTGAATTTTATGTTTATTATTTTAATTTTTTTTTAATTAAAAGACTCTTACATTTTAAGTACTATATGTGAACCCCATAACATTTGGCATGTCCTTGATATAATTAGTTCGCATCTCTGAAATATATTTATATATGAAATTATTAACATTTCTCTGGGTTAGAGTAAGGATTAATTGAAATAATATATTGAAAAGTAAATATAACAGGTCACGAGACATAATAAAGTTTGATCAGTGTTAGTACTGGTTATTGCTATTAAATATATATATATATAACGATTATATTTATTTCAATTATTAACACATTTCATTGCTTATCTAATACAGCCTCTCTCCAGAAAGATATTTAACACTAAAAATCAAATTGTGACAGACTTTGCTGGAATTTGTATTTTTAAATTCATATGGAACCAGGAATACTGGTTTTCTACAAGTCTCTTTATAGTTCAACTTCAACCTGCCTTGTGTAACTGCACCTCTTGAAAACTCTTCTGCTTACTGTTTTCTGATATTGTGCACTTTTAAATGTTGGAGGTGCAAGTCATGGCCTTTTATTTTTTCCTCTGTTATACTTATATTTTTTTCTTTTTGAAAAAGTTTTTCTCTTTTGTAATGAGTTAAAGTTCTATTCATCCTTTAACAGAACATCTGAAATGACCACCTTTATTTTTTGGTACTGGGAATCAAACTCAGGACCTCATGCTTGCCAGGCAGGCGCTGTGTCGCTGAACTATATCCCTAGCCCCTGAAATGACACTTAAAAAAATAAATTGTGGCACAGTGGATAATAATTTGCATATACTTTACATCAATCATGTTCCTTAAAGGAGAATATTCTAACTACAGGACATAGTGTATATAACACCTTGTGAATAAGCAGTTCCATGCCTACACCAAGAAACCATCAAACACTATATACAGACACACTACGTAGCTTTGTCTGTGTTGAAGAATGTTCAGTTCCACACAGATGCAAATGTCCAAGAAGCACAAAAAGAAATAATTTGAACAGTAAAGTATGATCCTTCTTCATTGTTACTGTTGACTGAAAAATATAAGAAATGCAATCTGCAGTATAAAATCATTGTATAATTTTAAACATATACCAAAGAAAACATTTTATTCAGGGACTCAAATGTTTGAGTGAACACCTATAAGGAGAAAAGCGATGAAGTACTAGAAATGCGGTACTAGAAATATATATGTATATATTTTCTAATGTCTGACATTTTCCACCATATGATTATTTTTCTCTATGTAAATATTTTAAGGGTGCTATGCTTTAATTAGTGTCTTAGTGTGTTGATACTGCTGTAACAAAATATTTGTGTGTGGATGATTTATTTACAAAATAAATTTATTTGCTAATAATTGTGGAGAATGGGTAGTCCAAGATCAATTTGCAATCAGGCTGAATATCTTTTGAGATCCCCCAACTCTGCCTTCCTTGTGACCTGTGAACACTGTTTACCTAGCAGAAATGCAGAAGGGCAGAAAAGGGCATGAGGTAGTTCTTGCTAGCATTTTTACAAGGCACTAATCTGTTCATGAGAGCAAAAATATCATGACATCATCACTTCTCAAAATTCTCCACCTCTTAATCCTGCTACAATGGAGATTAAGTTTCAATATGAATTCTGAAGGGATATATTCAAACCCCAGTAATTCATGACCTCCAGTTTTTCAAGAGGTAGCCTTCACCATAACCCCATCACTGTCACGGAGTGGTACATGATTTAAAAACACATCCCTGGGCTGGATTCCAGAACTAGTGAATTAGAATCTATTCTAATAGAAATTAGGAATATGTCTTTGTAACTAACAACTCAGGTATGTTTTAGGAATATATCCTTTGACAACAATTGACTTAAAACTATGGTGCATTGGAAGTCAGAGTCACAGGCATCCAACTGATTAAAGTTCTCCATGAGATGTACTTGATCATTTTTGACATTGATTTAACCAAATGTAACTATTCAACAAACTCTTATTTAAAGAATGAATGAGTTAATGAATGAATATACCCACTACAGAAAAAGAAAACTTATATGATTTTTTTTCAACAGATGGTGTTACCCTCATATAGGGGACACTAGTGTTGTTACCACAGAAAACCCACTATATTGTCGCCCCTGAGAGAAGAAATTGAAAATGCCTGTGCAGCACTTTTAATTACCAAGGTTACCCAAGCAGCAGTTCGCCATACTAATAAATGTCTGGAAGCTAATGGCCACAACGTTGAGCACCTCTTGTAACTCTAGAGGCCAATGGTAACTTGTAATCTCATGATGTATCAATAAATTTAGTGTTAATATATTTGTACAAGTTTTTTTTTTTACTATAGTGGGAGGGAGAGGATCTTAATACATAAGCTCTAATTTCATTTATTAATCAATGCACGATATATATATATATATATATATACACACACACATACATTTATATGAGAGAAATTTTTCCAACTTCTAGTCAAATAAATCAATAGCATTACATGATTCTACAAGACTCACAGCTAATATAATGGCAGATTTTGCCAGCTGCTTTACATACCCAAAATTTGCTTTAGTTACTGCATTCAATTTTCCTTAATAAGACTTTTTAGTGCATTTGTAGTAGATGTGAGCCGGACCTTGGAATTATAATCTGCCCCTAGTATATAGGTCAAATTTGCTCCAGAATTGCCCCAGTTCAGGAAATTTGGAAATGCTCTTTCATTAAAATAGCTGTGTTCAAGCACAGGGCATGCTGGGATTTGCCATTTGGGCTGCGATCACAATTACCCCTATCAGTGTCTATGCACAGATGCTGAATGTGGGTAACTATTACTGGCAGGTTATTCTGGCAACTCATACAAATGAATAATCGTTGGCTGATGACCACCTCGACTCCCTAGATCACTGGAATGGCCCAGCTGGGCTGAGTAGGAAATTTAGCTAACGAGAGCGATTGTTTTTCTTCTGGCTAAGATACATGATATACAGGATCTCACACAGCTGTCTTTGTAAAAGTTTATCTTATATTTTTAAAATTTATTTAAATGCTTTTGTTTTATCTTATAATGAAATATATTGGTGTTAGGGTGTGAATAGTACAAAGATTCAGTGAGGGATTGAAGATTTTGCAATTCATACTTAAATGAACATCATGTTTTCCTATGATACGTTGTACTATTGCTAATGAATAGCATCAGTCCAGCTGCTTACTGTGAAATTGCCACTCTTGTACCATGCCTACAATAAACTTAGGAAGACAAAGACTGTTATTAAAGCTGAACAGAAATTCTATTTTTGAATGATCCAATCTATCTAATAGCAGCTAAGTACCAAAGTAAACATCATTAGTGAGCTTGTTAGTCTGTATTTACATTCTGCTACCTTTCCCCTACCCATTTCACAACGTTTCTGAGGATAAAGCTTACTTTTGGTATTTAAATTGTTAGTCTACACTTTGCTGGATCATTAACATCAAAAGAATATGTGCACTACATTCAGCAATTGCTTGTTCATGTTTTTTTTTTTTTTTTTTTTTTTTTTTTTGTGGGTACCAGGGGGACGACCTCAGGACCTCGCGAGCCAACAGGCACCCGTGCCACTGAGCGATATCACCGGCCCCTTTTTCGTATGTGGGTTCCGGGAGTCGAACTCGGGCCCTCGCGCTTGCAAGGCAGGCGCTTACACCGCTGAGCCATCTCACCGGCCCATGTTCATGTTAAAGTAGTACAAGGCAAGGAGGAATGGGGACACACACGCACACACACACACACACACACACACACACACACACACTCAATATTGTTCTAATATGTCTCCACCAGAAAGGATAATCCTGTAAAAGTGAGAAATCTCTAAGGACAACAGACCAGTAACTATTGAGAGCAACATACACCCCATCCTAAAAATGATAGAGCAAGGTTCCTCACCCCCTTTCGATATTAGACTGTTAATTCAATATTTTAATGAATTAAAATAATCTTTAAATCTCATATGGTCTAAGAATATAATGCAGAAATGTTCTAAAGCCTTTTATCTTGGAATTCTAAATATAATGTAAACAGAAGTTGTAATTTGCAATTTAAAAAAACATTAGGCATTTTCCTTAAAGTTTCGTGGTTTCTACCAGAGGAATATTGTATTTCATTCATGACAAATGTTTATTAAACTATTACAGTTGAGAAATGAAACTTTTTTTTTGTGGGTACTGGGGGTCTACCTCAGGACCTCGCATACCAGCAGGCGCCCCTGCCGCTGAGCGATATCACCGGCCCCTTTTTCGTATGTGGGTTGCGGGAGTCGAATTCGGGCTCTCGCGCTTGCCGGGCAGGTGCTTATGCCGCTGAGCCATCTCACCAGCCTGAGAAATGAAACTTTTTATTTTCCCTTTTCAAGTTTTAGTTGTATACATTACTTTCTAAGAAGTGGGGGCCGGTGAGACGGCTCAGCAGCGTAAGCGCCTGCCTGGCAAGCGTGAGTTCCTGAGTTCAACTTCCGGAACCCACATACGAAAAAAGGGCCGGTGATATTGCTCAGTGGCACGGGCGCCTGCTGGGGCGCGAGGTCCCGAGGTCGACCCCTGGTACCCACAAAAAAAAAAGAAGTGGCAATATACTGTTTTTCCACTTCTATCTCCCCAGCATTTATTTCACTCTCTTCTGAAGCAATGTCTTAAATTTTAGGATCTCTTCTGTCTCTCGCTCCCTCCTGTTTACCTGATGTACTTTGGCCAGCTTATCATCAATATACTAATTTTGATCTTTACCAAACATCACTAAGCTCCAGTTTTGAAGGGCCAGTAGTGGAAAAACCAATTTGAAGTCCCAATAAAACTCTAACCTTCTTCTCCATTATTGTCTCCCCACATCTACTTCTCCTTTCTTGTTTCATTTCCCAGCATCACTATGCACCCATGTCTGGTGGGAAACTTAGAACACATTTTTTATTCTGCCTATTCCATCTATACATCAAATCAATCAGCACATCGTATGAATCTTCCTTGATACTGTGTATGTTTCACAGTTTTTTCCTCTTTGCCAAGTAAAACATTCATGCTATTTTGTACATGACAGCAATTTACTAAGCTAACTAACTTGATCCTGGAACTATTAGGTTTGTTGCCCAACATGCATTCAAAATCATCCTCTCAATTTGATTTTAGCATTTCATTAGATTGTCTCATTGTTTTGATAGCACCTAATTCCCTTAGAATAAAACCAAATGTCTTACTATGGATTGCAATGCCCTCACTGATCTGCCTTCTAATTTATTGCTAATTTTCTTATACTGCACAACTGAGGCATACTGAGCTACTATTAATATCTCAGAGAACCATTCATTCTGCTGCCTTGACCTTTTTATGGTACTATGTTTATCTCAAACACTTTATCAGGTTTTTACTCTTACTCTTTCTTTATATAACCCATATGTAGAGGGAGAACCCCCCCCAATCCCCTAGAACACTAGAGAAACTAAGTAAGTTTCCCTTATACTTCTCTTTTTCATAACATTTTGGATTTCAACAATTACTATGTTTATCATAATTTGTTGAAAATTCTTGTATTAGTTGAACATCTCATCTATCGTGTCTTAGTTTCAGTGAACAGTTTACCTCTGAATGCTTATAATGCTATTTTCAGCACCTAGATCCATTCACTGATGTGCACCTGTGTGTGTGTGCGTGTGTGCGTGTGTGTGTGTTGTGTCTTAATGGTTTTAGCATAACTTTTCATATAGTACAATATTTTCTTTTCTGTCCTGAAGTCTAGAAACAGCCTTTAAAAATTCAAGAATTTGCCTTTGTGTATATTTTCTTATAGGACTGACAGCCTTTAGTCATCCTCTACCTTCTGAAACAACTTAATTGAAGGATACAAATACCTAGAAGATGTACAATATTCCCCCCTCATTATGAAAAGAGGAGGAGAACAAAGCCTAGACAAATTTGAGGAAAAAGGTAATTTTGAGAGAACCAGATATTTTCATGACATCTAAACACTGTACAGCATGGAATGCAAAACAAGAAAACCAACAAATTTAGTTCTACTCAGATATTAAAAAAATATGATTATACTTGAAATTCCTAGGAGTTTCACAATGAACTGGGTTTATATTCAGGTGGCATGATTTTATTAATTACAACATTATTTTTCTTATTTAGGATAATCATATGGGAAAGAATGTTATTAACTCTTTTATATGTGCAATTTAATTGAAATGAAGGGAAAAATCTTGACAAAAATCCTGAAGGCAGTAAGCGTAGAGGCAAGATTAATGGTCAGATCCACACTTCTTTACTCCATTATATGGCACAACAAGATACATGACCATATGGTTAATAGAATGGAGTGTATTTCAAGCTAGTCCCATTTCTTGAATTAGACAATTACCTAATTCTCTCTATTGATCATTAATATACCAGAGTCTAAATATTTTATGGAATAACCAAACATAATCAATTTAGAAAATTTTATATTAAATGCAGAGGGATTGTTTTGATATTCTAGGGCAATTAACTTCTATGAGTCAGTCTTTGCCACGCAGGTATGAGATAAAAGCCAGAATGGTCTTTTAGCAAACGATTTTTAGAATTCTTCAGCAACCAAATAATGTTCATGTCTTTACAAGGGAACAGTTCCAAAAACAATTTTGCACGTCTCCAATCCATTTCAATTGCTTTAATCAAAGGAGATTTTTCCAAAACACTAATACGATCATCATTCACTATTTAGACAACGTGAATCATCTTGAATAGTTATAATACCACTCTTTATTATCTTACATCCATTTTCCTCTTCTACGCCTGCAGTTTTCAACTGAGGGTGGTTTTGCTCTCTGGAGGCCATTTTGCAATGTATGGAAACATTTTTCGATTCTACACTTGAGGAGAATGTAACTCTCATTTAGTAGGAATAGGCCAGGGAAGTGGCAAAACATCCTCAATACATAAGACAGTCCCCACAGTAAAGAATTATCTAGCCCAAAATATCAACAGTACCAATCCTGCAAATCCTTTTTTTTTTTTTTTTTTTTTTTTTTGGTGGGTACCGGGGGGTCGACCTCAGGACCTCGCGCGCCAGCAGGCGCCCGTGCCGCTGAGCGATATCACCGGCCCCTTTTTCGTATGTGGGATCCGGGAGTCGAACTCGGGCCCTCGCGCTTGCCGGGCAGGCGCTTAAGCCGCTGAGCCATCTCACCGGCCCTGCAAATCCTTTTATGTGGAACAATTTTTAAATTAATTAATTTTGGCAATGTCCCCAGTAACAAGATAGTATGAAAATTATCATGGAAAATCTTTCATAATGTGATTCCTGTATCAACATTATCTCTTATCATTTTACTTCCTGTTTCTAAATTATTCATCATTTGCTCCAGTCATGTACAAATTATTCAAAATAATACAAGCTAAACCACAATGAAAAATACCTTTAAAATTAAAATGTCATTAGCTTAAGACCACCAAGTTTATTTGTTATGCTGCATAGTCAGTGTACAGTGACAAGAGTGTTTTCCTTGTTTTCTTTACTAGCTTCTCAGGCATGTGGAAGTTCCGTGTTGGTGAGAGACTTCGGTTTCAAGTTGAGGTTCAGATTTCACCTGAAAAGGAAAGAGACTGTGGAACATTGCAGGATGGTCTGTAATTGTTTCTGTCCACTAGCACAGCCTATCACCTCCACTCACATTGGCCACACCCACTTGGCCCAACAAGTCACTTGGTCTTGCCTGAATTCAAAGAAAAATTTTCCTGGAAGAAAAAGAAATGCAAAAACTCTTACTGAACATCAGCGGTGTCTTATTCTGCTCTTTTTCCTTATTTGCAATGCTAAGTCATAACTAACTTTTCAGTTTGAGTTGATGAACTATTTTTTAGATAAAAACATTTTACTTCATTTTCTTTTTAGACTTGGTTGGAATCATTCCCTTTTACTCTTAATCATACTTCAAATATAGATTTCATTATATTTGACGCTTATTGTGCAAGTCTGGTCACTAGCTTACCTTTTCTAGGTTATTGGCTCTTGGGGGCAGGTGAGATATTTATTGTATTCATAAAATCATCATAAATGAAATAACCTAATTAAATGTTTTCTTACACAAAAAGAACATCAGTTTTTCCAAATCACACAATAGATTATGGGATTAGTTGTTTTTCCTTTCTATGTACCTAATGATTCACTGACTTAACTTTCTGTCCATATTTCTTTCCCCTTTATGTATGAGGAAACGGTTTGCCTATCTTCACAGCATCATAAAATATAATCTGAAAGCATCATTATATAAATTATTTTAATTTTAGAGCAGCCAAAGCAATATTTTTCTTTACAATGTCATTACCAAGTGAAGATAAGAGAAATTGTTGCAAATAGTCTAATACTTGTTCAACCTGTTTGCCTTTAAGCAACACAAGAGCTTTCATTTTTAACTGCAGACAGCTTTCAGCATCTCCTGAAGAAATAACTGACCAGGAAAACTGTGGTGAATGTAATGGGTCCCTAAGAAACCTAATACTATTTTAGGAAGACTGATTTTTTTCTCCTCCTGAAGATATCACTTTTTCCATATTGCTGGGAAAATATTTACTTCATTGCTAGCAGAGGTAGATTGACTTTATTATAAATTGAAATTTTCAACTGAATAAATATAGCTGTAAAATTGAATTCAGGGGAAAGTTCACTGGACTTGGGAGACTTATGTCCTGAATCTTACCAGGCTTCTACAAGTCACTCTGATTACAAATCTAAGTTTTGGGTTTTTGTTGTTGTTGTTTTTATGCCAAAAAAGTAGAATAGTAGCGGTGTCTGATTTGTTTTAATTATCAGTAACAAAAATAATAATTTTAAGTTATATTTTGTAAATATTAAAAAGTATATAAGCTTATTTTAACCACTAATATATCAAAACTGCTAGAAAAACAATATGAATTCCTAGCAGTACAAGATACTTAAAAACTGAAACCTGTTGAAAAGCATTCATAAAATGTAGTAATAGGGCCAATGAGATGGCTTAGCGGCATAAGCGCCTGCCTGGCAAGCTCAAGGTCCTGAGTTCAACTCCTGGTACCCACATACGATAAAAGGGTTGGTGATATCACACAGCAGCATGGGCGTCTGCTGGTGCACGAGGTCCAGAGTTTGACCCCCGGTACACACACACACACACACACACACACACAAGTAGTAAACAGATGAAATTTTTAGAAAAAATACTTACAACTTGGTGCATAATATATATTAAAAATTAGTAAATATTTTGAATATGTAATTATCTAAAAATATAACATTTCAAAAAAGCTACGAATGTAATGTTTTGATTTGCAGTAAATTCAAGCACAGTTAATATTTTGTAAGAACCAAGAAAGAAGGATAAATAGTTTGGCTTCCTATGTGGAAACTAAAGAGCAATTTCTCTAGAGAAAAGATAGTAAACCTTCTTTAGCTCCATCTGCATATTATATCATTTAAAAATTGTAAGATAAAAATAAATTTCATTTCACTTCATTGGAAAAATGCAGGAACATAAAAATTGTAGAATAACTATGCCATTCAACAATTACTATTGGTGCTACTTACCACAGATTAACTCAAAGTTGTTTTGTTTTTTCTTTTTCTTTTTTTTTATTTAACTATGGTGCAAAAGAAGTACATATTTAGGGGAAAATATCTATTTTTGGTCTTTTCCTGGGCAGTTGTGTGGCAGGATACTTTCTCATGATGCAGTGTGGAGCCATAGATCCCAGCCAACCAGGTGATCATAAGTAGAAACAACCAACACTCCATGGTATCTTCTATAGTTAAACTAGGATGATTGATAGGTTGAGTGGAATCTGGATTTTTAACTTATGGTTTCTTCAGTTTGTGATGTGATTATCAGGCTGTAACCCATCCTAAGTCAAGGAATATCTCTATTTAGTTTCAAAAGGAACTATTAGGAAAATTAAAAAAAAAGAAAAAGAAAAAGAAAGGAAAACAGATGGAGCCAAAATAATTACAACAAAGAGAAACTGCACTAGTGAAATGAGAATCTGAAAAATTCAAACCCTGATTCTTATTCTAAGGAACAGAAATAGTTTAAATTCCCCTCTTCATATCATGCTAAGGAAAACAGTATTTTACAGTGCTTTTAAGCATGGGGACTCTGTGGTCCAATGATAAGACCAAACAGCTCTATTTCTACATACTTAATGGAGACTCATAAATGCTGCGTAGCTAATATTGAAATTAATGTTTTGTGATTATCATGATTTTAAGAATCCCAATTAATTTATAGATGAGAAGGATGTCTCTGCTACTTATTCTCAAGCCCATGACTTCCATTCTTTAGAATGGCAGATCGACCAAGGAGATAGAAAACTGAAGTAGATTTGCTTGTTTCCCCTGCCTGATGCACTTCACAAGGGCCTGAAGCAGAAGACAGAGGTTGATGTGAGATTTTGAATTGTTTTCATTTAATGTAGTTTTTGTTCAAAAGTATTCCAGTTCCCCTATGATTGCAAGTACTCAGTAAACGTTAAACATTCAGTACACTTAACTTCCCCTCTTCTTTCTCCCTCCCATGGATAAAATGCAAGGGTTCCTTAAGCTTGCTCTCAGAAAACCACTGTCTTGAGCTCTTTCTTCACATTGGAAGTCTTCACCCACTGTGATGTGTCAAAAATCTGAAGAACCCACAGAAACTAGTGAGTGAATACAGTTTCTTCTTGCTGTAGTCCAAATATCAACTGCTATTATATACCCTGGGTTTCTCTGCATTATTGTGTGTGTGTGTACTTTGCGTTTGCTACACATAAATATCAAACTAGAGATAATTTACCATTTCATATGATTCTTATTAAATTAAATGTATGGTTAGAGAAGCTGAAAGTGAAAAAAATAGAATGGAAGACCATTAATGTATATCACTTAGAATAAAATTATAATTAAAAAGATGGTTTTCCTTTTATAAGGCCATATTAATTTCAATATTAAATTTTGTGAAACAAATACATTGAAACAAGTTTTATATTTTTATCATTTGATTGTATGTGTGCATTTACACTTTATTATTTTTCTGAAGGATAAAATCAGATCAGAGTTGGCGAACATGTTCTCTACAGTATCAGAGAACAAATATTATGTACTTTATGAGCTACATACAACCATTGTCGTGTTTTTATTCTTCTTTTGTCTTCATTGCTTTTGCTTGGTTTATTTTACAACCCTTTAAAAATGTAGTGACATTCTAGGAAGCAGGCCATACAAAAATAGGCTGCTGCTGAAAGTAGCCCTTGGGCTGTACTTTCTTGGCTATTAAATTAGACACTATATCTACCTTAAAATAAGGATGCTGGGAGTGAAGGTGCAAAGGAAATGGGATTTGGAATAGTCAGTATTTTTCTTTTTGTTCTTCCGATATTTTATTTTATTTTATTTTATTTTGTGGGTACTGGGGGTCGACTTCAGGACCTTCCACGCAGGCAGGCGCTCGTGCCGCTGAGCAATATCACTGGCCCTTTTTTCGTATGTGGATTCTGGGAGTCGAACTCAGGACCTCGAGCTGCCAGGCAGGCGCTTACGCTGCTGAGCCATCTCACCCGCCCTCTTCTGATATTTTAAAACATCATTGAAGAAATGTATTTACTATAGACACATTTTTTGTCATTTAGAATATATAAAAATCAATACACAAGTGTGCGCACCTGTTTGTGTGGGTAGCCTCTAAGAAGGCCTCCAATGATTCCTGCTTCTTGCACTGAAGTTCATGAGTGGATCTTCTCCTGGAAAGAGGGATTGGGTTTACTGACACAGTTCCACAGAAGAGAAGATCATAGAAGAGATTAGGTCATTTCTGAATTAGGGTATGGAAAGACTGCAGCTTCCAATATTGATTGTTTTTCTCTCTCAGCTTTCTTCATCTGGGGAATCAGCTGCTCTGCTGTGAATGGAGTCCACAGAGAGAGATACCTAAGTGCTGAATAACTGTTTTTCTAGATAATATTTAATAAAAACTTTTCTTGACAAAACACATGTGATGTGAGCTTGGCATCAAACACATCCCAGTCAAGATTGGAGATGACTGCCACAATGTGAGGATTAATTTCATGTGTCAACTTCACTGGGCCATTGATGCCCACAATTGTGCTGAAACATTACTCTGGAAGCTTCTGGCATGCTTTGTTTGTTTGTTTTGGATAGTAATGTCAACATTCAAATCTGTGGAGTTTGGATAAAGATTGCCCTCTACCAGATGGGTGGGCCTTATATCATCAATTTGAAGGTCTTAAGTGAACAATGCCCTCTCTAATCAAGAAGACATTTTACCAACAGAATGCCTTGGAAATCAAACTTCGACTCTTCCTTGGACATCATCAGAGAATAAATTTACCAAACCTCTGTGATCATGTTAGCCAATTCCTTAAGGGAAATCTCTTTGTGTTTTTTTTGTCCACACAGCCCTCCATGTCTGTGGGTTCCCCATCTGTGGATTTAACAAACTATGGATAGAGAATGTAGTTAGGGCCACACTGGTAGCATTTATAATAAACACATGCAGATATTTTTCTTGTCATTATTCCCTAAATAATATAGTATGTGATCTATTTACATAGCATTTACATTGTATTGGTTATTACAAGCAATCTAAAGTTAATTTAAAGTATATGGGAGGATGTATGTAGGTTATATGAAAAGCTACATCATTTTATTTTTTAAATTTTTATTTTTATTAGTACACCATTACAGCACACAATGATTACCCTCATCATGCGGAGTTGGTATGTGTACCTAACACATTAATTCTTCTTGTAGCACCTCCCCCACTTCCCCTTGCTTTTTACAAAAGATCTATCTCCCTGTTTCCTATTATCTTTTATTTTGATCTTTAATTTATTTATATTTTGAGTTTTTCATGTAAGAGAAATCATGCAATATTCAAGTTATCATCTCAAGGTGCACCAATTATCTACTACAGAATTTTATATAAGGGGTTTGAGTATCCTTGGACTTTGGTACCATTGTGGAATCTTGAAACCAATCCCTGATGGATACTGAGGGGATACATGCATACATGCATGTGCACACACCCACACAAATACAAACAAAAACACACATACTATTGGTTTCGTTTCTCTGGAGAACCTTGACAAGTACAAGTCTCATCTGACAGCTTGTCTAGAAACTAGTGAGAATATAAAGTTTAGGCACACAGCCAAGTTGCACCTGGATTCTTCATCCAATGAAAATGTGAGATAAATATTTTTTCTTGTTTTATCTGCTAATTTCTGTGGTAATTTGTTACATAACAATAAAAACTAGAACACATATACTTTATGAGGAGATAGATCTGGTTTATTATTTTTGTACTTTTTTTATTCCTTTTGTTAAAAAACTATTACCTCAAAACAACTTTTCCCCTAGTGTATAAAATATGCATCAAGAACCTGTAGACATGAATAAGCAATTTGGGTTTTTTATCAGTCAATTTATATTAGAAACGGAATCAGCTATTTTTATGAAGTTTAGTGCCGGTTGTTTCCCTTTTAACTTTGTATAATTAAACATTTTCATCACGTAACAGTATCTTGAGCATTTGGTTTTCATATGAAGTATAACATAAACATATGTTTTAAGTATACTGAAGACTTTAGAACAGACTAGATGCAATTTTCCCACCTTCCTTCTAGACAGGATAAGGATACCTTGAGGTAAAGGGAGAATTAAGTGACCCCATCTGACCAATCAGACATAGCCTCTGAGAATCAAGCCTGATTGCACCATTGTGTTGTACAGATCAAGGTAATTACTTTGTCTGTAACCAGACCTGTATCATCCTCTAGTAAAATAACTCAAGACAACCAAACATGATAAAAGATCAAAATCACTTCTTTCGTGTTTATGCATTCATTCTACCAATATTTACTGAATGCCATCAATAAATGTCATCAGATAGTTATATATGGGTAGATATTTCAAACTAATATAAGATATACTCCCTGCAATTATGTATCTCATATTTTAGTATAAGATTCATAGGCAACACATAAATTATTGAATACAATTTTTTTGTTGCTTGTTGGAATTCTTTTTTTCTTTTTCTTTTTTAATATTTTTTTAAAATTTTGAAACAAGAGTCTTACTAAGTCAGTGAGTTACCCAGGCTGTGTTCAAATTGTGATCATCCTGACTCAGCCTCTTAGAGTGCTGGGACTGCAAGCATCTGCCACTGTGACCACCTGGCCATTGGCTTCTTCGAGCCTCATGATGCCTCTTCTGCATCATGCACAAACAGTGCTGTTACTTTTTCTCTTCTTTTCTTTCTTTCTTTTCTTTTTCTTCTTGTTTGTTTGTTTGCTTTGTTTCATTTTGTTTTTGTTTGGTTGGTTTTGAGGGGATTTTTTTGTTTTTGGTTTTTTGTTTCATTTTGGTTTTTGTTTGGTTGGTTTTGGGGGGATTTTTTTGGTTTTGGTTTTTTGTTTTGTTTTGTTTTTTGAGACAGGGTCTTACTTTTAGTACAGGTTGGCCTCAAATTCGTGACAATCCTCCTGCATCAGCCTCCCAAGTGCTGGGATTTCAGGCCTGAACCTCCACACCCAGCTCTGAAATTCTTGACATGAGACTCAAACAAAAACCAAATATTGTTTTGTATTCTGTACAGAGGAACTTAAATTTAAGACACTTTGTCTTATGATTTTTAACTTTACAATGGTGGAAGAGTGATACACATTCAGTAAGAAACTGTACTTGGAATTTTGAATTTGTATTTTGTCTTTGTCTAGTGACGTGTGGTGTGATAATGTCTTGTGGTGATGAGCAGTGGCAGTGAGCTAAAGCTTCCAGTGAGACAGCCATCAGAAGTGTAAACCAAGGCTACCATACAATGTGCTGTGTTGCTAAGCTGTGATGTACAATAGATTAGGCATATGAAGTGCATTTTTGGGTTACCATATTTTTTACTTACTATGGGTTTGAAAGGACGTAACCCCCTTCATACATCAAGGCATCTTTACTCTAAAATGGCTGCCTAACAATTTTGGCTCAATTTCACCTTCAAGCTTACTGAGAAGTGGTCTAACTAGCTTTTTTATCCCTATCACTCATGTCAATGTTCCAGTCTTTTTATAAAAATAGCTTTTGAAGAGAAAGAAAAGAAAACCATCAGGATCTCAGTATGGTGGCTTCCTGGAGACTACAATAGTTCTCCACCCTGACCTTCAGCGAAAGAACAAAATGACTTAAACAAACACCAACAAAAACTCTTGAAGAGATTAGAGGGTATCAGGGGAGAAGAAACTTATTTTTCACTCCCCAGGTAGATGCTTGCTAAAGAGCAAAAAAATAGTAAAACCTTCTGTCGTGAAACAGATCAGGATGGTAATAAAGATATCAGAAGATTCTCATGTCATCTATATTTGAGATATGATCCAGGAATTTGAAGTATATATTTGACTGTCAATCAGTGCAGATTTATTGAGGCAGGAGACTTGCTCTAACTGTCAGTAGGGTAATTGGTTCATGTGCCTAAGGAAAAAGAAAGGAAGTGACTCCCACACAAATTTCTCACAGCCTTCAGCAACTAATGATAAGGACGCAATAGTTCACCTGGCTTCATGTGAAAAATCACAGGATAGTGAGCTGTGAAGCTGAGGAGATAGTTCTCAGTAAAGGCACTCTCTGGTTTTTAAGACAACATTGCATGAAAGTACTCTTGGTATAACCTATAGGACAGAACTATCTGAGAAGAGCACTGTCCCAGGAAATAAACAACAGATACTGCCCCATAAAACTATATGCACCACTGACATGAATAGTATCTCCAGGTATTTTGGGATTCTGGAATTATAAGCAAACAGAAACTGAGTAAAAAATGCACAGTGCAGCTTCTCCAACAGGACTAACCAATATAAATCTGCCATCATTCTTGTACTACCTCAGTATTCTGAACGTAGACATAGTGGTAAGTGGACAATACATCTCAGAACCAGACTACAAACTTCATCCTCAAAGGCATGACAAGGGGAGGAGGAAACTAGAAGCAGTGAGTGAGGCCAAACCTGCCAAATTTATGATGAAGAGATCTGGGCTGGGAGCAGATGGAAGTGGCCAGGTCTAAGAAACTGGAATTAAATCTGCCTTAAGAGAAGGTGTGGCCAGATACAACCTTATTTCTTAATCTGGAGGCTACAGTAAGATTCTAGCACTCCTGAAGTGACTCTGGAAGTACCTTAAACTGACCCTTGTTTCTACATTAAATTACATAAAATCGTATATCTCAAAAGTTTAAGAAAGTTTCACTTGTTATCTTGGTAGGACATGGAACAAGTTTCTCAGTGCCTAAAAACTATGTATGCAATTTCTTGCATTTGAAAATGAGGGCAAGAGGCTGAGCCACTACAACAGAGTTGTGTACACAGTAGGGTCCATGTAGGACCTCAAAAGAGGTGAATGGACAATTATTAGAGGATTGAACACAAAAAACAAACAACAAAACAACACCTCCCACCTCCCAAGATGAGCATACATATCAAAATTCCAAACCCTATGAAGGAAAACAAAGCTTAGAAAGAACTAGAAAAATATTAACTGTATTACTTCTCTCCAAATGAAAAGGAAAATAAAAGAGGACTCAAAAATGATCATTTCAATGGAATAAGGAGACAAAAAAAATAGCATTTACAAGACAACCAATGAAGTATAAAATAAATAGAAGCAGAAAAGACATCATAATGGATATGAAAAACAATCAATTAGAAATACTCAAAGTGAAAAACCAAGCTTCTCATATTAAATTCAACCATTGTTATAAGCTCTTCATGGAAGAATCAGTGAATTAGAATACAGGTCTTTGGAATGCAACTGCATACAACACAGAGAAGTAACAAGATAAATGGATGGATGGATAAATAGATAGCTAGATAGCAGTATGAGAGGACAATTTAATGACAGCAAAGTCTCATTTCTATTTTTCCATGTATGTGAATCCCTATAGTTTTCAGTTTTATTGAACATTTCCTTCTTCCCAGGAAGATGTATGTAGAAACTGTATATTTGACAAATTTGGGAAGAATAACCGAACATACTTCCCTAAACCCTATTCCCTGTCCCTGGAAGCAGGAATATCATATGTTTCACAGAGCCAGAAATTTCTTTTGTTTCTCTAAAATGCTAACTTGTCCCTTACCATACCAAGATTCCTACCCCGAGGCAGCACTTTCAGTTTCAGATAGGTAAGTGTGCTTAATTCTGCAGCTCATTATTACCCAATCAACTTGACTAACACACATGGGCATGTTTTCCAGCCCAGCCTCTATTACTGAAGGAGGAAATCTTATTTATGTTTTGGTTTTATGTTTTAAATGCTTTAGAACACAAGCAGAGAAAACAGGTGCAATTCAAAAGAAGCCTGCCAGAAATCATATTATTTGCATGGATAGAATGTGTATATATGTGTGTCCCTTCTAACTTTTTTATCGTGTCCTCCTCCATATTTTGTAGAGATCTTTAGTAAACTTTTCAGAGGACTGAGCCTGTTGTGCCTTTGGTGAGGCTAGAACGAATGGCATATATTGGAACATTTCTGGCAGTTCTGTCCATTTTTCCACATAACCTTCGGGATTAGATTTGTCAGTAGTTTGATTGTTCTGTTTGACAAGTGACACCACAGGGGACATGACAAAGCTTTGGCTACTGTGGGATCATCACTATTTGGGTCATATAAACCCAGCCACATTTTGTTAAAAATGATTCGGCCAGTTTTTCTGTATCCTAGTTTTTAACAAATGAGATTTTTTCTGAAAGCTACCTGGATTTTCTATAGTATCTGAGCCTTAGCCTCTTGATGTGTAATGTTAAAAGAAAAAAATACTTTAGACAAATTCAATTTAGCACAGTGTATCTGAGCAAAGAAATGATTCGTGAATCCAGTGTATTCTGACACACTACAGGTACAGAGGGCTCCATCCAGCAATGTGAGCAGGCAGTATTTATAGACAGAAAAAATAGTGATATAAAGAAATAACCTGGGCTGGTGAGATGGCTCAGTGGCATAGGCACCTGCCTGGCAAGCGTGAGGGCCCGAGTTCAACTCCTGGAACCCACATATGAAAAAAGGGGCCGGTGATATTGCTCAGTGGCACTGGCACCTGCTGGCACGCGAGGCCCTGAGGTTGATCCCCGGTACCCACACACACAAAAAAAAAAAAAAAGAAAGAAATAACCTGATCAGTTATAGCTTAAAGTCTGCCTTGTTGGGAGATGTCTGAGCAGTTTGTAGTTTGTGATTGGCTGAAATCTCAGGCTGCGAATTAGCTACTTGCTGTAAAAATAAATTCCTGGATAGGATGCAGTTTCTTTCCATACTCAGGTTACAGTTTACTATGTATTGAGTCTGCTTTAGGTCAAATTTAATTTAACAGTTAAATTCAGAGTGAGAAATGGCTATTCAAGCAAGAGAAAACAATTCACTCTTCTCTGTAAACAGCAGGGAAATTCCAAAGCTAGCACTTTTGAAATTGTACTCTGAAATTTTGCATTTACATGCCATGCCTAAATACAGCACAAGGGATGAAGACTGGTCCACGTTATAGGCGTTAGAATGGCTTTGTATCTCTAAATATACACTTACATATCTTACCACACTGAAAATCTCTAATATAAATAAACCCATAAAAGATTAACATATGGCATGACTATAGACATATGTATGTACCTTTATTTGCATGATGTTTTCTATGTATCCTAGGGATCTAAAAGTTTCCTTCAGCATTCTGTGCCAGCCTTTTTAGCTTCCCCAAGTAAATCTCACATGAGAGCCCAGTTTTATTTTCTTTTAGCTCATAAGTCACTATTTACCCTCAATTAAGCATCAGATCTGTTAAAATTTCTACATTAAACCTCACACTTAGCATCATGCACGGTTTGTATAGGACAGTGAAGTCTGATACACAGTCTTCATTCTACTCTTGTGTTCAGGACAAAGGCAAGCTTGGCAGGAGAGCAGACAGCTATCTGTGTTTAAACCACTGAAAAGTGTTGAGCTTGCTCTGGAATGTGTGCTGTTACTAGGGCAAGCCTTAATGCATAAAATGATACATGCAAAGGCTGTGGGAATGGAGATGAGATGGCCTACAGACTTAGACATAAACCATTTCATTTTAATTCCCTGTCTCTTCAATAAGTATAATTGGTGGAACTCAAGAAACTCAAGTACCACATTTTATTTGTATTCTTTTCTAACTTCTCAGAAATGAATGATAGAAAGAGATGTTATTAGCAATGGAAAAAGCAACTTCTCATAAAGTAGTGAACAGGAAAGAGCTCACAATTGGACCCAAGATACCTCTTGCACCTTTTGCACAAGTTCAGGTTTGAGAGATGAGTATTCTCCATAATTAAGCACAGTACCTCTGATCAACGTGGAATAACCACAGTGTGATTCTGAGAAACCATCATCAAAATTAGCTCAAGCAGGAAGATGTACTTTTACAAGGCTTCATGGATGCTGATGTAAGGAATTTAAAGAGAAAGTAAAATGACTAATGTCCCTTGGTGGTTGAAAGTATATGGTGGTGTAAGAAATACCACTTAGAGTCTTACAGAAAGTGTTAGCAAGATTTTGGGAAAGAGTAAGAGGTGAAGAAGAAGCTTTGTATCTATCAATAGAAGCATGCATATCTAACAGAAGCTGTATATTTAATAAATAGAAGTTGGGGAACATACCATGATAATTGAGAGGTATGTGTTACAGTAAGATGAAAAAAGGGGGTAAACACATGATTCCAAAGTCCTTTGTTCACAAAATAAAAACAATAAAAAACACATGATTCCCAAGTTCTCTGTTTAGAAAACAAAAACAATAAAAAACCTTAACATAATAAATAACAAAACTCTGAATGTTGGAAAAGGAAGAGACACAACACTGCTCAGGATTTTTTCTACCTGAAAAATACAGCAGTATATTTCTTGGATTTTCTTATTGTACAAAACATACAACGTAAGTCATTAGAAGCCTCTATCCCAGAGCTGCCAACCAGCATAGGCAAAAATAGTCCAATGAAAACCTGTTCTCCCAACCAAAGCTGGGGAAAAGGGTAGTGTCACAACAGAAAAAATTTTGGAAATACCCACTTTACTTTAGCCAATTGCAAATAGAATGATCATGCTGCCTTTTAGTTTCAGCATTGCCATGAGGAGCAGATAAGCCAGTCTTCCTACCCATCCTGTGTAGAAGCAAGTACCAGATTCTCTGATCTTCCATCCCCAGCTCAGTGGGTGCTCCTTTTCTCTGTCAGGCTAGAGTCCTTGCTTCTGTATGACACGGAGGTAAAGTCTAGATTCCTAGTCTCTATTCCATTATGCACAGAGAAATTATAATCATCCTTTTATTATGCTCTCCTCTGGTGTTAAAGAGGTCCACTAGGAAGTTATCTAAGTCACTTTATCATCGTTGGGACAAAATATCCAACACGCCAACCTTAAAAGAGAAGAGGTATAACTTGGCTCGTGGCATCATTCCATGAAGGGTATGGTGAAAGAAAAGTTGCTCAACCCATGGCAGCCAGGAAGCACAGAGAGAAGGGAAGAGCGAGGGACAAGAATATATCCTTCCCATTCACACTATCAGTGACAACTTCCAACCGGGCTCCACCTCTTCAGCTCCTGGACTTGTGAGTGAATAAATCCACTGATGTGTATAACCCCCCCATGATTCAATCACCTTCCAAATACTTGAGACATTTGGGACCACTTTACATTTAAAACATAACATTTGCCCCTAACCCCTAAAAAGACTCATATCTAAATTGCATTAAGTCTATCTATGAGTCATGAAAGTCTTAGTTCCAGCATTGCTTCAAAGTCTTCTCTGAGACTCACAACAAATTTTTAGCTGTGAAGGCATGTAAAAATCAAGAAAGGTAAATACTTCCAGCATACAATGACATAGGGTAGACGTTCTTATTCAAAAAGGAAAGAATAAGTGGATAGAAAGGAATTGGCCCCAAAGAAGACTTTTCATGTCCAGTCCCTGGGGCAGCTTGTTGTGAGATGTGAGTTTCAAAGGGCCTGGGTGGCTCTACCACTATGGCATTACTGGTTTCAGGTCTTGTGCCCTCTCTGATAGGGTGGCTTCACTCACTGCTTGTGGCTTTCCTCAGCAGACATTCCACATTTCCGGTATCTCCAACTTACTGAGGTCTCCACTACTGTACTTTCACCTTCACTCTCACAGTTTTATGCACTGCCCCTCTGGGACATACTGGCTGGCCACCCAGGCTTTCCTCTGAAATCTGGATGAAAGCCTCTCTGACACCACAGCTCTTATACTTTTTACCCCTGTAAACCCAGCACCATGTGTATAATGCCAATGTCAGCCACCAGCTTGTGCAGCAGCCAAGACCTTTAATCATGGCTTCTGCTGCAGCATCTGAGTACCTGAAGAGCTAAACTTGGGGAAGAATTTCCCTCTGCAGTCTGAGCAGGGTACACTGAGAATTTCTTTTTACATGAAAGATGAACAATTCTACCTTTGATACAGCAAAGGGCGGGGCCTTGCTGATTTCTGAAATGCCTTAAAGCCATCTATTCTATTGTTTGATGTAAAGTACTTGGATTATTTTTAAGGCTAATCTTTGAGAAACCATGCTCTTCTTTATCTCAGCTTTGCAGGTGACCTCTCTTTAATGAACCTGCACACTTTCCACCTGATGTTATTCTCCTGATTTTTACTGTATATCCGATTAAAAACAGCAAGCATTACCTATGCCATACCCTGAACATTGAACTGCTTTGAAATTTCCTCCACTACACTTAAGGTCAGTCTCCCACAAAGTGTCAAGACACGGACAAGATTAGTACAAATTTTCTGCCAGGTATAACACATATAACCTTTAATCCAACTGCCAATGAAGTCTTTGTTGCCAAATGAAACTTCCTGAGCCTGATTTACTGTCTGCATTCCTATCAGCATTCTGTCTTCTGAGTTCCGACCAGAATCACCCATAAAACTTGGGGTATAACATTCAAGGGCATCTCTAGCTAGTATCTACAAAACTTTCCAAATTCCTCCCACAAACCAGTTCTAAAAGCTTCTGTACTACATGATCAAGTATACTCACTGCAATAATCCCACTTTTGGTACTAATATTTGTCTTAATTACTTTCTTGTCATTGGAAAAATTACCTTACACCACAACATAATGAAGAGATTTATTTCAACACATGATTTCACTCCATGGGAGGCTGACCCCATTATACAAATAGCATGGTAGAGGGACATTTCAAAGGAAAAGGTGCTTAAGCTAAGGTAGCCAGGCAGCAGGGTGGGAGTGGAGCTAGAAACAAGAGCACCCTTCCATGTCACACCCCAAATGACCTACATACAAGCAGGCTCCACTTCCTAATGGCACATTCAGCTGCTGAGCTCATGAGTAGATAGATCCACTGATGAATATAGTACCCTCATAATCCATCACCTTCCAAAAACATGAAACTTTGGGGCCATTTTATATCTAACCCATAACAAGAGCTAAGTTTGCAACCTCCTCCAAAGGCTAAGTGAAGTATGTGCTTTTCTCCCACATTTACCAGGAAGTAACAGTCCAGACTTCTACTCCGAGGTAGTCTAACTTAATTCAACATTTTTGCTGAGGTGCTGTACATAATATTCCACAAGAAACTTGATGTGTTTCATCTGAGATACTGTA
The DNA here is from genome assembly GCA_028451465.1 of Erethizon dorsatum. Classification (NCBI taxonomy): domain Eukaryota; kingdom Metazoa; phylum Chordata; class Mammalia; order Rodentia; family Erethizontidae; genus Erethizon; species Erethizon dorsatum. The sequence continues at coordinate 74,264,266 of CM051836.1, read as the reverse complement.
TTCTAAAACAGAAAATAAATTGTGTTCAGGACCTAATAATGCAATAGATGTTGCTGAATGAGCTAAATGTAGAGATGACAGCATACAGAGTCATTAAATTTCGAGGACTTGTTTTTATTTTCTCATTCTGAAAAGAGAAAAATAGACCAAATAAATAAATAGGTAAATAAGTGAATGAACAATAATACAGGGGCATAAAAAACAATAGCAAAAGGTATGTGTTCAAATCACTGGCCTGAAAGAGTCCAGAGTGGAAAAAAAAAAAGAGCAGAACTAAAAGGATATTTTAAAATCATGATTTGTATAACCAAGTTTTAGGCTTCCTAATGTAAAATAATCTTGTGTAAAAATTGTGCATTTTTATTTTCAAATATAGTGAAACATTTTACTTTGCAGTGATATTTATAATGCTAAGATCCCCATAAGCTGTATCTGTTTTGGGATTGACTTTGACATTTGAGAGCCTCTGCACATCTTCTATTCTATTTCTATTCCTTTGTTCACAACCAGAAAGCCCCAGAAGCTTGCTTTACTATTCCCCTTGGCGGCTCCAAGCAAAATGAGTGGCCACTCCACCTTGAGTGTCAGGAAAGGAAGCAGACTAATGGTTCATTTCCTGTAGAACACCACTTCTGATGACATCAGGTTTCTCACCATCTTCCAGAAAAGACAGTAAAATATATTTTTAATATTTACTAAAATAAATAAAAATGCTAACTGTAAATTCATCGAAGTATTCCTCAGTTTCTGCAAATATTTTTCCAGAACAAAAAGCAACTAAAGGGCCGGTGAGATGGCTCAGCAGCGAAAGCACCTGCCTGGCAAGCTCAAGGTCCTGAGTTCGACTCCCGGTACCCACATATGAAAAAAGGGCCAGTGATATAGCTCAGCAGCACAAGCGCTTGCTGGCAAGCGTGAGGTCCTGAGGTCGACTCCCGGTATTCACATTAAAAAAAAAAAACAACTAAAGACATTCTCCAAGCAAACTGAGAGCACTTTTTGCTAGCAAATTTAACATTAAAATTGTTATATAAGGTTGTAAATAGAACATAAATTAGAAGAGAAAAAAAGTGAAACTCCTTAATGAAAGAAAAAAATATGTTAATGGGAGTATTAAATTAAATGAAAAATCATCTTGTAAAATCCATATTCTTATTGTTAAAACAAGGACAGAATTCTGCACTGTAACATTAATATCTGTAAATTATGCATGTGTTTTAAGTACAGGGGTACCTTGGTTCAGGGATGCTTTTGTTTGCAAAAGCGCTTGGCAAAATTTTGATTTTGTTTCCAAACTCTAAATCAGGTGACAGACAGGATTATCTTTCTCACACAAACAGAAACATGGACTTCTTTTCTAAAATTGTGAAACAAAATAAATTCATGAACTGATATACTACTTGTATGTCTGCATGCTTCTTGTTGAAAATTTATATACAAGTGGAAAAAAATGAAAGAAAAGTTAATACAAATAATCAAGGTTCTATGTGAAAATGCAACACAATTAACTTCACTTATCTAAACATAAGTTTTCTAGTTTTCTCAGGCTTTAGAACACAATTCCAACTAAAATTTAAATGCAAAGACTTTAAAATTTCCAAATAACTCTTTTACCCTTTGCTTTGTATTAAAGTTCTGATGATGTGACATATAAAAATGCAATAGACTTTTATTTAAAGTAACTTTTACTAAATTAAACTAGATAATTTTTGATATGGCAAATTATAAAGAAAAGATTAATGGGGGCTAAAGGATGACTTAGGGTACAGAGGTAAAGCAGGCAATGCTTGGGCTGAATTTTAAAAGATCTTCCTTGAAATAAGATGTCTGAGAGTTTGATGTAGGGATAAAAAAGGAATGTAGATTTACTGGAGCTATGGAAAGAGATATTGCACTTTAATTCAATGGTAAAATATCTCTATATAAGACAGAAGATTGGGCTGATTTTTTGCCCTTTTTTTGCAAATGTGGTAAATTTTTTGCCATTTGCCTATACATATATATGTTTAGTTTGAAACCTTGATTTATAATGAAATCACTAATAGACACACTAGACCCTAGACACTAGAAAAAATAAACAAAAAGTTCAAAGAAAAGACAACTTTATAAGGGCAAGCAAAGGAAGAAAAGCTGTCAAAAGACTTTGTTTCCTATAGGCATTCAGATATACTTTTGTAATTAATGAGAGAAAAAGTAATTAAATGAATTTAGAATTCTAATATAGAGTTAAATTATGGTTTAGAAAATATTTGTACTGAGCTATAAGTATTATGTACTACTAGTAAACATTTTCAGATAGGAATGATCAGTCACCTATCGGAAGACCACTCTTCAGTCAATATGTTTGTGATAGAGGTGATTTTCATCAATTTTTGTTTTGTGAGTAGTAAAATAAAATTATGGAAAATATAAAAGCATCATGCATGCTTCAGAAAGAGTTGGAGGAGTGCAACTTGAGTTCATGTTTTATTCAGTGGACACAATACATTATTATCACAAGAGAAATAGATGACATATTTCGGCTTAGGTCAGGGACAACATACATATCAAACCAAAATTTGTGTGCATTATACATTATCCTGCATATTCTTACTGCAAAATATAGTAACCTTAAAGAAATTTCATGTATTTACTTATGAAGGATATATGTAAATTCTTATGAGACTATTAAATATTATATTCAAGTTTTTCTCACCTACTATTGCAAAATACTATTTAAAGTATATTAGAATTTCATGTGAACTCCTCCTGGGTATATTTAACAGAAAGTACTAAAGCTGGGATATGGAGAGTTTTAAAACTATTTTTCATGCTTTATTTGCTATCTTATTTCTTGCTCTGATAAACTGCTAACAAATAGCTGTGATACTCATTTCAAGAGCAACTTTCAAAACCAGTTACTTTTTGATTTATCTCATTGAACATACCCCAGTGGTAAGATGATATATTTCTCTAGTCAGAACAATTTTTTTTGGAGAATTTGATTGGGAAGATAGTGAAAGACCTTTCCACTGATTAAGCAGAGTGCATAAAATCTTTATCATGGGAGTCTCTTTCCTGGACATAGACACAATCTTTAGGAAATGGAGCAAAAATGCACAAATGATGGAGAAATTCTGGGGCAAGTAATTATCATTTATATGAATATATAATATACATGAATATATAATATATATGAATATAGTTTCCTACTTAAGTACACAAGTAATCTAAATAATAAAAAATAAAGATTTTGGGGGAAGGCTGAAATCAAAATTAGTCAGAAACTTAAGAGACTAAATGTGAGAACAGAAACTTAGAGTTGCAAGAAAAGTTTGTGTGTGTGTGGTTGGACACACATGCAAATGGATAGGGCAGAGCAGCAATACTGAAATTTGGGGGATAGAGAAAATGCTTCTTCCCCATTCCTATATATATATATCATATATGATATATATATATTGGAGGGAGAGACAGAGACAGAGAGAGACAGGAGAGACAGAGAGAGAGAGACCCATTCAAAGCCTTCATCTCTTCATCTTCAGCACTTCCCTCATTGCAGTGATTTATGTAGTAACATAATGCAAGTCAATAAGTTCTGACCTGCACATGTAGAGAGGAATGCTCATTCTCAACCCCTACTCTGACTACAAAAAAAAAAAAATGTAGTCACCCATTCTGATTCTTTCAAGCCATCTAAGAAATTGTTTAGGATCCTACTGTACGCTCCTAAGAAAACCTCATAATGTCAGTAAATAACTTTTTCATATTCTCCCCTTGTGTGTGTGTGTGTGTGTGTGTGTGTGTGATTACCAATCTCAACAGCCAAATCACTTTTTCTGTGGGGTGGTCCATCCTACCTCTGTGACTGACACAGATAGTGACTTCCTCTCAACAGAAGAAGATAACATAGAGAGGTAAGGTTGGGGCAGAGAGGCTCAAGCATCTTCCAGTCTTAGGGCCTTTGGACATCATTCTCCAGTTTCTTCAGCTTTTCAAAGCAGACTTATACTGTAATGCTCCAGTGAACTTACAGGCCTTTGACCTTAGACTGATGCTTAAGCCTTGACCCCTCATTTTCTGTGGCTGGGCTGCTACCGGAGCCTCTGGCTCCCCCTCACACAGGCAGCCTTTGTGGTCTCTCCAGCTTCAGCTCCTGTAAGCCTCCCTAATAAATCCCATTGTAGTACATATATTTTCTATCCTTTCCCTTAAGAGAAACTAACTAATAGAAATTTTGTTTCTGAGAAATGTCCTAGAGAAACAGAACTTCAGGATAAATTCCACTGATTGTTTAATGGTTCCTGAAGATGTGTCTCTCTAATTTGATGAGATCTAAAAACAATTCTCTTGAACAGGAAGCTAAGACTCCCCCCAGTCATTTTGGACTTTTCATACCTCTGAGTCGATAAGCTAAAAAGGGAGTTACAGTGTTGGTGTGAGCAACCAATCCAGACTACCAAGGTAAACTCAGACAACTAATTCACAGCGGAGGCAATAATGCATATGTCTGAAGTTCAGGAGACCTCTTAGCGTGCCTCCTACTAATACTATGCCCTATTATTAAGGTCAATGTGGTGCTCCAATAAACTAATCCAGGAAGGATGGAAAATGACCTAAAACCTTCAAGAATGAGGGTATGGATAACTCCACCAGGTAAAGAGTTAAGAACTGTTTAGGGTTGCTGATGGCCAGGTGAATGCACAATGGGTACTAAAAGAATGTAGCCATTAATACTGGTTATGATAGCATGAGCAGTTACAGAAATGAGGATTATAATTGTCATTAGTATTTCTTTCCAATTTTCTTAATATGCTTGTGTGTGTGTATATATATATATATAGAGAGAGAGAGAGAGAGTGAGAGCAGATATTTTTGTTTTCTTTATAACATTGATTGACAAAATTAGTATTCAAGTACTGTTAAATCTGCATTATTATATTTATATTACGCAGTATCAGAAGAGTAAGCATCACCTAAAGAAAATCTGGGGAGGGAATTAGTACATATCCTTTTGTTAGCAGGATAATGTACAGTGTAACACACAACTATGTACTTGCTTTTGTATTTGGAGATTTAAGTATGGTTTAAAGAGTTATGTCTGATTATCAAATTGACAAGGGGTGGAGTAAGACAATTAATTGTGTTATGTCAACTTGACTGAAGTAAGACATCTAACAGAAGTAAAACATCTAACATCTAACAGATGAATAAACCACAGTTTTGTGTGTGTCTTTTAAATGTTTTGAGAGATAATTAGCATGTAGGCCAGCAAACTGAGGGCTGGGAACCTACCCTGATTGTGGGTGGCATCCACCAATAAATGCCCTTATAACCTAGATGGAACTTAAAAAAGTAAAGAAAAAAAAAAAGTGTGCTTGTTTTTGAAGTGCTCCAGGTTGCTTGAGTGACTGTGTCCTTGTTGCTGTCACCTGGGATATTGGTCTCCATTTTCTTCAGCTTCTCAACACAGACTTGCACTACCAACTATCCAGTGAGTTCCCAGGCTTTGACTGTGGTTCATTTTCGATCCCTCTTATATGGCTTCTGTCTACTTAGCCCAACCAGCTACTGGATCGCCTGGCTCTCCAAAGCAAAGAACCATTGTGGATTCCCCTGCCTCTACCTAATAAATCCCCTTGATATTAGTAGGTATTTTGCTGTCATTTCTGTTCCTCTGCAGCATTTTAACCAATACAACATGTAATCCCATAACACTTAAAAGTTTAAGTTTTTCTTAAAGTGAATACTGAATCTCAGTTCCCTGGCATCACTGCATCTAATTCTAAATCAATACATGTGGGAAAGAGTATTTTATGCACTTTGCTGGAGATACTCATGAACAATTTTTTAGGTGATTTTAGACTTGGAGATTTTAATTACTTGCAATAAAATGATATTTATTCTTAGAAAAAGACAAATACAGTGCCATATTTGTCCATAGTTTCCTTGGAGAGGTATAGAAAGATCACATTCATTCACAGGGTGAGTATCCCCTATTTGAGACCAGAAGTGTTTTAGATTTCAGAATTATTTCTGCATCTTTGATATTTGCCTGTGTATGATGAAATATTTTTAGAATAGAATCCAAGTCTGAACAAAAAACTTATATTTCATAAATATCATATATCCTTAGCTTAAAGTTAACCTTATACAATATTTTTTTTTAAATCTGTGCATGCAACAAGCTTCATTATGTAGAATTTGCCAGTTATGACATCATGTTGATGCTCAAAAATTGTGGAAATTTTAGCATTTCAGATTTCAGATTTTTTAATTAGGGATGCTCCACTTCTAATAGCCTTTTCCTCCCAAAACAATGAAGCGAACAGTAATTCCTTCTAATACATTAAAAGTCACTTCTCATGTAACTGATGTAGATTTGGTAAATACTAATTTAAAGAACTGCATTGGGTTAAATTAAATTAAAATGAAACAAATTAATTTTCAAACCTATGTATCAAATTCTTCTTATAAAGAATCTTAAAATACATATTTTTAAATTCATGTTTATGTGTAATTCATTGCTCATCAAGAATTATTTTAGCAGTATAGAAATGTTATAACACTATTATATTATAGAAAGATTATTTGCCGTATTCATTTTCTTTCTTTTTTTGGTATAAATTTTCTACTGCTTCCTAATAATTACTAAAAATTGAGAGCCTTAAAACAACATGTATTTATTAAATTAAAGTTTCAATGTAAAAAAGAGATTTAATGTGTAGGAGTCTACCTTGCTTTCTATAATTAAGATTTCCAAAAGGAAGAGATACACATATAGCCAAGATCCATGCCATTCTTTCCTATGCTCCTGTACTTGTTGATAGAATTTAGTTTTTCTGTGATTGAAGTACTGAGTCCCAATTTCTTTTTTAAAGAAAATTTTATTAATATGTATTTGCAATACATAGTTATTACATTCATCTTAGAGAATTGGTACGTATACATATCTCATCTTATTCATTCTTATTCTCCCTTCTTCTCCCCTTCTCTCTTCCTGCAGACCTTCTGAGTCTCAGTTTCTTGCTAGCTATCATAGGAATGTTCCTCTTGGCATCTAGAAAAACTCTTAGTCTCATGCCATGTGATCGTTGCATATCCCCTCTTACACCACAGCAGCATAAGGACACATAACCATGGTTGTGACTCTCCCATCACTTTTGCCATGTCACATAATCTTATTTGCAGTAAGAAAGAAGGTATTTATAACAGGGCATCACTTACTGGGCATCACCATAATGTACATCTGCAACACCTAGGTTAAAAAAAGTGATTACTAAATAAAAAATTTAGTTATATATACAAACATCTTTTAATACAAAATTATAAAAGTAATATACAAAAATATTTGCAAGGGATAAATCTAGTATTCTTGTAGGAATGTTAATAAATAAACAGTAAATCCATATGTTTTTGTTATTTGTTCAAAACATAGTCCAAAATTAAGAACTTTTAGTCAGAGTTTTCAAGAAAATCAGTAAGATGTATATATACAACATATGGGGGAGGGAGTCATTTTTCATTTTTGAGTCTAAAGGCAGTCTGGAGTTAGAATTTATTCTTCCTCAAAAGACCTTAGTCTTTTTCCTTTAAGGTCCTAATTACATTTTGGAGGTCAGTATACTTACTTCTCTGAAAGTTTAATGATATACATTTTAGTCACATCTAAAATTCTCTTCAGAATAACAGTTAGATTTGTGTTTGATCAAAAACCTAGAACTTTGTGAAGTTAACACAGAAAGTTAACTGTTACAACTGTTAAGGAAAGTTCCATACCATGTATGTCTACTTATGCTGTCACCATTGTCTGTATTGTCCAAGGCCATGCGGTCATTGCAAAAGAATGGCACTGTATCAGTAGTTTGTCTCCATAAATGAGCACTGATGGTTCTCTCCAGCTCTGTTGTTTCATGCCGATTTTGGTGATGATATGCTCAGAGAACCGGATGAACTTTTACCCAAATGTAGCAGAAGCTAACTCACTTCTGTTACCAGTGAAGACACAAAATGCTTCTTAGTCTAAAACGTGGAAAGGTGGTTATTCCGGAAAGCATTTGTCTATTACAAACATCTCAAGACTTACTGGTAAAGCAGAACATATTTATCCATAGAACTGTGAAACTAATACTGTTGTAAGTTTATAGAATTTCACCAGATGATCCTGTTTTTGATTTGACCTAGTTCTGGTATAGGCACGATCACGATGCTATTAAGAACTGGTGAAGACAGAAGGCTTGACTGAAAAAGGTAACTTCTGTTAAAAGGAAAGATAAAAGCTCAAGAGTTTAGAGTATATCAAGATCAATCTCCAGGAACTTTGAGTTATGGGGAATTAAACGAGATTTGTGATAAAGGACATCATGGCTAGTATTTGAAAATACACTTCATAAAGAAATTCGCTATTGGGACTTTAAGATCTAATATAAGAGTTTATTCCAAAGGTTGGGGAAATAAATTGCAAATCAGACACATTGTGATCTTGAGAGACATCCTATGAAAATGATAACTCAAGTAACATATGTGTGGCAGCAATCTTGGATGTGATTTGGCTGACTTCACTGGTGTGGCTTTAGTGTATGAGAAAGACTAAACACCAGGAAATGTGTATGTGTGGAAAAATCATAGGGATCAGTAACATTCATGCAATCTGATCTCCTGCATGGTGATAGCAAAAGACATAGCTAATGAGGATTCTCACAGCATACAAAGGTAGAAATAGTGGCCTGAGTGGTGTGCACTATCGGAATGCTACAAGTCAAAGTTTCTCATACTTTCCGTCTCTGGGTACGAAGGGGACAGTACAGCAGAGGGGTTGGTATAACAATATTCATGAGCAGGGAAAGTAACTGTATGCCCAGAAAATGGCCCAGGGTAGGAGAGACAGGAAAGACCACACATTAGTGTTCATTCTGAATATATGAATTTGGGCATTACTTCCTTCAGGTGATTATAGTATAATATGCAGCAATACAGATTGGGATGGGAATAGTAGAAGAGAAATAGCAGAAAATGTTGGCTTGGTACTACATATTACCGCTTTTAAAAATCCCAGAATTGTGTGGTCTGGAGAAATATAGTTTAAGTCAGACTTTATCATGAAATAAATACATCAAGATGAGATCTAAATACAGCAATTGGCCATGAGCATACACTAAATTTCCCTTCATCCTTTTTTGTTATCCACAGATGCAATTCCTTCAGATTTTCTATGAATCCTTTATCAACAGTGTAATATAAACAGGGTTACATTTTCTGTTTGGGCAAAGCATTGGGGAAATGGATCAAGTCACTGAATACAAATGTTACTAGATTTTAAATGATGGAAAGGCACATTTGTATAAGAAAGTATTCAAATTTCAGCTGCTTTTGTATATTCTCTTCTACTTGCTAGGGTATCCAATGTCAATATGAGCTTTGTTGTGCAAATTTGAGTCTTGGTTTTCTCATATTTAAAATAGCTACGGTATTAGATTTTGTTTTGTCTGGGAGCACCCATTGTTACTGCCTGCATAGAATACCTTCGCTCTTTCTTTGGCCACAAATCCCTCTTCACTATGGGAAACACATAATTCCACAGGAAAAGACACTCATGGACCTGTCCAATCACATTGCTACATATTCCTGACACAGAAGTTAACTCATACATAAGCACATTACATGATCTAGTCGAAGTAAAGTGCCCCTTGGAGGCTTTCCTGCCTAAAACTTAAGAAAATTGTCTTCCACAAGGCTACTACAAAAGGGGTGTAAGTTCATATCCGTCATCATGTCCACCATTAGAAGACAGCTTGTGTAAAAAAATAAATAAAAGCAGCTAAGAAGATAATCACTTGAGCCATTGATACCACAATGCCTGAAGACAAATATCCTTGAATTAATAATTTGTTTTGTGTTTTTGGCTTAAGCTACCTGGGCTGGAATACATATTAAAAGTATTAAGTAATATAATATTGCATCTTCTAGAAAAACTAAGAAAATATCAATTACCTCATGCTGGGTACATCTTAAAAATGACAGTTATCTTTTAAATTCTATTATTTCCATCTCCCAGGGTGCTTAGCCCAGCAAGTTGGATGTAATGTACTCAAGTTAATATTTTGTTTTTGTTGTTTTTGACTTTCTATTTTTAAAATTTGAGACATGACAGAAATAGCAGCAAATCGAACGCTGGGAAGTAACTCATACTAGGGTGGGAGAGTTAGGTGTCAAAAGTTTTGAAGACAACATTTGAGGTTTTATCAAAAAAATAAAGTTAATATTTAAATTTTTAAAATTCATTACACGAAAGTCACATTGCTATTAGTACCCCCTCGCTTCTAATACAGTTATCCCATTCTTCTTGTCACTTTCTGAAGCAGTTCTTTAAGATCTCTTTCTTATGTGTCTATAGTTGCTCTGCTGTGGCTTCCATGTCTGAATCTGCTCAAAATGCAAACCTCTCATGGTCATTTTGACTTTGGAGAAGAGCCAGAAGTTGCTCTGTGCCAGATGTAGTGAGTAAGTTAGATACAGACACACCATAATGTTTTTTCCAGACTGCCTTTCTTTTAGATGGCCCTCTGCAGTAGCATTCACTGTATTTTGATTGCACCTCACAAAGATACTCATTAAAAGGGATTTCTTCAACTTCTTCAGAAGGTGACAAGAATGGCAGAATAAGTTTTTCAAAGTGAAGACTGTTCTGAGGGGGGTTCATGGCAATGTGTGTCTTATTGTAATATAATCCTTTAATTTAAACATTTGCCTATATTTTGATCACCCCTTGTAGCTAAACAACTTTCTGAAGGTGAGAGTGTAAAAGATAAATTGATAAATAGTAATCAATGAGCAAAGATAGTAATCTTGGCAAAAGTAAATTAAAAAGATCTAAGGCAACACGTATGTCAAGGATGTTCAGACATATGCATAATTCAAGCAATTTCACAATGATGGGACATTGAGCCTAGAGAGGATATGTGATACCCTGTTCTGATTTTACCCCTTAAAAAACAAGTTAACCTTAGGTTCAGAATCAAAACTCTGTTTTTAAAATGGTCAAGATGATAAAATTTGCAGTGCAATGTTTTCTACATACAGATTACCTAGCTACTGTCCAATGCATGCTGTGTCAGGGGTGAGTGCATTACCTGCTGTAATTATACATGAAGAAAAGGAGTTTGTCTGGAGTAGTGTTAGGCCTACTCTCTTCTGTATCACCTCTTTACTGTTTCCTGCTGGAAAATTAGTGTGCGAATAAGGTATATTCTCAAGCACAAAAAGAGTCTATCAGATTGTGAAGAGTTTTTCATCACAGGTTTTGAAGTGAGAACAATTTTCAGAGCCCTAGCTTGTGTGAGATGGACGAGTGACTACATCAGAGAGGCTGTGAAAATGTGTGTAAAAAAGAGAAATAAGAACTAAATATCGGCTCCACACTTGCCTTTTTTTTTCTTTCGTTTGACAAGGCAAATGGGAGAGGAATGTGGTTGAGGACACAATGCACTTTTTAAGTGCTGTGTTTCTTGAAATACATCAAAGAGTCTGAGAAAAAGCAGAAAACTCCAAATAGACTTCAAGAGAATTTTTTCCCTATTAAAAACATCAGCGTCTATAAAGGAAATAAAAGAACTGCATTAGACCTAAATGATCTCAAAAAATGTGTCAGAAGAACTGACACATAAATGAACAGTCTACCATTATTTTATTTTGTCATTCCCTTTTTGGAAAAACAAAAGCAGAGAAACAGTCAACTTTATGATCATTCATAGAGAATGATGAAATTGTATTTTTTCCTATTATTTATCATGTGCAAAGAGTGTGTTTTATGCAATCAAGAACACAATAGATGACTCCATTAAAATGACATTCGCCAAATGCCTACTGCATACCAGGCTCTGGGTTAGGCTCTACATGGAAAATAAATTATGCCACAGCCCCTGGTCCCAAAGAGTATAGTGATAAGTATATCTAGATAATACAGAACATGAAAATAACTAAGCGACACATTCTCTTCCAGATGTGGATATTCAATATTGCTTAAGCTATAATAGGCAAGGCCAGATGAATCAACTGAAAGTCTATTAAGTGTTTAGTTTTCCAAATGCATTCATTATTTTAACCAGACAGCAGTTCTAGAAAAATTATTTAGTAATTGAGATATATTTTAAAATATTTTTCTTGATCTTATTTCTTGTATTAAGGAAGATACTAGCTTTATGATATTGTCATAAATATGGAGGAAAGAAAACATGGTTTTAATTCTGCTCCTCATCCCCAATTGCACTTTGCTTAAACAGGAAAACCATATGAATGCAAATAGACAGGTGAAAAAATTGATTGCCGTCCTGCTTTCCTCACACCTGTTGCTTCAATAGGTCCAGTATTATAAAGAAAGATTAGAAGGACCCTCATTATCTACTACAGGAACTTTATAGAGTCATTATTGGCCCACACTAACACCAGTACCACGAAGGTGAGTTTCATGTAGCGCTTTAGTAAAAATGCTCCAAGGAATTTCTCCATAGCTTCTGGTTCTTATCTAAAGAGCTCATCAATATTAAAAGCCCTTTGTTCTTATGTGTAACTGATTGCAAATTATGGAGTTAGTGTGAGGTTTTTTATTATCCAAAGGATTATCAGAATTTTATGATGGTTATTTTATATTTGGCTGCTTTTCAAAAGTAAGCACAGCCTTATCAATACATGGTATAGTTTCATTCTCTTTAGTTTATTCCCATGCACAAGATGCAATCTATTTGAAGGCAGACACTGCCCCTCACTTGACACAGGAAAAAATCATCAACAATCAAACAGGGTTTGTTCCATGGATCAAAACCTTTTGGGACTCACTTCTCATAAAATGTCATTTATTAGTTGTAGAGGAAAAGGAAACAGTTAAGTTTTTGACTTGCTTGGTCATTAGAAAGTTTTAAATAGTTCAGATTCCTTCGGGGAGAACTTCTGCAAGCCTTTAAACTTTGATTCAAACTGAAGAATGCTTATATTCATACTAAAATTATAAGAAGATTCATTTGTTTCAGCTATATAACAATTTAAAAAATAATTACTGGTATAGAATATTATTTCAAATATAATCTTATAAACTATATGTGGATGTATAGTTGCATGTTGTTTTTTCTGTGTGTGTGTGTGTGTGTGTGTGTGTAGAAAGGATGTGTTAACTTTCCTGCTGTTTTCTTATCCATTGAGAGAGGGTGCATTCTCTAACATAACATCTCTAGGCCTACACTTTATTTGATCGAGGTTGAGTCCCTAACTGAAGCAGATCAATCAGATTCTGACACCTGGAAGACTGAAAAAGAGATACACTGATGCCCACGGTCTTTGTTTTGCTCTTGAGATGGGAGCTCTCCTAGGGAGGGTTTCCCGTTTGTTTCCATTCGAAAGGAGAAGTCTGAAAACCTGTCTGTTAAGAGCATGCAAACATTGATCAGCATTGATCAGCACTGAGGAAGTAGCTGCCTGGTTTCGGGAAGTCTTTCTAGTGTTTGAAACTAGATCTTCATGAAACCTTGCTTCCTTTCTAAACTTGAGTTTCTTGAAATCATGTATTCAGCCAACAATCAATTTTTCTTAATTTGATATGAATCCGATTGTTGCTGTGCTTCATAACAATATTCCAAATTGAATTCAATAACTTCAGAAATATTGTTTGAGGGCTAACTCTGTATTCTATATTTTGGTAACTCTAGGTTTCGATGAAGGAAACATGCTCACAAAAAAATTCATTTTGTGGTGAAAAAGTAAACATTCAAGCAGAAAATTCAGTGTATGTGGTGTGTCATAAATGATACAAAATCTAGACAAAGAGCAAAGTACCCATTTAAAGACTGAGCTGCAGAAGGAAAATAATGGAGTTTCAAGGAGAATATAGATGTCACATAAGTGTGGAAAAATCAGGCAGAATTAAACAGCCGAAGAGTGAAGAAGAACGATGTAGACTGAAGGAATTACAGGGGCAAGGACAGGGAGATATAAAGTTCTGCAGTCACTCATTCATTTAGAAAGATTTTTCCAACTCATACAGTAGGCCAGCCACTGTTCTAGATGGTTTGGGAGGAGTAGCTATAAAAAAAAGAAAGAAAGAAAACAAAACACACAAAAAAAGAATTTAATCCTCATGATACTCTAGTTTTCAAGAAATACATAAATAAATATATATATATTATGTATAAGTATAAATTTTATTAAAATCGCACATATTAGTATAGTACATAAGAAAATACTACAATAAATATAATAAAGTAAATGAATAAAACAATATAATGCACTAATTCTTAAATTTCAGCATGCATCAGAATCACCAGAAAATCTCATTAAAAATAAGCATGGATGTCCTCCAATCTCTGCATTTCTGATTCAGTGCACGGGACCTGAAGGCTGAGAATTTTCATTTCTAACAAGTTCTCAAGTGAAGAAACTACTGCTGCTTTTGAGAGCCATGAACAGTCAATTTGATAGCAGTAAGTGTCTTGGAGGTAATAAATCTGGAGGCTAGAAGAGCTTTGTAATGTTCTCTTACATTGGCAGCAGAGACAGAGTTCCTCTGAGGAGGCCTGCTGTGACCCAGGCATGTTCATGGTTTCTGGTGAAAATCACTCCAGGAATTTTCTTTGTATGAGATGGAAATCTTTATTCAGTTTAAGCAGTGATATGACATTATCTGGCATGACTTCCTCCCTTAAGGAATAATTACTCTACCTGGTTCATTAAGAGTAGGTAGAAGTGAAAGGAGGCACAGACAGGAGAGCAGTAAGGAGGCTATTTTAATAATAGAATTGGCAAGAATGATGAAGGTTTGCACCTGAAGGATAGCTGAGATCCTACCTAGAAAGTATGGTGGTACAGATGTAACAAGATACATATGCAAGGGCATCAGATTAAAAGTGACTGGGTTTGGGATGAGAAATAAAGAAAAAAGACAACAGTCAAAAATTATTTCTATACTTTTGGATGGACTTACCTTGAAGTGAGATTGAAAGACTGTGAAAACGGTTTATGGGGGAAGATCAGGAACTCAGATTTGACATGTTCACTTTAGAAGACTTCTTGCAAACTCTGGTATGGATGGAGAGTAGAAAATCGTATTTAAGTATTTACAGTTCAGGATAGAAACCCAAGCTCAAGGTATAAGCTTGAGAGTCATCACTGTGTATGTTTGTTGACAGAAAAAGATGATCTAAGAACTGCCCCAGGGTAATGAGAAGGTGAGGAGCTAAGGGCTAACAGAGTAAAGAAGCCAGCAACAGTGATGAAGGAAAGACTCAGGAGCGCCTGCTGTGTTGGAAGCCAAAGGAAGAAAATGTTTCAATGCAGAAAGGGTGAGCAGTAAAAATAGGCAGATACATATAGAGTATAAGGAAAATGTAAACACAAAAATTATTATGATTGGCAGAATTGGGTTAATGTGGGCAAAAAGGGAAGAAAACTCTTCTTTTATCTTTTTCCTACACGATTGGTCCCAGGTACTACCTCCTGAAGAGAAAACAGCCACTGATTTAGAGATGAAACCAAGGAGTTGTGGAGTTTTCCTTTAGAAGCCATCTGTTTGTTCTGATGAGGCTAAAACTCTTTAGCTCTGTGAATATAATTTATTTAATGCCCAGAAAGAATATAAAGCTTTGAATACAGGTGCTAAACACAACTACAGAAAATAGCTTTATTCCTGAGATAAGTAGAATAATTATGGACTTTTTTTTTACAACTAAAAAGTAGGTTCCATCACCAATTCTTGAAAACAACAAGGTACTTAGCTTTTTAAAAATGAAAATAATGACACATTTTGAAGCAGACCTCAATATTATCTGTCTTTAATAGAAAGTCATTATGTAGTTTCATATAATGCTACAGCAAATGCTGACTGACATTTCCAACTGGGAAAAGTTAAATAGTATCCTATCAACTGGCAAATAGCAAGTGATTCTTGGGGATGAAAACAGTTATGACATATTATCTATAATGAGTGCATCTTTAGAGGAAGGTGATTTACTTGGGATCCATAAGAGGAGAGGAACATTTGGGGATGCAAATAGCTCATCTAAGATGACTGTTTATGCAGGAATAGTACATTTCCATTTGCAGTAAATGGGAAAGCAGATGGCTAAAGAAAAATATTTTGTCAAGTCCGTAACATAAACTACCTAGTTGTAGCAAAAACATCTTTCTCATCATTGGACGTAGTAAATAGTGAGAAATAAACATAAATGCACTGATTTTTTTTTTTTTTGTGGGTACCGGGGGGTCGACCTCAGGACCTTGTGCACCAGCAGGTGCCCGTGCCGCTGAGCGATATCACCGGCCCCTTTTTCGTATGTGGGTTCCGGGAGTCGAACTCGGGCCTTCATGCTTGCCGGGCAGGCGCTTACACCGCTGAGCCATCTCACCGGCCCAAATGCACTGATTTTTCTACAATAAAGTCACTCTAGGTTTTGAGTATCCATTAATTTAAATTTCTTTCCATAGTCATCTGATCAGTCATGCATATATACAACAGGTACTTTTTAAACTTGTATTATATTTAGGTACTGTTTTTCTTGCTGTTGAATACAGAAAACAACTGAACATAATTTCTGACCTCCAGGTTCTAATGATGTGTTAGTAAAGTTTAGGAATGTACTTAAATTCATTCAACACCAAATATTAATTAATTTCTTACACTATTTGCTGAAAAATTCATATAAATAATAAATGAAGATACAAAAATGAATTAGAAAAAAATGAATTAGACACTTCTAAATTAATATGCCAATGGTGGTTAAATATTAATATTTAATAGTGGTTTCTGCTATTGAAGAACAGAATGGACAATATAAAATCCATTACTTTTTATTTTACTTTTTATATTGTGTATTAATTTTTAACAAAGAGTATGAATTATTTTATTAATTTTATCACACCATCATTATTGATAGCAATGACCCTTATTTGTTCTGTACTCTTAATATGTTAGTCTTTAAGTGCATTTCTTTTTTAAATGTCAAAATAACTCGATTAAAATACTTACACTAAACTCAATTAACAAATATGGAAGCTGAATTGTGGGGAAGATAATTACGTTGCCAAGGATTTCAACCACTGACAGAATAATATTTTAGCCCTCCTATTTGGCTTCAATACATTTTTATCTTCTGCTATACACATACACAATAAAAGTATGTATGATGTAAGGAGAAGAGTTCAAGTATGCAGCAAGTCAAAGTTGTGTGGAAGAGGTATTACTTTTGTTAGAGTCCCTTCAATTGTGGATGCTAATTCAATAGCATATTTTAGAATATGCAAGGCACTAATAGAATTCTTTGGAATTTTGAGACATCGAATGAGATATTTATGGAAGATATTAAAAACTAACTTGAGATCCTGACTATGGAAAGTTGCAAAAAAAAGGTAGAGGAAACAGTTTCAATTTTATTCTGCTGGCACTGAGGAGTTACTAGTCATTAATCTTAACAGCAATCAGCCAAATGTACTAGCGATGTTAGAGACTGGATTGGAGTAGAATAGGTACTGGTCTCTTGGTATACTACAGATCTGTGGAGATCTCAAGATTTAATGTGTACGTGAAATCCTTGTAGATCTTGCTAAAATTCATATTGGGATACAATAATTCAAAGTGGAGCCCTATAATCTCTACTTATATCAACATACTGATGACCCGTTTGGTAAGAGTTAAGAACATCACAGAAAGGAAGGGAGAGAGAGAGAGAGAGAAAGAGGATATATAAATTATGTAAATATATAGAGAAAAATACATATAAACAGTGCAGTTAGCAGTGTAGGACACTTTGTTATCTAAAGGACATTTGAGAATGTCTAGAGATATTTTGATTATCGTAACTGTGGGGTATATCTGGATATTGCCATCCTTTGGGTACAGGCCAACAATGTTTCTAAACATCATGGATAGTGCTAAACTTTCTACAGAGCAAGAAACAGCTACACCTCACAATAAAAATATTTAAACAAGGGCCGGTGAGATGGCTCAGCTGCTTAAGCGCCTGCCCGGCAAGGGCGAGGGCCCAAGTTCGACTCCCGGATCCCACATACGAAAAAGGGGCCGGTGATATCGCTCAGCAGCACGGGCGCCTGCTGGCGTGCGAGGTCCTGAGGTCGACCCCCTGGTACCCACCAAAAAAAAAAAATATTTAAACAAAATATGTATGTAATGTTCAGAACTCTTGCACTAAAATAATAAATTTGCAGAAAGAAGATATACTTCGTCGTTCAACATAGAGAGAAGGGGGATTATAAAACTGGAGGAAAGACTTCATTAACGCTTGTTCAAGTACTAAAGAAAATCTAATGTTCCTAATGAATGATTATCAGATTATCATTAAGAATTAAATTACATACATTTTTTCCAAATATAACATATCTATTTTTTCTTTTTTTATTAGTATCTTTTCAATTACTGTCACTTCCTTTAAATTTTCTTAAAATAATGAGAGAATGGCCTGTATTATTTTAAAACCTATTCCTTCAACAACAGATTTATTTTGAAAAAAAATTTCCCCTCAGTTATTCCATTCTAACTTTCCATTTTATTCCAACTCAGCAAACCTAGAGTATTGGTAATTTAATGTGTTTTATTTTTTATTTTAATGCAATGCATGTAGATTTTTAAATGAACTTTTTTAACGTTCTGTATGTTCGGCTGTTTTAAACTCTTATAATAATTAATCATTTCATCTGACTTCTGTAAATGATACCTAAAATCATTATGATAGTATAAATTGTTGTACATAGGTTTAATAATATCAACCTCACCAAAAGAACATAATGTTCACTATCATTCCTGAAAGTTGTACAAGAAAGTTAAATGAGCCCAGTCCTAGTTAAAAAGGCAACATAAGAAACCAATCTCCTTTCTGCAAAGAACTGAAAATTTATAACATGTAAGCAAGATCTTGTCAGTCTCCTATTCAAAACTCCTCAGTTTCTCACCACCAGACTACAACATCCAGAATTCTTAGTTTTGTAGTGAGGCCTTATGTTGCTTTGTCCAACTTTACTTTTTGTTTTGAATACCTTGTATGTTGAACAAGACGATTCATCAAGTATAATCATAAAAGTGACTTAATTTTTAATCTTTCATCATACCTTTAAACCTGTTCAGTATGAACATACAAACTAGATACAGACAATTTCATGACTCTTTTCTTCCCTTTTGATTTTTTCTTTCTTTTAAGCCATTTAAGATATAAAAATAACTTGGATTCAGTTACTAAATTTGCCAGTGCAATATATTAATGCAACATATTATTGTAGACATTAATAAGGAAAATAGTAAAAAAGCACTTTTCTTACATCTATGAAAAAATAAGATAAAATTTCATAATGAAATGTTAGACAATAATACTAGTTAATATGCTACGTACCATAATGTCTTTATGGATTTTCATTTTTTTCTATGCTGGGCATTTATGTTTTGCATCTCTTTATTTCCACAAGACTTTTACTGGTATATTTTGTAGACCTGCTGCTCATTTCTTGCTTTACAGTCATCAGTTGTTTAGTTATATCATATTTGCATTCACCAAGTACCTTATTGAACAATTTTGTTACCTTCCTTGATATCCTTTCTGACTTTTCTGCTGTATGGGTTATGTTTATTCCCGCTTCATGCCCACCAATAGTCTTTGGGGGAGCTGGGAGTTTTGAGAGGTAATTTGTTGCCTGGCTGTCTCTTGTTTCTGTTTTCTTTATTTTTGTTTGTTTACTTTCTCTGGTGGTACTTGTAGATTCTTTGGCCCAGTGCCTGGTTCTTTGGGAAGGGGTCACAGTGTTATTTATAAACTCTAGGCAACCCAGATATTGGCATATCAAGAAAACCAATAGACAAAAACAAATTTAATGGGAACAAAAACAATTATTGCCCAAGCTGCTGGCAATGCTGGTGCTCTTTGCCACAACTTGTAAGGCAGAAGATCAGAGAGGAGGTTCTATCCTGCCCACCCAGCCACCACCACCACTAAGCACCTCATGTCATGACTTGAATGGGGTAGGAGAAGAGTGGCCAAACTTGCAAATCCTAACCAGGTATGCACCTTGGTTTTTCTCAGCACAGAGTGGTGGAGATGACAACCAAAGGACCCAACCTGATTCAGGAAAAGACCACCACCCTGGGTAGAGTTTTTCAATATCCAGTTTATATTTGATGTTACTCCTGTCCCTGACTTTATTACTATAGCCAAAGTAACAAACATAGTTGTTCTTTCCTTCTTGATAACATAGACTCAATTTTGTGGCTATTATCACAAGTGTTTAATGCTAATCTTTAAATTGTCATTGTCACTAGCCCTAGTCATTTTGTTCAAGAAAAAAACTATATTTATCTCCAGTTCTGATCATTACAACTTAGTTTGAAGTTGCCTGGGGTGGAGTTTCTGTAAAAATTTATTGTATTCCTTGAATAAAATGGTATTGGGGTAGATGTGCTGTCTCCTTCCTCCATTCAATATTATAATCATGCCTAGAGGTTCTGCAGACACCTTCCTGTCATAGGAGAGAGACTTTTTATTTCCATTAACAAGCCACTGAGCAGAAACTATAATTTACTTAAAAGAATTCTTGTTACTAAGAAAATTAAATCTCTATTCACTTAACCCACTATAAACATGTTTCCTATTTTTTTCAGCAGAAAACAATTTAATTGATATATCTTTCCTCTCCATCTCCACAGAGTCCACACCCCATCAGTTTCCACCTTACTCTACATAATTTTCAATCATTCCCTCTTTAGACTCACTTTCATGAACTTTAAACTCATGCTATTTTCTTTTAAATTGATGATAGGCTTATCCAAATTTCTGTCTTTACTCTTCAATTTTAAACTCTACATAGTAACAGACTAATCATTTCATAAGAACAGACCAGGAATCTTTTTTTTTCATTATTAAATGTTAATTTACAAATTGTCTGCCTCCTCACTATATTTTCAAATGACGTATATGGAGTTAATCACATATTTCCTTTTAAAAACATCTATAAAATTGTGGTATTATGAAGAAAATGAGAAAGTTTGAGTCCCTCTACTTTGAATTTTATTGTCAAATTCACTTTTTTAAAATCTATCTTTTTGACATTCTTTCAGACATCTTAAAATTACAAAACAATGCTTAGATGATTGGAAAGGCATTTTCAGAATACTACTGGTAAATTTGAAACAAACTCTCACATCCAAAATAGAATAACAAGCCTAGCTCGCCCTGTGGAGAAGCTCACTAATTCAAGAATTGTGCAAACTCTCACAGATGCTGATGTTTCCCTAGGAAACAGAACTGGTGCTACGTTTTTACTTGTATCACCTCACATAATCAAGAAAATTACTGTAATACTCCTTTCTCCAATATAGGAAACATAAACTATCCCCAGACTCTTTCCAAATATAAGTGGGCAATAAATCTCTCCAAGCTGGCTTTTTTCTGGTTAAGAACATGAAAAAAATCCATACATTATATTTTTCAGTATTGGTGATCAGATAGAAAGGAAAATTTTATGTTTTTGCCTGGCTCTCTTTTATAGCTTGTCTTTAGGTGTCCCCCCAAAGCCTCATGTGGTTATAAGTGAGGCTTTTTCAGAGGTAGCTGGACCTAGAGTGTGTGATGCTCAAATTGACTCATGGTGCAATGCAAGGATCAAGTGGACTAGGATTAAGGGTGTGAGTGCTACCAGCCCTGGATAGCCTGGATAAAGTATAACGGATAAGCTGTGGTTGTCCCTTGCTGCTTTGCTACCTTCTGACCACCATGAACTGTTTCTCCTCTGCAATGCCTATTTGCTACAGCACCCTGCCTTGGAGCCAGCCAAAAAATGACTGAAACCTCTTCAAACTGTGAGCTAAATAAACCTTTGCTCACTTAACTTGTGGGTGTCAGGTATTTTGTCTCAGAAATGAGAAAAGTAACTAAGGGAGTCCCCTTTTGATCTCTCATTTACAATGCTATGATAATGGTTATCCAAATGTATTCAATCTTAGGTAAACTTTAAGATGAATATGAAATAAAAATCACAATAAATTTCTAAAGTGTAAGGATGTAGCTTAGCGGTAAATCTTACAATGCCTGAAGTCGTATGTTCAATGGCCAGAACAACAGCAACAAAATTCTAGAAAATGTAATATATTGTGTCTATGCGTAAGTTCATTCATCTCTAAAAATAAGGTAAAAACAGAACCTAGATACTGAGACTACGGACTGCACTTAAGTACAACGTAAGTGCAGCCAAGACAAAGAATGCTACCTTTATTTTCTTTCAACTTGGTTCACTAATTTCAAGTTCTCATAATATTGCTATTCACATTGAGCTTCATTTTATTGTAAAAGAACAATTATACTAATTACAAATTGTTCTTAGTATCTATGCCAGGAATTGCACAATGCTCTTTTTTAAGTATTTGTTCTTAGTCAACTAGATTTTCATAGCTCTGGTTATTTATCTCCTTAAATTCTGAAATCTTAAGAAAGAACTTAAATTTGCTTAGCAGAACTTGTGTCCTGTGTTGACTCTAAGATTTGCTTCTGTCTAGATTTTTTCTGTTCTTTATCTACTGGAGAACTCTGAAGTATATAATAAAGGAAGAGAAACTGATTACTAAGCATTCCTCTTTCTTTCTTTCAAGAAAGACCTTGGCTGCCATGTTGAAGATCTATGAAGAATGTACAGATTGCAAGAAACTCTTTGTTAATTGCTAGTACAAACTCAGCCTTCATCAATTTGATTTTATCACATCTTCATTTCGTCAAGTAGGCTCATCAGGCATTTGTTTACAAACACAAATGTGCAACACCCATAGCATACAATCCGATATGAAAATACAGTGGATATTCCAACTAAAAATGTATTACGGTAAAAAACATATTGCCATGATCCTTCCTCAAAATACTCCTCTGCTCAAACACACTTATCCCAGCACTCATCAAACTCTGAAGCAGTTCTGGAGTTCTTTTTTGTGTGACTTTAGTTGAGTTGTTGTGGTTGCTTCAGTGTTCTGAACTGAGTCAAAGCATTCAAAATTCATTATCATTTTGATTTTGGCATAGAGAAAGAAATCACATTGTGCCACATCTGGTGAGATGTGGAAGAGGACACACTGTAATCTCTTTCTGTGAGATGGCACTTGGACGCAGTATTCACCATGTTTTTTATCACACTTCATAAAGACACTAATGAATCAGGAGTCCCAGAACTGCTTCAGAAAGTGGAGAGAACAATGGGATAAAGTTTTCATCGAGGTCTCCCTTACCTACCTAAGAATCAGATCTGCTGAAAGGGTACACACTTTCCTTCTGTTCTCTCCTTGTTCCTTTGTTAACCAAGGAAAATTAAACTTATAACACAGGAGACCAAAAATGAAAGTCACACTCAGAGGTCAGATGAATCTGTCTGTGGTTCTGGTCCAGTCATTTTCCCTAAAAATAATGTATTCCTTTACTAAAATTCTCCATATCCATTGCTTCCCTTTCCCCATGAAGAAGGTGTTCAAGTTTCAACTGCCTTGCCCTTCTTTGAGATTCTTGTTAGGTATAATCCTCATTAACAAAATCACTAAATTCTGCATCGCTATTGTCTTGTTAATCTGCAATTGTCCTTTCCTTTTACAGACCAAATTTACTGAAACTCAGGCAGATGGAATGAAAGTTTCTTCTGCTCTAAATGAAGAGTGCTTTCTTTTAAGTCACCAGATAATTAAATTAAATAATAAATTAAATAAAACCATCTAAAATGCCAAACATAACTGAAATATTTGGATATAATTTATGAGTATTCACAATGTTTTCCTCACTGCATGGTAATTTGGAAATAAAATCTGACAAGATCTTTTGTGAGTACCTCATGAAGAATTCTGCTGTCTGTATGTAAGGGATTTTCACATGGACCAGACCTAAACATTAGAAAACCTTTGCTAATTATTAGCCAGTTAAAACCTATGATATAGATGTAACATTAGTGTCCAGGGGAGTAGAGACAAAGCTAGAACTATTTATTCCCTAACAAGCTGATATCTAGAAAAAGAAGTCAAACACAGCACTGGTAAACTGGAAGAGATTAATATGATGAGACACAAAAAATATGATGAGGATTCAAGTCTTGCTTAACAATTATGAGGATATTTAGATTACTAATGCTGGGCATTTGAACTAATTACACAATGTAGATGTCGGAGCCTGTTTCTGTCAAGAGGGAAATGACACAATTACTCTGAAGAGGATGTAAATCTGTGTTAGGAAAATAGCTTAGATGAAATTTCCTATGATGTTAAGTGCAAGAGCAGGATTTTAGCAAATGGTACCTCACATTTCATAAATGCAAGGTCACTTTTCGTCTTTTACGAAGTGTAAGTGAGTCCCTTATATAAAACTCCTTGCCTCTTTCTCTGGCTCATGGAGCTAAATAACCATCTGTCTTATTGAACAAGAATGTTTGATTATTTTTAATATAATTGAAATAGTTTCGCTTTCATTTTCTATTTTGAATAATAACTCAGTTTCAGTATTTATCATTATAGTAATTCTTTCAATTTGGACTTCCTGTATGTTTTATAGAAAAATATTCAATACATTTTGTGTTATTTTTTGCCTAATATTCTTAATTACAAAATATGTAAATATGTAGTATGCTTGCAATTTTTACTTTCAAAAACAGTGAATTAAATTCTTTTAAATGACTCCACTTGATAAAGTTTATGAGAAGTTCAAACAGAGGTTTGCTAAATATTTTTCATTCTTCACATCATTTATACCCCAGTCTTGAAACTAACATGGTAGAGAACCTCAAGAAAAGATGGCAGATTTTGGACAACATTGTAGAAATATTAATCTTCACTAAAATGTTTCATACTATTTAGCCCATTTAAATTTGTAAAACAACTTAGATTATTCAAGAATTTTCTAAAGTCAAATATTATATTAGAGATAAGTAAAATGTTTCCATCTCTCAGAATACAGTACTATATTCAAGAATAGCTCATTTTTTCTACTACTCAAGGTATTCTACCACCCTTTCATTCCTTAATTCAGCAAATACACAGTTTTCTGAGGTCAACACATCCTATCTTAACCAGGTGAGTGGTGCATGCTTGCAATCCCAGCATGCAGCTTGGCTGAGAAAGATGGATAAGAAATTCAAGCTCAACCCGGACAACAGAGTGAGAACATCTCAAAAATAGTTTTTTAAGGCTGGTGAAATGGTTCAGCGGTGTAAGCGCCTGCCTGGCAAGCACAAGGTCCTGAGGTTGACTCCCAGTACCCACATAAAAAATAATAATAATAATAATAACTTTTTAAAGGGCTGGGGATATAGCTTAGCATGAATGCACTGGGTTCAAATATATATTCCTTTCCATTTCATTTGCCTTGTCTTTCCAAGGAGCTGAGAAACTGTTTAAGGAAAGAAAAAACAAAAACAAACAAACAAAAACCTACATAGAATGTTTGTTGATAGTGAGCCTATCCCAAACTGATAATTTCAATCCCTTTCTCTTTCTCTCTCCCTCCTGCATTAGTATAAGATCAGTTCTCTTATTTCTATAGTGATGGAAGCTATATTGTAAGAAACAAAACATTTCATAATTTGTAATGACATTGAGATGCAGTAAGAGCAAATTTTTATCCATTAGCAACTGATGAAGCTGTTTATGTGAAGAAATCAAGCAAATAGGGCCAGTGAGATAGCTCAGCAGCATAAGCGCCTGCCTGGAAAGTGCAAGGTCCTGAATTCGACTCCCGGAACCCACATAAAGGAAAAAAGGGCCAGTGATATCATTCAGCGGTACAAGCATTTGCTGGCAAGCGCGAGCTCCTGCAGTCAACTCCCGGTACCCACGTAAAAAAAAAAAAAAAAAAAAATCAAGCAAATAAACTCAAAGAAGAAAGTTTATTTCCATAATACAATGGTAATAAAGGATGCTGTTACATATAAGAGGTGTGTAGTGTAGGCCTGTGCGGGTGTGAATGTGTGTGTGTAAGTGAGAAAGCATGGAAAAAAGGAAGGAGTCACTTTTTGGAGAGACTTTTATTTTTTGTCCTTGAATTAAGAGGAGCTTTAATACTTTTATTTCTTTTGAGCAACAAATCTATTTTCTTCTGTACACTAAAAAAAATTACACAGTTGAGCAAGCTTTCCTTTTTCTCCTAATCTTACCTCAATTTTGCTCTATTTTTTAGCTTTAGATTCTTTAGCAGTGAAGATAAACTACATAAACAGATAAACATGAGCCAAAATACTAGGTGATCTTCGCACAACTTTGCATTTTGTAATTTACTGTTTTGATCATTGTTTCCACATCTTCAACGTGGAGGTTATAATCAGTACATAGGATTGTGGTGAGAATTCTTGAATAAATAAAGATATGAACTGTTGGAAATGCTTAAGAATGTAACCTTTACCCACTTCATAGTAACCACGTATGATATTTTCACACCAATTTTGTTTACATATTTTTAAATTACTCTTACAATTCAATTCTCTGAATTTGTTTTTTCAATGTTGATTTCTAGGTAAGGTTATTTCAAGTGTCTGGGAAAAGCAAAATGAAGCATATTAGAATAAAACCAAAGAACAAAATTTTGGCTCTTTCTCTGCTTGTAGAAAGTATTAAGTACTAATTATTATAAATAATATTGATTAATAGGAGGTCAGAACAAAAATTAAGAGTAAGATACAATAAATGACTAAGGGAATGAGGATGTTATTTCCATTTTGAATATTAACATAAATAAGCAATTGAAATCAAAGTGATGGCAATAAAGAATTGCTGTCCTGACTTCCTGGATCAATTAGCTGGCAAAAATAATGGTTTGAAGCAAATTTATGTGCCAAAATATTCCTTTCATAATACATAAATATAATCAGGAAAATGGATAGTTAATGTAATTTTCAAAATTATATTAAAAACCATACCTATGACATAATTAAAAATGACAGAAAAATTTACATGGTTAAAAAATTTAAAACATCAGAGTAAATACTGGAAACAAAATATACCCTCTCCAGGATCTGGAATTCAGACATATGGAAAGTGACAATTTTGTAAAGAAAAAAGGTAGATCTCTGGGAATCAGGAGGAAGTTAACAAGAAAACTAGAAATTGCAGAGAAGCTGGAGAAAGAGAATGCAACACAGAGAAATGAATGAAGCACTCTGGAAAGCTAACATCAGCTCATGGAAATGGGAACCTATCTCTACTAACTCAAGGTAAATCTGGAGAGGAAAAACAATGAGCCCACCAATAGTGTTAGCCCCAAGAAGAGCAAAACCAGTGTGAGTTTTTTGTTTTTGTTTGTTTGTTTTGTTTTTTCTCCAAAAGTGACTCCTTCTGCATAGCAGGCTAGAGTTAGAGGACAAATGTACACATAAATTTGCTTCAAACAACCTGCCAAGTATATAAATAAATGCGCTGCAGTCATTGGGCAGTTCTTTTCTCCAACCAAGAGAGAGGGCTCCACCAGTCCTCAGCTTTCTGCATTTTCACTCTTGCCTTCATTTTTTCACAGTCCTCTGCCTGGGAGTTTCTCAAGAGCTGTGCTGGATGCAGCAAAATATGAACTGAAACCTCTTCAAACTGTGAACCAAATAAACTTTTTAACTTTGAATGTCAGGTATTTTGTTTCAGCAATAATAAATAGTAACTAAGGTACATGCATAATTTAGATCTTAGTGCAATGAAACCAAAAATCAATGGCTATGAGAAATTAAGCACACATTTAGAGATTAAACAACACAATATTGAATGGCCAATGGGTCAAGAAACAATCAAGGAAGAAATTAGACAGTTTTTAGAATCAAATGATAATGCCAGTACAGCATACTTGATGAAAGCAGTTCTAAAAGGAAGTTTATATTTGTGAATGACCATACCAGAGAAACAGAGCAAGCCCAATAAATATCCTAATGATGCACTTCAAAGTTATAGAAAAACAAGATCAGTTCAAATATGAACCTATAACATACAAGAAAATTATAGAGATCATAGCAGAAATTGATGAAGCTGAGACTAAAATTAAAAAAAAGTAAAAAAAAGAATCAATGAATGGAAGAGCTGGTTCTTTGAAAGAATAAATAAAATATACAAACCATTATCCAATCTTACCAAAAAAGGATGTAAAAGACACATATTAACACAGTTATAAGTAAAAAGGTGAAATTGCAATGGTCATTGTCCAAACTCAGATTATTAGCACCTATTTTCAAAACTTGTATTTAAATGATCTGGGGAATCCAGAAGAAATTTATAGAATTGTAGATACATAAGAATTACCAAAACTGAATGAAAAAGTATTAACTCCCTGAATAATTAAGTAACAGAAAATAAAATTGAAGAAGTAATAAAAATCCTACCAGCTAAATAAAGCTCAGGGCCTGATGAATTTATCACTGAATTCTGCAAGAACTTCAGATCTATTCCAACTTTTCCTCTCAGTGTGTGCCATAACACCTGGCAGGAGATTGAGCCCACTGCAGTGATCCCTGATATCTATTTGTGATAATATTCCTGAAAAAAATAAATATAGGTTGACCTTGCCTCAATCTAAGGAAAGTCATTTATGAAAAAACTACGGTCAACATCATATTAATTTGGGAAAAATGAAAGCATTTTTCCTAAAATGTAGAAGAGGATGATGTCTCTTATCAACACTCATGTTAAATGTAGAATGTAGGAAAGATCTCAACAAATAATATAAATCCTTACTTAATAAAAGTAGACAGAAAAGAACGAAGCCAAACAAACAAACAAACAAAAAAAGAAAGCAGTAAATAAAGATGAGAGCAGAAATTAATACTATTAAAAATGAGTACTGAAAATAAAATCTAATGATTTTAATAATTAAGAATATTGAAAATTCCCTAACAAAGCTGAATAAGATGATAGAATAAAACCAAGGGACATTACTGTAGGTTTTATAGATATTAGAAACATAAAAAGAAATACTGAAAAAATTTGTTAACTTGTGCCACTTGGGTTCTGTCCAGGAAGGCCTTGCCTACAATTATCTCTTCAAAAGTTTTACCTATTTTATCTTCCAACAGATTAAGTGTTTCTGTTTTAACATTTAGTTCTTTTTTTTTTTTTTTTTTTTTGTGGGTACCGGGGGTCGACCTCAGGACCTCGCGCGCCAGCAGGCGCCCGTGCCGCTGAGCGATATCACCGGCCCCTTTTTCGTACGTGGGTTCCGGGAGTCGAACTCGGGCCCTCGTGCTTGCCAGGCAGGCGCTTAGGCCGCTGAGCCATCTCACCGGCCCTAACATTTAGTTCTTGCATCCATTTTGATTTTAGTTTAATACATGGTGAAGGGCTGGTGAGATAGCTCAGTGGCATAAGCGCCTGCCTGGCAAGTGCAAGGTCCTGAGGTTGACGCTCAGTACCCACATTAAAAAAGAAAAAAAAAAATATGTATATGGTGAAGACAAAAATATACACTGGAGGAAAGTTAACTTCTTTAATAAATGGTGCTGGGAAATTGGTTGCCACCTATGTGATTTCTGATCAGTGTATAAGAATGAGTAATATTAAAATAGAAAGTTGAATTACAAATAAGTTAAAATTAGTTCCTTGATCTCCAAGTAACACAGCATTAGTTTTTGTTAAAGACAATAATATCATCATAGGATATTTGGATAAAAAGTGCACAGTTATGGTTATATATATATATATATATAATTTTTAACATAAATATCTGCTTTAATTACTGCTGTAAGTGTGAGTATGCATGTTTTACCATAATGACGTCTTTAACACATTTAGGTAGCTATCAAGAAAGAGAATATCTGGATCAAATGGAATTTTTAGTTTTAGTTGTTTGATATATAAATTCAATGAGAAATTTATATAAAATAAATGATTTTACTACCAACACTAAATATGCAAATACATCTATGTCATAGTAATACATATCCTTTGAAGGTAAACAACAGAAATGTCTTCATGATTATTTATGAAAAGTTACATGCGAATTGCTAAAAATATTATTAGGCATAAAAACCAAAGTGAAAATAATCCAGTTGTTCATCCACAGTGGTAGAATATGTAAGTACAATGCCATATATTCAAATAATGGAGGCAATATAGCAATAAAAATTAACAACTATATGTGCTTCTTTGTTTACTGAGAGGTTACATCCCAATAAACCTATTGTAAGTTAGAAATATTACTAAGAGGAAATGCATTTTACGTGCCTATCAAACAGCATAATTTAGCCTATCTTAAATGAAATATGCTCAGAATACTTACAATATCTTACAGTTGTAATCCTCTAGCACAAAATATATTTCACAAAAAAAAATTGAATATCTCATGTAATTTATTTAACAACTGTAGAGACAGTGAAAACAGAAAGTTTTGCATTATTATATAATATGAATTATAAATTGAACAATTGTAGGTCAGGGATTTCTGTATTACTATATCAAATAACTTATAGGGCAATTTTACCAACATACCATGGAACTAAAGGAAATAGCCACAAAAGGGATGTGATATGATTCCATTTATATACAGCATGAAAAGTGGAGAAGTTAATACCTCTGGTGATGGATGTACAAAGGTTATCTACATCAGGTTAGTGTCTAGGAGGAGGGCTGAGGAGATTGTGGGGAGTGACAACTGTGCTACCATTTCTTAATGTGCTTGCTCATGTGTGGATCTATTCTTTTTGTGATAATTTATTCAAGAATATACATTTCTTGGGCCGGTGAGATGGCTCCGCGGCGTAAGCGCCTGCCTTGCAAGCGCGAGGGCCCGAGTTCGACTCCCGGATCCCACATACGAAAAAGGGGCCGGTGATATCGCTCAGCGGCATGGGCGCCTGCTGGCGCGCAAGGTCCTGAGGTCGACCCCCCAGTACCCACCAAAAAAAAAAAAAAAAAAAAAAAAAAAAAGAATATACATTTCTTTATGTATGTTAGATGATAATAAGAAACATAATAAAAAAAGAAGATACTTTGCTGTATGGTTAGTATGACAGTTAAAATCTTTCATTTTTTTAAACAAATTTCTATATATGAAAAAAATGGACTAATAGTAGAATGACAAAAATATAAAAATCTGAATCTAATAACCACAGAAACAAAAATGAAATAGCTTTTTGGAAAATTCAAAGCAAGAACTGAAACAAAATAATAGTTTATTTGAATTCAAGTTTTATATTTTATATTTTATATTTAATTTAATAGAAATTTATTGTGTTATTAAAATGAACAGAACTACCTTGCAGTTTTAAACATATTTAATTATTTAGCTTCTCAGGTAAGTATGTGTTCTTTATCAGATTATTTTTTACTTATTCTATATTCCTATTTTAACATTTCTATTAAGGTATTTTTAGCTGTTTTCCACCTGTGGGACAGGGGTGGTGTCAAACCACACTTTATTAAAAGATGATCCTATAAAGAAATACAACACATTGTTTCGTGTGTAAGCATAATGACTATGTTCTAAATTACTTCGTCCATGTTACGGACAAAGATTTTCCGTAATATCCACCTCAGGACGTGTTCCCTGTGGTGATGGTAATTGGAGAGTTCAGCTGTGGACTGTAAGACCTTTCTTTTTAATATAATCTTTTCCACGTGGCATTCACAAAACGACTACTTTTCAGAAAAAGCTTCTCTTTGCCCAGACTAGAGTAGTTTGTGCCTCTCTCTTACAGGTTTGCTTCATCTTTGTTGTCTTTGATCAAAAACCCTCCTGCTTTTAGAATGCCTCAGGCAAGGTGGGCTCGACAGCCACCGTTGTTTTCCTAACACGTCTCAACTCTTCTTCTTTTGAAGCCATAACTTTTGTGGCTAAGAAGTAAGGTACTTTTGTTTAACCTCTTTCTTTGGCCTCTCTCATTTGCCACAGCCACGCAGCTGGAGAACTGTCACATTTAGCAGGCTGAAGAGTGTCAGGATTATTTTCTGCTATTTTCACACTTTAGAGCAAGACCGGCTTATCAAATGAGATGTGTTGGGATGTACAGTAGGAGCAGAGTGACGTCCTAGACAGGGTTCAGAAAGTGCATTGCAGCTACTTTGCTCATGGGTAGGCATTTGGAAGACTTCACTGCCACTGCTAAAGGATATTCTAGAAGAGAAACCAACATTCTGTGGGAGACTCACACAAAACTCATCTTTAGTGTGGGCAGCACAAAAAGAAACTCAGAAGTAGGCTAGTGACAGGGATCAACTCTGCCACCACCCTTAACCAAACACCAGTGTAAGAGTCATCTCCTCTGCCTCCTCAGCTTGAGACAAACCTAAGTTTAATGGCAGCATTTGATTTCAAAAAAGGTTACAGTACTGAACATATTTTGAGCACTCGTAATACATAAAGCACTGTTTCTAACACTTTATCTTCACTGTCACATTGAACGCTGCAATACAATTTTTGAATTCTAAACACTTAATATGCCCATTTTACAAATATGAAAACTGAAGCAAAAGAGAAGCTAAAGCACATGCTCCCAATCATCCAAAAGGTAACTTTGAATCTGGAGTTCCTGCACTGAAAAGTTGACTCTGCAGTCTAAGAGCTTGTGTGGGAAGTGTCTGAGGGTAAGGGAGGAAAAATGAACCGTATCGCTGTTCGTGTACTACCCTTCTGACTTGAGGATGTGAAACCCCCAAGGAAGTGCAGTCATCCCACTGTATCTATGCCTGTACTGCAAATACCAAAACACAGAGATGCTCAAGTACCTGACGTAAAATGCTACAATATTGGTACATAATCTACACAGATCTGCTTATATATACTAAATAATACTGAGTCTATGTATTTATAACATCTAATATGGTACAATATAAGTACTGTGTTAGTAGTTGTCATACCATTCTGTTAAAGGAAGGACAAACAATCCATACATGTTCTGTAAAGACACCATTTTTTCCTGAGTTATTTTTCCTGCATTTGGTTGAAATTGGAGATAGTGGACCCAATAATGGGGAGCACAACTATAGTAGAACAAAAGTTTCCTCTTAGTTACTTTTCTCATTGCTGAGACAAAACACCCAATGCCCAAAGTTAAAGGGGGAAAGGTTTATTTAGCTCACAGTTTGTAGAGGTTTCAGTCTATAATTGGCTGGTTTCAAGGCAGGGCAGCTTGGCAGAGAAGAATAGTTCATGGTGGGCAAAATGTAGCAAAAACAACAGGGGAATTTAACATCTTCCTGGCCCTTTTATGCTATCCAGACTACTGGGATTAGGGCATTGCCAAACCAATCAGTGGACTGATTTAGTAATCACACACCCTTAATCCCAGCATCACACACTCTAGTCACCTCTGAAAAAGCCCTATGACCACATGAGACTTTGGAGGGACATCTAGACACAAACCATAACAGCTCTCTATTAGTTTTTTTTTTTTTTTTTTTTTTGTGGGTACCGGGGGGACGACCTCAGGACCTCACGCGCCAACAGGCACCCGTGCCGCTGAGCGATATCACCGGCCCCTTTTTCGTACGTGGGATCCGGGAGTCGAACTCGGGCCTTCGCGCTTGCAAGGCAGGCGCTTAAGCCGCTGAGCCGTCTCACCGGCCCTCTCTATTAGTTTTTGAGGGCTGTTGCAATAAGGTTCTGTATTAGGTGAGGTTCAACAATCTGACCGAGATTCCAGATATTTAGTATATATGAAACTAAGATGGAAACCCAAGCAATCTTATTTCAATACTTTATGTCTCAGTTCCCTATAACACAACTACAAAAACAAAAACATTAATAAAACTTAACCCACATCAAACAACACAAAACAAACAAGCAAAAAACAAAGAAGCAACAAAACCCTCAAAGTTGGTGGCATTAAACAATGGAAATTTAATGGCTTATAGGTTCTGAAACTGAGAGTTTAAAATAAAGGTGTGGTGCACTGGTCAGCTTTTTGTTGCTGGGACCAAATATCCAGCATGCACAGCATACTGAAAGTGATTGCCTTGGTTACTTCTCTCTCATTGCTGAGACAAAATACCTGATGCCCAAAATTAAGGCAGGAAAGGTTTATTTAGCTCACAGTTTGTGGAGGTTTCACTCGGCAGGCTCCAAAGCAGAGTGGCACATGGCAGAGGGCAACAGTTCATGGCCGTAGAAAACAACAAAAGCAACAAGAGCAAAAAGGGGGGAGCAAGAGAGCAAGCCTCTTTCCCTCCCTTATGTTATATGTGGGCTGGCTGCCCTTGGGTGAGTGTAGCACTCACACACATAATCCCAGCATTGGTCCATGAATCATTCACAAACTCTAGAAGCCCCCATGACCGCATGAGGCTCTGTGGGGGCATCCAGACACAAACCATAACAGTAGTGTTCATTTGGCTCATGATTTCAAAAGATCTAGACCATGATGAGCTGACTCCAAGGCAGAATCGGCACGGCAGGAGGCCATGGTAGAGTGGTGCTGCTTAGTTCATGCTGAGAGGGAAAAAAACAGGGAAACAGTTTCAGGGTAAAGAGGACATGGATCAGCTCTAGTACTCAAAGTCCGCCCTGTTGGATTGAGACATACGCAAAACTGACTTTATTAATCCCCTACAGGGCTTTCGAGCCAGTCAAGCTGACAATCTTGCTTACTTGTCACATTTTGTACCTTATCAACTTCACACTCAAACATTCCACTTTACGACGTATTTAATCTTCGAATAAGCACAAGGTCATACTTCCATCTAACATAATTGTCCCGCATAAATTAAAAATACGTTAATGTACTTTCCAAAACTCAAAAGTCTATGCATGGCTCAAAAGTCCAAATTGAAATCTCCTCTGAGACTATAGGAAAACTTAGTAGTATAAAGTTTAAAAAGAAAATTATTTAACCCAAAACTACAATGGCACAGAGTAAACACTCCCATTCCTAAAATGAAGAGTAGAGGGATACAGAAGAATGATAGCAAAACAAGACTCAAAACCAAAACTGCAAACCTTAAATCCTGTAGTTCCATGTTCTGCATCCAGGACACATAAGAGCCCCATCCCTATAGTTTGCTGGTTGCAGCCCACATGGCTTCTGTATTAGGCTGGCTGCCACTCAGTGCCTGCAGCTTTCCTTAGCAGACATTCCACTTTCTTAGCATTTGCAACATTTTGGAGTCTCCGTGGTGCTTTTAGTTGGAGTCTCCACAGTACTTTTAGCTTTATTCACAAAGCTTCAAAAGCTGTCTGTATGGGGAACCCTGGACAGTCTTCCAAGCCTTCCTTTAAAGTCTGGGTGGAAGCCTTCCTGAAGACATAACACTGGCATTCTTCATGCTTGAACAACTAGCGTCAGATGGATCATCCCAAGGTCTGGCACCAGTGCGCACAGTAGCTGGAGCCCTTAGCCATGGTTACAACAGATTCTGAAGGTCTGGGAGGTTAAGCAAATATTTTACATAGTTTGCACACTTGACTGCCGCAGATGGGCTCCTGCTGACTCCTGATATTTATTCAATGCATTTTTCTTTTCTTTTTTTCCCAGTTCAAAGTACTTTTTATTTTAATGACATTAATCTCTTCAGTAACTGCACCTCCTCTGGCCCATTTTTCCACATAGTTCTTTTTGGGCCAGTATTTAAGTTTTTCAAATACTGTACCTCTGTTCTCCATTTTCCCCTTAATCTCGCTAGATCTCCAGGTAATGCCACCAGTAATACACCTGCCATAGCCTGAATACTGGGTTCTCTTGAAATTCCTTCTGTAGGATCAAGTAGTTTAACACCTTTAAATTAAACCTCCTACTAAGTCTTAAAATTTGGGCTTCCTCTCTGGGTAAATGGTAGTTAAGATGTTTGCAAGAATGTAACAAACATGGCCTCTAATCCAATTCCTGAGTTGTCATTCTCACCTGAAACCTCCTAAAACTAGCTTTTACTGTCTGCATTCCTATCAGCATTCTGGTCATCTGAGCTCTGCCCAGAACCACCCATTAGTCTCTGCTTATGGCATCCTATGGGTTCTCTAGTCTAAACTATTCCAAATTCTTCCCTCCTATCATTCCAAAGCCTTCTAAACAACATGGTCAGGTATAGTCACAGCAATAACCCACTTCTCTGATGCCAATTTTCTATATTGGGAAATTTTCATCACTGGAACCAAAGTATTCAACATACCCAACAGTAGGGAAGATGGATTTAATTTGGTTCTTGGTTTCAGAGGTTTCCACACATGATCCGTTTGCCCCAAGTCCAAGACATCAGAGAGCAATGCTGTTTGGCTCTTGGTGGCTGGAAAATAGAGTAGGGTAATAGCAAACCCAAACCAAGGATGAAGGCACAAGTACAGATATGTATTTCCAAAGGTCGCACCTTCACGACCTACCAGATGCACCCACAATTGTGTTTTATTAGTCCCTAAGTGGATTTCAACCTAATCAAGTTCATAATCCAACTTAAATGTCACTGCCATTTTTCCTTTAGGAATCCTCCTGCAGGTCCTCCTACTTTCTTTTTTTGTTTGTTGTTTTTTTTTTTTTTTTCACTCAATAGATGGTATTCATTCTCTTATAACTTATGTAATTCCCATCTATGACTTTGTCATCACATGGCATACTCTGTGTGTGTCCAAACTCAAGTGGACAACTTCCTCTTGAAGATAACAATTCTATCAGATTAGGTGCCTACCCTACTCTAGTCAGATCTCAACTTAACTAATTAATGGTCGATGGTAACCCTAGCTCCAAAGAAGGTCACACACTGAGGCACTCGAGGTCAGAATTTTAACACATATTTGGGGCTGGAAAGTATGCACAACTTTCCCTATTATATTCTTATGGACCTGATTCTTAGTCTTTTAAAATATATCACTTTGTAGCTTATTATGTCATCTCCAGTCACATGTCTTATCTGCCTATCAAAGTTTGAGATCTGAGCAAGGTTCTTAGTTACAACATCTTGTATTTTTATAAATTCTTAGTTACAACATCTTTGCATATATTGTGCATCTCATCAAAACAACTTGAACGATTAAAATATTTTTGAATAAGTGAATGAATAATTTTGATACATTCCCATGTTAAACATATACTGCTGAATAACAAATTATTCTCAAAATTAGCAATATAAAACACACATTTACTGCCTCAGAATTTCCTCAGTTATGAAGTCCAGATAAGTTTAAATTATTTCAGATACTTCAATATAATTTCATTTCACAAATACTAGGCAACTGTTATGATTTTTGTTTAGATGTCCCCCTAAGTCTCATGCACTTTTAGATGGGGCTTTTTCAGAGGCAGTTCAACCTAGAGTGTGATTGATTTGTAGTGCAATGCTGGGATTCAGGGTGCTGGGATTAAGGGTGGGTAATTGCTGGATCAGTCCACTGATTGTGTTGGCACTGCCATAATCCTAGTAGACTGGTATAAATTATAAAGTGACTGCATACTCTCATTCACATTTCTTTGTACTCTTCATACATACATAATCTTTATACATTTTTAAAAGTTCTACACTAAGGTTTACAATACAATTGTTAAATTAGAGTCTACCTTGAAATAGTATCTCATCTTATATATAATTTCACCACAATTTATTCAAATTCCTTTCACACAGCATATCCCTAATTTTTTTAATTAATTACCTTTTAGTGATTTTCTTAAAATCACTGTTGAACCGTAATTCATTTCTAATGCTACCTTTGTTCTACAGGATTTTATTTACTTCTTTCCAGCTGAATATACTTTTATGATTTTACTTTTAATTCCCACAGTATTTGGTTGAGAATATCATTCATCTTTTAAAGATAAGTTTGCTTCTTATAGAATTATTGGGTGACGTTTCTTTTGTTTCCTTTCAACACTCTAACGATGATATTCTGTTGATGTGGCCCTTAATTGTGATGGCCAACCTGACTGGATTAAGGGATACTTAGCGGCTTTCTAAAGCATCCGTACAGATGTGTCTAGGTGAATGCCGTAGACTGCCTGTGGGGATGATATCTCCTTCCTAATTTTTCTTTTCTGGCATTGTTCTCCCACTCTTCTTCCTGGCCACCATGAACTAAGCTGCTTTTCTGTGCCAACCCCTTTCACTATGATTTTTTTCTGCCTTGGGTCCAGCTGATCATGGGCTGAATCCCCTGAAATCTGAGCCAAATTAAACCTCTTCTGCTTTCAGAAAATTGATTAATACAAGTGCCTTCTCTTTTCCATATCTCTGGTAAAATATCATGTGTCATTTTTACATTTGTTCCTGTATATACGATGTACTTCCCGCTCACAAAGTAGTTCAGTATTTCATATTTTATTTTGTTTTCAGCAGTTTAAATATATCTACACATTATTTTTAAATTTTATTATACTTTGACTTGGTGAACTCTGAGCCTCTTGCTGGCTATCATTAACTTTGGATCTCTGTCATTTATTCAAACATTTTTTCTGTTTTATTATCCCTCTATTAAATGTCCCCCCCTTTATTTTTCAATCTCTCTCTTTATTTTTGTATTTCAGTTTGACTACTGAAGAAATTCTTAATTTCTATTATTGTTTTTCTTTTCTAGTATTTTCTTTGATGAATCACAATAATTTGCCTTATACGATCTTCTATACTGACTAATAAGTATAGCTCACAGCAGCCTCCGTATATGATGAACTTTCTCCTATCTCAATGTGTAAACAAATTGTAAACTCATATAAATCTTTTAGCCAAGCAGTTCTAAGCTAATTACAGCTGTTGAGCCTAAGGAAGACACTGCCTGCCAATAATCAGCAGATGTCAAAGGAAGGTTGTTTTTGTATATTACTTCCTTTTCTCTGGCTATAAATATAAGTTGCATTAAGGTGGGGAAATTTAAAATATTTTAGAGCCTATTTCTTGCTCAAGGAAACTCTACTACTTTTAAATGGTCTGTTTTTATATTGATAGTATTCTCCTCTAAATTCTTTCTACTGAATTTGTCCTTCCGAACTTGCATATGGTCCATGCCTACATTAAATCCTTTACTATCAATCATATCAATATCAATATCAATCATAATTATTTTAAATTTCCTTTCATGTAATTCCAACATGTGAGTTGTGACCAAGACTAAATCTGATGATTGTACCTGTTGAGATCTGACATACAAGAGGCAGAGACAGTGGCTCTCTTTTACATTCCACATTTAAGGTTTCTTTTTCTTTAATTTTTGTGAGCAAAAGGAGATAGATTTACAGCATAGCTTCATCTTCTCCTTCAGGTATGAACCAAACTAGACATTTTTCAGGATTTATCTCAGTCTTTTTATAAATGCTTATTGGTACTGGAGAAGAAAGATCCTGAAAAGTATAGTCTCAATTCTATAGTCCCTAGAATTTTCACTGTCGTCTTTCTTCATGTGATATTCCTAAAATTGCCAACTCTTCTAGTTGAACTTTTTTTTTTTTTTTTTTTTTTGTGGGTACCAGGGGGACGACCTCAGGACCTCACACGCCAACAGGCACCCGTGCCACTGAGCGATATCACTGGCCCCTTTTTCGTATGTGGGTTCCGGGAGTCGAACTCGGGCCCTTGCGCTTGCAAGGCAGGCGCTTACGCCGCTGAGCCATCTCACCGGCCCCTAGTTGAACTTTATTGGTATCTGGTTTTGCCCACCTCAAGCAAGCTAATGCACACAATTCTTGTCTTCATACAGTCAAAGTGTCTTGTAACTGTTGTTTATTTTTCAAGAGAAACTC
The DNA here is from genome assembly GCA_028451465.1 of Erethizon dorsatum. Classification (NCBI taxonomy): domain Eukaryota; kingdom Metazoa; phylum Chordata; class Mammalia; order Rodentia; family Erethizontidae; genus Erethizon; species Erethizon dorsatum. The sequence continues at coordinate 74,224,699 of CM051836.1, read as the reverse complement.
ACTTCAGGATGCAGGAAAAGTTATGACTTTGATGTTAGTGATATTATGCATGGGAGTGATATTAATTCTAGCTCTCCATATCCTGAGTGGAAAGCTAAATACAATGACTTTCTGAAGATGAAATAGATCACAGCAAAAACAGTATTGATTTTAAATATCTATGTATACAGGATGAATGTTTTTATAAATGCTTTATCTTCATTGTGTCATTTATCATCACAGTAATAACATACTGTGTAATAACATAGAATAAGGGAAACATAAAGGATATTTCATTTACCCAAATTGCTACATGAAAAGTCAGAATTTGAGTATTGGCCCACTCTCCACACCAGTAAGTATTACATGTCTTTGATTTCTATCATATGATGAAACACAAAAGTACCTGACAGAGTTTATTACTATATTCAGTAGGCATTCAGCAAATATTTTCTTCCCTTCTCTGTTATTTTTTATTTCAGGTTTTCTGACATTTATTGTCATCACAAGAATGCCAAAATCTATCAGAAGCAATTCTTGTTCTTTTTGCAAGATTTTCTGGTAAGATATTTTGTACACTGTTACATTGTTTGTGACACATTTTATTCAAGAGCTTGAACATTTTAGTTCACAAATAGAATCTAAGTCATTATTGATTTATTTTTCCCTTTCTTAGGAGGAAATCAACTTTCCAACCTGTGTTTATTTTTAGAGGTTAAAATTCAGATTGAGTGGTTAATGAGGATGTTTGCTTCTTGTGGTTACTGGGCACGGGCTGAAGCTTCTGGCCATTCAGGAAGGCATTCAATGTGAGGTCATGTTATTTCCCCTTTTGAGGGTAAGAAATGTGTACACAAGCAATAGAGATTTAAATAATCTAAGAGTATTTATAAGAGCTACACTATGTGATTTTGAACTAAGATATTTCCCAGAACAGTAGCTCAATCTTACACTGATGATTTATAAGGGCTTAGACTGGCCTCTGGAAGCCATGAATTTGTGACACTGATATTTTAATTTCTTTTGTTCTGTCCTAGGCTAACCATGCCATTGTCCAACTGTTCACAGGAAAAAAAAAATGCAGGTGCAACAATTCAATTCACTCTGAAATGATTTTCAGAGGCCCCCCTCTCAATTCAATAAGAATGCCAGACTCTATCCTTTAAAACAGGGTTTGTTCTGCAGATCTTGTCATGGAAAAGGACTCTCAAAATTCTTATTAGAACACAGTTCAATTTTAAACTTTTGAGACACAATGGACTTTGATTAATTAATAACCTAATGGACTGCAATCTTTTTATGATTCATCTTGACAATCAATGCATGGACTCCAACTTTGTTTAGACAAGACTTTCTCATAAATATACCAGTCTTCCTTTTTACCCTTTTTGTTTCAGATCACTGTTGTTTTATGCATCTCCATCTTAATTTCTCATATATTTTCTGAGAATCTCAGAGTACTCCCATGGAATTCCATTTTCAGGGGCAAGAATTTCATACATAAAAGTTATATATGTGAATCCGCAACAAATATATATGAGTGTGTGTGTGGATGGGTGGGTAGGTGCATGCTTTATTTAGAATATAAGTATTACTTTATAGTCTTAACAGCACTTTTGGGGGAGGCAAATTCCAGGCATCTGTGTGGGAGGCAGAATTCCAAGATGACCCCAAATGACACTAATCCTTGTGTAATCTGTTCCTCTTCTGTGAAGGAAACCTGTGGGCATCATGAGATGTATCTCTTGTGATTCCGTGAATGCTATAGAATGTATGTTGTAGTCACCAAAGATTTACATATTAAAATCCTAAGCCCTAATGTGATGGTATTAGCATCACTTTGGAAGATGGTTATGCCACGAGGGCAGGCAATGAACTAGTGAGTCACATCTTCCTGGACAGCTGATCTACTGGAACTGTCATCTTGGACTCACCTGAACAGTGAGAAGTATATTTATGCTACTTATAAGCTACCCAGTCTATGACACTTCGGCGTAGAAGACTGAACTAAGTTATCATCTGTGCTAAAAGGGGTTTGAAAATGTAATTAGTACCCCAAACTGATTGACCTAAAGGCAGAGAGTTTGTCTGCATGGGCCTGACATAGTCATCTAATTCCTTTAATTCTGGGTTTATACATCCTAGGTGGAGAAACTTAAGGTAATCAAATCACAAGAATGATTTAAGGGGCTGTTGCTGATTTGAAGAGTATGTGTCTCACATACTGGGGAATTCAGGCAGCTTTTAAGAATGCAGAGTGACCCTCGCTGACAGCCAGCAAGGAAAAGTGCACCATGTACTTTTCCAACTTTAGAAGACTGAATTTTTTCCAAAAAGAAAGAGTTTGGAATTTGAAAATTTCTTAGTCTTCAGACAAGCTCTCAACCTATCTAATTTCAGTTTGGTGATGCAACAAGCAGGGAATTCAGCCCTATCATGTTGATCTTCCAATCTACAGAATTGCAAGCTAATAAAAGGTATTGTTTAAAGTTGCTAAGATTGTGGTAAATTGTTACATGATAATAGAAGACTAATGTATCTTTTTTCCACTTGTGTTATATTTAGAATCCATTTACCTCATTTTCTTCCTACCACTAATGGTATCCATGTCCTAGTTACATCAAAATTTAGTGATTTAAAATAAAAACTGTGTATTAAAATGAGTTAGTTAAATAGGCATCATGTTATTAATATATTTACTTCTTAGGAAAAAGATTGTTTCAGTGTCTAAAGTCCTTTGCATTTTAATAAACATGTTTATCTCACATCCTTTATTCTTGGAGAAAAAATATTTTTAAAGAGAATATAATAAGTACAAAACTAAAATAAAAACTTAAAGATAAGTAATATTATAAAATTCACAAAGTCAAATAAAAATCCACAAATAGTGTGTAAAATCCACAAAATCCACAAAATAGTTTGTGTTCTGTAACTTCTAATTATGCTAATTTTAAAAATCTCTTAACCAGAGTAATCTGGAATTTTTCTTAAAATGTTATAGAAAAAATTATCTTTAAAGTCATCAATAATTTCCATGCACTCAGTCCAGTGGTCAGATTTAATTTCATTATTAAGACCATTAAGCATACATGATTATTCAAAACTTCCTTAATCATTTTATTTGGTAAGCTTCTGAAATGCCTTATTCTCTTGGTTTTTCTCCTATTTCAGTCAGTATGTTAACTTCCTCAGTTTTCTCTCCTTTTTCTTCCTAACTTGATCACACAGTTATGATCCATCCTTTAGATCCATACTTCTTTATCTATATTTAATTCCCAAGATTATGATTTCACCCAGACCACATTCCTGAAACCTACACCACTGTATGCAAATGTTTGGTACCGGAGAAGTGGGGCCATCGCTGTGATGTTACCTGACAATGTGATTCAAATGACTTTGGAACTGGTTCTCAGTAGGAGTTTAGAAAGGTTTAGACATGTCAGGTGGAGATTATGAAAAAATGTTGAACATCTCTGACCATTAGAGAAATGGAAATTAACACAATGATGCGATTCCATCTTACTCCAGAAAGAATGGTTGTCATCATATTACAGATACATGCATACCCATATTTTTACCAACACAATTCATAACAGCTACATCTTGCATGCATCCTATATTCCAAAAACAGATGATATTTATATACCATGGAGTACTATACTGACATAAAGAAAGATAAAATTGAGTCACTGGTAAGAAAATGTATGTGTCTTGAGACCATAAGGTTAAATGAAATAAATCAGACACACAAGCTTAAATATCACATCATTTGTCTTAAATAAGAAACCCAGAGTAAAAATAAAGAGCAAAATAACAGCTGGATAATAGGAAATAGGGTGATAGATTGCCTTCCTGGGGGAAGCTGATCAAGAAATGGAGGAAGGGGAGAGAGAGAGATGACATAAGAGATGAGAGAAAGGAATTGGGATGTGTTATGTACATTACCAACTCCACATTAAAAGAATGTAAATATTATGTTCTACAAACATGTACTAAAAGAAAAGAAAAAGAGGAAAGGGATCAAAGGATGGGTTTAGTGGGGAATGGAAAGGAAAGGGGATGAAAAAAGGAACCAACATATGCTATGTAAATCAACCAGCTTCCCACAGGGAAACTAATAAAAATATTTGAAGTGGGAAAACATGAAAAATATCTAAAGGAAAATTGCTGTCAATTGTTATTTTATGATAGACAGAATAGCCAGACCCAAGCTTTATGAGACACTTTGTATCAATCATGTGAAGACATCTTCTATGACTTCAGAGGAGATGGTAATCGCTAGACAACAACATTTCTCAAATAAAAATAAAATGAAACGTGACTTTGATATTAAAACTCAACACTGATTTATCATCAGAGACTTAAAAAGCTTTGTCACTAATGGTTGTCACAAAATGTTTTTAAGAAATTCCAAAATAATGGTGGTAGCTCTAGGTCCCCTTTCTCACATATTGAGGCTTTCACTTTCTCCTTGCATGCCTTCTTCTTTTTTTCCATTTTCCTCTATTTTTACTTCCAAACCAATAATTCTGTTTTTCCTATGAGTTGTCTGGTTTCCAGAACATTTGTTTCTTCAGTTATTAATCCTATATTAATCAATTATTTAATGGATACCAGTTATGAGTCAAGAGTTGTTCTAGTCATGGAAATGTAAAATATCTTAGAAATATAAAAAGCCATTTCTCAAGTATGCGCCAGAGAGGGTAACAAGTAAGTATTTCTAATTAAAAAGTCTGCTTGTAGTAATAAAACTTGGGCACAATTATTTCACTTCCATAGCAATTATATTACACTTTTAGACTATGTTCTTCAATTGTTGATTACTAACATAAAAAGACAGTGATATAATTTCATTTTTGTTCTGTATATATATTTTAAGATCATGTGTATTATTTCATTCAAAGTCCTTCAAGTAAATTATTGCTCAATAAACATATACATATCTACCTCTTTACATTGGGACAAGAGCTTGTTGGTTCAAAACTGTTTCTATCATTTATTATAATTCTATAGGACTATTTTTGGAAGACACTTATCAATCTATATTGAGAACCTTAAGCAGAATTTCTTTATTTTATAATTCTCTGAATTCTTGAGAAGGAAAATAAAATCAGTGAGGTACACAGATTCATGCATGTATAAGAATGTTCAGAATAGCATTATGCAAAAAGTGGATTTTCATGCCTGTATATGGTGGAAAGAGGAACACACGGCTGCCTAGGCAGAAGTAATTAGGGTCCTGGTGAAATCTCACCACAGTCATTCGTAGGGTGGTGGGATTAGAATCCTAAAATGCCCAAGATGTCTAATGGCAACACACATATGCTTCAGGTCTTTTCCACAAGTACTTCTCAAGAGCACACAGCTAGCACCTAATAGCTAGAGTAGAGCCTGCCTATCCTAGGACGTTAAAAAGGACAATTAAAGGGAGTTTTTGAGCCACCTCGGTCCTTTGAGTCCATGTCAGAGTGTGAAATGGGCTGAATGTAGGGCAATAGACACCTAGTGACTCACTTCCAATTGACAGATACTATGAAAGGCATTTATATCTGTCAGTGTATTGGCCAGCTCCCTACAACTGGGACAAAAATACCTGACATTCAAAACTTAAAGAAGAAAAGGTTTATTTCAGTTCATGGTTTCAAAGGTTTTTAGTGCATAGCTATCTCCACTGCAAAAATATCATGGTGGCAGTGAGTGGCAGGGGAAAGCTATTTCACTCATGATATCTGGAAAGCAGAGAGCAGGGGAATAGCCAGGAACAACAGGCCAGCAACCAAGGTAACACCCCATGACCCACTTCCACCTAGGCCCCACCTCCTAATAACCATTCAACTATCAACTCATCAATAGAGTAATATTAACCTGTTGATGCAGGTAGTGTCCTCACAATCCAAGCACCTGTCCTGGAGTCTCTTAACCCAGTCAGGTTGACAACGAGTGTTAACCAGCACAGTTTATAGTTTATGACTCAGGAGGTAGTTTCTGTCTTAGAGTCACTCTCTCTGTCTCTCTCTGTCTCTCTGTCTCTCTCTCTCTCCCCCCACTCAGCTACTACATTCAAGTTGCCCTATGTAGAGTTTTACATTGGAAGGACCTGTGAGGATCTTTTGATGCACAGTTCTTGAGAAACTTTGGCCTTCATTCCAAAAGCCCAGAAGGAGCTGAATCTTACTAACAGTAATGTGAGTCTGGAAGCAGATATTTTCCACTGATGCCATCAGAAAAGACCAGAGTCCCAGCTCATACCCCCACTGCAGCATTGCTAGAGAGCTGGAGGCTAAACCTTAGCATGTTTTCTGACCCATACAAACTATGACATAATAAGTATATGTTGTTTTGTGGTGATAAGTTGGAGGTGATTTGTAATGTAGTAAGTGATTCAAATACACCAAAAGAGGACTTTGAAATATTGAACAGAAATATGCTGAAAGATTTATTGGAAAATATGAGGGAAAGTCTGAATAGTTGAGGAGTTTCAGCAGAATAACAAAAAGCCTCAACAGTCAAGTACAAATGTTGCAAATTTTTTGGTATATTTACAAACTCCCACCTCTCTATATTATTGGAACTTGCCTGAATTCTGAGAGTGAATAAATTTTCAAATAATCTTCCCACAGTTATTAATATTTTCATTCCCCCAATATAACTAGCAAAGACAATGAGGAAGAATTAGTATTTTTTTCTGAAAGGATAAATTAAGCAAAAGGATTTTTCTGATGTTGGCAGACTAGTCTCTGTCTATTGACCTACCTTGCTACCCACAAAGAAAATGTATATTACAATTGCTAACTGATATTGCTTTAATAATAAGATTAGTATATTTGAATAAAGAAAATATTGAAATTCGATCACAATCACATTGACATTGAAAGGTATTTTTTCTTAAATTACATATATTTAAATATATTTCTACCAAATAATCAAACATCAAATTACAAGAGCCTTTAAATCACAAAAGGCCTATGATTAGGCAATCAACAATAAAATATTTATTACCTATTATTATTAATTCTGTATTATCTGTAGAATCAAAAATAGGAGCATAAGTTTTAATAAGCTGTCTTCTTCAGCTCTTAGAAAGAGAATTAAATACAAAATTACTCAAAATGCACACAGAAGTGAAATAGAAGTTCTAAAGTCCCTGTGTTACATCATCTTCCATCACTCTAGGATCTGCCATTCATCACTCATTTAAAAGCAGCTGGTTTGTATTAGTCAAAATTCTGTTTCATTATGTTTTTTTATCAAAGTTTAATCTTACATGCATGTTTGAAAATGCCACTATGAAGTCCATTATTTTATATAATAAATATGCACAAATAGAACACGTGATATTCTAAAAACAGAACAAAATTTATAAAAACATCAAATGTTTGAGGACACTGTGAGAGTTATTACTTGAAATTGATGATTTAATTGCTGCTGAAGTGTCTGTTGCATTTTCTTTTCTTTTTTTTTTTGTGGGTACCGGGGGTTGACCTGAGGACCTTGTGCACCAGCAGGCGCCCATGATGCTGAGTGATATCACCGGTCCTTTTTTCATATGTGGGATCCTGGAGTCGAACTCAGGACCTTGCGCTTGCCAGGCAGGCGCTTATGCCGCTGAGCTATCTCACCGGTCCATCTGTTGCATTTTCATTCAAATGTTTGACCCATTTTTGTGCAAGTTGATCATTAAATGAAGTACATTTTTTAACAGACAATAAATAAACAAATAGGACGAACCCTATATCAAAGCTCATTTCCAGACTATACTCAGTCAATTAGTACTGCATACTCTATAAAGTAAGGACAATAGTTTTTCATCAATATATCTTTAATTGATGTTAGATTGGTCATCTAAGCACACCATTTTATTGTAAATGATTTTTTACTGTGAATTATACAACATTAAAAAAAATCTTTGAAGTATCTCATCAAAACTTATTATCATTACTTAATCAAATTATATAACATTCTAATAGCAGTTACTGCTTGTTCATGTCTGTTACTGTCTGTAAGCGGATTGAGGCATGAATAGAAAAAAACAATCATTTATCATGTAAATTTAGTGAATTACACTGTGTATCTGTTTCTCACTTGATAAAACAATTATATACTTTTAAATAATTTTTATTTTAGTAGGAGGCCACAATCTGAGATTTGGGCATTTTACTTCATGCTCAACATTATGATGTAAATGAACCAAATATATTTCAAGTGATACACATACCTTTGTAAACTTGAACAGACAGGACAAATGTGTACCAATCCTTAATAAATATGACTCAAAACTTCTGTTGCGGTGATGTTCTAATGTGATGAGGGAATGTATCTTAAAAAGACATTGCCAAGGAACAGAAAATTCAAAATTTAAAATCACCCTCTTATTATTGCTTCTTGGCATTTAGCTAAGAACAAGTGTGAAATTATCGTCTTATAATGTGAATGAAGTTTCATAGCCTAGAGAAAGATATTATTTTGATATATACTGCAATCACATACTTTACTTTTATTGATGACTGAGATCATATGGCAATCCTTAATTTAAACATGAAAATACCAGTTATGCCATAAGCATACTAAATTTTATTTAATTAGAAAATAAAGATAAAAGCAAAGACAATTTTGGAATGAGGTCAAGTAAGTGAAAGTTAATATACAGGTTTTATTAGTTTTTTTTGGCATAATTGTTAGTACGGAATATCAGAAACTGTCTTTGGTGTGGTTTGTTACTTAAGGATTGATAGAAAATCAGCAGCAATTAGTGTCTGCAACTCACACAAAGACTAAGAACAGAGCAACAAATCTATGATTCTGAAATCCATGCAATTAACATTCCCAGAGTCTGTTCAGGGTGTATGCTAACTCGGAAAGCCATAAGGAGCTTTTAAGTTTCAAGACATGTTTTTCATCTTGCCCAATAGAAGTCATCTGACTACACACACACACACACACACACACACACACACACACAAAAAAAAAAAATATATATATATATATATATATATATATATATTAGTGATGTCTAAGATGTCATCCTGATTTGGCATAGACAGTCAAAGCTACCAGCTTCCCCTATATAGCATGGCTACAAAAGAGGTTATTTATTTAACCCATATAACCATATATAACTTCAGCTACATTACTGATACATTTTTCACCTTTTTTCACGCATTCAAATCATTTTTGTTGTAATAATTACCACATCAATGTGATTTACAGTGTTAATCATTTTGAAATGTATCCTTCGGTGGTTCAGGGGCATAATCTAACAATACAAAAAGGAAAGGGAGGTGTACAGGGCTTTTGATTGTCTCAAACATTGATAATTATTCCATATGTATTTGTCAGGTTTGCATGTGGTAGACAAGTAATGTCAACATAAAGCATAAAACTCTAATGAAATACAACTGTAGCACTTAATGTGAAAGAAATATTTTATTTAGCTTTTCCTTGGGAGCAAACATATTCTAGGTGAAGGTGGAGAAGAGCTAAGAAAAGTAAGTGTACTAATTCAAAAGTGTGGGTCCCAATGTTTTTTTCTGCACTGTTATGTCTTGGGTCTTTGAGATCAGATCTGTAGTTGTTATATGTTGGAGATACATTTTACTGTTTCTTGTCCAATTTAAGCATAAATGAATATTACATTTAGTAATTTAGGACAATTTTATTTACCAGAAGTGTCTAAGAAACCAAGTAGTGGACAGTAAAACTAACAAAAACAAAATGCACAGCTGTAGATCGTATCTGTGGTAATTTTGGTATACTTTTGACACATCCCTTTATTAGGAGACTAAATTAGAATATTGAAATACTTAAAGAACTAGGGATGGTTATGCACACCTCTAATCCCAGAACTCTGGAAGGTTGAGGCAAGAATTTCAAAAGCAAAAGCACAACATGGGCAACTTAGCAACTTAGAAATTCACTGTCTCAAAATAAAAAATAAATAAATAAAAGTCTTTCTGAGTGAGTTATCTCATAGTGGAAGGCAGGGGAGAGAGAGAGACAGAGAGACACAGACAGACAGAAAGATAGACAGTCAGAGAGAGATAAAGACATAGAGTGCAAGAGGGGCCATACTCAATTTTTATAATGAATGTATCCCCACAATAATGGCAACGATCCTTTCCTAAGGGCAGATCTCACAGCTTGGTCACCTCTCAAAGTTTCCATGCCTTAGTAGTATCACCATGGCACTCAAATTTCAACACTAAAACCATTCCAGCTGTAGTGATTACAAAACAGCTGAATAGGAATAGGCTAAAAACTCGAAGTACTAGGAGTGTGTACTAAGCTACGTCTCTTGCTATATGGCTGGTCTTGCTGCAAAGATCTTCAGTGGAAGCTCTTTAATTTGTCCTATCAAACTCATAAAAAGATATTAGCTTAATCCTCTTCTGATGGTGCTTTCCTTATTCCAAAGTATTCTTTAGGTACTTTCAATATGAGGTTTCCAGTTGGGATGTTCTACTCATTTTAAAATAATTTGTTTCATGCTAACTTGGAAACCTCAGCCTAAGATTCACCTTTTGGAATTCTTCTACTGAGCTAGTTGCTCACAGTACCTGGTGGTGTCCTTTCCATGGAATTTGATAGCGATCATTTTTTGTTTCCTCCAGAAGACCAAGCCTTCAGGATACAGAATATTAAAGATATCTTGGAAGAATGTTGAAAATAGATAGTTCAGAAAATTTTATGTTAAGGTAGATTATTCTGTATAATATTTTGCCATCTGAATTTACTGCCTAATAGGTTGTAAGGCCATAAATTTTATGCCTAAGTGCACAGGTTGGCTGGTTGCTAATGCATGTATCAAAATGTCATAAATAATTTCCTCAGTTCCCTGTTTATTAATTTTGCCTTTGCTATGGTTTGGATATGGCTTCAGTATCATTCAAGATGATTTGTAGGTATAGGTAAATGCATGCAACTTGAGACCGTAATATTAAATGAAATAAGTCAGACACACAAGGTTAAATATTGTATTTCTCTTACATAAATTCTATAAATGGAGTGAGAGAGAGAGTGCAAAATAGAAAGTAGATAAATACAAATAGCAAGTAAGGAGCTCTTTTTCAAATGCATGAGGAAAAAGAGATGGAGGGAGGGAGAAGGAAGGGGAAAGGAAAAAGATTGGGGAAAAAAAGAATTGAAGGGAAACATGATGAAAATAGAGCTTTTGCAAGTGGCAAGGAAGCCAAGAGTTGGAAGGAGCAGGAAGGGAGAGGAGGAGTCAAGAGGAAAACAAGAGAAGGATCAAAATGTATTGTGTGTGTGTATATATATATATATATATATATATATATATATATACCAACTCTTTACAATAAATGTAATCATTTTGTACTATGAATATGTGCTAATAAAAATATTTCACATGTTGAAATTTAATCTCCATTGTAAACTATTGAAGATGGAGTCTATATCTGGCTATGAAGTTCAGTGCTAAGGTGTTTGAGAAGTGATTAAAATGAGGCATAGTGGCATGTGCCTATAATCCCTGAACTTGGGAGGCTGAGGCAGGAGAATAGCCATGAGTTTGAGGCCAGCTTGGGTTATATAAGCAAGTCGAAGCCCAGCCTGCACTACACAGTGAGACCCTGTCTCAAAAAAGAAAAAGAAAAAAAAAAGCTGAGATAAGGTCACTAGGGTGAAGACCCTGTGATTGATAGAATTCCCATGGTTTTTAAGAGGCAAAGCAGGCATATAAGCAGGCACACACATGCTCCTGTGGTTTGTTATTCTGTAACAGCTAAGGACTCTTACCTCAAGGTCACTATTGGGTGAGGGCCCTTGACTTTGACCCTCCAGAAACATGAACAGAAATAAAGCTTTTTGTTTTCAAAGTAGCATGTCTCAGGTATCTCAGTCTTACAATAAGAAATAGACTAACACAGACCATAGTATGAAAGGTCACAATTTTTTTTATGTACTTTGCCTTGGTAGCAAAAAAATTTGTTATTGCTGTCCTTAATAATTTGGATTTAAACTATGAAAGAATCAAAGTTCTCTTATAATAAAAACATATTTTATAATTATTTAGTAAGTGATTAGAATTGTTTCTCAAGTATGCATAATCTGATACTAGTCAAATAATTAACTATGTATGGCAACTGATTGATTTTTGTTTCTCAAAATAGGATACTAATTATATAAACTTTAATTTAATTCAAATTTGGGAATATCTTTTACACCTAACACTGTCTTTGAGATTTTTTGGATGAATTCTGGAAATTTACAAATATTTGTTCTTTAGCCTTAAAAAAGAAAAATGCTAGAAACATTAATTTTTCTTGATACATTTCGATAAATTCCTTGGGAAGTATTGATAACCCAGAAGAAATATTCAATTTTTCTTAAGTTAAATTTATAAAATAAGAGCAGGCAGTGGCCTGAAGCAGGCCCCGAGCAGGCAGCTTGCAGCAGCCCAGAGCAATGGTGGGACTGTCTATCCCAAAGGGCTGGAAAAAGACAGCAGTGCTGGAGCAGGCCCACAGAGAGCAGGCCATAGTAGGACAGTTTCCTGAGAGATTCCACAGAGCCAGCAGCAGTTGGAGACTGAGACCTGACCTGGACCAGAAGAGTCTTGTGCAGTCAGAGGCAGCAGTGAGAACATGAGACACTTTCCCAAGTGGCCCACCCCATAGTCATCAGTTGGTGAGTTAACCAAAGTGGTGGTGCCCTGTGTCCAGTCGCACTGAGTAGCAGCTGGAGGGTGGGACAGACATTTTATCTCAAAGTGCTCTGGGGCTCGAGCTCCCAGAGCAGAACAGCCCTGGGTCACTTCAGTGCCAATGTCCAGTAGTGACAGGAGGGAAGGGTTGTCCAGTCACAATAAACAGCCAGCAGTTGGACAACAGACTGGGGAGGACCCATCTGAGAAGTAGGAGCTGGAGACCCAGACTTTGCTGCAAAGTGCTAGAAGCAGCCCCCTGGCCTGTGGGGGGACAAAGGTACTACCTCCTTGCCCCTTGTCCAAAGACATATGCAGGCAAGAGGCCTTGGCTGGTGAAGGGACAAGGGCACCCCCCTGCCCTCTGCCCTGTGACCTGCAACACAAGTAGGCAAGCAGCCTTGGGTTGGACAAGGGCATCACCACCTGCCCAGCAACCAGTAGGCAAACTGCCTTGGCTAACTGAACAAGGGCACTCTCCTTGCCCTTCTACCAACTCATGTAAGAGAAGTCGGCAGTGTGGCCAAGATTGGCCCCACACTCAGTAGTAATCCTACAGCAGACCTGATGGCATAATTCAGTGCATAGTCCAGCTTTGACTAGGGAACTAACACTGAACTGGGGGCGCCAGATGAATTTTTAAAAAATATTTTTTCTTCTATTTTTTTCTTTTTTAAAATAGTTTTTGGGAGGTTGTATAGGTTTTGACTTTTATTGTTTGGTTTGTTTTCACTGTTCTGATGATCTATTTCTGCACCAGTCTTTTGGTATTCTCTGAGATTTACAAGTGAATGAACACTGTCTCTAGTCTTTCTGTTTTGCCTGAAGTTCTTTTGCTTTCTCCTTCATTCTTTCTCTACTGTCCTCTTCTCCAGCTTCCCAAAATTTGGGTGGTCATCTTTAGTCTTTCAGCATTGCTTCTAGTATATTTCTCTTCAGATATCACTCTTTTATTGCCTATCCTTCTTAAATTCCCCTTCCACACAGGATAAAATCACCCTACCAAGGGGAAACACACTGCATACAAATGTCTGGTCTATATTGGAGGTTGTTATGTAACTACAGATCTTGCTTTTATGGTTAGAGATATCAAATTAGCAGTCACCAGAGATGATCAGTTTCTAGGCTATATTTGATGATATTGTTATTACTAGCCAAGATGCCATACTTATTATAATCAGGTGTTCACTCTTGTATGATAACACTGTGGTAATATGGGGTCACAATCATTCCCATAGCCCAATACTCAAGGACTAGGTGCTGAGCCAAATAGATAGCAACACATCATCCTTAATGAAGTGGGAAAATAGGATCCTGGGACATAAACAAGTCTAACAGCCAGCTACACTTAGAAGATATCTCAAAAACAGAGACATGTCATAGGGAAGCTACAATACCAGTGATAAAACTACCTAAGAAAAATACAAACAACAACACAGAAAACAAAAATAAGAAAACACAAAATGACACACAAAAGCAAAATGCAACCCCAGACTTCAAGATCACCAGGGACAAATGCAGGGAACAATAAGACAGAGGAAAACAGAAGTTATCCACCTGAATTCATTGGAATGACAGAAGAAATTTAAAAATATGTACACGAGACTATAGAGGATATCAAAGCAAAAGTAATCACACAGGTTAAAGAAAAGAGATAATGATCATAATGAAGGACTTGCTTAGCAAATCTAGAGTAGACATACATTAAAAAAAAGGAGCATAGAAAAAGATTAAAACCATGAATGTCTAACATAAGAGAGAAATGAAATCCATGAAACAGATTCAAATAGATATCTGGGAAATTAAAACTTCCATTGAAAGTTTTCAAAACCATATGAAAGAAAGTGAAGATAGAATACCAGACCTGGAAAACAATTTCCCCTATTTAGCAACCATGAAAAGAAAGATCTCTTTAAAACAGCAAGGGACCATGAAAAAAACAATCCAACAACTGCGAGATGATGCAAAGAAAAATGATGTAAGATTGATTGGAGTCAATGAAAATGCAGGAGTCAGCACATAAAAATTATATAGATAATATATAATTAAAATGAATCAAAAATTCAAATAAATCTAAAATAAATTTTAAAACTATGTGATTTTTGTAAAGTCCTTGGAAATTTGTAAATGTGTTTACAATATTTAAATTCATGAATATAAAGAAATAATAATATGAAGTAGTCCCATTAAGTTTGTCTATATCAGACTTTAGTAATGTTTGTTTCATAATTTTAGGTAATGACTATATAGTGTTATGAGTCATAAATCTATTAAATATTACTCGTCTTTAATCTTAAATAAGAAGCTAGCTTTCTCTAACTGGTTCTTAATTCACCAGACTTAGCCTTAGAGTTTTAAAAATGAAGTCTAGAAGCTCCTCCAAATGTAATCTTGATATTATGAATATATTTTTAATGGATATTTGTGTGGGAGATTAGAAATGTTTCCTCAAATATGAAGGATTGTTGTTCTTTGTTGAAGACATGGTATAACGTAGAATTCACAGCCACTGTTTAAAAAGTACACATTGTCTGTGTCTCTCCCACATGTGTATAAATATAAATACATAAGCTAACAAAATACTGTTTGTTTTTCTCTGTTTATTCTGCTTTTGCAATTAAATACTATGAAGTCTCTTATTTTTCTTTTGCAGTTGCTATGTACATGATACAGGATATGTACTTTGATTCATTATTGTTTTATCTTATTCCAAATGTTTAACTAACATTAATATTTGTCAAATTCAAAATTCAGGTACAGCATTCAGTGTCTTGTTTGAAATTGGGCTTTTTAATGCTTCTACATATTTTGTCTAATAATCTTTTTTTTAATTTTTTTTGTGGGTACCAGAGGTCAACCTCAGGACCTCACACACCAGCAGGCACCCATGCTGCTGAGCAATATCAGCGGCCTTTTTTGCGTATGTGGGTACTGGGAGTCGAACTCAGTACCTCGCGCTTGCCAGACAGCACTTATGCCACTGAGCTATCTCGCGGGCCCTAATAAATTTTTTAGGCTGAATTTATTAACTTATTTAGCATGCCCCTCAAAAACCCAAATAATCCAGTTAGCTGCATTATTCTTCTCATGCCCACTTGTTGGACCTTTCAAATTGAAAAATTATTAATAAGTTAAATACAGCCATACCTGTACTACTACAGGTAATTTATGCTGATGCTTCTGATTCTAAAAGCCTTCGAATTCATTGTGGAGATCATGTCTTCGACAAAGAAGAGCTTTGTCAAAACCCCAAAGAAAAGGACTGTATAAAGTACTAACAATATTTATATTTCCAAGAATTAACTGTTACTGTAGGTACTTGGAGATGTCATCCCATTCCACTGAATTGAGTCAGGATTTCCAGAATTTTCCCTAAACAACTCTCCACATGTTTTCATGATACTGTTAACTTGAGCTCCAACAGCATAAGAGTGGATTATAAAAGAATGATGGATTGACAAGATAATTGTTATTGTGATGTTCATTTGAAATATAGATATTTCAAATATAGTTATTTCTGTATAAGTAAGCACTTTCTTCTTAATATAACTATTTCTCATAATATTTTACTAGATTCTACTTTTGTAAAATGAAATGACAATTTTTTAATGGTATTAGGATATCTAAGCTTCTACCTTCTAAGTATCATCCCAAGAAAACAATTTAAAAATCATATCGTTTCCTTCTTTTATATGAATGGAAATTAAATAACTTATATATAAATCTATTAAAAATATCTGTACCTGTTTACCAGGATATGATTGTGTAAGATGTTATAACTTGTTCCATTGGTTATGAAAACAGGCCTTACCTGGAATGTTAGTATTTGAGAATGATGGACATTTACTCAGCTCTGACCAGCCATTTTAAGGCAGCTAAGGTTGATTTTATGGAGTCTATTAAAGCCCTCCCAGAAAAGATGTTCTGGTATAAAGATAAAAGTTCTAATCTTACAAGTGGTAGGGTTAGTCAGATCTGACAGGTCAGCACTTTTATAATATTTTGTGGACAATAAAAAGACTGCAAATAATCCAAAATTATAGATTTTGCAGGTCAAATATTATACAGAAAAAATTTCAGGATTGAATTGTATAGGCCCATAAAAGCAAATAACAGAAGCTGTTAAAAATCTAACTCAAGATTATTTATAAATTTTAGCAAGGATAAAGAAGTCCTGTGTGATATATTGATTATTGATATGCCTAGGAAAAGAATCACTAAAAACATGGAGACTAGCTTTATTTTCTTGCCTAGAATAATTTTTCTTTTAGATTATTTTGAATTAAGTGTGCAAATGTACAGGGAAAATTTGTGGTTCAGTGGACAGCTATGCATTATCTAGAACATTTTATTCCTGCTTATTTGATTTTAGCCTTTCACAGACTGTGAGCCATTTTACAACTCTTAGGTAGTAGATAAATTATGCAATTGCAAGTTCTTGTCCACAGACAAGTAAATAAATTCAGTTTGATAGAGGTGCAGTTGATTCTCTGACCAGTGTGTGGAAAATAAGAGTTTTGCCTTTATTGACACATTTTTTTCAATATTTGATCTATAAATGTACCATATTCAGATTTGTTTTTTTAAACCAGATGTAAAAAGCTGCAAATTCTCTTATTAATGAATAATATCCTTAACATTTTTTATTTTATATCAATGAGTTATAATTTTTCTTTTTAAAATTTATGTTCTGCCAGTGAGACGGCTCAGCGGCTTAAGCGCCTGCCTTGCAAGCGCGAAGGCCCGAGTTCGACTCCCGGATCCCACATGCGAAAAAGGGGCCGGTGATATCGCTCAGCGGCACGGGTGCCTGTTGGCGCGCGAGGTTCTGAGGTCATCCCCCCGGTACCCACAAAAAAAAAAAAAATAAAATAAAATAAAATAAAATTTATGTTCTGTATATAAATATTTCTTCTGCTTTTATACCACTGTAGTTTGAAACCCAATCTTCTTTTATTATCTTCTCATTTTTCCAAAATTGTTTTGGAAATTTCAATTCCCCTTCTCATCCAGTGTCTTTTGCCGGGTATGTTTGTGGGGGAATTGTTATGTGGATAGAATGTAAATAACAGGAGAATAAAAGTGATTATTCATTTTAGTATGTATACTTTTTCTCTGATTCTTTTATTTTTCTCCATCTCGAGTATCCCCTTTACCCCCAGATGCACCATTTTGTTACTTGGATGGAGGTTTAAATAATGAAAAAAAACCCTGTTTTTCTGTTTTGTTTTGTTTTGTTTTTGTTTTTGTTTTTTATTTTTTGTTTTTTTCCTCTCGATTTTGCACCTGAATGACTTAAATTCAGCAGGGCAAACATTTAATGATGTAATGCCATGTCCAACAACCAGGGTGAGTTGTGATGAGAAGTAACGTCCAAAGGTCAAGGGCATCTTCTCCCCTATGGCCTTTTTTGTTGCAGCCCACATGGCCTCTGTTTTTGGATGGGTTTGCTCACAGTGTGTGGTTTTTCTTAGCAGAGGTTTCATATTTCTGACATCTCCAACTTCACTGCAACTTTGGCTTCACTCTCACAGCTTCAAGCATCACCCTCTCAGGGATTCTTGGCAGGGATTGTGACCCTGGTACAGCTTTTTGGCATGATTTCCAGGGTGCCTTCTGACATCTGGATGGAAGACTCCAGGACCCCATAACGCTTGCATTTTGCATGCTTTAAAACCATGTGGATGCTACCAGAGTCTGCCGATGGCTCCAGCAGTAGCCTGGTCCTCTTGGACCATGGCTGCAGCAGTCTTTGCATTCCCTGATGTCTAAACTCAAGGAAACACTTCCCTAACAAGTCCTGAAAGGCAAAATCTTTCAAAAGGCTTTACATTCTCACACCTTTGAGCTCTCAAAGGGTGTATTTGACCATTTCTGGAGATGCCCCAAAACATCTGTCCTATTGAGAGTATTTGGCTTCTTTTCAATTGTTTTGTTGTTTTTGTTGTCATCATTGTTGTTGTTGTTCAGTAACAATTTCCTTGGCCCCAATTTTATGTTTTATAGGAACTTCCTTTCTGAGCACTTGGAAATATTTCAAATCATTGAGTTTTGCACTTTCTTTTTTTTCTGTTTGTGGGTACCGGGGGTCGACCTCAGGACCTCATGCGCCAGCCGGCTCCCGTGCCACTGAGCGATATCACTGGCCCTTTCTCCATATGTGGGTTCTGGGAGTCAAACTCGGGCCCTCGTGCTTGCCAGGCAGGAGTGTATGCCACTGAGCCATCTCACTGGCCCGAGTTTTGCACTTTCACCTGCACTTTTATCTCTTGCTAGAAGCAGCCACCAGTACCACACCACAACCTGAATGTTGGCCTGCCATGAACTTTTCGCCACCGAGTCAGTTAGTCTGTCACCTTTAAATTCAGCCACAAATGAAATCTTAGGACATGAGCAAAATGTGCTAAATTCTTTGCTAGAATGAAACATGCATGGACTTCAATAGAGTTTCCAATAGAGTCATCCTTTCTAAATGAAACTTCCTGAGCCTGGCTTTTATGTCTGCATTGCTATCAGCATTGTGTTCTGAACTTTGACCAGAATCAAGCAACAAGCATTGCTTATAACATTCTAAGTCTTCCCTAACCCATATCTCCAAACATTTACCAGTTCCTCCTGCAAACCAGTTCCATAGACTTCTGAAGAACATGGTCAGGGACAGTCACAGCAACTACCCACTCCCAATTATCTGTATTAATCATTGGATTAATCATTGGAACAAAATACCTAAAACTTACAATTTAAAGGATGAGAGATTTAATTTGACTCAAGGGGTGGGTATTTAGTCCATGTTCTCCAAGGCAAAAATGTCATGGTAGACGCATATGGTAGAGGGAATTACTTCACTTTATGGTAATCTGGAAGGAAAAAAAAGAGTGGAGGAACCAGGGACAGCAATATACTCCTCCAGGCCAAGCCAATAGTATCCCAGCTCTAATCAGATGTAATCTCCTAAAATCACACTCAGCCATGAACTTATCTATGAATTAATCTTCTGATTAGTATAGCACCTTCACATTCTAATCACCTTCCAAAAGCCCACCTTGGAATACATGAAACTTCCGGAAGACATTTCATTTCAAAACTATAACTCCCCCTGTGTTTTAGTGGAATAACCAACTGTCATAGTTAATTTTCTCATTGTTGAGACAAAATACCCAACACCTTAAGTTAAAAGAGTTTATTTTGGCTTTTGGTTTGTAGAGGTTTCACTCTATAATTGGCTGGCTCGAAGGCAGAATTGCACAGCAGAGGAGCATTGCAGAGGACAAACATTTCATGGAAGGCAGAAGGCAGCAAAGGAGTGAAGTAGCAAAGAAGCAGCAAGTGACCAGCAGTGACAAGAGCAGCCTTTATATTCTATCCCTAAGAGTGGGTAGCAGTTACACCCAGGGTGTGGGGACTTTAATCCTAGTATCACACCATAAATCAATCCCTTAATCTGAGCATCACACACTTAATCCCAGCACCACACAGTATTGATTCAGACACCTCTGAAAAATGACGTCTATCACCACATGAGGATTTGGGGTGGGGGGGATCTAGACACAAATTATACCACCAATAAATTCTATTAAAATGCTAGTGGTGATTAATCTGCCCTGTCAACTTCACTTGGTTGACAGCAGCTATGGAAATAGTGAAGCACATTTTGTGTAATGTTTGTGAGGATATTTTCAAAGGTGTGTAGCATGTAGACCAGCAAAATGAATAAGAAAGGAATTCTTTGATTATGGTGGTGCCATCCAGTAGCCTTCACAGACAGAAGGAAGAAAAATCTGAAGAAAGAGGAAGTCTGCCTGAATGTATAAGATTGATTATGTTTGAGCAGTTGCATCATTTGTTCTTTCCATTTTTCATGGATTCTAAATCCAGCTTCTTCAGCCCTCTCAGCACAGACTCACACCCGTGACTGTTGACATCACTTAGTCTTTCAGATAGTTCTGAACGGGCACTGCAACCTTGATTCCTCTTGGTATAAGGATTCCAGCTTCTTTGGGTGAGTAGGTAGTGGACACTCTTCTCTCCAGCAAGACTATCAAGCTTCTGATCTTATGAAAAAAATTTAATAAATCAACTTTTATAATTACAATATGAATTAAAATCTATACCTACCTATTTCTATGTATATATTCTATTCATTCTGTTCATCTAGATAATTATAACCAATAGAATGCTAAATATTTGTAATAAATCCTCTTCCATAATTATATGTAAATATATAAATTTCACTCTCATTTCTCCCTCTCTCAATTCTCTTCTAGACTTTTTTAACCAATATAATGTTAAGTAATAATGAAGATTTGGTCCCTTTCTGAACTAAGGAATTGCTATTAATTTTTAGTGTATTATTACCAATCATACTGTTTTTTGATTACTTAAATACTTTCAAAAAAAATTTAGGGCCGGTGAGATAGCTCAGCAGCATAAGCGCCTACCTGGCAAGCGTGAGGTCCTGAGTTCTACTCCCAGTACCCACATATGAAAAAAGGGCCAGTGATATCACTCAGCAGCACGGGTGCCTGCTGGCACACAAGGTCCTGAGGTTGACCGCTGGTACCCACACACACACACAAAAATAAACAATAATAATAATTTTAAACAATGGGATTGCTTCTGCTAACTAGCTAATGATTTTCTATCAAAAGTATATGGTGCTATTACAAGTGTTTTTGATATTTGTTGAACAAATATGATTATTATTTTCACAATTACTAATAAATGATATTGACTTGCAG
Organism: Erethizon dorsatum; assembly: GCA_028451465.1. Classification (NCBI taxonomy): domain Eukaryota; kingdom Metazoa; phylum Chordata; class Mammalia; order Rodentia; family Erethizontidae; genus Erethizon; species Erethizon dorsatum. The sequence continues at coordinate 74,203,321 of CM051836.1, read as the reverse complement.
ATTTAATTTTCTGTGATGGTGTATTATGATTTTCAATTAGACCTATGCCTGCTTTGAGAACTAATGTGAAGGTATTCTTTGGTTGGTTGCTATTGTCTTCTTTATACTCTATTGTTATTTTTTGGAAAATTGAATGAGAAAATTCAAAATATTTTTTGTTGAACACGTTTTTTAGTAACTTTCTTACAATTTTCAGTAGATTTTATTCTACTCCTACTTTTATTTTCTTTTGAGCTCAATATAAACATTTACATTTTACAAGAAGGCAAGTTAATTTATTTTAATTTTGATTTTCAGTAAGACAAATATACATTACTACATTAATATATTTCCATGTGAATTCTCTACATTTTTATTTTTCTTCATTTTTCATTTTTGTATTTAACTATACTTATTTTCTATTGACTTATTTAAATTAATGATGTGTCAATTTTTCTTGTTTTCTTGAAAATTATATTTTCTTTTTCCAATTTTATTTTTATATTCAAATTAATATAATTTAAGTAATTACATTAATTTATTTGTTCTTTAAAATTTTAAGGGTATCCTTGTGAATTTCAGATTAATTGATTAGTATAAGTTTTGCAAATGATTTTAGTAATTTTCTAATAATCTCTACAGTGATTTTCTTTGTCAACCAGTTTTTAAAAATATTTCCTTTTGTGTCACTTAGAAACATGTTTCCATATCATTTTTCTAGAATGTTTTAGAGCTAATTTGTCCAAATGAATCCAATAGTAATTGATTTTTTATCTATGCCTGACAAACACTTCCCCTAGAAGTACACTGCTACATCCTCATCCCTCTTTGACTAATTTTGTGTACTTGATCTGTTACATCTGAGAGTGAGCCTAAAGTTTTAATACTACTATATTGTTTCTTTCAGTTTCTTCCAACTGTATCTCTAGCTAATTATTTTCATGATTTCCTATTCTTTATTTCCAACATTGTGTGAAAAATGAAACTCATGAAAAGCATCTTTTATGTGTAGTTAATTTTCTTGCCTTTTTAAGTAATCCATAAATCAAAAACTATGATTAACTACCTAGTCACAGATTGAATTTACCATATCAGATTTTAAAATTTTAATTAATTTTCTTATTTTCTTTAAAGACAGTTTTTATAATAAAATCTGCATGTCCTTCACTCTTGATTTTAGTAATGATGTAAGAGCTGATAAAAGATCCAGCAAGTCTTGAGTTTGCCTTTATGCATGATGTTTAGTGGTGATGTGATTCATCATTCTAAAAGTGAATAAGTAATTCTAGTAGCCCTATCTAATTTATGTAGACAGTGTGATGTGTCCAATTATAAATTTTATTTTACAAAGGGAATTTTGCTGAAATAGCAATTTGTAAATTTTTAATTTTTCCTTAAATATTTATTGTAAATTCTTTATGATCTGGCTTGGTAATTTCTTTCAAATAGAAACATAATCAGATAGAGACAGAGAAATAAACAGTTGGGTAAAAAGATCATGACTATATGTTTTCCTTGAAATTATGACATCTACATTCAAGACTAATATTAATGTAGAGTAGCTCCATTCCCAGGTAGTTATCTACCTCTAACTAAAGCAATGTGAAGATTTTAAACTAAACATTATCTGTGTCTTCTGCTTTATGGAACAAGTATTGTTCAAATGTTCCCAAAATTAAGATTAAATAATTTCTTTTTTTCCCTGAAAATTGATATTTTGGGGGATACACTAACATTGCCATTGGAAATCATTATAAATAACAAAATTTTATCAGATTTACAACTCAATTAACAATGAAGTTTTAGCAAACTCTATTTGAGCTCACATTCTACTTTATATGCAGCATCAAAATTGTGATTCATTCCTTAACACCAAATACACAATTGAAAATCAGCAAAAGGCAAGAAGAGAAGGTAAAAAATATGTTTGTATCTAAAAGTAAATATTTTTACCATATAGGAAGCCATCCTATTTATTTTTTGAGGGAATTGAATGCACTGTAACATAATGTAATCTTTAAAAGTATAATGGCACAGAAGCATCTGCGAATACAGTGTTCCAATTCTGACAGTGATAAATTGTCCAGGAGTTGATGGAATATCAATGGGACTGACAAACTATCCAATTCCACTGACATTGATTTAGGTACCTTAAAAATCAAAGAGCTGAAATCATTTTAATGGTAGTACTTGTGAAAGATTTTTAAAGCCCTTTTTAAAAAATCTGAGAACACAATATTGTATTGTGTTATACAAAGTTACAAGATTAGAGACTAATAAAATTCCAAGCTTATAAAAATCACTATTCTATGACAGAACAAAAATGTTGATTTATTCAGGAAAGCAAAAATCATATGTTATTGCACCAAAGAAAAAGCAGTGATCAGTCAAGAATTTCTTAAAATGACTACAATACCTACAAATTTATTAGTAAATATTATTATTCTTTCATTTTTCTGTTCTTCTTTCTGTCCCTTCAAAAGGATTATTCTTTCCCTCAGTGTCTGGTCCCAGCCTTCTTCTCTAGCACCTTGTCTAATACATTATATAGTTAATAATCATGTCTTGCTTTTGTTGTCTTTCCATTTCATGAAGAATTGCACTTGTTTGATTAGTCTCTAAATTGTCTCCTTCCTTCAAACAACAGCATTTATCACTTAAGGTTTTCTTCTGAGTTCTGATTATTCTATTTTACCACCCATACATTTTTCCTCATGCAATTTCTAATATCACAGAATATGTTCAAGTTAATTTAATTTTCAAATTATATCTTTTGAATGTGGAAAAGTCTAAAGAATCTACAAAAATCTATAAGTATTCACAAGACTAAAAGTGCATAGAAAATTAAAATAAATCACTAATAATGTTATATCACATCCAAATGGAGTATAGCATATAATTAAATTTCCCAAAGTACAAAAAAGTTTTTTAGCAATAAAAATAACAGTATTTTGTACATAAAAACAATTTTTAGTGAGAGAAGAGGATTTAGGGTGGGAGAAAATAGAAAAGAGACATTTCAAAAGAGAAAGTTAAGAGTTATTACTCGAGAAAATACTCATAAGTGAAATAAACCAGAAGCACATGTGTAAGCATCGTATTATCTCTCTAGTATGAGAAACTGAAAGAGTAAATAAGATCCAAAATGTACAATAGATATGGTGAATCCAAAAGAAACTGGTCAAAAGGAAAGAGAGACTGGAATAGGGAAAAGAAAGAAGGGAAAGGGAAAAAAATTGTATATATATATATAAGATGGTTAAGATAGATACACTACCATTTTTACTTAGTTCATTGAAGAGTAAGGTTTGTGCCAATAATGTTTGGACAATTGAATGCTAATGTCTGGTGTCCTGAATAACTAACTTAAAGATAGTAATACGTAATGTATTAACCATTGTTACCCTCCTATTATGTTGTTTTGAAAATTTGTTCTTCTTTTGATTTGTTTTGTTTTTTTCTTCTCTTTAAAAAAAAAAAAGATATCAATTTTTCAAAATTTAATTTAGTTTTGAAATAAATATTAACAGTACTCCTACAAATCTGGGTTTCAACTTTTCAAAAAATTCAAAGGTCACCCTAAAGACAAAATACCTATTATTGCAATAGGAATCTCAGAAAAATAAATACCTATGATTACAATAGGAAGCTTAGAAAAATAAGTTTTGGAAAAGAGCTCCACTTCATATTAACTTAAGAAGTTGAAATTTATAAGCAATATGATCATTTCAGAAGGAAAAACTGAGTAATAAGCTAGAATTGTAAAACTAGAAATAAATATAATTAAGCAACAAAAAACCTTTTCTGAAGTAGAATTATGTACAGTGGAACCCTGAAATTCATAGGGGTTATGTTCCTAGAGAACCCGTGAATTGTGAAAAAAAAATGCCAGATATGGTTAGAAAAATGCCTATAAATGTGGATTTTATAGTTTAAACCCTAAATATGCTATGTCTCTGACAGTTATGTAATTTCACTTAATAAAATACTGTATTAACAAAGAGTTAGAAAGTGCAGGGCATATTGGCAGCATCTTTGGGATCTTAGGGCTTTAAGAAGAACAAAATGGAGAACAATCAAGATAGCTACATGTGGTAGAACAACCTGTTATGATGCAGGAATGCTGGTCATCTGCTGGAGTTGGGTTATAGGGCAGCAAGCAATCAGCAGCAAGGGGAATTGAATAATACTCTCATATTGGCTACTTGCAAATCTCCCACCACAAAAAACAATTGCAGAAGATATTTGTGGTTTCTGTGAAATTGCAGGGGTGACTGTGAACAATTATTTTTTAGGTTCTAAAGAAAAATCAGTGAAGAACTGAGGCAACAAACTCTGAACCATCACTTCACAGGGGTATACTGTACCTGAAAAATAATGCATACATTTATTCTTAGAGATTCAGTTACTTTTTTTGTTTTTAATATCTTAACGTTTACACTCATAGCATGGAATTTCTCACTAACTTCTCTTTGATGTGTATTTTTTGCCCATCGGTCACCACAGTATCTACATGTCAAAATCCATCATCATTCCTTACAAAGTAGCTGTTTCTGTGATATTTCCTTATCAGAGGTAATGTTGTTATAGGCAACTAAATTAGATAAAATATTATAGGCAGTCAGATAGGGCTAGGCCCTCAAAGGAGCCAGTGTAGAAGATGAGATACCTTGCAACTGTGGGAGAGATGGGCACCTCCGCTGTGGGCCAGACCTCAAGACAAAAGAAAAAACAAATGTACCCACATACTTCCTAAGGATAAACATTAGGGATTGATATTCTAAATAGGCATCGATCACCTTGAGAAAGCCAGGAAGAGCTACTAACCCAACCCGCTACAGGAAAAGCCCCTGTTCTTTACTCATGCCTCTTTGCTATGTGACTTGCCACCATTTGGTCCCAATTTAATCAATTTTACCTGGGCAACCACACTTATAATCTTTTTGGTTGACCACAGTTTTGTCCCACCTTTCCATTTCATATTATTCCCTGCCTTGGACCTTCCTCACCTCATGGATTTGCTCTTTTAAAATCCCTAGAAAAAGCAGGGTCCCACACAACCCACTTGGGACTCCTGTCTCTCTCTCAGAAAGAAGCTTTCTTTCCTCCAATAAATACATTCTGCTCTTAACCTCTGTTGTTCCTAAAATTAATTCTTCAATTTTAGAGGACATAAACTTGTACAGAACATCAAGCAGGTTGGAAGTTTCTTTCTCCTTTATCAATATGGCCATAATCCTTCAAGTTGCCAAATCAAAAAAATATTTTGATATTTGACAAATATAGTGTTTCTGCTTAGATATTTTTTACTTTAAAGTGTTATTTATATATTCACCCATAAGAATTCTACCAAAGTAATAAAATTCAAAAATAAAATGTTCAAAATACTTTTGATTAATAGTAGGAGTAATCTTTTCTGACTATCCTTAAAGATGTTTATAACACTGTCAGTTGTACACTACCAGGTAGATTTTAAACTGTCCACAGATACTTATGAAAGTACTGAGATATTTTCTAGGGCAATTTTACCTGATAATAATAGAGTTGTGCTATTTTATCTATTTTCTTTTGAAGAATTCTCTCTAATAGATATAATTGCATTTACCTATTAAACCCTAGCATTAAGAAATTTAGTCTAAATAAAAAGACAAGCATCTTTTGTGAAGAATCTTGTACATGTGTGTTGTATTTCCCTCAGCACAAGGGTAATTCAATACCACAATTGAAATCCTTATACACATCAGACATGTAGTATGAAACCAATTTTATCATGTATATATGAGATAATTTATTCAGTGTAATTTCTTGGGAACATGGCTTAGAATTTTATCTTGAAGTTTGAAGGTTTTTCTTGATTATAACTATTATTTTGTTTTATAAAATGATAAAAGAAAACAAAAGACATGCTTCATTGACTCATTCATAATTACACTAAAAACATTCCAGAAAAAAAAGATAATTATTTAAATATCGATTTCAAAATATTTGTGAAAAATACTGGCACCAACTTTGACTCAAGAAATAGAAATAGGTGATAAATGTGTATGAATGTAATTAAAGAATATCATGAATGAATCACAAGTGTAATTAAACTGTATGATTGAATTGTTGCCATTTTCATATAATAAATTTAGTAAATTCAATTCCAATACAGGTATACTTGGAAAAAATGTAATGCTGAGATTTTGTTATTGAAACGTAGCTATTTGGCTATATTTCAATGACAGACATTTTAGGAATAGAAATAATTTATCAAAGTCAGTAATAATTTGTGTGATGTTTCAGATAAAATTAATTGGAAATAGAATAAAACCAGAATTAAATACATAATAAAGAGCAAATGAGAGTTGGGAACACAGAAAAGAACTTATTAGTTACTTATTTGCCTTAAGCAGTCTATGCCTTTTTACCTGTTCTCTCATTTGATATAATGAAGCAGGTTAGATTGATATTTGGAGGCATAAAACCAAAAGAATCTCCAGATGAGAGGCTCTATTGGTTTTTACTTTACTGTAATTCTCCCAATCTCCTTATTGTAAATAAAACCATCCTGTTAGTACCTAATGCTACTGCCTTTGCAAGTGGCCATTTTCAATTCTTCACCTCACATAACTCCAGAACATGTAACTGAATAGGTATTATACTTACTTTCTACAACTTTCAACAAAATATCTGATTTTAAAACTTCTTTAAATATCTCCAGGATTTTTGAAGTGTGTAGAATCAGATCTCATACACTCTTACCTTGTGCTTGGCTTTTTGTAAACATCTGATTGTGCACCTTCATTCTCAGATGATTTTAATACTTGGCTCAATCTTGTCTTCCTTACCCTTCTTTTCATCTTTCTTGTCAAATAGAAAAGACAACCAGTGATGCCAATCAGTGATTGGTGTCTTATATTTTTCAGCATGCTGCCTTTGACAAAATTTCCTTTTTTCCACTCTATCAACTTACACAAAATGTTATGATCTACCTTCTGTGATAACTAATACATGATCTACCTCCTAATTTTTAAGGAATGAGTTTACTCTCTGATCTTAACCTCTTATAATTTTATTTTAATAGGGTTCTCTGCTTGACCAATTAAAATAGTATATGTTTCTCTTCTTTTTTATTTTTAGTTTCTTTCAGCATTATTTCATAATTTGCACATTTTTCCTTACATATATTGTCTAGATTTCTGAAGGTATTTAATAAATTTGATTCTATTGCATGTGGTATTGTTATGTTAATCTCTTTTTCTATTCCTTTATTGTTAGTATATGTGAATACAGTTGATTTAGTATATAAATCCTGACTTTCCTGCTTTGTTCATCTCAATTTTTAGTTCTACTAGTGTATTATGTGGATTCTATAAAATTTTCTGGATTGAAAATCATGTGTGGACATAAAGGCATTTTTACTTCTTCCCATACAAACTGAAAAAAATATTTCATTTCCTTGCCTTAATGCCCTGGCTAAAACATCCAATTCAGCATTGCGTAGCAGCAGGGAGAAAGGACTCCAGTGTCTTCTTACTGTCTAAGGAATTAAGTATTCATTCTTTTATAGTTAACTGTGATCCCCACTGTATGTTTTTCACAAGAGCACTTTATCATGCATAGGGTGTTTTCTTGGGTTTCTAGTTCTATGACAAGTGTATTTTCTTGTTCATATTACCTGGAATGGATTTTTGATTTTTTTTCCAAGTGTTATTTGTGAGTCTGTAGGGGATATTATATATGTATATTTTTGCTTTACTAATATACTAAGTCAAATGGAATGGTTTTCAGATGCAAAAATAATAGAAAGGGAAGTATTTGGCAATTAGTTCAAATATCTGCATGCCACATTATTAAAATAGCTTAGCTATTACATGGAAATTAGGCAGCTGTCTACAGACAAATGGATGTACAATGGATCAAGAAAATGTGGTACATACTTAAAATGAAACATTTTTTACCATTACAATATAAACAATCCTGATATTTTAAAAACATGGATGAATGTGGATGACAATGTGCAAAGCAAAATATACTAGTTATAAAAGGGAAAAGGTACATGATCTCAATTATTGAGGAATTCAAAACAGACCAATTCACAGGAGAAAAGAACAGAATGGGGGCCTCCTTGGGATATGGGAAAGAGAAAATAAGGAAATATTTGTCCAAGTGTACAGTTTCAGTTATACAAGTTGAGTAAGTCCTAGTGGTTTACTGTACAGCATAGTGCCTATAGCTGACAACAATGTATTGTTTATTTAAAATTCTTCTCAAAATCTAACAATAAGAGAACTTACAAAAAATAAAAGAAAGGAAGAAACTTTTTGAGATAATTGATATGTTTATGGTATTGAATGTGGTGATGGTTTCACATGCATTCACTTACCTCCAATGACATTAACCTCAGTCAATCACTTCTCAATAAAGTAGTTTTTAAAAAGGAAGGTTTATTTTATCGGATCAAAGAAATGTTTGGTCTAGTCTTGTACCGCTACTGATGCAAGGCTTTCATTGGTATTCTACATATTGTCATATAAGTTGTGATATTAGAGGTTTTCCACTGTGGCTGGAATTTCTAGTTTTTGGGAGAACTGAACACTATTTCAATATTTGATTGTTTTTAGCTCAGCCTTGGATCACTTCTCCACAGGTATTCATCTTTCATTACTCACATGAATATTTGATGGATAATTCCTAAAGCTCATCAGAGTTAATGCTTTATGCAGCTATTTTCTTTACATTACCCTGTTCTGTGAACTTCTACTCTATCCATATTTCTATGTTCATGACACAAATTTTTACAGTCCTTTGGCTATTTTGTCAGGAGTTTACACAAATCAATAATAATAGTTAGATTCAATAAGTAATAAAAAAATTTTCCATCAAAGGAAAGCCAAGAACCAGATGACTTAACTGCTTCCTTAATATTTAAGGAAGAAATAATGACAATTCTTTTGTAATTATTCTAAAAAAGCAAAGAGAATGAAATTATTTTATAGGTACAAAAAAATAAAATGTAGTCCAGTATCCTTGATAAACACAGATGCAAAATACTTCCATGAAATAATAACAAACCAAGTGCAACTCCACCTTGAAAACAGTATTCATTATCATCAGGAGGGATTCAAATGAGGGATTCAAAGATAGTCGAACAATATGCAAATAACAGATGTGATACACCATATAAACAGGTGGATGTATAAAAATTATGATTTTGGGCTAGTGAGATGGCTCAGCGGCGTAAGTTCCTGCCTGACAAGCGCGAGGGCCCGAGTTCGACTCCCGGAACCCACATACAAAAAAGGGGCTGGTGATATCGCTCAGCGGCATGGGTGCCTGCTGGCGCGCGAGGTCCTGAGGTCGACCCCCCAGTACCCACAAAAAAAAATTATGATTTTTATATATAAGTTTGAAAAATGAAAATAAATTAAAATTTTAAATTTATAATAAAACTGAATATTAAAAATAAAATTGGATAAAATATATTTTAAAAAACTTAGAATGTAATATAAATTATATGGAAAGTTCCAAACTTAAGGTGTAATTTTTGAAAAAAGGAAAAATAAAGTGTGAAAAATACCCAAGATATGTAATTGCTTCCAAATATGTGTTAGAAAGAAGATTTAAAGAAATTATATATAAAATATAGTGGCTTAGTTAAAGAGGATATTCCTCAGTCAACTTATCGGCACTATTCATGAGTGTATAAGTAGATATAAAAATAAAATAAGAAAAGTAATGAGGCATACAAAAGTAAAAAGGGCATATTGTGACAATAGACAAAGTTGTAAGGAATCATCCACATATGTAAGGAACCACATCAGAGAACAATTCAAAAATATGACAAAAACAAACAAAACATCACTTGAAAACAGTCTACACACATTCTTCTAATTAATGCATATTAGTGCATATTTGTATTCATACTTATATGACAATGCCTACAGATTAAATGTTCATGTTAGTTCTTCTCCTAAAATACAGTTCCTCTAGTAGAAATAATTCTTAATCTAAATTTTCTTCTCTCCACATGTCAATGAATAAAGAATTACAGCTCATTGCAACTCTTATAGAAGTCTCAAGAATGTTTTAAAACTAAAAATGGACTAAGTGATAGATATAACTCGTCTCCAAGAGGACCCCATCAATAATTCCCTTCCACACACCTATGGGTGCTACAGCAGCTTTTAATAAACTCTCTAGTGCATACTCTGTTGTGTGTTTTGAACTAAAACACTGAAAGGGGAATAATGCTGAGGAGAAAAATAGTTCTCTTGGTGAATGATTTAAGTAAAGAATTATTGAATCATTTTTCTTTCCACGATGGAAACTAGTTTTGTTTGCCCTGTTCCACATTTTTATCACTATAAGTAAGACTTGCCTTCTTTTTGCAAGAGCTTATCCTATTCTGACAAATACCCATTGAAAGTTTAAGGGAAAGCAGAGGAGAAGATATAGTAATTTTACAGAGCAAACAAATGCAATGAAAAGGAATTATATTCTTTCAGTAGATATCTGATCCCTGAGAGTATCATTCACACCAATTGGTCCTGCTAAAAACCAATAGTCTTCATAAATTTTTCTTCTCTAAAGATATAGTCCACTTTCCTTACAATACTTTACAAAGGTTTTAAATTACTTCTCATCATTTCTTTGTCCTTAGTGATGAGGATTATATACAGAAGAAATTGGACGTGGCTTTTTTTTTGATAAAGCCAGAAAAACTTTTCTTTTTACTCTCTGACATGATGTCCCTGTTTTTCTACTTTTGTCATTTTGCCTACATTTAATAGAGTATTAACACTTCACTCTTTATAAATTCATATCTGAATCACACCAAATACCATAAAATATTGGAAACTATTATAGTTCATAACCAGTTTAAGGAGGATGAAGATAACAATATAAGGTATGAAAATAAATACAGAAAAGAAAGGTAAAGAGATTAGAGACTAGAACATTCAGAGATATTAACAGGAAAAGAAATGAGACAAAATAATGAAAAATTTAACAACAGATGAAAGCATACAAAAAATAAGCCACATGATGTGAATTTAGGCTCAAAATTTCTCAAGTAAGGTCAGAGAAAATTTATGGAAAATATAGGAATCATTTTTTTCTTCATCAAGAAGGGTACCAATTCTACTGTTCAACTGTTTGAGGAAAAAAAGCAATGGTAAAAATACAATAATGATAAGGATGCAGCTGTAAATATTTTGGGAAAAGTTGAATATATCAGGCTCCATCATTTTCAGATAATGTATTTTATCAGTCTATAAAATGATATGAGTATTCATAGGAAAGTGTGCAAGGATAACTATATGCACTTTTACTCATTTATTAACTAAATGAACATATACTATTTTTAGGCATGCATAAGACATTCAAATATAAGGATCAATATATCCTCAGGTAAGTAATAGATGATAGTACATTAGATCTAAAGGAAGCAGTGTTATTGTTTAAATAATGGAAAATTATGGATGTATGATGAGAGTAGAGCCAATACACTCTCCTGATCAGTTGGATATGGTTTTTACATCAATGGAACCATGGATGACACCACACAGTAAGGCAAACATATGTGCTCTCAATTGTAATCAAGAATATAGTCTTTATAATGTTAAATTTTAGATATATATTATATATTTATGTGATATTTTGAATGTGCAGTAGGATATTGAAAGATAAATCTGGGAAAAGAAAATTTGTCTGGAGAGAAAATTTTGAATCTTTGATATAAACATAATATTAAATCCATAAAAATAGATGAAATTGCCTAGGAAATTAAAGTGTAAGAAAAGAACCATAGAAACCATAGCAGTCCCAAAGCAAGAGGTTTAGGATTAGTGAAGAAATTAATAAAATTGACTGAGGAGGAGAAATAAGTGTGTTGGAGGAAAACAAGGACAAAAAACAAAAAACAAATAACAAAAAACAAAAAACAACAACAACAAAAAAACACCCGAAAGAAGATATGTTGTCTTCAAAGCCTACTGAAGGAAATTTATAAAGCAAGAGGAATAATCATTTAAAAATGTTGACTCTTGACCTGTTAAATGAGATAAAGAATAGAAATAGTAAATTCAAAGAGATGTATTTTAATGGTTAAAGAATGATGAAATTATAGTAATATAAGTCCTATATTTTACAAATACTAACAGATTGAAGGAACTTGTGTACCAGAGGAAGTGAGGCCAACAGACTGGAGTGACTAGGAAAAAGGATAGATGATACTGACATTAACATTGGGTACAGTGCTATCTTACTTGTAATAGCCAGCTGTTAAATTTTCAAGAATTTTGTGAGCTGGTTGTAAAATCATTGGTAACTCAAGCTTAGCCACAGATGGAAAATTTATAGAAAAGAAAACAGCAAATTCATCAAATCCAGGTTATTTTTTTAAATTGCCACAGAGAAAGTTTAGCACCATTTTCCAGGGGTAGTATATACTGAAAGTTAAAATATTTTGGATCAAACCATTAGAATGTGCATTGAAGGAATTGAAGAAATAAGCTAGTGAGAGAAAATCAGGTCAAATAATGTAAAAATTCAAGGTATTGGAAATGTAATCTGTATATTGTTCTTTATATGTATTATTTGAAAGAATATGTATTACTCAAAAGCTAAAACAACCAGAAATGATAAGATGTGAGTAGGCAGTTGTCAGACCATAACACCACTGAGCAATATTCAGTGTTATAACTAGATGCTATGTGATTGAGCACATCAGGGATAAAAAAATTATATATATAGAATGATTAAAAGAAGCAATTGGAGCCATGTATCCATGTGTCCTATCTTTAGGCTCTGTGGTATGAATAATGTGGGAGAAACATTGTTATCAAGTAGAATGCTTTTTGGGAAACAAAGTATGCAGAGGTAAGCCAGACTTTTATTGTAGCAAGAATGTGAATGGAAAATTCAGAGGAAAGCATCAGAATATAGGGTACCATTCAGTTATATCTTAGCAACTATGAAGAGTATGAAGACAGAGTTTCCAGAGCTAGACACTGATGGTGTACAGAAGCTTATTCATGAAGTGAGGTGGATGACATGCACTCACCTGGGTTCTTGTGCTGACTGATAGAAACAGGAATAATGAACGTAATGACACTTGTCATAGGGAAGTAGGAGTTATATGGTTGTTTTGAATAGCAAAAGAGGCATGCCTCTGGTTTTCCTCTTCCTCTTTGAGAACATGGTACAGTGTTTGAAAGGCACAGTCTTAGGGCAGGTGAGCTGATGTGAAGCAAAGGGATTTAAGGGAAATGTGGTTTTTAGTCATGTAGCAAAACCTATGTTTTGACCTCTGCGGCTAAAAGTAAGCATGGCATTTTATTCTAATCAGCCTTAGAAATATCAAAGCATTAATGGAGCTCTTTTGAACTGAATGTTTCCTGTGATATGGAAATGACAATGTGTATTCCAACTTGTAAAGATTTCATTCTGCTTTTTAGAAGTGTAACAATGTGACCTTCAATTTAGAGATCAAAGATAGCCACAGACAGTGGAGCTGGTCATAATGCATATTTTAAACTGTTTATGTACTGTATTCTCTTGTTGTAGATACACTTTTTTTTTAAGTAAAGCATCGTTTAAGTGCATTTGTTTTCCTACTATTGTTGTTATGCAAAGATAAAGGAAGAACATATTGACTACATCAAATTTTCTAGTACTCAGGATCTACAGCAAAGTAGTTGAAACTATGCATAAGATGCCTAAGATTCTGCTAAAAGGAAAAGAATCTGGTACCCTAAGTTTTTTTGAGTCTCAAATCAAGGAGGCTGGAGGACACGGCTGGAGTTCGTTCTATTCTAAATCTCAAGAAATGGAAGAGAAAATGAAATGACCCCAAAGAGTAGAAAAATCTGTTTGATTACACAGTTTTGAATAAATTTAGTTCATGAAGACATTTGGTAAGTGGTGACATCATTGGAATTTAGTACATAACAATAAAAAGTCATGGCCCAGATATCATTTCAGTGTGATGTGGTACATTTTAATACAATTTTTACTTTGTTCCTTATTATATCACTTTACTCAGGGGCACAAAACTAGCCTTGGCATAATTGTTGAGTAGGCGAGCTCCCCTAAAACTGTTGTATAGCAAAATGGATGAAAACCCACCAGTCACACAGGGAAATAATTCTCCTCTGCATAACCAACCTTCACCAGTCCCAGCACTTTGGTATAAATATCAGGGTGACTTGCTTGAAAAATTCAAAAGTGGCATTTAGAGGAAAACAGTAACAAAGTATTTTTGAATTCCTATAATTATTTAAAAACAAATGATTCAAAGAGATGTGACTAAGCATTATCTTGACATTATAAAGCAGTTAGTATTTGTCACATACAGTAAAGTTCTTAAGAATTCATAAATGGATTATATTTTAACTGATGCTTAGTTATGTGTATTATTTTTCTACTTGAAGAATTTTCCCTGCTTAATCAACGTTTGTTTCTTGCTTATGTGTATTATTTTTCTACTTGAAGAGTTTTCCCTGCTTAATCAACTTTTGTTTCTTAATATGTGTGTCAAATACCTATAAGGCAATTAATTAAAATGTGTGGGATGGGCTCAAATGTTATAGGTCTTTAGATTCTCATTTACTTTCAGACACTTGGGAGAAAATTTACCACTGTTGCGTACAACAGTTACCAAAATATTAAAAGAAAATATAACCTCATGCTGAGTAAACATTTGCTTTTCAATAATTAATTCATAATTTAATTCTTAAGTTAATTAATGCATTATTATGTTTATAAAAACAGAAATAAAATATTTATTATAACATGTAACTTATTACTCTGACTTATAAACAGGGAATAGAAAGGAAGATTTATGCTCAGCAGGCAGCTGAGATTATATTATACTAATTATGTTATATTATACTAGTTATTTCATGAATATATTCCTTTGGATGTTCTTTTAGTGTGATTATAATTGTCAAAGTGATCATTAAAATTTGTGTGATAAAGTAGTGAAACATGTTTATCACAATGAATGAACTAACTTTGTACAACTATTAGAAAATAAAGTAATTCAATATGGGCAAAAGACATTATCAATCATCTTACCAAATAAAATGTACAGAGGGAAAATATGTATATAAAAAAGATGTTTTTGTTAGCTTTCTACCACTGTGATAAAATATCTGAGATAAATTATAAGAAAGAAGATATATTTTAGCTCATGACTGGAGTCAGGGTACTTGGTCCCATCTGTTCGGGTCTATGGTGTGGCAGTACATCATGAAAACACATGGTGGAGAAAAATTTGTCGTCTCACTGTGGCCAGGAGGCAAACAAAGGAAGAGTTGTGGCTCTAACATTTCCTTCAGGGGCATAACTTCCTTCTAGTAGGTCCCACCTCCTAAAGGTTCCACCACCTCCAGGATGCTCACAGGTTGGTGATTAAGATTTTAAAACCTGAAACTTTACAGAAGATTTCAGATCCAAACTATAGCAAACTTAAAACCGTATGTCATTAGAGAACTGTGAATTAAAACAACAGTGAGATACCATCATGCATGTCAAAAAATAGCTAATGTCCACAACACTGATGCCATTAAATGCTGGAGATGATGTGGGGTAACAGGAACTCTCCTTCATTGCTGTTGTCCATGTGAAATCTGAAAACACACATTTATATCTGCTTTATTTAAAAAATTACCATGAAAATTTGGAAGATGTCCTTCAAAAGGCAAAACATAAACAGATGGTGACGTATTCAAAGAATCAACCATTATTTAGAAATAAAAAGAAATGAGCTATTGAGCCATGATAAGATATGAAGTGACATTAGTTGAATATTGCTAGGATTGAAAGAAGCCAATCGGAAAAGCTAACATGTAACATTTTGAAAAAGGTAAAACTAGTGGGACATAAAGAAGTTAATTTTTTGTTGAAAGGGAATAAAGAAGAGATGAATAGGTAGTGCACAAGGGATTTTTAAGGCAGTGAAATTTTCTGATTTATACTTGAATGGTGGGTACATGTCCTTATACAATTGGAAAAGTTCATTGAATATTCAACACAAAGAATGAACAATGTATACTATGAAATTTAGTTTATAATAGTGTATCAATATTCTCTTATTGTTACTAGTGTATCATACAATTGCAAGATGGGAATAACAGGAATTTAGAGTTACAGAGAGGAAGGATACGGGAACATATGTGCTATACACTTATATTTTCTGTAAACTTAAAACTGTTCTAAAGGTAAAGTATCTTAATTGCAAAAAGGTGCAGTAGTCACTTTCTGGCATTTAGAATTAATATTTGTTATTACACCAAGGGTATGAATTGCTGTTCTTATTATAATACAAAGGTACACATCAATGGTTCAGGCTGATTTCACAGAGCTTCTGTGTAAGACTTCAAAAAGCTAAGTTAAAAATATAAAGAAAAATAGTGGAAGATGAATAGAGTCAGGCCAATACTCAACATTCCATTAGTAAAAATTCATTTTAAAGAGCATTTGCCTCTATCCAGTAGTTGGTAGCACTATGATGAGTCCCAAAATGATTTTCTCCCTTAATCTAATTAAAAAGTTTTTACTATGAAGCCAGCTCTTCAGTGTGCTGGTTCTCAGTTAATAAAAAGTTGAAATGAATAAATGACATCTTGGACAAACATAAAATCCCTATTTCCCTGATTTATATTTGTGAAGCACAGCTGATTCTTTTGCTTAAGTTACCTAGGTGATATTCATTGTTTAGTTCAGACTGTGGGGCACATCTAGAATTTTGTGTGTGCATCTGGGTGCATATAAATGTACTGGGGACTGTAGAGTTATTTCTAAGATCAGGGGCCCTTTCATGATTAATAACAATAACAGAATTGACAACAGATTTAGAAATACAGTTGGGTGAACAGAGCTGATTGAGAAAAGAGGAAAGAAACTCAGGCTAATCTGTAATATGCATCATATATATTGCAGATTATATGCATTATTGCAGGTTCTATCATATATTATGAGCAATAGTATGAATATATAATATGTATAGGATATTTGGATTACATAATATTATAGATTACAGTTATATAAATATAACTATAATTTTTAGTATATAGTACTATTTTATATTGTAAGTGGTACCTCATTTCACGAACTTAATTCTTTACACAGTTCTGGTTACAAACCAAATTGGACAAGAACAAAATCACATTTCCCCATAAGAGCAACATTGAACCTAACCATTGAATTTGATTCAATTCTTGTCCAATTCTGTTTCCAGTAAAATCGTAAAGGATAATGTGTCAATATCATCACATATTTCACAATTGTTCATTTTTATTTTTAACATCTTAGACCATGATATTTTATTCAGTTATTCTGCCTTAGAGGTTAGATTTTCTGATTCATTTCATTTCACAGAAACTATTACCTGTGATGAGAAAAGGACATTTTGTAGGGCCCCCCAAAATTGAGTCATTACTCTCAGTATCACTAAATTTCCTACACATTCTTTATATGATCAATAAAGCAGCTCTTCTCCATATTTCACTTCTGAAATTATCTTACCTCAAATGAACTCAGAGGTATGTAAGATCGACACTAAAAATTCATGAAGCTATAAGTAAATCTTAATGCATTATTTTATCGACTTTAATAGACAGAATATAAAAATTTCAGGCCGGTGAGATAGCTCAGCAGCATAAGCGCCTGCCTGGCAAGTGTGAGGTCCTGAGTTCGACTCCTGGTACCCACATATAAAAAAAGGGCTGGTGATATTGCTCAGTGGCATGGCCCCTGCTGGTGCGCAAGGTCCTGATTTTGAACCCCGGTACCCACACACAAAAAAAATTCTAACCATTGTTTTTCTTCTGGTAAGTTGCAAAAATTCCTGTTAATTTTTAATTTTATTTAAAGTTAAATAAGAGTTGATGAGACTATCTCGATGTTACATATGATTCTTTACCTTAGTTCTGTTATGATTTAGTCTTTGTAATTTCTTAAGTTTTAAGTAAAAAATAAGTATACTTATTTGACTTCTAAAATATGTTTAAATTTAAGTTTAAACTTTAAATATTTGGAGAAATATAGATTTGGTTTTATAAATTTATTTATAGTTATATATTCACTGAAGAATCTATTTGCCTGGTCAAAAGCATGCTGTAAAAATTGAAGAATTTTTAACAAAAATTTTTAATATTTAAATTGTAATTACTAGAAAAATACTATTAATCACTTTAACATTACCTATAGTGAAATATTACTCATTTCACAAAAGTGGAAAGTTTTCAACAGTCTGCAGCTGTCTTTTGATTACAATCATCAACGTTCATATTTGAAAATTATAGAGATCCATTTTCCAGGATATACCGACCCTACTTACAAATTCTTTGTAATTTTAGCAGAAACACATTAAAGAATACAATATTTTAGCTATGTAGAGTGAAAAGTTATTCATTTGACAGATATATCGGCAACACTTTTTTTAGAAAAAAAAATTCTTGTTTAAGTAAAGAAAAAATAATTAGGGCTTTTTCTATTTTAAAAATTGTTACTCTATGAACATAACAACCAAAAATTGTTTTCTGAATTTATCGGTACAGAAACCATGGAAAAAAATCAAGGGAGAATATGATTTCCTCTCTAAATGTTATCTAGAATTATAGTAATATTAATGTAATTCAAATATTGGAGATTTCAGCAATTTAATTCAACATATAACTTTGCTTTTGTGGACAGAGAATGAATAAAAAATACCAGGATTTTTTCTTAAAATTCTCAAATATCATGACAGATTTTTAAAGAATTTCTAGAAATGTCATTCAGTATATTTTTAAGGAATTCATATAAATGTTAAGCTCATTCATTTTGGATAAAAATTCATATAAATTGAAATTAATTCATTTTGATATTTCACATCTCCAATCCCAGAATTTTTAATTTTCTTACTCATTGTTTTTTTTTTTTTTTTGTGGGTACCGGGGGGTCGACCTCAGGACCTCGTGCGCCAGCAGGCGCCTGTGCCACTGAGCGATATCACCGGCCCCTTTTTCGTATGTGGGTTCCGGGAGTTGAACTCGGGCCCTCGCGCTTGCCGGGCAGGCGCTTAATCCGCTGAGCCATCTCACCGGCCCCTCACTGATTATCTTTATTGGAATTATTTGTTATATATGGAAGAAAAACAACTGGTTAGTGTTTTTATTTTCACTCATTCTTTATATTCCAAAGGCAATATCTGCTTCAGACAAGCAAAATTTATTTGCAGCACTATTCAGTCTTTCCAGTCTGTACTTTCTATTCTGTTTATTTCTCCACACATCTAACAATGTGACAACATATTTTGGAGCTTAATGCTTTGTGATAGGCGTTGTAGATCCTAGGTGTACTATCTATCACCATAGAATGATGAAAACATCTATTTCTATATCAGAGGAAGTCATTAGGTCTGATTTGCTTTACTCTGTGTAAACTCTGTAAGAAACCAGTATATCAACTAGAAAATTAAGATAAAATGGAACCAAAGCTTTCATAAATAAGGAGGGGTAGAAGGGTTGAAGGGAGAGGAGGGGAGCGAGAAAAAAAGAAGAATCAAGATATATTATGTAGGGGTTGGTGAAATAGCTCAGCAGCATAAGCACCTGCCTGGCAAGTACGAGGTCCTGAGCTTGACTCCCAGTACTCACATAAAGGAAAAAGGGCCGGTGATATCACTCAGCAGTACAAGTGCCTGCTGGCAAGTGTGATGTCCTGAGTTCGACTCCTGGCACCCACATACAAAAAAAAAGATATATCATGTAGAGGTACAAATTCCCTATGATGAATGTTATCATTATGTGTATCTAATATGTAGCATAAAATAAATAAATATATTAATTAAATAAAAATCCAGTGTGTCCATAATCATGTTTTATCACTTTGGTTTTGAATATAACCAAAGGAAGGAATAAACTCCACTATTTGATGGAGACACAAACTGATTATCAATGCTAGAGACTGGCAGTTAGAAAACACTTGTTTTGAAGTTCGGACTTTTAAAAAAATTTGTTAGTGTTTGTGAGCCTTGTTTTCTTTTTAATGTCTATTCAACTCAGTGATGCAGGATAAAACCTACCATGGGCTATATTTTTGTGTTCCAATACAGCTTTATTTATAAGCACTGAAATGTGAATTTCATATAGGTTTCATGAGTCAGAAAATATAATCTCTTTTTAATTCATTTTCAAGTATTAAAATGCAAAAAGACATTCTCAGCTTGCAAATTATACAAAAGCAAGTAATGGGATAAATTTCATCCTCAAGTACTAGTTTACTGATAACATAGATGTATGTGATAGAAATATAATAATAGCTTATATAATTTAATTATATGGGAGAAGATAAAATATTGAAAAACTGCACCACTGCTTAAGTTAGAAGAGTGTTTTTGAAATTGTAAGTTACCTGGTATTTAAAGAAAATTTATAATTGATTATAAAGGATGAGAAATCGAGAGACCATGTACATATAAATGTTATTAAAAGTAGATTATGAGCAGAAACAGATGTTTTACATATAGGTCATTTGACATTTACCTCTTGATTTGCATTTTGACATTAATTACAAATAATTTTTCAGTTAATGTTCCCCATATCTTTATTAATTCCTTTTGCACTATTTACTGATAATACTCTCAATTTAATAATTTTATATTAAATTAAAATGGCTTTAATAATTTATGTTCAAATTTCAAAAAATTCTAATAACTTTTAATATTTATATTAAATATAAACATTTCATTAATACAAAAACTGTGTTTTTAAGTGTTTAGATGAAGTCATGTTATTGCAAGAAAAATTCACTGCAGTTGTTCTGCTCTAATAAAATCAATCAACCACTTAAGTGGATTCTTACCTTTTCAAAAATAGACTGTAGCATTGTGCGAGCAAACAAAACCACGGCTCTCCTCAGGATACTAGCAGTTAAATCTCATGATGAAGGGTTTCGGTTTTCAAACAGGTCAAATTTATTGGTGCAGATTGTAGAATATACTTTTTTTCCCTCAGAACTTAATGCAACCTTACTTTCTGTGCTATAAAATGTGTGTTTGGTAGTATCATATCTGAATAAATGTTTCCAGATTTATACATATTGAAAGAAAGACAATAAACATTTCTATTTAGAAAATTCCATAATTCGAATACTTTTGCACCCTCTAGATTTCATGTATTAAGAGATGGGGCTTGTAGAAGGCAATAAGGACTTGAGGTCTAATTAATTGTGAATGAGATTAAGACTCTTAAAAATGTTGCTTCACTCACACTGAAGTGGCTCATTTCCATTTCCGCTTTTTGCCTTAAAGAACAGAATGTTCTTCCCTGAAGGAGGCAGCCTTTGCCAGAACACAGAACCCATTGACATCTAGATCTTGAATTTATTGGCCTCTAGAAATCTGAAAAAATCAGTGTAAGTCCTTTATAAATTACCCAGTCTCAGGTATGTTCTTACAGTAGCAAAAACTGGATTAAGAAATATATCCTAAAGAGCAATAACTGATAGATCTCTCATTCTAAAAACAAACCAAAATTTACATTTAAGTAAAGGCTATTTGCAAGGCGTTTATTTCTGTTGCCAGGCACAAAGAGCACAATCTAAACAAATTAAACACAAACAACATAATCCAAGAGTCCTCATTCTTCCCCACTTTGTGAAATATTAATTATTTAAGAGGTAAATTATGCCAAGTGGTTCATAGACTGTGAATTTTCCTACTAAAGTACTTGCACAGCAGACATTCTGGAAAATTTCTACAAATAGTACTTAATCTGATTAATTTCTGCTTCATTTACATGGTGAGTTTTATTTACACTGAGGTAGAAATATTTTGAAGCTTCAATAATATACTAAGCCTATAAAAATGAGAAAATATTTTTAATAGGAAAGGAAAATAACATACGTTGAAAAATGTAGAGACACAATATTGTGGGAACATTTTTAATTGCAAAAATATTGCAGTGGGGCATGGAAACACACAATTTTACAGTAGGATAATTGTTTTGACGGTTAGCAGAAGCTCTCACTCTAGCACTGGGGGTGTTGGTATATTCTCCATTGGTGTTGAAATGTTTATAGAACTGTTAACATTGTGTTATTAGGTTTCATGCAGGTCAACTCTGAACCTCCTCACTGTGATAAAAAATATGCTTGGTTTGAGACAAAGAATGTAACAGTTTTAGATTTTTCTTTTTTTTTTTTTTACCAATATACTTACCAATGCACTCATCAAAATCATTTTGCCTATTTTCTTTCTTTTAAAAATATACTGCTTTCTCAATAAAATTATAAGCTCCTTAAAAGTAATTTCATTTGAAAACAGAATCCACATGTAAAAAGCATTTGCTAATTTATATGAACATCAAGGAATTATTCTTTCAAATGTAGATACTTTATAGTGTTGTATATAAATGTGTCTGATTGACATATCTAAGTGAATTAAAATTATAAAAACATGGATCTTAGAAGTAGGATGAAAAATCCTGTGTTAATTTTCCCATTTCTGAACATAATACCTGGCACTCAGAATTTAAAGAAGGAGAAATTTAATTTAGTTTATGATAGGGGCTTCAGGGATTTTGCTGACTAAAAAATAGAAACATCATGTTGGAAGGATATGGTGGAGCAAGACTATTTAGTTCATGGAGGTTGGGAAGCAGGGGAAGAGAGGAAAGGTTCAGGCAGCAGATGTAAACACCAAGGTCACACCTCTACAACTCACCTCTAAATACGCAGTGTTCACCACCAAATTCTCTGGGTGGATCTCAAGTCCCTCAGGTTGACACCGTACCCTAACAATTCTGGAATTGTTTTACAACAGTTCTGGTACTGCAGAAAAGTATCTACACTTTAATGATTACTATATTTTTCTATAATCATTGCTGAATATAGATTTTACAATATATTCACTATTTTAACAATATTGTATGTACCATATATAAGCTTTATAATTATTATTATATATAATTATATATGTAAGTAAATGTATATTGTGTATAATTACATACAATATAGAAATTAGTTCTCACCCAGTCACTAGATTGTTATTCTGCAGTTTCATTTTACGTATATTTCAGAAGTTTTTAATGAAAAAAATTTAAAAAAACCATAAATAATAAAATAACAGTAGATATTGCACTGGGTATCATTAGCTTTGAAGTACTTACTCAAAGTACAAGACATAAACCAAAATGATTCTTACAAAAAAGAAACCGACAATAACAAAATTATTGGCTTTTCAATGACCTAAGATAAACTAGTAGTATAAATAAAACCAAATAGACAAGCTTCTTAAAATGCTCCAACCATGGAGTTTCCATTGACTGTTCTCAGGGAATCTCTCCAATGTGTCTGAGTGGCAAAAGAGAATGGACTGGGTCTACTGTTTTATAGGATTTGTTGCCTTGTACATTATGAAGCATTTTTAAGTGATGACAATACTTGCAATAATGTCCCTTGGTGCCCAATAGAACATTGTTTCCTTTTCTAATTTCTCTGTTTGGCACATGTATTATATGACCCAGTCTCACAGTTTGAATTGCATGGATGTGATGCTTTGCTTACATATTTTGTCATCATTATATTTGTTGATATTTTGGCATTTTTCCACTCAGAAGATGTGGAAGATTATTGTTCTCTGTACCATTCTTTTCCTTTGAAAAATATCCCACAGCAAAATCATTGAAAAAATTCTTAATTTCTATTATTTTGTTTAGAAGTAACAAAAACATTTTCCTTTTCTCAAGGTGGAAAAATGTCACCTAATGAAATCTGGAGGTCTTATTTAACTCTAGTGTTTCAATAAGTTATTCAGCTACTATCACAAGTATTATAAATTAAGGAGACATTTGTCTTTCCATTCCAAAAGATCAGCAGAAAGCTGAAGGGAACTTATACATTATTGCAAATTTCCAATAGTTTCAACATAATAAACCTTTGCCCGCTAAAGCCTAAATTGCTTTTTCTATAATTTAGCATGCTTGCATAATCTAATTCACACAATGATTATTGAGGTGAGAATAGCACTATTTCATTTTATTACTTAAGAATATTTAATAGCATTCACAGAAAGCTTATTTTTATTTAGATATTAAATGTATAAATATATCTTTTCTAAAGCAATAAATTCACATATTTATATACCAGAATAATGCATGTAGACTCCCTTTCTCAAAGTTGTGAAAGTAAGCTCTATCTTTTAATACACCTTCCCTGATGACATGCAATTCATATTTCTAGTCCTAGTAAAACTAAAATGAAAAGCTACTGAAAGAGTTCAACTTGCAGCTCTGTAACATGCATGGCCCATAAATAGATTAAAAAAATGAGGCTTTCTCTCATTCAGAACAAATTGTTGAAAAACATATTTCATATTATTAAAACTGTTGTTCAGATTTTAGTATTAAGTTTGATTCAGTTATTCAGAAACATAAATCTTGTCCTCATTAACTCTACTGTTAACTTTTTTAGAAATAAGTAAAAGTAAACTTGCAGACAATAAATTTATTTAAATAAAAATATAGTTGGTGGGAATTTAAATTCCAAAATCCAGTAAAACCATCTGAAAATATAGAATGAAGGAATGGAAAAATATATAGCATTAATGAAAACAAGAAAAATAGTATTTAATTAATAATTTCCAGCCACACCGATAGTGAGTTTGCTATCTCATTTCACCTTTAGGGTGGCAACATGGACTGTTACTGACATTATTTTACAGATATGGAGACTGAGACTATAGAGATTAATTGACAAGTTCTAAGTTATTTCGTAAAGGTAATACATTCAAGATTCTAATTCAGGCAGTAAATGATCAATGCAGAGTACCTAGAGAAATGGTTTATATAATTTATAATTCCTAAAAAAGGTCTAGAAATTTCCATTGAATTTCCTTTGTAAGTTACAGCAGTGCTGAGTCCTCTGTATCTTAACCCTTAGATATCAAGGTAAGTTCCAAGTAGCCGGCTTTGAGCTACAGCAAGCCTTTATGATGTCCAAATAATACAATTACAATTGGCATATCTTTGTATGTGTTCTTGCCTGGATGTGGATTTACAATTTTAGTAAATAGGATGGAGTAAGAAAATGATGAGTTATATTAAACTGCTCCAAGTGACCAATAACCATAACAAATATTATGCATGATTAGCTGCCTAATGAATCAGTTTTCATTTATAACATTTCAACTAAAAATTTAATCCTTTAGTAGATTCTCTAACAAACAGATAAGAAACATGTAAGTTAAATAATGGCGTAGAAATATAAGTCATAATACTATTGAATGATGTGATACACATCAACCTTATAACTTATTTCTTCTTTTGAGATGTTATAATAACAAAATCCAACTAAATAAATTTAAATTCTAATTCTTCAAAGCAACAGAATCATTCTCAGTTATTTTCATTTTAAAATTGTTACCATTGTTGTCATATTTTTAAGTTGAATTATGCATTATGTATTGGATGTCGATATGGTACCTCTATTCATAGTAAAACACTGCAGAGTTATTAACAACAACTCATAGAGTGTTTATTTTCATTGAACATTAAAAAGTAAAGCAGAGAAAATTGGTCATATTCATTTAGTTACAGAAAGATCTGTTTTTTCCATAAACACACTGTACCTCATTTATTTCCAGAGTATTTCATTTGAATAACAGATAAAAATAAAGAGACCTGAGAAAGGTCTGGTAAATATAAGTTATCAGACACTTCTTTTTATGTCAGTGAGCAAATATTAAATCTAATTGCAAAGGACAAAAATAGAAATGGTCTGAGGAGCACCACAGAAAAGAAATGGAAATAGGTAAGTTAACCTATACTATCTTGAAAATCAGAATCTTATTTGAGAAACTCAAAAATACAAAAATTACCTATTTAGTCATCATTGGATAAATTAGGTTAACATTGTATTGTCTCATTATCCCTCTGCCCTTGTACCATTCTCCTTCTTACATACAGGTGACAATCTGAGAAATTGGATGGAAGAACTTACAAATCTGAAATATTATTTTAATATATGTATTTTTTTGTGGGTCCTGGGGGTCGACTTCAGGACCTCACATGCCAGGAGGCACCCTTGCTGCTGAGTGATATCACTGGCCCTTTTTTCGTATGTAGGTACTGGGAGTCGAACTCGGGCCCTCATGCTTGCCAGGCAGGCGTGTACGCCACTGAGCCATCTCACCGGCCCTATTATTTTAATATTTTACCAAGAATAGAGAAGTCACTGACCACATCCAGCAAATGATTATTACAGTATCTGCACTTCCTAGATCCATTATCTCCCCCAAAACAATGAGTCAAGGGTTTGGTTTTGAATAAGTTTTGAGAAAAGTTTGGGATTAACATATGAAAAATGTTGAACTCAATATATGAAAAATGTTGCCTGGAAGGCTTAGCTCCTTTCCACATACACATAAGAAGTGAATGTCATCCTTATTGAGTTAAGGTCCTAAAGAAAATATGTTTTTATTAAATTTTGTATTTGTGAAACACATAAATATCTATCAGAACATTTTCTGTAGATGAAGTCCCAGAATTTAATTTAAGGACACAAATTAAAATATAAATCATTAACAGCATTCAGAGACTTAGTAGGAAGTATGAGAACTGAATTAAAGTGTGGCATACAATGCTCCAGTTTCTTCTTCTAACTAATAGACATTAACCATGCACATTAACATGAATCAGTGTGATATTTCCATACATGCATACAATGTGCACTGGTTGTATCCAACAAGGCTTCTTCCACCCCTATGCCCACTCTGGCCACCATTTCCAGTCTCCCATAGTTGCTGTTCTTAACTTTTTAACTTTTATTAAATTTTTTTATTGCTACATGTTTTGAGTAAAATATGATTACACTTCTCCTGGGTAGTTGGTATATGTACATAACGCGTCTTAATTCATTTCTCATACTAGTTTTCTTTCAAGTCCATGCACAGGATTTACCCTGATGTGCATACAAAAGAGCAGTGAATGCTTTGGAATGAGAAGGTATGGAGGTCTCACAACTGAAACCAGGACAAAGGAATTTAACAACAACGTTTATGACAACAGACTTCATGGGACACTTTGTAAGGAGACTACAAACTGGACCCAACAATACACTTCAACACCACTGTTATGAAAGGATAAGTTTACATGCAAGCCTTTGCCTTCAGAATCTGTCTCAAGGCATTCCACATAATCAAAAGTGCATGTATTATTTCAATGTAACTATTTACATGAAAATTCATTCCGTAAAATTAATTTACATTGCTAGATAAATATTAGCAAAACAACAATGTTGCTAGAGGCAGTTAAGTGTCAGTGACTTGAAGCTGTAAGGGAAAAGCAAAAGCTACATATAATGACACAAGCAATGTACAGAAAGTTTTATGTTTAAAATCTATAAAATGTACTTGGATAATGAAGGAAACACATGTAGCTGTTTGTAAATGTCATGATAGGATGTAGCTTTGAGTTCATTATATCACATTTCAAGGATCCATGGACTGTAGAGGTTATCTGCCAAAAAATCTTATAGGAGAACAGAAGGTTAAGAGAACAGATTACACATTATGTGGATGAATTAATCATCATACATTTTAATTTCTTAGGTACTATTCAAAAGAAAATGAATCTCCATAAAAGTATTAAAAAATATCTACTTGCCTATTCCTCTTCTACTCCACAAAATCAATTCTTATTTACCTTTTAAAAGTATAAACCTTAGTTTTGCCCCTACTCCCTTTATCTACAGTTAACTGCTGAGTATATTTTGGGGAAAAACTAGACTTCAGAAATCTAGGTAATTCTAGGCTTGATTCTCACTTCGTTGATTCCTTAAAGTGTAATATTGAATAGAAGGCATGATCACTGTAATTCTTACTTTCATGTTGAGTATAACATAGAGAATAATTACATATATATTATGTTTGATGTATTAAGTAAATAACAAATGTGAAGTTAAATAACATCCAAATATTTTGCAAAAATGATAGTACATAGTAAACATTCAAAAACTTGGCAGTTTGTATTATATTTATCATTACAATAACTTCATCGTAGTAACACTTCTTTCATTTAAAATAGTATGTTTTCAGTAAAAACAATTGTGAGTAACACAAATCCCTCATTATTACCCTCAATATTGTGCATTCTTTAGAGTTCTACTCTATGGCTGAAAATTAGTTTGACCTTATATCTATTGAAAAATAGTAAGTTGCTTTATGTTCTTATTGTAAGTATAAACATCACTGTTGAGATAAAACTGCATAGCAAAATATTTATATGCTTTAAAAAGTATTTACCTGATGTAGTATTTCAAATTGGATGACAGTGAACATTTTGCTAAATAGTTCCAAATTTTCCTGTGCAAACTTTATACCTATAATTTCACTTCTTGCACTTGCATTTTGCTGATTCCTTGATTCTTCATTACCATTTCTTTAAGGTATACAAATATGCTGGGTTAAAAAATACACAATATTTTTATGTTCTTGCCTTCATATATTAGTTCAGCTAAACATTTTCTCATATTGTGTCATTGGTCATTTGCCATTTTTCCTTTTTCTGCAAGTATTAGGAATGTGCTAGGCACTAGAGTTTATTAAAGCGTACCTACCACTTCAATACTTAATAGATCAGTCTCCCAGCAGAAAAACAATTTCTCCTTGAACAATTTTCCCACCGCTGGAATACTTATCCTGTTTGCACTATTCTTAAATATGCTGTGCTGGACAATTGTCACTACTGGTAATATGAATGAACCTCTCATGATAACACTGATATTCCACAGCATTGTGGCACCCACAGACGGATATATTTTTCACCCTACTCGAGTTCCCACTTTCTACAACTGGGTTGCATATCACAGCAGATGCCCTCCTTTCCCATTTTACTTCAGCCCTGTACTGCACTCTCCCCTATTCTGTCCTATCTTTACATTGTTCTGAAAATTACATCTAGAATTAATCTCCAACTAACATTTGTTTATGATATGAGGTTTAGTTTAAGGTTACATTTTTATGAAATAATCCATTTGTTCAATAATCATTTATTAAATAAAACTTTATTTGCCAATAGAATTGTATTAGAAACTTTGCATAAAAAATAAGCTCCAGAGCTGGTGATATAGCTCAGCAGCATAAGTGCCTGCCTGGCAAGCACAAGGTCCTGAGTTTGACTCCCGGTACCTGCATATTAAAAAAAGACAAAAGCTCCAATATGATATAGGTGTGGATCCATTTTCAGAATACTTTCTTAGTCTATTGATAAATTTCTTTTGCTTCCAACAATATCACAGTTTCTTAATCAGTGTAGTTGAGTAGTTGTAATACTTTATTAAATGTTAAAATCAGAGAATTTAAATTCTCAAATTTTCTTATATAAGTTTGTATCAGATATTCCAATTTGTCTGTGCTTCCACATGAATTCTAGGGTCAAGTCACCATAAATGTAGAAAAAAAGAATTATCTAGGGAGAAATTTTACAATAACAAAGAAATGTTTTCTAATATATTTTTGTCTATTTAAAATTTGTATCAACACTTTAACATTTTCTTGCTACAAGCCTTTTTATGCCTCTGATTTCAAATATTTATTGGGCTTTGTATCAATAAGGATGAAGTTTTATTTTTAGATTTTCCTTCTGCTTGTTATCAACATATAGAAGTATATTGCATCTCACAGATCTGCTGAAATCACTCATTTGTAGTGCTTAGATTGCTTTAGATATTTCAGATTTGCAATTGTGCCTTCTAAAAACAAGGATAAATTTACTTCTTTCTTGTATAAAACTGTTCCTTCATTTTCTTTTCCTTCCTTTAGCCTGAAGTTCATGAATAATATTTCGTGAAGTTGAGTGACCATATTTTATCTTTTCCTAATTTTGAAAAAAAAATTTTCCACATTTCACCTCTAGCAAAGATGGGTGCTTTAGGTTATTCTAGAAATCCTATATTGATTGAAGAAGTTACATTCTGTTTTTATTTTCAGGGAATTGTTATGCATAAATGTTTCATTTTGTCACAATTTTTCTGCTTGTATCAATGTTTGTGATATTTTTCTTCTTCTGGTGAATTGTATTGATTGATTTTCTAATGCTAAATGAACCTCAAAGTGATATGGTAAAATCTACTTAGTCACAATGAATTTCTTTTTTATCATTGTTAGATAAAATTTATTACTATTTTTTGTTTATTTTTTCAGGGTATAATGAAATATAATATTATTTTCATGTTTTGACCACATCAGCTACACATATAACAAGTATATTGATCTCATAATACAATCTGGGAATGAAATTTCTATATCTAGTCTCAGAAATAATTATTTTTTTAATATGCAGATACCGGGAGTCGAACTCAGGACCTCATGCTTGACAGGCAGGCACTTATGCCGCTGAGCTATATAAACGGCCTTCAGAAAGAATTTTTATGTTTGTTGAAAGTTTGTATAATTCCCCCATAAATGTCTGATCTAATTTCCTTTCAAAGGGATCTACTACTGGCTTATTTTGTTGAAACAATTTTTAATTTCAGACTTATTTTAAAAGACATAAATTCTTCAAATTTTCTATTTTTTCCTATGTTGTTTTAGCATTTTTTCTAATCATAAAACCATGAATTTATTCATAATGTCTTATTATTCTAATATTTTAGGGTCTACAATAGTATCTATTTAAAATTTCCTGATATTAAGATGTTTATTTCTATTTTTCTTTAAAAAAAAGAACTTATCATTTGTATTAATCTTTGCAATCATCCAGGGTTTTTTCTCTATTTTTGTTTCCTCTTTTGTGTGTCTCTTTATAAATAAATAATTTCCTTTTAACTATTTTTTTTGGATTTATTTTCCTTTTTGCATGTCCTTAAGGTTGAAGTTTTCATCATAAATTTTCACATTTTTTTCTTTCAAATATACTATTTTCTGCGTGCACTGTTTTTGGTTGTACCAAAAAAAAATTATGGTGCCTTTTCCAATTATGGATCAGTTTAATCTTTTTAAATCATTCTTTTTCTTTCTATGTTCTTTCTTTAAATCTTGTTTTATGGTTCCATATAATCTAGTTTAGTAAATGTTCTATGAGCACTTAAAAGTATACAATCTGTCATTGATTTTATGTGTTATCTATAACACATTTGAATTATTTGACAGTTATTTTCAGTTCTTTTATAGTCTTGCTGCTTTTTGCATACTTTTTGGTAATTGATGGAAAATAGTATAAGTTCTTTCCATGGATTTTTAACTTGTATATTTAGCTGTTTTATCAACACATACACTTGGAAATACTTTTAATTAATAGATCATTATATTACTTAGATGTATCTCTATCTCTTCAATATCCTGTATTTATTATCTAATAATGTATTTTAGTGTATGTATAGTTTACTTAGATTTATTGAAGTTATTTATGTAGTTGGCTACTTTTAGTGATTTTGCATAAATTCTTCAATGTTTTGTTTTTCCTTTCCTGTATTCCCATTAATTACTCCAATATAATTTTTTCTTACCACATTTATTTTTAATTATAAACTTCATATTATTGTTTATTACAACACTTCATGAACACTAAAATATTCATTCAACAGAAAATATATTTACACAATTTCCACTCATTGTGATACTGTGATCATATACTTTTACATTATTTTACATATTTTGCATACTTTAATGTATTCAATTTTCACTGCAATTTTATTTTGTCTTAAGAAGTTAATGGACTTTAAATAAACTTAAATGTTTTTTTCTGCATTTGCAGACACTTTCTCAAATTGTTTAACATTGTGGTGCTCTTTTGTTCTCTCCACATGCATATATATGCCTTATTTTAGTTTAGTAAGAATTTTTATGACTATCATACACATTTTATGTTGCTTCATATGTCTGTAATGCTTTGCTAATTTTTTTCTTTGCTTGTCCTTTATTATTTTGTTTGATCTGTCATAATACTTTGTTTTACGGTGTTCAATATAGTATTAAAATTAGAGCATATGTCTATTAGGAAATGAATAGATTAAAAATATATGGTATTTACCTGCAATGGAGTACTACTTTGCCATAAAGAAAGATAAATTTGTGTGATTTGCAGGAAATGGATTCACCTTGAGATAATAATATTAAGTAAAGTATATCTGACACAGAGAAACTTAAATATCACATAGTTTCTCTTATATGAGAAACCCAAAATATAAATAAAGAACAAAATAAAAGGTGGATAACAGGAAATAGAGTGATAGATCTTTTTCTAATGATAAGGAGATCAAGAGATGGAAGGAGGGGGGAAGGAGGTCAAGGGTTTGAAAAAAAGAATGAAGATGTGTTATGTGCATGCACCAACTCCACACAAGGAATGTAAACATGTACTGAAAACAAGGACTAATCAAACAAAGCAGGAATCTTATTTAATCCTAAAAATTAAAAAACTTTGCTTCAGATAGTATAACTCTTAAATTTAAGAACTTTTCTTTGTTTGTTTTTTTAAATTGTGTTAGTCAGCTTCCACCACTGTGACAAATACCTGAGGTGATGAATTTATAAGGAGTATTTATTTTGTCTCATGGCTTTGGAGAATTCAGTCCAGTATCTCTTGGCCCCATTGTTGTAGGCCTGTGATGTGCCACAACAACATGCTGGCTATCAGGTGTGGAACAAAGTTGCTTACCTCTGGCAGCCAGGAAACAAGGAAAGAAGGAGATAGGGCCCTAATATCCCATATAAGGCTATGCTCCAATAACCTAACTTTCTTATACTATGCCTACCTCCTGAATATTCCACTACCTCCTGAGAGTGCCCCTGGCTGGCAAACAAATCCTCAACCCATGACCTTCAGCAGACATTTAAGATCCAAATTATAGTAGTCATGTATTTTACCAAAATACTCAACTTTTTGCCATACATTATTCAATGTATGTAGAATAATTATCTTGAAGACATATCTAATAATTATAATACTTAGGTCCTTCATGTATCTGCCTCTGATGGCTTTTAAAAAAATATCCTTGATTATGAATCACATTTCTGCTTTTTATGCATCTAATAAATTATACATAATAATGTTAACTAGAGTATTTTACTTTGTACTATAACCTGTTGAGTCTTGATCTGGAATGAAATTACAATAATTTTTTTCCTGTTAAACTCCAGTTTTTGCTTCACCGAGTTGAGTCAATTTCAGTTCACTATTATTCTTACCTTAATTATAGATATAGAATTATAGTTCAGTTCTTGGTATATTTTATACTGAAAGTACAAGGACTCTCCAAAATATCAACTAAAAAATATCAATAGACATTTTCACCAAAATCTTCTCTTTCTGGCTAAGACTAATGTCTCCAGCATTATGTGATCTCTGAATTTTGTCTTTTCTTTCATAGATCTGAAGTAACATTTCTCCATTATAGTGTCTAGATTTTTCTCTGCTTGTGTCAAGTTCAGGATTTGGCCAATACCTGAGGAAAAACTGCAACATAAAAATACAAATTTTCCTGCATTTTGATAATTTTTTAGGTTTTCGATGGAGAGGATTTTGCTTCTTGTCAATATAATATAAAGTTTGCACAAAATTAAATTTGTTTGTAAAAATATGAAAAGGGCTATCTTAATATTTTCAATAACTAAATAATTGTAGTTTCATTAAACAAAGAAAAGCTCAAGAATGTATTTGAGGTCAATGTACATAAAGTATATCATTCAATAATCATACGTTTCACATTCATCCAAGTCAAAATGAAAAACTCACAAAAATTATTGCTAATATCATTTTATTTCAATAGATATTTTTAACCCAAAGGCATAGCTTTAGCTTTGCAAAAATATTCAGTCTGTGGTTTCAACTTCAGAATACCTGCATGAAAATATTATATATATGGAATAAAAACATGTATCTTTTCATACTAATGACTGTTAGCTAATATTTCTTATTTCATGATATGTGTAACAGAACCCAGGTCATTGGCATTGAAAAGTTCTTTCAGGTTGTTTCCAACAAGGTAAAGGGAAAAAAAATGTATCATCAGACAGGAAACTCAGGTGTTTATCTCAGGCTTAGAAAAGCATATATTAATAGTTTCTTCAGTTTTTCAATGTGCGAAATGAATTTGGCTCCATAGATATTTTTATGTAAGAAGGAAAAGATTCACTAATCGAAATGATATGAGAGTGAAGATAAAAGATGTGTTTTGAAGCATATCCTATATTGAGATTTTTTTAGTATTTTTGAGTTATCTTGTACTTTTTATACAGCAAGGCAGTACATTCTATTATAATATGTAAAGAACAAAGCTGGATTATATAAAATCTAAAATATGTTCATTTTGATTCATATGTATATATCATTAACTTCTAATATCAAGGTTAGGTTTTCTTTTTGTGGGTACAGGGGGGCCGACCTCAGGACCTCGCGCGCCAGCAGGCGCCCGTGCCGCTGAGCGATATCACCAGCCCCTTTTTTTTGTATGTGGGATCCGGGAGTCGAACTCGGGCCCTCGCGCTTGCCAGGCAGGCGCTTATGCCGCTGAGCCATCTCACTGGCCCAAGGTCAGGTTTTTAAAAATATCTTCTATTAGTTTCAGAAAAATCCTTGCTTCCTCAAGGGCATTAACTTCAAGGAGTTAGAGAGTATGTCCAAAACTTACAATGTGATGCAAAAACAAAATATTTTAAATTCAGTATCTTATAAAATAATTTGTGGGGTCCCAAAGCATTGCATAAACCTTTAATAAAGAGTAAGCCTTTGCGACTCACTTCAATTGAATGGTTCTAAGCAAGCAAAAATGAGGAATCATTACATGCACTGGTGGAAGCATACTTTTAAACTGCAATTTTGTTTAATTCCTGTCACCTTCTCATGACAGCTATAACAAATAAAGAAACTGAGGATGGATTCATAGGGATAATTAAGCAGTGTTGATCTTAGGACAGTCGTCTTTTCAATGAAACACTGATTACGTTGTTCATATCGAAACTATCTCTGCATGACAGAACTAATTAGTGACCATCTGAACTTACTTAGCCAAACGAAAAAAGCAATTAAAAATGCCGTCATCACTGGATCTACTATTGAACAGCTGGTTATATTGATAAGCAATCCAGCAAGTTAAAGCTACTTTAGAACACAATGGAATATAAACTGCTTCCTGAGTAGTAATTAGAGAGCAAAAAGACAATATAAGATTACTGTTGAGAAGCTATAATTGTTATGCAAACAACTTTTAAAATACATTTTTCCTCCTGAATTGGCATAAGAATAATGGAAAAAATTATATTTTCTGAATTATTTTATATACCTATAGGATGTAAAAATCATATTGCAACATTTATCAAAAATTAATCATCTTTCTGAGATAATATAAATTTGTATGATACTGAAGATGATTTTCCAGAGCAAGTGAAGAAGGTCTTTAAGGAGCCTTTATGACCCGAGAGGGAAAAAGAGTATGTAACACTGTGCTATAGAAATCTCGAGGTCAGGCGTAGGTGTTTCCATTTTGTATAAAAGACACAAATATTCTGAAATGTGTGTGTGAGGGCGTGCATGTGTGTATATGGAATTTTTACATTCCAACAATGATCTGGGTAATTTTCTTCTCCAAAACTCTTGCTGAAACTTAATCTCCGAGTCATGCACTAATAGTACATTGAAGTGGGGCCTTTGGAAGGGAACTGAGATTTGATGAGGCCATAATCCCTTTAGTGGCTTTAAAAGAAAAAAGAGATCCATGGTAGCAAGCATACATCTTCCTTGCCTTGTGATACCCAGTGCCACCTTTAGAGTCTGCATTCCACACCAACTAAAGGGAACTCACTAGATGTAGCTGCTCAGTCTTGAACTTCCCAAAATTCAAAATTATGAGTCAATATATCTTTCCAGTATTCTCTATAAATTATATTGTCTATGGTATTCAGTGATAACAAAGCACTAAGACGGTTACTATTTCTAATTGCATATATTTTTTCAATTCTAATTAGAAGATTTTTTTTTATTTTTAGCAAAGTGAGCAATTGGATAACATTTTTGTCGATTATATTTGATACGTAATCCATGTAAAAATTGATTAAAAGAGAAAACAACAGTAATATGTTAAATTCACCAAACTAATGGGCAGTTACTTATTGCTTGATGAAAGCAACTTACTACTCATATTGCTTGAGTCTCTTCTTGTCTGTATAGCCATGTAATCACAAGAAATTTTCAGGATGATAGCTCCGTGTTCAAGCATAAGCTTTCAGAATAGAAAAAATATCAGGCATATATTGCAATTCCATATATGCTATTAATTGTGTTACATTAGATTAATTATTCTCTTTAAAATTAATGGACTGTGCACCTGAAACATGTTTGAGAGATGATACTAATGATTGTGGAAGATTGTTGAAGTAACCTATATGCAAGACAGACAGACACACACAAATAATACCCACCCTAATACAAAGATATTAAGTCCTAATTCCTGGAAGCTGTAAAAATGTCAATGCTAGTTTATAGAGTAAAGGCTTTTTGGGGTTGTCGCTAAGTTAAGAAATTCCTAATGAGGTTATATTGGCTTACTTAGGTAGGTTTTAAATGCAGAGAATTTTAGAGAGATTAAGCACTCAAAACAGAAGGGAGAGAATGTGATTCTGAGGGCAGAGACTGGAATGATGTAACCAGAAATCAAAACATTCTGCTAGCCACAAGAAGCTGGAAGAAAGGGACAACAGATTCTTCATCTCCCCCAAGGTCCTATTGAAGGAGTGTGGCCATGGCTACAATTTGTTCTTTTCCAGGTGATGATAATTTTAGACTTCTAGTTTCAAGAAATATTAAGTAATTTGTTGTTTCAAGCCACACAATTTGTAGTCATTTTTCACAAAAGCATAAGACAATTTACATATATATTACATTCTTGAATATATATGTACAGATGTATATATGATGCAATATATATTTTTATGTAATATACATATAGGTGCAATTTATGCATATACAGATGCTCCTTATTGTACTGATGGGTTACACCCTAAAAACCACACTGAAACTTAAACATAATCATGTTGAAAATGTATTTAATATATCTAACCTACTGAGCATCGCAGCTTAGCAACACAGTGTACTACAGAGTTTATTTCCTTTCAT
Organism: Erethizon dorsatum; assembly: GCA_028451465.1. NCBI lineage: Eukaryota > Metazoa > Chordata > Mammalia > Rodentia > Erethizontidae > Erethizon > Erethizon dorsatum. Next base: position 74,166,263 of record CM051836.1, on the reverse strand, counting down.
GATTGCATGGCTGATGGGGCTGTCTCTCAGTGCTGCTGCCCAGCATCTCAAAAATGCATCCTAATGCATATTGCTACCCTAGAAAATGCTACAAATGCAAGCTTTGAATTACAGTTTCTACTGAATATGGATCACTTTCTACCTGTTGTAAAAAAATTGGAACCTGAACCATCATAAATCAGGTGTGGACTGTCTGTATTGAATCATATGTCATTTTTAGTAAAAGTGATCCTTTTTTCCTGGATTGCTTAAAAACAACAATAATTGCAGTGACATGAATCTTGAAGAAAAGATTTACTGTTCTTCAATGAAGAGATACAAGGGCAGCAAGAATGTGTCAGAAAAACATCTTTTTTCCTGTGGCTTCACTGCCAACTCTTTGGCAAGAACTACATAGCTGTTGATGATTTGGTGTGTGAAAATCGGAAAAGAAAAAATGAAGGAGTCCAGAATTGTATTCTGAAGACAAGGTAACAAATACTAATACCACCTTACTCTTGGCAAATTCAACAATTCCTTCATTTAAGTGGCTTTATGGTTTCAGCTGCATTGTAACGCCTCTCTCATGTATGAAGACCTAGGCTTTGTGTCCTATGAAAGTCTGAGATAAGACTCCTTCAGTTAGAAGCAAATGAGACGGGTTAGCAAGATTATCTTCTGGCTGAACTTGAGACAGATCATCTGCATCAGTAATTGACATCATCCATAGATAGAGAGGATAGATTCCTGTTGCCAAGAAACAGAGCATTTAGGCAGCTGCCCCTACATTAATCTATTTCCCAAGCCACTTTCCAGTATCACTTAAATTTAAAAAAATAAAAGGACATTTCCTTTATGAATTGAAGGCAATTAAGTCATCCAGGGAAATAAGGAGGAAACGCTAAGGTTTTATAAGCTTTTAAAGTAGATTCTGTGGATTACTTCTGGTTAGTAATAATATTTTAATTTTACTATACAGTACATACATGCTAAAAAATTGCATACATTTTCTGTTTTAACAACAGTATTTGAATTTTACTATAAATGCTTTTATCATCATTTTCCTTTAAATGTAGGCTTTTTTCACTATAAAATTTTATTGTCTTATCTTATGCTTTAATATAAAACACACTAAAATTATAAAATATAAGAATGGTAATATGTTTAAAGAATGTATAAAAACAAATAAAGAGTGACAATAAAATTTATTGCTCAAATTAAGGCAGGAAATAATGGAAACCGAGAATTCAATCCTAGTCTATTAACACTCCTTAAGGATTTTTAGCTGATTAATACATGTATGCATTTTCACTTGCCTCTGTGTATTTACCTAGCACTTTCTCAATGTCTTATTTATTTTAATCATTCTTATATTTTTACTGATATATATAATTACAAAACATAACAGGAAGTTAAATTTAAATCTTAGAGGTGAAAAAGTTAAACAAGTATACTATTAGTAGCTTATTTTTGGTTCTGAAATAAAATTTTCTTTTTTTTATAAAATACTTTATCATATGCAGTCATTTGAGCTTTTTTGTTGCTCATCTCTTTTACGAGCTCTTTATTTTGAGATAATTAAGTTGAATTCAAGGTGTACAAAGAAAATGTAGAATAAATGTGACCAAAATACATTATCAGCATGTATGAAAATGCCTTAGTGAAACTCAATATCGTGTAAAATTAATATGTACTAATAAAAATATATGAAAATGCATAAGTTATTGTAAAATTGTAATACATCCTTTTGGTAGCATTATTAATTGCCCACAGTTTACCACATTTGCTTTTCTTGTTTTCCCCTTCTCTTCCTTATATACAATTTCAGCATTTGTTACAGAACAAAATCCTCCAATCAAACTAAATTATAGTGATCTCAAATATAGTGACAAAATAGCATTACCTTTCTATAGATAATATTCAAATTTCCTAGAATTGTTCTTGTATCTTCCTTCTTGGCTGCATTATGAGCCAGTTCAATAATATAGATGCTTTAAATTGTAAGATTATATTTACTACAATTATTATTTCTTAAAAAAAATAATTTTCAGTATTTATTTGAATTTTAAGAACATTTTGAAAGCTTTGTTTTACTTTGAAAAAATGGTTTATTCAAAACCTTTGAACTATTTCATTCTTTTTAATATAAATTTCTTTCTTTTTAGTAGAAAATATCAAATAAATGAGTGCCAAGAGAATGAAATTTGCATATGGCTTTATTTATCCTACTGGAGTAGGAATATCTTAAATCTAAGCTTTTAAAAAATCATAAAAAATGGTACAGCACATCAATATTAAAATATGATTTCAACAAACAAAACTTTTAATGCTAACTGAATATTTACACAGTTTTAAGTAACAAATTAGAAAATTTCCTAGTCTTTAATTTTCTCCTTAAATTGCTTTCTTGAATATAATTTACCCTCAGGGCCTTATATAAAGGGAAAAACTGGGAGATAAATCATACAATATAAAAAGTTTCACATTTTATTTTCAATATCACAGAGCTTTCTCAAGGAAATCAATGTAGAGGAAAGATATAACAAGAATTATCAAAAGAACTTATGCCATTTTAACTCAGCACCATCATTTTAAAAGCTGCAAGAATAAACAATTGTTACACTAAAGAAGTATTTGTAAGAAGTGAAAATAGATGTTTCTATCTGGGCCCATTTCACATTCACTGTGAACAGTTGGATATTATTGAACAGGCTTTGCCCTTTACTAGTAAATCCTGCAGCTAATCTTATTAAGAACCAGTGGAAACGGAAGTAGCATAGAAATCAAAAGTTAACTCCACAATAGAAGGTTCAAAGAGGGTTTTTTTTTTTTTTCTCTGTTGCTAAATGCTTTTTCTCTGAGCTTTCTTTTGGATGTTAGTTCATTGAATTAATTATATTTGAAATATTTTAAGATATAATCACATGGGTTACACACTATAGTTTCCCCACATGAACACATTCAACAATCAGTTTTGTCAAACACTGACCAGTGTCCCCAAAACAGGCGTAAGATACTTTTAAGATTCTTTGAAGAAAAAAAACCATTTTAATAAAATAATTTCTTTTTTTCTTCTTAGATAACACTGTTAGCGGGGGGATAAGAGCCGAGTCTATCCATCCTCAGTAAGCTTCAGAGTCAGCCCTGCCTCTGACTGTTTGAAGATAACAGACTGTGGAATCTGTTTAGGACTTCATCATGGCTCATCCTTGTGACCTGGACTCATTAAAGTTTTTTGTTAAATATTTTCCAGCCTTGGTTATATGTTAGGAAGAGGCTAGACTGATTCTGAAAAAGTCTAAAGTCTGAAGTCACTGTTTTGTCAACAATCCTCCGAATTCTATATTTCACTCAAAATTAAATAATATTCTTTAAAAAAATCTCAGAGAACTTTACAGTCTGATGCCACTTACTTTTCTAATCTCAGCTCCAACTACTATCCCCTCTTAATACTGTCTCTCCTAATTTTAGACTCCTTCACTTCTTCCAGACTTTCCCTTAAACATTATTGTCACTGAAACCTACTCGGTTGGAATCCATTTTTAAAAATTACAATCACTGAATCTGCTCTATATTTTTTTCTCATAGTATTCACTATGTGTATGACTAAATGTATGGGAAGAGAAAGGTGAAAGTCTTCAAAAGTTAAAGTTCATGTTTACTATCTTATCTTTAATGTGTCACATGTAAGAAAACAAATTTGCAACATATTTGGCTCACATTTGCAAGGGCTTCACTTTGATCTCTACCACTACAGGGACCTCTACCAAAAAAGTTCACATAAATTACCAAATAATTAAATAGCAAGAAAGTTTGAAAATCTGTCATTTGTTTGTCAAAGGCATATGAACTGAGAGAGTAGTATCACGTGAGTAGAAGGTAGACTGGCAAATTGAGTAGGTTAGAGAAAATAAATAATTAACAATTAATTCAACTTAATGAGAATTTAAAATTAGTGTGGAAGTTGAGTTCATACAATAACTTACAAAATGCATTGCACATCACAAATAAAAACTCCTGAGATTAACATGAAACAAAAATTTCTCAGAAAATTGGATATGTAAACACAAAGTCTCATTCAGGACTGTTCTTAAATAAAAGAGTTATTCATATCTGAAGGTTCTAATAATCCTCTTGGCAAACTAACTCATGACATAAATGAGCTTACAAATAAACTATTGAAATTAACTTCTAAAAATGAAGCTGGGCATTCAAAAAAATAATTTAGTAGATACTTGAGTTTGAAAGCCTGGGGGTTGGTTAGATATGAAGATAAAAAACACTAATGTAATGGTAGACATGATCACTAAAAAAATAAAAATGAGAAGCATGGGATAAAACTATTTAGAAATGCAATTTGTTCCCATTAGGTGTGCTAGAAACATTATTATCAAAAATTATTAAAGTAGATAGAAATCTATTTTCTTCTACTATTGTTTCCCCCCCAAAAAAAAAGTGTGACAAATTTATAAAACCATGAATGGTTCTGACTCTAATGGGAAAATAAAAGGATTAGAAAGTTAATTTTGCTTATTGGCCAAATGTAGAAGTACTTTAAAGCTTGGATGGTCTTTAAGTGAAAGAAAAATAAAAACAAATGAAGTTTCATTCATTTCTTGATTCCTATAATATTTGTGAATAAAAGAGTAATAAATGACACTAGAATTTTGGAGACATGGGTATGCATGTGTGCTTGTGCACGTGTGTGTGTGCATTTAAAGCTGACTTCAAAGGAGAAGAATCAACAAATAGGATTAAAACTTCATGAAGGAAATATGCTTTATATTGTAAATATATGTAAAGTCAAACAAAGTCTAAAAATGTAAATCATAAATATCTAAAGAAGGTCTATAATTTGTTAAGTGATTGAAGGTAAAAGGACTTCCCAGAATATTTTTCAGAATTATGTTTGTACTGTAAGTTCTCCTTATCTTATATAATAGGAAAATTAGTATATGCCTGCCTTTCAACTTTGTGGACAGCTCTGTCAGAATCAAATGTCAATGCCTGTTTGATCATAACGAAAACTTTATGTACAGAGCATATGGTTATATTTTTATTCTAATTTGTTACCATAATTAGAAAAAAACACAAATCATCACAGTTTCACCAATGTACTGAGCCTTAACCTAGTTCTATTTGAAGTTTGTATATTCAGTGAACAGACTTGTCAGGTCAAGCCGTGTTTCCACTTTATGTCCACACTTTCCAACTCACCTAACTTCTCTTGCCAGTGTGGCAATGTGCTGACATTATTAAATGTCGACACAACAATTCTTAAAAAGCAACAGTAAATATTAAACCTGGAAGAGAAATTTGGAAGTCTTTCATTCTTAGTGTTAATATTAAGAAGAAATAAGATATTAATTATATTTAACTACCAAACTCAGAAGCTAGAATATGAAGATAATTCTGATTTTGCTGTAAATAGACTATTGTATGACACATGGAATATGGTTCATTGAATTTTTGAAAATTGAATGAAATTAAATTTAATCTTACATGTAATTTGTACAGTGTTACAAAAATTGATAACAGTGATATTTTAAAGGTCTTCTTTCAAAATGTCAATAATCTTAAAAATCCTCTCTTTTGAGTGTTTTCCAGGTACTCCATTTGGCCTGAAAAGTATAATAATCTCAGATATTTAAACTCATATCACACATTTAATTGTTCCTACAATGGAGATATCATTTCATTACCTAGAGAACTAAATCAATTATAATATTCCACTTGGTCATATACTAAAATATTTTCATCCTTGAAGCTACTTGAACCTAAATATTTTCAATAGAAAATAGAGCTATCTGTTGCACAATTTCTTCTTCAATGCCTAACATGTAGGACATTTGCTATTACAAAATAAAAGAAATCTAATAAATGTTTGTAAACATGTCATGTTCAGAGATGTTCTCCATAGTTTGCTTCTGCAAATTTTGTTTTTCTCCTGAGAATCCTAGGGTAAATTTCTAAAGTTTCTCTCTTTATTTCTCAATAATAAATAATAAACAGCACAATGGCAACAAGAATTATGAATCCTGATATAAATTCTGTGTTAATTTACAGAAGAGTCTATATTTTCTAAATATGGATGTTAGTATTATATAAATGTAGATAAATTTGTAATGCAATACAGCAATATGAAAACTGAATAATAGTTTTAAATGATTAATATTTATTACACTTTTATTAGTTGCAGAAGAAATCATTTAAACCAAGTGGCTACAGTCATTTCTTTTCCTGCAGATTGTAGCAGACTAGAATTTATTATAGAAGGGCTTTTAAAAATAAAATATGCATATATAGATAGATAGATAGATTTGATGCAGTTAGATGATATTTACGAATGTTAGGCACAGTTGGAAGAATAAAATATCTTCCTAATTACTCTCATTCCATCAATAGCATCTATTGTCCATGACGTAGTATGTAACTGGATATGTTCTCAGTACAACAATGAAATTGCACATCTAGTCTATTGAACAGGATATATATATACATATATATATATATGTGTCTGTATATAATAGAATATATTTATTATTATTATATTTATTATTATATTTATCCTGTATATATCTTGGTGTTATTTTGATTTCTGCTAATTCCTTCTCTTCTTTCTCCTCCTACTTATTTTCTTTTTTATTACACATAATTATTGCACATATTTATGGGCTACAGAGTAATATTTCAATAGATGCACATGGCACAAACCTACCAAATATATTTAAATTATATTGCTATCTTTTTAGATCACAAATTCCCTTTAAAATATATACTTCAGAAAAACGCACAAGATAAAATATCCAAGAAGGTGATTTCTCCTAGATATTTTTTGGCTCAAACAATTATTTTAAATATTTTTTTAGTAGTAATCCATGCCAGATTGAGTGAAATTATAATGTCCTAAAGGGAGAATTAAAATAGAGATGTCTTGCAGATGTTTTCAGTGGAAAAAACCCATAGTTTCCAGATTAAATCCCTTACATTATAGTTGTCCAGAAAGCATTCTACAGGTTAGAGCTCTTGAAAGTTAGAACTATACTTCTGGAGGTAGTGAGTTGCTCAGCAGGTAGGAACAGAATAGATTTAAAACATATGGTGATGTTTAGCAGTGTAAAGCTCTAAGGAAAATTATTTTGCTCACCATTACTCAAATGATTTGGACATAGGTCTTTTAATTGCCTGAACTCTGTCTTTTAAATCTTAAATCTTAAAGGTTTTCCAAGTTATTATGCATTTTGTCATTAAGCAATACTTAACAAGCAAAAGTGAATATTGGCTCTGAATAAATAAACTAATAATCTCACTTCTCCAGGGCTTATATGAATTTTAAGATAAAGTTTGATTAATTTGTAATTCTATTTGTCATTATGCCAGAAAACCATTTTAAGCTTTGAAGTCACAGTTCTTTTAATCAAATTAATTAGTTTAAATCTAGAATGGATTCTAATAGTAAGATGCCAAGTAGGTATAGTTATTATTTTAAAACATCATACCTTGGAACAAAAATTTTTTGAACCTGACCTGTGCAGAGATGTCCTCAGTCTGACTGAAACCACCTGAGGTTAATGTAATGGGAACAGATATTCCTGGACACTTCTAAAAGTATTTCCTCCCAACTATTTATTTTTATTTGTCAACTGCTAGCCCGAGAGCACCAGGACTTGCAGAGCAGAAACTTAAAAATGTTTGTTTACTCCGGTATAATAAAAAGCAATGCATGATTGAAGCATGCTAGGTCAGGTAGTAACCACAGGAATGGTTTTGGAATAAAATTTTTAGAATGTATTTATCATATCACTTTTCTATTCAACCAGTTAATAAAAATTCATATGGACTCTTCTGGGACCTAGAAAAAGAGTGGTGAAATATTTCTTTACAATAGGCGAAGCCCTAAAATTACAGAAGCAAAAGTACAAGTTTATTTTTACAGCAGTGAAAATATGCTTTATGAGACTATGTCATTACACTTTGGTCCAAACTCATAAAATATGTAACACCATGAATGAGACTAGTGCAAACTATGGCCCAGATTATTGTTTTGTATCAATGATGAAATCTGTACCACTCTGGAAGAGGATGCTGATAAAGCAGGAAGCTATGGATATATGACAGTAGGGAGTTTCTGCTCAATTTTATTGTGAACCGAAACCTACTCTAAAAATAATGTGAAATTAATGGTAAGTCAACTAAATTGTGTGCAATAGAGTGATGCAATGGAAAATGTCCCAGGTCTGTTTTTGCTGGATTGTCAAGAAAGGAATTCTTGATATTTGAGTTGAGATCAGCATGATAAGAAGGCAGCTGTGCAAAGGCCCATACAGGTGTCTGGGAGCTTTCCAAGGAGTAAGCACATAAAGTGCAAAAGCTATACTGCACTCGGTTATTTCTGCAAAGAGAGTGACCAGCTGAGCCATAAATTAGAAAGGGGAGAGGAGTTAAAGAAAACTCATTTACTTTATGCATATTATAATGCAACAATCTTATTTTTTAAACAAACTTAGCAGTGAAATACATAATTTATCTGGTTTTGTAAGGTTGAAGAATATGGAGCAAGAATAGACTCAAGAAGTTCAATATAGAGACTTGCAACAATTTGTTCAGGTGAGAATTAATGGTAGTTTGAGTAAAGCTGACTCACTGAAGAAAATCAGGGATCTGGTTCAGGATATAATTTGGACAGTAAACAAGTTGGATAAGGAATATAAAAGGGAATAATGAAGGAGAGTGTGGCCCTTAATCATGATATGTCAACTTGAATAGATTAAGAGATACTTAGTAGATTAGTAAAGCACAGTTCTGGATGTGCCCATGCATGATTGACATGTACGTGAGCAAAGCAAGGGAGAAAGACTTACCCTGGCTGTGAGTGGCACTACCAATAAGTTGTAGCCTTGATGAAATAAAAAGAAGAAGAAGGAACTGTGCCCATTCTGAAGAGGTCCAGTCTTGAGTAGGTGCACTTTTTGCTGCCTTCATCTTCGGACATTGGTCTTCAGATCTCCAGTTTATTTAGGCTTCCAAATTATTCTCGAATTAGAGACTCTCCAGTGAATTTGTAGGCCTTTGACTTTAGACTGGTGCTGGATTGTTGATTCCCGTTTTTCTAGAGTTTTTTTGTCTTCTTGGAGTGAGAAATATGGGATCCTCTGGCTCTTTAGTGTGCAGACAAAAAGTATGGACTCTCTTGCTTCTGATCCTTCAAGCCTACCTAAGGAATTTCTTTGCATAAATATACATGTTTCCTATTGATTCTGTTCTTCCAGAGAACCCTAACTAATACAAAGAATTACTCCTAGAATTTTGGCCTGAATTATGTGGTGCTGATCTAAAATTTAGGCATGAGTAAGGATAGAAGATATCAATCACTTATATGATTGTTAAACATCTTAGTAACTTAAACTCTCAATTATTCTGTTTTGTAACTAAAGAAAAATACAAACTTTGTCATCTGAAAGTCATCAAGAAACAAAAGGCAGACCAATATTTACCTGTTTGATAGTGGAATACAAGTTTCTTAAAAAATTACAGCAAGTAGAAAATAAATTACAGAACAAAATTACAGAAGACTTTTGTGGTATCTCATGGTACTAGAGAACATAGTGTTTAATTAAAGAGGAAGTAATTCTTTCAAGTAATTTCCAGTCCAGTTAATAATTTCAGTTAAAAAAAAAAGACAAAGAATTGCTCATTGATTTGGCAATATGTAGTCACTGGTAGTCAGTCATTGACCTTAATCAATAACTTGACTACACTAATTGAATATTTTGGATTGAATAAGCTCATTGTAACCCCACTATCTAGATCAGTAATGAAGTTAATATAATGCCATTGGTTGAATTACTTACAAAAAATTCCTCCCTGAAGTGGTAGAAGAATTCCTGAGAAAAGATTAACCCAAAACACAGGTGTTTCTACAAACATAGGTACTAATGTGTTCTCTGTTTTTGACTTCTGTTATTGCATAAAGCCAGGAATTTCACAAGTACAACTATATGTTGAGTCTCTTTGTAAAAATCAGGCATCAAACTCAAGTTGGTGAATGTGAGTAACCTTTTGAAATTTGTTTTAAAACAAAAAATGGCTCTTACATAATTCAGCTTATGACAAAAAGAAGTACTGTGGTTCTCTGACTTTTTCTATATTCTTTCTATAACTTTATGTTATGCATTATTTCTGATACAGGGGTAAAGTGAAATATAAAATAAATTTCTTAATGAAATGTAAATGAGTAAGAGTGAACTCGAATGTGCCTATTCTGAATGTCAATCAGTAAACCATCTGACACAAAGCAAATTTCATTAAATAAATACAGATTTTTAAAAATGATACTGGGGGTTAAACACAGGGCCTACATCCTGACCTCTATGCACACCTTATTTTTATTTATTTTTATTTTTAAACAGAGTCTTTCTAAGTTACTAAGTTGCCTAGGCTGGGCTCTAACTTGTGATCCTTCTGCTTCAGTTTCTCAGAATGCTGGCACTAGAAATATGCAACAGTAAACTTGACTAAATATAGATATTTCTAACCTAAAAAGACATGATACCTATATAGTTCTATTTCACATTATACCTAAAGAGATTAACTTCCTTGGTATATCCTGGTCAAGTACTATCATGGTTACTAACCAATTACAAAGGATCCTGGAAACTGCTGGACAAGTGCAACATAAATAGTTATTTTTGACTTTTGTTTAAAATGCTTAATTTAAGTGATTTTCTTTTCAGTTTTTGAATGTTCCTTTCTATGACGTTTTAATTTTTTTAAAGATGCCACAATAAATTTATCATATGACTCCTCCTACTGAAAAGTGAATTTGAAAAGCACATGGAGTTTGTAGCACACCTACACTTTCCACATTGATGAGAATTCAGACTTAAAGAGAAAAAAAAAAAAGGATTGTTGATCAGGAATTTCTACCCTAACTTTGACTCCTTTATGATCGCTAATGAGTCACCTAAGTTCACCAGGCATCAATGTCTAAAGCAGAGAAGTCAAGAAAGAGATATGTTTGTTTTCTATAGCTCAGAGGCAAAGGCCAAAATAATAACTGAGTATTTGAATGGAAACAAGAGACCTTTTCCTTTCAAATAAAGTAGTTAGCTTTGAGTCTGGAATATTAATCTAGTTTACAAAAATCAAAGGTTTTAGTTTTGTCTCAAAACAGGAATAGCTCTATCCTATCACAAGTAACATAAAAGGCACATGTTTCCTATAAAAGTATAAAAATATCTATTTTAGTTTGAATGCTAGTGCCCACCAATGGCCTACCCATCACTAAAGACTTGGTACCCAGCCCATGGCACTGTTGGAAGGTGTGGGAACCTTTGAGTGATGGGAACTAGTGGGAGGTCTTAGGTCCTTAAGGGGATCCCTGTAGAGGATCCTGGGATCATTCTATCTTTATTTTCTGCTAACCTGAGTTAAGCAGCTTCCTCAGCCACATGCTCCCGTCATGATGTACTGCTTCTTCGTAGCTCTGACTCAATTGATCAACAAACTATGGAATGAAATCTCTGAAACTGTTATTTTTTAGAGCTTGAAACACTTCACTGTAAGCCCTCCTGGTCTTCAAGGTTTCCATAAAGAAATCTTTTGTGATTCTAATGTGTTTACTACCTTTGAATGTGATTTGTTGCCTTTCTCTAACAGCTTTTAAGATTTTGTCCTGGGACAGACTTCTGGAACTCTGAGTATAATGCAACATGGAGGGATTCACTTTTGGTCATGGCTCTTTGGTGTTCTTTGTGCCTTACTTGTCTGTATTTTTATTTGTTTCCCATATTTGGTAAGTTTTCTGCAATCATTTCTGTAATCAGATTATTTATGACATTTGTGTTGTCTTCTCATTTTTAACTTTCTCTAAGTATCTTTCATTAATCTTCTTTGTATCATCTAGCAGTTATTGGATCAACTTTTCATTTTCTCTTACTGGTTTTATGGTATCTTTGAGTAGTTTTTCTTTGGAGGCATCCCTGTTGTCTAGTTCTAAAATTCCATCCTCACATTGGTCTGACCTGCTGCCCATACATTCAATATGATTTTTAATTACCTGGATTTCTGATTGAAACAATTTTATGGACTCTAATACTTTCATCAACTGGTCAACCATGTGTTGTATCATTTTATTTAGCTCATCTAGCTTTTTATTAATGTCTTCTGAGAGCACCTGTATCTTTTGTATTATTACTTCCATTACCTGTTTTGGTATGTCTTCTCTAATTAGGCTGAATATTTTTTGAGCTGTGTTCTAACCTCCTCTGCTATGCTTCTGAATAATTCAGGTGTGTGGCTTATACTATTCTGCCCCTTGGTGTCTTCTGGATTGGCTTGGAAGTGGGTGGGGGATTTGGGGAGGCATTTTGTTGCCCTATCTTCCCATGTTTCTATGGTTTTTGTTTGTACATTTGATTTGTGCTGAGGATTGTAGGTGCATATAGACTAAAGACTTTATTGCTAGAAATGAAAGCTCTGTTTTTATTTTAAAGAGAAAGAAATAAAAACAATGATAGAGAATTCAAAACAAGATAATAGGAGATTAATAATATTTAATATATTGCATATTATTATCTTCAAAGTAGTTGCTCAGATTATAAGATATAGGCATAAAAAATTGATCAAACAATATAAACACAAACCATTCTTTTCAAGAAACTAATAGAAATTGGTAGTATAATTACCTAAGTTAACTTGTGCATATATATATATATTTTTTTTTTGTTTTGTTTTTCCCTTCCTTCTTTTCTTCTTTCCCTCATCCCAGTTTCTCTTTCCTTTCAAATAGTTTCTTCCTCTTAAACAATATATATTGTACATTTTGGATCTTATTTACTCTTTCAGCTTCTCACATTAGGGAGACAATATGATGTCTACGCACGAGTCTGATTTATTTCACTTATGAGTATGATCTCAAGTTGCATCCATTTACCTATAAAAATTTCCAGTTTGTCCTTCTTTATGGCTGAGTAGTACCCATTGCATAAAAATACCACATCTTTTTATCCATTCCTTGGTTGATGGGCATTTGGGTTGTTTCCAATATCAAGATATTACAGATTGTGCTGCTATAAACATGGGTGCACATATATTGCTGTGGTACGATGTTTTTAATTCTTCTGGGAAGATACCCAGAAGGGGAATAGCTGTATTGAATGGGACCTCTAATCCAAGTTTTTTGAGGAATCTCCACACTGATTTTCACAGTGGTTGCACCAGTTTACACTCCTGCCAATAGTGGAGAAGTGTTCTTTTTTCCCCACAGCCCTGTCAGCATTTGTTATTGGTTGATTTCTTGATGAAATCATTACCTTTCTTCCAGTGAACATGTTTAACCCCTTTGTTAAAGATAAGTTGGCTGAGTGTGTTTGTAGTTGTGTCTGCATCTTCTAATCTGTTCCACTGATCCTTGAGTCTGGTTTTTTTGCTAGTACCATGCTGATTTTATCACAGTAGATTTGTACTATAATTTCAGGTCAGGGACTGTGATGCTTCCTGCCTTGCCTTTGCTGCACAGGATTGCCTTTGCTGTTCTAGGTCTCTTCTTCTTCCAAATGAATTTTAGGAATATTTTCTCTAGATCTGTGAGGTATTCTAATGATATTTTGATCAGGATTGCATTAAATCTGTAGAATAGTTTTGGGAATATGGCCATTTTCACAATGTTGGTTCTTCTTATCCATGAGCAAGGGATGTCTTTCCATTTTCTGATGTCTTCTTCAATCTCCTTTTTCAGAGTATTGTAATTTTCAATGTATAGATATTTTACTTCCTTTGTTAGATTGATTCATAAGTATTTTATTTTTCTGGATGCTGTTGTGAAGTGTGTGGTTTCACTAATTTCTCTCTTAGTGAGTTTGTTGTTTGTGTATAGGAATGCTATTGATTTTTGAGTGTTAACTTTGTATGCAGCTATGCTACTGAATTTGCTTATTAAATCTAGAAGTCTTTTGGTGGAGTTTTTGGGGTCTTCTATATAAAGTATCATGTCATCTGTGAATAATAATTTAACTTTGTCTTTTTCTATCTTTGTTCCTTTCATTTCTCCCTCTTGTCTAATTGCTCTGGCTAATGTTTCTAGAACTATGTTGAATAAGAATGGTAATAGTGGATATCCTTGTCTTGTGTCTGATTTTAGAGTGAAAAGTTTGAATTTTTGTCCATTCAGTATGGTGTTGCCTGTTGGTTTGTTATACGTGGCTTTTATCTGACTGAGGTAAAGATCACATATTCTGATTTTCTGTAGGCCTTTTATCATGAATTAGTGTTGGACTTTATCAAAAGCTTTTTCTGCATCTATTGAGCTGATCATGAGATTTTTATCTTTGGCTCTGTTGCCATGCTGTATTACATTTATTGATTTGTGTATGTTGAACCATCCTTGCATTCCTGGGATGAATCCCACTTGGTCAGGGTATATAATCCTCTTGATTATTTATTACATTCTGTTTGCTAGTATTTTATTGAGGATTTTTGCATATTTTTTTCTTAGGGAGATTGGACTGTAGTTCTATTTTTTGGTTGGGTCTTTATTTGGTTTTGCTATCAGGGTAATACTTGCCACCAGGAATGAGTTAAGGATGTTAGCTTCCCTTTAAATTTCACTAAAGGTTTTGAGGAGTATTTTCATTAAATCTCTAAATTTCTTGTAGGATTCAGCCATGAGTCCATCAAGACCTGGGCTTTTCTTGTTGGTAAGTTTTTAATTATGTTTTAAATTTCATTAACTGCTATTGGGTTATTCAGAATTTTTATATCTTCTTGATTCAGCTTTGGTAATTCATACATTTCTAAGAATCTGTTCATTTCTTCTGTGTTTTCAATTCTATGAGAGTAAAGATTTTCAAAGTAGGTATTGATGATCTTCTGAATTTCCACAGGATCTGTAGTGATTTCACACTTTTTATTCCTCAATGCATGAATTTGAGTGTTTACTTTCCTTTTTTGATAACATTGGCTAAGCATTTGTCAATTTTATTTATTCTTTCAAAGAACCAACTCTTTGATTCATTAACTCTTTGTAATGTTTTCTTAATCTCAAGTGCAGTAATTTCTGCTCTGATCTTTATTATTTCCTCTCTTGTATAGGCTTTGGGCTTGACTTGCTCTTCTTTTTCTAGAAGCTTGAGTTGCAGCATTAGGTTGTTTATTTGTGCTTATTCTGTTGTCCTGATATTCACCACTATAAATTTCCCTCTTAGCATTGCTTTCATCGCATCCCACAGGTTCTGGTATGTTGTATCTGCATTTTCATGTGATTGTAGATATTGTTTAATTTCTTCTTTAATTTCATCTGTGACCTATTGGATTTTCAGGAGGGTGTTATTTAATTTCCATGTATTTATGGGATTTTAGTTGTTTCTTTTTCATTAGTTTCCAATTTCATTACACTGTGTTCAGATAATATGCATGGGATAATTTCAATTCTTCTGCATTTACTTAAGCATGTAGTATGGGCTAGTAGATGGTCTATTTTAGAGAAAGTCCCATGTGCAGCTGAGAAGATATGTATTCTGATGTGTGGAACACCGTAAACATCTACTAAGTTCATTTGTTCACAGGTTTGGTTCAGTTCTGTTATTTCTTTTCAGATTTTTGTACATTTGATCTATCTTTTTGTGACAATAGGGCATTATGTTCACCATAACAGTTGTGTTATTGCTTATTTGATTTTTCATATCTATTAATAATTGTCTTATATAGTTGGGTGATCCCCATTTGGCGCATACCTACTTATGATTGTTTTCTCTTCCTCTTGAATTTTTTCCCAACAAGTATGTAGTGAATTTTTTATCTTTTGATCTCTCTTAGTTTGAAGTTCACATTGTCTACAAACAGAATAGCTACCCCTGCTTTCTTCTGGGTTCCTGTTGCATGAAATATTTTCTTCCATCCTTTGACTTTCAGTGTATGAGTTTCCTTTAGAGTTAAAGGTGTTTCTTGCATACAGCACATTGTTGAATCTCATTTCTTGATCCATTCCACCAATGTGTTTCTTTTGATTGGTGAATTGAGGCCATTTATATTGATGGTTATAACTGATATGTATTGGCTTTCTTTTGTCATGCTATTTTCCTGCTGTTGTTTCCCTGCTTTTTCCCAATGTTTAATTGCTTGCCCTGCCTGGTTGTTTCTTTCTGTTGTTTTTTCTTGGAATTTTAGTCATTTTTATCTCTGTGTAGAATATCTTTTAGTACTCTTTGTAGTGTTGGTTTGGTGGTCATGAATTTCTTTTTTCTTTGTCATGGAAGTATCTTATTTCTTCATTAATTTTAGAAGATACCTTTGCAGGGTATATCAATATGGTTTGGAAGTTGTTTTCTTTCAGCACTTGAAATATTTCAGTCCAATTTCTACTTGACTTGAAGGTTTGTGTTGTGAAGTCTGCTGTGATTCTCCTGGGCTTTCTTTTATAGGTGATCTGTTTCTTTTCTCTAACAGCTCTTAATATTCTGTTCTTGTGCTGAATATTTGGGATCTTGATTACTATATTTCTGGTTGTAGATTTATTTTAGTTATGGCTAATTGGAGTTCTATGGGCCTCACTTATCTTCTTGTCAAATTCTTTTCCCATACTTGAGAAAATTTTTGCTATTACCTGTGCAAACATTTTTTAATGTCATTTGTGTTTACTACTGCTTTTTCATTGACACCAATAATTCTTATATTATTTTTCTTTGCATCATCTTGAAGCTGTTGAATTGTTATTTCCTGATCTTTTGTGATTTTCAAGAGCTCTTTCCTTTCATGATCTCTAGCTGAGTTCCTGTCTTCAAAGTCTTCAAAGTCTGTCTTTAGTTTTGTTCCAGGGGTTTGGTCAGGCTTCAATAGAATTTTTTATTTCCTGTATATCTGTGTGAATCCATTTCATGTGTTCTATTTTTTTCCTATACTGATCATTCATGGTTTCCATCCTCTTCCTATCATCATCTATTTTTTATCTATCTCTGCTCTAGATTTGCTGATCAATTCCTTTATGAATGCAGACATTTCTTTTTTACCCGAGAGATTTTTTTTTATTTGATTTCCTCTATAGCCTCATGTGTATTTTTCTTTACTTTAATTGCTGTCATTTCAGAAATATCATGTGTGTGTCTTCCACTTTCCTCTATCTCATTGTCTCTTGGAGTTGTTCTGGGTGGGCTGGAGGTCTGAGGTTGCATTTTGCTTCTGTGTCTTATCATTTTCTACTTCTAAAGTTTTTATTTTGTGGTCTGTGTCTATCCTTGTAAGTTTTTGTAGTAGCTACCTATGTCACTAGTATCAAGTACTCTCTAGGAAAAGTTTGTTCCTCCAGGATGTCTTCTGTGTGTAGGTGGTTCTCGGCTTGTGTCTTTTGCAAGATCCTACCTTCCTAGATAATTAAAAGTGAGATGTTGTTATTTGCTTGGATCTGTCCCCAGTTCTTTGGTGCTGGGCTGTGGTGAGGTTTTTGACCCAGGGCTTCCCAGTATTGTTACAGAAGGGAGAACAACTGATTACAATAGACATGATATCTTAGCTAAAGTAGTATAATTAGCAATAACAATAGCATCAAGCACAGATTAGAAACCAACAAACTGTGGTAGCTATTAATTTTGTACCTTAAACCATAGAAGCAATATTTACAATTATATAACAAAACCAATTAAAAGTTGGGAGCTTGTATTCAAAGTGTTTCCCCTTGATAGAATGGTTTTAAAAAGTGGTGGGGTGATTTAAAAGGATAGTGGATAATACAAAGATTCCTGAAAAGAAAGCAGAAGCAAGGCTGGAGGACAAAGGATGATCACACAAACTTTGGAGAACTAGAGCAGATGGTAGAAGACAAAGAATGAGGGAGTAGGCAGAGGATTATCTGAACTTGGTCTCTGGGTTTGGGGCTTTGGATTACTTTTATTTGGCTAGAGTACTCCCCAGCTCTTTAGAAAAGAGAGAAGGAAAAAAAAGAGAACATAAAAGGGAAAAGGAAGAAAAAAAAGAAGAAAAAGAAAAGAAAAAAACAAAACAAAACAAAAAAAGAGAGAGAATGTGGCAGTCCTACTCGCCTGCTTGTATTCTGAGTGTCTTTGCACCCAAGCACAACAGTGTTACACCTAACTTACCACATGTTGGCTCATAGTGTTATCGTTGCTTTAGACTTTTCATGTCTTTAGTCCCACTTGCTTCTCTTGTGTGCCCTATTTGGACCCTACTGTGTTCCTGCAATTCCCTCTGGTTTCTGGGTCTTCTCAGTCATGGCAGCAGCAAGGGGAGAGGCTGTTCTTTGGGCCTTCAGCTGTGGTTTACCTGAGTCACAGTTGCAGTGATCATGATGGGAGTGGCCCATGCAGTTGGGTTGTGTGGAAGAGATGGTAGTGGGAGTGGCTGCCATCTGTGCTATTCATCTGGTTTTCATGGCAGAGATGGTGCTGGGAGGGGCTCATGCTGTTCACTTGGGCTGCAAGACAGAGATGGAGGTGGAAGTGGAAAAAGCTTTTTAATTGCTTTTCAGTGATGTACTTTAGGCACAGCGAATTGTAATCCTTTGACACAGCCCCAAGAGTCAACCACCTTGGTTATTTTGGGAAAAGAGGATGCAGCATGGCTTGTTCAGCAACCAAGTTCTTCAGGAATGTAATTTAGTATTGTTAATTTTACAAAGGCAAGATAGTGTAGAAGGATACAATTTCAGCGCTCAAAAATCAATAGTGATCCTGTACACCAGTAACAAACTGACCAGGAGTGAATTTAGGGGAAAAAAATACTCCTCACAATAGTTTCAACAAAAATGAAATACTTAGAAATTAAGTGAACCAGGGAAGTGAAAGAGCTCTACAATGAAAATGAAATTTCTCTGAAAAAGGAGATTGGGTAGGATACAAGAAAATGGAAAAATGTTCCCTGTTTCTGGATAGGCCAAACGAATACATTCAAAATGGCTCTACTTCCAAAACTGTTACATAGACTTAACACAATTCCTATCAAAATGTCAATAACATTCATTACAGAACTGAAGAAAGCAATCATAAAATTCATTTGGAGCCAGAAGAAATCTTGAGTAGCATAAGCCATTCTGGGCAACAACACCAGGGTAGGGGCATTACAATCCTGGACTTCAAGTTATACTTTGAAGCGACAGTGATTAAATAAATTAATGGTACTAGAATAAAACAGACTTGTGAACCAAAGAAACAATACAAGATACAGAAATAAGTCCAAGCACACCCAGGTATGTTATCTTTGATAAAGGGGCCAAATCCCTTCACTAGAGAAAAGATAGCCTCTTTAATATATAGTGATTGTAAATTGATTATCTGCATGCTGAAGGTTGAACCTAGAATCATATCTGTCACCATGCAATAAATTAAAATCAAAATAGATCAAAGTTCTAAACATTAGAACTGAAACACATAATCTGCTGGAAGGCAAAATATGTATAACCCTTGAAGACATAAGTGTAGGTAAAGACTTTCAAAGCAAAATCCCAATTGCACAGGAAATAATACCATGAATCAACAAATTAGATGACATCAAATGAAAAACCTTTGGCACAGCAAAGGAAACCACCAATAAACTGAAGAGAAATAAGACTGATATCTAGAATATATAATGAAGTCAAAAAATTAGACCGCCCCTAAGTTTACAGACCCAAGAAATAATCGGTATCTGAAATGAATAGACACTTCTGAGATGAAATACAAGAGGTGAATATATATATAAAGATTCTTCAATATTACTAGGCATTTGAGAAATGCAAATTAAAACAACACTGAGATTCCATATCATTCCAGACAGAGTGGCTACCATCAAGAAATCAACCAATAACAAATGCTGGCAGGGTTGTTGGGAAACAAACAAACAAAGAAAAAAACACTCCTCCACTTTTGGTGATAATGTAAGATGACACAAACGCTATGTATATCAGTATGGAGATTCCTCAAAAACTAAATATTGAACTGTGTTTCACTCATCTCCTCCCCTTTGAAGTAACTTCTCAAAAGAGTTAACAACATCATACTGATAGATGCATACCCATGTTCATAGTGGAGCAATTCATAATAGCTTAATCTTGGAAATAGCCTAGATGTCCATCAACAGATGATCAGATAAAGAAAATGAGATATCTTTACATAATTGAGTGCTATAATTGAGGATAAATTTGAGTCATTTGTAGGAAAATGGATGCACCTTGATATCATAATGTTAAGTGAAGTAACTCAGGCCCACAAGTTTAAATATCACATGGTTCTCTTTTATGAAAATCTCAATATATATAAAGTACAAATGAAAGACAGCTAATGAAGAAAGAAAAAGAATAAAGTTATTAAAATTTAGTATGGCCACTGTATCTAAAAGTGTTTCTTGACTTAGTACAATTGTCTTACTTGTTTTGTATGTTCTTTGGTCTATTAGTCTGGTTTTCAATTTGTATATATGATAATTTAACTTTATAAGGTCTTATTAAAGAAGTGAATCTGATGGTGGACATACAAAATGTGGTAGATGGAAGGGGAAAAAACAAGTTGAACTGTGTTATGTACATGTATAAATTCCCTACAGTGAATGAAATAATGGTATATGACAAATATATTCTAATAAAATATTTAAAAAAGAAATCTCCAAAACTATAGAAAAAATAAACTTTTCCACCTTAAGTTGATTATCTCAAGATTTTTATT
Source organism: Erethizon dorsatum (assembly GCA_028451465.1). Taxonomy (NCBI): domain Eukaryota; kingdom Metazoa; phylum Chordata; class Mammalia; order Rodentia; family Erethizontidae; genus Erethizon; species Erethizon dorsatum. Next base: position 74,145,642 of record CM051836.1, on the reverse strand, counting down.
ACAATAATAAAAAGATGACGATTACACTTCAGAATCAGTGCTTTTTAAACATTTTTAGTACAATTTTCTTGCTAAAATATAATTCCTGAAAGAAATTAATATTTAATTTAGATAAGTAAGTGATGTTTTATTTTCTTTGGGAATGTTGGAAAGAACGTGACTGACTTGATATACCTTCTGATCTCTGTCAGTAGTCTCAGGTATATTTTTGATTAGAATATATATTTATTTAATTAAACATCTTATATAAATAACATTTTAATTTTATAAAGTTAATAAATATGTAAGCTACTTAAAATATTGCACTCAGACATTTCTGTTCTGGATCTGTCTTAGGCAAGACTGGTGTTAGGCTAATTTGCACAGAAGATAACAAGAGCTTGTTGGTTACACATTTTCTGATTTGTATTTCTTACTTTTTAAAAAATTCTAAACTATGTAATTATTTCTTTACATTTCTTAAGCTTCCTTGTGACCATTATTTGATTTTCTTACTTTTCCAGGAAATCTATTTTGAACTAGGCTTTTAATTCATACCACACCTTTATACTTATCCGAATGTTGGCCATTCCTTTAATGCTTTAAAGTGGTGAATTTATTCATTTCTCCAGTCCTAATAAGTGATTGTTTACAAAGACAGAGGCAATAGCTGTAACACAAAGACAAATGGTACATGTTTTATCTTTTCGAAGAAAGTATAGAATAAGTCACCAAATAAGAAAATAAGTAAGCATGCCTATAATGCAAGTTATTTAAAAGGATCACAAGTTCAAGCCCAATCTGAAGCAAAGTAGTGACAACATATTTATAAAACAAATACATAAATGTAAGAAAGGGGCTGAGGATGTAGCTTAGTAGTAGATTGTTTGCCTAGCACACACGCAGCCCTGGGTTTAACACCCAGCACAGTTAAAAGAAAAAAGAAACTTTAAGTCACCTTAGAAGTTATACTTAGATGCAATAGACCTTAAAGCCATCCACAGGAATATTCTGATTGTTGATGACAATGCTATTTGAGTGTTAAATGACTCTGAAAGCACTTTGCAAAGATCAAGAACTTCAGAATATGAAATGGTAATAATAATAATAATAACTCTTTGTTTTACAGGACTGTTAAGTCCAGACTGTAGAAAATAAATAAGTTGTAAACCAAAATAAATTCAACTAAGTTAACTCATTTCTCTTATTTCCCTCTTCACTTCATTTTAAATACTATATTTCTCACACAAATGTATCACTCTTCCTGGGAGAAGAAAACTCAAATCCCTTGATCTCTGCTTTAGCCTCAGCTAGAGACTAAAATACAATTTTTGAAAAATAATAGGCAGAAGTACTGTATTAGATTTCCTCAATAGTTTCTTTTTCTAATCTAGTGCATAAAGAAAAGAAGTAATGGAGACATTTAATTATTATACCTGAAAAAGAGAAAACATCAGAGAGGGAGGGAGGAATACGCAGGAGATAATTGGTATCTTTCCAATTTCATATTTTATGGTTTAGTGCAGTGTTATTTTGTGTGGCTATCAGTGATTTTAATACCAATTCTTACTACAAGTGGTCTTTGTGCAATTTAAGGGGAAAAAGATGTTCTTATTAAAAAACCATGATATAAATATCCACAGTAGTACAAAAATCTCACAAATCTTGAATATATCTACTGTGATTGCAAAACAAAAGTATATGTAGTAAATAACACAGTATTAGGAGTTATAATCATAAATAATTCTTTCAATAACTTAAATATAACAATCATAATAATATTCGTCATTTACTGTGAACTAAAGCAAAATATATGTGAGGTATGTTCAAATAAAAAATAGCTTGACGTATCTAAGAAGATAAAATTGTGGCCTTCGAATCATCTGTTTTATAACAAAATTAATCAGTTTGTCACCATGCCGTTTTATAATTAATGTCTCACTGTCATATATGTATATTGAAAATATACTTATGAAATAATTATTGAAAATAGTGTATCAAAACACTTAGTGTGGGATTCCATTGTGCAAAGTATTGGCACTGCAACATTCATTAGGATAACTGTATGTTGTACTTGATGAGTTTTGAAATATATGTTACAAGGAATATATTACATTTATTAATTAGTATTAAGATTAAAAATAGCATTTCTATGAAATGAATTATATAATAAAATGTATAAGCAGTGATATAGAATAACATAAAACATATTTTAGAAATTTTCTTCTTCATCCTTTTAAAAATTTATTGTTACTTTGCTGCTCTCTGGGCTTTAACTCAGAAGATTAATGTTTATAACTTTATATTTTGTTGCATTTTATTTATTGGTTCATATTCTAACTCATAGTAAAAATGTCTGGTTTCTGAGCCTTGAAGGCTTGTTCCAGTTTGTAGGACAAAGGTGTTTTCATACCTTAGAGCATTGTATTACTTTGCATTTTTATGCAACGTTTAGAATTTTACTCATAATTTCAGATTATTTTAAAGTGTTTCATTCCATAGTTATCCTTTGATAACATAACTAGTCAAGGGCAAGTGATACAGCTAAAGTGACTCCATTTTCTTTTTTAGATCCTATTTTGTCTTCACTTAACCCCTAGATGCACTCACCTCCAACCCTGTTATATATTAAGGGACTAATCTGTAGATGAACTCACTCTTTAGACCCCTTCTCAGTTAACCATAAAACCCTTAAAAGGAGGAACAATCTGTTACAGCAAACAGACCAGATGTTTGGAGAGGGTCTTGTGATAAATCTAGTGATGTTCCTGTGAAATTCCAGAAAGATTATGTGGTGTAATGTGGTTGCTAATGTTATGGGAGGGGGAACTTGTGGGGAACTTGTGATGTATAAAAACCCCTGAGAACAAAGACTGTGTGATTGATGTCTTAACTGAAGCTAGGACATCATCTGCCAGACAACAAAAGAAAGCTCCTTTTGTCCATACTCAGCCTTTGTGAGTGATTCTTGTAATTTTGCCATAACACAAGGATGGATTGAAGATCTTATAAATTACAGAACTACTACTGAACATACTACACATAAATTTTGCACTGAATTGATTACAAAGAGCAAAATAAATATGTAGAGTATGAAGGTTATTTTTCATATAAGAAAATAATATTTGTATGTGTTTTCCACTAAATAAAACCTACTAAAATTTTTATTTAAATGTTGAAATCATGTTGTCCAAGAAAGACTATATTCTGCTTGTTTTACTTACCTACCATTACATAATTCTCTAATTATATTATTTTGCTATGAATTAAATTTATTTTTACATTTTAGGTATACATAATGATTGCATTCATTCATTATAGGGCATTTGTACCTGTACATGATATAACAATTTTTTTCTATTCTCTTACTGTCCCTTTTTTTCCCATTCCCCTACCCTCCTTATTTACAAAAGCTTTATTTCCATTTTTCCTTCTTTCCTCATTTACTTTTCTTTTCCATTCCTTTCTTTTGCCTTCCACCATCCCTACTTTCCCTTCCCATTTGAACATTTTCTGTCAATTTCATGATATCTATTATATGTATTGGTTAATATTTACATTTTTGGTTTCTCACACCAGAGAGACAATGTGATATTTACACTTCTGTCTGATTTATTTCACTTAAAAGAATGGCCTGAAGTTTCATCCATTTAGCTATACATGTCTCAAGCATATCCTTCTTTATGGCAGAGTAGTACTCCATTGTATTAAAAAAAAAAAACACCTTCTTTAGCTAGTCATCAGTTGATGGGCATTTGGGCTATTTCCAAGATTTGGCTATTACAAATGATGCTACTATAAACATGGGTGCATATTTATCACTGTGGTATGATGCTCGTAATTCTTTCAGTAAGATATCAAGAAGAGCAATAGCTGGGTAGAATGGAATCTTTAGTCCTAGTTTTTTGAGGAACCTCCACACTGATTTGCACAGTGGTTGCACCACTCTACACTCCCACTAACAGTGGAGAAGGTTTCCTTTTTTTCCCCACAACATGATAGCATTTGCTATAGATTGATTTCTTGGTAATAACCATTCTTTCTGGGTTGAGATGGAATCTGTGTTGTTTTAATTTGCATTTATCAAATAACAAATGATGTTGAACATTTTTTCACATATTTATTGGCTGTTGCTACTTCATTTGAGAAGTGTATATGCATTTCAGATGGCCATTTTTGGATTGGGTTTTTAAATTGGGGGTTCTTACTTTTTGAGTTCTTTATACATTCTAGATTGTAGACCTTTGTCTGAGAAACAGCTGGAAAAATTTTTTTTCTACTGTGTGCATTGTCTCTTCACACTGTTGGTGGTTTCTCTTGCTGTGCAAAAGCTTTTTAATAAAGACACTTTCAAAAGTGTCCAGGAAGGTTTCTGTGTCCTCAGTTTTGTTCCATTGATCCATATACCTGTTTTTGTTAAAGTACCATGTCATTTTTATCACTATTGATTGGTAGTATATCTTGAAGTTAGGTATTGCTATGCCTCCTGCTTTGCTCTTGCTGCCCAAAATTGCTTTTGCTATTCTGGGTCTCTTCTGGTTCCATATGAATTTTTGGATTGTTTTTTCTAGGTTTTTAAAGTATGCAGTTGATATTTTAAAGGGGACTGCACTGAATCTGTATAACAATTTTAGAAGTATGGCCATATTGACAATATTGATTCTGCCTATCCAGGAGCAGGGAACATCTTTCCATTTTCTGATGTGCCTCTTTAATTTCCTTCTTCAGAATACTATATTTTGCTTTGTAGTGTTCTTTCACTTCCTTAGTTAATTTAATTCCTTGATATTTTATTTTTCTTGAAGCTACTGTGAACGGCATTATTTTCATAATTTATTTCTCATCCCATTCATTGTTGGTGTTCATATATCCTAATAACTTTTTGCATAGGTCTTGCATCTTCCACAAGCAATATTCTTTTTCATAAATACCAGGGTCAAATTGCAGTCTTCACCATATTGTGCTGTATGCAACATTTGAAACACTTCATCATTCTCTTCATCTTAAAACAACTATATACTCGTTAATTTACAGATAATGCTTCATGCTCTTCCTCCTAATCCTATATCACTTATTTTTTATTGAAACACTTTTTTTGTTAGATAGCAATTATTCTCCCAAACTCCAAAGTTGGGAATGTGTGACACTTCTATGTTAATATTTTGCTTGTTTTTACCACTCACTCTCTAGGATATCTCATTAAATAACATGACTTATTAATTAAAATAATTTATTTTCTACTTACCTCAAGTTTTAAATCACCAAATCTCTGCAATCAAATCCCAGAAACCATAGTCTTCTATGATTTGACACTGTTGTTTGATCTCTAAAATGTCTCCAAATCTAACAGTTTTTCCTTCCCAAATACCTCTCCAACAAAAAAATACAAATAACCAAGCAATAAACCTGATCATACCCATCCTTTCCCATATAAAAAAAATTCATATTTATTGTCATTCACTCATCCTCCACCTCAAATATTTATTCCAACCACTAAACCGTCTGGATCTACCTGAAAAGAAATAAAGTTCAATATAGAATTTGGGCAATTACTTCTACCAGTAATCTTGATCAGAGTCTCTGTAACCTATTATGCTCTCCTATTTACTCTCTCAGTCTCCATCATAAAGTTTATACTGAACAAAATAATGTGTATGACCTTGGCAAAATAGTGTACTATCTAAATTTAGACCTGGATAAAAATATAGATATAGTCACAGAAGATAATTGAACAATAATGTTTAATAAATGCCCCTTTCATACATTGGTTTCCTTTTGTCGATTTTTTTTCTTATTCATTTTGTTGGTATGATTCAGATTTACATAATGATCACATTCATCATAGGGAATTTGTACCTTCTTCATGTCTCAAAAGACATAAACCATTCTTCATGTTACACACATACACACACTCATACTTCCTCTCTGAGTTTAAGTATAATAATCTACCTGCATCAGGTTTTCTTGTTCTTCTTCAAAATATGAAACAGTCTTTGTAGTGTTAGATGTTAAGATAGATACACTACCAATTTTACTTAGTTCATTGAAGAGTAAGGTTTGAGCCAATAATGTTTGGACAATTGAATGCTAATGTCTGGTATCCTGAATGATTAACCTAAAGATAATAATACGTAATGCATTAACCATTGTTACCCTCATATTATGTTGTTTTGAAAATTTGTTCTTTTTTTGATTTGTTTTGTTTTTTCTTCTCTTTAAAATAAAATAATAGGGGCCAGTGAGATGGCTCAGCGGCATAAGCGCCTGCCTGGCAAGTGCGAGGGCCCGAGTTTGGCTCCCGGATCCCACATACGAAAAAGGGGCCGGTGATATCGCTCAGAGGCACGGGTGCCTGTTGGTGCGCGAGGTCCTGAGGTCGACCCCCCGGTACCCACACAAAAAAATAAAAATAAAAATAAATAAAATAAAATAATAGGCCGGTGAGATGGCTCAGCGGCGTAAGTTCCTGCCTGACAAGCGCGAGGGCCTGAGTTCGACTCCCAGAACCCACATACGAAAAAGGGGCTGGTGATATCACTCAGCAGCATGGGCGCCTGTTGGCGCACGAGGTCCTGAGGTCGACCCCCGGTACCCACCAAAAAAAATAATAATAATAATAATAAAAAACCAAAAACAATAAAGCAAAAAAAAAAGAAATGAAATAGTCTTTTCCTTCGGGGTCTTTGCAGAGCTTTGTTCTTTGCTTGACGATCAACTACCTGACTAGCATGTTCTCTATATTACCTTTTAAAATCCATCTTATCATATCTTGTCCAGACTTTTAAATTCAACTAATGTAAATTGGAATGTGCACTGAATTAAATTATCTTTTCTGTCCTACTCACTGGGCTTTACATATGTCAGTAGAATTTATTTTATGTCAAAACATGTTTTGTATTAATAATTTTAATTCTATTAAATGGAGATCTTTATATTTTATAGATTTTTAGATCTTATAAATTTCATAATCACTGATTTGAGCAAGAAGCTAGAATTGGAATATAAACTCCAGTAAACTTTAATGGAATATGTGAATGAGTTATTGAATTAAATGCTAAACTTTTCTGGTAATTTCAGTCTGCATTAATTGCCAATATATGTGTTACAAAAGTAAATGACAATTTATTCCTTAATTATGTTTACCATGATTCACTTCTTTTCCTTTTCTTGTTCTATCTTTGCCCACATTTGCCCGAGATTCTAAATTTGTCACTGATTCATGGTAGGTTGTCTATTATGTAACAAGTCTGTATATTTTCATATGCTATTCCTATCATATGGAATTCATATGATCCCCTGCATCTTCTTGGTAATTGCACATTCAACCTTCAATACCTTCATATTTCTCCTCTGTGAGTTCTTTTTTATTTTATCAGTTATTACATCTTTTTTCATGCTAACTATGTGACATTATGGACTTTCTACGTTCAATTATCTCCTGAAAATTCTTATGTTGAAATCAGAGTATGACTATATTTGGTAATAAAATGACTGACAACAATTAGCTAAATAAGGTCATATAGGAATAGATTGGGTCCCTATTCCAAAGATAGTAGTCCTTATTAAAAAGAGAAATTTGAACATATTCATGTGCATAAGATAAAGATGAAACTGAGGTTAAAAAAAAACCCTAATGCAAAAGAAAAGTGATGACTGACAGCAAATCTGCAGAAGCAAGAAGTGTGACATCACACAGAGTCCTCTCACAGACTTCAGAATGAATCAACACTTCCAACATCTTAACCTTAACTTCTTACTTTCAAATTGTAAGATAACGAATTGTTAATGAACACATCCAGTCCGTGGTACTTTGTTATAGCCATTCTAGCAAACTACCAGTTTTTTCCCTCTACAAATTTAAGGTCTTATTTTGTGTCTCATTGACCTTTGTATAAATCCACTGAACTCCAGCAAAACCCCCAAATCAGACATAGCATCAATGCAATGAATAAATAAAAGAATGAGTAATTAAATGATGTAACAGTAAAAAAATAACTAATGATTACTGTACCTTGAGTTTGTAAAAGGAGTGAAGAGACATTTGGAAGTGTTGCAAGACATAAAAAAGAGCAAAATGAGATCCCAATTATTCCACTGAAAACTTGCATAAACACTTAAATTTATGTGGCATATTTCAGTACTACAAATACTCATTTCTAATGTAATTTTATTTACCTAAACCCACTTTCTTCACAGTTGCTTCAATGAGACTTTTGCATGAATATTTTGTTTGAAAATAATTTCTTTGTGAGTGATTACCAACAGAATTCCCTATATCCAATTTCCTATGTAAACTTCTATGACAAATGCCCTGACACTTCTGTCTGCTCATATTGATTAAATCTATTATCCCTTATCTGTGTATAAGAATTTTCATTTACTAGGGACATGTACTGTAGAAATATGCCTTCTGGATATGTATAGTTTTACTTCTGATTTTAGAAATAATTAAATATGTTGTTCTGATTTCACTCTAACTTCAAAAAAAGGTAGAGTGTTATAAAGGGGTCAAGATCAAAATGCTATTATGAAATAAATTTATAGCACATCTGAGACTGAGGAAATTTAAGGAGATGTAAACAGATATTAAATGGAACTGCTCTGTGCTAGATTTTTCTTTGGCCATATTTGATAACATTTTAGATTGCTGCTCTTTGTAGGAATGTGTGCAAAATGATTTGCATGGCAAGTCTCCAAGTCATCAGAGAGTAATAAAAATGAATTTGATCACACTTAGGTAAATCATCAAGCAAGCTGATTGCTTGGGACTATTTCAATACTAGAGCAATGGGATGCACATGCCTTACAAATTATATTTTAACTACTGAAAGACCATGCAAAAACTTGAAAGCTGATCCCTAGCTGACCATAATAAATTTATTTGTGTAGAAATCTGGCAAACATCTACTTGGAAACCTCAGCAAATCTAGGAAACTGATAAAGTGTGTGGGCTGTGGGTATCATTGTCATTTTCATTTAAATCCCATTAAAGAGTATTTGTAACAGTATCTTGGTTTAAAAGTTTAGTATAAATTCATTACAGTCCTCTTCCAACACTGATAAATGCTGTCCAGTTTAATTTATGTAGTTTCATTCTCAAAGTATTTGTCAACTAGTGGTGGCAATGCTCAACTTTTATTTCTATCATGGATTCTAGCTTGGGCAGCATATTCCTGATTATAACAGGTACATAAAGAGCATATATACAATGTTTTCAAATCGTCAGTTTTTAAAATTCATTTTATAGGGCCGGTGAGATGGCTCAGCGGCGTAAGCGCCTGCCTTGCAAGCGTGAGGGCCCGAGTTCGACTCCCGGATCCCACATACGAAAAAGGGACTGGTGATATCGCTCAGTGGCATGGGTGCCTGTTGGCGCGCGAGGTCCTGAGGTCAACCCCCCGGTACCCACAAAAAATAAAAAAATAAAATAAAATAAAATAAAATTCATTTTATAGGAAATAAACCTAGTATTGTGGCATTTTAAGAAATATCTTCTTCATAGTTGTGATAACTCATTAAGCCTCCAAGAATTATATTTTTCACAGAACACCATTTTCAAACTTAATAGAAATTCCACAAGGAAAATACATATTAGTTAAGAGAAAACTACAGATTTTTTATTCTGTATGTATTTATAGTTTCACAAGTATAGCATGGAAACTACTGAGTTCCCTAAATTTTGGAATTCTAACCAACCCATGCTTTTCCCTTGTTTATCTTTGAAACTACAGGTAAGAAAATATGCTTATTTAAATGTATTTCTAAAATGTATCTAGAGAATAGAGGTATTTCTAAGGTATTAGAAAGAAATCTGTAAACTACTAGCATAATTAAATTTCAGTTAAATCTAAATCTGAAAGAGCACACATAAAAAAATTTACCCAGTTCACATTCAACAGTTCTTTTAAAAGATAGTATTAGTGACTTGCAGTCTGCCATATTATGATGCAAATAGCACCTTGAGAAAGCTAAATCTCTCCATATTCTACTTAGCTAAATGCATTCTGTGTCCTAGAAGTGATATAGAAAAAAAAAAAAAAGAAAAATCTTCTCACAAAAATAAAACTTACTTGTCACAGAGAACGGTGCAGTTATAACAAGTGCAACAGCTTAAACTATCACTTGCAGAGCTCCTGGACCAAACACTCATTTACTTGGCACCCATTTGCAAGTGGAACAGGCTGACCAACTCATAAGCAGGCAACCTGCCATCCTAACAGATGGTTGTGTATATTTCCACCCAAAAAACCATGAATGAACATCAGATGTGTTTGCTGAGGGCAGGAATCCCAATCAAAGATGTCCAAACAGCTGTTTGTCCTAAGGTTATGAACCCAGGTTTGAAGGCATCTGCCACTCCTTATCCATCTCTTGGTGAGATTAAGTTCTCCCAAACACAAAATGTATTTTTTTCATAGTAGAGAGCTGATAGAAAATATTCTTTGCATCCCGCATTGTACATGTGTGAGTGTGTGCGGAGTACTTTTTACTTCTAAACATGTTCATTTCAGTAGACATCTTGAATGCATGCTAAAAGAAAATAGTGTGTATACACTGAAATCTGTTTTTGGTTGATAGGTATTACAGTCATTATGGTAATCATTGTTTATTGCCTCAAATATGTTTCCAACCATAAAAGATCATTAGAAAACCCCGGCCTGTGGAAAGTAAATGCTTCCACACTCTCTGCACTTTCCAAAAGCAAAACTGATCTATTATTTTCTAGATCTATTTACACCCACACTCAGAAAATGTAACACAATCAAAGTATGGTAATCCTTACTTTATTTCTCAGAAGTTGTATATAGTCTTTTTTGTGTAATATACTTTCTGTACCTATTCCAGAAAATTCCATTGAAAAGGAGCACAACAGCTCACACATATGTTCTTTTCCTGGTGGACAACTTCATTATAATAGTCACCTAAAGAACAATTGAAAAAATAATTGTTTTAAATAATTTCAGTATATTTTATCATACAACTTGAAATCTTCATTGTAAAGAACTTTAGAAAACTTATCAACAGGTAAATATAGCAAAGTTTAATGTTCTAATACATTTCAAGGATATCTAAAAAGTATTCAAACTATACAATCTTTGAAAAAGATTGTTTGAAAATAATTTCTTTGTGAGTGATTACACAATTTTTATCAAAATTTGGATATTCTTGTAAGTTTTTTTGGTAAGAGGAATTAGAAGGTGTGATTTGCATCAAATGTCAATAATTGTATATGAGAGTTAACTAAAAGCATTACTACCTAAAACAAAATAAAGATAAGAAAATTTAATGTAAAATACATACCATTTTTTACATTACTCTAACTGTGCACATTTTAATTAGCAATGAGAATATAAGAATGAAAAATTTTTAAAAATATCGATAACATTACATAAAATACTTTGCTCTTATTAAAGTGTGAAAAATCTGAAATCCCCCCAAAATTACATAATTCATGTAATTTTTATTTATGAACTAATTAATATTCCTTATTTAGCTAATAGCCAATTAAAAATATCATAGAAGTACATCTATGAGCATAACAAATTATCGAACTATTATAATTGGAAGGGATAACAACCAAATAAAAAGAGGAAAGAGACTAAATTTAAACTCTGAATTATTTTTAACTTTCTGTATAACAATTACTTTTTAGTTAATATAAAACTCTAAAATCTTCTGAAAAATATAAAAGTGAAAATAGCTGAAAATTTCTGAAAGTGAATAATAATAATAATAGGAAGAAGATAAAATGCAGCAACAGATATTCAAACATGTAAAATCAGCATAATTTAAAATGTATATTAGAATAGGAATTAGCTTGCCAAGCAATAGATTCAAGGACTGTTTACTAGTTAACAGTGACTTCATTAAATAATTATGAAGTACATCTTGTGATATAGAGTGTCATTTAGGTCAAGGACATTCACATATAGGACAGTTGTCCCATAGATTACAGTTATACTAGTCCTAATATCATAGCTTAATGCATTCTTCACTGTTTATGATGATGCAGGTGGAATGAAACCTATGGCTCCGGTAGTCATAAAAAATATAGCACATACGAGTATATAGAGTGCATAACACTTGATTCTAGTAATAATAAATGACTATTTTACAGGTTTGAGTATTTACCTTTACTATATTATTCATCATTATTTAAGAGTATACTCCTTCTACCTATATATAAAAAATTATTGTCAAATTGATTGTCATATTACTTTACCAGCAGTCTCATGTATTGTGAAGTTTGATGCGATGAAGTTTGATGTGATTTGGTGTAAAGTCAAGTTTGCTGTGAAATTCATGTAAAGGTTATACAACTGTAATTCTGATGTGTTAGGCTGAGTCACAAAATGGCTGCTATCGCCGCAACATGTTAGCTCAAGTTTCTAAGTTTCTGTTTTAAGTAGATAAGTTTCTTAAGTTTCTGTTTCCCCACATCAGGGTAAATTCCTGGAAATCATGTGATTTGTTCGGTTGCCCAAGCCCACGCGCGGGCTGCATTCCCGCGCCCGGGCTCCTTTGTTAGCCTTTTTCAAACTGATTGGTTGCCCGTTTGCTGAACTTCCCTGCTCATAGGTTCCCCTAAATAACCAATAAATGTACTAGATACCCTTTAACTCCCTGCGATTGGCTTCCGTCAACTTTGCTTGCCTATCCCTCATTACCATGCCCAACCCTATAAAAACCCCTCGCTTCTGCCCTTCGGGGTCGCCTCGGCACATTCGGTGGGTGACCCTACGCTGGTGTAGCCTTTCAATAAACCCCGTGCCTTTTACCTAAGAGCCTGTGTGGTTCTTGGAGCGTCTCCTTTCTCGGACCCCTCTTCTGTGGACCTTACATTTGGGGGCTCGTCTGGGATTAAAGGGGGGCCAGGGGAGAGGCTTCAACGCCGACACCATGCCTCTTGGGGTAAGTACGGCCATTTCTTTATATCTCTGCCTCTTGATTATACCTCTGACTTTGTTTGTGACTCCATTTGCCTGACGCTGCAGTGTCGTTCGGGAGAGAGAATTTCCTTTTCTTTTTCCTTCTCTCTCTGTTCGTTTGGGTGGCCCTTAACTGGGCCCCATCCTCCGTGGAGTAATTTTGGGGTCCTTCCAGACCCGTTAGTTCCAGCAGTTACTGCTGATTGTGCTTTGTTTTGGAGTCATTTCGTTCTTTTGCTTTCTCTTTCACTCCCCGGCGCAAGCATTATCACTGCATTCTCTCCACAGGACAATGGGACAAACTGTTTCTGGACCGCTAGACCTCACCCTGGCCCACTGGCCGGAGGTCAAACAAGCCACCCACAACTTATCTCTCCTCGTAAAAAAAAGGGAAATGGATAACTTTTTGCCACTCCAAGTGGCCTCTTTTTCAGGTTGGCTGGCCACCCGAAGGCTCCTTCAATCCAAACCAGATCCAAGCAGTTAAAGAAGTTATCTTCAGAGAAGGCCCTCGGGGACACCCCAACCAACAAGGTTACATCCTAGTTTGGCAAGATCTCAGTGAAAACCCGCCCACTTGGGTAAAGCCCATCTTGGCCCCCCTGCCGGCAGGGGGACCTAAGGCACTTCCCGCCCATGGGCCCCCTGTGGTTTTGCCCGAGTCACAGGGTGACTTGATTAGCTAGGACATGGATCTCCCCCTAATTATGCCCCGCCAAGGAGGGTTCCTCCACCTCCCATGACCAGTCCGCCTCCGTCAGCCCCTGTCACTCCACCCCCTCCGGCCAACCCCTCACCTCCATCAGCCCCTCCCTTTCCAGCCTTGCCATCATCAGATTCTGATGAAAAAGGACCGGCGTGAAGAACACGTTCCCACGATAGAGACGTAGCCATTACCCTACCCCTCCGGCCCTATGGGCCACCCATAGATGACGGTCATGGGGGAGAAATGCCGGCTCTCTAATACTGGCCTTTCTCTACCTCCGACTTTTATAATTGGAAAAATAATAATCCTCCTTTCTCTGAGGATCCATCTAAGTTAACTAATCTTATGGACTCTTTGATGTTTTCTCATCAGCCCACCTGGGATGATTGTCAACAACTCCTAGGTACCCTTTTCATGACAGAAGAACGCGGACGTATCCTGGTTGAGGCACGCAAACTCATTCCAGGACCCGATGGTCAACCCACGCGGCCACAAAACCTCATTGATGATCTCTTTGCCTTAAATCGCCCGACCTGGGACCCTAACTTGCCTCAAGGTAGGGAGCATCTGTCCATTTATCTTGGACTCTAATGGTGGGTCTCCGGGTGGCTGCTCGCCGTCCCACTAATTTGGCTAAGGTAAGAGAGGTCATTCAGGGACCTACAGAGACCCCTGCGGCATTTTTAGAGAGAGTAATGGAGGCTTATCGCAGGTATTCGCCATTTGATCCTCAGAGTGAGCAAATGCAAGGAACGGTGGCTATGACTTTTATCGGGCAGTTGGCCCCTGATATTAGAAAAAAGCTTCAATGTTCTGAAGGATTACCTACGTTTAATCTGCAGGATTTAGTTAAAGAAGCAGAAAAAGTGTATTTTAAGAGGGAGACAGAAGAAGAAAAAAAATTAAAAAAGAAAAAAGACAAGCTAGAGAGTTTGGAAAGATCTTGGCCACTGTAGTTACTAAGGCAGCTCAAAATAAGGAGCAGGAAGATAGGAAAAAACCACGACACCCCCCCTTAGACCCTGACCAATGTGCATACTACAAAGAAAAGGGACACCGCATTAGAGATTGTGTCAAATTAATGAAAAAATAGGAAAAAAAATCAAAACTAAAAACTTCCAAACACACTTTGTTAGCCCTGAAAGAAGAAGATGATTAGGGGCGACGGGGTTCGGATCCCCTCCCCGAACTCAGGGTAACTTTCAAAGTGGAGGGGACCCCTGTCAACTTTGAAGTAGACACGGGGGCTGTGTATTCTGCTTTGCAAGCACCACTTGGAGCTCTTTCTCATAAGAGGTCTTTGGTTCAGGGGGCCAATGGTAGCAGATATCGAGCATGGACAACTCAGAGAACGGTAAATGTAGGAAAAGGAACTGTACAGCACTCCTTCCTAGTGATACCTGAATGTCCTGCTCCTCTAATGGGCAGAGATTTATTGACTAAACTCCGGGCTAAAATAACGTTTGAACCTATGGGCCCACAGGTTGTTTTTCAAAACCCTCTGGTGGATCAGCTATTGACAACCATGTTAACCTTGTCATTAGAGGATAAATATTGACTCCATGACCAACCCCGGGTACTTGCCCTAGCCCAAAATTGGATGACTGACTTTCCCGAGGCCTGGGCCAAAACGGCTGGGTTAGGGCTGGCTCCCTTACAACCCCCAGTGGTAATTACATTAAAGACCTCTGCCAGCCCAGTCCATGGCAAACAATATCCAATTAATAAAGAAGCTCATCAGGGTATAAAAGTACACATCCAAAGATTCTTGGATTTAGGAGTCTTAAGGCCCTGCAAATCCACCTGAAACACCCCATTGCTGCCCGTTAAAAAGCCAGGCACAAATGACTATTGGCCTGTTCAGGATCTGAGAGAAGTAAATAATAGAGTAAAAGACTTACACCCCACGGTGCCCAACCCATATAACCTGCTCAGCATGCTCAGTCCCACAAAAACTTGGTATACCGTTCTAGATTTAAAAGATGCTTTCTTCTGTCTGCCTCTTCATAAAGACAGTCAATTGCTATTTGCTTTTGAGTGGACTGATCCTGACGGAGGCACATCCAGACAACTCACTTGGACACGCCTCGCTCAGGGTTTCAAGAACTCTCCCACAATCTTTGAGGAGGCACTCCATAGAGATTTGATGGGTTTTCAAACTCGTCACCCAGAGGTAACCCTCCTTCAATATGTCGATGACCTCTTACTGGCGGCTGAGACAGAATCAAGCTGCCTGTCTGGGACCAAGGGCCTACTGCGAGAGCTGGGTAAGATGGGATATCGAGCCTCTGCAAGGAAGGTTCAAATCTGTCAAAGGAAAGTCCACTTCCTGGGGTATTTGCTCAAAAATGGTAAGAGATGGCTCACAGATGCCAGAAAACAAACTGTTGCCCAGATTCCCATTCCCAAAAGATGCAAAGAACTACGAGAGTTCCTAGGAATAGTGGGCTTCTGCTGCCTCTGGATCCCGGGATTTGCATCCATGACAGCACCACTCTACCCACTCCTTAAAGAAGGAACTCCTTTTGTGTGGGATAAGGAACAACAATTGGCCTTTGATAATATTAAAAGGGCCTTGCTGTCTGCTCCGGCTTTGGCCTTACCAGACATAGACAAACCCTTCACCCTCTACATAGAGGAAAGAAAAAATGTTGCCCAAGGGGTTCTAACTCAGACATTGGGACCCTGGAAACAACCAGTAGCCTACTTATCAAAAAGACTGGACCCAGTGGCAAGCGGATGGCCCTCCTGTCTAAAAGCCATAGCCACAGCCACCCTATTAACCAAAGATGCGGACAAACTGACTCTGGGGCAAAACCTCACTATTGTGGCCCCTCACGCATTAGAGAGCATAATTCGTCAGCCACCTGATAGATGGCTCTCTAATGCTAGAATCACTCATTATCAAAGCCTCTTGCTAAACAAGGACCAAATAACCTTCGGTTCACCAACCGCTCTCAATCCGGCCATCCTGCTCCCCGCTACCTCCACCGACCAAATCCTCCATACTTGCCAAGACATTCTGGCTAAAGAATCTGGGATCCGACGTGATTTGATGGACCAACCTCTTCCAGATGCGGAGGTAACCTGGTACACTGATGGCAGCAGCTACATGTTAAACGGTAAGAGGCATGCAGGGGCGGAAGTTGTGTCAAAGGACAAAGTCATTTGGTCCTCCGGACTCAGGGAGAACACCTCTGCTCAGAGGGCAGAATTGATTGCCCTCACAAAAGCCCTAGAACTGGCCAAGGACAAAAAGGCGACAATTTATACTGACAGCCGTTATGCCTTCGCCACTGCCCATGTCCATGGAGCCATTTACCAACAAAGAGGGTTACTGACTTTGGCGGGAAAAGAGATCAAAAATAAACAAGAGATACTAAGACTCTTGTCCACCATCCTGTTACCCCAAAAATTAGCTATTGTACATTGCAATGGCCATCAAAAGGGAGACAACCCAGTGGCAAGAGGAAATAACTTTGCGGACAGCATGGCTAAGCAAGCCGCATTGTCGGGGCCTACTGAACTTATTTTAAAAACCCCTGACCCTACAGAGGGAGATTTAGCCAAAGCTGTTCCACTTCCACTCATGAAAAAATCCGACCTTAGAGAATTCCTACAAAAGGCCCATCGCCTAACTCACCTAGGAGCTAAAAAGCTTACACTAGTAACCAAACAATATGCCAACCAATTCCCACTGTTCAAAATCTCAGAGTTGGCCAAACAAGTGGCCACCTCCTGTAAAGCTTGTCAACTGATTAATGCTTACCCCTCTCCCGTGACACAAGGAAAAAGATTACGAGGGACTAAGCCTGGACAATTCTGGGAAGTGGATTTCACTGAGATTAAGCTTACAAAATGTAGATTCAAATATTTACTAGTGTTCGTAGACACTTTTTCTGGATGGACTGAAACATTTCCTACAAAGACTGAAACAGCCCAAGTAGTAATAAAAAAATTAATAAAAGAAATATTTCCTCGATTTGGACTGCCTAAGGTAATTGGGTCTGACAATGGGCCGGCATTCGTGTCCAAGGTAAGTCAGGGAATGGCCAAGATCCTGGGGATAAATTGGAAATTACATTGTACATATAGACCCCAGAGTTCAGGGCAAGTAGAAAGAATGAATAGGACAATTAAAGAGACCTTAACAAAATTGGCTCTAGAGACCGGTCATAAAGATTGGACCATGCTCCTACCTTTTGTCCTATTTAGAGCTAGAAATACCCCCTATTCTGTATCCCCACATCTAACTCCCTTTGAGATCTTGTTCGGGATGCCCCCACCAATACAGGGCCTTAACAACTGGCCTTATAATGCTGCCCTACCTACCCCCCTCGCTGATAGACTCTTACTTCTTGACCAGGTCCGACGGACACTGTGGACACAACTCTCCCAGGCTTATCAACCGGGAGACACCCTTGTTCCCCATCCATACCAGGCTGGAGACTGGGTGTTTGTCCATCGACACCAGGTTGAAACTCTCCAACCATGCTGGAAGGGACCATATCAGGTGCTTTTGACAACCCCCACAGCCGTTAAAGTGGACGGCATCGCTTCTTGGATACACGCTTCACACCTCAAGCCCACGGCTCCTCCGTCAGAGACCGACTCCTGGATCCTCCAGAAGACTCAAGATCCTCTTAAGATCAAGCTTACTCACAAACCGTAAGACTGCTCCATGCTTTGCTATCCGTTAGCATTTATAATTGCCTTTGCTCTCCGGATTCTAATATTTACCATAGCCTTTTGGACTGTTTTACATCAACAACACTGGGAATTTCCCCAAAAAGTTGTTTTCATCCTAACTTACCTAACTACTGTAACTGGATTGAGTGTCCTTAATTGTCTAAGATGTACTGGTTAATACTAAATGGGTTACTGTCCCTCTGTATGGGACATAATATACACCAACCATGGAAATGGACCATAACTAGATTGAGGGACGCTAAAATCTTAAAAACCTGGGAGGGATCAGGATCACCCAACTTTCAACTTAACACTTGTGACATCCTCCCTTTCCCTTATAGTCAACAACAACACTGCTGGAAAAAGCACATTTACATGTGCCCCACTTCTAATCCTGGCAGGGGCTACTGTAACGATGTACGGTCCTACTATTGTCCCTCTTGGGGCTGTGAAACAATAGCCACAGGTTGGAAGCCTGTCATCTCAGACCCAAATCTCCAATTAACTGGGACTCCTCCTGGATGCAAACGGAACTATGGTAAACCCGACTGCTTCCTCAACCTTAAGGTTACTACCCCCGATGAGCCAGGTTGGATGACCGGTTGAACCTGGGGAGTCCTCTTACATGAAAAAGGACTCCCGGGGACTTTAATATTAATAAAAAAAGAGGTCATACCGCCAAAAGCCGCAATTGGCCCAAATCCAGTCCTAGAGCCCAAAACTCAACCCAAACTCATTCGAGCCCCTAAATTGACCACAACCACCCCCACTCCTATGCCCATGAACACTGCCTCATTTAATGTGTCCAGTTCTGCTATGACATTATCCTCGCAGACTGAGTCCGATTTTATACGCCAGCCAGACCAGCTCCCAACTAGGCAGCCAACTGAAACAGTAGATAGATTATATAATCTTATATTGGAAGCCTATTCAATGTTAAATTATACCCAGAGTGACCTAACACAATCCTGCTGGCTCTGTTTGTCTGCAGCACCCCCATACTATGAGGGCATTGCAATTAATGGCACTTACCAAAGCCTACAGACAGATGATTCCTGTGATTGGAATGGCAATCACCGCCTCACCCTTTCTGAAGTCTCAGAGAAAGGGTTCTGCATAGGAACACCTCCAAAAAATATAAAACAGCTGTGCCAACAGACTCATAATGTCTCTACATCGACAGGATATTTACTCCCCCTAGACGGAACCCGCCGGGCCTGTAACACTGGAATAACCCCCTGTATCTCCACCAGGGTGTTTAACAATTCAGCTCACTATTGTGTGATGGTAAAATTGTTTCCTCGGATCATATATCACTCTAGTGAGTCTTGAAAAAATCATGGAAAAGACAACAACCAGGTACCAGAGAGAACCCATATCCTTAACCCTAGCTGTCCTAGCTGGCTTGGGAATCGCCGCCAGTGTAAGTACGGGAACCGCAACACTCGTACATGGAACAAAACAAATAGGTCTCATACAGGCTGCAGTTGACCAAGATATACAAGAAATAGAAAGGTCTGTACTAGCCCTCCAAAAATCCCTGACCTCCTTGTCCGAGGTGGTATTACAAAATAGACGCGGACTAGAACTCCTCTTTATGAAAGAAGGGAGACTATGCGCTGCTCTGAAAGAAAAATGTTGCTTTTATGCTGACCACTCAGGAGTAGTCCATGAGTCCATGGTTAAATTAAGAAAACGCTTAAAAGAACGACAGAGAGAAAGGGAAATCCAAAATTCTTCTTATTGGAACTTATGGGATGGCGTTCTCCCATACTTGATACCACTGGTGGGCCCCCTTTTAGTAATACTCCTCCTGGTCACTGTAGGACCTTGTGTGCTAAATCGAGTAACTACCTTCATTAGAGAACAAATATCAACAGTCAAACTTATGGTCATTAGACAACAATACCAACCCCTCCAACACGACTCCCATCTTTAAAATTAAAGATCCTCCTCAAAAAAAGGGGGGAATGTGAAGTTTGATGCGATGAAGTTTGATGTGATTTGGTGTAAAGTCAAGTTTGCTGTGAAATTCATGTAAAGGTTATACAACTGTAATTCTGATGTGTTAGGCTGAGTCACAAAATGGCTGCTATCACCGCAACATGTTAGCTCAAGTTTCTAAGTTTCTGTTTTAAGTAGATAAGTTTCTTAAGTTTCTGTTTCCCCACATCAGGGTAAATTCCTGGAAATCGTGTGATTTGTTCGGTTGCCCAAGCCCGTGCGCGGACTGCATTCCCGTGCCCGGGCTCCTTTGTTAGCCTTTTTCAAACTGATTGGTTGCCCGTTTGCTGAACTTCCCTGCTCATAGGTTCCCCTAAATAACCAATAAATGTACTAGATACCCTTTAACTCCCTGCGATTGGCTTCTGTCAACTTTGCTTGCCTATCCCTCATTACCATGCCCAACCCTATAAAAACCCCTCGCTTCTGCCCTTCGGAGTTGCCTCGGCACATTCAGTGGGTGACCCTACGCTGGTGTAGCCTTTCAATAAACCCCGTGCCTTTTACCTAAGAGCCTGTGTGGTTCTTGGAGCGTCTTCTTTCTCAGACCCCTCTTTCGTGGACCTTACTGTATTTCATAGTTCCCATGTCTTTTGAGTGTATCAAGATCTACACTGGACTGACCTTTGCCATGTAGGTTTGCATGTGTTCAATATATGATATCCTCACAACAAAATCACCTAAGTGTGCATTTTTCAAAATGTATCACCATCATTAAATGATATGACTTTTCTCATTTCTTTAACAGAATATTAGCCAGTGGTTACTTCGATGTGTTGTCTATCATGTAATTATTCTGGAACACAGGTTCTGTTCATCTTGCTGTTTGCTAGAACTTTTCCTGGGTCCTGCCTTAGTTCTTGATTCAGCCCTGCTCTCTGGAGACTCTCTCACTCTGGCTACCCTCTGGACCTCTCTGTATTCAGACCAAGTCTTATCTCCGAGTAACCTTTTCATCCTGCAAGCCACCTTTGTCAGTCACTGTGAAAAGTTGTAACTACTGGACAGTTAGCCACCATTTTGTTCTAGAAAGAAAGAATAAGATGTGTGTACATATAAAAATGCTTTTTAAAGAACACATCAGGGCTGGTGAGATGGCTCAGTGGCTTACGTGCTTGCCTGGCAAGCACGAGGGCCCGAGTTCTACTCCCAGAACCTACATATGAAAAAAAAAGGGCCAGTGATATTGCTCAGTGGCATGGGTGCCTGAGAGGTCCTGAGGTCGACCCCGAGTACCCACCAAAAAAAAAAAAAAAGAACACATCAAATATTAGAAATTGGGGCTGGTGAGATGGCTCAGCAGCTTAAGCACCTGCCTTGCAAGCACGAGGGCCCGAGTTCAACTCCCGGATCCCACATATGAAAAAGGGGCCGGTGATATCGCTCAGCGACACAGGCGCCTGCTGGCACTCAAGGTCCTGAGGTCGACCCCCCGGTACCCACAAAAAAAAAATTAGAAATCTGATTAATATGTGTCTTATGAGTAAAAAGGGACTCCATAAAAGAAAGTAGCAAAAGTGTTGAAAATAAAGTGTAAAAAATGGAAAAATTACAAATGGTCAATAAATTTATGGAAGTACACTGAACATTTTCATTGAAAAGTAACCTGAAAGCTCTTTGATCTCTAACACACATACACACACATAGATCAGAAAAAATGAGTTATGCAGATTACTGTGCCCAAAACTTTGACAATGATTATGTAAAGAACAATGTGGAAAAATACAAGGGACTTTTAGGAGTTTATATTTGATGTTTTTATTTGTTTACTTTTGTGAAATATGTGCACTGATATTGAAACTGAAAAATTACTTTTCAACATAATTTAAGAGAAAACCCAATGAACTGAAAAACAGAGAAAGTGTGTTACAGATTTAAGCACATTATTAAGCCTAGCTAAATTTTAACACAATGTCCCTGAGACTTCACTTTGTAGAGTATAATAAAATAAAGATTGCCTAACTCAACTTCTAGGGTTTTAATGAATATATACAAGAAGTAATATCATGAATGTACACTACTAGCAAATATTCTGGATGATTCTTTTTTTTTTTGTGGTACTGGGGGTCGACCTCAGGACCTCGCATGCCAGCAGGCACCCATGCCACTGAGAGATATCACCAGCCCTTTTTTCATATGTGGGTTCCGGGAGTCAAACTCGGGCCTCCACCTTGCCAGACAGGTGCTTACGTCACTGAGCCATCTCACTGGCCCATGGATGATTCTAATGTCAGTGATTTCCATGCAACACACTTTAAGAAGCACTATATTGATGAGTAAAGAGTTAATTAAAAACTAGAATAAACAGTAATTTTTTGTTATATTTCATTATACATTCACCATATACAAATCAAATATGCTCCACAGTTACTACTTTCCCTTAATCAGACTATTATGTTATGATGTAGAAAGTTTGAGGACATTTTCAATATATTCATCACTTACACATTATATGAATCACATTCATAACTATTTTCTCTGTTTCTCTTTCTTTTTTAGAAATAGTGGGCTTTATGAAAGCATGTATGACATTTCATTCATTTACTCACACATATCGCTGTTTGGCAAATTTTGACATATAATTCTTAAAAAATAATTGTTCAATGTGCTGTAGAGTTTAAAGCATGAATAAGTGAATTGTTTGATATTAATCTTATTGTTTTTTCTTACATAGGAATTTTTTTTACATTCAACATTCTGAGATAATCTTTTTCTCAATCAACTACAACAGATGCAAATACACAGAAAGATTGCTTTATGGATTAGTGAGAATGAAAATGTACCAAATATTATGTTAAAGTTTTTACTTTATTTGCTGTTTCTAAAAAAAAAGTACCCATCAGTGGAAATAATCAGGGAAAACAAAGTGTTTAAATTGTTGAATTTTGAAGTAGGCTTTAGATGTTTGGATACAATCCCAAGAACACTTTATTTTGGTGACACTGAGAAACTTTCCTGAACTTTCCATAATTCCATTCTCATCAGAAAAATGGGAATGAAAATAATATAGCTGTATCACTAGAATCCTCCAACAAATGAATGAATCACTTGTAAATATGTCTTTCATATATTAAGCACCAAATAAATGATTACCAAATAAACTCTTTTGTGATATCAGTGCAGGATCTTCTGCATTAATTATCATTTGGGAGTCTACTGAGCAATTTTTACGCCATAAAACACACATAATCAGTAAATAAATGATTTTAACCAGTAAAGCTTTTACTCAGTGCTTAAGGATTTGGGGAACTATTGATTAACTGTATTCTACTAAATAATTTTAATCATTTATGCTCTAGGTAAATTCTTAACCTCACAGATTTTAAGACTGTTGTGTAGGAGGAGAAATATAAGAATATGGAAGAGTGACAATTAATATTGCTTGTCAACTTTGTTGGATTTAGAGAAGTGTAGGAGATTAGTAAAGCACATTTCTTGGTGTGTCTCTGGGGGTGTTTGCACAGATAATTGGCATGTATGCCAACAGGCTGAGGTATGGGTGGAACCTGCCCTGATTGTGGGTAGCACAATACAATGAGCTTGAAGCCCAAATGGTATGAAGATGGGAAGGAGAAAGTCCACTTGTCATTATTTTAAAATTCCATTCTGCTTGAGCAAGGGCATCTTTTGATACTGCTATCACCTCTGCCACCACATCCACTGTAGCTTTCAAAGCAGATACAAACCAGTGACTCTCCAAGAAGCTTCCAGGCTTTAGTATTGGATCAGCACTGTATCCTTGACCCCTTTTCTTTTTGTTACTTCCAGCTTTTTGGATTGTACAGCTACTGGGTTCTACAGATTTCCAGTGAGCAGAAGGCTATTCTACTGAATATATATATTTTTTTCTTTTATGATGTATATTAATATTGAATTGATTCCTGTAGAGAACACTAGCCAATATATTAAGAAAATGTATGACAAATTTCATATATAATTTAAAGATGATACTAATCAATATTAAAATGGTATGAATTCTGTCTATAGAAATGCATTCTCTAAATTGCAAATTTATGCTTAAATGTTTGCTTTTGTATGTGTGTGTAAATCAGTTAGCTATTTCTAATAATATCTCTTTTTTATTATAGTGAATATAAGACTAAGGCAATGACCAATAATAACATGGCTCTCTTAATATTAAAATTTAAAATGAATATTCACTGGGATATTTAAGATTATAACACTGACTACAAACAAGATCAAATAGTGGCTCAGTTCCCACTATTATAATAGAGGAAGCAAAGGTCACATAGAAACTTGAGTAAGTATGTTCCTGTTGGTTAGGGAAGATAAAAGATTATTTTTTCCTCACCTCTATATTCTTAATTCTGTATGTTCTGCAATCTCACTTCAGCCTGGAGTCATCCAGTAACAATATCATCACAAATCTCTCCAAGGTGCTGAGAAGAAAGGTTCTTATGAATCAGAAATGAGTCAAGCACCACATGGTTATTTCCAGAGGAGATGGAGGGGAGACATATATGTAATAATAACAGTGCATGGCATATAACTATACTTTTCTTGAAGTTAGAAATCAGAATGGCTACATTTACTTGTATATCATTTGAGATCTGAATATCACTAGTGCCAAGACAATGGAATAATACAGAAAGAAAGAAGAGAGGGAGTAAAGAAATATTATTATTTTTCTTTCTGAAGAGAATCAGAATCTTTTAATTCTGATGACAGTGTTATTTGTCTCAATGACAAAATCAAGTTAGAGCAAAAACATGTCTTTCAATTTTATTCCCTTGCCTTTATCTCCTGTAAGTTTTATTGTAATTATTTTTCATAATTCACATATTGATTATTTGGAAAACAACCCTTGGAAAAGTTGCTTTCCAAACAGAAGCAGAAACACATTGTTACTAACTGAAATTCAAATTTACTACTTCAGATATTGCCCAGATCTGTGTTTTTCAAGGTGATTTCCTTAGAAATACTTAAAGTTTTTTTCTGTACAGAGGCAACAAAATTTAAGTTATTCCAAAAGTAAATATATTTTTAAAGTATCACATAATATGACTCTGGTTAAGTTTTTCATTATTCAGTTATTTGTTCTTTAATTCATGGTTAGTACATGTTTTTGCCATATTCTTAATTCAAATGATTTTTATTCATTCAGTATCATTCTGATAATGTTTCTGCTTTTAAAATTCATTTTAATATTGGTTACTACTCTGGTGTAAGTCTGATTTTTTCCATAACAAACTCATTTTGAGGTTTTATTCCCAATTTAACATTTTTGAGAAGTGGTGGAACACTTAAGAGGTAAATAGGTCAAGGGGACTGAACACTCATGATGGGCTTATAGTATATCCTGTGAGACTGAGTTATCTTAAGACTGGAATCTTATAAAGCATTTTTCCAACTTCCTCAGCATGCTTTCTTGCTTTCTCTCTCATTGTGTGATCTTACACACCCCTTTGCTTGCACCTCTTAGCCTTCTACTTTCTGTTATGATGTGAGGCAGCATGAGGACCTCATGAGAAGCTGAACAGGTGCCCACATTATGTTACTAAATATTAAAAACTGTGAGCTGAAATAAATCTCTTTTATAATTTGCCTATCCCCATGTTTTATTTTTTGTCACAGCAACACAAAATTGACAAAGACAGGTATTTTCTGGTTCTCAGGCAATAACTCAGTTTTCTACCTTTAGGATAAATATGCAGCCTTAATCTTTCTGTCTTACATTATTTAAAGACTAATCCACCCATAATTTCTGTCTTGACAGAATTCAATGAATATGTTTATAAGAACCCCAATTTATATTAACACCGCAAACATACATTGCATTAACGACTTCTGAAATCTGATTCTCATTTAGAAATATCTTGGATGAAAATTCTTGATATTAGTATCAGGAAATGCTTTCTAGATCATGGTGATTTTTAAGCTGGATAATGCCAAAACTCTCTCCTTTGATACTTCACTCTATCCGAAGCCATCTATTTGATTTATCCTTAATCTATTATGAACACTAATGGTTCACCTGAGCTTGAGTTTCTAACAGGATCATGAGCAATCATGCTGGTTCTGTTGACAGTTGTGATAAATTGTCATTCATCTTTGTGTTCCTATGCAATAGAAGTTACAATTGATAAGATTACCTAAGATTACTACTCTGTAAATTAACAATTTAAGAACAGACTAGGAATTGAATATAAATAAAAATTTCATTAATAAGCAGCTTTCCTGGTAATAGTAATTAATTGATCCTTTTGAAAGATTTTCTCAAGGGATAAGAAGGTTGTTATCAAATGTCATATATAAAATATATACACATATATTTAAACTCAACTAATTGTTTAGTTTTTAAATAATTTTTCTCATTCATTGAATATTTTCTTTGTACCAGAATAAATTCCATGAGATGTATGTACAGCATTTGCACTAAACAACATAATCTTAACTTTCAAAAATATAAAGCGAAGATTATATCCTATTATATATTATTATTTCCAATTTATAGATAAGGATTCTGAACAGCAGCCCAGGATCTCTTAGGTAGCCAGAAAATTGTGAAGTGAACTCTAAAGCCAAGTCAGTGTCTGTCGGTTATGTTGTAAGAAAATGCTGAGCTAAAAATCCTTGTATATTAAGTATTTCTATCTATTAAGCATTTTACTAATTTTCATATGAAACATGACTAATAACAGTTGATAGCTTTTCTTGACAAAAAATTCCAAGACAGATGATAACAGAAGTCACTGGTTACCAAAACACAAGATAGTTTATTAAACCATAGCAACAGAATAATATGTGAGATGAACACTTTACAATTATGTGGGGGATGGGCAGAATTGAACATTTAAAATGTAATTTAGAGAAGCAGAATGTATGGTAATAAATGAAGAGTAATACTTTAATGTTAAATATTTTAAGATCTCAACTTTAATTTAAAATGAAAAAGGAATATCAATATTAATTTCACTAACATAGAGTTAGCCCCTTTCATTATTAAACCAGCAATAATATACTGTTTGACTTTTTATTAATTCAACAAATGTTTATTTTTTTCTACTGTATGTGATTTTGATGGTAAACAGGGAAGAAAATACACCTGGATTTTCAAACATGGATTTTCAATTTGTCTGTAGAAAAAGTAAAGAACAGTCATAAAACACAAAGGAAGAAAAAGAGGGAGACAGGTGTGCTGCATACCTATACTCCCTTTGGGAGACTGAGGTAGAGGGATCATGAGTTCTAGAACAGCTTGAGGGCCTTAGAGACTTAGTAAGACCCTCTGGCAAAATCAAATAAAAAGGAAAATGTTAGCTCAGTGCAAAGCCCCAAGGTTCAATTTCTAATACAAATGGGGATTTCTCACAGGGAAAAAAAGCTAAATTTTACTGCTCACTCATTACATGAGATACAAATTTATAAAACTCAGTCCATCTGATTTTCAAACTCACAGTGCCATTTAAAAAATATTATCATTTTTTTTCAAGTGAGACACATGAATATTAGTTTGTGGGGTTCAAACTAGGCAATTTTTTTATTAATAGGCTTCACTTGTTTAATTTTAGATTTAAGGACATAATTTACTGAGCAAACAATACAGCGTTCTCATATATACTCTTTCTTCATTTCTCCACTGAATTTTACCAATGTTAACACCTTGTGTTACTACTGAGTGTTGTTCATTTGCCAAAGTTGAAAAGATTAATACATTTATGTATACACACAGACACACATATGCAAACACACTGTAAAACTGTATAATTTGAGGAGGAACCTCCTCAAATTATACAGTTTTACAGTTTTAATGAAAGTGTTCTGTCACAAGTGTATCATTAAAATATTATTAATAATTTCTCTATCATAAAGATTTCTGTACTACATTTACTCATCTCTCTGGAAACCATTGATCTCTCTGGAAGCCAGTGGAAACGTCTTGTTCATCTCTATAATTTTATTAATTTTTAGAATGTCATACATGTAGGCCACAAACTGAGGAGGGAGGAACCACCCCAGACACAGATGGCACCAAGCAATAGGCTTGTAGGCTGCATGGACTAAAAAGGAAAGAAGACAAAAGTCTCCCTTTTATTTCAGAAGAACTCTGGTTTTCACTGTTGCCTTCACCATTGGGCTCCAGTCCTTTAGATTTCCAATACAGATTACTAGGCTTTTTGAACACGAGTCACACTGTTCACCTTGCAGGGAGCTTTCTGCCTTTTGAGTTTCAACTGCTACTGGGTCATCCAACTCTCTAGCACATAGACAGCCATTTTGAATTCTTCCATCTTGGACTCCACAGAAGGCCATGGAGACTGTTCCCTTGTAAATTATTTATATCAAGCAAGAGAGAGTCCATAATTTATTTTAGTGTTTGCTTTTCACATTGTAGAGTTTTGCAGGTTTTAACGAATGTGGATTCTCACATATGTATTACTAAAATATTACTGTGTATATGTGTATTATAATTTCCCCTGTATATATATGTCTGTTTATATATTAATATATATATGTAGATATATATTTACACATATATACATATTAGTGATTGTTACTCTAGTGAGCCCTAAATAAGACAAACATCAATGAGAATAATTATTGGATTAAATAGTAAAACTATGTTTAGTTACATAGCAAATTGTAAGACTGTCTCATAAATGTGCTATATCATTTTGTATTCCTACCAGCAATAACTGAGGGTGTTCCACATACTTGGGGCATTTGTTGTTTTCATTTTCTGGTGTGTGTGTTTCTGTGTGGAGGGTGTTGGTATTAGCCATTATCATAGATTTACAGTGGTAACTTACTAGTTACTAGTTTAATTTAAAATTTAATTTAAAAATTTCTAATGATATAGGATACCGAACATCCTTCCTCATGCTTATTTTCATTTGTATTTGTTTTTGATGAATTATCTGAACACGAGACCCTTTTCCCACATTTTAATTTGATTATTTCTTTTACAATACGTTTCTTCTTCCCAACATCTTAACTCTCATGATATAGTGCCTGGGAAATTGCTAAATACATGATGGAAACAGGATAAAAGAATGCATGTAATTTGCAGGAATAGATCTGCTTTAGTTTTTACATAAGAAAGCTGGAGAAGCCTTTTGAGAGGAGGCAACATTTAACTGGTGGTCTAAACAATAAGAAAGACTACATATGAAAATATTACTGTTTAAAGAGGATTTCATTAAGCAGTATGAGTTATACTTGCCTAAACTGTGAAATGAGGACCTCTTTGTTAGAAGTTATTTCTATTTACTCATATCAAATAAAGGGACAATGTCAATAATTAATTATCCCTAAATGAAGTATCTAATATGTGAACTATTGTCATTTCTGTTTTATGTGAGGATATGGACTTCGCATACCCATCAATACAGATGTTCAGATGGAATGTACAGAAATGGCTTATTTTAGTGTCTTCCTATTTTCAAATGAGTATTTTTTTTTGTGGGTACTGGGGGGGTCGACCTCAGGACCTCACGCGCCAGCAGGCACCCAGGCCACTGAGCGATATTACTGGCCCCTTTTTCGTATGTGGGATCCGGGAGTCGAACTCGGGCCCTCACGCTTGCAAGGCAGGCGCTTACGCCGCTGAGCCATCTCACCGGCCCTCAAATGAGTATTAATGTGAAACAACTTTAATAGAAAACAAAATGGTGTTTAGAAAAAATATAATGATTTTTTCTAATTAATGCTTAATTTGCATGAACATCTTATGTGCATTGTTTAGCGTTTTATTTGTAAGTCTCCAAAATGGACTTGTTTACCTAGAAAATAAAGGTATTAAATGGGAATGTAGATAGATTACAGGCATTTAAGAAGAGCAGAAAACCAGATTTGGAGGTTATGTAGTATGAAATATTCTTGCCAAGTTCAAGTACATGAGTGGTCTGTCAAGACAGTACTGCAACCATGTCAGTGTTCCTATATGGAGAATAGGCTATTCTTGTCACTGTTGCCCATGAAACTGGCTGTAGCTGTTATACCTGCTTTTAGTTAGTTTGTTTGTTTACTTATTATGCACTGTACTTTTTGTTTAAATCTCCAGTTTCAAATCGGCAAAGCAGTTATTTTTGTTTAGTAGAGTTGAGATCATGTGTACACATTAGCTGCAAAGAAATCTCAGGAAAGGAGCCAATTATTTGGCACTTTAAGTGTTTTACTGTGACATAAATGAACATAAGACTTTCTTCAGAGTTGGCAAGGAGTTCTGATGTTGAGTGACTTAAAAGGGTATTAATTTAGTACACTATGCTACCATTTAGAATTCATTTTTCATTGAAAATACATTCTAGTTTATAATATACGCAATATCTTGGAATTTTATTGTGATTCTTTGAAAAATGTCCAAAATCTGTTTTTATAAGGTTTAACATTGTTGTATTAGTCGGCCTTCTTGTTTTCATGGAGAAAATACCTGCCAAAACTTGAGGAGAGGTTCATTTTGGTTTACATTTTCAGAGGGTTTGGTACATAGTAGAGTGGCTCCAAGGCAGAAATGACAAGACAGAAAGGTATGACAAAGGAAAGTTCTTCAACCCTGCCAACCGGGAAACCAAAAGACAGGGGAAAACTAGAAAACAAGATATACTTTCCAAACCAATTCCTTCAGGGAACCACCTCTTCCAATAAGCCCTCACCTCCTAGCAACCCATTCATCTATGAACTCATCAATGGATTAATCTACTGGGAAGCATAGCAAAACTATCATCCAATCACCTTTGAAAAGCTCCACCTCTGAAACACATAAGAATTTTGGGAGAGATTTTAAATCTCAACGGTGACAATAGTAATATAGCTCTCCCATCATTATTCCGTGAAGCTGCCCTTGACTGTGTTACATATTCTGTATAATAGAACCTTAGCAAATATCGAAGTAGAGTGAATAGTGCCTGTGCATTAGAGCTCGCTTTTTGATGATCTTGGAACCACATACTAAATATAATGTGAATAAACCTGGAGAGCCTATATATAGAGTGAAACACATTCCAGTCATCCCATTTGACTGGATAGTGGCAAATACACTAGAAAGAATGGGTGATACTCCACGGAGCACCTGAAAGCTAATGCTAATTGCCCAAATTTAGGAATAAGGAATATTTTTTTTTTGTTTTAATCCTCCATATTCTAGGGTGGCTTGTTCTTAGTAAATGGTATCTAATATATTTTGTATTTCTTTATATCCATCACAGAGAAGTTATTGCTCTCCTTTCAAAATGATACTCATCTGCTATATTGAAATAAATAGGTAAAAAATAACTGATTATTCTTTAAGTGATTATTAAATAACTGAATAGTATTTTAATTATTATATTACACATATTGGGCATGGCAAATAAATTAAATTTATAGAAAACATTATACTTACATCTACAGTAGAAAATATTAATAACTTTTCAGAATTGTTGACAACATAGCATGTTGACATGCTGATCAATTTTTGACATCGAGGGTAATGTGAAAACTTTTATTTCTGTATTTCTGCTTACATATCAATTTACTAGAAAAGTCAAAAGATCATTATGCAGAAGAGAAAATAGGAGACAATTTGGATCATTAGCAAGTTGATTATATCTAACTAGAGAAATGGAAAATGACATGGATCCTAAATTATTGATAGATCAGTCATTCCAAGCTTTCATAACATTTAGTGACAACAGACACTTCAGTGGATATTCCTCCGTGGGTTATGTATCATAAACTTTCACAAGGGAATAAAAATCAACTCATTTGCTGTCTCTAAAACATACCATGCACTGTAATGAGCATATTTTTGATAATGTATTAGTGTGTTTTACAGTTTCTGGGACAATATACCTAATTACATCTTAGGAAAGGCTTATTTTAGTCACAGTGTGCAAGGCTTCAGTCTATGGTTGCCTGACTCCAAGGCAGAAACATCATGATAGAAAGGAGCATTTGAATAAAAGCTGCTTGCTTCATGGTGGCAGGGATAACAGGTGGAAAGAAGCAAGAGTCAGACATAATACTATCCTAGTTAATTTTTTGTTAATGGGACAAAATATCTGACACCTGCAATTTAAAGGAGGAGAGGTTTATTTTGGCTCACATTTTGTAGAGGTTTCTGGAGATAGTCTGCTGGCTCCAAGGTAGTGTAGCATGGTAGAGGGACATGGTAGGAGAGAAATAGTTCATGGCATGGCAGAAGCAGAGTGGGATCAAAGAGGTGAGATATATACACCCTTCTAGGCCACACCCACAGTGACTCACCTTTTTCCATCAGACTTTACTTACCAACATCACACCCAGCTGTAAACCTATCAGTGGACTAATCTACTGAAGAGTATCACATACTGATGATCCAGTCACCTATCAAAAGTCCTATCTATGGGCACATGAGGCTTTTGGGGGACATCTAGATATAAGCCATAATATTCCGCTCCTGACTCACAAAAGACTAGAGTACATCACTTTATACAAAATGTGTTCATTCTATTTCTAAGAGATGTAAAAGTTCTAATAGTTTCAGCATTGTTGAAAAGTCCAATCTCAAAGTCTCTTCTGATATTTACACCAGACTCATAGCTGCAAGCCTCTGTATGAATGAAAGGAAAATTATACACTTCTAACATACAATGGCACAAGATAAACATTTCCATTCCAAAACGTAGACATAAAGATATAGAAAGGAATGGGGCCAAAGCAAAATGAAAAACCAGCAGAGCAAACATTAAATCCATAGTTCCATGTCCAGCATCAGAGTAATCTGTGGCAAGATGTGAACTGCCAAGGGCCTGGGAAGTCCCCAGCTTCAGCATTGCCAATGATGTTTGTAGCCTTCCTGGGTTCATTCTTGGGCCAACTTTACTCACTCCTCACTGTATTCCTCAGACATTCCATGTTCCCAGCTTTTCCTGTGGTCTCCACTGCACTAACTTCATCTTCATGGCTTCATGAACTCTCTTCTCAGGGGCACACTGCCTGGCCTCACAAGGCTTCTTCTGAAATCTTAGTGGAAGCCTCCCTTTCCCCACACCTCTTGCTTTCTGCATGTGACTAAAACAAGCACCACATAGATGACAAGGTCTGCTGCCAGAATAAACAGCAGCTAAGTTCTTTTGCACATTGCCAGTTGTTGCAGAGGCCTCTGAGTGCCTGGCTGGCTGAGTGCAGTGAGCAGAATTCTGGACAATCAATTCCCATTCCCTAGGCTGCTACCATTCTGGAGGATGGTGCCCTGGAGCTCTCTTCACAAAACAGCTAGTCCTCCTGGTTCCTGTGATATCCCCACGCCATCTTTTCTATTGTCCTGTTCCGAACTACCTGACTCTTAATGCTAATCTTTTCAGCAACCAAGGTCTCCTCTGCATCATCTTTGCAGGCTCCAATTTTACCAGAACTTCCTTTCTGATCAAACTCAAAGTCATTTAAATTGTTCTGTGGAGTCATTTACTCTTGATTCTCAAGGTAGAGCTGGTTAAAAACCCCCAACAGTAACATTCCACTGCCTCAATATTAGACTGCCCTGAAATTTCTTTTGTCAATTAGTCCACTGCCCTTAATCTCAGACTCTGGCAATGTCTCAGGACAGGAGCAAAATTTAAAAATATTTTCTTCCAGAGCACAAGACATATGGTCTGAAATCAAACTGCAAATATAGTACTCCTAAAAGCCCACCAATGAGTGAACTAGTAAAACCTCCTGATCCCAGCCTTTACCAAATTCATGCTTATCCACATCCTGATCCTTTGATTTCTGATCATAATCTCTGATCAAGCTCAGCCTACAATATTCCAAGTCTGCTTCTTCAGTTGACATTTCTAAAACTTTCCAAACTTCCAACAAGCCAGTTTGAAAGATTTCTGAACCTCATGGCAGGTATTGTCACAAGACCCCACTTCTGGTACCAAAATCTGTATTGGATACTTTCTTATTGTTGGGACAAAAAACAACACCCACACACTGAAATTTATTTTGGTTCACAGTTTGTAGAGATTTCATTCCATACTCTTCTGTTTCCATGCCAGTGTGCCATGGCACAGGGATCATGGCAGAAGAGAAAGAGTTAATGGCATGGCAGGCAAGAAGCAGAGGGGGATCACAGAGTAGGATATATACAGCCTTCCAGGCCACAGCCACAGTGACATACCTCCTCTCACAAGGTTTCAACTCTCAACACAACAACAACCTATAAACTCATTAGTGGACTCATCCAGTGATAAGAATCACATGCCCACAATCTAGTCACCTCCCCCAAACCCCACTAATGACTGCATGAGGCTTTGAAGGAACAGTTAGATATGTCATAAAAATTACCATAGATCACAGCTCTATGACACTCTCCCACACACGTAAGCATGCTTTACTAATCCCCTTGGGCATTTGCAAGTCAGCAAGTTGACAATTAAGAATTGAATATTCCAGTGAATAAATTTTATGCTAAATCTGTATGTGAATTGTAAACTATTTGTTCATTCTATTGTTGTCATGGAAGACGAGCCCATTTCCTCCAAATACTTTCCTCAAATTATATATATTGAATAAAAATCATTTTTCACTTTATCAAACTTCTACTCAATCATCCCTAATGTATATAGAAATTATTCTTTTGATATTTAAAGAATACAGAAATGTGTTTGTAAATTTTGTCTGTTGAAATTACAGAAACTAATTTTAGATAACCACACATATTTTGATGAAGTGATTCAGTCATATTATTCATCCTATATATTCATGTTGGGTTATATTTATAATCTATCAATCAGTTCATTTTTTATTACATAATTTTACTTATTTTTTATAGTTTAGTTATTTTTATTACTTCTGAGCTGTCAAATAATATCTACAAGCATTATATAATTTTAAATAGATTATGGAAATTAATTTAGCATTTATAGCTTATACATATGAATATACATAACAGAAAGTACATTTGACAGTGAGGTTGACATAATAAAGTTTCTTAAGACAGGAAGTAGAGAACAATACATATCTATGTAAATTTTAA
Organism: Erethizon dorsatum; assembly: GCA_028451465.1. Lineage (NCBI taxonomy): Eukaryota > Metazoa > Chordata > Mammalia > Rodentia > Erethizontidae > Erethizon > Erethizon dorsatum. The sequence continues at coordinate 74,110,391 of CM051836.1, read as the reverse complement.
AAATCTGTATTGTTTTTATAAGATCAAGAAATATATGAGTTGGGCCAGGTATGGTAGTACATGCCTGTAATCCCAGGACTAGGGAGGTGAGGCAGGAGTATTGCCCTGAGTTCAACTGCAGCCTGGGGTACATAGTGAGTTCCAGGTCAGCCTGAACTGCAGAGCAAGACTCTGTCTCAAAAAACAAAACAAAACAAAACAAAACAAAACAAAACAAAACACACAATAAAAAGAATTTAAACTATCACCAGAGACAAATACTATAAAATATTATTTGAAATGTTTAACCAGATATCATTAGTTATTCTTTTCTAATGGCATAGCAATAGAAAATAAATGGAATGCATTCTAGGGGAGAGAAACTATATAATATTTACCCAGAAATATAGCGATGATACATAGAGCCTTGTGAAGAAGTAATTGCTAAAAGCTGAAAAGGCATGATAATAATCACTAAAATGTATTTGTAAATCACATAAACAACAAATAATTAGTGCATTTCTAAAAAAATACATTATTTAAAGCCAAAGTATCAACTAATTTTTTTATATTTTCCATTTAAAATGTTACCATGATACTATATTAATCTTTAAATAAAACACTATCAAGATTAAATAAAATAAAGCTGTTCTGTCAGAGTTTGAATCTGTTCTAGAGTTCCACTTCCAATTCTACAATCTAAAATAATTTATTAACTGAATAACTTAGTAGTCCTTCATATACACGAAGATATAGCAACATCCATTTTTAGAAATGCCAATTTATTTTCCATTACATATTTGATTTTTTGAAATATTTCTCTTTTTTAATGGAAATGATTACTTGATAGTAAGTCATACAGTATAATTATGTATGTAAAGATGTCTCAAAAAACACAAACAATAATTTAATTTCTGAAATTTTCAACAATATCTAATCAACATGATTATGTAACCTAAGCTGTGGATCCATAACCAATAAACTCACTAGAAAATTTCAGTACCATTTCTGCAGGTGAAAAAATTGAAATCAACAATTATCAACTTGCTTATCAATTAAAGGACCTGAAACTTCAGTCTAAATCCTTGACCAAATTTATTATTTTTACTCAAAATTTACATTCTATGTAAAAATAGAATATACCAATATTCTAGTTGAAAATTCCCATTCTTATGTACTACTAAAATTAAAAACTGAAAAACTGATCATTATGTTAATAAATGAGGAAGCTATATAGAAGATATTTTGCTATGACTTCTGGTCAACCCGAAATTATCAATTTCATACTTGAGATGTGGCACAAAGACAATAAGGTTTTCCAGTTATCAAGTGGTTCCTGTTAGGCTTAAGTAAGAACATATAAACAAAATGAAACACAGCCCTGAAAAATGAAGCTGTTTGGGCCTAGCTACTGGACAATCACAATCAAATACAATTGCCTACTAAGCAAAACATAAAAATGTTTCAAAATAAATTGTGAGATACAATAAATTTACTTACACTGATTCAAATTTTTGTTTTAAAGCATGTAAAGCATTTAATCACTTTAAAATTAAGGGGTACATACACTTCTGATATATAATATTTTACACTGTATTCATCAGTGAGAGCTCCTAGTAGTAATGGAACAGGAAGGCAAATGTATACATTTTAATATATAAAAATATTTTTAATAGCTTTTTGTAACTAATTAGTAGGTCTATTTGAATATTACCTGAATTGACTCAAATCTTAGTCTAAAAATTTTGGTTCATGTTTTTATGTCATAAAACTTATAATGTTTATATTTTCTTTGAAAACTCATAGAGCTCTACCCAGAATCTGTATGTGTAATATACTCATTTGGCATACTATAGGAAATCAGACAAACTGTAGGTGACAACAAACCAATTTAAGTAAACATTTTAGCTTTGAGGACGATACTGACCTAAAAGAGATATTAAAAGTTACTATGCTGTTGTTGATAGATAGTAAAATTCTGTACTCTTCCTTGTACCTTATTAAAAACTTCATTATTGATTTCCTATAGCATTGGTAGGCTGTAATTAATTCAAATATTTAATTAAGCAGAACATCACATTCCTTAGACCCAAATAAGCCTTATCTCCTCAGAATATCACACTCATTATGCTATTTAAAACAAGTGCAATGGATCATATTTCCCTTACGATTTTTGTAAAAAGTAATTTATTTTAATAAACAGATTAATATTAGCATCAAGAAAATTATTTACTATATCTTCCTTTACTCATTCAAATTACTGAATAGAATTCCACAACGACAATGTGACTAACTTTCCAGGTAAGGACAAGATCATTCTAGACAGTATCAATAAGACCCAGGAATGACAATAATATGCAATTTGGACCCCTAAAAAGTGATTTCCAAGTTTGAAATCAATTACTCAGTTGTTATAAAATAATTTGTCCAACATTTCACATTTTTAAAATAATTTAGATGAATTCAGTCCACTAAAATTCCACTTAAGCCTATTTAATTTCCTGTGTTTGGTTACATTAGAAAAAGGGTTTTGTTTAGGTTTGGCAGTTATGCTTTAATAAAACTTGTTAATCATCTTGATACTTAAGAAAATTGAAGGGTTTGTACCAAAAGTCCTTTCAAGAACAGCTTTATATTCTTTTTTTTTTTTTTTGTGGGTACCAGGGGTCAACCTCAGGACCTCGTGCGCCAGCAGGTGCCCATGTCGCTGAGTGATATCACTGGCCCTTTATTCATATGTGGGTTCCGGGTGTCGAACTCGGGCCCTTGCACTTGCCAGGCAGGCGCGTACACCGCTGAGCCATCTCACTGGCCCCCCAGCTTTATATTCTTAAGAAATAAGTTCAAGGATCTATTTCTCTGTTCAGATTTTTTCAACATGTCTCCAAAATGCATTCCTTGGGGGCCAATTTTCATTTACAAAAGGCCTATAACCTGCATGGATTAAAACACCAATATTTCTCAGGTGAAGGGCAAAATGTGGTGGTCATAGCTCCAAAATTGTTCTCAACCTTCATTACAAGACACTATATTAAAATGATGGAAGGCCCTTCTTAATCAGGCTTTGCTAAAATTACTCAGGTATGTTATTAAGATTAAAGAGAAGCAAATTAGAGTGTGCCTGAAGAACCACATAGCTGGATGACATTTATCTTTCTAATAACAAAACCTGGGTAGCACAGAAAGATGCCTGGGAGTCAAAAGTTCAAACTTACTATTAGACTTTATTTTTAAATATTACAGTTTGATATTTTCAATTGTAGAAAATAATGAAAATGTAGCTTGTTGCAAGCTAATTCACCAAGTATATACTTTTTCTTTTCAAATAGAGTGATAAACCTGTTGTCCAGGACTTGAAATGTCTAATGTCATTTCACTTTATGTAGACCAAATTTTTATAGCATTACTCTCACAAAGCCCAGATATGTGAGAGATATCAGATTGCTTATAAGACAGGTTTTGCATTATTGGTATTAACTACACACAATCTCTTAATTCACATTGAGGTAGCACTGTTATGCTCAAGATATTCTGAATATTATGAAACAAAAAGATGAAAGCACTACAATTTTAAATACTTTATTTATTTTTACTCATATACAAAGGGTGATCAGTAAAAGTTAAATTTAAAAATGTTACAGTTAAATGTACATTGCCTTTAAACCTCTAAAAATACTCCCCCTCACACCAATTCTATCATTCTTGCCACTTTCCAAAACAGTTATGGAAGCACTCTTTAGTTTTTTTGAAGTGTGATTTAAAAAATGGTGAATACTGCTGTTAGGTCCCATCCAATGAAAAGGAAGCCTCATAAAAATATTATGTTGTCTTCTCATCAGTCTCATTCACCATATATGGAACCATGTGACTTCTGGCTTTTCCCCAAAGTCTAAATGACAATGAAAGATAAACATTTTGAAATGATTAAGGACATTTAGGACATCAAGACAGCCATGATAAGCACAATAAAGGACACTCAAAAGAAGTCTTTAAGCAAGAAAAAAATGTGTGTAGGTGTGAGAGTTTGTGTACACAAGGTAAAATTACTGTGTAAAGTAATATTTATCCAATTCAAGTTAAAATATTATTTTTATTATGGTAGTGCCACATTGCTAAGTTAAATCATATTATGTCCAGAAAACTGTAGTGTATTTAAAGACAATTAACTTAAAGTGATTACTTCTTGGGCAATCATATACATGCAGTATAAAGGGAGGCAGAATAGGATGTATCATTTTATTATCATAAAATTTTATAATGCTACAGAAAAATGAGTAGTTTTGGCTGAGAAACTATAAAATTTTTGGTAATCTTTTATAAAGGAAGATAAATTTGAAGTGAATATTTAAAATTGAATTAAAAAATCTTATATTTGGCAGCAACAATTTTTTCTGCATTAAAAGACAGTATATATGAAGATATACAGCAGCAACCATATCTTATCAGATGTGTGACAAAATACTTTGCAAAACACTAGGGCATATGCAATTTTCAAATATTAAAAAGAGGGAAAGGTACAAATCAAAAGGTAGTTGGAATTGAGCTGACATTTTAATGATGACACAACAGGCATTTAATAATTCACATATAAGTTTTTTTTAATCATGAGGGTTATTAGGACACTAGAATATTTTAAGAAAGAGAATAACACGTTTCCATTTTAGCTCCAGTACTAGTCATCTTTCCCATCTCTGAGACACAATACCTGATACACACAGTTTAAAGGAGGTGACATATATTTAAGATCACAGTTTCAGAGAGTTCAGCGCATGGCTGGTTGGCTTCAAGGTAGGAAGGGAATGCCAGAGGAAAGCTGCTCTTCTTATGGTGGCCAGGAAGTACTGAAAAAGGACCCAGGGGCAAGACTATATCCTTTTAGGCCATACTTCCAGTGACCTGATTCTTATAACCAGGCCTCCTGCCTTGCACATTTAGCTAATTAATCCACTGATGAATATAATCCACTAGTGAGTATAATATCTCACTGATCCAAACAACTTTCAAAAGCCTCTCTTCTAAATGATGAGATTTGGTGGGCAGGCATATTATATCTAAACCATATCAGTTCCCAAATAATCCCTGAGGCTTCAGTTACAGAGTGTGTGGGAAGTAGGTAAAAGTAAAGACTAGAGAATCAGTTTGGATGTTGTTGCAAAAATAGCTTTATCTAAAGTTGTGGCAATAACTATCAGCAATGACAGACTAATGATAATAAAGAAGAAAGTTAGAATTTGGAAGTTGCATAGATGTATGGGTACAATCATAGGAAATGTACATTTCCAAATGAAAATATTGTGTTATTTGCTACTATTTTGTTTGTTGTATGGAGAAATTTCTTTCCAATTATTTCCACTGTATACCTAAATTTATATTTGTAAAGCAGAAATTTCATTTGAAAATAAATTTGAGAATGGAAGTTAAACAAAAGAAAGATTGGGTTCTTGATACCATGATCAGGCAAAGAGTTTTTAAATTCTGTTGAAATTATGTGCCCACAATTTCTTAAGAGAGAATTAGGTAAACATAGGTGAAAAGTAGGATTGTTAAATACTCTAATTCCAGAGAACTTTTTTCAGTGTATGTGTATCTTCCCACATCAGAAATTATTTTACACATTTATCTTAAATTATACTGTTAAGATACTCTGTCATCAATATCAATACATTCATCAGTCTGCTTAAACAATTAACAGTGTAAATGTCATTGAACATCTGAAACTAATATGTTTCTGAAGTCACATAAAAATTGTCTGTGAAGTTCCTTGGGAAATACTCTTTATCATAAGGTTGAATGTGCATAGATAAGTTTTATATGGTGTCAATATAGCAAAATAACACATTTCATGCTGTGTGATAAAATTTTTACCGCTGTCAAACTCAGAAAAATAATATCTTAGCAGGTTTACAAGGAAGCAAAACATGCTTCATTATCATTCGGAATATTTCATGAGATCAAAGACAGTATATTTTTTTCCAGGAAAGAATCTGTTTTTTACTGAGAAAAACTTGCTTAGGTTTGAAAAGGTCAAGATTTCTGAGATAAATGTCATATTTTCACTTAAAACATAAGTTTTCAAATATTCTCAGAGAAACCATAATCTAGCAGTTTCAATATGATTGCAATTGTAGATATTCTATTTTGTATGAATACTTTGATCAAAAACATTGCATATTTTTTAAAATTGAAAAGATAAGCACACGCTATGATACAAGATTAATTTACTGTTTCAGGTGTGTGTTTTGTTGAAGCCACTACACTATGATACACCTAAATTTGAAAATAAGTTTTCCATCACTATGGCTAACATTTCTAGCCCCTAATATTAATTTGTTAATAATAACATATGAAATATCACAGCTTGGGTGGCTTGAACAACAGAAATTTATTTTTTCACAGTTGTGGATGTTGTGAGTCCAAGAACAATGTACTGGCAGGATTTGGCTCCTTCTGAAGACTCTCTCCTTGATTTACAGATAACCACCTTCTCACTGAGTGTCCACACAGCCTTTCCTCTGTGTCCATATCCTGGTATGTCTCTCTCTTAATCAGTTTTTATATGGGCACCTGGGTTAGATTAAGGACCACTCTAAAGGTCTCCTTTTAATGTAATTATCTCTTCAATGGCTTTATTTATAAATTCAATTATGTTCTGATGCTTTGAGTGTTAGAGCTGCAACACATGGATATTGAGGGGTCGCAATTTAGTTGCTAAAGACTTTAGTTCATTCAAAGTAAAAAGTAGAGTCATTGTTTTAAAAATCACATTAATATGGACATTGAACACAATGAAACTTTTTATTCAACTTGATAAGAAGTGTAATTAAATCAGACTTTAACATATCATTGAGGAAATTTTTCAGAACTATCATTGAATGACACCAATACTTAATTAACTTAAAAATATTCTGTCATTCGTAAAAACATAATATTACATTGAAACAAATTTTCAACATCAGAGTTTTTAATTTATTGAATACTATCTAGGTCTTACCAAAACATATCTTCTCTTGTCTTTCATTTTATTGATACTTGGCCAGATCCCTACTTCATGGATAATCCTATCTCTGTAAACCTCAGTTAGTGATATATATATATAGTCTTGAAGATTATTATATTTTTATTTTTATTTTTATTTTTATTTTTTGTGGGTACCGGGGGGTCGACCTCAGGACCTCACGCGCCAGCAGGCGCCCGTGCCGCTGAGCGATATCACCGGCCCCTTTTTCGTATGTGGGTTCTGGGAGTTGAACTCGGGCCCTCGCGCTTGCCGGGCAGGCGCTTAAGCCGCTGAGCCATCTCACCGGCCCCTATTATCTATTTTTAATGTCAGAAATAAATAAAATTTTAGTAGCAAACAAGAACATTTTAAATACTGTACTGGACATGTTTTAAAACAAGAAGTGAGAGATACTGGTTTGGTATGCTGAAGAAAATTCATTTTCTGTTGTTTGTTAATAGAACAGTAAATGATGATTTAATAGAACTACTAATGCCCAGTATTAGTAATACTGATTAAAATTATTTAGGAGAGAGCCTGGTATGGTGGCATACACTTTTAATTCCAGGGTTTGGGCAGCTAAAGCAGGAGGATCACCTCAAATTCAAGGTCAGACTTAGTTACACATTGAGTTCAAGGACAGCCTGATATATACAACCTGTTTTAAAATAAAACAAAAATTAATTAGTTTATTCATTAATATAAAAATAATCTAGGACAAACTGAATAGTAATAGAAAAAACAAAGAAAGTATATCTATGTAAAATTTTAAAACTCCTTATTTGAATATATTTATTTTCAAAACCTGGCATACTGCTGGAAGCAAGAAAGATGTACATTATAATTTTAAATAACAGAATACATAAATATTGCAGAATACATAAATATTACAAAATATTGTAATATACCTTATAATTTATGTGTAGAATGTTTCATATTATCTACATTGAGTTTCAAGTGCATACATAATATACTGTGTATACATATCAATATATTAAAGTGTGTGTGTTTTTCTTGAGAAGTAAACAAATATCTTTGCTTAACAAATTTTAGAAAGAATCGGAAGTAGGATTTGTAGGCTAAAATAATGACTATTATCTAGTAAAGTTTTAATTGTAGTAGATTTCTGTGCAAGAGGGTCAAATGGGCCTACTCAAAGAACTCAGATTAAGATAGGTCACAAAAGTGTTATGTATCTGGTTCATATAGCAACACTGGCTTTCTGTCTTGAACATACCAAGCTTGTTCCTACCTCAGGGATTTTTGGCTTTTCGCATATTTGCATAGGCAATGACTTTTACTACATATTCTCAAATTGGGTCCATCTAATAATTCGTACTGTACCTAAGCTGTGATGTCAACCTAAACCTTAGCTTAACACCCTACCTGGGCAAATATGACCATTCTAAATAGTTTCTGGCTGTTGAAAATTATAAAGATGTTAGTTTTTTCCAAACTAAATATAAATGCCTAGTAGAGTGGAAATGAAGTACAAATTGTATTTTTAAATTTTAAATGAAAAAATCAGTAGGTAAGAAAACATGAAAAATTTCAGTAAATGTAGGGAAGGAGGAGGCCATGGAAAGAATTTACCTTAGCTGAAATTAAGGCTTATATCAAGCTTCCGATTACTAAAAAATTTCCAGAGTAATGAGATGATGTATATCCAAGAATGGGAAGGAAGGGGCCGGTGAGATGGCTCAGCGGCTTAAGCGCCTGCCCAGCAAGCGTGAGGGCCCGAGTTCGACTCCCGGAACCCACATACGAAAAAGGGGCTGGTGATATCGCTCAGCGGCACGGGCGCCTGCTGGCGCGTGAGATCCTGAGGTCGATCCCCCAGTACCCACAAAAAAAAAAAGAATGGGAAAGAAGAATATACATGATTGAATATATGAAAAAGATAACTAAATAAAGAATTGGAAGGAATAAAATATTTAATAAATATGTGTTTGGCAAGTAACTGTGTAAACATAATAACAAAAAGTCAACCTTTGTATCCAAAATAATACTAGTATGAAATATTGAAGAAACAAGTGTAAATAATTGCTGATTTTAGTTCTGGTTAAAAAGACTGTAGTAGATGGGGGCCGGTGAGATGGCTCAGCAGCTTAAGCACCTGCCTGGCAAGTGTGAGGGCCTGAGGTCGACTCCTGGAACCCACATACGAAAAAAGAGCCGGTGATACTGCTCAGTGGCACGGGCACCTGCTGGTGCTCAAGGTCCTGAGGTCGACCCCCAGTATCCACAAAAAAAAAAAAAAAAGACTGTACTAGAAAAAATTCAAAGGAAAAATAACATAGGAAAATGTTGAATTTTACCTCCAGGTTTCCATTATTTAACAAATTCCAATGATTTTATATCAAAAATACATTGTTTCCTTACATTTTTATTAATTTTTGCTGCCATCTCCCAAAAGTCAGCCCACAGTTGGATGACTATGGTATCCTCATAAATTATTTTTAGTTATCTAATAGCACACCTATTAGTCTGTAAAGATAAAGGTTAAATTGAATACGCAATACCGTTGATAACAATTATGGAATGTTCATTCTGGACCATGTACTCTTCTTTTTCTTTGACTCTTGTAACACATTAACTTTATATTAATGTTAAGCTATGTTCTTAATTTTTAAGTGATGAAATTTAAGTGTTAAAATATTTATCACTTTAACATGTATCAGGTTAATAAAATCACAGCTGGAGATTAGCAAGGGAAGACATACACCTGAACATAGAAAATGGAAGTTAATAATCTAACCTTTCCACAGCGTGAGCTCTGCACAGCCACCTTGGGATTTACCTAGAATCCAACAGACTCTTTTCAGGATCTTCATGTAAAACCCTACCTGAGCAGGCTCTCCTCTTTCCTAGATCATTTTGTGGAATCTCAGGCACATATTCAAAAGCCTTCAATTATGGCATGGTCCCATTAAATTCTTTAACTTGTTATGAATTTTACCAGATTTTGCGTTCACATTCTTCTCTCTTCTCTTCCCAGTGTCCTTCAAATATTAACTCCTAAGAGAAAAACTATATAAAGCAAATCCTAACTTGAACACATACATACTCCAGGGACTATAACAGCATCTTGCTTATTCTTCATAAAACTTACCACTACCAGACATTTTTTTTCTTGTTTTCTATTTCACTTATTTTTTGCTCTCCCACATTAGAATGAAACCTTTGTGAGGTCAGGCCCCTTGAACTTTCTGCATAGTAATCTATCAAATGACTTAATTGGTAAGTGACATAGAATAATTTCTTAATGGATCTGAATTTAATAAAGGTATAATTAATGTCAGCCTACATAAAGATACAAGATTTCTGCATGATTAAAATCTATTAGAACTCTGTACCCCATTTAATTCTTCAGTAACCCTAAAATTATTCACAAATATAGTCTCATAATTAAAAAAATTAAATAACATTGAAAGAAAAATGAAAAATTTGTTGTCAGTGTTATATTACAAAGTGCTAAAATTTCTAAAACTGTGCTATAATTTGGGTGTTGAATACCCTAAAGGTTCATATATTAATGGCTTAGTAATCAAGGTGGTGCTATTGGAAGACAGAAAGCCTTTAGGAGGACTCAGGGTATTGGAGGGGCACCTTTATCAAGGATTAGGCAACTTCTCTTTTTCTTTTACTTTTCGCCAGTAGTTGAGCAGTTTTTCTCAACCAGCATTCCTGCCATTATATGCTGCCTTACCACAGGCCAAAAGCAGAAGGGTCAATTGATTAAGGCCTGTATTTTTCAAAATTATGCTTTCAAAAACATTGCCTTCCATTTTTCTAAGGTAATTATCTGATATGTTTTGTTGTAATGAAAGAAAGTTGACTCAGTATGGTGTTTAATTTTAGAACATATACAGAAAACATCAAAGTTTCAATTTTTAAAAATGTGCATAAGACAGTGAAGATTCTTTTACTTGGAAATGCAAATGTTTACTAGATACATGAATTGATTTAAATTGCAGTTTCCTTTCCTGTGGGAAATTATATTTTCCTGTATAAGATGAACAAGAAAAACATAAGTAAATAAATCTATTCCAAGATATAAATGACAGAATCTATGACAGGTCTGACTATTACCATTAATAAGAAAAAGAAAACAGATTAAGGATACAGAATGCCACAGGTATATCAAAATAATTGATAACATGCATGCAACTTCTTTTAAAAAGTTGTCATTAGGTAAGGTAGAGGACGGGAATAAAATATTAAAAATGTTTTATGCACATTTGCCAACTCCCCATGATGAATGTAATGATTATGTAGTGCAGAAATGTACCAATAAAAATTAAAATTAGGGCTGGTGAGACAGCTCAGTGGCATAAGCGCCCGCCTGGCAAGTGTGAGGTCCTGAGTTCGACTCCCAGTACCCACATACAAAAAAAGGGCCGATGACATCGCTCAGTGGCAAGGGCACCTGCTGGTGCACAAAGTCCTGAGTTTGACCCCAGGTATCCACAAAAAAAAAGAAAAAGAAATTAAAATTTAAAAAAAGGAAAAGAAATTTTTCATAAATTTATGTAATATCTATGACAAAATTTCACCTAGCTTACCATTTTGGAATTGAAAAGACTACCATTCATCTTCATATAAAGCCCTACCTGAGCAGACTGCCACCCTCTTTGTTGTTTCATTTTGTAGAACTTCAACCACTCATTCAAAAGCTTTCATTTATACCATGGTCCCATGGAATTCCTTAACTTGTTAAGCATATTCTTATGTAACAGCCTTTATTTTTGCACTCCTCTCTGCAGATTGTTCCCTGTAAACTGAGGAAAAAATGGTCAGGATGTTTGCTACTGACATGCACTACAAAAATAGCACTGAGCTTCCAAGATTTTAAACCCATATTACTTTTTTTCAGTTTTATTAAGACAGGGTCTCACTACATCACTGAGGCTGGCCTGGAACTCATTATGATACTAACAGCAATCCTGCTTCACACTGCTGAATGCTGGGATTATAGGCAGGTGCCAGCCATTAGGCAGAAACACACACATTTTTTTAAATTAGTGCATGTTTGCAATATTTGAGGATTATATTTATTGTGGGGAGTCACTACATGTACCTAACACATCTCAGTCCGTTGTTTATCCTCTAGCCCTTGCAATCGTTCCTTTCATCTCTTGGTCCTCCTCCCTTTTGCCAAAGTTCCATCTTCCTGTTTCCTACTATCTATCCTTTATTTTGTTTTTTAATCTATACTCTTATAAACTACATGATCACCTCGATAAATATTTTGTACCAATAATTAGTAAATGAGTGACAAAGGGTGTGAATATTTTTTATTTGAAATAATTTCCACATTTAATAAACATGGAAAAAAAGAGAGCTGATATGTAAAAATTGTTGTTAAAATGATGAGAGGCATTTATTTTCACCATTCAAACATCCAGCTTTTTCTCAGAACATGAATTTTTGCTTATCAGATTTAGAAAAACAAATTAGTGGGAACAAAATTCTAAGAAAAGTTAGCATGTATATCTTTGTGTTTATTTTCTAAATGAATCAATTATGTACTTCACTGAATTAATAAGCAGATTTCTAAAATAACACTGTACAATTTTTCCATCTGTAAATAAATACTTAACAAATAAATATAAATTGTATATCCATATCTATATTGTTTCTATTTTTTATTTTAAATAAGAAGAATGAGATAAATTCAACATTGCAGAGAAATTTATTTATTTATTTATTTATTTATTTATTTATTTATTTATTGTATGCGGGGACCAGGAGTTGAACTCAGGACCTCACGTTTGCCAGGCAGGTGCTAATGCCACTGAGCTATATCACCAGTCCCCTAGAGAAATTTATTCTACATGCAAAACCATAGGGGCACATATATACATGTGAATATAGACCGCACAAAGTTTTTATGCACATTGACATATGATGTTTTATTTTATCACATAAAATTATATCATATTTATGAATTAAATGTTCAATTATACTACTTTCTTTAAAAAGAAAAGGTGAATACTTTAGATGTATCTTAGGAGAAAATCCACATTCACAAAGACACACACACACATACACATGCATGCACACAATTTCCACTCTTTCAAATGTGCTCAAGCTGGTACAAAGCTGTTAGCAATATAAAATTGTAGTGCAATGGTTTCAGGTATTTAGGGGCATGATGCTAAATTAATTAAAGGAATGAATCATATTTTTTCCTATACTAAAAAATAAATTTTGTTTTCATATGTGGTTTTGTATCAGATATACAGCATGTTAAAGTGGAACATAATGACATTATTGGCCTTTGTATCTTATTTAAAAAACTGTATAATATTAATGAATTCAGATTTTCATTATGTGCTTTAAATTTCTCATAAGAAATACTATTTAATATCCTACTGTAGATACAGATAACAGAATAGCAGAATTGTTTTTTTCTCTTCTAGTTAAAGCGCTATCATTTGTTATAGCAGGTGTCTTTCTTACTCTATATATGACTCAATATTTGAAGGGGATTCATAAATAATTATCTGAGTGTAGTGAGTTAAGTTGAAGGAAGATAATGGACCAGCACTCCATTGTCCTTCCTTCTCTATGTAGGAATGAATCATTTCTTAATGTAGCACTTTAAATAATATGTGAGGAGCAGAGGTGCCTCATGCCTCACACTTACACAGCCCTGGGGTGCAAAGGCAGAGTGCTGCTGTAACACGTCCCTTCTGTCTGGAAATGTGTTTCTTTGCAACTTCACACACAGTAACAGATAGAACCTGTTTCTGTTAGATGTCCATGCTTAATTTTTTTTCTTGTGTTTAATGTAATGTGATACTTAAGATCACTTAGGTCATGTCTGGTATCTTACTGTGAGATCACAGATACCAGTCTTGGAAAACTGTGTGAACAAATTTTTGTTTTATGTGGAGGTTTCTTTGAGTTCGCCTTTGAACATCATTGCTGCCCTTAACTGAGATGCACTTGCCACAAAGAAAAAAAAGGTGATTCTCCTCAGATTCTTTTTAGTATTCTCTTCCCCTATTCCCAAAGGATCTATGCAGGTCTTTTCTGAGTTTTTCATTTTATATGGGATGCCACACATCAAGGACATTCCATCAAAATTCAAAATCTAAGTTACTGCAGCCATGGACACCAAACTTGGTCAGTGTGTGAGTGAACAAATACATTAGGCAAGCAATCACTCATTCAAAACTTACTAAAACAAATCTACTTTTGGCACAGAAGTAGAGCAGCTGATGAAACAATTTTTTGACTTAATATTATTCTGTATTAATGAAAAATACCCATCTTCAGGGTGGAATAAATGGAATGAATTGATTATTATCTGTATGATGATTATTACATAAATTTCAGTTAAATGTTTAAAAATATGATTAGCTCTAGAAAGACACAGCTTATATTATGCTACTGTAATACTTATTTTGTGGGGAGAGATGTGGTTTTTTATAACTTGAAATGTTGTGACTTGATAAAGAATACCCAAATTTTATTTCCTATACATCATAACTTAGAATTCTGCCAAATATTGCACTTTAAATATACTTAAATAGTTTAAATTATGTATCATTAAAAAGATAAACATTTTTGAGGGACATAAATTTAAAATACATTTAAGTGTACAGGAGTAAAAGCAAGGCATGATTTTTCCTGGAATGTATATGAAAATAAATATGTAAGGTGTAGCTCAAATGGCCGTACTACTAGTATAATTATGTGGTTTATGGTACTACAAATATTTATTTTAAATTTTGGTCTCATTCATTCTATAATGTGTAAAAAGTCCAGAGTTAATGGTCATATAAACCTCAATATGACACTTTATTCAACAAAGTTAAATCTCTCAGGGTAATATTCTGTAGCCATTACTTGTCCACATGTATTTTTTGCCCATAGATTATGCTTAAAAGGCTATTTCTATGTATTTTCAATTCCTAAGAAATTTATTATATTATGTAATGAAAACAACAGAGGAGGTTGGGGAAGGTCAACATATTCCTTAAAAATGTGCATTTGTGTAGAGAAATCAAATCAAATTTTAAGTGGTAAAAATATCTATGGTCTGTGAATTTATTGACTCACTCCTTATTTTGTTATCAAACCATCCCAAAAATATCACCTGAGTTTCATGCAGATATCATCTTGAATTGTGTGTGCTTGGGTGATATATTAATGGATAACTTCTGTCATAAGCTTCTAAATGTTACATTTGAAAAAGTGTGTTTTATAAAAGCAGTCCAGAGGAACTAAGTTTTATAATATTTAGCAAATGTTTTTCTCATATCCTATGGTGCTTCCGAACATGACAATTGGAAAAAAATCTTTTCTGTTTTGCCTGTCTACTCTACCTGAGATGTTCAAGAGCCAACTTCTCTGTGTATTGAAGTGTTTCTTTTTATGTAGGAATAGAGGGCTCCAGGATATTTAGACTGGGCACAGAAAAGATTAACAGTGCATAAGACAATCATGGGACAAAATTTATACTGGCTTGTTTTAAGTCTATTTTTGATATCTTGCAATAAACATTTTTATAAAATGAAAGCTTTAAATACTTTTCTGTCTGTTTTCTGTCCATTACCTAAAACTTTTCTTTAAAAACTGAAATATGTGTCAGGTGAATATACAATAATGAATCAAAATAGTTATTCAGAAATAAAATCAAGTTTTATTATTAGTTCATAAGATGTACTTTAACGAAAATCAAGATAATGTTCTACAATGCTAGGAGAGAAACTTCTATATATTTGATTAGCTATCTAATCATATATCCTTTGTAATGAATTAAAGCTTTATTTTTTAGTTAATATTAACATGATAGAAAACATGACACTTTTATTGAATTATATTTTTGAAGTTATTATTTACGATTACATATTCAGGGTTCTATTTCCTTCATTGAACTTCTTAATCAATTTATTAACCTCTAAAATGTGTTTTTCTCCTCCAGTTGTTTTATGATTTTACATGTATTCCCACTGTCAGTTGATGTTTCCATATATTTCTTTTGGTTATTGAAATCATTTACATTCATTAAACACACCTCAGATGCACTTCCCTCTGTGAAGTATTCACTACTCTCCTAGACCAATACTGTTTCCACTTATGATGCAAATTTTAAAACACTGTGATAATACAATTTTTCCTGGCATTATAGTTGTAGCTTTACATGTGTATCTTCGCCTCTGGAGGAGAATTATTTAAAAGCAAAGAATGATCTTATTCATATCTGTATCTCCAGTCCCTAGGAAAATACTTCAGACATTTTATCAATGCTTATTGACCAAATTAAGTATCTGCTAAAATTCTAGGCATGCTTCTTTCTATTTAATATCCTGCATTTGTGCTGGTATATATTGCTAGTGAAATGAGATACATATTGTTCAATGTTCTTATCCCCTCAAAATCATTAGGAGAATAAATCTGGAAGAAAATTCATGACAATTTAATGTATTTGTTAAAGGATTTCATTTAATAAACCTAGATCTTACTTCTACTAATGAGTATGCATTTGATATGATACCATAGAATTATGGCACATTTTATTTGGAATAGGATAATCCATTTATAATAGCACTGTTGAAATGCCTAAATTTATAGTATACCATCTACTGTTTTAATCCTTGTAACTAATAGTCCAGTTGATATTTATTTGTAAATCAATGTTATTTTTCTTGCTTCTTGTTGCTGAATAAATGAAAAATACTCATAGTACTTACAGATATAATAAAGGTGGATTTCTGTGCCTAGACCCTGCAGTCAGACAGCCTGACTTAAATTCCAGTCATGACATTTATAGATTTGGAACCTTTGTACAATATAGCAAACTATTCTATTTCTCAGTTACCTCATAATGAGTGATAGAAATTTCAGGCTAGCAAGGCTGTGAATATTTGTACATGCTGAAAAATTTGATATGCAAGATACCACCATACTGATGAAACACTGTGTTTATGCTTTGGTTTTGTTTTTTTGGTACCGGGAATTGAACTCAGCATCTTGCGTTTGCCAGGCAGGCACTTGTGCCACTGAGCTATATCCCTGGCCTGAAATATTATGTTTAACACTAATATTTCTTCCACTAATGTGTGGCCTGATTTTAATATATTATTTGCCTAGTATAGTCAAAGCCCTGACAAGAAGTTCAAATTATGTAACAATAAGAGAGAATTAATAATATGAAGACTAAAAAGGAGTGATCTCAGCAATAATGTGGGGTAAAAGATTCCAGGTTTCATCTCTACACCAAAATAATAATAATGATAATAATAATAATAATAATAATAATAATAATAATGATAAAACATTGTAGGGTTATCCACAAGAAAACTGGCCTAAGGGAGTTCAATAGCTTAACTAACTGCACCAACACAGAAGACAAGTATACTTCAAATAACTGCACAAAAATGGTAAAGAACAGATTAGCTTTGCCTACACTGTCCTGTCCCCCATCACCCACTGCTCAACAAAAGAAGGAATCATCGCCTCACTAGAGCCTCTCTGAGGAAAAGGAGAGCTGGGCAAACACCTGCATCCCCAGACTTTCAGTCACTGCCTAAAGGATTTGATTTAGTTCTACCTCAGCCAGCTTATTGGGAAAATCAGAAGAGCTTGTCAGTAATTCAAAGGGTCTGCACTGAAAGACTGAAAAGTCTGATGTGAAAGGCTGAGGACTCTGCCCTGGAAACCTGTAGACAGATGTCTAAAGAGGAAGGTGAAGATTGGAGCTCCTCCAAAGAAACAGAAGCAAACTTCCTTCTTTCCCTTTTTATTCCATCTATGCTACAAGACTATTGGTTGGTGCTACCCACACCCGGAGTAGGTCTTCCCTTTTCATTAAATCCATCATCTACATCTAGCACTGTGCTGAACCAATCACTTGGGTGTTTCTTATTCAAGTTTACTTCACAATTAACTATGACTGTAATTAACTCAAACTAAAATATTTCTGCAAAGCAAAGGAAACAATCTAGAAAATGAAGAGACAAGCCACCAAGTAGTACAATGTATTAACAAAGACTATGTACAAAAATGGGTTCATATCCAAAGAATTTAAAGAATTCATACAACTGAATATTCATTTAAAAATCAAATATATACTCCAATTAAAAATGGGCAAAATAATTTTATGGGCATTTTCCCAAAGAAGACATAGTATAGACCAACAGGTATTGGATGTTATCGGACCTAACATCTCAGGTCAAACCAAAATGAGATATCATCCGCCATATCTTAACATAGCTATTATTAAAAACTCAAGAGCTAATAACAGGGAACCCATACAGTTTTTTGGTAAGGATGTAAATTGATCCAGCCACTATAAAAAATCAGGAGTGGTTTCTCAAAAATGTAAATATACAACCACAATATGACTCAGCGTTCCCTTTTCTAGGAGAATACCCAAAGGAAATAAAATCACTAGCTGAAAGATATATCAGTGTTTCTATGTTCATTGAAGCATTACTCATAGTAACCATGATATGCTAACAACTTATGTGTCTGCCAACAGATGAATGGATAAATAAAATATCACATACAGAGACACATGTATCCCATGCAGTGGGACACTATTTAATCATATGAAAGGAAATCCTGTTGTACATGACAACCTGTATGAACCTCAAGTACATCATGCTAACTGAAATCAATCAGGCAGAAAGATAAATACCGTATAACTTCATTTGCATATGGAATCTAGAAGAGTCAAATTCATTCAAGCAGAATGCAGAAGCATGGTTCCCAAGTTCAAGGGGTGGAGTAAATAGGGAGATATTGGTCAAGGAATACAAACTTGCAGTTATATGATGACATTCCAGAGACATAATACACACCATGGTTCATATTGAAAATAATAATTTATTGTGTACACCAAATTTGTTAAGACAGTAAACATAAAGTACTCTTAACACCAATACATACCAAAATGTAACTATGTGAGATGATGGATATATTATTTAACTTGAATGTGATAGTTCTTTCACAATGTGTAGATACATCAAAATATCACGTTGCTGCAAAACATACACATATACATTTTGTTGTCAATTATTATACCTCAAAATATACAATTTCTCAAAATCTCTTCACATGTATGATTAGGTTTTTTGAAAGCCTAATTTTGGATACCTATACCACTGAAGTAGTAATACACAGTTTTTAATTAAATACTTAACTGTAATAGCAATGCTGTTACTAAGAAGTCCTGCTTCATTTCACTATTACCCTTTTAGCTATTTATTGTAGTTCCCAATGCAAAGTAGTGAAAACTGGCACTTAACAATATTAATCAAGCAACCTTGACTCCCAGATAAGTGAAATGCTGAGAAAATGCCAAATAATTAAATTCATTTTGCAGCTATAAAATAATGCAGTTATACCAATTATGATTACAAAACTATAAAATATTTTAAAAATCTGCCTACAACATTAATGAGCTTTACTATTAAATGTAATATTTTGTTAGAAAACATAGTAGCATTTTTATTGCAACATATTCTGAAATGCCTCAATTCTGCCTTGAAGTAGTCATGATTCATTTTCATAGGGTATCAAGGGAGTTATATTCACCAGTTCCATTGATAAGTAGGAATGGTGACCAATATTTTATTACTATCTGGTGACTTGGCACCACCAATATCACAGCACAGGATTCTTTGACGAAACTGGCTTGCAGTATGGAACTTGTGCTTTCAATCAAAGTAGGGTCATTTATTGCAACCTGAACTTCCAATTTGGCCAGCAAATAACCCCTTAGACTTAGAAGTCAAACAAGGTATGTGTAAATAAAGTGTGAAAGTTTTTAATTACGTCACCTTAATTCAAACCACTCTACCCTCACAAATCCATAGAGCTAAAATGAAAAAGAAAAGACTGTAAAGACAAATATTTCTGCATGCTGGGACTCAACTTAGTAAGGACCAATCATTATCACATAATAAAAATCATAGTGATATTCTGGCTACTTAGAGTTAAGTTAGAAAAACAGTGGTTCAAAGTTGGATGCTATCCTTCATAAACAACATTTGTTTGATTCCAGAATTGGTGTTTAATTACTAGGTGACACTGCTTACAGACAGGTGTCAAAACCAAATATAAGTGTTCCTTGTTATCAGAGACCATCTTTTGTTTAATAGAGTGGAGAAATATGTACACAAATACATAGAAAACCAAAAAGAGTATATTCAGTAAAATACACTCGATGGAATTGTAATTGTTTTAATCCAAAAAGGAGGCATTTAATACCTGATGTATGCCTAGACAAATGTGTCTGGAATCCCTGGCACGAACTTTTCTTACTGACTAATGCAAATACATTATCTGGAAGAAGTAGTATGTGATGTGGTGCTGAAAAAACAGCAAAAGGATTTGTCTGAAAGTCCTGAGAGATTACCCCTCACTTTATCTAGCCCAGGATAACCACTAAATATTTGATCTTCATT
Source organism: Erethizon dorsatum (assembly GCA_028451465.1). Classification (NCBI taxonomy): domain Eukaryota; kingdom Metazoa; phylum Chordata; class Mammalia; order Rodentia; family Erethizontidae; genus Erethizon; species Erethizon dorsatum. Next base: position 74,089,988 of record CM051836.1, on the reverse strand, counting down.
TCTCTCCTTTTACTCTCTGTATGAGAGGGATTACAAATCCAAGCTTATAATTTAAGAATTTTATCAATTTATGCACACAGTACCACATAAAATGCACACAAAACTTCCTTAATCTAGATTCTCATTAAATCTCAATGTAATTATTACCTAAGAATTCTTATCTTCTTCATCAGTAATGATCTTTCTAAGAAATACATCCACTCAAGTTGTGTCATTGTCATAAACAGTGGCTACCAACCAACCCCTGCAGAGGAATTCTGAGCTACTTACCTTGGCAGAGATGACCCTTGACATCATTAATAGTGTCTATTTGACAAACCACATTCTTCCTCCTTTGGCTGCTTTGCATGTGGTACTGCAGATATATTAATTTATTTTCTATTCAAAGTTCCTGGAAGCAAACTATTTCCAGTTTTATTCATTTGGATAACTTCTATTGATAAACCTTAACTCAACAGCTCCTAATTTAAACTGATTACTCATTTTTATATGAATACATAATAACAGTACTAAATACAAATTTTTAAAAATATTAAAGAGTATAAAAATGAACAACAGATTCTAAATTATATCTGGCTACTATACTAGTTAGCAGCTAGCATAGTTTAATTGCAAATGCTGTGTTTGTATATTAATGTCGCATTACCCTAAAAAAGTTTTAAAAGTTTGCAAAGTAATATTGTATTCATGTGAAGTATATTTGACCACAACTTGTTCCAAGAACAGCACAGTAGAAATGGTCCATGTTGTCTACCTGACAACATCACTCTTGGTAGAGATGATAAGAGACAAATTTGTTATAACTATCTGTTGTGGCTTTTTCAAGAAATAATTTTGAAACAAAAGACATTGAAATTTTTTCTTACTTGCTTGTATATATCAGTATTGTGTATTTGAATTTTAAATTTTATTATATAAAATATTACATATGATCAATGTTATCTCATGTTCATAATTTTAATCCTTATTAATATACATGTAATTAAGAAAATATATATTCAAACATCTTATAAAACAACAGACAATTTGTTAGAAAGTTAATCATTTAATCATTCTTATCATATATCTCAAGTTTGTTTCTATGTATCCCTGTCTTGTTATATTAACATTCTCATCTCTAAAATAGTGCATTAAAATTCATGTAAGACTTTTTTCTTTTGCCTTCAAAAGGGAGAAATTTTTGTCCTCCCTTTATACACTTTCCTCCCTCTCTTTTTTTCCTTTCTTTTTTTCTGCTGTTTCTACCTTAAAAATGTATGTTGTAGGCCGGTGATATAGCTCAGTGGCACAAGCGCCTGCCTGGCAAGCGTATGGTCCTGAGTTCGGTTCCCGGTACCCATAAAAAAAAAAGTATGTTGACAGTTTTCTTATTATTTTTAAAGTTATTTAGTAGCTCTTCCACAGAAATCAAATGCCTATATACCAAAAATATGAAGCAAAAATATATCACTATTATTTATGTGATTTAGTATATAATATATACCATGAATATAAACGTTTCATTGGTTTAAATTGTATAGTAAAAGATCAGCGCTATTGGTCTGTTACATAACATACTCTTACAAGCTTATATGAAAAAAAGGAGGACAGGATACATCAGAATGATGTAAATATTGTCAATAAGTTGTTTTAGTATCTTCCACTTTTGCCCTCTGTTGTTGCTTTTGTGATATATGCTGGTCTTTCCAAATAAACAGGCAATAGAAATCTTAGTGTTATTGAAACCAGTTCATTTTTACTATATTTCTTTAGTTGGAAGGGAGAAAATGCTGTACTGTGTTTTCTTTATACGTGTGTGGGACATTTTAATTTATATTTTATGAGCATATGTTAATATTACATAATGGTGTGGGGTATAATTTGGGAAGGTGGCACATGGATCTAGCACATTTTAAACAATTTAAATTTTCTTCCTCCTCCTTTTCCTCCTTCCTAAAATTTACCTCCCTTTCTCTTCACCAGAAATCTATTATCTGGTTTCTTGTTATTTCTTTTTAAATTATTTACTATGTTATATATTTCTAGGTTATTATATAAAAGAAAATGTGATGTCTAATAAATTTTTGAGTTGGGCTAATTTCACTCAATGTGAGGATTTCTCCTTCTATCCATTTTCCTGCAAATAACGTGATCTCATTCTTCTTTATGTCTGAGTAGTATTCCATTGTGCATATTTGCCAATTTTCTTTATCCATTCATCTGTTGGTGAGAACATAGGCTGTTTTAACTGCTCAGGTACTATGACATACATTATTATAAGTTGTGGGGAGAAGCTGAGCTAGAGAATGATCACACATGTGGGGCTAGAGCAAGGACAGCCCCGAGAACACGGAGTGCCTGAGGTGAGCCAAACAGGTTGTTAGGCAGGTCCTTTATCCCATTAGGATAGGGGTTTCACCTGTTATCAACCTCTTGCTGATTGTATAAATAAATGCACTGCAGTCATTGGGCCATTTCCTCCATTTGGAAAGAGGCCTCCACCTAACCTCTGCTTTCTGCATTCTGACTCTTGTCTTTGTTTTTTCATCCTCCACCATCCTCCTTCCAGGAATTTCAAGAGCTGTGCTGTATGCAACATTTTGGGGTATGAGGAAACTCATGATATAGCAGGTGAGGGGCCTCCTCCAGTTGTGTGCACAAAAGGGAGAAAGGTGAATTGATATCTTCAATATTGATTCCATCAATATCATCAATATTGATCCCATCATCAGATGTAAAATGGGGCAAACAGGTTTCCAAGAACAACAGATGTATATAGAATGCTTGCTGTATTATTGGTTCCTCTATTTACTTTTCCTTTGTGGACCTTGATCAGGGAGTGTCTGATTGTATGCCTGCTGAGATGACCCAGAGGATTTGGCTCAGAGAACTCTCTTAAAACTAAGCTCTGAGCAAAAATGGATAGTGGAGCAATACCCGCCCAATAGAGCTTGAGCCTTCTAGCTTTGCTCAATCAGATAAGGAAGGAGCTGTAGGGGTGGTAAAGAAGACCTTTCCCCATTAGAGGAATGTTTTGCTGCAACTTCCATTTCACAGCCACCCAAAATAAAACCAACAACCTTAACTGCACCACAAACAGCTTCTTCAGTTCAGAAAAATTTTGCTCTGTCACAGGCTGAGACTTCTACCCTTTACAGAATAGAGTCATCCTTTGTCTCTCCATTGCAGTTGGTGCTAAAAGAAGCTGGGGGTGTGTGTGGGAGGATCCCTGGAGGCTTTTCAACATGTCTACCTGTTGCTGAAGTCCAAGATCCCAATAATCTGGGACAAGTTATATGTCTTCATAAAGCTGTAAATTTTAATACTTTAAAAGAACTAAAACAAGCAATTCCTACCTATGGCCCCACAGCCCATTTTACCTTATAGAGCTCATAGGACAACAAGTTATGGCTTCAAATGATTGGAAAGAATAACTAAAACATGTTTAAGTCCAGGAGATTATTAATTGTGGAAGGGAAATTTTTTTTGAGTTGTGCACAGATCAGGCTGTTCACAATGACACTCACAACGTGGCCATTACAAAAAACATGTTACCCAGAGAAGGCTCCTTTGCTGCCACAAATAATCAACCTGCTTTTGAATTACAAGCATATGAACAGATTAAAGTGGCTGCTGTAAGGCTTGGAGGGAACTTCCTTCAAAAGGTGAGACAACACTTTATCTGACTTCCATTCATCAGGATCCCAATGAATTGTTTCAGGATTTTGTGGCACATTTACTGCAGACCAGTGGGAGAATTATCAACAACATATAGTGTGGCAAGTTGATTGTTCAACAATTGGACTTTGGAAATACAAGTAAATGGTGTAAAGAGGCTTTATGAGCCCACAAAAAAGGGGCTATGTTTTCTGAGATTATTCAAATTTGCACATATATCAGCCCCTCAATATGTTTAGGGAGCTGCCTTGGCAGCAGCTGTCTGTCAGGCTATTCATTAACAGCCTAAAGGAAAAGGAACAAGGTTACTTTTTTCAGCTGTGGGGGAAAGGGACATTTTGCCTAAAATTGCTCTGCTGCATCTGTGGGGGCAGCACGGGAGGCCCCAAAGATCTCCATAACCTTACAGGAGACATCCCCAAAAATGCTGCTCAAAATATATTATTGTAATATGTTTACATGGGTCATAATTAAAAGATTGTTTTCCAGAAATAAGACAATAAAATTTTCTGACTTAAAGATGCTCTGGTGCAAAATTAAATTAAGAAACAAAAGTTTTCATATGGCTTTGACAACCGATTATTATTAATCTCATGGTGTATTAAATGTATTCTTACCATTTGGATATGCGGTTCTTTCGAAATGCAAAACTGGGATTGTTTATGATGATAGACATCTTTCAGATTCAGACATCTGCCTTTCTCTTGTGCTCCAGCTACTTGTGATAAGAGGTTCATGTCAAGCCAACTTGAGGTCACCAGTCAATAATATTTTTAACAAAAATTTCTGTGATATGTATGCTATGTATGTGCAACTACATTGAGAGATGTTTAGACATTAAGCAGTCCAGACAGTGTCACACACTTCAATGACATCCCATTAAAGGACAACAAATTAGGTGAGAGCTTCTTATCTACTAGATAGAGATGACTGACTAAAAAGGTGACTCTATGTCAAAATGGAAATTTAAGTGTGTTATAAAAATGTCATCATGATTGCCATGCTAAAATATTATGTATAGCTTTTGATCTAGCTTTTTCTGTGTAAAACTGTATAACTATTGTCTGTTAACATTCTACAGGGATTCAATTACTGGAACATCCATAGTTAGTAGGAAATAGTGGTTCTACTTTGTATTTCAAGGTACTTGATATTCAGATAAAATTATTATATTAAGCTCAATGCTCACATTACAATGTAATGTCATTAACCTTCTCTTTTGGATGTTCAATAACTGAAGCTTGGAGACCAAAAATTAGAAAGAAAAATGGGCTATGAGGACAGACAGTATTTTGGCCCTGGCCCTTTGGGGTCAATAAGGACCCAGTACATAAGATAACCTCTGCTGTGACATCCTATAACTCAGTGAGTTCCCAACCTCCTGACCAAGATGGTTGGACCACAGAGGAAGGGGATCAATGTTGTGTAGTGTGCCTAAGGAGAGTCACTAGGAGAGCAAAGTCCCCCAAGATTTCACAGAAAGCAGCTTGGTCAAGCAATAGCTGTGACTCATACAGAAGGCTAACACTAACAGAAGAATGGAGAGGTGCTATACATGGCTCCAGGGTAAATCCTGAGGAGACTTAACTAACATTGATGGATAGCAAAAAATTAATTTTAATTAATAGAGATCCTACTTTAAATTGGTCTTGAACATCCAGCAGAAAAGTATAACCACAAGATGTATAAAACTGTGCCATTGTAATATGCTAGTTATAAAAAGAGGTTCAGATCACTGACACCATCTAACAATTTCCAGCTACACTGATAACTGACTACTGTTATGGGTTAATGGGCTGCATATGGTTAAATTGCTGAATGCAGTGACCTGAAATCATTGGACTGGGAATCTTTAGTCTAAATGAGTAAGTTCACTCAGAAAGGGTTCAAGAAGGAGAAGGCCTTCACAGGAAAAGTTTGGCTAGGTATGCCTGGGGAAGTGTGGAGAAGAAAAGCCTTCCACAAAAAAGGTCTTAGGCAGAGTCCTCCAAAAAGCTCCTCCAACTCCAACTGACCACCCATCACTTGCAAATAGAAAATAGAAAAAGGGGAGATATGGGGAGTGGCTGAGCCAGAGATCATTCACACATGCGGGGCTAGAGCAAAGCCAGCCCCAAGAACATGGAGTGTCCATGGCAAGCCAGAAAAACAAGTTGTTAGGCAGGTCCTTTCTCCAAAAAGGAGAGGGGTTTCACCAGTTATCAACCTCTTCTTGCAGACGTTGAGCAGTTCCTTTTCTCCCAACAGGAAATAGGGCTCCACCTGACCTGGGTTTTCTGTATGCTGACTTTTGTCTTCATTTCTTCATTCTCCACCATCCTTCCCCCTGGAAATTTAAAGAGCTGCACTGGACATGGCAATAGATAAAAACTTATACGCATGTATCACTATAGTATGTGGTTTTTAATTCTTTCAGGAGTATGCCCAAAAATAGTATTGCTGGATCAAATCATATATTTATGTTAGTTTTTTGAGGATTTTGAATACTCATGTCCACAGTGGTTGCATTAGTTTACATTCCCACCACCAATATAAGAGGTTTAGTTTTTCCTTGCATACTTGCTATTATACATCATTTTTTGTATTCTTAATACTAGTTATTCTAACTGGAGTTAGAATCTCAATGTAGATTTATTTATATTTATCTAAAGGCTGTAGATGTTGAACATTTTTTCATACAGTTTTTGGCCATTTGAATTTCTTTTGAGAAGTACCTGTCCTTTTGCCCACTTCTTTATCAGGCTCATTGTTTTATGGGGATTAATTTTTAAATTCAATATTCTATGTATTAATCCTCTTTCAGAGGAGTAGTTATCAAATATGGTCTATCATTCAGTGGGTTGTCTCTTTATTCTCCTCATTATTTGTTTTGAAATGCAGAAGTCTTGTAATTGGATCAGTTACACTTGTTGACTTTTGATATTATTTCCTGTTCTTTTGGAGTCCTGTTCAGGAAGTCTTTGTCTATGGATTCAAATCTTTCCCCTGGGTTTTTTCCAACAGTCTCATTTTTAAATTTTTATATTTAGATTTGAATCCATCTTGATTTCATTTTAATACAGGATAATAGAGATCTAATTTCAATTATCTGCATGTGGCTCTCCAGTTTTTCTAGCACCTTTTTAAAGAGAATGTGTTTCTCCAGCTTCTCCATCTGAAAAATGAGATGGCTGAGTTTGTGATTTGTTTGTTTGTTTCTTCTAGTCTATTCCATTAGTCTATATTTCTGTTTGTGTGCCAGTACCATGGTGTTTTCTTATGAGGGCTTCAGAGTAAGGCTTGACATTTGGCATAATGATGCCTCCATCATTGCTATTTTTATTGAGGTTCACTTTGGCTCTTGTGGGTCTTTTCTAATTCCAATTAACTTCAAGATTGCTTTTCTAGTTCTGTGAAGAATGTTGGTATTTCAATAGCGATTGCATAGTATCTATAGATTGCTTTGGTTGTTTGACAATTTTGACAGTATTAATTCTTCCAATTCAAGAAAAAGAAACCTCTTTCCATGTCTAATGTCCTCTTTAATTTCTGTTCTCAGAGTTCTGTAATTTTGATTATGGAAGTCTTTCACCTCTATGGTTAACCTGATACCTAGGTACTTATTTTTTGAAGCTGTTGTCTGTAGGCCAATTTTATATCTTTGAAGTCCCCATGAAAAATCTTTTATTTTTGGTTTTTGTTTGCCACTAAAATCAGCTATGTGTTGGAAGCTATTGGTTCTTTTACTTGTGTTCAACTGCCAGAGTACAACACTTGCACAAGTACCTATTATTCTTGTTTGCAGAAAGCATTTTATTCAACTTTGAAACATTCCATAAGCTATTGTCAGACAAAAAAAAAAGGTGTCCCTGTTCTTTTAATGAGGGTAGCATAATTGTGGCCACTCCCAGGAGAAAGTTTAGACTCAATCTTTTGAAGACATTTGGCATCTAACACATTCCATTAGTATGTTCATAAATGGGATCAGTACCATTATTTCTTTAATTCAAAAACCACCATCCATGATGCTTTTAGCATTTGAATTCAGCGTACTAGGTTGGTTTAAGAAATAATGTCTATAAATGAGGAGAAAAACTGTGCTTGAAGAATTAAAGGAGAAGATCAATATCTTGTACCATATTTTTTGTACAGGATCATTTCTAGCCTCTTATTTAAATAACAAAGTGTGAAATAGCACAAAAGCACTAAGCACTTGTTAATTCCTTTCCTTCCAATTCCACAATACTTTAAAATAATAAGTACATGATTAAATATGCCAACCTTTTCAAGAGTCATTTAATTTCTAAATTGTTTAGTATGTCTCTACACTGACCAACACTAAGCAACCTTGTTTTACTCTGAAAAAAGTTTTCCATTTGTAATGTTCATGTAGAATACCCTATTGAAATATGGTTCTCCCACACGTTATGCTGTTAAATAATCTTATATAAATATCAAAAAATGAGCAGATTGCAGTTACATATATATGTTCATTATTAGGAAGAATGATTTCCTGAACGGTTTAGAAAAAAAATATGATATTTTTATTATAAAAATTAAAGCTTTCTTTTGAATAGGTCATATAAATAATTAACTGGAAGACAGCTACAGAGGTCTTTTGATTTCTGCTGATATTTTACATTGGTTTAGATATAAGAGTACTATAAAGAAGGACAAATTTTATCAAAAGAATTAAAAGTTATATTGTCCTATCATTTATTAGTCATTTTTGTTTCATAAATAAAGCATAAACATTCTTTCATTTATTTCTTTCCATGTTATCAAGATCCTGTAGCTGGATTTAGTAAAATGATATTCATCTTTAAGTGACAATTTAAGAATAAATATATGCACATTTTTCTTTCAGCAATTATTTAAAAATATTTTTATTAGTACATGCTTGTAGTACATAGTTTTTATATTCATTGCAGGGAATTGGTACATGTGCATAACGCATGCTAAGTCTTTTTACTTCCACTTCCTTCCCCTTCTTTCCTCACATTGAATTTTATCAACATGCTCAGTGTCCCCTGTGCAATACATTTAATTTGTATGTATTTTTATTTTTTATTGGTATGCATTTGCAGTACATAATGTTTATATTCCTCTTGGGGAGTTGGTACATGTACATAACACATCTTTTTCCTTTTTTATCCCCTTCCCCTACCCATCCTTCAATTAAATATTTCAATTTTTCTATATGATTTAACAAGAGAATAAATAATTATACATGCTATTCAAAATTGTATTTTGTTGCTAAAACTAAAAAAATTATTTCTCAACCATACTATTACTAAATTGTATTTTTGTACATAAATGTATTATTTTGAATTTATGTAGCCTAGTGCTTGAACTATATTAACTATTTAATATGTTCTTTACTATAAATCAATAGAGACATGTAAATTAAAATTTGTTATTTATACTATTTCTCTAACTTCCATTACCATATTGATTTTTATCTATGTGCTTATTTTTTTTGTGTGGGTAGCAGGGGTCAACCTCAGGACCTCGTGCGCACAGCAGGCGCCTGTGCCGCTGAGCGGTATCACCAGCCCTTTTTTCGTATGTGGGTTCTGGGAGTCAAACTCGGGCCCTTGTGCTTGCCAGGCAGGCACGTACACTGCTGAGCCATCTCACAAGCCTCTGATTTATTTTTTTGACCCTACATAGTGATCAAACACCTGAGTGAATCTATAGAAAATTTATTAAATATGCTATGGTGGTGAACTTACAGCACACATGCTATTTGTTTTTGTTTTAAGACAAAAGATATTAATGTAAGAATTCTTTTTCCTAAATAAAAACTTCAGTTTTCTAGTTTAATTGCAGCACTGGTGCTTTGTGATAAATAAGTGAGTTTTGGGTTGCAGTTTGGGCACTTGTCTCTGGAAGGTTCACCAAGACTGACCTACCCAGTACATTTATAAGAGAACCTTTAGCAAATTTTACATTACAAAATACATAAAGATAGTGCAAATGGATCTTTTAAGGCCTTTTGACTCCCCTGATCAACATTCTTTATCATAGGATTTTATTTGGATTCCTTGTAGTTTATAAGTATACACACTGTCCAATATCCTCATTTTTTTTTTTTTTTGTGGGTACCGGGAGGTCGACCTCAGGACCTCACGCGCCAACAGGCACCCGTGCCGCTGAGCGATATCACCGGCCCCTTTTTCGTATGTGGGTTCCGGGAGTCGAACTCGGGCCCTCGCACTTGCAAGGCAGGCGCTTACGCCACTGAGCCATCTCACCGGCCCCCTCATCTTTATTATAAGGCAAATATTAACAAAATATGAAAGGATCAAATTGTATCAAGTAATTCAAAAGTGATAAATTTAAATTTCTAGGTTATATTGTACAACATAATTTGTACTTAAAATAAACACACTACTTAGGTACTTGAAAATTGCCCATACACATAGCTACTAAATTTCAGAGCAAAAACAGAAAGGAAATACAAGTAAATTTTTCAAAAAGTCTAATTTTATCTATTCTAAATTTAAATTTTAAAAAAATGTAAATTTAACCCTATTTAGTAAGCATGTGAGAGCTTTTAATTCGGTCATTCATCTTCAATACAATACATTTTGACTACAAATATTAGAACTAACTGCTTATATGAAGTGAATTAATAAATTAAAGAGTAAGATTAAAATTAAATTTAATATTTTATCTATTTCAAAGCTGCATTACATATTTGAGATTAAAGGCAGCCTTCTCAATTTTATTTAGATTTTTAAAAATCAGTCCAGAAATAGATAACACTCACTATCTTAGAACACCTGAGCTCTTCAGCAGCATTCAAATCACCTTGGAGTTGATAAGAGATTTTTGAAGTGCCAATCATGGGCTCTTTCCAGATCCTCCCACATGGCTGAATTTCTGCTGTCAAGAACATATTGGAAAGTTGTTCATTCACTTGAAGTGACAGATACAGATTGTGACAAGCCTCATATTGGGACTCCAGCCTGTGGGGGTAACACAGAGGGAAATGAAGAATACAAAATTAATGAGAGGAAAATGTCACTTGCCAATCTCTCAACTCACAGCTTACTTCACTTTGAGCTACAGTTCACAGTATTATTCAGAAAGAGGAAACAGTCGTCTGTGAGATCCTATCTAAGGTCTTAGATTTGAATTCTTAAAATGTGATGCTTTTATTAATTAGAAAATCAAGTAGGAATTTTTTTTAACGGTTTCAATTAATTGTAGTTATTTTCCCTTTAGTGAAAGTCAAATAAATTTACTCATGGTAAAATTAAAATGGGAAAATTTGAAAGGGAAAACTGGATCTTAGTTTTGAGTACTAATATGATAGTTAACATTGATTTTCAGCTTGTTGTCTCAAGAGACACCTAGGAGATTAACAAAGCACCTTTCTGGATGTCTGTGTGTCATGGTGGCATGACCATGGGATTACATATGTTCCCTGGCCCTTCTAGAATTTTCTTCCTTCTCTTTGTTTTCTGAATGGGATCAGTTGAACAATGTTCTTCCACTGTGTGTTTCTGCCTTGTAGCCAGCTGAGGATTGACTGAAAGTTCTGAAACCATGCCAAAATAAACCTCTTCTTTAAGTGTGTACATCAGGTATTCTGTCCCAATCACAAAGAGTGACTAATGTACCCAATTTGACTGATATTTGAATATACAACTGCTTTGTCAGAAGCATATTTATCTTTTATCTATGCTTCATTTTCTAGAGTTTAATGATCTAAAGATCATTACTGCTTTCAGAGGACTTAAATATACATCACTCAGCAAGATCTGCAACTGACAAATCAATAGGATGAAAAGTAAATTATACAAAACCTAACTCTTCTGAATTTCTAGTGTACTCCCCAATTAGTGTAAGAACTTTGTAAGGTTTTGATGTATTGTTTAAACAGGGATGAAGTTTAAGTGAAAAAAGTAATAAATAAACATAATAGAAAAGTACTTTTACAACTGACTTCAGTAATTAAAAGAACTTTATTTTGCATCAGATATAGGAATTCAATTTTCTAGCCATTTTGTGAAATTTGGTGTAGTGATGGCTCTTTGTATATCAGTAGGTAAGGAATACATAATTCAGAGAACCAGGTTAGTCATGCACAAAAATATCTTTAACAATTGACAAAAAAATCTAACAATCTTAACAATTTAACAATCTTTAAAGAAATTGCTTAAAATAGTGACATGATTGACTGTATATATATAGAACATTTCTTCGTTTAGATTTCCAAGGACAATTTATACTTCAGAGAAATTTTCTGTGAATTTCTAACATCATAAGATGTGTTTGTGTTATATTTTTACTTCAATATAATTGTCTAGAAATTAAAAACATAAGTAAGAAATTCTTAAACACAATAATTTAAAACTATTTAAACATATTGCAGTAAACAATAGTTTAAGAGAAATAAATAAATCATATATAAATCTAAATACAACATGAAATATTTTGTTTCTAAGCAATAAAATTAATTAGCATTTATTCTTGAATTTATGAACTAATTTTTGAAAGTAATGTCACAGAGCAGGAAATAATAAATATAAAATTCAAAAAATAAAATGTTCCCTTTTCAAAATGAAACTCATTAATCTGTATAATCAATATATACTAATTTAAAATGTGGGAAAAATAAAAAAAATTATAAGCATAAAAATAGGAGATGGCATCAGCAAGATGGTAGAAAAGGAGCTTTATCCATCCATTCCTCTATAGTCAATGACATGGAAGACATCCTCGTACAAAGTATCTTTGTGGGAACTTTATTTTTATTTAGGAGATTGCAAAACCCTGGTGGAGCCCAAGATTGAAGATGTCCATTTTGAAAATAAATGCTCCTGCTTTTACAGTAGGCTTGCCAACTGTGGTCTTAGATCTGGTGCAGAAGGAGTTTCTTTCCTCTGTGGACTCAGTTGCAGCTCTTTTTGGCCTTGATGCTAACACCAGCCCCATCATCCAAAAAGAGAAACTATACCACCCATGTTTCAGGTAACGCACCCATTAACAATATCGTGAAATTATAAACTACAGTGTTCTCTGTAATCCACCTCCAGTCCCTTTTCTGAGCTGTGGACATCAAGCAGTCTGACATAAACAGGGATACAATAGCTTCAACTCTTCATAGATCAGAAGAATTAACACATTTTGAACGTTCATACTACTCATGATGACCTACAGATTCATTTCAATCTTTGTAAATATTTAAAATATATTTTAAACAAAAATAAACAATATCAAAATTCTTATGAAACTACAAACAATCCCAATAAACCAAGTAATTTTGAGAAAAAACAATCCTAACAAACAAAAAACACGAGTGGAGACCTAAAACTTTTTGACTTTAAACAATAATATTAATCTACAATAATAATAATATTATGGTAACGATATAGAAATAAACACATAGAGTAAAGGAGCAAAACAGAAAGCCTCAAATTAAACATAGGCATAAATTTTCAGTCTTTCATAATGATGCCAAAAGTGGAAATAGGATGTAAGCGTTATTTCAAAAACTGTATTTGTACATGCAAAAAATAAAATTGGATGCCAGTTTTGCATACTAGAAAAAACATAGCTGAAAACATATTAATGAACTAAATTTAGAAACTGAAAATATAAAAACATTAACAAAACATAAGGGAAAAGCTTCATATTAGTTTTGGCAATGACGTCTTGCATATGACTCCAAGAGCACAGGCAATAAAATAAAAATAGGGATCCACCTAAAAAGCTTCTGCAAATAAATCAATCAGCAGACTGAAAATACAGCCTCTGGAGATGGAGAGAGATATCTGCAAACCTTACAAGCCTTACATGCAATAAGAAATCAGTGTTTAAAACACTTAAGGGATTCATACATTTGAATACCAAAGAAAATTTAAAAAAATAAAAGCAAGTAACACGATTTGGGAATTCAAAATGGGCAAAGCATCTGATTACCAAGTACCGAGTATTGGATGTGGTGACAAAGGGATCTTTGCATACTGCTGGTGGGAATGAAAATTGACAAACAGGCAAAACAGAGTGGAGGTTTCTCAAAAAAAAGTATGAATAGAACTACCATATGATTCAGTAAACCTATTTGGGGGACTACATCCAAACGACCTGAAATCAGCATCTTGAAGAGATAGGTGTATACCTATGTTTATTTCTGCATATGTGAAAATTAAGAAAGTCAAACTCATAGAAATAGAAAGAAATGCAATGTTTACCAGCAGTCAGTAGCAGCAAGAAATGCGGAGATGTTTGTTAAAGGATATAAACTTTCATTTCCATAGAATAAATACATTATGAGGATCTAAGGAAGGGAATTATGACTATAACTAACACTACTAGATTATACTTGAAATCTGATAGGTGATAGATCTTTAGTGTTCTTGCCACAAATGTGCAGATTACTACCAGAAATATTAAACATGTTTATTAGCTTCATTGTAGTAATCATTTCATAATATATAAATGTATCAAGTCACCATACTGTACATGTATGTGTATATATATAATTTTTATTTGTCCACAAAGCAAACTTATATTAGAACATGAAAAATACAAAAATAGTTATATAATTCTAAAAGGACATAAAATAGTAATACATTGTATTAGTCATCTTTCCTGTTGCTGGACATAATAGTGGATACCTGGAGCTTAAAGAGGGATATGTATAATTTGGCTCTTATTTTAATGGAATTCAGTCCATGGTCATCTGGCTCCAAAGCACAAACATCATGACAGAAGGGTATAGGAGAACAAAGCTGCTTAGTCCATGGCAGCCAGGAACCAGAACAGGAAAGTCGCACCGCTGCTGGCTTGTGCCTCCTCCTACACACCCTGCACCTTTTAACTGAGGACACACCATCTTTGGAGCAGTTCTAGCAGTCAGAGGAAACAGATGGTGTTGCAGAGGCCAGACTTCTGGGATAAGCTCCCAACATACGCTACCTCCCCACTAAAAGAGAAAACCCAGTGTGTGAGTAAACTGCAGTTGGAGGCCCAGGGGAGTGGAAACAACAGCTGGAGAAAAGGAGAGAAAGCAACATGGAAATGATCAGTCTCCCCCATATTCCTTCAAAATACCAGGTAAACCTGTCTCAGGTGCATCCTGCCCTCTGCCCACCATACAGAGTTGATGAGGGAAACTCCTCACCCTAGGCAAAGAGGCCAAACACCATAAACTGTGGTGTGGTGCCATGTGCACTGGAAAGGACCATGGGATAGCATTCCTGGAGATGCAGCAGGAAGAGAGAGAGAGAGGCAGAGACAGACTCTGAAAGAGAGTGAGAGAGAGAGACTCTCATTATCTCCTCAGAGTCTGGGAACTGCAACAGTTTCTTCAGTTTGAAAAGTGGAGCTCTTGAGTCAGGGATGGTTAGAAATCTGAGGACAAAGGAATAGAGGAGGTCACCCAGAAAAAAGGGCTGCTGGTAATACACTAGGCAGAAAGCCCTAGCAATAACAGGAAAATGAACACAGGATTTTCTAGGCAACAAAAAATTCAGAAGTGGGAAGACATTGGTGGAAGTCAACAGAGAGCAGGGTGTCAGGCAAGGTATGTCACATTCTTCTCTTGAAAGAATTAAATTAATTGAGGGGATTGGATCCTGGGAAGTAGACAAAGTGCTGTTTACCACAGCCAAAGCTGACATTTGCAGCCAAGAGGTGAATCCAGAGGAACACGTTCACCACTCCTAGGTGGTCAAGTAAATAGCCTGCGAGCAGAGAGGAAACTAGCATTGCTGCCTGCAAGCAGATTATGACTGATGTAGGGATGGAATTGTATGTACACTGGCTACATGTTATAGAAGACTCCTGGTGGGTTTCTGTGTGTTTTCTTGCTTTGGTATCTGTTCTGGGTTCTCTCTTTCTTTTCATTTTCTTCAATTCTTGTTTCTTTATCAATATTAATTTTTATTTTTTTATTTTCAAGGATTTTTCTATTCTACTCTCTCTCTTGATCTTTATTATATTTTCTGTTTTAAGCATTCTTTCCTCCATAATCTATGCTCTTTATTTTCTCATTTTTCCTATCCCTGTCTTCCCTTACTTCTTCTCCCCTTTCATGCAAGTGATATAGCTATAGCTATAGATATAGATATAAATAAAGATATATGTGTGTGCCTATAATGTGAATTCTATCTGTACAAAATAGAATAAAATTGACCAATGTTTTAACTGGAATGGTAATATTCATGGTCATGTCAGTGCAATCCTTAACAGAACTGTGCTTATATGGTCCAAACAAACTTAACTCTAAATATTTCAAGAGGTTCCAACAACCACACAGCTTTCCATAATCTCTGATTATACTTGTATCCCACTTAATTCCTCCTCTTACCACCAAAACATATTCTCTTAAAGCCCCTCAGGAAGAACCATATACTCCACCTATAATAATATCTCTAACAGAGGCTGAGCTCTTATCTTTTTTTTTTACCAATTAACGTTTCTCTTATTTCTATCTCATAATGTCTTACTCTCTTCTTTCACCCTACTTCTTTCCTTTCCTTCTCTTGCCACATCCCAGACTAACTTTGAATAATAGTACAGTGTAGGGACACTGATAAAAGGGTGGAAATGTCAAAACAAGTTTTAATGTTTATGATTGATGTATCATTGGATCTATGGATGCTGTTTTAACAGGTAGAAATTTTCTTCCTACATCATCGTGAATGAATCCAACTCAAATAAACTGAATACAGTGAAGTGGTAGACAATACCTTTTGGTAAATAAAGCCAAGTTCATATTGATGTAAAGACTAATCTAATTAGCAAGATCTTCATACCAACAAGAAACTCTCTTCACTGTAATAGACCATAACCCTCTCTCAAAAAAAAAAAAAAAAAAAGGAACGTGAAAAAAAGGCAACAAAATCTCTCCAAATATCCTTAACTATCCAAAACCCAACTCAAGGGACACCAATGGAGAAGAAATCAAGCACCAAGGTTAGCCACATGAAATGATTAAAGAAGAACCAAAGAAACTCAGAGAGCTCAAACATGACATTAAAAAAAAAGCAACAATCCTTAATAGGGTTAATAAATATCTACAGAAGTCTCTACCCTACTAAAACAGAATACAAAATTTTTCTCCGCAAGAAATGAAACTTTCTCCAAAAGTGATCAGATGATTTTCCATAAAGCTTGTTTAAGTAAAAAGAAATCAAAATCATTCCATTTTTACTACCAGATCATAGGGCACTAAAACTGGAAATCAATCATAAAAGCCATAGAAATTTTACAAACACCTAGACATTAAATGGCACACTCCTAACACATGATGGCCCACAAAAGAAATCAAGGAAGAAAGTAAACAATTCCTAGAACTAAACAACAATGCAAACACAGTATACCAGAACTAATTAGGTGCAATGAAAAAAGTGCCAAGAGATAAATTTCTTTCATGTCACATTGTAAAAATGGAGTGAATTTAATGATATACCTTAAGATCCTAGAAAAATAAGAACAGTCCAAACCCAAATATAATATAAGTAAGGAAACTGTTAAAGATCAGAGTGGGAAATAATGAAATTCAGAGTAAAATAACATACAAATAATGAATGAATAACATAGTTGTGTTCTTTGAAAGAATAAAGAAAAAAGACAAACTTATCAAAGAAAGAGAAACAAAACATCAATGCATTTATAAATGAAAAGGTGAACTCAGGATGAACACCACTGAAGTCCATGAAATCATCTGTAAGTACTATGAAAAACTGAACTCCAATAAATTGGAGAAGCTAGAAAAAAATGAACAGATTCCCAGACACTTATGAACTACTAAAAGTGAAACAAGAAGTCATAAAAACCTTGAACAATCCAATAATGGTCAATCAAATACAGGCAGTAATAAAAAATAAATAAATAATAAAACCTAGTAACAAAGAGAAGCCTAGATCTGTATGGATGCACCACAAAATTCTTTAATGAAGTGGAAAGGAGGGAGTGCTTCCGTACTTATTCCCAGATGCTAGGATTACCCTGATTGCAAAAATAGACAAGGACACAACATGAAGGAAAAATATAGGCCAATCTATTCAATCAAGGTAAAGACAAAATCCTCAACAAGATACTGGTAAGCAGTACAGAACAAATCTTCAAAAAGCTTGTACATTTTTACTAAGTAAGCTTCATCCCAAGGACACAGAGTCAACTTACAGAAACAGATAAATGTAACATATCATAAAAACAAAAGCCAAGAGAAAAATCACATTATTTACCTTAATAGATTTAGAAAAATCCTTTGACAGAATTCAACATACATTCATGAAAAACACCTAAAGAAAATATAGACAGAAAGACCTTATACCAATCTGAGAAAATCCATTTATAATAAACCTACTGTCAACACCATATTTAATAGTAAAAAGGTGGACTCTTTCCTTCTAAAATCAAGAGCAAGACAAGAATGTCTGCTATCACCATTCCTGTTCAAGAGTATTTGAAATTTTAGCTGGAGAAATAATGAAAGAGAAAGAAATAAAAGGGGTATTTATAGGAATGGAAGTGACCAAATTATCATTTGCAGACTTCATGATCCTTTACATATAATAGTGTAAAGGTTCCATGAAAAGACTCATAGAATTAATACACAAATTCAGTATCTAGCAGGATACAAAATCAACACACAAAAATCAGTAGTGTTCCTGTACACTAGTAATGTACTCACTAAGAAAGAAAGGAAAACAATATCATTCATAATAGCATCAAAATATTAAATACTTAGGAATCATCATAACTAAAGTAGCAAAAGATCTCTATAATGAATCTACAGTATTCTGCAAAAGGAGATTGAATAATATATCAGAAAATGGAAAGATACCTTTGTTCCTGGGTAGGCAGAACCAACATTGTCAAAATGGTCATATTTCCAGCATTGATATATAGATTTAATGCAATCCTAATAAAAATACACTACCAACTGCATTTCACACAGAGTTAGGAAAATCTATCCTAAGATATACATGGAACCAGAAGAGACCAAGAATAGCAAAAGTAAGCCTGACACCAGAAACAAAGCAGTGGGCTTCCTAACTCCAGATTTCAAATTATACTACAAAGCTAGAGTAATAAATCAGCATAATTCTGGCACAAACACAGACATATTGTTTAATGGTACAGAATAGATGAAGAACAAACCACCCCAAGTGCATTAAGCCATCTGATCTTTTACCAAGGGGCTAAAAGCATAAACTGGAGAAAATATAGACTTTTTAACAAATTGTGATGTGAAAACTGCTTGTACAGCTGCAGAAGACTAAATCTAGAAGCATATCTATCAACATGAACCAAAATAAAATCAAAATGGATTAAAGATATGCCAGATATTAAAAGAGAAACAATGTGTTGGAAGGCAAAATAGATAAAACTCCTGAATACATGGGCACAGGAAAGGACATGTTAACAGAACTCCAGTTGCACAAGAAATAGCATCAAGAATCAACAAATGATATATGAAATTAAAAGGCTCTCTACAGCAAAATAAATAAATAAGTAAATAGAGTGAAGAGACAACCTACAGAGTGGGAAAAATTTTGGCCAACTACTTGTCTGACAGGAGTACTATCAGGGACCACATATCATAAACTGAACCTAGAAGACCTCTGAGGTTGTCCTTGTTCTACCCTTTGAGCCAGATTGGAAGGAGGAAATTCCCCCACTTTCTTCTGATCACAGCTGAAGCCCTATGGTTAGGGATACTGTGGCGCTCATAGGGCAAGATAAGGTGTGCTGAGGTCGATAAGGGTCTTTAAAACAATGTAGTATGAATACTAAAAAGTTTCACCTGGCGAAACTACAGTTTCCTTATTGCCCTGTCTTATCCTTTCAAGAATGCTTTGTTCTTCTTACTAGCCCACAGTAACTGCCATTACTGTTCCTGGAATCACTTGCTAACCCTCCCCATACACTGGCTAATAAAATAGTGGCTAGCTGGAGGGTCTTGGTCTTTGCTGTCCTGAGGCATTGACCTCCCAGCACCCCCCTTTATGCCTTACTAAATTGTCTCTGTCTCTTATTCTTTCACCATACCCTTCATACAGGCAGTTGGGGATCTTGGCCACAGGTCTCCGATAGTATACTATTTAGAATTTACAAAGACTAAAAAAAAAAAAAAAAAAACAAAGCTCCCAAAATAAAAGACCCAGTTAAATGAATAGACACTATTTAGAAGAAAAAGTACAAATGGCCAATAAAGACAGTTAAAAATGGTTAACATCACTGGCCATCACAGAAAAGTAAATTAATATAAATGTGAGATTCCATCATACTCCAGAAAATGTCTTCATCAAAATAGCATACAATAACAAGTGCTGACGAGGCTAGAGGGAAAAGGCACACTTTTACACTGTTGGTGGGAATGTAAACTAGTACAGCCATTATGGAAATCAGTATGGAGATTCCTTAAAATACTAAAATTAGAAATGCCATTTGACCTAGCTATTCCTCTTCTAGGTAGTCTCCCAAAAGTGGTAAAGAAATCGTACCACAGAGATGTATGCTTTGTAGCAAAACAACTTGTAATAGCTAGAGCTTGGAAGTGGCCTATATATCCATCAACAGATAAATGCATAAAGAAAATGTGACATTTATGAATAATGGAGTACATAAAGATAATTTGAGTCATTTACAGGAAAATTGATATACCTGGAAACCATATATTAAATGACATAAAACACACAATTTTAATATCACATATTTTTTCTTTTATGGGAAATCATAACTATAAATAATTTAAAAATAAAGATAGTCATTAAAAGTAGAAGGTAGATCTTTTTATTTTTCTTTTTTTTTTGTGGGTACCGGGGGGTCGACCTCAGGACCTTGCGCGCCAGCAGGCGCCGGTGCCGCTGAGCGATATCACCGGCCCCTTTTTCGTATGTGGGCTCCGGGAGTTGAACTCGGGCCCTCGCGCTTGCCAGGCGGCGCTTAAGCCGCTGAGCCATCTCACTGGCCCTAGATCTTTTGAAAATGGGTTGGGTATCCAGAGGTGGAGGGAGAAAAGAAGGATGGAAGTGAAAAGGAAATAAAAAATTAACATGTGGTGAAAACATGTACTTACCACTAAAATAAATGCAAACATTATACACTTCAAACATGAACAGATGTCAATTTTTAAAAATACAATGAATTTTATTTACCATATATTGCTCTAATAGCGATCATTTTGTATAAAATGATTTTTCTGTTTCTTGTTCATATCTTTATATCAGTTTTTAAATAAATCTTCATAAGTGTATTCTTCATAAACGTATTCCTATCTCATAGGTTATTTAGCTACACCAAAGTATCACAACCCAAATAAATAATAAACATCAACAAACTCTAGTATTGACAGCTGTACAACAGCTACAAAATATGAGAACATAAAATAATTTTTATTGGATAATGGCATGTTTTTTTTTTTTGTTTTTTTTTTTTTTTTTTTTGGTGGGTACCGGGGGGTCGACCTCAGGACCTGGTGCGCCAGCAGGCGCCCGTGCCGCTGAGCGATATCACCGGCCCCCCTTTCGTATGTGGGTTCCGGGAGTCGAACTCGGGCCCTCGCGCTTGCCGGGCAGGCGCTTAAGCCGCTGAGCCATCTCACCGGCCCATAATGGCATGTTTTGACATTACATTCAATAATAATTCTCTTAATGAGTCATGTTACAAATGCTGATTTCTCTAGTAGTATTCAGATAGCATCTGTCATGAAAATACTACTAAGAAAATAATTTTGAACTGAAAGATTAACTATATAAATTTTCTCAAGATATTAAGCAATGGCCTTTCCTCCCTCCCTCCCTCTCTCCTTTCCTCACTCCATCCCTCTCTTCCTTCTTTCCTTCCTTCCTTCCTTGTTTCTTTCTTTCCTTCATTCCCTTTTTCCCCACCTTCCACTTATTTATCACATTATGGAAGGTTTTATGCTGAAATCAATAGAGACTGCACACTAACAGAAAACAACTGTATACTAATTATTGCATGGCTGCAATTTTTTTGCCTTGCATTGCTTTAAATAATTAGTGGTAGCAATGTGAAATCCACTATACCAAAAGAGATAGTAGGTAATGTTGAAGAGGAGGAAAGACAAAGTAATTTTTGAAAATGATACTTCACACAAATTATGAAATAACTTATGCATTTATATATCTCCTTTGTGTTCTCCACCTCCCAGCAAAATGGGTGAACATGTGTATAAGTATGTATGTCTGCATATGTGTGTCTGTGTGTGTGTGTTTGTGGGGCTTGTATCTTATTTAATATTGTTAAAATATTGTAAATCTCAGGCAATATTACTTGAAATCTATTATTACAAATTACTATGTTGAGATAGTGCTTAGTTCTTCTAGCATCATAGCTCATTTTGCATAGCACCTTATGTACATAAACAGGACCATGAAAGCTGCACCAACAAACAGAAGAAAAGTACTGAGGACCAGAATGTGATGCATCATGAAAAGAGAAGGATTGTGATTCAGTACACATCGTGCACTCAGGAGAGTATTACTCACTCTGTAGGACACAGTAGTCTGGAAGTTATTTTCCATTTAGTGAATGAATAAACTATAGAAAAATTTCTGTATCCAGAAAAGCAAATTAATATGTATTCATTTCAATATTTTATACAGTGAATAGTTAACCAAACAGGAGATATTCAGAAAGATCATGCATTTGATAACATATGTGTAGCCTTCTGAATATAATCAAATACAATTTTGTCAAATCAGATGAATTATAGAAGTAATCATTACTCAGATGATTTCTTGTATGAATGGTTTAGATGGATAGATTTTTTGATAGATTCATTTTACTGTAAACAAAATTGAGTGATAGGCACAAAATTGATCAGATTCAGGTGTGAATATAAATTTTACTAGTGATGTATGCCACAATAAAAATTTAAACATAACTTGTATACGTGTCCAACATGTGTAAATATATACAAATATCAACATACACAGATAAGAGATGGGTCTATAAACTACTTGAAGGACACATAAATTATAAATCTAAAATTTTAAAAGTATCTTTAAACTAAGTTTTAAACTTTCATCTTGTAAAAACAAAGATACTGTAGTCATAGAAATCATGTCTGGGGTGGAGTTGGAATATTATGTTAAAAACTGACTAACTTAAAATGCAAAGCTGCAATGAAGAGGTAGAACTAAAGGCAAAGTAATAATGAAATTTGAATTTTCCACACCCTCTACCAACATGAAATGTACAAACTTTCTGATTGTTTAGAACCTCCCCAAAACTGTGCAGCAGAATGTCAAATTCTGTACTTGGTTCTTTCTGTCATCCTCCTTCACAGACACATTATGGTTGCCATTGTGTTTTATTTCTTTTACCAGGGGAGACACACACAATTTGTTTTACAAGTATGTTCCTGGTGACGTTTGCTTATAAAACATTGAAACATTAAGAGAAGTTACATATTCTGTAATTAAAAGTTTTTTCTGTATTCAGTGAAAAAATAAAATTTGTTACTATCAATTATTATTGATGCCCATCATAATATATGAAATCTTTCACTAATTTATTGAACAATTTTTCATTAAACTTTTATTTATCATGTTCTAATATGTTAAAGAAATATTATTTATAAATATCATATATACATATAAGCATTTAGATATTCAATATATTTATTTATACATATGAAATGCTGAACAAAACAGATGCTATTATTATCTTATTAAGCTAATGTTCTGATAATGGAGATTCATTAATCTTGATTACTTATATCTCTGGTCATATCATATGTGGTGTTGGATACCAGTAGCAGCAACATTTTCCCTGTCTCAATTTCATGAATAATTTCAAACTCTCCAGAAATTACTTTTCCAGATTATTCCTTCTAGTTTCCTGACATCTAAGTTACCTACTTCATCTAAATTTATAATACATTGATACTATTACCTTTTTGTTTGTCATTATGTTTATTGCCTGAGTTCCATCTTTGTATAGTTTAAATTCCACTATCTCCCATTTTAATTGCAAACACCTTTGCCCTATTTCATTTTATTTTATTCTTTTAGAAAACACATAATAATCTCAAAAGTAAAATTCTTCTACATTTGCTAGTAATAGATAAATGGTGTTGTAGAAAAAAGAAAACAAACATGGGCACAGTTTTCAATTTAATTAATGACAATGACATTATGTAAACTGCTAGTGTTGACATTAATTCTACAACATTCCATGGTCCATCACTCTCTCTTCTCCTCTTAGAAAATTCATTTGAGACATATCCCTTTTCAAATCTCCAACAATATTTTCCCTAATCTTACTTTCACTTAATGAATTTTATCTATTGATAAAATAGTATAAGAAAAGAAATTTCAAAACTACCATGGCTACAACTGAACACATATTTGATCTCTGCTCATATACTTTGACATTTGATGGAGGGACTATTTGGATTCCTACCCAAGGTTAAGCATTCTACTAGTTCACTAGATATCATTTATATTTGTTCCTAAAATCATTTTTTTAAATTTTGTGTTATCTTCAACGAATCAACAACTGAGATCTCATCTTTTTAAAAAGTTTTGCACTTCAAAATAAATCATCACATCAATTTTCTGTGAAAAGAAAACCCACAGAGTGGGAAAAAATTTAGCCGACAGTCCCTCAGACAAAGGACTTATATCTGAAACTAAACAATTGAAAAAATCTGACCTCCCAAATTCAAAGACCCAATCCAAAAATGGGGATCTGAGATGAATACACACTTCTCAGAAGAAAAAATACAAATGGCAAATAAATATATGAAAAAATGTTCAACATCATTGGTCATTCAAGAAATGCAAATTAAAACAACACTGAGATTCGATCTCACTCCAGAAAGAATTTCTATCATCAAGAAATCAACCAATATCAAATGCTGGTGGGGCTGTGGGGAAAAAGGAACACTTGTCCACTGTTGTGGGAGTGTAGACTGGTACAACCACTGTGAAAATCAATGTGGAGATACCTCAAAATCTAGGATTAGAGGTCCCATTCAACCTAGCTATTCCCCTTCTGGGTATTTTCCCAGAAGAATTAAAAACATCATACCACAGTAATATATGTGCACCCATGTTTATAGCAGCACAATTTGTAATAGCTAAATCTTGGAAACAACCCAAATGCCCATTCCTCAACCGAGGAATGGATAAAAAAGATGTGGTATTTTTATACAATGGAATACTACTCATTTATAAAAAAGGATAAACATGAGGCTTTTATAGGTAAATGGATATAACTTGAGACCATACTCATAAGCAAAATAAATCAGACTTGTATATGTAAACATCATATTGTTTCCCTTGTGTAAGAAACTGAAAGAGTAAATAAGATCTAAAATGCACACTAGATATTGTGAAAGGGGAAGAAACTGCTCAAAAGGAAAGAATAACTGGGATGAGGGAAAGGAGAAAAGAAGGAAGGGAAAAGAAAAAAATATATATATTTCTATATGTATGTATATATATGCATACATATACAAGATAACTAAGATAATTATACTACTAATTTCTATTAGTTCATTGAAAAGAACAGTTTGTGCTTATATTGTTTGAACAATTTTTCATGCCTATATCTTGTAATCTGAGCAACTACTTTGAAGATAACAATATGCAATATATTATCCATGGTTAACCCCATTTTAGCTTGTTTTGAAACTGTGTATCATTGTTTTTATTGTTTTTTTTTTTCTCTTTAGAATAAAATGTGTAAAGCTTGAAAAAATCATGAATTTTGTGTTATCAATTTTTTCCTGTTTACCAAGTCCCACTCCTTCAACATGCGAGTACTCTTCTCTTGCAGGGTCAATATATCTGAAAAACAACTCAAATAAGAAAAATTTTATTTTGTGGTTGGCTGTCTCATAAGCAGGAAAATCAAGGCAGAAGATCATAGTAAAGGAAAGCTCCTCACTTCATGCCAGAAAGCAGCAAAAGAGAAGAATGAAACAATCAGAAAGAGATGAGGGAGCCAGGAACAAGAATATGCCCTTCCGGGTTACACCCTCCTTGACGTACTTCTTCCAATCAGCTCTGCCTCTGAATAGCACATACTGCTATGGATCAATCAGTGGGTTATTCCACCGATAAGTATAGTGCCCCCAAGATCTAATCGCCTTCCCAAAGTCCCATCTTTGAACTCTTGAACCTTTTGGGAGATTTTTTGTGGTCTAAACCATAACATTATCCAACTTTAAACACCAAAACAAATATGAACCTTTATGGAAACCCCATCTTGCTGCAGCTGCCTCTTCATGTCTGTGCTGTAAAACTCCTTACACTGCTCTTCTCTGTACAAGGTCAACAACTGTATTTTTCTTTCTTCTGTCACAGTCACAATCCAGCTAGCATCTTCTTCTCCGATTGCTGTGAATAATGTCTCTTTTTGAGATTACCATTAGTTGCATATTGCTAAATACAGTAGGAAACATTGCTTGAAACATTGTTGGGCATCCAGGACTATAAACTTATGGCTTTTCCTTCGGTCTCATTGCCTATCAGACTATTAATTCTTAGTCTAAGTCACTCTTGGGCTCATTCTTAGTCATGAGCTAAATTCATGTTAGGCTTCTCCATGACTTAGTTCTGGGTACTTTTTTTTGTGCTCGCTTCCATGTTGTTCTACTTCACATAATTAAATTCTTTAAATAGACCCAATTATATGTAATTTTTTTCTAGATAAAAACTTTCCCCATAATTACAGATGAGCTTATACAATTATTAATTCAATGTCTCTTCTTCATTATCTAATAGTTATCTCAGACATACTAGGTTACAAATAAATTGTTTCCCTTACCTTAAGAAAAGTACACAAACATGTAGACCTAAATGAGCTGATGAATAAAAGTAAATGTTACTATAAGTTGTGGCTTTGGTATAACTTAAGAAAAACAAATTGTTATGTAGCTTGTTTTCCTAACGGTCCTCGTTCACACTTGTTTTGAGATTGTCGCTGCCAGTCATCCTGATTCATCAGATTCCATGTGGCACACACATTACAATTCTATGTGGCTTAAGGAGTGAACAATAATAGATGCTATTTATGCTCCAATTTAAATCCTGTGTGTTTTCTGTGCTCATCAATAATTGTAAATGAAGTAAGTTTTCAATTCTCTCTCACCTTTCCCTTTCAAAAGTCTATGTGTCTAAATTTTTGAAAGCATTTTCCTGTGTCAGGTTAATTTGTACAGTTGTACTCTGATAAAATACTAAATACAACAATCAGGGGTGAAAGTTAGTAGGGGTATGCTGTAGCAACCACACCAATTACCACACTGACCCTGAGATTCATCTCATTTCATTTCTCATAGTTATTTATGGGTTGACTCCTGGCTGGCTGACTGTTAATTTACATTTTATTGTGCTTCTCTTCTCTGACTTTGCCCACTTCCCATGTTTGTTTTCTGGGATCATCTCCCAAATCAAATCCCTCCACCCACATTCTTGTTTCAGGTCTTTCAATGGAAAAAATTTGAACTAAGAAAGTAACTCAGTAGAAGTCTGGGGAAAAAATGACAATCACTCATTTATATGAAAGATATCAAGGAGTGTGTACACTGAGAAATGGGAGGCAATATATTCCAGGTAAAGGCAAAAAGTGTACAGCAGAATAATGAAACAAAATAAAAAGTCATGTCCTGGGGAAATAATTAACTAGTGTGGCTTTATTGTAGTGATGGATGGGGAGAATGATAGACAATTTAAGAGAACTAGGCACGGCCACAGTGAAAGTTTGGGATTTAATTTACATTAAATAGGATTTCTTTGCAAAGCTATAGAAGAACAGGTATAGTTAAGAACATACAATTCTCCTTGCTTTTTGCAATAAACCAAGAGAGATGTGAATGCTGAGATACCAACGGGGACAAACCAGAGCATTAAAAACCTCAAAGGTTATCAAATTCTATTTTAATCTTGAATAAATAGTGTTTGGTTTTAGAGTAAATGTAGGTGAAGTAATGGAGGAAGAAAGTTGGTGTCCTTGAAGAGGAGAGGAAATAAAAACATTTCTCAAAATGCACATAGATAGTAGGAACATAAATTGATCAATCCTGGGGAAGGAAACTTAAAAGGACAGAATCACTATATTTATTCTTAGGGATTTTGTGTATGTTTGTATATATATCACTTGTAAATGACTTATTTATTAAATCTTAAATATATTTATTTAAAACATGCTAACATACCATATAAGATGCAATATATAATGCAATACATATGCAATATATAATCTCACAAATGTGAATAATTTATCAAAAAGTGTGCTCAGTAGCTTACTTGCATATTAAGACAATAGAGAAGGTGTATTATACAAATTGTATTAATACCTCAAAAGTACAATTTACAAAATGAAATGGAGAATAAGACGATATTGTTTTGAAGAGCAGCCTCATTGTACGGCCATCTTGAAGTCTTGTTATGGGATTAATTAGAAATAATGAGCTTGTGTGGAAACTTTTTCATTGTGTCTCAAAGGGATTGTAAATAATAGAAATCTGAGGAGCTAATAAGAAATTACAATTGTATTACATTATATAGAAAACACTAAAGAACAATTGAGTATTTTTTTCCAATTATGTCCCAGCACAGACAGAAAAAAGGCACCGTCACAAATACTCTTTCAATTACAACAACATAAAACACAGCATTTTAGCTAGTTAATTGCTATTGTGTCCTAGTGAAAAGAGAAATGGTTTAACATAAGCCAACTTGGTCTTTTCACAAAGTGCAATGAATATTTTTGCCAAAATACCAAGCTAACTTTATTAGCTTAATTTAAAAGTGTCATTCTCAAAGACAGAAGAGTAATTTCACAAGTATATCAATGCCAGAGGTTATGTCTTAAAGATTCTAATCATAGAACATGACTGTTAAAAGAATCAAAGGTGAAGGCAAATAACATAGTTTATGGAAGTAAATCTTCAAAGATAAATACATGCTCTTTTTAATTCTAGGGAATAAAGGCAATTGTATTTACCCCTATTCAAGAAGAGCCAAATGTCTAAGCTTATAGGCTAGTGTAAATATTTCCCTCCCCAGTCTAGACTCAGTTCCCCAGTCTTCATCAGTGCATCTACTGTACTCTTATATTGAAGAGTCAGAGATAGAATATAAAACATAATATTATACTAAGCCTTCTATTTAGCACAATCACAGTAACAAAGGTATCATATAGGAGAAACAGAAGATGCCTTAGCTAGTAATTCCTCAAATATATACTTGACAATGATATATCCTTAGTATTTTAAAAGATAAAAGTTGCCAAAAAAAACCTTGAAAAAGCTGATTTAATTAAGCTGTCTATTGCTTTGATATGCAAAATTATTATAAAATTACAGAAATATAAGACATGATATTTTCTTTTTTTTTAAATTGTTAATGTATTCATTACCTAATGATTGCATTCATTGCAGGGAGTTGGTACCTGTACATAACACAGGAAGATAGATATTTGGTGAAAAGGAAGGGCATTAAAAACAGATGTCATTTTCTAGTCTTTTGGCATTCTGAATCAAATTCTAAAAGTGTAAATAACCACAAACCAAAACAAAATACTCTCATATTTAAAAATGTAATAGCGGGGCCGGTGAGATGGCTCAGCGACTTAAGCGCCTGCCCGGCAAGCGCGAGGGCCCGAGTTCGAATCCTTGAACCCACATACGAAAAAGGGGCCGGTGATGTCGCTCAGCGGCACGGGGGCCTGCTGGCACGCAAGGTCCTGAGGTCGACCCCCTGGTACCCACAAAAAAAAATGTAATAGCGTTAACACTATATAATACAGAAACAAATTTTTAAAAAATTGTCTAAACGGTATATCTAGTCACACTATCCTAAAGTATTCACTATCCCTTCATTCGCTCATTCATTCCACATTTGTATATAATATATACAAATAGATCATGTGTTGTGAAATTTTCTGAAGAAGTCATAACTATATTAAATATCCTCCAGGTTATTTGATCTTGGCTGTATAGAAGAGTAAGTTTGTATTGAAAAGAAATACTTGCAGGTCAAGAGCCAAAATTGCCTTGGCTACTATAGTGCACATTATTTTTTAGATCCAAAGTATAGTCCAAATGCCTCATGTGTTCAGAGGTGGGGCTTTCAAAAGGAAATTGGATCACAAGGGCACTGTACTCCTCAGTGGATTAGTCCACTGATAATTATATAGCTGAGTGTGCTGTGAGGAGGTAGCACACAGGTAGAGAATGTGGTTCACTGGGGGCATCAATTTGGAAAATATATACTTCACTCTGACTTCTTATGTTCTCTCTGTCTCTGGCAGCCATGAGCTGAGCAGCTTTCCTCTGCCATGCTCTTCCAAGATGCCATTTCTGGTTTGCAATCAATGATCTACAGACTGAAGCCTCTGAAATCATGAGTCAAAATAGGGCTTTACTCATTTAGCTTTTTATGTCAGTTTCAGCCATGAAAAAGTGGTTAGTTCAGTCATTTTAGTAGTTATTTAGTTTCAGCCACTGTATCTGAACTTTTATTCTCATCATAGGTAAATTATGTGGAATGTATTAAACTTAATAGACCTCCAGCTTTCACCAACCTTAAAGCTAAGGTAACATCTAAAATATATATAGAGAAGAGATTTCCCATTTTTGCTGTTGCATTTCTGCCAAAAGCCCCCAATCAATGTATTTGATAAATGTATTAATTTATGATCATCTGTGTTCTGTGGCTGTAAAAGTTCATGTGACCTCTTCCACACCAGAATACATTATTCACTCACATTTGGCTTACAATAAACTACTTTCTATTCTCTTAAATCAGAATTATATTATCAATAGTGTAATATATTAAGCCCATTGCAGATTGAAACGTTGCAATTTTCTTAAGAGAAATCTATGATCTCCTTTAGTAAGTAAATTTTATAGTGAAGCAAAGTAGATATTAAATGAGGAGGTAATATAGCAACAAATTCTGATTATAAAATGAATACAGAAAGTGATGTTCTGATGGAAATAGAAGTTAAGGTGAAAAAAGACTCTGTTACATACATTGTTTGGAAAGATCTCTAAGGAATGACAAATGAAGAAAATTTTGATCTGACAGCTGAAGAAAATTTTGATCTGCATGGCCATGACAATGGAAGATTACATACACTGAACTTTGTAATACCAACTTCTGGTCTGTTATTTAAGCATTTTCCAGAATTTAGTTGCTAACAGAAGTAAGGCAAAGCACTTGAGTCAGTGTGTGGGTTTGTGTGTTTATCTCAGCCTCAGAATACAAACTGCTAGTTGTTTGAACTATATGATTTCAATCCAACTACATTTTTAAAGAAGTTCAGATTCTCAGGTAGAACCCATGCTTGCTTATCACTGAAGTGTGTGTTCCTTTAAAACTTATGTGTACTGAGATGTGGACTTTGATGACTTGAATGGAAATATCTTGAAAAGATTTCTGGAAAAATGTAGGTCATATATCGCTATTCCAGAACTAACCCATCAGATTTTCTGAAGGTAGAATGTGAAGAACTAACCTATTAACACTCTTCCTTTGTGGTATTTATGCACACTAAATTTGAAAACCTCTGCCTAAAGCCCTACATGTCTGCCACTCTATTTGCTGCCTCAAGTGAATAGTGATTTTAGGTAATAATATACATGTTATTTGAATACTCTTCTCAACATGATTACCTGGAAGTACAATACAAATCACTATTTCCTCATTTTGTTATGATTTAGTTTTTTACTTTTTTCAAGAGAAGTATTCTTTAAATAATGGTATAAATCATGCTACAATCCTAGAGGCATCAAGAACTGAAAAATGGAATAATACATTCAGATATGTAACATTTAATATATTGTCAGTCATCTGCTAAGATCCCTGGTCCCTTTACATAAGGAAGAGAACAAGTCACTGTTCCACACACCTGTTCCTCTTTTTCTACCTGTAACAGTAGAGAGAGAGAGAAAATATCCCAAGTATGATATGGAGACTTAGGCAAATGATTCCCTGTGAGGACTTTGCTATAATATAGTATAATTAATTTAGACTGATGCTACTCAGTGTCTGTCCCACACACAGCTGTTAGCTTTTGAAATTTGTTCCTGGTCCACCGGGAGACAAGAATCTTGTGACACAAACATAAGTCAAACAACTCTTTCTTCATCAAGATAATCATGTTATCATCCACTAGAAAAAAATCACTGAAATTATCCAGTGTGATTTGTTTACTGCCTGAGTTGATTTATAATCTGGTTCAAGCTTCAGTCTCCTTAGGGACCAATTACAGACCCTTGTAGTCCAATCTCTTTGAGTACAACTAACTCATATGGGCAGCATTCTGTACACTCCTTTGGGTTTGAAATATTTATATTAATTTACTTAGAACTGAGCCAGTTATTTTTGGAAAATTTTAGTAGAGTATTTCTGGAAATTTCTAGAAAGTATTTTCAACTGAGTAATATAAGTTCAAATTAAAATGATATTTTTCAAGTAGCTAACTAGAATTTGTAATCTTCATTATTACATAATCTGTATAAATGCAAAAAGAAGTTAAAAGTAACTATTGACTTTATATTAAACATAGATTATTTTATTATTATTTTGTAATTAACAAAACATGAGATTTAGTTTGTTTTTCCCCCAATGATGCTTGTTACTTTCTGACAATACATTCATAATTTTTTTGGGAATCAGGAATTGATCTCAGGACCTCACACTTGCCAGGCAGGCACCACGCAGCTGAACTATATCCCTGGCCCCCATTCATAAGTTTTGTGTTCTTTTTTAAGTAATAGAATACAGGCAATAATACTTATTTGATTGATATTGTAGGAGAAATCTAATCCTGCCATGTATTAGCTATTTAATCACGAGCATGCCTCAAATTGCATATAAGCGATTTTTAAAATAGGAGTAAATACCTGGTGATAGTACATTTAGTGAATGAAGACATGAGCATAAATTAATAACTCTAATTTTGGAACATAGTATATGCTTAGAAAGATATCAGTATATATGTAGTTATATAAGTTTAAAGTACTTATATACTGATTCATTCAACCACTTCTTCAATGAATGAAGATTTTATTGAACATTCTAAGAATGAAGTAAGCATTGAAATATTGTGAAAGAAATATAAGACTGAGAAAGCAATTTATAAATGAATTGCTCTGGAACAGCTTATCCAATTATTGTTAAAAGAAATAGAACAACTTCATTCAGAAATATATATTGGCAATTATAGTATTGTCTTTGAAACATGGGAGTGTTATCTAGATAGGTTACTAATAAGGCAAATAAAAAACATGAGTATTAAAAGGTCTGTAACTAATTAATGTATTTGTTAATATCAATGCTTGGAGAACAAAGCAGAAAATCTGCCTTGAGACATCCTTTGCAGATTTATATTCCCTGGAAGTATCGATATGCGGCCTAGTTTCAGGAATTTACACCTTTTAGATTTAACTAAAAGTTTTATGCTAGGAATTTTCAATGTCTTTGGGAGTTGACTATATAGATATTTTAAGTTATAACAATGTTATTTGAAATGTTCTCTGCAGTGACAAGAAAGATAACCTTTAGAGAGAGAGAGACAGAGAGAGAGACAGAGAGAATTGCAAGGTAAACACCTATCTAGCTCCTAGGGTCTCCCTCATTCTAACATATTGGTGAATATAATGTGTTTCTTGTTGATGTTGCTGATTAGTAATTAAAGAAATCCGAAATAACACTCAGGCACTCAAAAGGATGAAAATGAATGTACATTAGTTTGGGCAGCAATTTGAGGATATAATTTATTTATGAACTAATGAATTAATTCATGAAAACCTGGATGTGGTTAGGGGATTAAAGTTCTTTACTCTGTAATCTTTGCTTGGAAAACATATAGTTTAGGTTTTAGCTAGCTGGTGATTAAGACTATTAGATGAAAACCAGCCTAGTTTTTTTTTTAAATACTTGCAATTACCTGGAAGCTAAATGTGAGGAATGCATTCTACCTGTCAAAACTGATATGCTTTTGAGAACAAATATATTTTGTAGAAAATGTTTTCAGCTTATACCAAATAACATTCCTGTTGGCTTTCAAATAAACTATTTTTCTTCTCCAAATAAGCAATAATATGAATATATGACAAAAGAATAAACATTTGAAAAGTATTCATTGAAGACTTTCAAAATATCAATTTTTCAATACATATATATAGCTTTTTTTTTTTTGTGGGTACCGGGGGGTCGACCTCAGGACCTTGCATGCCAGCAGGCTCCTGTGCTGCTGAGCGATGTCACCGGCCCTTTTTTTCATATGTGGGTTCCGGGAGTCGAACTCGGGCCCTCGCTCTTGCCGGGCAGGTGCTTACGCTGCTGAGCCATCTCACCGGCACCATATGGCTATTTTTGCTTAAGTCCTCCATTTAAAAATGTAGAGATTAATTTCATTTCTTTTATTGAAGATATTTATTAGGATCAGAAACCATGCAAACCTCAAACATACTGAAACTTAGAAGAGTTGTTCTAAATATCTTGTATATTTACAAAAGAAAAGCAAAACAGTTAAGGTAATGTTGATATCTTACAATGGCATAACATATGTTGTTTTTATAAAGCATTTATGCTGCCTGGGGCATTTCAGCTCTGGAGCTCGGATCCCAGGAAAGGCAGAACAAGGGCTCCAGTTGCCTGGGGGGAGGCTGCTGAGGAGCTGAACATTGAAAGAAGAGTGAGGGAAAGGGAAAGCAAAAAAAAAAACTACTTATCTATTTAACACTTTTTTTATATTAGCTATGAAAATGGATTACAAAATGACAAAAATCTGATAGCAATAATTATAATAACAAAGGTAATACATAGTATTTGTTCAACACTGAGCATTTTTGTCTAGGATAACACATGATAGGTCGGGTTTTATTTTTATATTAGAAAGAAAAGGGGTATGCTATCATTGCCAATACCTTACAAATTTCTCCTCTTGCTGTTCACAGTCTAGCATAGGAACAGATAACATGGACTTCACATTCAAAGTGACTGGACTCCATGATTAGCAGCTGAAAATCAGGGCCAATGTGTAGCATAGGGCTTAAGAATTAAGATACTGTGTGAAGAAGTGCAAGGATTATAATTAGAGTAGGAGAGTAGAGTCAGCTTCTCTGTAAAAGAAGGCTGAATACTTGTCCAAAATGCTAAAAAGGACTAAGGGACAAATGGATGTTGGGTAGGCAAAGATTACGTGCAATACATTCTGTTTCACACTTATCGGTGGGGTAGGACAAGGATCATAATGAATATTAATCATGCATGCAACAAAAACCCTCCTCCTACTGGTTCTCTATGCTCCATTTTCATGACCTCATGAATTATTCCTCATGAGGAATAATTATTTATACTTTATCCTTTATTGGAATGAAAGCTCCTATGTATACTCATTAACAAATTTAGTAGAAACATTTGTTTTCTCTTAGTTTGCTAAATTTGTATGGATTTCTTATTATAGTGGACAAAATTAACTTTGTATTATGGGCCAGATGGTTGTTACAGGTATTCCTTCCTTCCTTCCTGATGTATTGACAAGCCCTGATAATTTCTTTTATAGATATGAAATACTGTCATCTTGTAAACTTTTAATGCCTTAACCTTAAAATTATAGTATTTTATATTGTTATTTTGCAAACAACTTTAACAAATCTTTCTCCTTAGATAACTGATATTTAAAACACACATACACATACAGTGAGTGAATGATATTTTTATAATAAATATTTCACTTATGGGTTCTGACTTTTAACATAAATTGAAATAATAACTCTTTTCTTAAATTTATCCTAAAATATAATTTTACACTTACATGTGAATAAAAAACTGACAATAATTGCTAAAGCACCTGTTTATATTTTGTTTGATACTTTTAGGATATTGAAAGATCATCTTTAAATTTCAGAATTAATAAGCTCATTACATTAAAAAAAATTTATAACTTATATTTTCAATATAGATTCAAAATATATTAAAATCCTGGGCTGGTGATATAGCTCAGTGACATAAGCGCCTGCCTGGCAAGTGTGCAGTCCTGAGTTCGACTGCCGGTACCTGCATATTAAAAAAAAAAAAAAAAAATATATATATATATATATATATTAAAATCCATGGTGATAGGAAGAATATAGTATTTAACAAAAGATCTAGAGTAGGCATTTTAGTTATACTTCATTATCAATGCAAAAATGTATAATTTTAGCTAGCAAGAAGTAGTATATTATGTGTCTTTCCGTTAAAAATTAACTGATAAGTACCATATTCGTATTAAAAAGCCTCACATTTGATGTTTCCTGTATACAGTACTTATTTCTGTCAATAGGTTTGTATGGCAGGTAACATTATTATCTTCACTTCATATGTAAATGCAGTAATGTATAATATAATTTGAGAGCCTCTGCTTAACAAATGATGTTCAGAGACTAAGGGATGGGGGTTGAGTCCAGTATAAAACAGACTTTCATTAACTTGCTTAAGTCCATATTAAAGTGGGAAGACATGCTTGTTGTATAACTCAGTTTTCTATCACGGTGACAAAATACCTGATTAACATGAATGAAAGAAGGAAAAGTTTAATTTGGCTCATGGCTTCAGAGGTTTCAGTACAGCATGGGGTGGGCAGAACATCAAGATGGAAGGGCATTTTGGACCAAAGCTGCTCACCTTAGGAAGCAGGGAGACAGAGAGAGAGGAAAGGGCTGGATATGGATATATATCCCCCCAGGGGGCATGCAAGGCACTACCCTCTGAAATCTCTACTATCTCTAATGCCATCAAATTACAAATCCATCTATGTATTAATCCAGTGATGAGATCAGAGCCCTCATGGCCCAATCACTTCCCAGAATCCTTACTGCTGCATATCAATCCGTTAGCAACCAGGCTCCAAAGGAGATATCATTAAATTGTAGTGATAGCATTTGTCTCTAAATTTAAACAAAATGGAGACTGCTACTCTGATTCTGTTCAATGAAAATACTATGTCATCCATTTAACATAGACCTTATATTCCAATTCAAAATAGTTTCCAGTGAAAATAGTATCATGTCTCACTAAATACAAATAGGCATATAACTCTTCATTTTTCTGAACCACATAAAACTGATTTCATTTTCCCATTGTTTACATTTGTTCTGGCATTCTTCTTTACTCTTCATTTAATAACATGTCATATAATATTAAAAAGTTATTACTGTCATTGCACTTAAATAGAAAAATCAATAGAATGCAAGAGAAAGTAACTTCTTTTTTTTTTTTTTTTTTTTTTTTTTTTTGTGGGTACCGGGGCTCAAACTCAGGATCTCACGTGCCAGGAGGCACCTGTGCCGCTGAGCGATATCACCGGCCCTTTTTTTGTATGTGGGTTCCGGGAGTCAAACTCAGCATCTTGTGCTTGCCAGGCAGGCACTTATGCCACTGAGCTATCTCACCAGCCCAAAAGTAACTTCTTTCTCTATATCTTTTGTCCATTAAAGCCTCATTTGGAGAAAGGAAGAGCTAGGCATTTACTTCTCACTATTTGGAAAAAAAAATTCATTTCATAACTTAGATGATCCCTGGTCACTTTAAGTTAAAGAAACATTGTCACTTCACTGACTCTAATGTCATTCTAAAGCAATAGACAAAATTAAATTTTATTTAATGCTTCTGCCCTGAACATAATTCTTCAGGGCCAGCCCCACCCTTGAAAACTATAAAGCATACTAAAGATAGAATTTGTGCTTTCTATGGAAGCTTACTTTCAAGAAGACAGTTTATTGTTGTTGTTTTGTTTTTAAATCCAAAATCATAATTACATTAATTCAAACTTATTTTTCAAAATTGGAATAATAATAAATGAGTAGAGACACAATGGTAGTTACAGCAGATATGCCTTCACATACAAAGAAACTGAGGGAACAAATAAGAATTGTTCCAGCTTTATATTATGCAGAATGTAAAACATCCCAGGAGAGCTTTCTTCTGCAGAGTTCTCTCTGGTTCACAGGAGAGATATACATTTGACTTATCATGGGTGAGGTCTCAGTCACTTCCCTCCCTCAGCTCTCCTTTGTAATGTCCTAGATCACCCTCTTTTCCTTCTGAGGCATGAGGCATTAGTTAGATTCCAGTCTAAGCTGACATAACAATTCCAGCTTGCTGTATGGGCTCATTAAACATTTCTCAGCCTTCATTTATAATCTGAGGGTGTTGTCTTCCTTATGGTAGACAAAAGATACTCCATGTCCAGCTTTATAATAATGACTTAGTTGCCCTCGCTCACATTTTGGAAAGTGAGAGTAATCAGGACATATTAAAAAAAAAAATCACTCCTGAGTGATTCAAATGAGCAGCTGAATTTAAAAGCATGGCCTGGAGTCCATCTTCAAAAATGTCAGAATCCAAGAGCTGATCCTCACACCCCTTTCCTTAGAGGAAAGCTGAGAAAGTTTAAATTGACTTGCCCAAGGCCATGAACTAGTGCAATGCAGAACTTGAAGCACAAACTACATTTTTTAGCGCTAAAATCACGGAATTTTCTATTTCATTACAATGACTTTAGATCACAGAAGCCTATAAGATAAAGGCTGGAAAAGATCTGGTTGAGCCAGATAAGAAAGATTTATTTCATGTCATCCTTTCCATTTACAGTTTTACCATCTTCTACGTGAAATACACAATTAAATACTGTAAGAGATGCAAAATTATATTTACTCTTGATGCCTTTTTGCTGCTGTTCCCTCTGGCTGGAATTCTGCCTGCATGGCTCTATTCCTAACTTTTTAATTTAAATCTCTGCTGAAATGTTCCTTATCAGCAAGATCCTCCAGGTCTGGACTACCCTAAATAAAACAGCACTTTTAAGAGCAGACTATTCAATTCCCCTTATCCAGTTTCATTTCTCTCCCTACGCTTTATCATCATCTTATACATTCTGTATTATTTTTTTTTATTTCCTTTCTATCCTAACTAGAATATCAGTTGCATCAGGAAAGAATGTGTTACTTTGTTTCATTCCTGTGTCCCCAGCAGCAAGAACAATGTAAGGCACTGAGTAGAAGTTCAATTAACATTGAACAAATGAATGAACAAAAGAGTGAAAACTGCCATCACGTTTATGGAAATGAATTACACATATAAATCACCACAATATATAGCTGTGTGTTACAAATAGGTAGGAAAAAAAACATTTATGTGGTGATTATCAGATAATAAACTCAATTATCATAGCATCTATTAAACAATGATAGTAGCACAATATTACATGGAAATTAATGAAATAACACCAAAGCTTAAATTAAAACTAAGAAATAAGGATGTAAAGCAACAAGATATAGAAGTTGAAAATATAGGCTTAGGAAAAAGGCAGCGCGAGACGCATTATTTTTAATATTCTTTATGTGATCTTTCTGTGTGCACATTTCTCTCTGAAGAACAAGAATAATATCAATATGTACTTCATTCTATGATTGTGGTTGGGGTGGTGAAGTCTAATTAAGATAATCCATTTGGCAAAATATTTTCAGCTTCCTGTGTGCACCATAATAAATGACCAGTAAATGTTGAATAATTTTATTTCATTTTACAATTTCTTTCATTTTGAATATGTTGAATTTCTTTTATTTTGCAATTTCATGTAAAATATTTTTCCCTTGGCACTGCAATTTCGCTTATTTGTACATGCATATTTGTGCCTAGTTCTTCATAATATCAGAAGTAAAGTATGATAAATTCAATTATAACAACTAAGAAACTTGTGTTGTAAAGAACAAAATGCCATTTATCCTCTAGCTGTGAAAATTCATCAATGCTCATGAAAATGTAATATTACTTGACTTGAATAGATATTTAATTTTTATATAAATATATAGCTCTCAGATAATATTTGGGAATTCAGACAGATACATAAAATCATAATATACTACATTACAGCATTAATCAAACCCTGCTGGGCCGGCGAGATGGCTCAGCAGCTTAAGCGCCTGCCCGGCAAGCGCGAGCACCCGAGTTCGATTCCTGGAACCCACATACGAAAAAGGGGCCGGTGATGTCGCTCAGAGGCACGGGCGCCTGCTGGCGCGTGAGGTCCTGAGGTCGACCCCCCGGTACCCACAAAAAAAAAAAAAAAAACCCTGCTGTACTTGTTAAAGTCTTGAAAATGTTAACACAAGACAGTTTAAGTGTCAGCAAACTAGGAACATGGCTTATTAAAATTTAAGAACATTTGTATGATGTTTTTCATAAGGAACATATTTATATTTAATTTATGTGCAGTACTGAGCTGATATTCAGCAGGAATGCATTGGTGTAGCCTTAACAATTATTTAAAGTTGCCTTCTGTAGTGAATGCTTGGTTATGTCATGTATTTTGCTTATGAATTGGTCACTTTCCCATGAATGAGACCAAATATGCAACATCCATGATTTAAAAGAGGAAAGGCTTATTTTGGCTGACTGTTATCAGAGGATTCAGTCCATGGTTGTTGGCTGTAAGACAGAACAGCATGGTTGAAAGGCACTTAAGGGAACACTGCTCACTGCATGATAGCTGGGAAGCACAGAGAAGGGAAGACAAGGGGTCAAGAATACACCTTTTGAGGCCATTCTCCAAGAAACCCACATCCAGCAAGACCCCACTTCCTAACAGAACAGTCAGCTACTGAACTCATGAATGTATAAATCCAGTGATGAGTATGGCACTCTCAGTATACAATCATTTTCCACTTTTGGGGGACATTTTAAATCTAAACCATAGCAACTTTTATGTATAAGTTCTGAATTCAAATAGAACATTCAAAATCTCAGAATAATTTTATTACAAATCATGTGACATTTGTTAATATAATGAGCCTTATGCCCTTCTCCTATATCAATTTTAATCCTGAATTCCTTCCAAAAAGATGCACTTACTAGGACATTTGGATATTGCTCATTCTTCACATAGGATATGTTAAAGTATGATGTGTTCCTTTTGAATGGTAAAATAAGTCCATTTAATTTCTACATTTAAATTTTATTTGCAAGTGTTTGGGAAATGTAATCATTTGATATTTGTTATAACCTTTAAACATCACTTAATACTAGATTTCTTTAGTTTAAAAATTATGTTGTAATATGGTAACAGGAAAATTTTTTTTAAAAAATAGCCCTGCTTTAAGTCATAGTAAGTATTTTGGATATTTTTTAACAACTGGAATCAGGTAATTTCTACCACATATTTATTTTTTGTCTATTTGCAAAAAAGTTGTATTCTTTCATTTGTCATATACAAATTTAATGTCAATATTTCTACTTGTCAAATATTTAGTTCTAGCATAAGATTTCTCACATTTTTAAACATAGTTTTTAAACTTGCACTTATCATTTTTAATATTGCATTTATTCCCAGGTTTAACAAATTGAGGTCATAATCTCTGTAATTGTATCTCACAACATTAATTTTTTTCAAAATTAATTTACCTTATATATCTTTAGAAATGCTTAAATTTAAAAAAATAGATTCTAAAAGGCAAGCATATACAGTAAAATTTCATAAAAGTTCTTTAGACAATTGTTACTAACATTAAGAATAACTTTGTCAATTATTTACTTGCTTTGACAAGTGTCAAACCTGGCAAATTTTTATGATCTGTATATGTACAGAATCAAATTTTTATAAATATGTAGGTTGTTAAGTAATTATTTTTGTTCATTCAAAACTTTGAATTACTTCTGCATCTCTTTGAGGAGATGGAAGTCCTTGGCTTCTCTGCATCTTCTCTTAGCTATGGAACTTGCAGTGATCTACCACAGAAGTTGGCTTCTTGAAATATTTTATTGTAATTTCCATGATCTTCTTGTATCACTGAGGAATTTCAAAGCTTCATTCAGATACAGTTGAAGCTCTTCTCCACATTTATTATGATTAGAAACTAGAACAAACCCCAAAAGCCTCACTGTGTTGAAGGCTTGGTAGTCAACTGATTGGCTTTTGGAAACTGAAGAGTTCATGGAGGCACCCAACCTGACCAAATGGTTCATCTATTGATGGGTTCTAGTTGAATGGGCTGTTAGGAGGTAGGAATTTCAAAGAGAAATGAGCTCACTGGAGTGCAAAACCTTGAAGAGTATATCTTGTCACAGGCTCTCTCAACAATCTAATTCCCAGCTGCTATGAGGTGAGCAAGATTCCTCTTCCACACCATTAACACCTAATGTTTTCCTTCTCCACAGGCCTAAAAGCAATGGTGCCAACTGACAATGGATGGAAACCTTTGAAACTATAAGCCAAAGTAAGCATTTTCCCTCTCATGTATTTTGTCTCATGGATGGAAAACTGACTAACATACTTCATCTTATCATGGAAAATTGTTGGAGTAAAACTTCACCGTGGAAACTTTCTTCATAAATATATTTGAATTCATTCTACTAGAGAACTATACTAATGGGTATATATGTTCAACTAAACCACCCATTAATTTCTATTTTCTGATTTAATTATCTTAAGCAAAATATTTTAAAAAGAGTAAATATCTCCAAAGCAATTATACATTAATAATGAGTACATTATTTCACTGTTTCTGTCATCTAAGAGTTTTTCTCAAAACTCTAAGATAAATAAAGAATCTCCTTACATAGCACCTTTAGGAAACATCTTTTTATTGTATGTTGTTGGTTTCAATTATATGTGGTAATCAGGCAGACAGTAAACAAATAAATACATTCCCATCTCAGCAACTTATTTTAACTTATGAAAAGAGAGTTGATTCATATGGAAAAACTATGAGAAACACAGGGGCAAAATTATGCATCAAGATAAAATAATATTTTAACATGTTACCTTCTAGATTTTCAACACAATAGAAAACATAGCCACTTACAGTTGGCACTTGGTAGTGGAATCATAGAATAGGCCAACAATGGCCTTAGTGAGGATGCAGGCCCATACTTGGGTTAATCAATAAGGTGAGTACTTACTGGGCAGAGGCTCTATATTTTACCAGTCCTCAAATTTATACCAAATTACTGAATATAGAGAGCTTAGATCAGAAAAAAAACCTGGCAAAGCCAGGTTTATATATAACATGAATAAGTGCTAACAAGGCTCTTTTTATAGAAAAATTAGAATGCTACTGAGAAGAAGCAATAGCACAGATGAGCCTTTTATTACATGACATTGAAATT
Organism: Erethizon dorsatum; assembly: GCA_028451465.1. NCBI lineage: Eukaryota > Metazoa > Chordata > Mammalia > Rodentia > Erethizontidae > Erethizon > Erethizon dorsatum. The sequence goes on along the minus strand of CM051836.1, from coordinate 74,047,239 downwards.
ATAAAACTATGAGTAATGTCTTCTCTATTAGACTGTGAATTCTGGTCTGTGGCATACTAATCTTGAGACATTAACTTCTGCTAGGGGATCTGGCACATATGTTTGATGAATAAATAGATCTATATTTAAGATTATATAAACTGTTTAAAATTATATAAAGTCTATAGTAATGACCCAAATTCTATTTCATTCTGAGTACACAATCATTATATTTAGTCTTTAGTTCTTCACTCTGGATAATGAAAATTATTTGATTAATGTTAAATTTCAGTATGTGCATTATTATCAATCATTCTAAAGCAATTTAGTCCGCATTATTTTTCCGCATGATACGGACCAGTGATGAGTTTACATTTCGCTATAACTCAGTGAAAGTCTAATCTTTAGCTTGTCTCCAAGATTTTCTTTTTTAAAAGTAACATTATTAAAATAACAATATTCATCCTTTCCTTCTTAGTCTCCACCCAATCAATAGTGATTTTGAAGAAGCATAGATTTCAAGAGAAATTTTAGCTCCAAAAATATTTCCAGGCATATTAAAATATAATTCTTAGCAGTGAGAAAACATTATCAATGCATACATGTTGTTAGCATTTAATAATAATTAAATGTTCACTAGAGCAGGCTACATTATGAAGTAATTAAACACTTTCACCAAGGAGTAGTGAGATTTTGCCTTGTTAATTTCTTTCTCTAATCCCTGATGAAAGGATTAGCATTATGTTTCTAAATAACTTTGTAATTGCATTATTCTTCTCTTCTAAAGCCTGCGCAGTTTTAAAGGCTACAGATGTTAGTTTACTATTCACTCTTTGTTTTTGTTTTTGTTTTTGTTTGTTTATTTGCTTTATAAAGTAGTGCAGAGGCAAAGTTTGAATTATATATCTTAAATGTCACTCATATTTTATATTTCCCTTTGACAATATTTTCTATTATTGCTGTTTAATATATAATTCATTGATAAAAATACTTAATTAAAGATTGTTATCTTGCTGGGCAAGGTGGAGCATGCCTGTAATCTCAGCACTCTGTGAGGCTGAGGCAGAAAGATCCTGAGTTGAAGAAAAGCCTGTGCAATTTAGTGACTTAGTGGAAACCTTGTCTCAAAATAAGAATAAATTAATACATATTGTTATGGTATGTGTCTAGATGTTTCCCCAAACCTTATATGGTCATAGATGGTGGTTTTCAGAGGTGGCTGGATTTAGGGTGTGTGACACAGGATTGATTCATGATGCAATGCTAGGATTAAGGGCACTACGATTAAAGGTGTGAGTGTTACCAAGGGTGGTATCCAGGATAAGATATAAGGGACAGAAAGAAGCTTTTGCTAGTTGGGTCACTTAGTTGCTTTTGGTGTCTCCTGTCTGCCACAAACTGTTTTTGCTCTATGAAGCTCCTCTGCCATGCCACCATGCCTTGGAGACAGCTGATTATGGACTGAAACCTCTACAAACTGTGACCTGAAATAAACTTTCCTCCTTAACTTTGAATGTTGGGTATTTTGTCTCAGCAATGAGAAAAAGTAACTAAGACACATACATACCTACATATGTAGGGGTAGGAATGTAGTTCACTGTGAAGAGTACTGAGTTCAATCCCTGGTATTTCACACACACACACACACACATGCACACACACACTAAAGTGTTATAAGATAATTTAATCATACTCTATCTTACGTTTTACTTTGGCAGATTCACCTGTTGTTGTTTCATAACCCTCTCCTCAATTTATATGTAAAAACAAAAGAATCCCAGGCAGAATTTTGTACCTTACTCCCAGCTTACAAAATCAACATGGAAAAATCAGTAGCTTTTCTACACAATAATAATGACCTAACTGAGAAATAAATTAGGAAAACAACTCCATTAACAATAGTTCCCCTCAAAATAACACTAAAATACCTAGCAATCAACTGAACCAAGGAAGTGAAAGATCTCTACAGTGAAAATTACAGAACACTGAAGAAAAACTGAAGACGAGATCTCCATGTTCATGGATTGCCAGAACAAACATTGCCAAAATGGCCGTATTACCAAAAGTGACCCACAGATTCAGTGACATCCCTGTCAAAATTCCAATGCATTTCTCACAGAGCTACAAAATAATCCTAAAATTCATATGAAAACATGACAGAGCAGAACTAGTGAAAATAATCCTAAGCAAAAAGTGCAAGGATGGAGGCATCACAACATCTGATTTCAAATTATACTACAAAGCTGTAGTTACAAAAACAGCATGGTATTGGCCTAAAAAATATGACTAGGCCCAAGATACATAGACCAGTAGAAAAGAGGACACATAATAAAACCAATGCCACTATAGCCAACTGATATGAACAAAAGAGACAAAAACAAATAAAAGACAGATTCTTTAACAAACGGTGCTAGAAAACTTGCATATCCACTTGTAGAAGGTTGAATTGGATCCCTCGCTCTCACCCTGTACAAAAATCAATTCAAAATGGATCTAAACCTAGGTATAAGAACTGAAACTGCCAGAAGAATGAAGGGGAATCCCTTGAAGCCAAAGGTACAGGCAAAGACTGCCTGAAGAGCAACAGCACAGGAAATAGTAGAAGAACCAACAAATAGAATTGCATACAATTAAAAACTTTGCACAGTAAGAGAAACAACTAATGGAATGAAAAGACAGCCTGAATAATGGGAGATCATCCAAATATGCTTCCAAAAAAGAATAATTTCTAAAATATATAAAGAACTCAGAAAACTTTATACCACAGAAAATTAAATAGCTCAATCACTAAGTGAGCAAAAGAACACTTTTCAAAAGAAGTAAAAGTAGTCAATGAGTACATTAAAATGTTCAAAAACTTTAGCCATTAGAAATTCAATTCAAAACACAGGCAGAATGGCTATCACCTTTAATATGTAAAACAATAAAAGTGGGGACAATAAAAGGAGAAAACAACTCTTTTATACTGTTGAGAATGTAAATTAGTACAGTTACTATGAAAATCAATATGGTTGTTCCTCAAAGGACTAAAAATAGAATTAGCGTACAAACTAGCTATTTGGCTCCTTGGTACAAACCTAAAGGAATTAAAATCAGCATATTGTACTGATATCTATATAATTTTACTATAAAATTCTTTGTGAAAAAAATTCTATTTACAATATGCTCATTCATATTATTTTCAGGAAAAGACGGATCTTTCAGTATTTGGAATATTATTTAAAAACTTTTCATTGTGATTTTGAAGATTGAAATACAGTGCATTTAACGTGATCATTTTAATGTTTATATTACTATGTGTCCATTTTTCTCTTTTAATATGTATTTTCCCACATGCAAAAATTGAAAATGTGAGATTAGAAACCATACTAAATATTAGTCACACACATACATGACTAATAATCAGTGTATATGAGATAAAACTCCTTGGGAAGTGTTTGACTTTAAGAATGCATTTTTATTTGAGACTGGGATTTCTAGTGGCAATGGTAGTGTGAGCATAGCTTGTGAAGCAAAAATTCTGGGCAGGACTAGCCTTTGGCATGTTATTATAGAGAGTGAAATTATCCTTCCCTTGGCACATTTGCAAGAAGCAGCTTTTAGAAAGTAAACTCTCTCTGCAGGCCACGGAAACGAAGCACACTGATCTCATGCAAAGACCATGCAGCTGGTGCCATGGGAGAAGACAGTCAGATCTTTTCTAATGGAAAAATGAAGTTAGACCAAGCTCGCCTCCTTTCTTTACAAGATGTAATTATGTAAACTACAAAGCTCCATTATAGACAATGTTTATAATTAGTACTATTTTCCCCCTAATTTTAAATAAAGCATGTTAGTTGTGAATGTCATGCCAACACATTTACTACAGATGCTGTAAACAATGAACAATCAGAAATCCATTTGGGTTGTTTTTGTGGTTATTATTTCAAATCGTGAAAACTCATAATAAAAATCAATGTAATGAACAAGCACCATTATATATTGATAAACATCATACTCTTTCAATTTCAGACAAAGCCAATGAATATTAATCACAGCATGGACTGTAAAATGACATCAAATGGGATTTCCGATACCTACTAGTTTTCCCTCATAGTGCAGTTCTAAAAAGACCAATGTAATGATTTATTACATTCATAACTCAAAAGTTTTCAGAATGGCAATACCAGTTTATAGAATTCAACTGGAAGTAACATATTAATTTGGTAGTGAGTTGGCTTGATTATAAGACCTTGAAGACCCAAGTAAATAATGCAATCTTTTATGATCTATTATAAGAGATTCTAAGTTTCCTTCTCTTTCAGTTTTATATAAAATATGACATAGAAAATGATGACACAATTTAATTTGTCAATTTAATGTGTAAAGCTGTAAAATATAAACAGGTCTGTGCAGATTTACTTTTCAGATTTTAAACAACACCAAACATTAGATTGATTTGAAGAACAGCTACCAACTTTAGACTGTGGTGAATGTCTTTATCTTGACTTGAGTCTGTCAGTTATTGCAAAATTATTAAGTAGTCACTCTCTCTCTGTTTCTTGTTTTTCTCATTTATAAAAGCACAGTCACTAAGCAGTCTTAATGGGTTCTTATTATACTATTCCATCATTTGTGCTTTTTGACATAAGGAACCTGTCAAACTTTGAGTATGTCTATATCTACATTAAAATTTCAGCTTCTTAGTTTGCAGCTTAATATACTAATATTGTTTTTTGTGCCACTAATAGGGTTTACAGAGTTATGTGATAACTGTGTAATTATAATAAGATATGTTTGCAATAGTAGGCAAGTTAGATTTTTAAAATAATGCAGGGCCAGTTATGTAGCTCAGTGGCATAAGGGCCTGCCTGGAAAGCGTGAGGTCCTGAGTTCGACTCCTGGTACACACATGTAATAAAAAATAATAAAATAAAATAAAATAATGCAAACACTAAAACATCTACACCAACTAAAATGTTTCAAATATTGCTTAACATGGTTTATTCAGTCAATCAAATATTATGAAATTGAAGCCTCTTATTTAAAAATTGACAAGAATTTAACATATTTGGTGTGATAAATGTGGTGAATGTTTAAATTAAAACTTCATGACAATAAAAAACATATTGTCATTAACGCCACTCAAAATACTTTCCCTTGCTTGGAACAGACTTATCCCATCATTCTTGTCTCTTTCTGAAGCAGTTTTGCAAATTCATTTTCCTAACTTCAGTTGTGCTGTTAATATCTTAACTGCCTTGATGTCCTGAATGGATTCAAAATGTTTACCTTTAGGGGTTATTTTGATTTTGTGGGAGAGCCAGAAGTTGTAACATATCAGATTTGATAAATAAGTTGTATGAGCACACACCAGACTATGATTTTTCTCACCAGCCTGCCTTTGGTGTACAGCATACACCAAATTTTTATCACATCTTGTAAAGACAATCAGGAAAGAGGACTTCTAGAGCTACTTCAGAAAGCGGCAAGAATTATAAAATAAGTGTATTTGAGATGAAGAGGAATATTTGAGGGGAATTAATGGTAATGTTTTACTATAATATTTTTAAAATTTATTCTTCATTGAGTTTGATCATCCCTTGTAGAGCCAATGCATTAAAATGTATCTCTCTGTATAGATACAGACTGATTTCATGTAATAAACAATGAAATTATATTATTTATTTCCTTTCCTGCCTGCCCTTTAACTATTTCACTGTCCATTAGAATTTTTCCTAGTAAGTTATCAGGGACAGTTGTAAGAGGTAAAAATTAAATCACTCAATGTTACTTCATTACCAGAACTGAAGGAAGGGTTGGAAACTATTGTCCAAAATGAAGTCTTTGACAATCTTTAATTTATCAGTATATCAAATTACCCCTGTTTGCCTTTACTGTACAACATTAAGAGGCAGATAATTCATGATGGGACTTCCATATGTTTACTTAAACAGAAGCAGCATAGTATCTGGAAATTAATTGGTTTATATGGTAGATTAACTAACGGTCAACTTGTAACACCCAGCTTAACTGAATCAGTATGGTGCTGGGTGTGGAAGGCTCATCTGAAAATCGTTGCCAACAGCATAAGAAGACAACTGGATGGGAAGATGGTGTGCTGTTGATTCTCTTGGAAAAACTTGTTGCACTGGCTTTCCTTATATGAACTTGGCTGTCTTCATCATCAGAGAAGCTTGGGATCTTGCCGTTGCTGAGGATAGCTGCGGTTCTTTTTTTTTTTTTTTGTGGGTACCGGAGTTCGAACTCAGGACCCCGTGTGCCAGCAGGCGCCTGTGCCACTGAGCAGTATCACTGGCCCTTTTTTCGTATGCGGGTACCGGGATTCGAACTCAGGACCTTGCGCTTGCCAGGCAGGCGCTTATGCCCCTGAGCTATCTCACTGGCCCATGGCTGTGGTTCTTTTCAAGGGAGCTCTGATCCTTACTTTGAGCATCACTTCCTGGCTCTAGTGCAGATTACTCAGCCTGCTGGCACAGATCCTTCATCCCCTGGCACAGACTTTCTAAAGTCCACCATTGACCTTGGGGCCTTCCCAGTGCAGATCCTTGATATGGACTTGCATGAAACATTCATGTGGGCTCTGGGCCTCCAGCTGGACTCACGGGAGGGCATTGCCATGGGCTCCAGGTTTTCAGCTGGACTCATGGAGGACACTGCCATGGGCTCCAGACCCTCAGCTGGATTCTTTGGGTCTCTAGTGTGTGGACAGATCTCCCGCACTCTTTTGAATGGACTCTTTGGGTGAATATTATAAAATAATCCTATAAACTATGTGTCCTGTATTAAATCTATTCCCTTATAAACCCTGACTACAACAGTTTATATCTCCCAACATCATCAGAATTCCATGTAATACTCTAATAATGTCTATGTATTAAACATTATGTATATAGCTGTGTACAATTTTAATTTACTTGAACCATTCCATGACAGGAGTTGCAAATCTCCATTTTCTGTACTTCTATAATGTATCCCGATCTTCATTCCATAAAATGTCTGCATAGTACAATGGGGAAAATTGGAGGTAGCTGATGAGAATAGAGCCTGGGCTGGTTATAAATTTTAGGAGGCAGACAAAATATTGGCAGAGAAGACAATCTCTCTTTACTGTACTCTCTGTACTGTACTCTCTTTATCTGTAGCAAACTGCCTCCGTGAATGATAGGCAGACAACCCATCAGCTTCCCAGCTTCTGACTGGAACATATTTGGTACCTGGATTGGAGATTGATAACAGGCCCCCTGCGAAGACACGTACAAAATATGCTATGCTATAGGATTCTAATACAAAAGTAGGTTTAGCTCCCTTACTCTATCCTGACAGTTTCTGAGACACGTATTTGACCTACATCCAGTCTCCTCCCAGGGGCTGAGTGATGGTATAATACCAATGGAACCAAGTTCCGGCCTGGTTGAAGGACCCTTATGGTTACAAACTATATGGTGGGGGGGAGTTGAGCAATGCTTGTGTAGCAGGAAGAATGGAAGTGGACAGCACAGGGTCCATCCTAAGAAGGGTGAAGGTGATAGGAACAGGTCCACTAGAGCAGGATTTAGTGCTCCCAGGGCATGCTTCACTTACAAAATATAAAAAGCTGAAAGATAAAATTAAGACTTTCCAGACAGTAGAAGAAGAATAAGACAATAGAAGAACATTAAACTCCAAATGTGAGTCCCTTTTGATGCAGCCCCTATATGACTGAAAAAGAATAAATCTTGCATATGAGAACCAAAGTTAGAGGAAATATAAATAATTAATTTTAGACCAAACAGATAATAAAAGTCAGAGCCTATGGTTTTGGTTTTAAAACTATACAGTTCTACTGTGTTATCCTGATTACCTGACATAAAACCAAATATGTTGTTTATTCCATTCATAACCTCTATTATCACCAGTTATTTCTTCAATATATTCTGCTGAAAAAAAATACATGGCTGGAAATATTTTATTGCTATTAGTAGAGAGTAATAGTGAGCTCTATATGAGCTCATTAACTTTTGCATTTTTTTAAAGGAAAACCAGAAGGAACTTGCTGGAGAAACATAGGGGGCATTTCTCAGAACACAAGTGAATCTCAAATATAGGTTGAAGCTGGGGGCCAGTGACTTTTATCCTCCCTTCTGCTTCTTTCTATTTGTCTGCTTTCTCTTTATCTTTTCTTAAAAAGAAGGTTTATATTTTTCTTTCTCAAGTTAGAAATTTAGTTTCCCCAATCCAGCACTCCTAAGTTTTAATATTATTGATCCAATCATGGAAGAGAGATTAACTATTCTTATTCACAATCCTAAATGTGTTAAAGGGGCTAAATGGTGGATCCTAGGTCATCATCTCCCAAATCCTACCACTCAAGAGCATCCTCAACAACATTAATACAAGGAAATGACTTCTAAGAGCTGCCAAATAGCTACTATCCATGAGGACAACACTTCTTGGAATGGCTGCCTGGCAGCCATCTTCAGGTGCCATTATCGGGCAAGGCTCTGTGTCATAATGCTGTAGCAGATTTACTATGAAATTTGGAGGTAGTGTCACTTATTCCTCAAATTCAACTATGTGGCAAATAGTTTTTTGAAATATCACATTAAATGGGCTTTATTTCTCAAGCTGTATCCAAGAGTCTGAATGATTTTAACTAAGTTCCAAATCAGACCCTATTCATATAAAAAGCAAAACTTCTGTCATTTTTCATTTGTGTTGTATCTGTAACCTGACAGGCCTCCCATCCCTCTCAAAGATATATTTTATTGAAAGAGTAAAAATGCTGGAAGGTAAAATACAATGCAGACCATCCCATAGCTTTCAATGTCATTTTATTTCCTGCTGGGATTTCCTGACTGTCAGAAATTGCCAGAAGTCAAGAGAACAATTTAAACTATGCATATAGCCTACACACCAACTTAGGCCACTGGGTACCCAAGCCACCTCTAACAGCAGTGTCAAATGTTTCATGCTAAACAATACCTACTGCTAGGATACTATCACTGTCCAAGAAAAAGTAGCTGAAACCTATTGTGCTCCTGGGATGTATCTCTATGAGAAACATGGCCTCTGTGAACCTGAATTTCATCTACTTTTACAGAAATTCAAATTATACTTTCTTTAGTATATATTCTCAGGCTTTGCAATAAAATCTTGGTTCTTTGTGACGAAATTTTGAAGTACAGTGCTGATATTTTTGACAAAAATGATGTGTCTTCAAAGTTTTATGTCTTACATTTATATTTTGTAGCCTTAAGTGAGTATGTTCTACAATATGTCGGCTTCTCCATTCATGCATTTTCTGAAAGGCATATAATGTATGCCTGCACGGTCTTGATTTTGGAGAATAATTTGTTTCCTTATACAGTAATTTAGAGATTCATAATTCCTTAATAATTTATTATTAATGCTTAGTTAACTAAGTTTTTATTTACTGCTGGAAGTAAGACAAAATCTATTAGACCAATAGAATGCCTTGAGCCTTACAAAAAATTGCTAGCCTACCCAAATCATGCTGAGGAGATACCCAGTCTCAGATCTAGTTAATGTAATTTCTGTACTTTCCAAAATCTTTCTTATTTACAACACATAAATAGTATTTTTACATGTAAAAATGTTTTAAAGTTTCCACGGAATCAACCAGCTTAATTAATTTTGAGAGTAAGGCATTGGCAAAGAGGTAGTGACTCAAAGACCAAAACATTGATTTAAAGACCAAAAATAAAACATTGTAAAGTTGGATAGAATAGAGTTCAGGGACCTGGTATTATAGTTCCCAATTTTCTGCTGTCTGTATGTTTCATTTCCTAAAATTGAAGATAGCAGACTATATCTGCACTATCTAATCTTTAGTGAGAGATCATGTAAGTGATGATATTCTGCTGCTCAAAGTTTTGGTGGATAAAAGTTGTATAGGATTTAGATCAGAAATTCAACACCATTTAAATCCTCATCAGTGTAACTGTGCTAGTCACGAGGATCGAGGCCTAGTCGATCTTCCTGTGGACACGAAGGAGGGAAGCTGTTCCCTTTCTGGCAATGTGCCAGTGTGCTGGCACATTGCAAGTTCCAGGGAAGAAGTCAACAGCAGCTGAGCTCTAGTTTAGAGAAATACTTACCTGAGTACACTTTGCAAATAGTGAGAAACAGACAATTTTCCATAAATCTAATTGCTTGCTCCCTTACGTAAGTTGAATAAAAGCTAGGTGAGCCAGACTTTCAGGGCTCTTTGTACACTACAGGCAAGAACCCCCTGACCCCTCTTTCAAAATTATCTCTGTGTCTCATCTTTAATCTCTGTTTGCCACCTCTGGTTAGGCATTCCTAGCACATATCAATTTCTCACGAAGAAAGAATTACAAACATCAAAGTTTTAATAGGTCATTCTCATATTAATTTAATATTCCCATTGATTGGTTACATGGTCATTTTCCCTGAATATTTTTATTGTACAGAGCATAATTTCAGACAAATACTTAGTGTTTTTGGTGACTAGTTGATGATACATCCACAAAACTTTCAATGTAAAATTTTTAAACATTCATTTTTTGGGAAGTGTTCAAACCAATACAGCCTATATGTGTATCGATTTGAGGCCCCATTTCACAATGACACGATGTAGAATGAAGCAAAAGCATAACTACTTAATCTTCCATTACTTGGAAGGAAATGAATGAGTAAATAATATTTTAGGTTAAAACGCTGACCCTGAAATAAATTAGTTCTTAATCATGGTGCAATAATATCATCATTTAAAACCTGTTGTGTCCTCACTATACATTAAGCCCCGCCAAGTATTGCACATACAACTCTTAACTTTCAAGCAATCTATGAGAAAGGTAACATTCATTTTCCCATTTTTCATAAAAAATATTTTGAAAATATAGCATACTCATTCAGGGGATTATAATTATGAGAGAGGCAAGGATATTTGAATTCCATCATGCCCAATCTAAATGAAATGCATTCATTCTTTCTATATGCTATTGTTTCCTGGCATAATACAAGTAGTATTGATATTTATATTTAACTTACTTTGAAAAATAGTACCTAAATTAAAGATATCTATTATGTATTGTTTTTTAAATGAAAATTATTTTCTACGTATCATTTTATCTAATTTTTAAAATTTCTGAATTTTCGGTGAAAATGTAAAGTAACGAAGCTATTACCTCTCTCCCTCAGGGACCAAAATAAGATGAGGGTGAAGGGCCATATGTTCAAAATGGTAAGCAGGAAGGAGGGGGGACCATCAGAAAATGGGACATGTCAACAAAATTCTTTTACAGAGAAAGTAGTTTTTACTAATGAAACTTAAGAAGTTTCATCTCTGTAAAAAGAAATATCTACCTTTCCAGTTGTCGGTACAAACATTTTGGGATATTTATTATTTTAAATATTTCTCTGTATTGCATATCATAAATACAGTCTTATCAGGTGCTATTCTAACTTTAAATATCCTAAATATCTGCATTTCTCCTCTTCATTACCACTGTTACTCAAACTACCATCTTCAGATTCTTAAGCAAGTGTAGTTCTCTCTGAGCTACCGTTATCTTCCACCAACCATCCTTGCCCTTACATTCAGCCTATGCTCACCACAGATAGCTGTTAAAGTGTTTGCTGCTGCACATCACATATCTGCCCAAAAACTTCCAATATGTCCTCATTTTCTCAGTCTAGTAAAATGCAAAGTATCCTCATGGTAGCCTACAAAACTCTTCAAAATATTATCCCTTAAGAGAATATTTTTATCATCTCTATTATAAAATCTTTTTATTATTTTTATGATACACTCTTATGCAAACTAACTCTCCAATCTGCTGGTTTATAAGCCCAAGAGAATTCTTATGGTGCATAAAGTATTTTACTTACTCTTTTCAGTGCATGCATCTCTCTCTCTTGAACTGTTATTGTCAATTTCCTGAGTTCTTCACTGGGTAAGCTACCTCATATTGGTACAGGAAAGTAACTCCAATTTGTTACAAGTGCCAAGATTGTGTCTCACAATGGTGAATAATTGGGTTCAAGGACAAGTTGAAGAGTAGGAAAGTTTTATGAAGAGAAAGCTCCCAAGAAGCAGGAAGGGTCCTGAAAATGGGCTGCCATTCATTGCCTTTGTCTAGGGGTTTTTACACAGCAAAATCACATTCCAGGTTACCTTTGGTCAAGCAAAAATCAGCCTATAAGATTCCAAGTACTGTCACTTAGCTAATATTGATCTAATAGAAAAGCAAGGCACAGGGCCAGTGAGATGGCTCAGCGGCGTAAGCGCCTGCCTGGCAAGCGCGAGGGCCCGAGTTCGACTCCTGGAACCCACATCCGATAAAAGGGCCGGTGATATTGCTCAGCGCCATGGGCGCCTGCTGGTGAGCGAGTTCCTGAGGTCGACCCCCAGTACCCACAAAAAAAAAAAAAAAAAGGAAAAGGAAAGCAAGGCACATCATTAACTTTAGAACAAAAGCTTTTCTTGAAGGGGCAGGAGCAATGGTCAGGGTGCTCTGCTCACCTACCTACAAGTTAGTTACAGTTTTTGAGCCTTACTGGACTATATAGTGCCACTTACTTCATAATTTAGAAGTGCTATTTCTGGTAAGACTTGCAGTCTTAGCCATCGTGTTTCCATCTTGTGATTCTATCAACTTGGCCTGCAAGCACAGGCCTGATTTGCCTCATCTCTGCTCTGATCCTACCTTGTGCCTGATCCTTACTAAGTGTCTATCAATCTCTACCTAACTAAGCTATCTCCAGTAACATCCTGTGCTCTGTACTTCTCATACTTGTCACATATTGGCTCATAAAATCTTTTCTCTCGTATTTAATTTCAGTGATATTTTGTTTTGGCATTCTCATAAGAGAATATAAACTCTATAGGAACAAGCATTTTGTCTGCTTCAATAATGGTTTTATTCTATTAAATTAAGCGCATAACAGTCATTCAGCAAATATTTCTTTATACAACAGATTAATATGAAGTCATTTATATATAAATACTCACATAAAAAGCAAGACAGTTGAGAAGGTATCTATATGGCTGACAAAAACCTAAACATTTCCAGATAATTAATAAAAAACTTATCCCAAGGCAAACCATAAATATTATACTCTCAAACTTCCAGAGTAAAAAGATATATCCAGCAACATGTAAAAGAAGTGAACAAATAAAGGCTAGTAAATCAGGCTTGCATGAATTTACCATTATTAACTGATATTGAAAAATAAGGATACAACTATTAAAGAAAAACAAATTGTAAGTTTAAAAATACAGCTGATGAAAGATGGAAAGTACTGAGTAACAAACTTAGATCCTGTAATTAAAAGGAATCACTTTAGCTATTCATTGCACTTTTTTTGGCAAAATATTCATATTCTATGGAGCATAGTTTAAGCACTTCTGGGTTTCTGTATCTTTTCTAAAATTCTGTCTTTTTCCTATAGAACAGCTTGATTCATTATGTAGAAAATTATTTCTGGTTTGCTAATTCTTACATTATCCTTTGAAAATAAGTGATGAACCAAAACATTATTTCAGAAATAAAAACCCCAACTTTCCCAACTTTCTGCAAAGAAACAGTGCTAGCAGTGGTTACCTTCACTCCTTCTTTACCTTCTTATCAAATTCGGGATATTTTTGTCATTTTGGTTTAATCCTTGGTGAATCAGTCTATCTAGTTCAGCTAAAATGTAATGCAACTCTTAATAATTCCCAATTACCTTTTGGATATTTCTGATCTAAACATTTTGTTAACATATCTACCTTAAAATTTTTAAAAACAAACTTATCTTCCTTCCACTGTGCCATGCTTGGGCCTTCTGTTTGTTCAGATATATCACTTTAATCTGAATCACTCCAAACCTCATGTTTACTTTTTAACATTTTGTTTTACTGTTTCTCATCATGTTCCCCTAATTTAATATAATCAGAATGAAAACTATTCCACCGATAAAATCACATATTTTTCCATTTCCCCAAGTTTACCCTAAGTGATAGTATGAACCTTGCACACCAAGGGTACATATAATTGTTTCCTGATGGGAATTATTTTATAAAGTGAATCAAATAATAAATTTGGCTTTAAAATCTATGCTGCCAAATTTACACACAAAATAAGATGGGGCCGGTAATATAGCTCATGCCTGGCAAGCACGAGGTCCTGAGTTTGACTCCTGGTACCCGCATTAAAAAAAAAAAGGGCTGATTTATATCACGCACAATTGTTTCATTGCTTCTTTAGTTCCAGTCCATGTTTCTTTGTTTTTAAACCAAGAATAAAATATTTATTTATAGATTTTAAGGTATCAGAGAAAAAATGTTGAAACTATAAGAATTTATCTTAAGGGCTTTTAAAAAAGAAAAAAATATATGAATTGATGCAGTTGTGTTATCTATACTAATGCCAAATGATTCTAACAGTTCAGGACTCTGTCTCCTCCTATTCCATGTGAATGTTCAACAGAAACACAAAACACTTTAAGAACACTGAGAAGCTAAGACACACATAAGAAAGAACATGAGATGTGCATTGTAAAGTAGAGAAGATGTGGTGGACTTTGAGAAGAAAATCTAACTTACCTAAAAGCTGCTTTGGTCACCCCTGACTGCTCCAAGTGTAACAGTCAGGGACTGATAAGAAGCTTATCATTTGTTTTGTCTGCTTTTGAAATGCTAATTTAATCTTTAGTATCATCAGTCCTCTTGGAAGCAGACAGAGCTATAAAGCATTCATCTTCAAACCTCGCCATACCTTTTTGAGAAAAAATAAAATAAAATAACAGCTTATTCCCTATGGAATCAGGGAGTTTTTTACAGGTGAGAAACCTAACAAAAAAATTTTTTTATTTGTTCTGGATCCACATTTATGTTGGTCAATTTGCCAGCTGTGCTGGTCCCTTTGAAGTGCAAAGCTGTCTGATTGCCTTACCTTTGTTTAAAGATTAGAGCAGTCTCATTCTGTATTACTTGAAAGCCACACTGAAACTAGCATTAATTTCATTATTACGAGCAATTTTTTCTAAATCAAGACCAATTATTTTCATCTTGTGGAGATAATGGAAAATATGATCTTAGAATAACTGTGTAAATTACAACTGCATGAATAAGCCTGTGTTTTACTATAAAATAGAGATTAAATACTGCTTGTAGATCATTATATCTTTATTTAATCTTCTAAATAATAACTGAAACATCCACAGCATTTTGGGTATGGTGTGTGTATTTGCACAATGTGGAGTTTTATTATCTCAGATGACCTGTTCTTCAGTCCAAGAGAAATTAACATCCTTCCTCTAGTACATCAATTCAAGTATTCATTCAACTATCACATAGTTAGGCAGGAGACTAGGATTTGACAAGCTGGCTAAGCAAATGGATGTGACCTGTCAATCGTGGAGATTCAGGACACTTATGCTGAACACTGTTCCCATGCCCTGCACCTGGGACCAATTAGAAAGTGCTCTTTCTTCTTCTGGTGTGAAATTAAGCAGGTTTTTGATAGGAAGGCCTAGGTCTGATGTCAGCCTAAAGAATGAGGGGCACAAAAGATCTCCACTGTTAACATCATTTCCACTGTGAATTCTCCCACTGGCCCACTTTCATTCTGCAAAGTGCACTTCATTTTTTTACCTTTAATAAATGTAAAACCTTTTTCACGTATCTTGTCCAATTCTTTGCTCAGAACACTAGGGTCCTAGAAAGAGTTTATAGAATCCCAGAATTTGGTAACAATAGAGTGCTTGTCCAAACTAAACAAAGTGAAGTAGGATAGAAAAATAAATAAATAAAGATAGTTAAAAAAAAGAGATGAAGAAAATCACAATTTTAAAGTTAAACTTTTAAACAAAACTGCAGATTCAGAACACAAACCCAGTCAAAAACTTCCTGAAGTCCTTAAAGACACAATAAGTCTGAGCCATTCCCCTTACCTGCAAATAGACTTAGGCAATCTCTTTCTCTAGAAATTGGTTCAGCCATTCCTCTTTATTTTTCTTTCCCTGTGAAAGGGCCCTTTTCACCTGTGAATAGAGTACTTGATTCCACCTGTAAAATAGGCATTCCCTGTGGATAGGCTATAGCGCTATTTCCTGTGACGGCTGTCACTGTGAACGGACTATCATCCTTCCCTCTGCAGAAAGAGATGTGATTCCATAGATTCACAGGTTTGACCAATTTCCACCCTCAAATCTCCCATGAATATACCCAGCCCCAGACTATGAGGCAACTCATTTCCCTAAATAATGGAAATCTCTAACAAATCCCTTTATGTGTCTTTCTGACTAGTTTTGAAGTTCCTTTTTCCATGATGTGAGTCAGCAAACCTGAAAACTTTTCTGCGGCTAGTGTGTGTTTAGGTTTCCCATGGCTGCTTTGGGAAATAATCAGTATGCTGTCTGGTTGAGTAAGGAGAATAGGGCTGGGACAGACTGGACAAACAACTGGGGGAAATATATCAAAAGTCATAAAAACCCAGAGAACAGCCATAGAACATGGAGCACTTCATGCAGAACCTGGCATAAATTGATATTTTCAATCATTCATTTGAATCTGGTGCTGTTTGTAGGACCAATCAGAAAAGTGTTATTTTCAATTCTTCATTCACATCAATTCTTTCCATAGGGCAGTTTAAATCTGGTTCCAGGTCAACTGAGTTTTTAATGGGACAACTGTCACTCTGCCTTATTTGGAAGAAACCAGTCCAGGAATTTTGGATAGAAAAATCCCTTTCTCTTATCCTCAGGGCCTCTGTGGCCCTGACCATAGGTCTGCTCTCACCCTGTGGAGGATGCTTCTTTACCAACTTCAGTGAATGTGCTGCCTCCCTAGCTTTTCTCTGTATGTTGTCTAATTCTTTGTTCAGGGCATGAAGAACCTGAAAAGTTCTCCCAGGACCTACCATCTGGTAACGCAGTGACAAAAGAGTGAGGTCTTGTGACTAGAGTCTAAACGTATAAGGAGGAATTTAGAAAAAAAACTGTGATGCAATTCAATGGGAAGTTTGCTGGAATACTGTTTTACAGAAAGCTTTATGGAAGAACAGAAGGAAAGAAGTTAATTGTTTTGATGGTTCAGATTTGGGAATGTTTAAGAAAAAAATAAATAGCAGGCAAAACAGACTATAAAGCATACAGGGAAATTTATCTTGAAATCTTCCTTGAAAAGACAATCACAGAAAAAATTCTTGCAGTAAAAAAAACTCAAATTTTTCATTATAAAAATCATTCTTTTTTACTTTGTATTTTCTTAAGGATTCCATGACTGTGTGGTCAGGTATTGTAACTGGCAAAGATATGCATTCGACCCAAGCAAGGCCAACTTGAGTCTCTTTACTCTGAACTTGAATATTAATCACAACTACTCAACATAAAATTTAGCAGTTGATTCATCCAGAAAATAACATTCTGCTATAAAGCTCTATGAGTTTTTGTTAATTAGAGTCCCAGAAAGCCTCTTGTTTTGACAGTCTATGAATTCAGATTCTACTTAACTATGATTCAGTGAAATTGATAAATTTCTATCTCACTCATTATAAAAATGGATCCAAATGGAAATACTAAAATATAAAGAAAAATACTATTAGACATGAAAAATTCCTCAGAAAATGAATGAGCATGCTGGAAATAGCTGAGGAAATAATCATCGAACTTGAAGTAAGGTAAATAGAAATTGTCAAAACAGAAACGTAAAGGGAGAAAATGATTTAAAATGTACATAAATACAAAATCTAAATAAATATAAAAGGGTTACAGCATGTGTGTAATTAGAATGCTAAGACTAGGAAAAGGAATAAAACAGGGCAGAAAAAATATATATAATGGCCAATGATTTTCTAAAATTGATGAAACTCAATAGACCACATATTTGAGAAGCTAGGTAAAACCAGGAAATATAAGTCAAAACAAGTTTAAAAGAATAAATAACAATAAATAATAAACCAAGGACATCTAGGCATAATTTTCTCACAGTTGAAAAATATTAAACATTTGGAGACATCCAAGACAGAAATGAGTCATTGTATACAGAAGAAAAAAGATAAAACTATGCATATTAACTACCAGGAAAAGTTCAAAACAGAACACGATGATACAACATCTCTTAAATTCTGAAGGAAAAATAATGTGTAAGCTAAGAAATTTATAGCCAGTATTTTTTTTTTTTGAGACTAAAAGAAACGTGGAGACTTTAGAGAGCAAACCTGACAGTCTATTAACAACAGATATAAACTGCAGGGGATGTTAAAAGGAGCTTATTGGAAAGGAGAATATGGTATCAGATGAAAATTTCTACCTATATAAATAAATTTTAAAAAGCATAAATACTAAAAAGTAAAAAAAGCTAAATATAAGACATTTTTATGTCATATAAAGCATAAAATGTAACAAGGTTGAGTTTGTTATATAGATTAAAGTAAAATAAATAGCAACAATAAGACTGAGAGGAACAAAATGAAAATGTATCTTGCAAAGTTTTGTACTATAAGGTAAATGGAAAATAATATTTGAAGTTATAATCTTGTAAGTAAATTCAAGAAGAACAAATGGGGAAAAGAGAAAGCACCAAACGGGAAAATCCAAATATGAGCCCTGTCCGGGTAAAGTAGTGTCTTAATGAGACACTTTCTCAAAAATCAAAACAAAATTAAACTAAATTCACTAAACTAAACTAAACTAAAAAAAGGTTGTGGATATAGCTCAGTGCGATGGTCCTGACCTCAATCTCCAGTATCACAATACATAAAATAGTAAATAAATAGGTAGACATTACAATTAAAAGCACAGTACTGTACACACTAACACCTCCAAAACTGAAACACATAGGTATAAATCTAACAAAATATGCACAAGAGCAATGTGAAAAACAATTGAAAGTGAAGTGTTTCTTCTTGTGTTCATTTATAAATCAGGTTATTTTGTCATTTTCTAAATTTTAAGTGTTCTTTGTATGTCTGGAGTAACCATCATTTATCAGATATATAAAAAAAGAAGAATTGAAATATATCTGATATATCTGATAAATTACAAAAAAGAATCAAAATATAACTGATATATTGATATATAAAAAAGAGGAATCAAAAAATATATATCTGATATAAAGGAATATATCCTAAGTCATTTTATAAGAGTAAAATTTCTATTATCACAAAATCATACGAGTTTTGCAAAATAAAAAGTTATAGATCGACTATTCTAACAAACAAAGATGCAAAAGTCAATAAAGCCTAACAAATCTAATCCATCAAAATTATCAGATTTTCTGGCCAAATCAGCATCATCACAGTAATATAAGTTTGGTTTGTCATTCAAAAAACAGTCAATGTAACTAGACACTTTAATGTATTTGTCCCATTAAAATTTACCATAATGGAATGTTAGTTTCCAAATACACTACCAGAAAAAAAAAAATCTCAGAGGTCATGGTTGAAAAGTTTATGTAGCAAGCTGAATGTTCAAACATTATGGTTTATTTAAAGCAATGATAAACACATAACATACAACAAAGAATTGTAAATGGTTAAATCATTGCACTTAAGTAGCAGCAAACCTTCATCTGAATCTTATGATAAGCAAAGTTCGTATATTTGATCCCATTCTCAGCTACTCTAATTTTCCCCATGGATGGTACAGTAATAAGGATCAGAAATGAGGTTTAGATGACAGGATCCAAAAACAGGAGATGCCACCAGCCAACAGCACACACTTTCTGTATTAAAAAAAATTAAAAAACAAAATGAAACAAAAAAACAAAACAACAATAACAAAAGCAAAAAATCAAAAAAAAAAGAGAATTTGTAAATGGCTAAGATTATCTTACATGTTAGCCTCTGCCCAGCTGTGTGTTTTAGGTACATTATTAACCGGAAGACACAATAGACCCAGAAGAAAACCACCAGCTTGGAAAGGTCATTTTATGACCTTACACACAGTGAGTATCTCATATTTAGATGTCATGTCTTACCCAGTTGATCTGCTGATTCACCAGGAAACAAGTCAAAAATCTCAGCAGGATTTTGATAGTAATTGGCAAGACAAATCTAATATTCATATTGAAATATAACATTGAAATAATGAATATAAATTTGAAAAATAATTAAATGTACAAACTGATGCTAAACTGACTGATTTCAAGGCAATATGGTCTAGAAATACCTGCACATATATATGGTCAATTAGTATTTATAAAAGGGGGCAAGCAATTTAATGAAACAAAAGCCTTTTTAGTGACTGTTAATGGAATAGCCAGATATAAAAATAAAAAGAAAAAAAATGAACCTTACTCATTACCTTAGAGCATAAACAAAAGTACAATTTGAGATGGATCCTAGCTTAAAATTTAAAATATGGTTTCTAAAAGGGAACATTTTATGGCATTAAAATGTCAAATATATTTTATAAAGAACTCAGAAGTCATTAAGCATAAAAATTAGTAGACAGCAAAAATTAAAAATTATAAACTTAATGTACAGCTGTTACAAAATGAATACACAAATTGTACAGGTAGAAACTCTTAATATGTATAGAAAAAAAATTACTGTCCAAAAATATAAAGAAGACAAGGAATCCCTCAAAAAAGGGCAAAGGACTTGAACAGACATTTGAACACAAAAGATAAATATCAGAAGTACTTGTATCAATATTTATTTAGGGTATAATTGATATGACAAAGAAATATTATCTTTTATCTTGTATAATAAATAAAATGAAGCTAAAATTGATATTACAAAGAAACATTATCTTTTATCTTGTATAATAAATCAAATGAAGGACTTCCAATCCCAAATATTGCTGAACATGTAGAGCAACCAGGATTCTCTTATGTTGCTAGGAGAACAAAAGGGTTAAATCAGTTTGGAAAATTTTGTGGCCATTTCTAATGAACAAAACATGTCCTACCTTCTGACACAGAAATCTATTTACTTACTCATTGTAAATGGACCATTTGCACTAAACAAATGAAAACACAGTCCACAAAAATTATTGTACATGATTATTCATAGCAGCACTATTCATAATAGCTGAAAACTGGAAGTAGCCCAAATAGCCAGCAGGCAAATAGATATCACAATATGATGTCAAATGAAAAGTATTACTTATATACACAGCCAAATAATGAAATTCAAAATAAATTATTTTGAATAATTATACTGCTGTTACCACCAAAATATGCTTCTAT
Source organism: Erethizon dorsatum (assembly GCA_028451465.1). Lineage (NCBI taxonomy): Eukaryota > Metazoa > Chordata > Mammalia > Rodentia > Erethizontidae > Erethizon > Erethizon dorsatum. The sequence continues at coordinate 74,026,115 of CM051836.1, read as the reverse complement.
TGAAGTCTAAAAATAGAGGACATTCCATGATTTCCATAAAGTAACCTAATGGCAATGACTTATCTATTGTTATAGAAGTGAAAGTAATGATTTGTGGCTGTAAGCACAATAATTGACAAGTAAGAATAACTAGGAAATTTTCTGAGGTCATAAAAATCTTCTATAGTATGATGAAACTATGGGTGAAACAGGTATGTATTTGATAAAAATTTTCAAACTAAGTAAGCCATTTGTAATAAATTCAGTGAATTCACAATCTCTAAAGTCCATCACTATTTTAACATTTTATATTAGCTATTGTATTCTGTCTGTAGTGAATATTATTAACACTTTTTATGGTAGTAAACTGATTGCAAGTGCAAATTTATTAGTAGAATTTTCTGTTACTGCAGGACTTTACTCAAATTTTAATTTACATATTAAACTTAGATGTTGTGCACATATTTATTAAAGTTACTATTGTGTCTTAATGAGAAATGATTCTCAAAATTTTTTGTAATTCTAATAATTTATGTGTTAGTAATGTTTTTGTAAGTCTATTTATAAATCTATCCATTTTGGTGGTCTATGTTTCTAGAAACATTTTGAATGTAACTGCCTCTTGCCCCAAGACTGATTGATCCAAGCTGTTTACTTTTTGGACTCAGTATTTCACCTGCTATATATGTGTATTTCACTCAGAATTACTTCTACATTATGTTTTGATAGATAAAGCTGAATGTGTTTTCATAGAGACAGAGAGATACAATTCAAACAAAAGCAAATATTAAAAATACATTTCAATAAATCACTGATGCTTTATTTGATAGTATTACATAAAAAATTGAGCACTAAATCTGTACTTTAAAATATTCTCTACCCTTAAAACATTATTTCATTAAATAGTTTCAACAAGCACTTTAGGAAAAACTAGTATCATTCCTAGTCAGGACTATGAAGCTCACAGGGGTTAAACATTTTACACATGTCACATAATGAGCAAGTGAAAAAAATATTCAGACCCATGTTATCTAGCACTAGCATCATAGGCTATCCATTTTTATGACATCATTTCCATAACTACTTATGATTTCAAAATATTTAAATTAATATAAGCATCTGTCATAGTTTTCACATAAATAAAATAAAAACAAAAATATAACCTCATACAATCTTTACTAGTGAAAGCTATTAAAATGAAGTCTATTATCCAGGTAATTTTTTTAAAGAGCTGAAAGTTGAAAGAAAATGTTAAAAAGCCAAGTATTTGTTCTCAAATCTTGCCCTGGCATTGATTGTAGAGCACTATTGCATTTTTTTTTATGCTTAGTACATCAAAAATAGAGGTGGGGATAATTGGCAAATGTTCATCTAAATATTTAGAAGGTACCTTGGAAGGTGCCTAAGGACTAAGCAGTCTTCATTAGGGTGTGGTAGTAGCGACAGTTGTAGTTGAAAGACAGTGGGACACCAGAATATAGAAATCTAAAGCTTCTCAATGTTCAGGTAACCACAGGAGTCATTGGAGAGGAAGTCACTCAAATTACATTTTTCATAAGATTTTTTTTCTCATAGCAATAAGACCACAGACTCAGATTTAGTTTGGTTTTTAAAAATGGAATATTTTGTCTGTTTGCTTTGTGTAAGAATATTTCTGGTTTATGTCTTGTAATCTGAGTTACTACTGCAAAGATAATGATACTCAGTATAATAATTTGTTATTCTTTTATTACTTCATTATGAATTTTTAAATTTCTTCATAGAATAAAAAAATCAAATATAGGATAGTGTGATTCAAATATATAATAATATTTAGCATTACAGCAAGTGGGATATAGTAGCTCTATAATTTCAAATGAATCCTCACTCAATACAAAGTTGATAGATAATTGCAGAGGTTTAAAACTTGGAAATTTCCCTAATTCTTCATCTCTTTTCCCACATAGAGAACTGCTGTTCTGAGAGATTTCAATCATTCTTCCAACACCCACAGCCACCAAGTTCATTAATAGTAATGTGAAAAGCATTTGCTCTCTAAATGCTCAAATTAGGTATACAATATTTGAGTGGCTGTGTAAAGAAAGAGGATGGATAAATTTCCATTTATATTTTTAACATTTATTTCATAGATTAATGAAACATTTTCACTTGGCCTTGATCTTCAAATGTGTGAGCATGCTCTTTAATTTGTATTATCACAAGTTTAAACATTTAGCAGATGAGATTTTTGCAATAAATGATTTACTCTCAGAAAATTTTTTGACCTATGTATAGGTGAACAGAGGTATAAAGTTTTGGTTATGCTATTAACGTTCCTAAGTAACATCACCTAGACCCATAAACCCCTGTCTTGCTCTTTTCCTTTCTCCATCCAAGTTCATTGCTCAACTCTTCCTTTGAGTAGTCATTCCCAGGCCATAGCTTCCAGACAGATCACTGATATGAGGGATTTCCTGTCAAAGCCTTGCCAAGTAATACTTGTGAGAGGTACTTCATGGTCATGTTTTTTGCCTGATCAGGCTTTAAATCTGTAGACTTTCTTATAATTGCTTATAATAAATGGAAAATAAATGTGATGCATTCTGATTAAAATAAGAAATAAGGGGCCAGGAATACAGCTCAGATGCAGAAGGACCTGCCTGGCAAGCACAAGGTCCTGAGTTCAATTCCTGGTACACAAAACAAAACAAAACCCAAACAAAAAATAAATAGAATAAGAAATAAATATTTCTGATAAAATATTTCTGATAAAATAAGCAATGAATATATTGTCCAATGAATGTATTTATACATACTCTACACACTATAATTTGAAGCAGTCTATAAATTCACTAAAAATCAAAATCTTCTTGCCATGTGTTTGGAATCATGTGACCAAAAAAAATGCTTTTACAGTTAAAACATCATGAAGTTTTTGGATTGAAATTAATGAAGAAATCAAAAATATATCTTCTGAGCAACCTATGTGAATAGTCAAAAACAGGAAGAAAGAAAACTGACGAAGATTGATATTCTTTATTTTTTGCACAGTGAGTGCTACCAGTGTGCCCATAATTATTTTTCCCAAAAAAACACTAATTTAACTTTGTATATTATTCTCAGAATTTAATGTTGCTTGCGGTAATGTGGAAAATACATTCTCCTTTTCAAAACATTGTTAATTTTTGTCTTCATCATACTGTTGCTTATGTGCTTATTTTATTATACTGTATTATATTTTATTGTAATTTATTTCTTTTTTTATTGTGGGTACTGGGGGTCCACCTCAGGACCTCGTGTGCCAGCAGGCGCCCGTGCCACTGAGCGATATCACTGGCCCTTTTTTCGTATGTGTTTACCGGGAGTCAAACTTGGGCCCTCACGCTTGCAAGGCAGGCACTTATGCCACTGAGCCATCTCGCTGGCCCCCTGTAATTTATTTCTTAAATTTATTTTCTGTACAAGACCATATTCTATGAAGGAGGCATTCATTTACTGTTTCTATAATATCTTCTAAAATATGTATTATGTAGTAACCTTTAAATAATTGTTAAAAAAATGTGAACATAAGACATCATTGTATATGTGTATGTATAAGTATAGGTATATGTATATGTAAAGTATATGTATTGATATGGGTAGACACATAAAGTATAAAGTCTCTTACCAGTGTCTGGATGAGTGGTGGCAAACCTTTTAGAGCTTTCAATGATATAGCCCTCTGTGGCACTCATGCCATAGGTGTGTTACCACTGGTCTAGATGTTAAAATTTGCTGTAAGTATTATCAGTCTTTGAAATATAAGAGCTTGTCATTGAAATGTTGATGTCAAAATTGTGAGATCCTTTTTCTTTTCTAATATAAGTTTTGTTCTCATAATTTTTGAATTTTTGGTTGTGGGTAAGTACAGTCTGAAAACTAACACTGGATAAAAAAACTGATATAGGTGCTACAAAATAATTGAAATAATTAAGATGACTGAATTGTTTCCAATAGCACTTACTTTTTCATATGTAAGACTTTGGATATTGGTAAAATTGTATTCATATTTTTAAAAAATCATGATACATATTATATACAAGCCAAGACAATTGATGGTTGCAGTGTATTTCCATTAAAAAAAAAACCCACAGATATCATGTATTCACAAAAGAAATGTGACCTACAGCAGTGGATAATTCTGTATATAAAATGGAGTTTCTTAGTCTTTTCCCTTTCTTTGCCTTGACATACACTATATAACACACAGTAAGCTTTAATTCAATTTTGAATTACATAAGTAACATAATAATATATCTTATTAATGTTATACTGATTGACACTTAGATACCAGAAAATTGGCTGGGTTTGGCTGATCAAGTAGACATCAAACTTAAAAGCTGAGGAGTGACTAAAATTTGCATTTATGTGAAATGCTAAGGATGTTTAAAATATCCTGTTGACTGGGAAACACAAGTATTGCATTGCACTGAAATATTTAACTAAGTAGAAAGAGGCATTTAATTGCTAAGAAAAATATTAAAATTTCAATCCACAGTTATCAAAACTAAATTTCAGAAAGCTATTAAAATCTACTTGGAATTAAAGAATATCTGAAATGTGTGAAATGAAATATGGGAAAAAATTTAAAAAGGTATTACAAAGAGGAGAGGTGATACTAGAATACAAAAATGAAAAGCCACAAAAGAATATCAAATGATGTAATTGATAAATACAAGTAAGGTAAAATGTCACATCAAACAAGGAAGAATTGTTGAGCATAATGGTCCACAAAGTTGAAACAGAAAAGAAAATAGCATAATTAGAGGAAAAACAACGTTATGGAATAATGTTACTTAAGGACAAAACTGAATAGGAAATGAGCAAAATCAAAATCAAATAAAAAATTATTGTAAAGTATTCTTAATTTAAGAAATATGGGGGCCGGTGAGATGGCTCAGCGGCATAAGCACCTGCCTGGCAAGCGTGAGGGCCCAAGTTCAACTCCCGGAACCCACATATGAAAAAAGGGCCGGTGATATCGCTCAGCGGCACGGGTGCCTGCCAGTGCCCGAGGTACTGAGGTCGACCCCTGGTAACAAAAAAAAAAAAAAAGAAATATGGCATGTCTTAATTTAAAGTTATTCAACCTTAAGCAGATTAAGTATTTCAAGGATAAAAGATAAGAATAAAAGAAATACAATTATAACATTTTCTTCTTACAACCATTTAATAATATTATTCACCAAATTATATTTTAAAAAATTAAAATGCAACCAGCAATACATTGATTAGAACTGGAGATAAGTGTAGTTTGATAACCCCTGTAAAACAGTCAAGAGAATGAAGTGAAAAAATTCAGGATTAATATAGAAAAATAACATTTCCAGTTAAAAATCCAATATTAAAAATAATAAAGTTTTATATTGACCAAAAACACATGTTTAGAAATTATAATGATATAGAAAAATTCCATAAATTAAATCAACATAAATAATGAAATGTGAGTAATATTTTAACAAGTTATGTGTAAATATGTTTTTAGTGCTACTCCAAAACCCACAATTATTGTGGGTTAAAGAACAATGCAGTCCTTTACACTTCTGTAGGTCATTTGTTGAAATAATTTTTTTTTAATGCAGTTACCGGGAGTCGAACTCAGGACCTCGTGCTTGGCAGGCAGGTGTTTATGCTGCTGCACTATATCACCGGCCCTGAAATAATTTTCATTAGACCAAAATCAGGACTTTTCTAAAGACTCAGAGGAAAATCCTTTCTCACTACTAACATTTCCCTCTGCCTTTAAGAAAACTTGTGACTATGTTTAGAATTCAATTAGATAAAGCAGAATCTCTAATGAATTCAGTCACAACTACAAAGTCTATTTGTTCTATAAGGTAGAATCCCAATTTCCAAGTATTAGGACCTGCATGTCTTTCAGGGCTATTTTTAAGCCTAACAATTCATATTCCAAAATATTACTTTTCAGATAGCAGAGATTTTTAGATTCAGTGAATAGCTTTTGAGTAGATGTTGTTATGGCTTGTGACTAGATGCCCCCCAAAAGCCTCATGCTGTCATAGGTGGGGCTTTTTCAGAGGTGGCTGGATCTAGAGTGTGTGATGCTTGAAATAATGGTGTGTGCTTTTTAAGTCAGTCCACTGATTGGGTTGGCACCACCCTAATCCTGGTAGGGTGCAGGAAGGGGCAGGAAGGAGCTGCTGAAGTCCCTTGTTTCCTTGCTTCCTATCTTCTACCCACCATAAACTGTTTCTTCTCTGTGATGCCCCCTCAGCCATGCCACCCTGCCTTGGAAACAGCTGACTATGAACATAACATCTACAAACTGTAAGCCAAATAAACCTGTCCCCTTCTAACTTTGGGTGGCAGATATTTTGTCTCAGCAATGAGAAAACTAAGACAGAATTTAGTAGCAGAGAAATGAAGTTTTTGTTGTGGCTGTACCTGACAATATGGTTTAGGAGCCATTGGAGCTGGCTTGTGGGAAGGGGAAAACTTACAAAAGGTTCAAACATGCCAGCTGGAGAAGTACAGCTAGAAATCCTTAGGCTGTATTTGATGGGAGATTCTGGTCAGACCTCAGAAGATCAGAATGCTGATAGAAATCCTAACTGTAAAGACCAGGCTTAGGAGGTTTCTGCTGGGAAGAAGGACTGCATTGGTTGTTGGACTCCAGATGATATGTCTTATGCCTTGGCAAAAAGTTTGCATTTTGCTCATGTCCAGAGACTTTGTGTGAGACTGAGATTTAGGTTGGCAGACTAATTAATCTTGCAGAGGAAATTTCAAGGCAGTCTAATGTTGTCGGGATGGCATGGCTACTGTTAGAGTATTTTAGCCAGATTTATGTTGAGAATAAATAGCAAAGAGCCCAGCAGAATGATTTAAAATGTTGTTTGTCCAGAAAGGAGGCTCTTGTAAAAATGTGGACTGCAAAGTAAGAGCAGAGGACAGCTTGAATGCTGAGGAGGTACAGGACAATAGAAAAGATGGCCTTAGGGCATCACAATAACCAGCAGGACTCCATCCTTTGCAGCCTCAGAGTTGCAATGGTGAAATAATTTGCTTTGAGAAGAGAGCCCCAGAGCACCATGTTCTAGAATGCAAGTGGCCTAAGGAAGTTGTTTCTTGGGATTTGGTTCATTGGCACTTGACCCCTACAACCAAGAGACAAGGACGACTGGCTACAATTACAGCTGGTGGCAGACCTTGGCATCATCCACATGGTGCTGGTTTTTGGTGCATACAGAATACAAGAGCTTTGGGATCAGGAAGGTTTCCACCCAGATTTCAGCAGAATGCTTGCAAGGCCAGCCAGTGCACCCCTGAGAGGGCAGTGTGAGAAGCTGTGAGTGTGAAGTCATAGGGGCAGTGGAAACCCCAGAAATTTGAGGAAGCCAGGAATGAGGCTCATCTAAGGAAAGCTGAAAGGAGGGGGCAAAAGTAGTCTAAGAGAAAAGCCATGGGAGATATAACCACCAGAAGTGCCATAGGGGTAGAGCCACAGAAGCCCTTTGGAGTTCACAGTGTGTTACAGATTGGTTTAAATGTTGCAAATGGAACTACAGGACTTAGTGTTTGCCCTGTTGGATTTTGCACTTGCTTTGGTCCCAATCCTTTGTATTCACCTGTTTGTAACTTTTGGAATGAAAATTTTTATCTTCTGCCATTGAAAGTTGTAAGTGTTTAACTTTTCATTTGTATAGGGGTTTGCAGCTAAGAGTTTGCCTTACACCTTGGAGGAGACTTGGGACTTGGACTTTTCAGCAATGCTGATACTGTTAGGACTTTGGCAACTCTTAGAGATGGACTAAGTGCCTTTTGCATAAAGGGCTGTAATATACATGAGTCTTTGGAGGTCCAGGGGCAAAATATTATGGTTGTAACGTGATGTAATGTTGATAGACTAAATATTGGTTCTTAAGGATTGTTAAAACTGTGTTATAATGTTCAAGTTGTGAAATGATAAAAATAAGCATGTCTTTGTATCTGGAGACAGGTTTAAAGAAATGTGTCTGGTTGCCAAGTTGACAAGGAGTGGATTGTAATGGTTGATACATTGTGTCACCTTGAGAAGTTTAGAAGTTTAACTAAGTGACTCAGCAGGGGTCCTGGATCCTCACTCTGTAAGCATCCTGAGCCTGTGCAAGAGGAGGGCACGGAGATAGTGTGGGTTTAAAGGGCTCACCCTAGGGTGGAGAGCCTGCATACAATATCAGGGAGGAAAAGAGGCTTGCTCCCCCCTTTTTGGAGGAAGGAAGGAAGAAAGGAGAGAGGAAGTGAGGGAGGGAAGGAAGGAAGAGAGGGGTGAGGGAGACACTCTAATTTTGTTGAAAACACTTAAAATTTAGTCATGATGATTTGAAATAATGATACTTTCAGATTGACTATTCAATTTTGCCTTAATAAATTCAGCAGTTCCAAAATCCCTATCCCACTGCATTTTAAAATTGTAAAGGCCAAGAATACTATTACATGTATTGACTTTCATCTTAACATTATATGAATAGCCTCTAAAACTGACAAGCAAATTGGGTGGTAGTTGCCTCCTACAAGAAAGCACACACAGAAAATGTTAAAGCCAGGAAAACACTAAAAATGTTTTTGATAACTCCTCAGTCACCTCATAGGGTGCCTAAGCCTCAGAACATTTGCTAATTCACATAAATGATCTTTGAAATATTCTAACCTTTGAAATAAAATAAAAATAGCTACTAGCTTTATCTACAAGATATGATGGAATTTCTTTCAGCATGTCAAATAACAACAGATAAAACTGTATCTGATAGTAAAAATTCTTTCTGGAATCTCAATCTTGGCATTAAATTCTGTGTGTTTTACTTCTTTGTATACAAAGTCATTTGTGGTCAAAGTTTCAAAATAAATGAGACACAAATTCTGAGAATTCTCTTATGTCACTGAACCAGAAACCATTAATACATATAGTGTCTAAGGTGTATTGTGTTGAGAATTAATGCAGAATCCACACTTTGTATTGCATTATCACTTTCTACTCTTCATTTATGTAGAAGATACTATTTATGTTGGGTTTGGAAATAAAAAGGTTATTTAGTGTATCCCATATGGTGTATTGTAAATGCTATGTTTCACATTTGTTCTTTGATAGATTACTTCTATCTTGATGAATATTAAATAGTTTTGTAGTTAAAATCCTATTAAATTTGAAAACATTTTTGTAACCAATACATCTCTAGTTTATTATAACTGCCCCCAAAATGTGAGGAGTTTGAATAGTTATTTTTCTGTGGGTAATAATCTTGGGCTCATTGTGGAATACTGTACATCCCTGTGTATCCCACCACCTTAAAAGCAAAGAATTTCATTTATTAGATATTAGGTAGTTAAATCTCAAGATGATGCACTTCTTTCATATTTATCCTTGACAGCATTTTTTTCCATTTATTTTACTATTGTTTGTAGAGAAACAAGATATAAGCCTTCAAAGTTTACTTGTAATTTTCACCTAAATGATTTTATTAACTCATAGTTGACAGCAATACAAGTGTAAAAGGTACATGTGACAGATTTTACAGATATGCAAGTAGTTCATGTGTAGTAGAAAGAATGGTGTACTATTACTGAAGAGGACCTATTGAAAAATTTAAAAATGTTTTAAAACTGAGTCTTTATTTCTATATGTAAAAATTGATACTGAAATATGGGTTCTAATTCACAGGTTTAAAATGAAAAACAAGTTGGATAAGATGCAAAAATTTTCAAAATTTTCATATATTCATGCAACCAACATTATTAACATTTTTGTTGCAGCTCATACTAATTAAATTTCTGCATGTTTGCTTGAAGCCATTTTTCTCTCTGATAGCTTTCTGCATGTTTTGATAAAATTAGTAATCAAAATCATAAATTATCAATTGCTCAATATGCAGATTACTAAGTATCAAAATTTAGGTATATATAAGTCAGTGTAACATGATTGACAGAATCATAAGATTGTAGACTTTTCTTTTACCATTTTTATTTAAAGCCAAATAATATCTGCAGCATGGCCCAAGGAGTAATACACTGTGAACTGGTGTTATTCCTATTAATTCAAAGCAAGAATCATATACACGGATTGTGCAATGAGACTAAAATTATGTTATTAAGGCAAAGCCATTTAACGTCTATCAAGTACTCGTTGATCACTACTGCATGCTATTAATTCTTCTGTATATTTCAAAACTTTTAAGTCCAATGAAGACCACCATTCCAGCTTATTTGTCTTTTTTTCTCTGTGTTATTTGGAGACAGTCTTGCTATACAATTCAGGCTGGCCTTGAACTCATTCTGTAGCCCAGGCTAAACTCAAACTCACAGTGATCCTCCTGCCTCAGCCTCCCAAGTCTTGGAATTACAGGCATGCCTCACCACACCACCACACTCAACCAAAACTTATGTGTATTAGAGTTCTTTGGGGAACAAAATCTATAATTACGCAATGGGATTTATTATGTCAGAAGAGTTGACAACGGCCATGTGTGCACTGAAAATCCAGATGACCCAGTAGCTGCTCGGCTGGAGAAGATTGAAGCTGTAGAACAAGAGCGACTAAGAATGCAGCACCTGTTCAAGGTTCAAGACCTAGAGACTCACATTAAAGTCACCAGTGCAAGTCTGTGTTGGAAGGCTGAAGTAGTTGGAAACCGATGAATGACAAGACCAGAGCTGTTCCAAAACAGGCACATTTCCTTCTTCTTCCCCTTTCTATTCCAACCAGGCTACAAGACTTTTGGTTGCTGTCACCTGCATGTAGAGCATATTTTCTTTCCTCAGTTTGCTGAACTACATGTTGAACCTACACACCCAGAAATGTGCTTTACTCATCTGCTAGGTGATTATTAGTCAAGTCAAATTGGTATGTCACAGCTAATAGTTGCAGGAAGTACCTTCCATTTCAAATTTGTTATCATCTTTTTTCTTCTATTAATATTATAGAAGATTTATATTCCATTAATATTGTGAAGATTTTAATTGTAATATGCTTACTTCCTGAAAGTGTGCCAATATTATGTTACAAAGCTTTAAAGGATGTGATATTACAGACTACTTCTAAACTAACAAATTAGCCATGGATGCTAGCAAAGAAATAGAGAATTTATTGGTAGCAGATAATAACTATTTTTATAGCAACACACAGTGCCTGAGTGTCATGTTCGCATTGATTTCCTTTATTCCCCAAGTGCAGTGCACACATGGAAGGAAGGGCCCAGTTCATATTGCACAATGCAGTGCTTTTGCTTCACAACTGAATAACTCCAAGCACAGAGACCTCGAATATTTTGCAATTGACTGCTTAGAAAAGTTGCCTTTTCACTGAATGAGAAACACTATTTCTGTCTTCCAGGGTTGTGTGCAATACATACGTACTTGAAAACATAATCTAGAACAAAAGATAAATGGTATTTCTATTCGTAGGACCTGCAGAAGCATGAAAGACCATGAAACTTCATTTCCCCAGGTATTATATCTAGAATTATGAAAAAGAAGAATGACAGTGTCTGAATTTAAATATATTTCTGTTTGGAAGTGTTATTTAATACTGCTGCAGAAGGAAGTGTAGAATCATTTAAATTACTGTGTCCAACACAGGCTTACAAGAAGTTTCCATGTTGATACATGCTTCACTATCACCTTCACAGGAAGAGGAAGAGGAATAATTCTCTTATCAGAGCTTGAAGTGTTTTGGAAGTACAATACATTACCCCACACACATTTCACTTGCTATAAGAAATTGCAAAGTCACATTTAACTTCCTAGAAGGTTGGACAGGTTCTTTTTAACATATGTGTGGAAGATGGTCACTTCTAATATCAAGTCCTCTTGTGCCTGGAAGAAAGAGAGAATTCTTATATTTATAATTATATCTAGTGATGACCAATAATTACTTCCAATGTGACCTTTCATACTGGTCAGTAGAAGAGGAGAATTTGAAAGCAATCACTTTTGGGGAACAGAAAATCTTCTTAAGAATAAAAAACTGTCAATAATCTTGTCTGTTCAGAGTGCCACAGAGCTAAAACTTCCTGCTATAGTAATTTGTAAATTCTAAAAAACAATCACCCTATCAGAATATTACAATAGATATCCTATTATCATTCAGATATGATAGCATATCCTCATTTGCTTTAACCCAGCCCCATACTCACTCTGTTGTCATACCTTCTCTCCATCCATTTGGAAGAAATACTTGAAAATTGAAATCTGATAAAAAAATGTGAGTTTCAGTCCTAGACTTAAATCAATTTTAAAAAGCATTGGATAAGCAGAGGTTTTGTCTTAAATTCATATTGCAATATAATAAAATTTATTGGTCCATTTGTCTTAAAAATATAAACATAGATTAAAATAGCATAAAATGAAGAGTTGAAAATACGAGAATCATTACTAAACTGATGAAAAGCTATACCTGGGACACAACATTTAATGGAGTTGCAAAGGTTTTTAAATTGCTAAACGGGTAAAGTTAAGAAAAGAAGAAATTAGATCCCTCAGTTATAATGAAATGTCTTCAAGGTAATAAATACAGAGAAAATACAATTTTTGTTTAAATATAAATTTCTGTACACTAAAATTAGTATTGTTTTAATTTTGTTTAAATTTGGTTAATATCCTGGTTTATCTACAAAACAAAATCCATACACAAATTACTGTATACTATATATTTTATTGGAAGAAAGAATGTATCATTTTAACAAATCAGGAATTAAAAAAAATAATGACAAAACATGGAAATATTTTCCAACTATGGCGAGGTGTAACTGACAAGTAAATACTGCATATAGCTCAGATATGAGCTCTTTTTTGGATATATGTACACATTTTGAAATCATCACTATAACCAATGTGTGTAACATTTTGAAATAGGGCACAGTAATGGAAAATAAAAATACATTTAGTTTTCAGAGCATCCTAAGGGAGCAGGTATTATAATCTCTAAAGAGAGTTGTAATAACTATAAACATGCCAAGATCATCAAACAATAGCTCCACTTTATGAATTTAAAGCAAACACTTTATGTTCTTGGCACTTGGTTGACTCCAAGGCCTCATGCATACAAAGTTAATACTCAGTCACTGAGTCACACCCACAGCCCAAATCTGAAATAAATTCTATTACTCCAAGGCAAGCATCAATATCTCTTCACTACCTTCTTTTACATTTCATTCTTTTTCATCTTCCTTGCCTCAAATTCTTCTCAGTTCCTCTATGTTGAATTTCTTGTTTTCCTGGTCTTTTTGTCCTCATACTATTGCCACATTTCTAGTGCATTTGTAGTAAGAAACAACAACAAATTTTGTGGCTTTACCAACAAAAATTTTTGGTCAACATTTCTGGAGGTCAGATATTAAGTTAATTTCATGGTGCTTAATTCCAGTGTTAGCAGGGCTCCATTTCTCCTAGAGGGGCCAGGTGAAAATCCACTTCCTTAGATTTTCCAGATTCTCCAGGTTATCCACATTCCTTGACTCATGAACAAAATCTAGTAATTCAAATCCCTCCAACCTTGCTGCCACTCATCACAAATCCTTCTCTGACAATCTGATGGATAATCAAGATATTTTGCAAATGTTTAAATTTTTTAAAAATCCTTCCAATGAGGTATACATTGTCACTAATCCTCTTGAAAATACTCCCTGTCACTGCAAACACAGTTACCCCATAGTTCTTTCCACTTTTTGAAGCAGTGCTGGAAATTCTGTTTCATTAATGTTTTTATAACTTCTGAAGAAAACATTACAGTATAAATACACATACACACACATACTACACACAAACAAAAAAAAACTGTGTGGTCCTCCTCATTCATCCTCATCCTCTTTTATCTCATTCATCAAATCTGGCATCATGTATCTTCTAGCTCTTCCTCAAAGTAATAATGATCATGAAAGTTAAATGTTTTGAATGGACTCAGTTTATTGAGGCAACCACAACTAAGAGCAAGAAAGAGAACTTCCAGAAATGCTCCAGAAAGTGGCAAGAATAATGGGATAAGTGTGTTCAAAGCAAGAGGGAATATTTTGAAGAGGGTTAAGGGCAATATGTCACTGTAATACATTTTTAAAATTTAACCATTCACCCTAGTTTTTGAAATTCCTTGTAGTTCACCTGTGTCCTTATTTCTTTTATAAGGACCCCTGTGATTCCACTGCATCTACTTGAAAAAAACAGAATAATCTCCCCATCTCAATATCATTAACTCAATCACATTTGTAAAGTCCCTTTTTGTATATTCATAGTGTCCAGCATAAGGACATTTTGCTAGGCCTCTATTCTTTCTATCTTATCCAGCAAAGTGCCTCAGTGTTCTCCTGAGAAACAAAATTATTAGGATGTGTGTGTTTGTCCATGTCTATTTCTGCCTCTGACTACATATCTATATATAGAGAGGTTTATTTTAAGGAAATGAGTCATGTGATTTTGGAAGCTTAATAAGCCCCCACTCTTCAGGGTAGCTATAAATACATCGAAGTTATTGTAAGCTCACAGCTAATGTTAGTCTGGAAATCCAGAAAAAAGTTGCAGTTCAAACCCAAAGGGAGTTTTCTGGCAAAATGCCTTCTTATTCAAGACAAGTCACTCTCTTCTATTCAGGGTTTCCACTGACCAAATGCAGCCCAACCACATTATGGAAGGTACCTTCCTTTATTCGAATTCCATTGATATAAACATTCATATATGGCAAAAAATGTCTAGAATATTGTCTCACAATATATCTAGTCACCGTGATTCAGCCACATTGATGTAAAAACATAACCTTCTTGTGCCTTTTCCCAATGAGAAGATGTGCTACCCGTAAAGTCAAAGCAAGTCCTGTTGCATGTACCATGTAAGCTTGGCATTTCTGCCATCCTCTCCTGCAGTTGCACTTGTAGACTACTTGAATTTCACATGGATAAACCATTGTTCTGGATAATACTATCTACCATTGAATTCTACTGTTATTGATGAGCCAAATTCTGTGAGGTGACCCAAAGTCTTCTCCTGAGTACTTTGTGCAATGAATCTATACTACATTATCTATAAAATTAGGGACAAACTTTTAATCTGCCATTTACAGATATGTATCAAAGAAGGTAATGTCACAGTGTCACGATGTTAATTGAAAAATATCTCACTGTGTTTATTTCTTATGCCTTCCTGTCTTTAACAGAACTCAGAAGTCCTTGGGTGGTTAGGCTTTAAGACAAATATGAGTGATGAACATCATGCTGTACTCAGAATTGCTTCTCTGGGAAGATAATGAAAGATTTTTCACTAAGACAAGATTGACTGCTCAAATCTTCCACTGTGATGAGCTCTCTCCTAAGATGCTTATCAGGAGTTTATTACAATAGGAATCTGGAGCAGCCTGCCAGACACATAGAGACATGTCTGCATCCCCCACGTGGACGAAGTGTAGACTAAAGTCATGACACCATCCCTTCACTCAAACCTCTCTTACATTCTAAAAGTCAGTTTGTCCTAATTTTATTAATTTTGCAAAAATATTTTGTAAAATGTAAAAATGAACACTATTATGTTTGAAGCATAGATCCTTAGAAAAAATTTTAAAGTGACTCTGGGATTTCAGGAGATGTACATTTATAAGCCTTTGAGTGCTGTAACTTGATATAAAAGAGGAAATGTAGACACAGAGATTTGAGGTAAACTTATAATCACCACGATATAGAAAAGTAAGAGGGGACTGGGTTTCCTTATCATTTAAAGTAAGGTAAAAGCAAAAATAAGGGTTTGTGAACTCAATAATATTTTGTCAATATAGGAATTTCTTAATTCTAGAGAGGATTTTGTTATAGTTACTTTCCAATTTTTTTATACTTAATATCCAGTTCCTGAAAATGTGGGGAGATGAAGACATTGTTTTAGCTTTATCCAATTTGGGGAAATGAGAACATTCAGGAAAGTAAATTGAATGGTAGTAAACATGAGCAATATAAAACAATCTAAATTCCATGGTCTTAAGGAAGGAAAATTTATAGGTGTCTATTATGAAGGAATGATGACTTTAGCATCAAGTGGCCTACGTGGGGTCACTAGACATTTCTTTTCTATATAGGCACCTGTGTGGAAAACACTATATGTCATCAATAGCTATGCCTTGACTATTGAATATTTTTATAAATTATTGTCTATGAGTATATAGTAGCAAAATGACAGCATGTTTTTCATATTTTTTAAGAATATGTGAATTTCCATCATTTATTGTTTTTTATTAAAAATCACTGCAGAATAGAAAAGAAGCATCAAAAAATCTCTTTCCTAATGTGTTCCCATTCCTCTTAATAATTTTGCATTATTGATAAATTGATTTAGTGATAAATCTTTCCATTTTTATATGTTAAATTGGGCAAATAAGATGTTGCTGCAAGACACTTCCATTTACCATAGTTTTCTTAAAGGCTTATATATGTACACCTCCTGAAATAATTTTTATTTAATATAAGCAGTTGCAGAATATAATGGAATATATTACTACTCACAGCAACTCAAATATGTTCAATTAAATAAATACATGATTAAGTACTAAAAGCATTTTCAACCTGTTTTACACAAGCACTTTAAAATTATGAATCCAAGACACACTACTTATAAATTGTATTATCAACATTAACTAGCTGGTTCATTAAAATGTCTCCTTTATGTGTAAAATTATACTGTCATACAGGTGATTAAGAAAAGTTTAATGTAGCTAGAGTTGTCAAAAATGTCAAGCTTACATTCTTTTTTTTTTTTTTTGTGGGTACCAGGAGTCTAACTCAGGACCTCACGCTTGCCAGGCAGGCGCTTATGCCGCTGAGCCATCTCACCGGCCCATGCTTACATTCTGATTTGCCTGATATTTATGTAAAGACAGAAAAATTTAAAAGCCACCACTGTCATATGTTATTATGTATTAATAAATAAAGTAAAAACATACTATTTTATCAGCCAGGATTAAAGAAATATGATCATGATAATGAAACAATCTGTGTTCAAGATATGCCTTGTCTTTTCTTGAATAACTGAAAACAGAACTACTTCATTTTTAATGGGTTTAACTTCCCAGATACTAAAATGTGTGTGACAACACCATTTTATTCTTCTTTTTTGTATTAGTTAGCTTATTTTACCATAATAGAGAATCTGTGTTTTTATCTGAGTGGTTTTATCAATATTATTATAGTTTTTTTCACCATTCTGGAGGCTGAATTCCAAGACGAAGTTATTGGCCAGATTGTTTATGGTGAGGCCTCTCCTGGCTAGTAAATAGCTGCTTTCTCACTGTATCCTCCCATGGCTTTTTCTGGGTGTATCTACTCCTGTATCTTCTTCTTAGAAGGGTACCAGTGTTATCAGATTAGAGTCCAAATCTTATGGCAGCATTTGACCTGGATTATCTTCTTCAGGGTCCTAGATCTATGAATAGTCACACTAGATATATGGAGTCAATCTATAAAGCTAGGGATGCATTAAGTTCATAATTTTTGTGGTAGTGATTAAGATGTTTCAATGTAAATTAAAAACTCAAAATTGTTAACTGGTACACTTTAATGCTATCACTTGTGAGTAAATCTTGGCCTGTGAGATATGGAAACATTTTGGTGTATTATCCAAAAGTTCACTTTCGATGTATCACTCACATGCTCATTTCTGGATCTCAACTCCAGTTTATTATGAAGGAGAGGAACCAAACTTCATTTTGTTCTCAGAGACAATATTCTAGTGCACCATTCTCAGAATTTTAAAGTCAGCTCACTACCATTACACAAATCTCAAATTTTCACACAAATGAAGAGGAATATAGTTTTTAAAAAATAAATACTACACAAAAAAAGAAAATTTTAAAAGAATAAAAGAAAGAAAATGAAACAATTATCTAGGCATGCTGACTGTAACCCCACACATATTAACATAATTTAATCAGTTATGGCTCATTTCTACAGAAATGATAAGCATTTTTTAAAAAAGACATTTTGTATTTTTGAAGGGTCTTGAGATTTCATATCTATTTTATCTATCTTTTATAGTCAGCCAAGTGTACAAACATATCCCCTTTTAGATTTTTAGACAGTTTATTTTTTCAATAAGAATATTAGATAGCAGTTCTTGATTTTAAATAACATTATGCAACAGTTGCTTATGAACATAGATTTATTAATAAGCAATATGTGTTGAATTTTCAGTTTCATTAATATTTTGCACCTAAAACTACAGTTATAACAAGTTTTCCATAAATACTTTTTGGTTAGAATTTAAGTGAGAGACCAAAAATTTAATTTAACATACTGACTTTGGAAGGCTTCAACACAAATTGATATTTTTAGACCAGATATGAAAAATGCAAAAAATAAGTTCTCTATAAGGAATGTCTCATAAAAACATGTATGTTAATTCAAACTGATTAAATAATAAGTTTTATTTAGTCATGAAAACAATTTTGGTCATGCTTTCAGAAATAAAGTTGTACTTACAAAATTTATATAAAAATTAATGATTCATTTCTGTGAATTCTAAACCAATACTTCAGATAAGGTAAATAATAATTTGTCAATTTTAAAAAAGAATGCACTTAAATTTTGAAAAATGTTTATTATATAAATCCTCCAAAATAACTATCATTGGGAGTTGTTATCAATTTAGAAATGCAATATATTGATAAGTTTACATTTCACTTGTATAGTTTCTCAAATGTCTAAAATATTTATACTTGATCTCTAATTATTGCCATAAAAAGTGATTAAACATCTATACATGAGAATATACAATAAAAAATACTGTATTGTAAGAGATTATAGTAAAGTGTTTTAGCTCAAATGTACCATTCCTTGATCCAAACCAGACTTCACTTCTCCATCCAATTTCCTGTGTTAGGTTATTTTACCACTGTCCTGTGCATCTTAAGATGCAAAGTGCAGTGAGAGGTAGAAAATAATATTTGTAAAAACAATTGGATAAGCTTTGGAAACTTCCAGGTGGTTTTTTAATATTTCTTCATACATGTGCGAAGTCTGATTTCAGCCTCAGTGGAAAATGTCAGGAAACTGCAATGAATAGATAAAAAGGATGATCTTTTACTATGCTAATAGAAGATCAGATAATACAAGATTTTAGAGTTTAGTGATGCTTAGACATCGCCTGACAGTCTGGTAAAATGTAACAATATATATGCATTACTGTCATCTTCATATATACTCATAGTGTTCTCAGTGATTTACATGGCTCCTTAAGGTGAAAGGAGTTTGATTTTTCTTTTCTTTTTTTTTTTTTTTTTTGGCTTTTATTAGTACATGTTTGTAGTACATAATGATTACATTATAGGGGATTGGTACATGCACATATCACATTTCATTTCTCTTTTTTTCTCCCCTCCCTCCATCCACCTTTTATTTTTCCAGAACTAGAATTACTTATTTATCTTATAAGACCTTATAAAGTTAATTATCATATATACAAATTGAAAAGAAGACTAATAGGCCAAAGAACATATAAAAAATGTAAGACAATTGTATTAAAACAACTTACACATTAGATACATTGTCCACATTAGATTACCATGACTTTCTTTTCTTTCTCCTTTTCTGTATTATACAGATAAACAGACAGACAGAGAGGGAGAGAGAGAGAAGTTTTTCACAGAAACCATGGGATATTTAATCTTGTGTGTCTGAGTTAATTCACTTAATATTATGGTCTCAGTGTCTGTCCATTTTCCTACAAATGACTCAAGTTTATCCTTTTTACTACAGAGTAGTATTCCATTGTGTATAAATAAGATAATTTTTTATTTTATTCATTGGTTGATGGACATAATATATAGGCTAATTTTAAGATTTAGCTGTTAGGACATGCATACATCACTGTGGTATGATGTCTCTAACTATTATAAGAAGCTACCTAGAATGGTAGTAACTGGGTCAAATAAAATTTCCACTTTTATGTTTTTGAGTAATCTTTATAATGATTTCTATAATGTTTTTATCGGTTTACGGTCCCACCAACATGAAGAAGTATTCATTTCTCCTCAGAGCCTCCCCAGCATTTGGTATGGGTTGTTTTATTGATGATAGCCATTCTTTCTGGAGTGAGATGGAATGTATATTGTTCTAATTGACATTTCTTGAATGGCGTTGATGTTCAATGTTTTTCAATCTATTTATTAGACATTTGTATTTCTTTGAGAAGTGTCTATTAATTTCACGTGCCCATTTTTTAATTGGGTTCTTAAATTTGGGACCTTTTTTTTACATTCTTTATACATATTAGATATTAGTCCTTTGATGCATAGCTGGCAAAATATTTCCCATTTTGTAAGTTTTCTCTTCACCCTGTTAGTGGTTTCCTTTGTTGTGCAAATTTTAAATTGATGTGAACCTTTTTTTAATTCTTGGTATTATTTCTTGTGTAAATAGGGTTTTGTTCAAAAAGTCTTTGCCTACACCTGTCTTTTCAAGAGTTTTACCTATTTTGTCTTCCAGCAGATTTAGTGTTTTTGTTCTAATGTTTAGATCATTGATTCATTTTGGTTTTATTTTAGTGCGTGGTGAGAGATATGGGTCTAGGTTCAAAATCTGACATGTGGATATCCAGTTTTCAAAGCACCATTTGTTAAAGAGGCTATATTTCCTCATGCAACAAGATTTGGACCCTTGGTCAAAAATAACATCCTATGTAGCCCAGGCTAGCCTTGAACTCACAGCAATCCTTCCATCTCAGCCTCTCATGTGCTGAGATTACAGGTATGTGCCACCACACCCAGCTCAATTGGTATTTGGAAGAGGAATTTCATCAATCATATTAGATTAATAGTGGGGCTTAGGTGTTCCATTTTTGAGAATGCATCACTTTTCATGTTTAAGGACCTAATATAAAGTTGTGTCTCTGGAGTAAGTCACTCCCTCACAAGACAAATGGATTAAAGTCTTAAAAATTTGGATGTATATGAACAAACAAGACTCTTGCTTGTATGCTCTTTGTGATTCTAGTAGAGCAGACTTTCTTGCTGCAATGTATCCTTTTTCATTCTCTAAAATGAAAAATAAGAATAAAACAAGATAATCAGGATATTTTTGGGAACTTTTTAACCTGATATTAAGTAATCTCTCCTTATTAAGGATCTTTGGCATATATTTCATGTGGTCCTACTGCTCCTACTAACATCTTTGTTACCATATTGGGAAAGACAACTTATGAAGTAGATCAAATAAGAGGAAAAAATAAAAGAGAAATGCAAAGGAAAAGGAGTCTTGGTGTCAGTTTTAGGAGTGCAGTTTCAAAAAACTGCCTGAAAAAAAATCTACCACTTAGAATTTTATACATCATTGACTTATGAACTTTAAAAATAATTATTTTCTGGGTGAAGATAGAAGGGCATATGGAGCTACGATAATCAATCATAATTTGTTGTTTATAAGGACAAGAGTAGCATGAGAACATTATAGATGATTCTGAAACTTCAATTCTTTAGATGATGCTGGTAATATCCAATTAAAATAGGAAGTAAAAGAATGGAAACAGCGTTATGCAATTTTATGTTGTCTGCTACAGATTTAAGGAATGAGTTAGACTGTTAAAAGGTGATGACTGGAAGACAATTAAATTTTGCAATAATAGTTCAAATGAGAGTTTACCATCACAGTATTTATTCACAAGTAGTCAGCAGAATTATAGGGGGAGCCTTGAAAGCTGACCACTAAAGATCTTGTTCACACTAGAGTATATAAATAAACTAGAAAAATATTTGGATTTGAAGATGGCTAGAAAAAGTAAAAGTATTGAAGGAGACAGTGAGACCTTCTGAGAGATGAAAGAAGAACCAGAAGAATGGAAATTAGTATTTATTGAGCCCAAAATACAATGTTTTGAAGCTTTTCCATGTCATCTCATTTATTCCCAGAACTCTCTGAGAAAACAATATTACCACCATTATACCATAGAGAGAATGAAAATTTGGCATGGTTAAGAACATTGGCCCAAATCCCACAGCCAGAAGGGGTAAAGCTGGAATTCAAACACACATCTGCTTCTTTCCAAAAGCCAATACTCTTTATGCCACCCCCTGCTTCTGCCCTCACTAAAGGAGTGTACTGTTATCACAGCCAATGAACCTTAACTGCCAGAAAGGGTGCAAGGCCAAATGATGGGGAAAGCATTAATGAGATGTAGACTAATTCATAATTAGATACTTCTATTACCTTGTAGACTGTCAAACTGAAGTTAAATGATTCTCCCATAATCATACAGTTGACTAACATTAGAGCCAAAGAATTCTCATGTTTTCTGACAGCAATAGTGTCACTGTTGATCACTACATTCCATTTCCAATATATACCTTGAATCATTTTTTTTGTATATTCAACCATGACTTTAGCCTGTAAGTAATATAATGAACTCAGGTACATCTTTTAAATTTCCACTCATTATTCATTTTACCTTATATCTCAAAATATTTTTGTTGTATTAAAAGTAGTGCATGTCATGAAGAATTAAGGATATATACTGTAACATAAAGAAAGGAGTTTCACTCATGAGCTCAGGCAAAATTCTACTTGAGTTTAATACCTAATTTCTGGTCATTTGATAGTATAAGATGTGATAACAGGACTTGTTAACTATAAGAAATGAAACATATTTTCCTAATTATATATAAAATATATCTATATATATTTATATGTATGGCAACACTGGAGAGTTATATAATAACAGCAATAATATATTACAATATAATATACTGATAGTTTGAAATACCTAATTATATAACATATTATAATTATACCATATAATTATATATGTAATTATATATATAATTACATATATATGTAATTATATAATATGTATACTTATAGCATAAGTGGTATATCAAAAATAAAATTCCACATAATTGTTAATAGCCATGAGAAATATAAAAATTGGTAACTGAATAAAGTAGTGGTAGTGGGGAGGGTGGGGTAAGGATTCCTTTGTAGAAAGGTGATATAAGGCTTGTCTGAGTTTAATACAGAACTAATGGGCCACCCATGTGATGACATCCAGTAAAAGGGAGCAATAGGATAACACAACAAATAACAACAAGAACAAACTGAGAGAGAACGCTGTCATCATACTTGAATAATAGGAAGATTGGTGTTAAAATGATACCTTTCTGGCTTGGGCAGAAATTATTTAGGTTTTCATTTAATAATTTGTTTCTGTAGAAAAAAATTGTTTCTGGCGATCTTGGCGACACATTTAAATGTATCTATATCCTATTTTCACCTTTATCACAAAGATGGAAATAACTCCATGTGTTTCCAGGTATCATTTTTCCAAAAAAGTAATTTTATGTTCATTACAGTCCTCTTATATGTTAGATTGCAGTCTGAATAACTAGTATTTGCAGATTAGGAAATAAATTGTAGCTACAAGAAAAATTAAGTCATAATATAAACCTTAATTGGTTTTCTTTAGTGGTAGATTATGATAGTGAGAAAATAAGTAGTCATTCTAAACAAAGTCTTCCAATTGTTAAGATGAGAGTATGGCTCAATTAGTAGGTCTCAATATTTAAGGCAATCTGGGACCCTTTCCCAGAACATTGACATTGTCCCCAGAAATAGTTACTCCACAGTTCAAAGTGATTCTGGGTATATTTTTAAAACTTTCTACATTATTCTGGTACTTATCAGTGGTTGGCAACTACTAGTTAATGGTACAAAATGTATTACTGGACCATCACTGAATCACCTATCTCCTGGTGTATGACAAAGTTTGGAAACAGTCACATAAAACAATAGCTCTTTAAATAGCTAAGGAGTCTCAAGATGGGTCTGATTGGGTGGCTCTCATCCCAGCTGGGCTCACTCATGTGTGTGTAGCACTCAGCTGAGGTTGCTGGGGTAATGTGGGCAATGAAGTAATGAGGTCACTTTGAGATTCCAAGATACTGGAGGAGGGAAGAGAAAAGAATTGGGATATTAAAATATTTCAGATATGACATCATTCATATCCATGACCACCAAATACAGAGAATCCTCACATTTAGCCTTTTCCTGCTCTCTCAAATTCTATCTTGTATTTAACCATTTAGCAGACAGGCACAATGAGCTAGGTGGTTAACTAAAATATCCCATTCCTCCCCAAAGCAGATTCAGCTTGAGTTTTGTTTTTGTTGTTTAGAAAGAAATTGTGGTAAGATCAATGTGAAAGATGAAAAATATTTTTCAATTGCCTTTTCTCACAGTTCCTTCATCTAGATTCACAGAATTGAATGGCCTTGACTCTTACCACTTCCTGAAACTCCTTTCTTTATATTTGAATTGACAGTCTTGTCTTCTGCTTATTATAATCTGATATTATAGTCTGTCACGGCCAGGGAGGCTGAAGGGATGAATTTGCTTCTGAGGTCCCCAAAGAAAGCATGCAGAGGCAGACATCAGCAACATGACAGTAGCAGGCAGCAGCACAGGCTAAGAGCAGCCTGCGTCTTTATTGGTTAATTCTTATGCATGTCCTTATCACATATATACATTCTTGTGTATGTTTATCCATGTAGCACATGTGTGTTTGCCTATGCTAAGCCATGGTTACATAGTGTATCCCACTCTGCGCCTGCACTAGACGTGGGTTTATATCCTTAACAAGTCCTCAGATGCCCCAAGCTTTGAAGGAATCTGCTGTAGCTCCCCACATCCCAAACACTCAAAGGTCAGGGATATGTCATTTCTTATGAGTATGTCTTAGTCCTTCCCCACAGCACTCCAAGAGGAACACCTAATTCCCCACCAAGGGGTCTGTGGGCCAATTCCAAGACCATTGGTAGAGGACTCCTGGATGCATAGGTTCCAATGTTGGAAGGATTAGGGCCCCTTTTATCACATTAGGATGCTGTTTTGTGGGTTAAATATACAGACAAACCAGCTGCCCTGTCAAGACGTGGTCCAGTGGACCATAGCCTAAATCCAGGTTCTAATCCAAAGGGTGGGTGCAACAGTATAATAATTCAAGTATACAATTATACATTGATTCAGAAATTTTCTTTGCACACCGAGACTGTGCAGTGTTAAAGAGATCTTGACAAAGTCTCTACTCCCACTCAGACTCTAATCATTGAAATAAGATTGCTGGAGCACAGGAAGAGTTTAGATTTTATTTAAGGTGGTGTTAAAATTGACTGTGGGATTTTCCCGGCAATATGTTAGATTTCCCTATTTTTAGGAGTATTGGCTTCCAAGAGAACTTTAAAAGTACATGGTGGTTTCTACTTTTCCACATCAATTCTTTCAGTTTTTGCACCTTTCTAAGCACAGTTCTGATGTTTCCCAGTTAATTTTTTGATCGATGAGGTTGAATTTAGAAATATAGATCACATTTTACTGGGAAATGGTATTATCTTAGTTAACTGCCTTGTTAAATTTTGGAAAATTAAGGACTTTCCAAAGTGTTTAAAACATTTATCTCACAGTTTTTTCTCATTAAATTCATTGTATCTTCTGTAATTCCAAAGATACAAATGACAGAACCTCAAGATAATAATTTCTACTGTGATGAGATTATCTTAGATAAATGGTTTAAGCCACATCAATTTTTTGTTAACTTGTATGTTAAAGTTAAATCATTTAGTGGTCTATTATAAATTATAGGCTTCTGACAAGGATCATTAGTGACTTTCTATAATGATACAGTGATGTATTTGGAGAAGGAAAAAAGGAGCAGGGTGACAGTATGGGAATTTTTGTTTTTTAGTCTTTGTCTATGGAGCATAGTTGATATACATAATTCACCTTAATTTGTTAATGAAAAAACTGTTTCACATTCTTATAATGTTATGCAAGTCATTATCTGTAACAATTTAAACTGTGCTTTAACTATGTTTCTCTGTATGAAAACTTGGTGATTAATATGACTAATGTAATGATACAAGTACCACTTACCTACTTTTAAGTTAAGAAATTAATTTCTCTATTCAAATACATTGGGATTACAATATTTTCAAATTGGCTTTCACACAGTTTGGTGTTTCTATCCAGCAGATTTCTTTAGAAATTTCTGATTAACTGCATCATCCTCACAAAGCTTAAGCAATTTTTTATTAACTGTAATTTTAACAGTACCCAGGAGTGTTAGAAATTATTTTTAAGGTTGCAAATGAATGTGTTTACACACCCACTCATTGGAGACCTAATTAGCAAGGTAATTTAAATAGCAGAAGTTGAGAGTTTTATAAAATACAAGAAGAGTGGCTACTTTATAATCATTTTCACAACAAAAACACTCTTGAACTAGTACTTGACTTTATGAATAAACACTTTCAGGATGTGTAGAGTATAAAAAGGACTTTTGATACATTTTCTGGAGGATTAGGTAAAACTAACCTTAGAAGGAAGTGAAAAATGAAAGCCTGTGAGCTTTGAGGCGTTATGTACTCTTGTGATTCAACAATTTAATTTATTTTTGTTTGACGCTGATGAGAGCATTTACTCAATTCTCTTAATCTTAGTGATAGTTATTCAAGCTAATTTCTCCTAGAGAATGTGCATGGGAAGACAGAGATAAAATTTCTGGGTCAAAAACAGTTCAGCAAAAGAAACACTTTGCTCAATACCAAGACAGAAATGGATATTCTTACTGTGGCTATTTATATCCTGAAAGTACAGAGTTGGGCCTGTTTTGCTGGTGAGCTATTTAAACGGACAATTCCTATTCACACCTTGAGGCCTTCATGTCTTAATCAGCAAAACTATGTTTATGCTAAATCTTCAAATATACTAGACATCAGTACTTTTTCCCTATGTAAGAATAAGGTCACAAAATTATACTATTCCATGAACTTTTGGATTTAGGGGCTCTAAAAGAACAACTGTTGTGCATTTATTCTAATGGAAACTGAGAAATACATATGAGTCAGGCAGATGGCTATCAAAATATCTTTTGTATTGATAAAGGCCTATGGACAGTGTGGCTTAGGAGCAGCAAAATGGATTTCTGTATTTGTGTTCCAATTCAGTTGATCTCCCAAAAGTTTCCCACAAAAGCAGAGCCTGTCAATTTACCACAATTTGCAGAGACATACATTTTGTGCAGGCTGCAAGGTCATGAAGTGTGTGTGCACAAGTTACAGAAAAAAATACATCAGTTGAGTTCCCTGGGGAAAAATGCAGATATGCAACAAATCTTTTCATTACTCTAATGGAGGATCATTCACATGGAGACATGAAGTAGGAGAGTTAACTGATACATCTATTAACAACTAAGATTTTGCAAGCAATGGAATGTAGAATCGGATATTTGTCCTTCAATGTTGCTTTATATTAATAAATACAAAAATCATAAGCAAAGACTATGCTCCCCATGAAATTAAATTGAGAGAATAAGGACATGATTATTCAAATAACCACTAGCTTCCTAACACCATTTTTCTACCTTATATAATACCTCAGAATAAGAAGGCTAAATTTAAGGACAGGAGAGTTCTGCTACTTTAGTGCCCTTTTCATCTTTGCCTCTAAGGAGATAGGCTGGAAAGTTATTCTTGTAGCTTAAATTATAGACATGACTTTTTATGGTGTCAGCTGAGGCCATCGTCTCATTTTACATAAAACAGCAAACAGCTATTAGAAGTTAATGAATTTTCTTTATTAGCATAAGAGGAGCATTCAAACCAGTGATCTAGAGAAGGAGTTCCACATACCTGATCATAAATTTTGGAGCTCCCTATCACCTTAATTAGTATTGTCTCCAAGATTTGGAAGATTGGTATTCAAATGTGTGTGTATATTAGTGTTTTTTGTGCATAGCATGTTTCACTATTATTGTTGGAAGGGATCCATATAATCTTATTCATTATTCTTATTAACAAAAATTTCTTTCGGTCCTGTAAACTACTTATAGCTTCCTAAAACTGTATGTACTTAAAATGGGATAAATATGAATATTTATTCATATTTAATAATGAAATGAAATAATAATGAAATAATTTATAAGGAAATAATAATGAAATAATTTAATAATGAAATAATTTATTGTTATATGATAATGTACCTATTTTAAAGACAATATTTTAAAACTAAGCATATAAATTTAATTTCCACTCATAGTAAAATACAGGACATTACCAACTCCCCAGAAATTTTTTGGGCTCCATATTGACAACTAACCATGCAAAATAAACATTTTTACTTGTATCTCCATAGATACCTTTTCCTCTAGTTGAATGTTATGTAAATTGAATTATAGGATATATAGTAATTTTATCTTTCTTTTGCTTAATAATTTATCTGCAAAGTTTGTCCATGCTGTTTTGTATGCTACTTATTTTGTTAGTTTTCTATACCACATTTATTTCTGTATGCTGCTTTATTAATTTAGTACCCCATCACATAATTATCTGTTCCACCTTTCATGAATATGTGCTTGAATTGTTTTCAGTATTTTATTTTCATGTTCTTTCTAATAAATTCTTCATGTGATGAATATTATTTATATATATGTGTGTATATGTGTGTGTGCGTGTGCGTGTGTGTTTGTTATTGCATATGTTCTGGTATCTTTGGTGAACATAAGTTTACAATCCTTGTCTCTATATACTCAAAATTAGAAATTCTGGATCACAGAGTCCTTCAGTTCTGCTCCAGTAAATCGTGTTGTTTAGGAGCTCAAAGTTATTTTCTGACCACCATTGTGTGAGAGTTCCAGCTGCTTCACTCTCTTGCCAAGACTTGCTGTTGTCAGTATTTTCTTTGCATTTTAGTCATAGTATAGAATCAAGCAGTCATCTTGTAGCTCTCTGAAGATTTAGCTTACTTCTCCCATGTAACAGCCTTTTCATATACTTATTGTATTTAGGAGATAAACTTATAATTACCACCTAGTCAAATGTATCTGTCAAATTACACTGATTTTCCTTTTTATTTTTTCTATGTAAGTCTAATATACAATACGTTTTCCAAATATATTTATTGACATGAACAGGTTAGTCTATAGTTTGCTTTTTACTCTCTTGTGTATTTAAAAAATATAAGGAAACATTCCTTTCATTATAATTGGTGCTTAATATATAAGGTTTAAATAGTTTTATCTAATATAAAAATATTTTTCCGTGATATTGCTTGAACGTTTTATTGTTATAATCTCTTTCTGAAATATAAGCTTGTATATGTATAGTGTAAGGTAGGGCCAAGGTTTAATTTTTGACAAAATACAAAAATAAAAATCAGTCACTGAAATAAAACCTGTCTCAAATTGTCCATGACTCCTTTTTACTATAAATTAAGTGATCTTATATAATCTAACAGTTTTCTTGAATACCTGATCTATTTTATTCATGTATATATCTATCATCAATTATTCTCTGTTTTAATTATTCGTGTTGGTAATAATTCTTGAAGTGTGGTCATGCAAGCCCTCAATCTTTGTTCTTATTTAATATTATCTCTGTGGCTATTGATTTTTAAATATATTTTAAATTAGCTACTTCAATTAAGCACACAGAAGCACACATACACATACACATACACAATCAGTGGTTTTTACTGAATTTGCATTATTATCTATAAATCAATGTGCAGAAAAAATCTATCTTTATAATATTCAGCTGAGTTAAGTAGTCCTTTTTATTAAGACATATTCCATTAAATTTTTGTTTGTATATTTTACCTTAACAGCTTCTTTTGTATTAAATTAACCATACCAACTTTTTCTATCATTATTTACAATGTGCAGTAGTTCAGATTTTTAAATTTCCAATTTACTCAATCCTTGTATTTTAGGTCTGTTATTGTCATCTTCAAAGAATCTTCTTTTCAACATGGTTGGACAAATTTATGGAACAATATTTAAAATTAGTGTTGCAGAAATTTTGAGTTCTAACACTGCAGGTGTATTTATTATTAGAATAGTGTATATGAAAAATTATGTTTAAAATATTGAATAATCTAAAAGTATAATTATAGGAAGGCCCTTGAAAACATGAAACATACCCATAAAAATTAATAGGGTATGAACTACTATTGTCATTTTGCATATGAGTTTATTAAAAGAAGAGACTGATCATAAATTTGTTCAAGTTATTTATCCTGGATTCTCTAACTTTTCCACTTGGGTTGTTCAGTCTTCATCCCTCTTAACCCATTTTGTCTGATCTTTTAATATTTTTATCCTACATTTAATATTGTCTTTTTTTTCCTATCTTAGAAACACTTCCTCTAAAATTCCTGAAAGTTTGAAATAAAGTAGTTTGTAATTCTTCTACAACACCCTCATGCAATAAATCATCAAGAATGGCAATTTTACCTCCTGAATAATTTATTATTAAAATTTCAACATTTTTATATCCTGCAAGTGACTTATAATAAGCAGGATCTATTCTATTCTCAAAAATTTCAATAGGGGGCCGGTGATATAGCTCAGCAGCATAAGCACCTGCTTGGCAAGCATGAGGTCCTGAGTTCAACTCCCAGTACCCGGGTATAAAAATTTTTTTTTTTCAAGAGACTACTTTTGCTATTTTTATAGTCTTCTAGAGATATGCATGAATCAATAAAAAAATAAGTATCAAATTTATCTCTTTATCATAATAAGCAATAAAACTGGATGAAGTATATGGAACATATGTTTTCCAGCACTGAACAGCCAGAGAAAAATATTGTTAATATTAGGGACACTTAAGTAAACACAAACAAAGAAAATGTGTTTGTTCCATAGTCACCATGTAAACTCTTCAAATCTGGAGGAGTAACAACACAAGATAACTAGTTCATAGGTATGAGAATCTGATATTCATTATCTAGACTGATCCAGCACCTTCAATTTGTGAAGTAAAACATCAAAAAGGAGGGACTACTTACAAAATAATTTGGTAGAAAATCTATGAACAAATTCTAATTTGCAGTGAAGAATTTGCAAGGCCTAAAGGAGAACAGCTACAAAGGAATTATCACAGTCCATTTGGACAGTCATTAAAAAGTATCATATGCTAGGTATTTTATAAAAATTACAAATTTGTTTCTCAAAGTTTAGAGCCTGGAACTCAAGATCAAAGCACAAGCTCATGTAATGTATGGTAAGGGCCAGATTCTGGGCTCATAGATACTGCTTTCCAGCTGTGTCCGGACATGGTATTAGTCTCAACACAAGCTTCTCTAGAGCTTCATTTATAAGGGCACAAATGCCATTCATGATGGGTTCACTTTCAAGATCTCATTCACTCCCAAGATCTCCAACTCCTCACAACCATTTGGGATTACGCTTCAGCATTAAAATTTTGAGGAGATACAACCATTCAGAATATCACAGGGACATGATTTGCATGGTGTTTATGGAGTGGCATGATGCAGAGAAAAATTAGAGACCCAAAAGGCCAGAGTAGATTTACTTTAATGAACTTACCATAAAACAGCCTGGACACCAAGAATATCAAATTTATCATCACAACTAACTTCATTTTATTTTAAGGGTGACTCTAAGCTATCATAGCAAAGTTCAAAAACAAAACTAAACAAGAACATCCTGAACATCCAATAAATTAATTATCAGGAAAAGGAAAAGGTAATATTTCAAGAAAGAAAATATATTAAATATAGAAACTCAAAAAATTAAAACCCATAATTTTCAGCATATAATTATAAAATTTAATAAATATCTGCAGAAAGAAGAAAATATTACATATATAATATCCATTATATTTATACATTATTTATATTATATATAATATTATCTATCTATCTATCTATCTATCTATCTATCTATCTATCTATCTATTTGAAAACACGGAGTTAGTGGAAAGAGACTTAGTTATCAAATGACTGGAATATTAGAAGAGAATTTTTGCAGAGCTATTTAAGTGAAGTCTAAAAGATTGTAGAGGTAGAATTTCCAATGTCTCCTGTTTCTATATACTGTTATAAACCTCACATATAATCCCCTACTCATAAGTCTAAGTGAAACATGTGAAAATGACAGATGCCACTCCTGTGCCTAGATTTTATTACATGGTTAAGATAAAGCAATTTTTCAGATATAATGAAACTCTTCTAATAGTCTGACTGTGAATAAATCAAAAGGGATATAATACTGTGTACAGACTTAATAATCTGTGCCTTTTAAAGATAGCTTAATTCTTCCTCAAAGAAAAGAGAAAGTGTCCTTATGGGCTTGAAGAAACATCAGTGTTGTAAGCCATCTATTGAGAAAAAAGTCACTGAATGGTAAGCAATCTCAAGTTCCTCATTTGGCCCTCAGTTAAAAACCTGTTTGTTCCTTCATTAATTTTAAGGAAGTGAATTTTTCCTACACCCTTAATGATCTTGAAAGTTGATACTTCCCCTTGTGATTCATCTAGATGATAAAGATGACTAATTCCTTCACTGAGTAGATTTATGAAAACCTAGGGAGAGGAAATACTGATGGGGACCAAAATAGTTGACTAATGGAAAAAAGTGAAATAACCCTGTGCTGTTTTAAATGTATAAATGTATAGGAAAGTTTTATATGATAATACATTTAAATATTTAAATGAAAAGGGGAACACAGTGTGTATCTGGAGAATCTCAGGAATAATAGACATAATATGTGAAATTTCAAAAATCACTGGATAGCTATATGAGCATAGATAAGAACAGCCAAATAGAAACAGTTCAAAATAAAATATATAGAGGAATAACAGACTAACAAATTTTTTAAAAAATCAGTCTTGTGGTGGATTATCAAGCAAAATTATTCAGATGGAATTGTACCTAGGACAAGATAAGAAAGAAACTAAAGCAGAAAATGAAAAGGGTTTGTTACTATTAAGGCTTAACCTCTTCAAAACTCAAGTTGAAATCTAATTCCCAAGATAACAGTGTTGAGAGCTAATGGAAAGTTAAAGAGGCTTTTGGGTCATAGGATCATTGCCCTTTAACTCCGAGCTGGGTTAATTCTTGTATGAGTGAGTTCTTGCTCTCATAGTACTGAATGAGTTACTCTAAGAGGAGGTTGATACAAAGCAAGCCTGCCCTTCATAGTTTATTTCTTCTGCATGAGGACATTTGCTTTTCCATCTTCTCACCATATTATGAAACAGCACAAAGCTCTCATCAGGTGTGCCAACCCAATCTTCGATTTCAGCCTCCAGAACTGTAGAGGCGAAATATACTCATTTCCTTTGTAAACTACCTAATCTTGAATAGCCTACTATAGCAACAGAAAATAAACTAGGAAAATTTAATTATGGCTAAAATTCAATATAAATGTGATTCATTAAAATTTTCAAATGACAGATATCAGTTCAACAAACACTAAGCAGAATATACACATGGAAAAATTAGCTAAGCATATCTCAATAAAATAGTTGAAAGCTAATGGATTAAAATGTATTGATAAACATGAATGTAGAATATACCCTTTTGATCAACCATTAAAATGTGAAGACATAAAAGGAGAAGTAAGGGTAATTAATGAGTTGCATCAGAAATAAAGCATGTCAGAAGACAGTGGAATGTGATATTTATAATACTGAAAAATGTCATCCAAGCATTCAACATTTAGAACAAACACCTTCAAAATTCAAGCACAAATAATGACATAATATTTCGATTAACAGAATCTAAGAGAATATCTCAGTGACAGAAGGATATTATAAGAAACGTCTAGAAAAAATATTCATGTTGTAGGAGAGGAAAAAGATGGAAACTCAAACTCATGTAAAATATTATAAAACACTAATAATGAAAAATGAAAAAGACAAGGGCAATAATGGATGATTAAGAGGCAAAGGCTATGTTGAAAACTTCCAGTTCAATGCCAAAGCAAGGCTGTTACCCTCAAGCTGGGGCAAAAGATAAAAGTCTGGTACAGAACAATAAGCAAAAGAACATCCAACTGGACTAAAATCCAGAGTTTACAGGGTGGGAGAGGGGAAACAGGTTTACATCAAGATCACAGTAACCCAACTCCAACCCCAGACCCAGCACCTGTGCCATCTTGGAAAGGACCAGCCTGAAGTAGAGAGCAAGTGGGGCCCTCAGGGACAGTCTGCCAAATTGAATAAACCACTATCAAGCTATCCTCTCCACTGGGCATGGTGAATTTAGAAAATTCCAACCTGAGGACTCAAAGAGGACAAAAAATAACAGAGTAGAATTTAATTGCCATGCAGTATCGCACCTGCCTTCACAGCCTGTGGGTAGTGGGGCATTTTGGAGAGAGAAGGTTTCCTCAAATCAGACAATTTCAGTAATATTAATAAGTTATCTATTCCTCCCACACAACAAGGGGCGCGCTGTGTGTGGAACATTCAGCACCCTCCCCATGACTGTCAGCCAGCTCCCAAGGGTTGAGGGGGCACCCAGAAAAGCCTAGCAGAGAAGGGTAGAAGGAAGGGAGAACTGGTTCTGCAAAAAGTCAGAAAACAACACAGTGACAGTGATTGCATGGCTCCAGGGAGCGAGGAGAGTGAAAGAGCTCTCCTGATGTTGCTCTGGGCGGGGCCAAAACTAGTAGATATCTTCAGGGATAAACACCTGAGAGAGCATTTTGGCCATATAATAGGCAAGGAAAACCCGTGGAGGAAAGGCACAGAAAAGTCCATGATGTCTACCCCCCAAATCTATTAATATAACCAATCCATGGAAGTCTACAGGTGGGGGCCACACCCAGAGCTCAACACCAGGACACTACTTAGGATGTGGCAAAGGTCCTGATGGGTTCAGACCTTATTTGGGTGAACAAAATCTATGGAAAAACAAAAACATCACATATCACTGAAACAAGAATCTAACTAAAGAGATCATTATATCAACAACAATCTCTCCTCACCTATTAATACACCTCAACCCTCAGGGAGAGAAACCAAGGTGTGTATGTAGAAGAAAGTCCATGTGAGGAGAGAGGGACAAGGGGCTGAGGAGAGAAGCTTCAGAGGAAACCAGCCCTGTAAAATGTGATTTCCACTCACATAGATCCTGAGAAGATAAATGTCTTATGTTTAAATTACTCAATCTGTGGTATATTATTACCACAGCACTAACAAGCTATTCCAGTTTCTAAAATAATTTTGTTCTCAATTGTGATTGTAATCAATAAAGAAGATGACCCCAGTAAGTTTTACATAAATTGACTATTTCTCAAAATCCTAGTTGTTCTCACTTTGACCTCCTAATCACTATATTAAAAAAAAATCCTTCCTTATCTCCTTCATCCCTCTTCCTTCCTTCATCTCCTTCTTTCTTCTTTTCTTAAACTAATTGCCTAGTACTCCTTAAATCATACCAATGACTATCTATTAAAAATATAAACTGTATGACTTTCCTAATATTTCCCAAAATATTTTCCTATTTTTGTTTATATATAGTATGTATTATTAAAAATTATAGAAATAATTATTATCCTAACTTTTTTTTTTGTGGGTACCGGGGGTCGAACTCAGGACCTCACATGCCAGCAGGTGCCTGTGCTGCTAAGCAATATCACCAGGCCTTTTTTTGTATGTGGGTTCCAGGAGTCGAACTCAGGCCCTCATGCTTGTAAGGCAGGCGCTTATGCCGCTGAGCTATCTCACTGGCCCCATTACATTGATTTTTGAGAATAAGGATAGGGCCAGTGAGATAGCTCAGTGGCTTACACGCCTGCCTGGCAAGCGCAAGGTCCTGAGTTTGACTCCTGGTACCCACATACGAAAAAAGGGCTGGTGATATCGCTCAGCGGCACAGGCACCTGCTGGCACACGAGGTCCTGAGGTTGACCCCTGGTACCTACACACACATAAAAAAACAATGTAAGCATCGGTAAAGGTATTGAATAGATACAGAAATAAAATCTCATTATCGTTAAATACTCAGAAGTTTGACCCAACAGATAACTGCATTGTTCTATTTTTTGAATAGTTCAATGTGTTTCATTTTAGGTTTTATTTCACAGAACTTGCTTTTAGACATACTCTGTTAAAAAATGAAAAATCTTACTGAATGAACATAAATTTCAGTGAATTTATTAGCTCAAAGTAACTAATTAGTGTTTTTAAAATATTTCCAATGTTCACAAATCAATCATTGCTTAATCAGTAAGATATAATACTGCTGTAACTCCTTATACCTACCATGTTAAGTGGACATCTTCCTCATTTTAGTGCTTTGCACATAATGTAATCATTGATATATATCATTTAGGCACTTATTGTGTACAGATCTCTAAACAAAACAATCTTTCTCATGTAAGTATTAAGATTTACAGAATATAAACATTTTATTAACTGAAACAAGTTGTGTAAGTTCTTGTTTCAGCTAATTGATTTTACTAAGACATTTATTATCAACTCGAAATCCAGAATCCATCTCATTTCTGAGAACTGATTCCAATAGGTAAAAGTGTATCTGTCTAAACATTTAAAGAAGGTTACAACAGAGTTACTTATCCATTTCTATATTCATATTCATTTAATATTTTTATATTTATTTTATAAGTCTATCTATTAAAAACATAGAGCAGAAGAAATTCTCCTGGTAAGAGACATAAGTAGGCATTAAATAGAGTTGAAAGATACAGGACATTCCTAGCTCCATTGAATTGAAAATCAAGGTAACTTTGCCAGAGTTGTCTATTCCTGAGGAGTTTAACCAACTCTTGCTCGACTGGCTTTCAGAAGAAGAAAGTCTTGCTCTCCAAGATGAAAGTGATGTATCGTTCCAGAGGGAAGTTGTATTACTGGTAGAGACAACAATGTTCTACATTAGGAGATGATTAGTTCACTTAAAGCAGGAATGTGGTTGTCAAAATTAATAAATTAGGAAGAATGAGACCCGATAGAATGAGAGACCAGGAAATGCTGACTCAAGGCAAATTGAAGGAAAAAGACACATTTAACAAATCTAGATCTGTTATTTGTATATAATTCCCTAAGGACCTATGAAGGTTTCTAGATGATGAATATTTTACATTCATACAATTTTCTTGTTCAAAACTATTGTCAACATGCTGTAGTTATTCATCTTATGCTGCGTCTGAGTACACTAAAGCTCAAAGCAAGAGTCTAGCTAGGAACCAAAATTCAGTCTTCTTTTATTTCAGAGTTTCTTAATAATTAACTCACATATAAGTTTTAAAGTACTGCATAAAATTTCGGTCCTAATAATAATGACTAATACCTGTAATTTTTTATAACTACATGATTTTATTAATTGTACAGGGCTCTTACATACTTAAATGTCATTTACCCATTGTATGATAAAGTTATGTGCATTTTCTAGTGCAGGATTTCATCCTTCCATGCACTATTTATTGCAATAGATATTTATAAAAAAAAAAGAACTGAGATGGAAAGTATTTCAATCCATTATACAGGAAAATAAGAAAAATCTAGGGCTAGCAATATAGTTCAGTGGAAGAGAGCATGGTTAGCATGCATGAGACTCCAAGTCCAACCCACAGATGAATGAGAGAGGGAGAGACAGAAAAGAAAAATGAAGGAAGAAAGAAAGTTAGATTAAGTATAATCTGGTAATATGTGCTGTAATTTAAAGATAAAAGTAGGTGAATTCCTCAGTTTCTATGAAGATGACAAAATTAATGTTGTACTGCAACTTTGGTAAAAGTAAAATATAAGAAAACTACATATCAAT
Organism: Erethizon dorsatum; assembly: GCA_028451465.1. NCBI lineage: Eukaryota > Metazoa > Chordata > Mammalia > Rodentia > Erethizontidae > Erethizon > Erethizon dorsatum. Next base: position 73,988,592 of record CM051836.1, on the reverse strand, counting down.
AGTCTGGAGAATGAAGTTTGAAGAGAAAGAACATTTGGTTATGTTCATCTTTTAACTTCTTTTGGGAAGTTTCTCTTTATGTGTACACAGCAGGGCAGGCCACAGATCCTTAACAGGTGTGGCAAATTGTCTTTCACTTATTATGAATTCAGTAAATATTAAAGAATTTATCTATGTGTCAAGTGTTATGCTAAGCAAGAAGTTTGAAAGTGAATGACTTTAAGAGGAGCACAAAATAACAAATGTCATATGACATTTCCATTTAGAGACCTTAAATTTCAAATAGTAGTAGTATGAGTTTAGCAGTATTTCAGGCTCAAGCATTTTTGGAGAGCTTCAGAAATTATGACAGTTAAACTGGTGGTTTTGTTTTTGTTAAGTAAGTTTATTAGTCATTTGTACTAGAGAAGAAGTTTTTATATGGGCACAGGCATTTGAGAAAAAAGTAAATTTTTAGGCAACCACAAAGAGGCTTTTGGTGCACCAGGGCTGAATTTTTACAGCAGGAACTAATGGCAAAAGTACAAAAGCATCCCAAACCAGATGTTAGAAACACTGACAGTTTCTAAAGGGGATACTTTGAAAGATTTTAAGTGGGCACTGGAAAGGAATTTGCAAAAGAGTGTATATAAGATCACTTTTCTCTTTTTCCCCCATTTTTTCTTAATTATGTATTTTCATTAATAAATGTGTGCAGTGCATAATGAATATATTTATTGTGGGGAATTTGCAATTGTTTATAATATAGCTTAATTTTTTCTTGTCACTTTCCCCTCCCATCCCTGCCTTCTCTCTCTGACTCCTGATCCACTTCCCATTTGAGAAAGCTCTGTTTCCATTTATTTTATTCTATTTTTTCAATCCTTTTCCATCCCTTCTTCATCTATTATTCTCTTTTAAAAAGATCCCCTTACTTCCTATTATCTAGCCTTTATTTAACTTTTTATTTATACTTTGTGTTACTTATATAAAAGATACAAAGACATATTTAAACTTGGATATCTAATTTACTTCACTTAACATTATGGTCTCCAGGTGAACTAAAGATGCCTTTAGTTTATCCTTCTTTATGGCAGAGTAGTATTCCATTGTGTATAAATATCACACTTTCCTTATACATTTATCTGGTGAATGTATAAGTTTCTAAGATCTAGCTATTAAAAATTGTGCTGCTATAAACACGGTATGCATGTATCACTGTAATATGATGTCATTAAATCTTTCTAGAGGAGAACAGATGGTTCAAATGGAACTTCCAGTTTTAGTTTTTTGAGGAATCCCCATGCTGATCTCTACAGTGATTTTACTTGTTTCCATTCCGACCAACCATATAGTAGGATTCTTCTCCCCTCAGCTTCACCAGCATTTATTATTTTTTGATTTCTTGATAATAGCCATTCTTTCTGGACTGAGACAGTATCTAAGTGTTGTTTTAATTTCCACTTTTTTAATGGCCAGTGATTCTGAACATTTTTTCATGTATTTATTGGTCATCAGTGCTTCTTCTGATAGGGTGCCCATATTTTGATTGTCTTTTATTTTTGGGAGCCTAATTTTTTGAGTTCTTTATATATTCTAGGTGCTAGTCCTCTGTCCATGGAATAGCTGGTAAAATTTTCTTCCATTCTGTAGTTTGTCTCTTCACTCTGTTGGTTGTTTCCTTTGCAGAAACTTTTCAATTTTATATGATACCATTTGTTTATTCTTAGTATTATTTCTTGTACCATCAGAGTTCTATCTTATTACTAGCAACAGAAAAGCTGCTAAGACACTCAACGAAGGAAAAAGAACACAATACATGGAAAGAAGTTCTTAGTATTACAGGTTCTTCAGCCTGGTTACATTTCTAAATCTTCATTGGACTCTTGAAGAAAAGCGTGAGTGTACTCAGACACAGACACTGGTCTCTTAACAACCAAAGTAGATTGTCTTGTTAGGATGCTTTAAGGGATATAGAGTTAAAAATCCATTAGTTCAAGATCTGTTAGGTAAGATTTCCAGCTGACGTATTTGATTGGTCTCCTGTAGTCTGTCCAATTTTATTTTATTTTATTTTATTTTATTTTTTTTTTTTTTGTGGGTACCAGGGGTTCGACCTCAGGACCTCGCACGCCAGCAGGCGCCCGTGCCGCTGAGCGATATCACCGGCCCCTTTTTCGTATGTGGGTTCCGGGAGTCGAACTCAGGCCCTTGCACTTGCCGGGCAGGCGCTTAAGCCGCTGAGCCATCTCACTGGCCCATCTGTCCAATTTTAGAAAGGGGACTTGCTACACTTGGCTACCTACTTGGATTTGGAGACCAGATTTAGTTTACAGGAGCTGATGAATCATTATGGTAACAAAGTGATAGCAATGAGAAAATAAAGGAGTGGGAATGTTAAGAAGGCAGTAAAAACAATATTCTGACATCATGAGTAGGTTTCATGTTGTTTTTAGTTAGTAAGAACAGAAACTCTGGGAATACATCAAGAATAATCTGGAACCAATATTGGTTCCTCACACATATGGTATTATTTTCATTTAGTAAGATTTTGAGTATCCCATTTTATTTCTGTATATAATGGGTCCTAGAGTTGTGGCAGTATACAGGTTTTGCAAAGAATTTCTTTCTAGACCTAAAATTATTCTTCTGTGAAATGGCTGTCCCAAGGAAATATCCTCTCCTAAACAAAAGGTATTTTTAAACAACAGCATTATCCCTCATATATGATGTGACACTTATTTTCTCCATAAAACAGCTATTTTGAAATATTCATATTTCCTTTTATATGCACATGCTGATGAGCACAAGTGTGTAAAATCCATGTGGTCATGCTTTCTAATTCTTCATTTTCATTAAAGATATATTATGCTTTATTATAGAATTTCAGTAATGTTACTTTTCATGCTTATATTATTCTATTTCATCAATATTTCAAGAACTATGCCAGGACTCTTTTCTATTGTGTAGTAAACAGATAATGAAATTTAAATCAATAAGCACTTTAGTCCCTACACATGCCACTTGGGATTAGGGAGAAATATGGTATGAATTAGTATCCTCCCATTTGATGAAAAGACTCATTTATTAAGGAAGAAATTCATATGCTGAGACAATGCAATCTATTGGAAACACTCCAGTAAAAATTAAAATCACTCGTATTTTCATACCAATGTACTGCTTAGGCAGCGGGAGTATGGAGTTTGAAAGCCAGCTATAATAAAAGCATTTATTACCAGTGGGAAAAAAAAAAACTGGCTAAACTATTATCTACTGCCTGTGAACTATAGGCACTTAGAAGGAACATGCTAGTAGAAATTCAAAGGGCCAAAGAAACACTAAGATTGGAACATAAATTCTCCAACATATACAGCATTCTTAACTAATATGGTCTTTGTTGTTTTTCTTTTCCTTTCTGATTACCAACATGCAGCTACATCTATTTACAATTAATGCCTTATATGTCACCAATCCTTTTGAAATTCACCGCAAATATCTATCTCACAGTAGGTGAGCAGTCTGAACTAGAGAGGCACTGAAACAGTGTCTACATTTCTCACTTCTGTCATATCACAGGATGCCCAGGAAGATAATGGATGGCATTTCCCTAAAGTACCTGACAATTTGTTGCACATATCTCATTTTTTTTGGAGGAGATCAAAGTTTCTATTCCTTATTAAATGTATAAGAATTTGAGGGCTAATGATAGAAAATAAAAAGAAGCTAGACATAGGAATCATGAGATAAATCCACAAAAACATTGTTTTCAAAACTGTAGACGTCTAAAAAACAAAAGAAAGGGTTCAGGGTTAAAGAATAAGGGACAAAACTTGGAAATGGCATTCTGTATGTTACTTCTCTCAATAGTGCTAGAAATTTAAACTCATTTTATCAATAAACTAACTGATGTATGCTTAATTTTCCTACTGACTACAATATTTGTAAGAAGATTTAGACAATTCTCAACTTTGGGTTTTTCAACATGAACTAAAATAACTTTGTTTATGGCCCCCCCAGAGCTCAAAAGGATTTGGCAAAAATAAGAATCATTACTACCAATTGTGTTTTCAATCTCCTTTGTGCTATAGCATAAATAAAAGTTTATTCAGTGTCTGGCCTTCATTCAGTTGGGTTTTTCTCCACTGTCTCTTAGCCTCAACTTTGTATATCTGTTACGGTAAAGCTACCATCATTTTTTTTTTTGTATGTTTTGTTTTGTTTTTTTGGTACCAGAACTTGAACTCAGGACCTTGCGCTTGCCAGACAGGCGCTGTGCTGCTGTGCTATATCACAGGGCCCCATCTGCATTTTTGTAGATAAAATTTTTGCTTAGGAAAATACTATCCTTCTGTATTTCATCAAATTGCTCCTCAATTGAATTAGTTTTCTTATGGGTCTTATGAGGGAATGAATTCTCAGTCTCTGATGATGGTAGAGCTGCTGTTCCTTTACTGCTCATCAAGAAGCTTGAAGGACATGTTGAGCTTAAAGGGGTTCTATGTTTTATCTACTTAAATGAGGAACTCCCTGTATATATTTTTGGAGACTCTTTGGGCTGGAATGTTTATGTATATTTACTCAATTGCTTATGTTCAATTATTTATTTCAATACAGACACATGGAGATTTATTACATGCTTTTGTCTTAATTCAAAATTTCTTTATTTTCTTTCACAAATTATTCCAGTTATGGCCATTAGGTTGTCTTGCAATTGCCACCACCAGCATATTCCCATTATCAGATGGTCATTATTATTGCTGGTTTGTTGTAGGACTTCTTTACTTTTGCATTTCAAGGTGCTCTAGGTTCTCCAAGCATCTTTCCTACTCCAGTTATAATATCAGCTACTTATTTAAGGATGTCTGGATCCTTTTATATAAGAATAATGTTAAAAATTTAAATTTGCATGTTGAATTTGCTTTTTTGTGCTACAAGGGTGTCATTGCTTCTAGAACCGTACAGCACACAGACCTTAGAAAATATATGTTCATATACAAATCACATTTAAGATTATTAAGAAATCATCACTCTATATGGCTCAAATTTCATAAAAATTGTATTTCTGAGAGATGAGTATTTCACTATGCAGTCACATCTAGCACTCTGATAAAATTAATAGTAAAAAAACAATTAAAAACTTGTGAAAATACCCAAAGCGGTCTATTTACTGTGATAGGATTCTTTCCAGCCACATTTTAAAATGTAACTAGTTCAAACTACAGTTAATTCAAAGATCTCACACGCGCACACACACACACACACACACACACACACACACACACGCATGCACCCAAGAAGTCTTCCTAAAGCTTCTTTCAAATTTTTACTGAAAGTATCTCTTTATTAAAACCAGTGTTTGCTTCATGATCAGCATTAAATAACACTATGAACTATTAAATATTATGAAGCTTCGTCCTCTTGAGGGATGAGAATGGAGGAATATACACCACATTCCCACCAAGAGCGCCCACAGCAATGACGCATTCCGTGTGTATACGGGACAGGTGAGGCACAGCGTATGTACAGCAACATAGAAGTCAGATTTTGCTTAAAATGCAAAGAGACCAGATGGTCCATGCAGATTCTCTATCCAATAATCAAACAGGAATTTGAGGTCAGCCTAGGAACGTTCTGAGAAGAATCAGGACTGGGATGGCCTTCCCCTTCCTTTTACTGGACTGTATTAATCACCCTGATGGTCCTGGCCTACCGAATGGCGCACAGTAGCCGTATGAGGGCTGGTTACCCAAATGTCTGTGCTGAGGAAAGGCTGCATATTTCCCAGACCAACTTCATCTACCATATCTCACAGATGTGGTAAGTACTAGCAGTATGTGTCATGTCAGCCCGATAGCTTCAGGCTCATGTACTTGAACTTCAAATGCTGTGCATGCTGGAGCGAGCAGACAGGGTGATCACCCAAAGTAGCAGCTCTGAGCCACACAAAGAGAGAGAGAGATGCTAATCATGACGGCTTCCAGGCACAGCACATAGGTTTGCAGCAGCAGGTAATAGGGGCCCATCAAGGCACATGAGTAGGTTATGCTAATTTCAAGTAGCAGCTTTTCCTGGCAGAGGTTTCACTTAATACCAAAACACAGTCAAATTATTCCAGTTACAAGATAAAGGAGAAGTATCACTACCTCCAGTACTAGGTTCACTCTTGGATATGTGCCCAAGAGATCTTTAGAAAGGAATGTAGAGTTCCGGAAGGAAATAGATTGTATAATACCACTGATTCAGAAAAAATATGATTTCCAGGGGAGTTGATGACAGTGGTTCACCTCTGGAATCTCATTTGCTGTACCATCTTCAGTCCCCATGGAAACTGCATGTGAGCCAGCAGCCACTCCCAGATTCATTCCTGAAGTTGCAATTTAGTTCCATTTTAGTGAATGTTGACTCTTATACAAATGAGTATACAAAGCCATCATAATTCATAAGTAAATAAAAACAAATATGATTAAGCTCTAGAAATATGCTGCTAACTTTATAACTATAGTCAACCACATGGATTGTACACTTAAAAAACTTAAAATATGTCTCCTTTTCAGTATTCCTATCAAAAAATAAAATTACTGCATTTAATTTCAGTGGTTTTGAGTTCAGAATATATTCTGGAGTCCTTTCTATATTGCAATAGTCTTGAATAATATCTTCATCATTTATTTTGTTGTAACCTGTAGAAATTTCACTTTGACAGCATTGACATATGACCTCTAAATGATATAAGGGTAATATTATAACTCTCAACCTGCTAGATGTCATTTATGTTGTTTGTATTTTCTAAAATCAAAAAATTGAATTTTAAGGAACAACAGAGGTTAATAGTAGGAAATGAGTTTTGAGAGAGAAGTAGCCCCTGAGAGGCAGGTGGGGAACCTAAAAAGAGGTTGCTAATGAGCCCATTCCTCAAAGAAATTTTATAGAGCAAAATCATGAGGTGGGTACAATGAGGGACAAAACCATGATCAACAAATAAGATTACTTAATACCAAAACGCAGTCAAATTATTCCAATTACAGGTATAGCTGCTTTTAATGTTGATCCAGTGAGGAAGCAAGTCACATAGCAAGTGTATGTAGAAATAACAAGGACCTTTTTGGAAGAGATGTGTCAGGAGGTCTTGGTCACCCACCTGGGTGACTGATGTCTATCTAGACTTTATTGGACCAGGTAATACCAATTACAGTATATTGCTTATCCCTTGGGGGGGCATGTAGGCCTGGTCATTCTGTCTTTGTTTGGAAGCCTGGTCTTCAGTGGATGCACCTCCAGACACGGTTGTAACATATTCTCATCCTCCGCACTGACTCCCTCGAAGACCTCGCCCTGCCTGAATGCCTATAACATTTCTAACTAACTTAGCTGTCTACGGTATTATGATACATGAATAATGGTAAATTGCAAATGCTTCTCATCTTGCAAAGTAGGATTTGTGATTCAGCCATCTAATGGACATCAAATTGCACAGCAGATGTTTTGAGAAAGTTGGGAACAAAGGGTGGACTGAGTAGGAAGGAAATTCTAAGCAATAAAATGCTTAGAATGTAGTGGGAGATATCTTACTTGAATGCTTACATATTATGCAATCAAAATAATAGTAGCTTGTGAAAATTATTATCAGTTAAATAATAATTATCAGTGAATAATAATTATCAGTGAAATTATTTTGCTCCATTCCTTACAAAAGAACAATTCATAGAAAGTGGTGGTAATGTCAAGGAAACTCCTCCCCAGGAAAAATCTGCAGCAGCTTCTTTATTTATGATATTTTAGAAAATCACTCAACCAGCTTTTTTATTGATCACAAGAATATCTCTTAGAACCAATTTTATTCTATATTTATGAAGATTTAAAGGGCTAATTGGTATTTTTGTTTGTTTCTGCAGTCATCACCATTCTCATTTAGTCCACTATCAAATTCTCTACGTCTAGTTTCCTTACCCTGAATATGGAGATAATATGACATGAGATTGTTGCCAAGATTAAATAAATTCATATATGTAAAGTGCTTAGAATATAGTTTAACGCAGTTAATACTTTATAGTTTTATGTTATTATCATTATTAATCACAGTCAAGATAAATCAGCAGGTATGGGAAAGAGAATTTCTTCTCAGGTTTTTTCTTGGCAACTTGGAAAATAATAGGATATAGAATTTTCTACCTGCTCCACCTCATGTCTTACAGCTAAACTTTGTATAACATTTCTAAATCATCATTCTATAAAATTTTACTCACCTACCTAATGCTTAATGAACAAGTAGCTCATTTAATTTACAGATTGAATAAAATTATTTACTTCATGTGTATTATACAGAAAGAATGCTTATGTTTTTTTTATTTTTTCCAGCAAGGTACATTGAAATGCTAGATGAATCAAGTTTATAATCCTGAAAGCAAAACACTCAGGATGGTAGTTTACATTCAAATAACAAAAAAAGGTAAACAAATCTTGATGAATAATGATACTGAAAAATGAACTCATAAAATAGACTCTATTTACAAAAATGAGGTTTCATTTTACTTTTATCTTAAATAATTTACAGTAAGATATATGTTGGCTGTAAGTTAATGTAGTCTTTGTAATTCGTCTCTGGCTCATACAGCATTTTACATTAAATCAGAAAAACAGACAGGCTTTTCTTTGATGTGTTGTTATCCTGTATAATAAAAATCTAACAAAAATAATCCAACTAAAATATAGCTTTAATTTTGATTCACTATGAACTCATAATATTTCTAAACATCTCTACGATCAAAAAAAAGGATGCTACTTTAATTATTAAAGTTAAGTTGCTCTGGGTCTGTGATCTATTTCTGTATGTCAAAGAATAATCAATTGTTTAAACATGAACAACCTAGTATCCCCCATGGTGTCAGTAAATATATTTATTCTTGAGATCATAAAAAACTGTTTTTATAAATCCTGCATTATTATAAGCTATATAAACATCCTAGTCTCTGAGGTCAGCTTGCAAGACAAAACAAAAGAAATGAAGAAAATGACATTCCTAAAATCTTAACGGGCATTTGCCTTACTGCAACATTTAAAGTGGTTGCATTTATGTGCTCCGGGTACATTCTGCAATCACTACAACTCTCTCAGCTACAATTAACTTCTGGCAGGTTCTGACAACTTTTTTTATGCCTTTTCTATTTCTTAACTTTTCAAAAATGTTCTTACAGGAAGAATCAGTGCAAACTGTAGGTTACCTTGTTCTTCATCCAACTAAAAGAATCTGGAACCAATGATCATTTCAGTCCCTGCTCAAAGACATGTGTTAGGGTGCCTTTGGACCTTTATTTTGTTAATGAAACACGGATCAGTTGTTTCATGGAAACATGGAAACATGGGTATTTTAAATAATAATAAAATTTTAATTAATTAATTTTAATTAATAAGAATAAATTATTAATTTAAATAATAATAAATTTTAAACAGGGCATTTTAAATGATAATAATGACATAAATGTTTAGAAATGTGCTAGATATATTGCCCCCTTAACATTGGAGCTTCCTATTATTCAAGCTGCAAATTCATGTTTATTTTTAGATGTAAGCAAAGGTGCTCCTAATCATGGGGATGTAGAAATATTTTCTGCTTTGAAGTATTTCTCTTAGCCTTGTTATTTCTTTATGTCATGACAAAATTAGAATTTATTTTTTGCTGTTATTCTTTTCAGCAACAGCAGCAATTGGGAAGCATTACTTGTTTGTACACAATTGGTAATCCTCACCATTGGCATATTTCTTAGTCCTAAAGTTAGCTGTCTGAAACACAGCCTCATTTCTAAGCCTATCATCATGAGTTTACTTTAGCTAGAGCACTCAACACTCAATCTGCTGTGTCAAAATGGAAGGCTACTTAAATATGCCTTTCATCAAACACCTTGATGTATTGAATTCTATAGTTTCCACCATTCAGGAAATTTCTGACATTTAGCTTAAAATCTCACCAGTGCAACAAATTAATCACACAATTTTTAGCTCAATAAAACAATATTGTTATAATTTTTTCAGTATAGTAACCACTTATTTAGTTAATCTCTTAATTTTCTTACTAAGACAGGAAGAGGAGGGTAAATACAGTAGATTAAATATGACTGCATCTCTTACTGTAGTAGTTTAACCAAGTAGAATATATAAAATACACAGAATTTCTTTAACTCTTCCTAAGGATGTCATATTTACTTTATTATCATGTTCACAAATTAAACTTCTTTCCCTGGATTTTTATTATTTAAAATTTTCTGATTTCATCTGATTTATTTAAGATATCTCTCCTGTAATTAAGTGAGGCCCAAGTATTCAAGTATAAAATTAAACTAATTACCTAATCCCACTAGCTGGTAGTCTTTAGGAAAAGAAAATGCTCTTAGCAACAGTATCCACCTAATCCTCATCCCCAGCCCAAGAAATTATCCATTTCTTGGATATGAATGCCAAGTCATCTTGGGAGGACCTCAGAATGCTATTTGTTTGTAAGGATCTGACTTCTGAGGAATTTTCTTCTGAGCTTCTTCCTGGTTGTCTTATTTGTGTCTTGATTTCAATCTGTGAATGAGGGATGCATGCTTAATTTCTCTCAGTTGTGCCTAATCTAATATCTTTTCAGTTGCTTCTTTCCTCTCAGTTTCATGCTGGTTTTGTCCAAATTAAAACAAGGTTTAAAGACTTACTGCAAGGGAACAGAGTTGATCCTCATGGTCATGCTCCTTTCCCAAACAAATCTTCTGATACTTGATATCAGAACTTTGATTATTTTTACTGCCAATATAATGACATTTTGTTCTGTTGTCTATTTTTTTTAAATTTAATTTACCTCCTTGAACATGTGCTTTTCTATCTCCAGCATGTTTCCACATTCTGAACAAGAGGCTGTTGTAAATACTGCCCCAGAACCCTGTCTGCTTCTTATCCCAGCTCACAAACCATGAAACTATAGACACAGCCAATAAATACAAATTATGCAAGCATGTATGCACACATGAACATATATTTGACTATATACATTTGGGTGCATTTATTTATATATAAACAAATGTACAGTATTTTTATAATATTTACAAACAGGTAAATGTCTTTCCCTTGTACTATATAAGGCAGGAAAAATACTATAATCTTCTAGAAAAAACCTATTTGGTTATTTAACTTTCGTATGTCCATTTTAATTCTAATACATGGGAATATATGATGGTTATAGATGGGAGAGATACAGAGCATTTTATATCATCACATATCTTGTACCAATTTTGTACAACACTTTCACTGAGCTAAGACCCGTTTCAAGACCAAACGTCTGAAGAAAATTGCCATTAGCCAGTAGAAATATTACATTATTACTTAAATCTCTTAAATGTCTCAATATTAATTGCAAACTAAGTAATTTATACTATTATTACAAAAAGTGTCTAAAACCAACTATCTTGTATATTTAAATGAAATATTTATGATATACATTTTATAAAAGAATTCTTGTTGTAAAACATTGACTTGGAATCATTCTGTATTCAGCTTTTTAAGGGAAAGTCAATAAAAAACAGGATTTTTCTTATCTCTTCTGTCATCTTTTCCATACTTCCTCATTGACATTTATTGATTTGAAATTTTAGAAATTGATGATCAATTCTAGCAGTATATGACCAGGATGTTCTAATTTATTTACTTCTAATTATACTAGCTTATTTTGAGGACTTTTATCCCCTAGGTATTATGCTTTAGATATAAAATGTCCCTCCCTTGGGCTGGTGATATAGCTCAGTGGCATAAGTGCCTGCCTGACAAGCACGAGGTCCTGAGTTTGGTTCCTGGTGCCCACATAAAGAAAAAAGAAAAAGTCCCTTCCTAGTTGGAGGAGGCAGGTCACTCAAGATATGACCAGACAGTGACTATTCTTGTCCCACTTTCTCTTTTCTTACTTGGCTTCCCAGCTGCCATGTACTGAGCAGCTATGTTTCACCATACCCTTCCCCCAGGCCACCTCTGCCTCCCAGGCAGCTGGCCGTGGACTGAATCCCACTGGTAACTATGAGCCAAATAAACCTTTCTTCCTACAAATTGGTAGTATCAGGCTTTTCTCCCAGCAACAGGTAAGTAATTGATGTGCTAGGTATTCTCTAAAATCATCACTGGCACACATAAAGATTCACACAATATTTATATTTTAGGGATGGTTATTTATAAGAAGAATAAGATCTGTGGAGTGGGAGGTGGTTACCAGAGTTTCAAAAGGCAAATCTAGAAGCCAATGGATCTCAATGTGCAACGACAGGATCGGGAAGGAAAAATAATCACTTTTAAAATAATAGAAACAATTAAGAAATACACTTTAAGAGAAAAAGAATCTAACAATTTTGACTTTTTGATCAAATTTTTATAATTTTCAAATGTTTATTTCATATTGATTTTCCCCACAAACTAAGTATTTTACACTTTCACATTATTTTATAATGTCCTTGACTATGGTGGGATGTACTTCCTTTAAAAACCAAACCAAATCAAGCTAAATGAAACCAAAACTGTCTCTAGGACAGTGTTACATACTGCAGGTTTCCTAATGATATTTCTTTACCAAAATATCAATTAATTAGAAATGAAGAAAAATACAATAGGGAGGGAAATAGTAATTATGAGGAAGCAATGTATCTAAGGAATACAGGTAAGACTGAGAAAATTTTGAGGACAAAATCAAATTTTGTAGATCCATTCAGTCTTCACTATTATTGTCATTAACGATAGTATTTCCTCTATTGCAAACCTAATAATGAAAATTGCAAATGGTTTATTAGTTTTCTGAGTATGCAAGCCACTCTCTAAAAATTCTACCTTTCCATTTTTCCTCTTACTCAATAATTTATTTCTTTTTTTCTCAGCCTCATATAATCCACTTTTATTCTGAAACAAGGCTGACCCATCTAACAACACAGTGCAGTTCAGATATTGCTACATCTCTTCTGAAGTTGGGTTACAGAATCATTGTGGTTTTTTGCCTGGATTGTGTAGAATTCTGGGTACTGCAATGTAATCTGATGGAATCGAGCCATCAAAAAGCTCGGGCCATACGGACATGAAATGTGCAGGCTTTCCAGTTGACAACCCTAGCTGAGCAGTCATTTGAAAGCCATCAACTCAGCTAAGTAAGTGAGCTTCCTTGGGTTTCTAGCACAAAGCTTCACATGACAGTCGCTCAATCTAACTGGTTACAGCTGCATGAAAAACCAAACAAATACCATTGACACAATTATGAAAGGTAATGCACTGCTGTTTTGAACAGCTAAATTTTGAGTACTGAATATGCTAAAGCATAAACATAAAACACATCTACTTATGCAGCAATAGACAACCAAAACAGAGATCTTAACTAGCAGATACTTCATTGCAAACAGTAACTTGTTTTTAGCCTGAAATTTCACTCTGGATTCTCACAAAATGCCCAAAGAGGGGGAAAAAATAAACAAACAAACAAACTGAACTTGCATGACACAATCTTGGATTAAACTATCAGTTTTCTCAATGCACATATAACTTGTCACTTTACTGAATTTACCACTAGTAGAATTGTTTTGTCATATATAAGAATATGTCTTAATGTATCAGGAATGAACTGAACTATATTTAAATAGCAAATAGTTACTTTTAATGTTATTCCACTGCAGTCAATCTGATCCTGGTCCTGAAGAGTAAAATATACATCCCTTTACCTGATGTTTGCTGCCATACAGGGTATATCTGAGTAAATATTTTACAAAAGTTTTATGGAAACAGAGATTGAGTAGTTCTTTTGTTTTTATTGTATATTTTACAATCTATTGTGTTTTTTATAATTTTCTTTGTTCTCATATTTGTATCATTATATGGATATACCTTCATGGGAGAAAGTACATGTATGCATTATTAGATAATAAAAGTTCACAAATCTGACTTCCTAATAGAAAATACTTAAATTTTGAGTGCATATGCATTATTATGTGGTTTGTAAAAATTGACTTTCACTGAGATTTTATTGTATATGTTCTTTTTAGGCATATAAAATTTTAAATGCATTTTCCTGAAATTAAATATGTCACCATACCATAATTTTAGTAGCTGCATGATATTTTATTTTATGAATATACATAAACATTCCCATATCAGACATTTTATAATCACCTAATAGTTTGGAAGTTGTCAAATTTCACATTGCAAAATAAATTCCAAATAGAAATTTAAATAATTAGCTAGACTAGCTATATTTTAGGAATAATTATTTTGTGACTAATCAACATCTCTCCTTTAGGAAAAAATACACTATACACCTGTTAATTTAAAAATAAATTGTTTTCATTATCTTTTGTCTATTCTAATAACACTCATCCTATTGATGAATGTAGGAATTATAAAAGTATATTCTGTCTTACTTATTAAATCAACACAGTTAAAATGTGTTTATTCAATTGAAATTAATAGCACAGAAGCATAAAATAAGTTAATTGATGTATTTCAAACAATTTTAGAACAAGAAAGTAATGTTGAATTGCACTTTAATTTTACTTTTAGTGTTTCAGGGAACTAGTGAATTGAAATATATACCTCAAAAGGTCCATAAGAATACAATTGACTCACTGCTAAATTATCGAATTGTTCTCTAAGGAGTCATTAGCATAAAAATGTATTGTTGCATTAATTTGTGATATCCAAGGACCTCATATTTAATATCCCTTTCAAACTCTTCCACACAGCCTCTAGAGATTAGAAAGAGGTTAAGAATGATTTCATAAGGAGAATGTTCATAGGAAAACACTTTTTGTTTGTTTATATATTATTTTAGTTGTAGGACAAAACTGTAGGCAAAGAAGGACAAATATTTCAATCTTACATAATGTCCACGTTACAGTAATCATTGAACTATGGTTACTTGGCTAAATGAAGCAATGGGAAACTTAGCTTAAATGTTTCTATGTTAGTAAAATAGAGCTGTTTGTTTTATGCTTAATTTGCGTTCATTTAAACTATCATCCATGACTCTTCAGTGTGTGGTGATTTTATAGCAAACATGTCAGATTTTTTTAGTTAACTTATTGATAGCTTTGCAAACAAAAAATGTGGACACCTGGTTAAACAGAACTTCTTTTTTGCAATAAGAATAGCTGGACAGCTGCTCTTGAATATCTTATAAAAACTCACTATCAAAATTTTTAAAGCTGAACTTATAATTTCCATTCTTTGTTTTTCCCCTTATCTCCCATCTTACTGGAAGAAAATAGTCACTGAAGTAAAGACCTGAAGTTTTCCTGTGTACATTTTGATTACTTCACTAGATGTTAAACTAGTGTCCCTGTTTCCATTCCACACATTGTAATCCATTCCACATATTCTTACATAATATCTATAAACTTCAAAAGCCATTTATGAAAGTACTAACAATGTCTTAATATTCAGAAGATATGGCTAAAAATCTTGGACACATCATGGATTTTATCAAATGTTTTTTCTCAGTGTTCTTTTTACTACTCTTTATATGCAACTTGATCAGTCGATGGTATGCTTAACTACAAGGAACAAAAATTCAAAAATTATATTTGCAGCATGTATCAGTTTATTTCTCATACATGCACATAAACATTTCAACAACCTGTATTCCAGGAAGCAATACTGAGGAAAGGATTCTTCAGTATGGTACAAAAATAATGCTCTGCTTAAACAAATATTCTTGGCAGAACATTAGTTACATGGTGTCACTTACATTTAATGAATGATTAGATATTCAATGAGAGAGAGAGAGAGCGTTATCAAAGAAGTAGAGAAAGAATTAATATCTGATAGACAAGTGGAGTTTCTGCCATGCCACATCTAATAAAAATACTACATGGGGCGGTACGTTTTCTGAACACATGCTGTTTTACAAAAGCTCATGGTTCTCTGTCTGGAGTACCTTGTTCTTTCTTTCTGAAGCTAAGTTGGACCTATTTCTCAAAATCCACTGAAGTTTCTCCAGAAACTTCGTAACACACTCAGGTTTATTAACTAGTTTAGTACACTTTTTAATGCCTAAATTATTACCTGGCACTCTAAACACTTTATAGACTATTTCAGTTCTATAAGTACAGTGAATTTCTAAAAATCATTGTTTACTAAATTTTCATTCTTCACATTTAGACTCAAAATCAAGGTCTTATGGTAGTATTATAAATATAAGGATATATGACATATCAGATAAAAATATGAGGAGGGAATATTTCAACTTTATATAAATCTGAGAGAACACAATAGCTAGGATTTTTAGGGTATAAATAGATTGACTCAGGAAAATTCTGGAGAAATTAACTTTACACACATAGGCTTTTAAGTTTTGCCAGCTTTTATAAGACAGCCTTGAATAAAAACATGTCTTTAAACCATAAATCTCCATTTTTTTCTGTATAAAATAATAGCTACACTCTTGCATTTCATTCTTTTCGTTCAGTAATTAGGATGTGAAATTAAAACTCTCTAATGCCTTTTTTCCAAATTGGAATATATGGAAAATATAAAAACCTCTTGTCAAAGGGTAAGTGTTTATAGCCTTTGGACATTTTACTTGATTGCTTTATTTAGTTTCTGAAGCCCAGATGAAGAGAAATACTTGATTATGTATGATTGCATAGTATATCTTCCTGGACAAAAAGCTATTAGGCTGACACAGATCACCATCCATAAAATACAGGCTCCATTCTGATCCCGAGTTAGTTTCATTGGGCTGGAGAGATAGGAAATAGATATATAGTGGAAGGCAGGGTGTTTCTAAATGCAGGATGGGAACACGAGTAGAAGCAACTTTAGTAATAGGAAAAAGTAATGTGACTCTGACTCAAATGTTACAACTAGATATCAGAAAAATGAACCAGGAACCAAACATTCATGAAAGGAGAAAAAAAGCTACTTCAAGCAAAGGGGACATTAAAATTCTCTTATGAGATAAAAGGACATTAATATAAAAATATATTTCTACGAGCTGTTCAATTT
This sequence comes from Erethizon dorsatum, assembly GCA_028451465.1. Lineage (NCBI taxonomy): Eukaryota > Metazoa > Chordata > Mammalia > Rodentia > Erethizontidae > Erethizon > Erethizon dorsatum. The sequence continues at coordinate 73,971,627 of CM051836.1, read as the reverse complement.
TAAGAAAAATGTTAGTAATATTTATGATATTACTTCTTGTAGTGTTCAAATATTTAAACACAAAAGGAATGAATCACACTGAAACCGCTGGTAATCCTGCTGTATTTTCAAATCTTCCAGCAAATGCATTTTTGTAACTGTAGATGTGAATAACCTCTACATTGAATTTTTTTTTTAATTCTTACCTCTTTTCTTTTCCATTATTACTGACTTCAGTTATGCCTAAGATGACTAACTTGTATTAACTTCTTTGTTTGACATTGTAATTTGTTGTGTTCTGACTAAAAGAAAATAAATGTAGGATTCTTCTACTTAAATGCTATCATGTAGAAGTTAAAACATGGCTTTCATCAGTTCTGATGGTGGCCAAGGAAAAAGAAATAACATAAAAGATCTGATTTTATACAAGAAAATAATTCTAAGTAGTAATATATATTATATACATCAAAATCTGAATAGAGCAACTAAGTACTGGTAAAATATGAATGGTCATAAAATTAATTTTTGTGAAAAAATGTTTACAAGTAGTGATCAAAATATATTTTTAATATGTAAGTTAAAATTTTATTATAGTAAAAAACATGTTAGCCCCATCAAACACTCACCTTTGCCTCAAAAATATTCCCTGTTATTGCCACCTTCTGAAGTAGTTATAGAAGTCCTCTTTTGTGGCTGTCTTTACAAGATGTTATACAAATATTTGGTAAATGCTGCTACCAAGCACCATCCAACAGAAAGGCACAAACAGGGGCCGGTGAGATAGCTTAGAAGCATAAGTCTGGCAAGCACAAGGTCCTGAGTTCGACTTCCTGTACCCACATATGAAAAAAGGGCCGGTGATATCGCTCAGCGGCATGGGCGCCTGCTGGCACGTGAGGTCCTGAAGTCGACCCCTGGTACCCACCAAAAAAAAAAAAAAAAAGAAAGGCACAAACATTATAGTGTGTCCTCATCTACCTTACTCAGCAGATCTGACACCAGGAGAATTCTGGCTCTTCCCCAACGTCAAAATGACAACAAAAGGTAAAGTATTTAAATTGATTCAGGATACTGAGACAGTACAGTGTGTCTAAAGACATGAAAAGGACTTTCAGAACTTCTCCATAAAGTGGCAAGAATAAGGAAATAAGTGTTTTCGAAGTGAGGGGGAAAGTGTATTTTGAGGGGGATTAATGACCATGTGTCTTTCATTGCAATAATTTTTTAATTTAAAAATTCATGGTAGTTTTATATCATGTCATAATTGAAGACCAAAATAAAATATTTCATGTGATAGTCCCATAAATGTAGAGAGCAAGCCATGGTTTAGAATGCTAGTTGCATCCTCTTATATATGCTAGGCCATTAAGACATGTGAATAATAGTTATTCCAATTAATCCTTGCAGTTTCTCAAGACCATGGAGAAAAGTGGATTAAACTGCCTGTTTTGAGGGTAGGACTGAGCATTCAATATGTGTGTGACTTCAAACATGTCTTTCAACTCTCAGTATTTCAATCAAAATATTTGAAGTGGAATAACTCTAACTAGCTAAAATCTATTATAAAACTGGACATAACTATGTAAGTTTCTAAGTTTTCCCACAATATGGATTTCACTTAGAAAAATTGCTTAGAAATAGTTATTGGTCTATGCTATATATTGTTCCTCTTCAATAAATAATTGATTACCATGTAATTTTGAAAAAAATCCATGAAAGATTTCATCAAAATTAATTTCAACTGTATACAGTGATTTTAGGAGTAAAGTCCTTGAAAAATTGATATCAATTTGTAATTTATCAACTATTTCCACCAGCACATTAAATGGTGTATAATGTCGGTACAGAAATTCATTATATGATAGCACCAAGATTAAGAGATTAGATTATCAAGAAAAATCAGATTGACTTCTGAAATTCAAATAATTATAAATCAATGCATTTTACATGAGATAAAACCTTTACCAAAGGGCACACCATGCTTTGTCTATGCACTGTCCTCCTCTTTGCGAAAAGTATTTTTTTATCCCATCATTCCCATATTATCTTTATTTGTTTACTTTGTTTCCTATCTGGATTGACTTTGATACAGTAATTGTTAACAAAAGAGGATGTATGCCACACAATATCAAAAAGTTAGTGAGGATCGTTTGCTCATACAGTTGAGCAGCTTAAGGATAATCCCCTTGCTGGGTGAAATGCAGCACATATGATTCCCCACAAAAAAGTTGCCTCATGATTATTCAGATCATTCCTTCTGTGATGAAGGAAGAAATGTAGGAGGCTAGAGGTTAAGAATTTTAATTGTGCTAATTAGGTGCCATGATAACAAAGATAACTACAAAGACAGCATCCTCCAATATTCCTAGAGGACACATAAAGGAGAAAACTGAAAAGTTATAATGCTACATATTACAACCTGTGTGGAGAAAGAAGAATCAAAAGTCTATTGTAACTCCTGTGTAACCAGAATCTCTGTACATAGCAAACACTGCATTTCAGAGAAACACAAAGTTAGTTATTGGTGGTGGGAAGTATCTACAGCCTAAGATGCAGAAGAACATCAATTTAGCATATGAGAAAGTAAAATTTGCTGGTGAAAAGAAATGATGTGCTTTAATACTAAAACAAGAATGAAATGCAAGGTAGTTAAGGATTTCCAACTGTCAGCGAGTATTTAGCAAGAAAAGTTGGTAAACTTGTAAGTCAATTCCTCTATTTTAACAAGAGTTTCACTTGCATATCAAGAATCCAGCTTGCTTATTGGGTACTTTCAGCAAACTGCTGTAGAAACTTCAGATCCTTTGAATTTCATATCTTTCCATGAAATTCCAGTTACAACAATCATATGCAATATTGGCGTGCTGATGATTACTAGGGGAGGTGATTTGGGAAAAATAGAAGAATCGAGATATATTATTCACAGGTACAAATTACCCATGATGAATGTGATCATTATGTCTATCTAAAATGTACCAAAAAACAACAAAAAATACCAGAAATGACTTAAAAATAATCAGAAATCTCAACTATAATATTAATAAATCAAGTTCAAGGCATTATAGTCAGGGAACATCACATAAAATACAAAGAACTTTATGTGTTTTTCGTCTAGGCAATGATGTTTCCTCCTTAAATTAGAAAGAAATGTTATGAAGAAATGAAAAGTTTTGACACTTTATTTTATTGTTCCTAGGAATAATGATCAGAAATTAGTCCTAGTGAGATAGCAGCCTTTATTTCCCCTGGAATGAAGTTAGATGAACTGAGGTTAGAAACAGAGGTGAAGTTGTAACTATCCGATTCTTAGTCTGATAGTGTGACAGGTAACTGGTGTGTCACTTTGAATAAGAAATGCCCAACTAAATTGGCTGAGCATAGTTCTGGGTGTTGGAGAGCAACCCTAGGGAGGACTGTGACCACAATGGTGTAAAAGGGAAAGGAAGAAGGAAGGTGTAGTGACTGATACATCGTGTCGACACAATTTGGAAATTTGGAAATTTAAGTGACTCAGCAGGGGGACCAGGTGCTCACTTTGTAAACATCCTCAACCTGTGCAAGAGGAGGGTGCAGAGATGGTGTGAGTGCTACACCCGCCCGGGGGGTGGGTAACCTGCACACGATATAAGGGGGACAAAGGGGCTTGCTTTCCCTTGTTTGCTCTTTTTGCTTTTGCTTTCTTCTGTTGCCTTGAACTGTTGCCCCTCACCATGCCACCCTGCCTTAGAGCCAGCTGATTATGGACTAAAACATCCACAAACTGTGAGCTAAATAAACCTTTCTTTCCTTAATTTTGAGTGTCAGGTATTTTGTCCCAGCAATGAGGGAAAAATAACCAAGACAGGCTTGCTTCAGTTTCTTTGGAGGAGCTCGTCTTAGCCTCCATGTTGAACATCATCTCCTGGCTTCCAGCACAGACTCTTCAGCCTCCAGTACTGACACAACAGTCATCCATCTCAGACTCTTCAACGTCCTGGCACGGACTCCCACGGGACACTAGATGGAGGTCCAGGTCGTCCACTGGATCCTTCAGATCCCCAGTATGCAAACAGACCTTCTGTACTCTTCCATAACTGACTTTGTGTGTGGCCGTGGTAAGCCAATCTTGTAAATTCACATATATATTTGCATATATTGGGTCAAATCTATTTCTCTATAAAGCACTGACTGATACAGATAGTAAGGATTTTAGTCTTCTGTAACTGTTGTAGGATGTGAGCATAACATCCTTGAATTTATGAAACAAATACCATTTTATAACCACCTTATTGAATGCAATGCTTCAATGAAGTGTAAAGGATTTTGCCAGATGCAAAGCTTCAGATATACATTTGCATTCAATTTCTGTAGGAAGTTCCTGAATTCTAACAATTTATGTTTGGAATAAGTATCTGAAGAAACTGAGCCTCATTGTAGTTAAGTTTTTCTGAGTGGGTGACAGTTTATTGGATATACATCAAAAATTCCATGCCAGGTTTCCCTGACTTAACAAGTCATTTTTATATGTTTTACTACTACCTGATTTACAAAATATTCAATAACAATTCTTGAATCCAATGACTACTTGCTGACTTTAGCTATCAAAGAAAACAAATTAAATAAGGACTTGATGAAGGATACACTGGTACTATAGTGTGAATTCAGAATCATCCAAAATCAATCAAAAACTGAGGGGACAGCATGTGGTTTTGGGTTTTGTTTCTTACTTGCTTTTACCCTTTAGAAACAGATATGGTACAGCACATATCTGACCACATTGCCTAGAACATATTTGATTACAAACACTTTAAATCATGTGGTATTTGTAAGCAAATTTTAATGCAGAACTAATTGCACCAGACATGAGCCTCAGGCAAAAAAACAAAAGAAACAAAACTCCTTTTTTTGTTTTCTAAGAAAAATTATATTTAGTTTGAGGAGATAATGTTGAATTACTATGTCTGTATGAACACCACATGGATGACTTGTATACAACAACTGCTGTAATATTTTAAGCATGTGAATCACAAAATAAGCACTTTCAAAATGTTTGAATAAAGATACCATTTCTAATCTGTAGCAGTTTATGCCACTTACTTTAAGATACTATGTTATACAATAAACAACTATATTAACTATTAACTTAGCTATTTCATTGTGATTTTAGTAGACTTACTATAAAATTATGCACATCTTTTTGTCTTTACAACTGGATACATCATGTTCAATCATTATTCAGTATACTATATAATTACAATATTCACTTACCTATGCTAAAGTGCTTATATATAGCACTGTGCCTCTCAGTGGGCAGCAGTGTTTACTTAAAGAAGAGTATTTTTCGTGTGATAAATAGGGTGAATGAAGGGAGATGAATAAATACTGTTTTTATTCTTCACTTAAAAATGATGAGAAACCATGATCAGTAAGCTAATTCCCTACAAAATGTGAAATGGAGAGAAAATGAAAAAAATGTTAAGGTTATTACTAATATATTTCCATCTGACTTAGAAGCCTAAGTACAATAGTAGGCATTCTCACTTACAGAAAATATGGCAGAGATTGAGCGGGAACCCAAGAAGAGTAACAAATTTCTGAGTAATTAACATAGCTTGGAAAATATTTTCTCATAGGAATATTTGATGTAGGAAGGAAGTAAAGTAGGACATTGTTTTTGAATTCATAGTTTTATAAATAATACTGGAAAGTGAGTAGCCAGGTGCTGTGGCACATGCTTATAATCCCAGAACTTGGGAGACTGAAGCAGGGGATTATCATGATTTTTAAGATTTTACATAATAAATTCAAGGCAAGCCTGAATTATGTGGTGAGACTCAGTCTCAGAAAATAATAATATATATGCATATTATTTATATATGTATATGTATACTATGTATCTATGTATCTATGTATCTATGTATCTATGTATGTATGTATCTATGTATCTATGTATCCATGTATCTATCTATGTATCTATCTATCTATCTATAAATCTATAATTTACTGATTTACCCTGTCATTAGTATTTAATATTAAGCTTACAGAAATTCAGGAGTCATAAATTTTAAACAACCAAAGAAGAAATTATTTATACTTATTTTTTTCAATTTACCTGAAAACTAGTCTTCCATGTAATCACTGAAACAGTTACTTGCAGGAGACACTTTGATTTTTCTTCTGTTGCAAACATTTGAGATGGGATAGAGAAACAAAAATTCACCATAATTTCTGAAATAAAAGTAGAAAAAATATTCCCAAAAATTACTTTTAAAGGAAAGGAGAATAAAGTATATGCAAGCATTACTCAATAAGAAATACTTTTCCTCTTCAAATAGTTTCCATACGTCTGCAAAATCTCAGAGCCAATGCCAACATATCCATACCTTTTATGAATTAGTAATATGTATCTTCTCTGGAAGAGTACTTCCACATGAGCACAATGAAAAGAATGTTGAGAAGACAGATTGTGTGTGGAACTAAATTAGACAAGCTACAAAACTGCAAAATGTGGAGGAATTCTACCAGACCCAGGGCCTCACTTTCTGTTTTGATCCAAACATTTTATTCACTTGTAAACATATATTTGCTGGTATGTTTTCCTTTAATGTAAATTGAAATGCCATGAAAAAAGGAGCCAAGTATGGCCAAATGAAGTTAAATGATAGTCATCTTTCATTACATAGTAATTTGTTATTGTAAATTTGAAAATATTGCCCAGCAATACAAATAGACAAATCCCTTATAAGAAAATCAGGTCAAATTCATATCATAAACATAACATCATATCATCCTTACACTACATGACATAATTGTGTCTGCATATTTGATATCAATATCAGTATGCAATGGGAGGTACAGTACCTACAATTTTTGATGAATATACTTGACGAAAACACTGTATTCACTTAACACAGTAAGAAAATATAAATATCTATTAACTGGTTTTTTAATAGTGGCATATACAAGTATGACTATCAGGTCACTTATGAAATCCATATTTGATAACTGCATATATCAAGACATTAATGAAAATCAATTTTAACCAGTTTAACATGGCTTAAACATGTGGATTGCTGAAAGAAATCATGTAACTTAATGCAACAATAAAGTATTTAATCAACTGCAATGTGTTCGATTTTCTAAAATTTCTTTTACCAACTGGCTAAATTTAATTTTGAATTTCTACTGTATCTTTGGCATCAGATTTAGATTGTCTTGTTCTTAGGGAATGTAAAAGTTAATAAAATTTAATCTCTGACATTACAGAACTCTTGGCATTTGACACAATACATTTTATTAAAATGCATCCTTGAGCAGAGTAAAGATAATCCTTTCCGTAATGCTACCCTCTAGTAAACTGGTTACTCAGATTGAGTCACTGTCTAATTCTAGTACACATATTTAAGAGGTACTAGGAGCTAATAACAGTTCTGTTTATTAAGTTCTATTGGTTTCTTACTACCATAATATACACTCTCTACTTTTGCACTAGGTAATTTAAATATATATATATATAAATTTATATCTAGAAATACTTTGTTTAATAGTAAATAAACAAATAAACAGAAAACGTAAAAAACTATTCTAAAACTACAGTCAAGAATGAAAATGAAAAAATATATGAATGAAGCTGTTTCTCTCATTAAATGAAAACAATACATAGTAACTTTAAGAGAATACATGTCTTTTATTGAGATTTACAATATCAAATAAATGGTACACATAAGATTTTATTGTTCTACAATTATGAGACCTTACACATTTCATTTTCTTGGGAAATTTGTTGGAAGTGATGAAAACAACACTAAAATGAATTTTTTAAATATATCCATTTTTAAAATGTAAGGCTACACAGAACAAAAAAATATAGGATGATGATACAAAAATGAGAAAGGACTGTGAAAGGAGCTATTTACCCTCTGTCTCTGTTTCCACACCATGACTTGAGGGTATTTTAATGGATAAATTTCCAGGAAATTTTAGACCAATTTCTTACCCAAAGTTCAAAATGACCATGGCAGGTAGCCAAATTTCACTTCCAAAATTTTAAGTCTTAATATAAATTTTAGGCTTCTGTCCTCAGATACTAGGTAATTTTTGTGTAATCTCATCCCGAGGCTATAATCAAGTTCATGGCTTGCATAAAGTTATAATTCCAGAGTGATATTATGTACAAACACCAAATGGTCCTGAGTGAAGGTTCATAGCCTGTGAATTTGTTATGTGATCCTAATTCTCTTCATATTTTTATTCTGTAATTCAGGAACAACCCTTTTTTATACCTTATTATTTATTTTTCCTTTATTTTATGAAGTTTCATCTAACAAATTGTGTTATATTTTTCTTGCAGTTTTTATATTGTTATGATTTTTGAGCCTTAAAGAATTAATAATTTATGTGGAGTATTTGACACAGCCAAGTGTAATTTGTCATTTCATGTAGAAAATGCCTCAGAATTCTATAAATGACCTCAGTTCATAGAAGTTTCCAGAAGTATACACTGTGTTGTTCTATAGATGATTAAAATATCCAATATAAGAGAATTAAGAATAAATTTATTATTTGATCTCCTAAAGAAAAACAATAAACCTAATGTTCAAATTCACTGTTTGACTGATTTTAATGTAATTAGAAATTCTACTCTCATTTGTAAGACTCAAAATAGGAGCTCTAGGCCTTCCAGGAAGATGGCAGAACAGTAAGCAGTAACAAATCAACCTCTCCAAGATTTGGAATCCAGACACTGGAAAATAACAACTCGAGGAATATAAGGAGAATGGTGGGTCCCCAAGAACTATGAAGGATCTGAAGGGAAAATTGGAGCACACAGAAACTGAGGAGACAGACCACAATGTAGGAAAAGAGTTTGATACCTGGTTAAAAAAAAAGGGGGGGGGAGGGCAAGCTGTACTTTCTGCTTGGCTCTTGGCTCATGGCGTAAGAAAGGAATCAACAGATACAGTGGAAGCGTTACTCCACAGGTCTTCAGAGAAAAACACAGCAGTGGAATGGAGGGTGGATGCCATGCATTTCAACAACTGGTGAGGGACTCCTGTTCAAGTGACTGCAGTGTACACTGGAGACAGTGCTTGGTCAGATACCATTTTAGAGATGGGCCAACTGAACCTAGGAGTCAGAGCATCCATGGGTCAACTTCATCTCAGAGGTCCCAGTGTTAAACTCCCACTGTGACTGAGTAAGGTACAACCACTGAAGATGTCCAGGGTCAGGAAGCCATGGTCGGGTTGGGAAAAGACACCCAGAGTGTTACAAGTTAAACAACTCAGGCCCTAATTCCATGAACATATGCCAAGCTCAGCCTGAACTTCTGTGGATTTAAAAATACCAAAACCAGCACCACACTCTAACCCTACTGAAGGCTTGCTGAGATTATCTGGCATGTGTCTTGGCTCTGACTGCCTCCTTTGTCTACCAGAAAGAACAGAGTCAGCCCCAAGAATGTAGTTACAGCCTTGAAATCACAAAGAAATTTCTTTCTTTCCTTTTTCTATTCCCTTTGTTTTATTTCTGTTCATTTGGTGTTTTTCTCATTCATTATTATTTTTTCATGAATGTGAACACTGGCAAGGCAAGAAATTAAATAGAATGGAAATAACAGAACCAATAACAAGAAAAAAGCATGAATAGGATAAGCCCATACAAATCAGTTATAAACATCAATGAGAGTGGTCTTAATTCAACAATCAAAAGAAACAGATTGGCAAAACAGATCTAGAGACAAGATAACAATATGCTGAATACAAGAAACACGTATAACTCAAAATATTCATCGAATGAAAATCAAAGGATGGAAAATAATACTCCATGTGACAAGAACCCTTAAAAAAACAAGGATAGCTATTTTATTTGCAGCAAAATTAGATTTCAAGCCCAGATTTATCAGAAGAATCAAAGAAGTTCACTACATACTTCTCAAGGGAAAAATCCAAGAGGAAAAGGTAACAATCATAAATATGCACTAAATCCTGCACACCCAAGTATATAAAACAAACATTAATGGATATAAAAAAATCAGATAAGCACTAATATAATTATAATGGGAGACCTCAAAAGCCCACCGCCACAAACAGGCAGACAGAAAATCAATGGAGAAATATCAGAGCTGAACCAAAACTTTCAACAAATGGTCTTAGTAGATATCTACAGAGTATTCCACCCAACAACAGAAGAGTACATGTTGTTCTCAACAACACACAGGATTTTCTCCAAGATAGACCACATAATAGCTGCAAAATAGATCACATACAGAATATGTTTAATTAAAGCAAAGGAATTGAAATTATCCCATGCATATATTCAGAGCACAGTGCAATGAAACTGGAATTAGAAGTTTAAATATCACATTGATTCTCCTGTGTGAGAAACTCAAAGGGAAAATAAGGAGCATAATAGAGAATAGTTATTGGGAATTAGGAAGAACATGTTCAAATGGGAATGGGAACAAGGGAGGGATGGGGAGGAGAGAAGAAAGGGAAAAGGTATAAAAAGGAATGGAAGAAAAAATGAAAACAAAGATTTTGTAAATGGGGAGAGGAAGAAGGCTTGAAGGGAGGTGAGAGGAATGGGGAAAAAAGAATTAAGAGACAGGTACAAATTTTCTACGATAAATGTGATCAGCACTTATGGTAAATATGTAGTAATTTGAAGAAAAAGTAAAATATAAGAATTCTATGTAGTCATTTTTGGGAATAGCCTACAAAAGAAAACAGATTCTTCTACTATGCAAATGTAGAAATATCAGTTATCTTCTCTAGAAATATACTGAAGTTTTAATATACATCTTTTGAGAATCTTTTCCATAATTTCACAAATTCCAATTACATATTTTATTTTGTAGGTTCTTCATTTGCTCCATGTAAAATTAATTTTATTGTGTCACATTTAATTTTGTTTCAAAAATCAAATGATGAATATTATCTATCCTGATCAAATATGGCCAAAATTTTTAAATTGCCCTTCTAAATCTTTTGTAAGTGTAACTAGCAATTCAATAAATCCATTCAAATGTAACAAAATTATTTTTATTATAACGTCTAAAAGAAAGAATAGGCAATGTTTGAGAATGGTTATTTCTTAGTTGTGGATAGAGGAAGAATTATCACATCCCTGTTCCTAAGCATGATTTCTATTTCTAGGAATCACAAAATAGCTTATCTGTTTCTGTTGCAACACTGGATTGCAAGCTGGTATATAATTTGCCTTCTGTCATTACCACTGGGTCGATTTTGGCACTGAGCAGAAGTTTTACATGCCCCTTGGATGTGCCAGGTTACTTTTCCCTAGGTGTGTTATGTGGTTTGCATTTTTACAAGCTCACTCTGAGGTTGTACTGTCTGTTTTGTTGGAGCTATGTAATTTTTACTCTCTTCACTTTGTTAACATTTCCTATCATAGAATGAACTAATAAATTATGTTTAAATCTCATGTAGCTATTGTCCCAGAGCCTTTAGATTCATTTTTAACCTCTATAAAGCAGAAAAGGAAAATTTAAATTCCAGGAATAACTTAACCATAAGCGTAACACTATAAAATAAAATCCTGATTTTAAAATTATGGCTGTATTGCAATGGCAACAGAAACACTAAAATTACACCCAGAATTTAGAGGCAGGGCCGGTGAGATAGCTCAGCGGCATAAATGCCTGCCTGTCAAGCATGAAGTACTGAGTTCAACTCCCGGTACCCACATATGAAAAAAGGGCTGGTGATATTGTTCAGCAGCATGGGCGCCTGCTGGTGCGTGAGGTCCTGAGTTCAACCCCTGGTACCCACAAAAAAAAACAAAACAATAAAAAGAATCTGGAGGCACATTTAGTTTACATCAATGGGCATTGATTGGGATCATTCCAAAATAACAGCCCCCAAAGGCTCAGGGAGGGAGGTTTTTATGGGATAGCAAAGGAGAAGTACTCAGGTAGAGTACTTGGCTATCTTTGATTTGTTCTTACAATATGCATCATAGTGACCAGCTATGCATCACAGTGATCAGCCATTTCTAGGAGAAAGAAGCAAGTGGAACTGCAACAGGAACTTTTACCTGGGCAACTAAGAAACTGAAGTATACTGGGTGGGGAGGCAATTTTCCATTACAGTATAGGAAATGTACATATACAGATTTACAATGTTTTTGAACATTATACATTATGTAGTTAAATATTAAGTTATATGTTTTAGCTCATAAACATCTCTTACTAAATATGAATTATTTGCCTTGAATTTAGGAAAATTGTCTTTGTCAAGTCAGAGGAAAAACTTTCCCAATTATACTACGCTACATCAGGAGATTATTTATTACTGTAACATCATACAGATGATATGCTTAGTTTCAGTTTAAACAAAATCCTCATATTTTGAAATGGTTTTAACTTTCATTTCATTGTTACAGCAAAATTCCTCCATACTTTTCTTATGTTAATCTGGATTTAACTCTTGTTTTTTTTTGGTTTGGTTTGGTTTTGATTGAATGTACTAGGGATAAAACCAGGGCCTCACACATGGTAGGCAAAATCTCTGAAATACATTCTCAGCCATGGGATAATCTAATTTAGATATATCATTCACATACATTCCTTTTAACCACAATTGAAGAGTTACTTTATGGATGGCCCCAAGACATCATTGTCACCTACAAATTTTTTGCCAAAGCAAGGTTACTTTTCATTTTTGGTAAATGGTGGAAGCTACCAGAAAAAAGCTTTGTTGCAGTTTCTGTGGAAAACAAACAAACAAAAAAACTTCAAAATCTTAAATTTTTTTATTCAAGAAGAAAAAACATTAAATCAAGATCATAATATGATTAAAATTAAAATATTTGATTTGATCTTGCCAATTTTTATAACCCTCCAGTAATTCCACTCTGTGTCTCTAAATGTGTTTTTTAAGGTCCTCTATTTTAGATATGTTCCTATCTTCCTTTCTTGTTTTAATTGTAAAATGGATTCCCTCCATTTTTTAGACTTCTCCAACAGGAGTGTCTGCCAACTATAAACAGGTTCAGACCTCCCACAATTTCCCATGAAGACATAACAAAAAAGTAATGCCTGGTAAGTATATGTGTTATTCAGTCTGATGGTTTTCAGAGCTGCTCTCACAGAGAAGTAAGTAACTTCATCACTAGCTATAATGGTTTGGCTCATCCCTTACGAATATTATATCTGAATGGAATGTGTACTATATGTTAATTCCTATATGTTAACTCCTTTAATTCCCCTAAACTCTAGCTTCTCTAACAAATAAATATAGAAACAAAATAAGACAAGCACATTTTCATCATTTTATTTTCACATGTCTGTGTTCATCATAGAAGGATTTAACAATAATTTTTCATGAAAACTTACAGATACACGAAATTCAACATAAATGATAAAATATATATTTTTAGAACTAATTTATGTCCTAGGTTCTTCGACCTGTCATTGAGTCAACATTTAATTATTGTTCTTGTATTCCCACCATGTTTCGAACACTCCTTGAATTACATTTCTACCTAACAGCTTTGTAATATTAAACTACCTTATTCCTTTTTCTTTTGCACACTCAACAGTGAGATTTGTACCATTTTTCAATTTAATATTTATTTTAAATTATGGAGACTGGGGAAATGTCATTTTTAGGGAAAATCAAAAATTCCTCCTAAAGAACTATTTCCTAAGAGTGATGTCAACACTGAGGTTTTAGGAAAGGAAGCTGTGGAAAAGATTTTACTGTACAAATGCCCCTTTTGGAGCCCATGCATTATAATCACTATCATTTCAAAGTGGGCTTCAAGAAGAATGCATTCTTAATTCTATTGCATTTCTGTTAGAGAGAAGAAATAATTACATATACATGACTACCTTATTCTTTCTTAGAGACTTGGAATATTGTCTATTCAGGGAATCACCCATTTTCTTTTGCTTAAGTGCTTTAAATTCAAGGTCAAGAAGATACTGCATTAATTCTATAAGGCTTTACTTAGTGCTCCCTTCATGTCAATAAAATATTACAAGCCAGTCAAGACTTGAAATGCAAGCCAGTCAAGGATTGAAGAGAGTATATTTTTGTTTTCCTTTTTTTTTAAATATAAAACACTCAAAATTCCATCACTCTATATAACCCTTGAATATAGTAACAGAAGAGATCATCCAATAAATATTCTTGGGAGAGTTTGCAATCTGTTCATAGATAACCTACAGTGACCTTTGGTAAGATAATAATGAAAACTTTTATTATTCCTTCAAAATGGAGTAAGAAGATCAATTTGAGAAAGTGCAAGTTGATGATACTATAGAATAAACATTTTGAGGAGCAGGTTTTACAAATTTCCTCTATTAAGAACATTGGACTGGTCTCAAATGTATGGATTCTTCATATTTCATTTCTATAATCATTTTCTTCATCAGTGTTGATGACAGTTTACCAAATTGAAAAAACTTCACTCTCTCTCTCTCACACACATACACACACAACTAAAATCCTTTCAAAATTAAAAAAAAAATCACAGTATTTAAACACAATTTCTTCCTAACTTAGTTACTGCCTTCCATGTAGTTTTGTAATTTGGAATCTATGTAGTAAGGCTATTTTGCTACAAAGATACCCCTCCCCTTATCAAACTCTTCAGGTAATCAAGTTCACCTCTTGGATATCTCTGTAGCATAGCTTTTCCTCCTTTTTCTTATTGTCTGGGTTTTAAACACGACTTCATTTTTCCTTTACAATCAGGCCTACTTGAGTACTCAAATTTCTTCAACATGATTTTGAGAGGAAAGAAACCATATTTAAAACATTTCAGGTTCTCTCCAAGCCAAGATACCCACTGTCTGTAAGATCCTTAATGGAAATAAAGGAGGAGTTATATTTGCTTGTGATAATCATGTGAGATACAATTAGGAGGTGGAGCATACATGTAAGAAACAGAAGAAACATGTTACATATAGTTCTCATAGGGAATAGGAATACACCTGAAGGCTGACTGGAAGTATAAAGGCTACCTTGGGGAAGTTTTTCTCCCTCCACAATGAATTAGAGTTTGCAGGTAGAAGGATAGAGGGGAAGCAAGGAGTAAAGAGACAGGAAAACAAAGAAAAGAGAATAGAATAGAATAGAATAGAATAGAATAGAATAGAATAGAATAGAGAATAGAATGGAGGAGGGCTGGTGAGATGGTTCAGCATCATAAGCACCTGCCTGGCAAGCATGAGGTCCTGAGTTCCACTCCCGGTACCCACATAAAAAACAAAAAAAGAATAGCATGGAGGAGATGAGAGGAAGGGAGGGGAGAGGAAGGGAGGGGAGAGGAAGGGAGGGGGAGGAAGGGAGGGGAGAGGAGGGGGGGAGAGGAGAGGAGGACCCAAGGGACTATGGCTTTAGAACATTATTCCTTATGTTTTATTTCAGGTGTTATGGACTGACTAATTTAAAGAAAAACTTAAGGAACAATTTATTTACAGGGTTTGTGTTCATTACCAGGTTTTATTGTAGTCAGTAGCTATGGGATGCATTGGTTTTGGGGCCTGTGGAATGAGAAACAAGTAGAATATATTGGAAATAACCACCCAGGGAAGGGAATTCTTAACTGTGCAAAGGTGACAGGATAGGAATGGCATAGAAAAAAATATTAGGATAGTCCTGCAAAGGAGTGTTGAAGCAACATCTATATTAAACACATTTGTGATAGCTGCTGTCTCCACCTATAGTCAAATTTGAAGCATTGGGTGCAGGGTTTCAACATATGAATTTTGTGGAGACACAAACCCATAATAATCTCCCACTTAATATCCCAAGTATTGGTGGTTTTTTCATTCTGTTCTTAATCTGAATCTAGAGGTTTTTTTTTTAAGTACTGAGGATTAAACCCAAGGACTTTACAATGAGCTTCAACCCCAGCCCTTTGTAATATTTTATTTTGAGACAGTGTCTTCCTAAGGTACTCTGGTAGAACTTGAACATGTGTTTGTCCTACATCAGCCTCCCAGAGTGCTGAAATTACAGGTGTTTTCAGTCTATTCACCAAAATCTACCCTGAGGTCAGTGACTATTTTTCTAACTATTGTGCCTTTGTCTTTTCCCAACTAGAGAACTACTAATTCTGCAAATGATTTCTCAAATGCCACCTCTCAATTGATAGTATAATTCCCTACACCAACAATTGTTTCATTTATTTAGAGTGAAATCAGTAGTCAAACACCATTTAAGTATTGAAAACTGGTCTCATTCCTGTCTTCATTATATGTCTCTTTTTTCACTCTTCTTTTGGACAGTTTTTGTTTTATGTTGTCATTTATGTGTATTCTTCTAAAATGAATTAAATACTTATTTAAACAAAGGGGATATAAATGTATTGCTGAATATTAAGAGTTTTCACATTGTGCTTATTTCTAAATATACAATGATGAGTAGAATGATTTTTAATTTCAAGGAATTTATACTTTCAATAAAATGATGTCACATACCTGTATTATATAATTTTTCAGAATTCATTTTAATTTAGCTTGTACACACATACATCCCCTTAGCTAGGCAATAAACACAAACAAGAAAAACATTTATAATCATCTGTTCATTTCTGAGATCAAGCACATTATCTGAAATAGTAAAAACCTCTTTAAAGGAGAAAAGAAGACCTAGTAACAACAAGATAATTACCTTATTTTTATCAGGTAGATTATCAGGTAGGTAATTTACGATTCAAGTGACCAATCTCTGATGGATCAGAATATGAACATCTAATTAATTTGGAGTGAGAGTAAATTACAGAAATTCAGCTCTGTTGTCAGAAGTTACTTTATCTCTGATAGCAAATATATCCTAGTTTCTTTAAAGTATTAAACTCTTTTCTTCATCTCTGTCAAGTTTTAAGACATGAAATCTTTCAAATGTAAGCTATTTTACTGTAGTCTCATTCAAAAGGTCACTCTACCCCTGCATAGAGTATGTAATTGGATCACGGATTTCAGTGGATGGTCAGTATTTAATCACTGTCATTTGGCCTCAAAATATGTCAATTTATCTTCCACATTCAATTTCATTTCGACAAGAGATAGTGTGATTATCCAAGAGATTGCTTTCTTCCATATTTTAGTAATGTTATAGTCAAGAGGAATGGTGAACAAGTTTCCTGGTAGTGCTTCTTACATGTTGTTAGTCCTCTGGGTTCTGATTTCATCTCTTTTCTCTTACATATCTCAGTACTCTCACCTCCTCACTTCAATTCAATTGTATTTTATTGCCTGATTATCCCCAAATCTAAATCTCCAATTAAGATAATCCACTTTAGATTCTAATCCAGATTCAACTTCTTATTGGGTGTTTCCTTTTGAATACCCAAAAGAAATAAGAAGGACATATTGTTTGTCCCTAGTAATATATTCATTTTTTATGAATGTTACCATTATTATTATTGTTTTAGTTGATTAACTTTTCTTCCATTCCCACTCCCTGATCACTTGCAAATCATCGTCCTTTGTGGCACCTGTGAGGTCTCCCTAAAATGCAAAGCTAAACATTGGATTCCTCTGTCTTAACTCTATATAGGCTTCACTATTTGCGGAATAGTCTAAATTGCTTTGCATAAAGTACATTACCTTGTAAATTTAGTCACTGCTACCTTTCCATCCTCTATTCTGACTTCTATGCTGCAAATCATACACAGGCATGTGCATACCTATCACACACACACATACACACACACACAATCGCTTATTCTTGTGCTTACTGCAAACAAACTCAGACTAAATTGTAGGACTGTGGAGGAACTTTCAGTGAAGTAGCCATGCAGGTTTCTTCTCTGTATCTTCAAAAGTGCTAGGAATATGACACAGAAATCCCAAACTCTCTAACATCTATTTTTTTTCTCTTTTTTTATTAATTAAGTTTACTGGTACATTTTAGGTATACATCATGATCACATTCATCATAGGGAATTTGTACCTGTACATGATATAACTTGATTCTTTCTCCCCATTCCTCTGCCCTCCTTTCTACAATTCCCCTCATTTACAAAATCTTTGTTTCCATTTTTTCCTTCTTTTCTCAGGTTTTTCTTTTCCCTTTCTTCCTTCCACCCCACCCCTTCCAATTAAACATTTTAGTTTTAGACTACCAGAATTTATATGTGATGAAGTATATCATTTATATTCATTGATTGGAAGTTAATTGAATTAAGGACATACACTTAGTTTAGGACAGACTTACCTATATATAACAGAACTTGTTTTATTTAAATTAACAGCCATGCAACTTCATTCTACTTAATAAGAGGCAACTAAACTGGCTTATAATTTCATATCTCTACGTGAAAATTTCACCAAAAAGGTTCATCATTCTTATCTTTCCTTATAGCTAAGTTTGGCCTGTGATTATGTTATGGCTACTGAATGATGAGTAGAATTTTTGCTTTGAGACTACAATAATTTTCTTCTATCTCATAATACAAAATAGAGGACTAGAAAAAAGCCTTTGTTTATTTGTTTGTTTTTACTGCTAGCTCTTTCAATTTTATTCTTGATTTGAAATCAGGAATGATTCTGGGAGATGTAGATGTAGCATCCATGTTATAAACCTAACATGATGTTCACTCAGGAAGAAAAAGCAACTATGCTAAAATAAGGAAGGACAGGATAACATTTAGTTTTTAAAGAATTTTTTGAGCTACTAGCATAAAATTATTATCTTCAGGCTTCCTATCACATAAAATATAAATAACCTCAGTGGTATAAGCCACTGTCTACAAAACATATTTTGAATTTTATTTTCTAATGAATATACTGATTGCATTATTCAGCTTTCTGGTACTGTAACAAAATACTTGAGATAATCATTTTCTAAAGAGAAAGTGTTTATTTTCACTCACAGTTTAGGAGGCCTTGGTTCTTGTTCTATTGGCCCTGCTATTTCTTGGACTGTGGGGAGGCAGGAGAGCATGGACAGAAAGAATGGTGAAGAGAACTGCTCACATCATGATTGAATCAGAGCAAAAGTAGAAAGAGAATGAGGAGGAGACCAGGGTTGCACAGTTATCTTCAGGGACACACTCACCATGACTCAGGAACTGCCCGCAAGGATCCTGCACATCAAAAGTTTCACAAACTATCACTAGCCTCATCCTGGGGGCCAGTCATTAATACATGAGCTTTTGGGGGGCAGTCAAGATCCAAAGAATAGCATTAGTCTTTTTGTGTGTGTGTTTGTACTGGGGTTTGAGCTCAGGACCTCACGCTTGCCAGGCAGGCATTTATGCCCCTGAGCTATCTCACTGGCCCAGCATTAATCTTTGACCACATTTGATATAGAACTTATCCAAGTGCCTATATTTAACGTTAAAAAAAATGTGAAAAAGAAAACAGTAAATACTTTTCATAGTTCTATATATATATATATTCATTGAAAAATCATGTTATCCTCCAAAAGTCAAAACGATTCAATGTAAATATTAAAATTTACTTTGAAATCCTAAATAATGTGATATAGACACATGATTCCCATCAAATCATTTTATTAATATTTTACTTATTTAAATACTAGCAAGTAAATACTAACAATTGGGTAGACAACTAATGGTTAATGACACAATAGCTTTCAAAGAAGATCAATAAAACTGAACTTGAAATTAACACCTATTCATATTGAGGATTATATTTATGTTATGAAGTATTCGTATTTATTTGCCATAATTTACATATAATAAATTCAGTATTTTAAAGACATATAAAACTGTTCTCTCCCAAATGAATCATGCAGTGGCAGTATGTATGTATTTATATTTTAAAGGTCAAATTTCAAAGAAAAACTATATTGTAGTATATAGAGGAACAATAAAAAATATTTTTCAGAATCAACATAGTAATATGCTCTGCCTCTCAAAATTTTATTTTTTCTATATATTTTTCTCTGTTTTCTAATTTATCTGAAAAGACCACATATTAGATACATATTTAAATATATATATATATATTATATATATATATGGAAACCACATAATTTTTAACATGTGGAGATATCTTAAAAATAAAGCTTAAAGAAAAAATATTTTTTATTATTACTATATTATCAGTTAATTTGTATCAGTGACAAACCAACATCACATATTATTATACACACATATGTTACCTGGAAATATAATGTATAAATTAGATACCCCTTATGTATCTGACACAACTTTTCCTTCTGTACCATTCTAGTTTTGAAGAGAAAAGTTACCTTTAAAATAACAGCTGGCTCATTTTTTTTCCAGGTTTCTCTTCCATCATTAATAATGAGTTTATCCAGTTACTTCTCATTCATTTTCTAAGTTATGCTAAACACTATGACCTCTGGATATTTACTACAAGTTAAGCAGCAAATTGGGTTAATAATTAGAAAGACTAATTATAAATTTCCTAACAAAAGACATGCTAACAAATTATGTGTTAAGATCACAAGAAAAGCAAGAATCATTTTAACAAGTTTAGATAATTACATCCTTGAAAATAAATTCAAACATTTTAATACCTGTCAAACTTTTGCAAACATGCCATATACAATTTTCACATGTACAATTCTACATAATAATTACTTATTTATATTTATCTATTTATATTTATCTATGAGAGATATTTAAACATATTTTCTAAAGTCACATATAAAAATATTTTATGCATAATGCTTACAATAGTTTATATTGAAATAAAGATACTTTCATATTAGAAGTGTAACAGCCTTAATTCTTTGAGTTGTCATCATCCAAAATTCCAACCTTAAATTTTATAACTCTTGAAAAGTAGTATAATACATATCTTTATAAAGTCTGTCTCACAAGCCATGGTGTAATGCCTAGAATTTCAGTATGATTGGAGGCTAAGGCAAGAGGATTACGAGTTTTATCTTGTCTTGGAAAATAAGTGTCTTTAAAAAAACCACTCTCTAAATGAAAAATTAAAGAAAGAGGTGGGGATGTAGTCCTGTGCAAAGGCCCTGGTTTTAATGACCAGTATTAGAAAGATATAAATAATTAAAAAATAAATAAATTGTATTCTTTAAGGAGGAATTCATAATGGTAATTACAACACTTTAAATATGAAAATGATATTATTACTTGTAGAGGTTTGCTTAAGGGCCCAAAACAAAAACAGATTTAGTGAACTGGTTTTGATCCACATTATGCAATGTCTTTTCCTAAACTTACAAGTTTGCAGCATGTCTTTAACAGTGATAATTTCTTTCTTCAGTGAACATTATGCATAGCTTAATTTAAAAGATAAATAGATGCATTATTCTGTAAAAGACAAAATGAAGGGATTTCAATGCAAATGTCAAGTTTCCTGTGTCTAGCCTATGAGGATATTGTAGTTTTGGACTTTCTTTTCTTTAAATGTATTCATTAGTTAAAAATAATGTTTAATCTGCTACCATAGTCGCATCTGACTTTTTGAATAGTTCCATCAGAGCCACCTAAAAGCTATACTTACCATTAAATAGAGAGAGAGGATCATCGACTACAAGGTCTTGGAAAAGAGCCAATCTGCAAAATAAAAGGTGATTTTACAAATGCAACTATAAAACATTTGGAAAATGCCACAGTTAGATAACAGTAGAATAGTTTGGAAGTGCGAAGAGTGGAGGGAAAAGGGCTTATTAGAAACCACTTTTGTTTATCCTCTTGTTTTATTAAAAAGTCATACAATAACTAAAGTTTCATCTGTCTGTTTTTTTTATTCTGATGGCATTAAAGAATTAAATATTTCCAATATCTAGATGTCAGTTGTAAATATAAAAAACTTGCACTATTCAGTCAACAATATGTTGTCAGAAGCTTTAACAATAAATTCAAAAATCACACACTGCTGAACCCTTAACTGAGATCTGCCATGTTCTTTATGTATAATTCTGCATTTCCTGCCATATATTTTCCTAGGAACACCAATATTCAAAAAAAACTATACACATTATGATATAAAGTAGAAATTAATAATTGAATTAAGAATTAAAATCTCCATTTCAAAACTTTATTTTTGTAATACATTAACTTGCTTTTTGTATTATTCACATTAATATTGCACATACTTACATCTGGTTTGTTCTCTCTTTCAGAAAAGCTATTTTGCCAAAGCACAGTTTTCTATGAAATAGCTACACATTTTTCAGAGACTTTATTACCTAAACATGTTGTTACCAATTTTATCTCTTTGGTTCCATTTATCTTGGTCCAGTCTTTCTCCCTCTTCCTCCAATTTTCCTTCTCTTTCTCAGTGACAATCTGGAGATGCATGGCAGGTGGGTGCATCTGAGTAGGTTCAGAGTAAAAGTTTTAGTTACTGGGATCATAGTTTAATAAAGCTTTAGGACTGAAGGAAACAGATTTAAGGAACATTTCAGAAGTTGGGCCGGTGAGATTGCTCAGTGGCGTAAGCACCTGCCTGGCAAGCGCGAGGGCCCGAGTTGACTCCTGGAACCCATATATGAAAAAAGGTCCAGTGATATCGCTCAGCGGCATGGGTGCTGGCTGGCTCATGAGGTCCTGAGGTCAATCCCTGGTACCCACACAAAAAAAAAGTCATCATGAAGCACAATATCAATATTCCAAATCAACTGATATTTATTTCTTCATTTAGTCTTTAGCAGTGTTCAATCTACAGATGTTCTCTATACTTTTGTCTAACTCAGGAACAAAACTTTCTGAGTCAGACTCAAGTGTGATTTTATTGTGCCTGTTAATTTTGACAATGAGATGATTTTTTGAGGACAAAGGAAGAGAAATACAGAGGCAGTGAGTCACATAAGATGACCCCTTGAACCCAAGTAAAGTGTATCATGTGAGTTTATATTTGTACCTAATAAATGATTGAGAGCTTACTGCCTTTTTTACTGAGGCATAGCTTCTCTCATGGAAGTAATTAGTTATCAGCACCCTTTGTTAGTGTCCAGGACAATTGGATGCTTCCTTCTGTCATTCCTATCATCTAGGCTTCTTTTCCCATTGCAGATCCTTCTGTCTTTTTTTTTTTTAATGTATGTACCAGGAGTCAAACTCAGGACCTTGCACTTGCCAGGCAGATGCTTATGCTGCTGAGCCATCTCACCAGCCCCATTCTATCTTTTAATAGCAAATTGCTAACTTAGTTTTACCATAATTTTATCTTAATTGTATCTTCTAAAAAATGATGAAAAATGTAGACTGTCATCAGTCTACTATAAGGAAATTGATCCCACATTTGAAAGTAGGCAAAAGGCATTCCTGAGTAGTTTGGCAGTATAATCCTGAACTTTATTTCTCTTGGCTAGGCTATTTGGCAATTTTGTTGGAAATATAACGTCTAGATTTTTGGCTACTAAGTATAAAAGCAATTTTGATTAAGTAAACAGACAACTCCAGAGATCAATATTTTCTCATTCTCTTGGATGACCACTAGTGCTGTATTGTAGCATATAACAATCTGATCTTCTCATAAATACTCATTTCTCAAAGGTTTTTGAATTGATTTTAAGCTTTCCTATTATTTTCTTTAATGAAATAGTTGAATAAAATAATATATGAAGTGTGTTTGTTATATTTGCATGAGTCATAAAGTTACATTTAAAATAGATTTAGTAATATTATTTATTAAACTATCCTCTATGAAAAGAACAGAAATTATTTTTCTTCAAATGCATTCAGTATTTAACACACTGATTTATATTGGTCAAATTATAAATATAATTTCTTAAATAATTGTATAAATTAGATACAATATAACATAAATGAAGTGTAATATGAGAGGAACTTGTAATTACTAATGTATTATAGACTGTGAAATAGTGATGTAATCAATTCTGTGTATCACAACACTTGTGTAGTTATAAACTGAAGGTTCCAGATACTATGATAATATAAAAATTCAGTTTGACCAATCATGGTAAAAAACACATAGAGGGAAATTATAAAGGATTTATTGATGAATAACTGCATACAAATTCACAACCACAGTATTGTAGAATGTGCACTGTGGAATGTTCATATAGTGCTGTGTTACATAACAGGCAAATTATATTTGCATATGGACAAACTCATTTTTCTATATACTACATTAATTTGTGCATATATGCTATTTACATATGAAAGTAAAGACTAATGGAGTAAATATTTGAGAAAATGTATTCTGTATCTCTGTAATGCTAAAATAAATGCAAGAAAAAGAAATTGTTACTTAGTTTGATAAGAACAGATAATTTATGTGACTAGAAAGTACAATATTTACTAACATATTAATGAGATACAATGACTTCATATTATGAGATCTAGAAGTACAGGCAGTTCTACCTGTATTAGATAAATTCTGATAATCATCTATGGAAACGATATTAAGTAACTCTATGAAATAAACTGTTTTGTTAAAGTTATTATTATAGCATTATTAATAATATAAATGTATATGGTATTGTCTTGCTTACTTTTCTCTCATTGCTGAGACAAAATACTTGATGCCCAATATTAAGGAAAGAAAGATTTATTTAGCTCACAGTTTGTGGAGGTTTCAGTCCATAATCAGCTGGCTCCAACGTAGGGTGGCATGACACAGAGGCAACAGTTCATGGTGGTGGAAGATAGCAAAAGCAACAAGAGCAAAAAAGGGAGAAGAGCAAGCCTCTTTTCCTCCCTTATATTGTAAGCAGGCTACCTGCCCTATAGTGAGTGTAGTACTTACACCATCTCTGTGCCCTCCTCTTTCACAGGATAAGGATGTTTAAAAAGTAAGGACCCTGAACCCCTGCTGAGTCACTTAGTTAAGCTTCTAAACTTCACAAGTTGACACAATGTATCAGCCATTACAATCCACCCCTTGTCAACTTCACAACCAGATACATTTATTTAAACCATTTTCCAGATACAAAGACATTCTTATTTTTATCATTTCACAAATTGAACATTATAACACAGGTTTAATAATCCTCAAGAACCAGTATTAAGTCTATCAATATTATATTACATTAGAACCATAACATTTTGCCCCTCTACCCCCAAAGACTCATGCACATCCCTTCATGTAAATGATATTTAGTCCATATCTAAAAGTTACCACAATCCTAGTAGCTTCAGCATTGCTGAAAAGTCCAAGTTCCAAGACTCCTCCAAGATGTGAGGCAAAATCTTAGCTGCAAGCCCCTGTACAAATGAAAAGTTAAACACTTCTAATACTCAATGGCACAAGACAAACATTTTCATTCCAGAAGTTACAAACAGGGGAATACAAGAATTGGGACCAAAGCAAGTCCAAAATCCAGCAGGGCAAATATTAAGTCCTGTAGTTTCATGTGCAGCATCTGAGGCAATCTGTGGCAAGTTGTGAGCTCCCAAGGGCTTGTGTTGCTCTGCCCCTATGGCACTTCTTTTGGTAATACCTCCCATGGCTTCTCTCTTAGGCTCACTTTGCACCCTCCTTGTATACTCCCTTACATGATCCATGTTCATCACTTCTCCAAACTTCTGGGTTCTTTGCTAAACTTTTGGCTTCATCCTCACAGCTTCACACATTGTCCTCTGAGGCGCACACTGGCTGGCTACCCAGGTCTTCTGAAATCTGGGTGGAAACCTTCTTAACTCCACAGCTCTTATATTATGCATGCACCAAAAAACCAGCACCACGTGGATGCTACCAAGTTCTGCTACCAGCTGGAGCAGTAGCCAGGATTTCCTCTAATAATTTATGTGACAGTGTGATATAATCTGAAAATATATTTAACAATATTGGCAGGTAAAGTCAGTGTCAATTTAATGGTTAACTTATGTAGAAAATATAAATTTAGACATATTCTTTATATTTCAAATTGTGAGTAAAATTTCACAGAAAAAGAAAGAGTCATGTGCAATAAAGTTATGTGTCAGGTATTCAGCCTTATTAAATTATTTATAAGATATATATATATATTTTTTTGTGTGTGGGTACTGAGGGGTCGACTTCAGGACCTTGCGTGCTAACAGGCACCCGTGCTGCTGAGTGATATCACCGGCTCCTTTTTATGTATGTGGGATCCGGGAGTCGAACTCGGGCCCTCGTGCTTGCAAGGCAGGCGCTTATGCCACTGAGCCATCTCACCGGCCCTATTTGTAAGATATTTTTAAGAACTTGCCTGAATTACCTTACATTTATTCATTTGGGAAAAAACCTCATGTAATAAAAATGAAATCTAACAATAATAAGTGTTAGAAATACGTGAACTCAAAAGGTGTGTTGAAGTACAATCACTTTAGAAAATTGACAGTATCTACTAAAGTTTATAAAACATATGCTATATGATGGTGCTGTTCTACTTTAAGGCAGCACTAGTCATAACAGTAAAGCTTAGAGGATTCCTAGGGTCCATCCCCAAGACTGTGGACATACACACAGTGGCTTATTCCCACAATGCAGCCCTACAACATACAAATGAGCCATAGCATCATATAACAACAAGAAAGAACCTTAACAGTAGGAAATTGAATTTAAAAATATCCCCAAAAGATATTTTTATTAACATCGCACAGTAAATTCTCATAGTGTCCATAATTACATATAGATGGGATGTCTATAAACCAGGAAGACAAAGAAAAACTGTAGAAATAGGGAAAGCATCTATTCAGATGCCAGTTTATGTAGATCCTTAATATTGTTTGGGATTGTTGCTTCACAGATTTTAAGATGAACCAAAGATTAATGAAAGAAGCAAAAATAATGCTTTTGTTTTGTTTTACTGACCTCACAAGTTTTCAGTTAAAAACACCTTTTATCTACCTCCAAATTATATGAACATAGAAACTTAAATGAAGGGATACATTTTAACTACTAAATTAAAATTATAATGGTTAAATGGGAAAGCAAAGTGTATAGTACTTGTCATAAAAATAATTAACAAAATATTTTTAATTAGGTGTGTTACCATGGAAATATAATAGGTTTCTGTTTACAGATTCCATAGATTGTATTTTTAAGCTGTCAAAAAATATGTCTATGTGGCCTTTAATATTCGATTGTCCTGGCTATAATCACTGAACTGGATTAATTTTAAACTGACATACCCAAATCTTAACCAACTGTCACAATTACTCACTCACCAACCAAAAAAATCCTTTGTGTGAGAAAGATAGATAAATTCACATTTTTCATTGAATCATGAACACTTCATTTTAGAGAATTCATGTTGTTTTCAAGAATAGAAGTTTGAATCTTAAAATAGGAAGATTCAACAAAAGTAACTAGGAAATATTAAAATTAACTAATTTTGTTTGAGAGTACCATTAAATCTATTTTAAGCATCATTTACAGGACATACAATCTTCCCATACATTTAATATAGGAATAGTTATGCAGTGATTTTTATGAGTAAACATTTTAGACACTCTTCAAATAAAAAAACAAAAAGGAGGCAAACTCACAATTCTCAAGGTGCCAATCAGTGAGGCATCAGGAAAGCAGTGAAACAGGAATACATATACCAGGACCTCTGTTTAGAAAAACAGTTATTCTGCAAGTACATTAGAACAAATAATACAAATGTGAATTTAGTTCAATATTTTGATGCCATTTTCTCTAGAATAATTCTTTTTGAAGATTTAATACTATAATGTACTTTTACCTAAAATTTCCCAAGCTATCAAGACAGTGCACTCATAGAAACAGAATTTGTTTCTTTGCACTATGTAATGTTCTTCCTTGTGTACTGCTGTCTTGACCTTTGATCTGGAGACATCAGTCAGGGAAAGGTGAGGTACATAAAAATGTGTTGGCATTCTATCAAATGAATAAACTTTTCTGTTGTCCTTGTGAAGAAGACATGAAAATAAATTTGAAACAGGTAAGCAACTTACATTTCTTGTTCATTCGAAGCAGTTTTAGTGACTTCTGAGTTTTCCTCTCATGGCATATTTTCCAGAAAAGGATTTTAGAGTCAGATTTCTCACACATATTTGGAAAATTATTATTCTTATTTTTCTACTCCTTTTTTTTTTAAAGAACAAGGAAGAAAGTCATGGCAATAGGAACCTGGATGGTTAACATGTTGGTGAGTGAGCTTCTTTGCCATTTTTCTGTAGTCATACTTGGGAAGAAATCTGCATGTTTTTGCCAGAGTCAAGAAATGACTGAGTTGTGGCTGAGTTCTATCTGGGTGAGCAGCCAGCTTATAACAATCTTGAAAAAAATTGTAGCTTTCTCAAAAAAGCCCCAGCTAATTTTTTTGCAAAACCCAGGGCTCTTCTAAGATTTTCTGAGGTTGGTTTGTCTCAAAAATCATTGTTTTGGAAACTTTTACAAGATTTACAGTGTGTCAAATAATCAGAATTAAGATTTGTTTTTTGGTCAGGCAACATAGAAAATATGGTACCAAAGAAAGGAAATTTATTTCAGGATCGCAGTATATATTTGCAGAAAATTTTGAGAGTTTTAAAAAATCATTCCAATGCAATAATTCTACTTTAAAATTTATTTTTATAATTGGGTATCAATAAATGACAGACTGGGAAAGAAATACTAAGTGAATCTTTTTAAGAATAAATATATATAGATTGATTTATTTTTCAAAAACATATCATAGATAATTTTTTTCTAAAATTATTTTAATATAATGTAAAAAAGTTATGAATTTCAACATAAAGTTAGTAATGCTTCCCAATATAACAAAATAAAGTAAACACATGAAAATATGCAGTTTCTTCAGTAATATTAACATTAGAGCAAATGTTACACAAATTTTCATTAGATTCAAACAATATTGCCTACTTCAAAGATGTAGTTTTTGGTTTTCAAAAGATATTATGTCAATTATTACAATCATGTAATCACTTTTAAATTTATGAGCATAATTATATCTATTTTATGTCCTCTTCACATCACACACACACACACACAATAGTATAATGTCTTGAGTATGTAAGACTTTCTTTACACACTTTGAAAATTTGTAAATAGATTATAACTATCCACAGCACTAGTTGAGCACAAATATAAAACCATACTCCGTGGGTTCAAGTATTGGCTCTGTAAATTACTTGCGTAAATATTTATATCTCACACATAAAATTTTTAACTAGATATTTTTAGTTATTTAAATTGTTTGAACTACTTAACATTGCTGAATTTCTTGTATGTTACCTACAAAAAAGGGGATAATAAAACCTATTCCACATGAGTGTATAAGTCAAACAATATCGTGAATTCATAATCAAGTAGGTGATAAACTGTAACACAGAATTTATTTTTTTAATTTTTAAAATTTTTATCTTATGTAATTATTATATTGAAACCTGTAAGTAAAAAAGCATTAAAGAGTAATGTAGAATAAATGTTTATTAAGTAATTTTAATTTTAATAAGAAAATATAACCTTATGAACTAGTCAGATACTAAGACAGCTTAAAGCTAACATGGCAAAAATGCACTTCCCACCAGTGATAAAGCGACAAAATGTAACTGATAAAACAAAAATACCAAAATATCAAGGGCCTGTGAACTCAATGTGGCATAAAATATCAAGTATAGAGCACAGGTGTTGGTACTGGGTTGGGCTGCTAAAAGTATCATTATTTTAGGTCAGAAGCATTTGGTAAGTGTAATAAAAAGTAGTGAGTTCATTTACAAACTTGAAGAGCAAACTGATAACCTGGATTCTTTCAGAAAGGAATTTGTTCTTATTGTGGGGTTCTGAGAAGGGAAATGTCATGATACAATTAGGCCAATATACACAACTGAATTGGACATGAGTATGGCAGTGGAATTTATCCGGAAATGCAATGAGAAAAAATGGGAAAATGGATATAGTGCTTGCTTAATCTACCACTTGCTTTCTAGCATAAATTTCTTTACTCAAAATTAGCTTTATTTTATTTTTTGGATTTGTTTCATCAAATACATTTAAATTCACATAAAATTTTACCTAAATTGAAAAACAATATTCATCCTGCCAAAAGTAACTATCTGTCTCGGGGGCAAACAAGTGCCTTTGTGATACATACATACTGATTTATGATTAATAAATGTATAGGGTTCTAATAATTTGAAATTTTATTCTAGTTCTACTTAATTCTCAAAAATTAGATTACTCTGTTCCAGTGCTCAGAATTTAAAATTATTATTACTTATTATTAGTGTTATTCTTATTATTTTCTTCAAGGATAGATTATTCTAGAACAGAAAAGTAGGATCTTACACTCCTGAATAAGTCAACATTAGGAAAGGAGTTAAGTAACTCTTTCTACATATAGAAAGTGTAAGAAAAATTTAAAAATGGGACTAGACAAGAGAAAATGTCTGGTAAAAAAACATTGGCCATGATCATCCAGTCATTCCAATTTAATGGAGAGCTCAATATACAAGATAATTATATGCAGATTATAGAAAACCTAGTCAAATGTATCTAAGTTCATTAATTTGTACAATTTCATATACTCTGAAAATGATTCTATTTAATTAAACAAAGCAATGTTTAAATATTAGTATAAAATTAAGCAGGTGACATTAATTTTGTCTAATATAAAATATCAATTAATTGTTAAGTATCTTCTGTATCCTCAGAGTAAGTTATCACTCTCTGCAGTCCTACAAATGTAGGGTTAAATTTTTATCTCACTATATGATGGAAATCTTGTGCTACAGTTTATGTAATGCTATAGTTCTAATAACCTGGTGTAGGCTCATATTACATTATCTAGATTTTCAAAATGTATCCCAGTTTGTTATCAAATATCATGATAAATGTTTGTGTTGTGAAAGCATTCTAATGCTATTCCACAGACAGAATACAGTAGAGTATAGAATCCTCTAAAAAATCATTCCTCAGTTAACAACGAGGGACGTACATAGAACTGAAAATTTACTTTTTTATGGTTCTGTACTCTTTTGTGCATAAAATCTACTTCTCTCTCTTACTATTGTTGAGCTTGGAAAAGAATGAATCATGGTAGAAGAAATTTATAACTAAAAACTTTTTGAATACATCCTTAGAAAACCATAGAATTTGTAAACATAGGGATAGGATATAGTACAATGCAATGCACATTCAATTACATCACTTCTCGAAGTGTAATGTACAAAGGAATAAACTGAAAATAAAGTTAAAATGCAGATTCTGATTTATTACTCTTGTATGAAATTCCTCATTTATAGCAAGTTTCCAGGTAATCAAACATTGATTTTTAAGGCTACTCTTTTAAATATTGTTTTTAGCACATGTGTTATTTTTTGAAAGATAGAATTTTCAGAATTGCAATTTTTAAAGTGAAATATAAATTTCTTGAAAGTAAAACAATTTTGTGTTTTTATGCTTCTTTAACCTTGCCTTGGAAGTATTCAATACATATCCTTATTAGTGGTAATATGGGCTTATTTATATAAATTGCTTTAACTTCTAAGTTTATAAATCCTTTACTAATTGCTGCATTTCAATCTTCAGTTTTTCTGTGAGTGATAAAATATATATCTTACATTGAGACTAAAAATTTTTTTGAATCCTGGCTTTACCACCTTTGGGTTGTGTAACTTTGATAAAGTGGTCCAACTTCTTTGTACTTTTCAGATAAAGTAAAATAAAAATTGTGTCTATCAAAGGCTGTTTGAGGAAGAAGAAATATTTGGTACATGTTTAAAAGCATGCCTAGCATTTTAAGATCTCAGTGAATACTATTTATTATGATTCCTCTTTTTATCTTTTATGTAGCACTCATATATGTGTGTATATGATATATACATATAGATATTTGAAGCTATCTCTCTAGTAGTTAAAAAATTTTAAAAGTAGTTTAAAAAATTTATAATCTCTATTATATGTTAAATCTGGTATATGAATCTATAATAATTTCTATAACTTACCATGATCAAAAAACTTTCATCTGTCTACTCTTGTTTAAGAATATGTAATTCTTTATTTTTATTTATTTATTTATTTATTTTTTATGTGCGGGTGCCGGGAGTCGAACTGAGGACCTTGTGCTTGCCAGGCAGGTGCTTATGCCACTGAGCTATATCACCAGCCCATGTAATACTTTTAAAAACACAACAAAATGTAATGCTTAAGCAATAATTCAGTATTTGCCATACTATTCATGAACAGTGGTGTTAACATTTCATTTTCCCTAATATCAGCAGAACATATCCATGAGTTACACTTTTTATTTAGCTGGACAGCATGTACTGCTCTAACCAATAAAGTATAGCTTACTCATGATTAATTTTATATATAGTACACCACTTATTTCTTTACTTTCCTGATTCTTTATATAATTGTAACTGTTAGATTTTATATAAATAATGTTACTATTATATTAATCCTATAAAGAAAAATAGGAGTATAAAGCTGTTTGAAATTTAAAAAGGAAAGACATGGGAAAAATTTCTAAGTTTCCTTTGTTCTTTTGTCTTAAAATATGTATTTAAGGGAACAATGAAACACATTAGTACATGGAAAATTTTAGAATTCTTCACAAACATAGAGAATTTATGTAATTCAAGTTTGGAATGTATCATGTCTGTTCAACCAAAGTATTTATCCTTCTGAAACATATTGTCATTCACTCAAGAAATAATTTTTTAGCAACTATTACATTCTACAAACTAAATGTGAAACAACTCATAGAAATGAAAAGAATTAATAACTGCTAAGTAAAGAATGCTGAGACTACAATGTATTTGTACATCTCTTAAACTAGGCTTTACAGAAAAACCAAATGTAGACAGCATTTCTATTAAGTGAAAAAAGTGTAAAACTCTCTGTATATTTTATTTTAGTGTAAAATATAAAGGAAATATGTTTCTTTTATTGATTAAATTTAAAAACTTGGTACCTACATGTTGTAGTCAGGGTTTGCAAGGGAAACAATACAATACAGGACACGTAACTTATAGAGTTATTTTGTAATAGTCACCCGAAGAGTCATATACAAAAGAGTGCAGAAAATCTGTCCACACACTAAAGATCCAAAGAACCCAGCTGAGGGCCTGGATTCTACAGCAATGTCCTGCATGAGTCCAGCTGAAGACCTAGAGCCCATGACCATGCCCTCATTAGTCCAGCTGAAGGCCTAGGGCCCACAACAATGTCTCATGCAAGTATATTTCACGGATCTGCACCGGGAAGGCCCAAAGGTCAGTGGTGGAAGCTAGAAAGTCTGCACCAGCGGGATGAAGGATCTGTGCCAGCAGGCTGAGGGATCTACCCCGGAGCCAGGAAGCGACGCTCAGAGTAAGAACCGGAGCTCCCCTGAAAGTCACCACAGCCATCCTCAGCGACAACGAGGTCCCGAGCTCCTCCGAGGATGAGAACAGCCAAGTTCCTATCAGGAAAGCCAGCGTGACAAGCTCCTCGAGGAAAACGACAGCACCAACTCTTCCTCTCCAGTTCTCCTTTTTATGTTGTTGGCAACAGTCCTCAGGTGGGCCCTCCACACCCAGCACCACACTGATTCAGTTCAGCTGGGTGTTACAAATTGACCACCAGTTGTCAATCCACCACACTACATCAGTTTGCTGTAAAACCAATTGGTAATGAATTTATATGTACCCCTTATAAGCAAATGAAGTAAAACAAATATAGGCACCTACTGCTGTGCATCAGATCATGACCAAGTAAAGGTAATTTTTTTTACTTTAAAGTGGTTAAAATTATAGTGATTGATGTGCGGTA
The DNA here is from genome assembly GCA_028451465.1 of Erethizon dorsatum. NCBI lineage: Eukaryota > Metazoa > Chordata > Mammalia > Rodentia > Erethizontidae > Erethizon > Erethizon dorsatum. The sequence continues at coordinate 73,938,071 of CM051836.1, read as the reverse complement.
ATTATTATTTTCCATGATCAAAGTTATGTTTAGTAGTGTTTAACATTTATTGGGTGTTCGGGTTATTTCAGACTTTTTTTTGATTATTTATTGAACTTTTCCCCCCAAACAGCCCAGAGAAATTATTTAATTTATTATTATTATTTTTTTTTTGTGGGTACCAGGGGGTTGACCTCAGGACCTCGCGCGCCGGCAGGCACCCGTGCTGCTGAGCGATATCACCGGCCCCTTTTTCGTATGTGGGTTGCGGAAGTCGAACTCGGGCCCTCGCGCTTGCCGGGCAGGCGCTCAAGCCACTGAGCCATCTCACCGGCCCTATTATTTCTTATTAAATACAATTTTATTATGGGCTCAAATGATAAGAAATATACATACTTGTATTTATCGTTTTGCCTATAAATCATATGATAGTGGTAAGGCTATAGTAAGTATGTCCCTTTCCTATTTTCTAAAGTTTATTAGGGGAGGTTTCTTTGGCATTGTTCTAAAATGCTAGATGAAAACAGCTGTCATTTCGCTCTACACTTCCCTCTGTAGAACTGGAAAGGGGAAACTTAAGGTCCTGCTCCCTCAGAGTTAACCAATTGCTCTCAGAAGGTGACTACCCCTGGTGTAGAAAATGGTACCTAGGTTAGATAGTTTTCTCTGTAGAGGTCCTAGCATGGTTCCATGCCACTTGATGCAAGAGTGAGTGAATATAAGATGGGGTAGTGAGCAGGTGGGCTTTCATTTGAAAATTTCTGAATCTGAGATGTTACTTGGATGCATAAGATGGTAATGCTCTATTATTTCCATCAGTGGTGAGATGTTGGGTAAAGCTTCCTGTAAGTAATGAGTTCAGCTTCAGATCATGAAATCCTAATTGTTTTGGACTGTAGAAATATATCCTATGTTGGTGATGGTTCTGCCAACATGGTTTCCAAGGAAATCCTTGGATGTGAGTCTAAGGACTTCAAATTGATTCTAACTGACTCTAATATTTTAGTGGATTATAAAGAATGCCAGTTGCAATAATTATATTTCATCAATTTCATTTTTAACCAAAGTGGCACTTAGGTCAAAATGTTGCTTCTTCCTTACTACATGGACATTTTCCCACAGGAATAATGGTTAGTGATCTGCACATTAATTGCAGACCCATGTGTAGTATTTCCTGAGTTAGCATGTGGGGAAACCTTCAATTATTTAAGGTTGCTTAGCATTTCCACTTCCTCTGAAGATCATAAAAAATTAGAAAATATTATTTTTCAGATTTGGTTTGCTGCATAGAAGATCACATAATTTAAATACTTCTAATCAATTCAGAAAATCATCTATTTCCGATTATACTTGTAAATACATTTTTCCAAAATGATGTTAGTAAAACTTTCAAAGATAACTATACAGACAATTACTTATGTAGTATTCATGTAAAGTAATACATGAAGGCTGTGAAGTCACGGTAAGTAGGAATCAAGTAATAAGTACTCAGCCAACTACAATACTCTCTCTTAAAACAAGATTATATACCCGGTATTTCCACTTTTCCTTGCACATGTTGGTGCAGGTTAATAATGTTCAAAGATAAAAATCTTTTATAGTTATACCCATGTTACATTTTACAATACCTCATTCTTATAACAAAATGCCACATAAACATTGGGAATTAAATTATTCTGTCACTTTAAATTTTTTAAATATTCTTTAGTAGAAATCTAGCAAACATAAAGTATATTAATTGTCAGTGTAAAACAAGGTGATCTTGGTAGACATCCATACAACTACATTAATTTTTGTTGCATATTGTTATTAGGAAAAAATATATATTTAAGCTTCAACTGACAGGTAGAATTATAATAAGAGTGTCATTCAAAATTATATGTAGAGGGCCGGTGAGATGGCTCAGTGGCTTAAGCGCCTGGCCGGCAAGCACGAGGGCCCGAGTTTGACTCCCGCAACCCACATATGAAAAAGAGGCCGGGGATATCGCTCAGCGGCACGGGCGCCTGCTGGCGCGCGAGGTCCTGAGGTTGACCCCCCGGTACCCACACACACAAAAAAATTATATGTAGAGAATTTAATGTTATTTGAAAGTGAATACTGAGATATTAACAAAAATCCACATGAGCTAAGTTGTCAGAATAATGGACCTTGTTATACTGATTATATATTATGTTAGCCTACATAATTATAAGATTATGATTATACTAGAAACTTGAAGATTCTACTAAAAACTTGACTATTTTCTTTTGATACTTCTTTAAATTTTTCATCTCTCGCTTAAGCGCCTGCCTGGCAAGCGCGAGGGCCCGAGTTCGACTCCTGGAACCCACATACGAAAAAGGGACCGGCGATATCGCTCAGCGGCACGGGCGCCTGCTGTTGCGCGAGGTCCTGAGGTCGACCCCCGGTATCCACAAAAAAAAAAAAAAAAAAAAAAATTTTCATCTCTCTGCTTACATTATACATTTGTTCTTGTTAAGTGTTTCCTTTTTCACTTAAGCCTTTAGCATATCAATAATTTTTTAAGTTCTTGGTTTGATAATTCCAACATTCCTGCTTCATTTAGATTTGATTTTGATGTTCTTCTTATTTTTGTCTTTTTGTGTGCCTTGTAATTTTTGTTGAAAGGTGAATATGGTCAACATTAATAGACCTTCAGTAATATAATGATAGGGTGTGAAGAGGGAAAGTGTTCTATGGATCTGAAATTAGGTACCATCCTTTTTTGCCCTTGGACTACAGACTTCATAGCTTCGTCTCAATCCCCCTAGCACCCGCATCTTTAGGTGCATCAGGCTGGTTACAGTGGGTTGTGGTTGGTTACTTCATTTCTCCTAGGTAATTTAGGCTCTGATAAAGACCCATTATGTTGGTCCTAGTAAAATGCTTTCACTGACACCAGGCCTTGTTATGGATAACATGCTCCTGGCACTTTAAAAACTCACATCCTCTCTCACTGTTGGAAGTAGAGATTTGTCCTTAAGACAAACCTCATAAAGTTTGGGGACCTCTTTGATTCAATCCTGCAGAGTGTTAATTGTCAGACTTTCTTATTCTGAGCTTCTAGCAGTTCAGTTTTTTCTGACCAGGGAATAATTTCTAGGAATGTTTCTGCTCATGAATCTTTGCTTCGATAAGTTCTGATAACTCCCTGGTTTCTCTCCAATTCTGGGGGTAGCAGTTTTCTCTATGACCTCATTTCTTTGATGGATCTAAGAAGAGATGTTAATTTTTCAGTTTATTCAGTTTTTTTTTTTTGTAACGATGGAATAATGACCTCCAAGGTACTCACATGACTGCTGAATTGACTTTGCTCAAAGAGAAATTACACTCACATGTTAGACAAGGAAGACTTTAGTCAAGACCACTGGAAAAAGGGAGAGAGACTAAATTCTACTGACTCTAGTGGCAGACCTATTTTTAAACACTAGAAACACTGAAGAAGCTAATAGGAAAGTACTGGAGGGCATTGTGGGGAACATGATCATTATGCTCAGTGCATCTGTGTTCACAATCATAGCTTGTTTAAGTTTGGCCCCTGTCTTCCAACAGAGAATGGAACAAAGGGACACTTTTACTTCGATGATTATATTTGAAAGGGTTGAATACCAGGTCCTCAAGAAAAGCATTTCTGCATCATAAATAGTATATATTTCAAAGGAGCAGAGAAAGAATTTACAACTGTTGAGTTTTCAAAGTGCTCTAATGCAAGGGAGAACAGGAAGCAGCCTGTATAAAATGTAAACTGAGGAAAACCATAATGCTGTCTTGGACACTCTCAAATCAATTATCTAGGGTTAAGAAAATACAGTTAATACAGCCAGATCAGGTAGGAAGTCAATAATTCCTATTTGTTAAAAGCTGCACATTATAGACAGGCACCCTGAAGTTTCAATTCATCTGTACTGTCTACTAAATATAATTATGTAACTTCTCAAAACCCATTATCCTCTTTGTTATTAAGATTAAAATAAATGAAAAAAGTAACATTTTATCAATTTTATTCATTTTTGTAGTCCGAGCTATAACAAAAATTAAGCAGCATTGAACTCCTTTAGCAATATACCAGGACACTAAAATGTTCTCTTCACAGTAGCTTGTTACTACTGAGGGTGCTAATCCATTTTATACTTTTGTATGTTCCTTTCTAATCATATTAGAGTTCCTTTTTATATTGCAGTTGCTCAATGTAATTTTAAAAGCATTTATAACAATTGGATTAATAATAATGCATTATAAGATAATAGCAGATGATATGTATAAAGTAGGGTCTATGAATTGAGCATCTATTTCATATTAATAACATTTATAATCGCTATTTAGAGAGAAAAATAAAATCACCATGAGATAAAAAAGAGCCATAGATTTCATTTTGTTATACCACTGGAATTTTAAAGTATAAATTGTACAATAGTACTTAAGCTATATACCTGTAATTTTGAATGCTGATGTTACCAAAATTGAATGCTAACCATCATACTTACTGATAGGTGATCATTTTAGTGCAGCCTTAGGTTTTCTTAAATATACCTTCTACCAGGCCAGTGAGACAGCTCAGCGGCATAAGCACCTGCCTAGCAAGCTCAATGTCCTGAGTTTGACTCGCGGTACCCACATATGAAAAGAGGGCCAGTGATATCACTCAGCGGCACAGGCACCTACTGGTGAGCGAGGTCCCGAGGTCGACCCCTGGCACCCACAAAAAAAAGTATACATATATATACCTTCTACCATCATTGATGTAGATAACCATTAATATTGTTACTGACATTTAGATACACATTTTTGCAGCATGTATAGACTTAAACATTATTCATTTGCATAATAGTATCATCTGAAAGCATATTGCTAGAGGGAGTGTGAAATGAAACAACTTTCTAAAATAATTCCTGAATAGTATCTTACATAATTTCATCCTATTTTACTTACAAGTTATATAAACTTTATTAGTATTTTTGATGTGTACCCAGTTTGTTCAAAATTAATCATGCATAAAACAGAAATTGCTAATTACATTTTACCATCACAGATTTTTATCTGAGATCACTTTCTCTTTGACTTACATTTATACTTCCTTAACCAATATATTAGATGTTCTCTTTATATTAAATTTCTGTGATTTTGTTGTTCTGGTTGTTTTTGTTTCCATTACAATGTAGTTTCCTATGAATAAATTTTTTCTCAAAAATTTTACTGAGCACAATAAAAACATTATTCTAAACTTTTCTAGATTTCCCTGTTGTTATTACCCAGTTAATTTGCTATTTGAATGCTATTTGTGCAAGTAATCTGTTGTTTTTGCTGATTTTCCAGTTCTATTTTAAGATGTTCTTTTTTGAAGTTCAGTATTTTCATGTTGAAGTGTTAGGTTTAGGTTTTGTTGAGAATGTTTTCAGATTCCTGGATGTAAGTATTAGAGTAAAATTCTAGAAAATTGATAGCCTTTCGATAAGTGAAAATTCTTCATTTTTAGATTCCATAATCTCTTTCAGAAAATCCTGTTATGAAGGTCATTTTATAATGAAGCAAGTTGTATTATGTTCATGAACCTACTCCTTAAAATGATTGTAACCAAATGTTGTGACACACTCCTCTAATCCCAGCACTTGTGAGGCTGAGGCAGGAGGATTGCTGCAAGTTCAAGGCCAGCCTAGGCTACAAAGTGAGTCCAAGTCCAACCTGAACTACACAGTGAAACCCTATTTTAAAAAGAAAAACAAAACAAAACAAAACTGTATGTACTATAAACATGTACCAAAAATAAAAAATCCTATTAAAACTATTGTAGTTCATGCCATCCTGGTTTCCATATCTTCTATTATAAATGCTCTTTTCAACTCTAATGAAATTTAATTTTTATTTTTATGAGTACATGTTTAAAGTACATAATTATTACATTGATCATGTGAAGTTGGAAGATGTATATAACACATTGTAATTTTTCTATGTCTTTCCTCCCTTTCTTCCCCCTTCTGTCCATCTCTTGGTCACTTTCCCATTTGAAAAAATGTGTCTCCTGTTTCATATTATCTATGTTATATTTTGCTTTTTAATTAACTTATATTTTGGATTTCCTGAATAAGAGAAAGCATGTAATATTAAAGCTTATATATCTGATTTATTTCACTTAATATTATGATCCGAAGTTTGTATTCATTTCCCTACAAAAGTCTCAGACATGTCTTTATATAATAGTATTGTATGTATATAAATAGCACCTTTTCTTTATTCATTCATCTGTTGATGTACATAGGCCATTTCCAAGATTTAGCTATTATGAGTTGTGCTGCTATAAATATGAGTATGCATATATTACTGTAATATGATGCTGTTAATTCTTCCAAGAAGATAGGTAGAAGGGGAATACTTGATGGAATGGAATTTATAATTTTTTTGAGGAATCTCCATACTTATGTCCATAGTGACTATACTAGTTCACATTCCTAGCTACAATGTAGAAAGGTTCATTTTCTCAACCTGCAACCTTGCTAATATTTATTTTTATATGATTTCTGGAATTGAAAGGAATCTCAGTGTTGTTTTTATTTTTGTTTCTCTAATGCCCATCAATCTTGTATACATTTTTAATTGATTTATAGGCCAGTTGTACTGCTTCTGCCTTATCACTTCGTTGGTTGTTTCTTTTGGTGTTCAGAAGGTTTTTAATACAATATAATACCATTTGTAGATTCTTCACATAATTTCTTATGCAACTGATGTTCTGTTTAGCAAGTCCTTTCCTATATCTGTATGAGTTTTACCTATTTTACTTCCACTGAATTAAGTGTTTATGTTTTAATATATAGATCTTTGGTCCATTTTTATTTTAGTTTAGTAACCGTGATATGGGCATTCATGTGGCTGAACAGTTGTCCTAGTTCAAATTGCAAAAGAATTCATCATTACTCCAGCATATGTTTTTGACCTCTTTGCTAGAGTTCAGGTTGTTGAATGTGCCTGGGGTCATTTCTGCACCCTCTATTCTGTTCTGTGTATTCACATGTCTGTTTTTATGCCAGTAGTCTGCTGTTTTTAGCTCTGTAGCTTTGTAGTGTAACTTGAAGTACAGAATTGTGATGCCTCCTGCTTCACTGGTTCACTCTTGTTGTGCAGGATTGCTTTTGCTATACTGGTTTTCTTTCTTCATATAAATTTTGGACTTATTTTGTCTAGTTCTTTGAGGAATGGTTTTGGAATTTTTGACTGGGATTGCATTAAATTGTTACATCAGTCTTGGTAGTATGGCCATTTTGACAATATTGGTTCTGCCAATCCCAAAACAGGGGATATCTTTCCATTTTTCCAATGCCTCTTTAATCTCCTTTAGAGAGTACTGTAGTTTTCATTGTGGAGCGCTTTCACTACCTTAGGTAGGTTAATTCCTAAGTGTGTAATTATTCTTGAAGTTATGCAAATGGTATTATTCCCTTAATTTCTTTTTCAGTGAGTTCATTATTGGCACACAGTAATGTTCTTGATTTTTTTTTTTTATGTTCATTTAGTATCTGCTACACTACTGACTTTGGCTATCAGTTCTAGGAGACTTTTCATGAAATTTTCATGAAAGTCTTTTATGTAAAGGATAATGCCATTTGCAAATAATAATAAATTGATTTCTTCTTTTTTATAGGTATCTATTTTTATTTCTTTCTTTTGCCTTAACGTGCTGCCTAATATTTTGAATACTATGGAACTTCCATAGTGATATTGGCTACCTTTCACTTGTTTCTGATTTTGAGGAAAAACCTCTAATTTATTCACAATTGCCATTTAACTTTTCTGATTTCCAGTTTTTTGTCATAAATGACTTTTATCAGATTGAGAGAACAAACTTCTATACCTACTTTCTTTAGGGTTTTCATACTGAATGGGTGTTGGACTTGTGAAAGGCTTTTTCTGTATCTATTGAGACAATCATATAATACTTGTCCTCACTTCCATGGCTCATTTCTTGAACATCTTTGGATCCCTGAGGTGAAGACTATTTGGTCATGATATGTGATTTTTTGATGATTGGTTATACTTTGTTTACAAGTACAGTATATTGTTGAGTATTTTTCTGTATTTTCATTAAATATATTAGCCTATAGTGTTATATTTCACTTGAGTCTTTGGTTATTCTAGGTCCAGCAATGACTTTGAAGTGCCCTTTCCCTTTCATTTTTGCTAAAATATTTGAGTAATATTGGCATTAAATATTCCTTTAAGTTCCTATAGAATTCAGAGGTGAGTCCATTGGGTCTTGCGAATTATTTAGTTGTTTAGTTTACCTTTATTCCTCAATTTCATTTCCTGTAATTGGATTGCTTAGGGCTTTGATATCTTCATGGTTCAGTTTAGGTAATTTATGTGTAGCTACGAATCTATCCATTTATTTATGGATTCTCGAAAACATTGGAGCACAGGTGTTTATAGTAGTTACTAATTATCTGGATTTCAGCATTGTCATGTGTGTTTTCATCTCTTTCATTTCTAAGTGTATCAATGTATGTTTTTTTCTTTTATGTTGGGGGACTTTTTGCTAAGGGTTGTTTATTTTTTATTCTCTTAATAAGCTACTTCTTCAATTCATTGAAGCTTTGACTTTTTACTCTTAATTGAATTACTTTGTTGTCTGATTTTTATACCTTCCTTTCTCTTAGCAGCTATGCATTTAGGTTGCTCTTATTTTTCTAGAGCCTTGAAATACATAATTAGATTATATATTGGAGTTCACCCTGTTTTTCTAATGTGGGCATTCACAGAGATAAACTTCTCTCTTAAAGCTGTTTTCTTGTGTCCCATATATTCTGATATGCTGTACTAATGTAATTGTTTTATTCTAGTAATTGTCTTATTTATTCCTTAATTTCTTCTGTGAATCATTGATTATTCAAGGGTATATTGTTTAATCTCCATAATTTTACATAATTTCTGCGGTATCTTTTACCATTGATTCCTAGTTTGGTTGCACTATGATCTGAGAATATGCGTGTGATAATTTTGACTCTTTCATTCTTTTTTTTTTTTGTGGGTACCAGGGGTCAACCTCAGGACCTCGCACACCAGCAGGCGCCCATGCCGCTGAGCGATATCACCGGCCCTTTTTTCATATGTGGGATCCGGAAGTCGAACTCGGGCCCTCACGCTTGCCAGACAGGCGCTTACGCCACTGAACCATCTTACCGGCATGACTCTTTCATTCTTATTTAAGCGTGCTTTATAGGCTATAATGTAATCTATTCTGAAAAAAGTTCCATACATTACTAAGAAGAATGTGTTCTGTTGTTGGGTAGAACACTGTAGATATCTGTTAAATTCATTAGTTTGATGGTGTGGTTCAACGCTGATATTTCTTTTTTCCTCATTGATCTGTCTACTTCTGATAGGGGTTTACTGAAGCCCTGCACTATAAGTGCGTTGATGTTTATCTGATATTTTATGTGCAATGTTGTTTGTTTTATGAAGTTAAGTGTGCCTGTGTTTGGTTCATGTATATTTATAATTGTTATCTCTCCCTATCTAATTGTTCTCTTAGCCAATATATATGACCTTTTTGTACCTTCTGATCAGTTTTGTCTTGAAGTCCACTTTATCTGAAAATATGATATCTATTTCTGCTTTTTTTATGGTTCTGTTGCATGGAAGATAGTTTTCCTTTCTTGGATTTTTAAATTTATTTTTCGATTCTTGTATTTCTTCTATATATCATATCCTTATGTTTTTTCATTAAATCTGCCAATCTGCATTTTTTGATTAAGGAAATGACACCACTCATGCTGAGTTATTACTGAATGATTTTTACTTACTCCTATTGTTACATTACTTCCCTGCTGAAGATTTCCTTTTTTCCTTTCTGTTTAACTGCTCATTCATTATATTAGACTCTTCGATATTAGTGCCTTTATGGTCTCTTTCTAGAGTATCTTTGAGAATTTTTTGGAGGGCTTGTTTGGTGGTCATGAATTCTTTAACTTATTCTTTGTCATGATAAATCTTATTTATCCATCAATTTTGAAAGATACTTTTGCAGGTTATCTCAGTCTGGGGTGGATGCTTTTTTCTTTTAGAGTTTGAAACACTTCACTCCAAGCTGTCCTGGGATTTAAGGTTTATGTTGAGAAGTTTGCTACAGTTCTAATGAGTATTTTTATAAGTGACTTGTTGCTTTTTTCTAATGGCTTTTAAAAAATTCTCTCCTTGTGTTGAACTTCTGGGCTTTTGATTATATGCTTCCTGCAGTAGTTCTTTATGAATCATGGGTATTTGGTGTTCTGTATGCCTCACTTATCTATATTTTAAACACATTGCCCATACTTGTTAAGTTTTTAGTTATGATTTCTGTAAGTAGGTATATTTTATGCCATTTGTGATGTCTTCTGATTTTTCAGTAATTCCAGTTAAAGTTAGTCTTCTTTGTGTCACTGAGCAGTTGTTGAATCCATTGGACATGTTTTCTTATTGGTTTTAAAGTTTCTTTGAGTATATAGTAACCTATACCAGCCTTATCTTCTAGCTCTGATTCTCTATCCTCACACTGGTCACTTCATTGTCCATGTTTGCAAAAGAAGTTTGCCTTCCGGATTTCTATTTGGTACCTTTTCATGGACTTGAATTATTTGCTAAACTCATCATTCATGTTTTGTATCATTTTCTTTAGTGTCATCTCTAATCTCACTGATCATTTTGTCTATTAATCTCATTATCTCTTAAATTATATCATCTTTGAGCTCACTGAGTTCTTTATTGATTTTCTTGTATTCTCTTCTTTGGTTTTATATAATTCATCTGTTTGGCTATTTACAGTAATACCTTAGTTCACGAAAGTTTCTATTTGCAAGCAATTTAGTTCAAAAACAAAAGTGCTTAGCAAAATTTTGCTTCTTTTCACAAACTCCTTATCAGATGACAAACACAACAACAGCTATCTTTCCCACACAAACACAAATGCAGCCATCTTCCCCAAAATCATAAAACAAATTAAGTTCATGAATTGAGGTACTATTTTTGTCCCAATAGAAAGATTTGGGATAGTTGGAAATTTGGGTGTTGGACACTTGGTATTTTTTAGAGGCATTCTGTTCCATAGTCTTCTTATGTTTTAATTTTGGTGAGGTTCGCAGATTGATAATAGTGACATTACTTGTGGCTAGTATAGAAATCTCCTTAGTTTCTGCTTTTCTGTGATGCACTCTGGGCATGGCTAACTATGGGCTTTTTCTTCTGACCCAATATAGAACCTCCCCCATTACTTTGGGGTATGGAAGGCACAGTATAAGTAGTCCATTTCCAAGTTCTTTGGAAATGAACTGCAGTATTTTTGTTTGTTTGTTTGTTTTGTTTTTGATGTTGTTATTTGATTTTTGAGACAGTGTCTCAGTATGTAGTTCAGGCTGGGCTTGAACTCACTGTGTAGGCCAGGCTGGCTTCACACTTATAATGATTGTCCCCAGCTCATCCTTGCAAATGCTGGGAATATGATTGTGTGCCAACATGGCCAGCTAGACTGCAGTATTGTGGATAACACAAAGACTAAGCAGATATTGACATATAGTAAAAACCAGTTTAAAGATAATAACACCCTGGGAATGGCAACAAAACTCTACCACTGTACTCTCCTAAGAATATGAAAGAAATCTGTAATTATGAAAGAGACTCAAAGACAGAGAAAATATTGACCTACAGTTGATATCTCCCAAATACAACAACAATATCACACTTAAAAATAGAAAAAATGTAATTAAAGATAGCATAGTGTTAAATATCTAAAAGTTAATGATGCTTATCTGTAATACTAGTAAAGATAGAAGTAGTTGCAAACAGGAGAATGAAAGAAGTAAAATTAGAAAAACAAAGTAAAAGATGTTAAGAAGGAAGAGAGTTAGGTAATATGAAGATGCTATTAAGAAGAAAAAGAAAATTAATCAAATTAGAAAAAAAGTAGCAGAAAAGAACAATCACGTAGACAAAGAGAAAGTAAATAAAAAATAATTTAAAAACCTAAAATCCCCTCAAAATGAAGAAAAAAAGAAGAAATGGGCCAAAGAAATTCTCCTGTGATTTTGGATGAATGCTTTCTTCCCTGAATCTACAGGCTTGGAATCCACCAGATATATGAGGGGCACAGTGAGTTATATTAAGGCCTATTTTGCTTCCACACTTACATTTTTGTTTGTGAGTGCTGAAAATTGCCCTATCTGGGTGGGCATCATCAGGAATGGTGTCCACTCAGGAGCTGTCTCTACTGAAGCTGCTCCTAGATTCTGTGTACCTCTGCATGCCTCAAGTCATGGCTTTCTCTGCCCTGCTGTACTGCCCATGGGTTGATGAGATGCCCTCCTTGCTCCAGAGGTCCTTCTGTCCAGAAACCCTAGGTTGTGGCAATCATTCATGCCAAAGAATATTCCTGAATACACTGGCAGATGGGGCAAACAGCCCACTGATCTCTGTAGTGGATGCAGAAAGTGGGATAACATGGTCAAGCATTTCCAGAGTGGTCAAGCATTTTCCCCTCAGAAAGCCAAACATAACCAGTCTGGCTTCTCAACTCAGAACGCAAGAGGCATGGACTTCTCTGCTTGAACTTAGACTTCTTAGTAGGTCTGCATGTAGTCTGTGCCATTTTCATGACTCTGAATATAATCAACATAAAATTCTGTTCTAACATAGCACAATTGGAAATTTATGAACAAATTATAAATAATTCAATATCCTTGAGATGAAAAAAAATTTATGCTATCTAATAGATGTTATCTAATAGATGTTATATATCCCAATGCTATTGAGAAGATTGCATCTCACAGAATATGCAAATTAGCATATAATTCTATTAATATTAATTTTGAATAAGACAAATGATTGAATTAACTGCACAAAAATATGACAGTGTCTACAGTCATACAACGTAGAAAAGTATTAAAATAGAGAATGTTTTTTATTTATTTATTTTATTTTTTTGGTACTGGGAATTGAACTCATGACCTCATGCTTGTCAGGCAGGTGTTATGCTGCTGAGCTATATCCCCAGCTAAAATACAGAATTTTATATCTTGAAAGTTCTACTACATTTTCTTTAAATTTCAATCTATTCTACAAAGAAGTACTTATTAAATAAGAGATATGATATATATGCAATGTAATTTTAAATATTTTTCTCTGTATGGTTCTCACAGAAGCAAGCTTTTGGTATTCACCAATAAACACTATTCAGAATGTTCAGAATCTACTTTGAGAAAAATATCTTTAATTCCTAGGAATACTAAGAATTCTGGTATAACTTTCACAAAATGAATAAAAAATAACTAGATGGAGCTGCATTCAGTGTGCATACCTTTAATTCCTATTACTCAGGCGACTCAGGCAAGGGGATAGCAAATTTAAGGTCACCATGGAAACTTTAGTGAAAGCTGTCTCAAAAAATGTATATAAAATAATATCTGGGGATATAGCTCAACGGTAGTGTGCTTTGTATTCCATTCTTAGTAACACACACAAAGAAATAATATACTATCAGAGTATATACATATTAACATTTGCATAAATCTGTTTTTTTTTTAATTTTTAAAAGTTGTCTGTTTAGCGAAGCTTTACTGTAAATAGTTTTCACTTGATAGTTTGAAGTAATGTTAATATTATAGGCAGCTAAGTTAGATAAGAATTAACGTACAATCAGAAAGGAAATAAGATCTCAAAACAAGTAAGCACAAAAAAATAATCAAAACTGTAACTAGAGTCATGTCATAAAATGGTCAGGACTCAAGATAGAGTTACAATGGGCAGGCCTGCATGCCTCTCCAAGGGATAAACAATAACTTAAAATGATACTGTAATTAACACCACTGCATCCAATAAGTCCAGGTAGGTATCAGTTGCTCAGGTTTGTGATCAGAACATCTGGACCAATCCTTTCCCAAAATGTTTCTTTTCTTTCCCTATACCCCACTTTGTGACTCATTTCCCTATTAGATCAATATTTGCTAAGCAGCTATACTTATAATCCAATAGGTTGATTATAGTTTGATCCACGTTGTACCCACATTGTGACTTTGCTGTGTAAGTTACCCCTAATGAAGGGTCTCAGTGGCAACCCAATATTAAGACCCCTCCTGCCTCTCAATAGCTATCTCTCAATAAAGCTTTTCTACTCTTGACCTCATTTGTCCCTTAAAATTCTTTCTTTGATGTTCTGGGGGGAGAAACTCTACAGATCTGACATCAAACAATTTGAGGGTTATATTTCTCCTATATCAGATTAGAGGTCCCAGCATGGTCAGTGAAAGGAGGTGAGAGTCTGCTTTTGTTGAAGGACTTCCCTGAAATATTTTGATGGGGTTCTGGATTGTGCCTCATTTAAGTAATCAAGAATTGTCATCTTTTGTTTGTCAGTTGCTTGTGTGTTTGTTTCTGTTTATTTGTTTTTAAAATTATTATAAATATAAGTTGAGAGCTTGGGAAGATTGTGGTGTGTTCATATGTAGGTATCTTTGAGGGATCATTTTTATTTTTACAGTCAAGGCCTTGTATTCCTCTTTTGTATATGCTGCATTTAGAATTAGTTCTACAGTAGTTGCTAAGGGATCTATAAAATTTACTTACATTTGTGTCTGAAGTTTTATATGGTTTGCCTTTTGTACTTCTTCATCTGAGAAGTGTGTAGTCATCTCATTTGCCCATTCTTGGATTCAGTCTTTAAATATGGGGGGTCTGATTTTTTCAATTATTTATATATGCTAGATAGTAGCCCTTTGTCTGAGAAACAGTTTGCAAAATTTTTTTCCTACACTGTAGGTTGTCTCTTCACTCTGTTGATGATTTATTTTGCTGTGTAAAAGCTTTTTAATGAAATGAAATCCCAGTTGTTGATTCTTTATATTTTCTGTGCAATCAAGGTTTTGTTCATGAAGTCTTTGTCTACTCCAATGTCTTCGAGTTCTACCTATTCTATCTTCCAGGAGACTTATTGTTTCTGTTTTAATGTTTAGATCTTTGATCCACTTTTATTTTAATATATAAACATAAATACATAAAAAATATTCAAAATCACTGGTCATTCAAGAGATGCAAAATAATACAGCACTGAGATTCCATCCTACTCCAGAAAGAATGGCTATTATCAAGAAATCAACCAATTAAAAATGCTGGCAGGGCTATTGGGAAAAAGGAACACTTCTCAATTGTTTGTGGGTGCACAGACTGGTGCAACAACTGGAAATCAGTGTGGAGATTCCTCAAAGAACTATGACTAGAGGTCCCATTTGATTCAGCTATTCCCCATCTTGGTATCTTCCCAAAGGAATTAAAAGCAACAAACCACAGCAGCATATGTGCTTCCATATAGCAGCACAGTTTATAATAGCTAAATCTTGAAAACAGCCCAAATGACCATAAATTGATGAATGGATAAAGAAGATGTGGCTTTTAAAAAATATAATGGAGTACTACTCAACCATAAAGAAGGATAAACTTGAGACATTTATAACTAAATGGATGGACCTTGAGACCATACTCTTCAGTGAAATAAATCAGACACACATGTAAATATACATTGTCTCTCTGGTGTAAGATACCAAAAGTGTAAATATTAACCAAAATGTATAATAGATATATTGAAATAGGAAGAAATTGTTCAAAAGGAAAAGAGAACTAGGGAATGGATGGGGGAAAGGAAGGAAGGAAAAAAATGAGAAAATAAGGACAAAATGGCAACAAAGCTTTGTAAATAAGAGGGGTTGAATGGAGGAGGAAATGGAAAAAAGAAGAAGTACCAAGATATATTATGTACAGGTACAAATTCCTATAATGAATGTGATTAATATATATAAATTGTACTAATAAATTTAAAATAGAAAAAAATTAATATGGCTGCTTGACTGTAAATTATTGCATTCTTTTTTAAGGAAAATTTATATTTGTATAAAATTTGTATGTTTTACAGCTGAAACCAGTTGTTTAGAAATTTATTTTTAATTAAGATTTGAAAATTATGTGAAAACCAGCCATGGGGGTGCACATCTGTTTTCTCAGGACTCAGAATGCTAAGGCCAGAGGGTTGCCAGGAGTGAACCCAGCCTGGGCTACATAAAGAGCTCAAGGTCAGCCTGAACTGCATAGCGAGAACTTGTCTCAAAAAAAAATGAAAATTACATGAATGAAGTTGGCCTAAGAACAGTATTAATTTCAAAATAATTTTAAATGAGGATATAAAAATTTATAAATGGGAATCTAAAGAAAATGATGCAAGTAAACTATTAAATTGTAAATAAATTTTGTAAAATATTCTGAGGGCAATAAGTATTGGGTTTTCTAAATTTAGCCTTGTGAATAGTTAGTACATTTTGTCTTGTCTTGTGGACTTAAAAGCATAAGTATATAAAATATCATATTCCATGGAATTAAAGTAATAAAATGTGACTATTAGATCAAGAAATTGGCCTAGCATTTCTTGCCCTGCATACATACTTTATTTTAAAAATGCTGTTTATACTACCAAAATTACTTTTAAGTAATTTAAATTATTTTATCATGCACAATTAAAATTCAGAAACTGAAAATTATGTGTTGGAAAATAAGTTCCTGGAAAATCAGATTTGAGGACAGAGATGATTGTACTGAAAACAAGCACATGCTCTCAGATCAAGACCTTTTATGGAGGTGGTGGAGAAACATTGGCAGAAAATGAAATTAGACTGCAGTGTAGTTTCATAAAGACCTGGCTGGTCCTACATGAAAACCATGTGCTGTTCAAAATGCTCCTCTTTTTACCAAGGTATCAGGCCTTTGTATATTTGTGATAAGCAGTCATAGGACTCAACAACTTACAAAAAAGGGCATCATGTGGGTAAGGCAGCTCATTTCAGTGGAGAACATCCTTGGAGAAGGTGGAATATTGAACTATGTCAATGAACAATTGAGGAAATTAATCATCCCATTTTTAAAAAGTGTTCCAGTTAGTAGAGCATCTTCCACACTGTCTTACATTATTTGCCATGTTCCTTCAGTGTGTTGAGTGCTTAACATGTTTACTTCATTCTGTCCTCAAGACATCTGAGTCTGTCTTTGAGGATCACAAAATTAATAAACTTGTACAAGCTACTAGGAAAAAAGTCATATAGCTAGAATATTTGTATTTCTAAGAACCGGCACAAGTGTTTTGCAACTTGTTTTTGCTTTTATCAATAAATTCAGAAAATAATTTTTTCATTAGATTGTAATATCTATTGCTTCTATGTGTAGGAATTGTTAGGAAGAAGAGAGGAAATAAAACAAAGGTATGAGGTCAACAGGACAGGTTTGTTTCAGAACAAGCCCAAGAGGGACCTCTTTCTCATTTCCAGCAGAAGGGTTCTTGTGGCACAGCTTTGAGGTCTTTTTTAGGGTTATGAAGGGATGAGATTGGGGAGTTCAGTGAAAGTGGGTTGTGACAATTTGCCAAGAACAGGGATTGAAAAAGCACAAGGAGTAATGGTTGCCCACAGACGAGGTGGGAAAGATCAGGGAGTGGTGGTTGCTATCAATAGCAGGGCTGGTAGTGATATGGGTCACTGGGATAGCAGGGCTGAGAGATCACCAAGTGCAGCTGTGCTGGAGCCGTTTACAGTGGTCTCTGTCAGGATGGTGACAATTGGTTTCCTTCAGAAATATGCTTATGAACTCAGGAAGCCAAAATATTTGTACAAAGCAGAAACACATCCATTATGTATATGCAAGAAAGCAACATATGTCAAAGTTTGTTCTGAAGCCTGGCATATTATGAGGCTATCTTAGCTACTTTTCTCATTGATGAGACAAAATACCCAACACCCAAATTTAGAGGAAGAAAAGTTTATTTAGCTCTCAGTTTGTAGAGATTTCAGTCCATAATCTGCTGGCTCCAAGGCCGATGGCATGGCAGACAGGCATCGCAGAGAAGAAACAGTTCATGACAGGTAGAAGGTAGCAAAACAACAAGGGATGACCACAGCTTTTTCTATTCCTTTTATTTTATCCAGGCTGCTTATGGTGTGTAGAACTTATGCCCTTAATCCTAGCGTCCTTGACCCTAGCACTGGACCATGAATCAATTCCAGCAGCACCCTCTCTAGATGCAGTCACCTCTGAAAACCCTCACTTATGACAATTTGCTTTGGGGGAACATCTAGACATAAGCCATAACATCCTGCCCCTGGCCCCCCAAAGATTCATGCATATCTCTTTATGTAAAAGTCACCTCTAATAGTTGCCAAAGTCCTAACAGTTTCAACACTGATGGAAAGTCTAAGTCCAAAGTCTCCTCTAAGATTTAAGGTAAACTCTTACCTGCAAGCCCCTGTACAAATGAAAAGAAAGTTAAATACTTACAACATTCAATGGCCCAAGGTTGACATTGCCATTTCAAAAGGTATAAACGGAGATAGCAAGGGATGGGAACAAAGCAAGTCTAAAACCCAGCAGAAAAACATTACATCCCACAGTCCCACTTCCAGCATCCCCAGAAATCTGAAAACTCCAAAGGGCTTTGGCAGCTCCACCCCTATGGCCCTGCTGGTGGTTGTAGCTCCTAAGGCTTCTTTCTGGGGCCAGCTCTACTCCCTCCTTGCAGTTTTTGCATTCTGCATACACCTAAAACCAGCATCATGTGGATGATGTCAAGGTCTGCCACCAACTGGAGTAGTAGCCAGACTTCCTTCTCTCTAGGTTGTAGGGGGTCACGTTACTAAGATTCAAATTCCAAGGAAAACTTCCCTTGGCTGCCACCATTCTGAACATGCTGCTGTGGGGCTCTCTTCTCAAAGCAGTCTCCCACCTTTGTAACTCTGAGGCTGTAGAAGCTGGGGTCCTGTTGGTTCTTGCGATGTCCTCAGGCCATTTTTCTGTTCTCTTTTTCTGAAATACTTGGCTTTTTCTCCTTAGTCTTTTCAGTGACCAATTTCTCCTCTGTTCCACCTTTGCAGGCTGCAGTTTTACTGGAGCTTCTTTTCTGGCCAAATTCACATTTTACATCATTCTGCTGGGCTCTTTCCTCTTGATTCTCAACATAAATCTGGCAAAAATCTTTCAACAGTAGCCATGACTGCCTTCAACATTATACTGCCTTGGAATTTCCTCTGCAAGATTGATTAATTAGTCCTCTGTCCTTAATCTTGGTATTAGGTGAAGTCTCTGGACATGAGAAAAATGCAGACAAACTTTCTGCCAACGTATAACACACATGTTCTTGAGTCCAACAGCCTGTGCAGTCCTTCTTTCCAGCAGAAACCTCCTAAGCCAGGTCTTTATAGGCAGGATTTCTATCAGCTTTCTGGTCTTCTGAGCTCTGATTAGAATCTCCCATCACGTACAGGTTAAAGCATTTCCAGCTCTCCTTTTTTTTTTTTTAATGGGGGTACCAGGAGTCGAACTAAGGACCTCACACTTGCCAGGAAGGCGCTTATGCTGCTGAGCTATCTCAGTGGTCCTCCAGCTCTACTTTTAAAACCAACATCTCCAAACCTTTCCTAACTCTTCCCTTTCCCACAAGCCAGCTCCAAAGGCTCCTAAACCACATGGCCAGGTACAGTCACAACAATGACCCCACATCTCTGGCACCAAATTCTGTCTTGGTTACTTTTCTTGTTGCTGAGACAAAATACCTGACACCCAAAGTTAAAGGAGGAAAGGTTTATTTAGCCCACAGTTTTAGAGGTTTCAGTCCATAATCAGCTCTCTCCAAGGTAGTTAGAATGGCAGATGGCCATTGCACAGGAGAAACTGTTCATGGCGGGCAGAAGGTAGCAAAGCAACAAGAGATGCCACAACTCTTTCTATGCCTTATATCTTATCCAGGCTACTTAGGTCATGTAGCATTCATGCCCTTAATTCTAGTGACCCTGATCCTAGGATTGCACCATTAATCTATTCCAGCATCACCTACTTTAGATCCAGTCACCTCTAAAAACCCCACCTATGATTGTATGAAGATTATGGGAACAACTAAGGGAAACATAACAGAGGGTCTTCAGGCAAAAAGAAAAGAAAAGAAATGAAAGGAAATGAAATGAAAGAAAATAAATAAAAAGACAAAAGAGCATAAAAAGACAAAAGAGCATATCTCTGTTTTCCAATTCATGTATTTTTTTCCCAAGTGTGCATGTACATTCTCATTGCTGCATACCAAATCAGCCCATCTTCTACAACTTATTCCTGTCATTTTAACGATCTTCCACAGGAGTTGGAACTGTTCTTTAATGTATAATTCAGATATTGAACTTCTATGTTTACTCTTAACATGTGTATCTATTTCTGTACATGTTTATTTTGAAAAACATTACATGGCTGCATATTTTTAGTATCTTCTTACCTTATTAAATCTGTGCATAATTTTTCTAAATGATTGTTCTACAAAATCTGTTAATGAAAATGCATTTCTTTATTGATGTTACATCATTAATGTGAACTGAACTTTAAACATTTTTTATTTTCTTTCAATAGATATAATGTTTCAATAGATATCTATAAAATTTTTGGTCCAAATCAAGGAATATTTGGTACTATAGATGTTACATTATTAGGGAAATCTTACACATTAGATTTGAATCCCAGGCCTGAATTTGACTAAGTCACTGCAGCTTATTTAACACCCTCTAAAGTAAAGAAGCAGTTATATCATTTTCTTTCTGATTTCACACTTTTTCTTCAAAATAAAAAAGGATTTTAAAGGAATAAGGAGATTATAAATTACTTGAAGATAACTAATAGAATTATTATTACAACTATTAACTTCTTTAAAATATTTTTGTGATTTATTTATCATCTTTTTTAAATAAATATTGACTAGGTCACATCAGCTAAAACTACCTAAAATCACATTGCTTCTACACTGTCTACATGAGTTTGTACTGCCCAGCATTGTTCAGTCACTGTCACTCACCCCATGCTGGCTTATATACAAGTTTGCCATATATGGTTACATGTTTATTCTCTATGAGCCTTTGTGTTTAAAACTTCTGCTTTAGATTTCATAACTGTACCCAGTTATAACTTAGATTCCAGAAACTATATGCTTACCTAATACTATGCATGATCCTTACAAAACATAATGTCAAAGACAACAATTAAAATTTTTGCATTTGATTTTTATACTGAGATGGTATGCCTTAAATCTTCAATATTCATTATAAATGCAAACATCAGTAATGGATATATTTCAATATTTTTGTTATTCCTAAAATGTTTTCAAAGAACTTTCTGAAGTATTTACAGGAAAAAGAAATAGTTAACATATGATCATTTAAAATGCTTCCTTTAATCTTCAGAATTTATAAAAAAAAAAAACCCGTACTCTTGTTTGTGGTATAATTCTTACAAGAGACTTTCAACAAAATTATTCATAGGATTTTCCTTGGTACATGATTATCAACTCATGAATCTGTACTTAGTTTCCTCTTTTGTATTTATCTTTTAAAAATTCTTTTTACTTTAAGTTATCCAATTCAGATGAAGTCAACAAGAAAGGGAGGGAAGGAGAAAGAATAAGAGAGAATGGAGAGATGGAACACAGAGAGAAGCAAAAGAAGAGGAGAGGAGAGAAGATGGGTAGAAGAGGAACAGGAAACAAAATGAGAATTGTATCAATTCTATTGTAAAATGCCTGCTTTCCTCAGTAACATAATTAACTACCCTTTCACAAAAGTAACTTCTTCACTGTGAGTGCTTAATTCTGACTTTAAAGATTTGAAAATAGGGACATAATTACTAATGTTGGGAGAAAAATTAAAAATTGTGTTTGTCAATTTTCATATTGTACCCAGAAAGTTGAATAACTTGTTCAAGACTGCTACCATAGATAAAGTGCAAGCAATGTTTTGGTAAATCTATGACCTTAGATTCCTAGGATACTTTTCTTTGTGCTATTCGATAGTATGGTCTTTAAATCTACACAAATTCAGTAGAAACATATTGAAATGTTATGATTGATTTGATTATCATACTTAATTTTATTAACTAAAAATAAATTCAAGTTGACAAGTTCTTATTTTACCACTTACGTAAAGAAATAAAAAAGATCTTTGCTATCATCTTTGGAATAATCTTATTTGCTTGAAAGTCATGTTTCTGTGTAGAAAGGTACTAAGTGTACCCTGAAGTTGCAGCTTTTCTACTGAGTGCACAAATATAAATAATCTGTGACATATAAATTAGTTATTAGTGATCATTAGCAATAACCTGAAAAATCTTATACATGTTTCTGTTGAAGTCATTTTGATGCCTATGTTGGTAAAATAGAAGATTTACCATGAAATTTAGCTGATTTTGAAACACATATTATATATATTTCTTTTATTGAGGAACCCAGAATTTATTCTTGAGCAAGAAACACATGTAAACATGTTATATTTATTTTAAGGCAAAATGTATACCTGCTAGAATAACAAAAAAGCAAGTAATTTACAAAACTTTTTTTTATGTTTTTGCTTTTCAGGATTTCTGATATACACATCTAACTGCTTGTTACATCTAACTGCTACTAGACCCTTCTAAATATATGCAAAAGGACAAAGCTAAGGTTTGCTCCTAGGTAATATAAAATCATTCTGTGTATCATCTATTAAATATATTTCTGTTTATTACAAAATCTGATGTAAATTGACCTGAGTTATATTGTGACTGATGACTCTATCACATTTATCAAACAAAAAATTAAGATATCAATGACCATAGAAAACACCCTTTGAATTAAGTGGTTATATTCTAGGAAAGAATATAAGACATAATTGTAAACATAATTGCCATATGAAACTTATAATAAAGCAAACATTAGTTAAAGATTGTATATAAATATTTGATCAGAAAAAATATATTGTGATCAAAGCTGCATAGATTTAAAATAATGGAATTGAATAACAGAAAAAAATGTAGCCTAGGAAATTAAGCATATAGGGTTTAGAGGAACATTACTTGAATGTTAGAAAATGCTGGAGAGGCTGTGGGGAAAAAGGAACCCTCTACACTGTTGGTGGGAAGATAAACTAGAACAGTCATTATGAAAATCAGTATGGAGATTCTTCAAAAAACTAAAAATAGAAATTTCACTCAACACAGCTATTTCCCTTGTAGGTATCTTCCTGAAAGTGTTAAAACACCTTATGTTAGATTAATACATGAATATTCATGTTACAACCTTAGAATTCATAACAGCTAAGTCTTGGAAGTGTCCTATATGTCCATTAACAGATGAATGAATGAAGAAGTGTGGTATTTATATAAAATGCAGTACTACTCTGTCATAAAGAAGGATTGACTGAAGTTATTTGTAGAAAAACGGATGCATCTTGAGACCATAATGTTAAGTGAAATAAATCAGACACATAAACTTAAATATTGCATAGCTTCTCTTTTATGAGAAACCTACATTATAATTAAAAATCAACATAAAAGACAAATAACAGAAAACAGAGAGATTGATCTTTTGCAAAAGTGAAGCGGTGTAAGACGGAGAGGGAGGAGGGTAGGGGGAAGGGAAAGGGGATGAAAACATATTTAAAATGTGTTATGTGCATGTATCAAATCCCCATAAAGGATGTGATGAGTTATTCTATGTACTACAGGATTATAGAAAAGATAGTGACTAATTCTGCTAAAACTAATGGGATGAATATTACTCAAAACGTACTTAAACTTCACCAGAATGTTGAGTATAGTTTGTAACATTGGTAAGTAGTGGAAAGGCATAGTAGTGGAAAGGCATACTGTTAGGTAATAAATTTGTTTTGTTTCTAGCCATTAAGCTTTTTATAACTTATTACAACAGTAATAAGAAACTAAAACAATTACTAAAATATTGTAAATTATTGAATCTTTCAGTTCATGTGACTTGTGTTGCAAAAACTGTTTCTCAAGTTTGGGAGGAAGTCAGACAGCAACCATAAGTAGAATGTGATGTTGAAATGTCTAAATAAACCAAATACTGCTGATAACAAAATATCAGAGACTGGGTGAGTTTTAAAACAGGAAGTTATTTTGACTCATGGTTCTGTAGGTAAATGTTAAGGAGCAGCATCTGGTGATGGCCTTCCTACTGGCAGAGTCCCAAGGAAATACAGGGTACGACATGGCAAGAGAGAGTGAGTGGGCATGTGTATCTCACCAGGATTCAATCATGGGAGAACCACCCTAAAGGACTTAGGTAAACCTACTTACTTCCCAGAGACACTACCTCTAAAGCCCATAGGCTGATTAAGCATTTACCCTGTTTACATCTCAAAATAATTTCTAAATTTTGATACATGAAGCCCCATAGGACTGATTCAAACCATATCCAAACCATAGCAGCTGCCCATAATTTGAAATAGTAATGACAGCTATTGTTTACTGAATACTTACTATATTTAAGGCAATTTTCTATCAAGGTTATACATTATTAATAAGCTACAGATTTTATTTTAACAAATGTAAGCCCATGGGATGATATGTTTATCATAAAGAGGACACTAACTTGTCTTTTGTTCAGAACTTCAATAATTTTTATTGAATTAATGGCAAATACCATTAATATAAGAATATGATTAGGCAAATTATAACCTTGTTTGAAACAGATCATCTTGACCAAGATTTATATCAATAAATGTGATAGTTTCTTTTTATATTAAAGATGGTATAAGTTAATATTTGTATGGTATATTTGTTACACTTTTCATTTCAATCCTATTCTAAATCTAGACAAGTTAGTAACAAATACATCGTACAAAAGATAGAAAAAGCTCTTCAGAAATGAAAAGCAAAAGGATTATAATGTCACCTTCTTTGATTTGTCCTGGGAAAATCAATTTTTCTTTTAGGAACATTCAGCATGTGTTGATCTTCACCATTTATGAGTTTTAGATGCTTTAAAGACACATTTAGAATTATGATAAAGTATACTACTGTCTGTTAACATTAACAGCCAAAATAAGTAGCAAAAATATAGACATCCTGTACAAGTTTTAAAAGAAATGCAAAAGCAATGAAAAATGAATGTCATCTCTTAGTATCCCATGACAACAATAAAACCAGGATAGTAGATCGTTGAAAAAGTGGCAAATTCTGGAAAAGTGTTGTGCTAATGCGGTTCTCATCTGGAAAAAGAACACCTATGTTTATTTAAAAGGAGAGGTTTTGGGGCCGGTGCGATGGCTCAGTGGCGTAAGTGCCTGCCTGGCAAGTGTGAGGGCCCGAGTTCGACTCTTGGAACCCACATACGAAAAAAGGGCAGGTGATATCGCTCAGCGGCAAGGGTGCCTGCTAGCACGCGAGGTCCTGAGGTCGACCCCCGGTACCCACAAAAAAAAAAAAAAAAAGGAGAGGCTTTAATATACAAGTATTGTACTTTGATGGGAAAATTACATCTAAATTAAATTTAAAGGAACCCCTAGGAACAAAAGAGTATAGTAACAATGACAACAACAAAAAAACCTTAAATAGGGGGCCCATCCCAATGACTGGGGTTTCCATTTTGTTTATGAGGGTTTTATTACAGCTCACAGAATAGCAGAGAAGCTCACTGGTTTGTGGGGATTGGAGCTGGTTCAATAGTCAGGCAAATCCTTTAAACTGCAGGTGAGCTTCAGTCTTCCAGTGAAAATGGAAGTTAATATGCTTTCATGGTTGATAGCTTGAAACTAATAATGTTCACGACAGCTGCCGTTTTGATAGAATTTTGTTCACCACCAAGGACAGGAGAGGTCTAATCCAAAATCAATGTTGAGATAGATTCAGAAATGTAGTTATCAATTTGTGCCAGTGGCTGACAAACACCACTGAATATCCTCAGTTCCATTTCACAGGATATCCTCACTTCCATTTCATGGAATATCCTCACTTCTATATTTATTGATCAATTATATGGCAAGACAATGCCTTCTTCTATCTGCAACGTTCCACCAATATCCTCAAAGTTGAGAATTCAATGTTATTCTCACTTTGAAGGAGAAACACTTAAAGTAATCTCATCCATTATGGTAGAGCAAGTATTTAAGGGTGAATGTGAGCTGAGATGAAATTTACTGAAAATGGAATAAAAGAGGTGAAAAAAGTTAACCAAACTACAATAAATTTCAAGAATAACTTAAAAAAGTGATAAACTGGAACTTTCTGATTCAATTAAAAAAACTGGACTCTATTTATATTATCTTTTAATTTGTATAACAAACTTATCTGATAAGAAGTATCAGGTCTTTTCTACTCTGGAAATAAAATATAATACATAAAGTTATTGACGAAATTTTCCATGTAGCCACAGATATGCAGTCATGAAGAAAAAATTTGGATCCTTGTCTGGCTCAAAAGGATTTGGTTTTAAATTCAATATGACCACATCTCTTGAAGGTAATGCATTTAGAATGTATTATGGTGACTTTAGATAAATATACTATCTTTTCTTCTTACTGACAGGTTAAGAATATTCAGTCTAAATTTTCAAATTTGTTTCATTAAGACTAAGTTAGAAATACCAGCAGAGATACTACCTACTCAATTATTGCTCTAAGTTTGAACATTTAAGTACAAGTTTATTACATACCTACATCTAAATCTTTTTATATAACCATATATAAAATTATAAATTAAAGTATAATATATATCTATATCTTTATATGGATATCATTTAAGTATTTAAGTAACTAGAATATGTCACTTCTGTGATTAGAAAAGAAAATACACTTTATTTTGAGGTTCCCCAGGGAAGATGAAGCTATAAGATTGGGGAATCCTCCTTGAGAACTATCAACACTCACACTGGACAATGAGCATTTTCTATGTAATTGAACAGAATCTATTTTTGAAAATGTGTAACAATTATTCAAATATGGAAAAAATGGCAATATAATTAAATCTAATTTTAGCAGGTATTCAGGTTTTGACAGAAGAAAAAAGCATTGATACCTTTTATACCTGTATTAATGCCAGAAACCTAGCAATACACTTACCTCTTTTGAAATTAGATATTCTTACTTTATAACTGTTGATGCTAAATTTCCTCTCAGATAATTTGGAAAGTCTAAATGAGATAAACTGAGCTATATAATACCTGCTATTTTAAATCTTAATGTAATAATGTCTACTTTAACCATTCAGCAATGAGAATTTATTCATTCTTGAAATAATATTTAAGAAGCACCCACTATAAGCTGTCTTATTTTATGTATGTGGAATATAGTAGAAAGAAAACAAATAATTGCCTTAATATTTATTTCTAGTTTAGATATCAATTACTTGAGGACTAATAATTTATTCATTCCAGAGCTACACAAAGGAGAAATTTAATAAGTTCACACTTTCAAAAATTTGGCTTTAATATTTTTGTGAGAAAAAGCATATAGCTTAGTATATTATGAATTTTTAAATTTTAATTTTGGACTAAAATTCTGCTTTCTGTAAGCAGTTTCTATGTGACATGCAAGCTATAGTTAGCATCTAAGAAATTTTTTAAAATGTCATAAAATTATTCAGTTACAGAATTTTAGCTATGATAAAACTATATATATATATATATATAACAGTACCTAAAATAGAACCTTACAAATATGCATAGGCAGTGATAGATACTTTCAATGAATTTATATTTCCTCTGAAGGTCAGAGGTGAGGTTTTATGTGTAAGTAAATGTTTGATGACTATTAAATCATAGGAACTGATTAATTCTTGACATTATTTAATATTAATTGATTTTCATGATTTCCATATGTTTATAAGAAGGATGACTGCAAAGATAATTCCCACATTCATAATTTTTATTTCTATCAGTAAAAATGCATAAATTCTCAAATATCATGAAGAATGTCATGGAGCTTTTCATTATCTATATGATTGTATTTAATTATTTAAAAATTCTTTAAAAAATATGCATGTACTGATATCTGTGTTCAAATATTTTGAAAAAAACAAGATATAAATATGGCAGAACTTCAGAAACATTTAAAGAATTGTTTTAATGTATGTTAAATTGGAAAACACAACTTTTTGTATTTTTCACGAGCTTATCTTCTCTATTTTACAATCTCAGAAGATCTGTAGTATTCCCAAACTTATATCCCTAGTAATCCTAAGTCTTTAATACAATAAAACTAAGGTGAATCAAGACAAGTGCATGTTTAATATGGTTAACACATCGTAATCTACAATAAAGGGTAATCTACAATTTTACCATAGTCATGGTAAAATAGATTAGGAAATACAAATCTCAATAAAAATAATGTATCTTTTTTAGTTATAGTCTGTTAATTGAAGAAAGTACTGCAAAAGGAGCATTAGAATAACCCTCTGCAATGATATAATTTATGAACTAATTAGGGAAATGGGTCGCCTTTTTCCAGATGTACTGTACTTAGGTTAAGTGTGTGGAAATCAAGTAACAGCCATAGAGGGTATTAAGGCCAGTGATGGAAAGAGAATATTTTAAGTTATAATCGCACCTCACCTGTAGATCAAGAGAGTGGGTGAAATTTAGCCACACAGCATGTTTTTCAATTTCACCCGTGGAGGGCCACCTGCATCCTTGTGAGACCTTTTTATCAATGCTGATGTATCGAGGCTTTGCAAATTGCACATCCATAAAACACAGCAAGAAAAGTGTGGGTAGTGGAGTCAGCACAAATATCAATCATATCAATGATTAATATCTTAGTGTTTTCTAATTTGCATACAGCCAATTACAGAAGGGATATGAATAGCAACACCCCTAGGGAAAATAATCACAGAAAAAGTATTCCACATTACAGTGAATGTGGATTTTGAGCCTTTACACTCACTGGCACTTGCTTCCTCTGCAGTTTGCACACTGTCCCTTTCCCATGGGTTGGGAATGCATCCATGCAAACAAGGGAACCAAAACCAATTAGAGGTGAAGGAATAGTGGTATTGAAACTCTACCACAAGTAAAATTCTGTGCATGTGTGTGTGTGTGTGTGTGTGCATTGTGTACACATTAATAGGAAGCGTAAACCTAGATTGTAACTTGTTCACAATATATATTAAAATACTATGGTTGCAAATATCTTTAAGACATACTTAATGCTGTATATCTGACAGCTCATATGCTCTTTAATATGGTATATATCTTTTCTAATTAAATCTAAGAACATGAATAATAATTTACAGCTTTGGATTGCTAGTAAGATTTCTCAAAGTTTTACTTAATTGCTTCTAGGGGACAGACTGAAAGTAATACATACATTAAGTGTGGAATTATATATGTTAAAATATTTTAAATTAAATCACAGAGCATATTAATTATCAATATCTGAGAATAAGAAATATATTTAACAATATTTATAAACTACAAACCTTAGTTTAAAAAGGTTATTAAGAATTACTTTTTTTTTAGTCACTTGCAGAAATGTGGTAGTGATAACAGTTTAAATATTGGTAGTTTTTCTACCCTCCCTGGAAATGTCTTTACAGAAATAGGGTAATAGAAATATTCAGCAGAGCTTGAAAGGCACAGACAGCAAAGATCTTTGTAGTGAAATCAAATCATGAAATCTCTTCTTGATCAGTGTAGTATATGTATGATGAGATATTTGTGCTCTTAGTTAAAAAATGAATTCATACTCATTTCTGATTGATGTAGGATAAGAATTCACAATAATTAATAATATAGTTAGATGTATTCCTTTTAAAAATTTAGTTAAATTTTAAAGTTGTATGAATGCTACTGAGTGCATTAGCTTTTACTGCCAGACAATATATCAGAAGAAAAAAAAATTTCAACCAAATGACTTTTCAGTGCAGACAACAAAAAGCTTTTATAAACACATTAATGATGGAACTAGTGTTTTTCACTCAGTATGTACTGAAGCATAATGAAGTTAGGTATTCAAACCAAAATATATTTTCTCTCTGGGAAAAACAATCATTTAAACAGCCATTGATTTGTTACCTAGTGCCTTGACACTTTATGATGAACCCCTTCAGAGAATGCTGATCTTATTTATCTAACTATAAATAATGCATACAGAAAAGAGAAAAACATATATCTCCTGGGAAACATTTGCCTTATCAAGTATGATAGTTTTCTGAGTGTTCAACATATGCTGATGAATCAAAACTTCTCTGCATGACAAATGTTAAAATATTCATAAATTTGTAATAATCATGTTTACTTAGAAAGAAGCACTGTTCATGAGACCTATTAAAAACTATTTCTCCCAGCTCTAAATTGTAGCACTTATTATTCTCTCTCTTACCACAAAATATTTTGAAAATTTCATAGCAATTTCAACACTAGAACAATCAATATATACATATTAAATACTGCTTTTATAATTTTTTTCTTATATTTTTCAGTACAAGATAAAAATGAGATGAGAAATGCAGACTTAAAAATTAAACATTTTATGGAAATAATAGCTGATTTTCTAATCCTAAAATAAAGAAGTAATCTCTGTATTTACTTATGACCCAATGATAATAAATTTATAACGTTCCACAAATCACATAACTTGTCACGATGGTCACAAATCAAAAACAGAATATAAATCTGATCTGAAATAAGATAAGAAGAGTGAACCAAAGTTGAAAATTTAATTCCTCATTAACTCTGATATGCTCACATTATGTGTTTTTCTTACCAATGCTTAATATTTTGCAAAGACTAGCAAAATTTCTTAAATTTTCATTATAATTCTTAAAGGATCATTTTAAAAGGAGAAAAGCACAGATAATGTTACATTGTAATTGTTTAAACTTCTTTTATCTTGTTTTATAAATGTGGAATTTTCTAACAGGTTAATCAATTTTAGAATTAAAAACAAAATATAAGTTTTGAGGGTGTAAACAAGGTCTGACATTCAAGATTTAACTGATTCTCTGGGAAAATCCTTGGATAGGCTTTCTTCTTATTTAATCAGAATTAGTTTCTCTAGGAAAAACTGTAATATTGATTATGATCAATATTTTCCATTATAATTAATGGAAAACTAAATTATTTTTCCAAATGATTTGAATTTATGACCCTATGTTTCCTGAAGTATCTCTCTTGTACCTTGAACATGTGTTAATTTTTTTAAGATTCCTTCAGTCTTGGGATGGTGAGATGGCTCAGCAGTGTAAGCACCTGCCTGGCACGTGCGAGGGCCCGAGTTCAACTCCTGGAACGCACATATGATAAAAGGGGCCGGTGATATCGCTTAGCGGCACTGGCACCTGCTGGCACGTGAGGTCCTGAGGTCAACCCCCAGCATCCACAAAAAAAAAATAAAAGATTCCTTCGTCTTTTATTTTGATTGTATCTGGATTACTTAAATTAATTCTGATAACTTAGCTTCATTCCACACTAAGGAAGTTAGTAGCATTTATGTATCCTACCCAAGAATATAGAATCCAAGAATATTCAGAGTCTTTGAAAGGCTGGATCAGGCATCTTAGATGATATAGCAAAATTCAAAATAGCAATCACTAAATTTGTGTCAATGGATTTACTTAGTAACATAAGAGGTAGTAGAAACACAAATTTCCAGCCAGGCGTGTGGTACACACCTGTAGGCCCAGCACTCAGGAGGCAGAAGCAGGGAGATTGTTATAAGTTTGGGGCCAGCCTGGGGTACAGATTGAATTCTATTTCCTCCTGAATTGCATAGCAAGACCCCCATCTCAGAAAATAAAAAATGGAAAAGACTGTCTATTGATGAAATAAGTTATGTATAAATAATGAGATTTACTCCATAGATGATCCAGGTCCCAGTTTACAAATAAGATGTAATAACTGAGCAAGCCTAGTCAAAGCCTTTTGAGTGGTGTCTTGGCTCCTGCATTTCACTTAGTTTGATGCCCTAAAATTCATTCTCATGAAAGTTATTTATCAGAGTGCTTGAGGATAGCTAGAAGGGACTTCCTTTAGCTTACATCAAAAAGTGAAATTGCTGTTTTTTTTCATGATTGATAGTTAATATTGGCTATAGGCAAAGCATTAAAAGGAGAATATAATCTCATTTTACTTCCAATTCTGGTGGTTATTGATTGTCTTCAAAATAACATGACAATTTAAAGCCGTCTCAAAAACACTTCTCAAAAGTCTCCAGAGTAGCACCATGGAAAAATTTTATGTAGATGTGAATTCAAAACTATAACACGTGAACAGAAGAATTCTGAGAATGGACACATGAAAATGCCTTTTGCCTCCATGTTTGAAATTTAGTATCAGCTGTGTTAGGTTACAAGATCTAAGGTGATACTTAATGTAGTTTAGGAATTTCTAAGAGATAGAGGGGCCAGGAAAGTTTCTTTCATCAGACCATGAACCTACCAGCTCATATTTTAACAAAACCAGCTCAAGTATAGTAGAATAATATCAAAACAAACAATTAACTTTGAAAAATTAAATTGTAAATAGTGAACGCATGTGCAGAGTGAGATAGGAAATATTAATAAATTGTTGCTTAATAGGTTTATATGTATTCCTCATGACATTTGTGTCTTACAACACTAAATGCTATACTAAAATTTGAAGAAATCTGTTTTTCACATGGCCTGTTGAATTAAGTCAAACACTAGTACACAAAGAAAGAAAGAACAAACTATCTGATGATGTAGGAAAAATTAAACCTGTAAGGGACTTTTAGATTGTTTGGATAATTATTTAGCATTTATCCTTTGGTATTGATTTGGAAACCATGTCACACGTATGATCATTCTCTTGTGTGTGCAGTACACTGATGTTCTATGTTAACTATTTGTTTAAAAGATTTTGTAGTTGGAACAATTTCCAAAGCCTCTGGACCAGGACTTATTTGAAGGCATATCCAATTCTAAGATTAGTTAATATTACATTTGCTTTGTCTAATAAAAAACAAAATTTAGAATTAAATTAAAAAGAAAACATTTCATGTCAATTGCTGCATAGACACCAGATACTTAAGTTATTCTTTTATGACCAAAGAATGTATCTGGCCTTATCATAGGTAATGAAGGGATATTTATAAATCTTATGTAAGTCTCAAGAGAAAGGGTGTGTGTTTGAGGTAAGTCTTGGCTAAAGACAAAAGTTTGAAGTTATTTCATTAACCTTATTTTTTTTTTCAGATCATAAGTCTTGGGTAATTGTCACCCCCAATCTTTCTAAGTCTAATGACATTCATTGCTGCATAATTCAATGGGAAACATCTCTAAAGTGGGAGCAAATTAAAGTCAGAAATAGTGTGTTGGAGATTCTAAAAGTTGATAGTGATTCTACAAAATTAGTTGATGTATTTATGAAGAGTTGTTGGAAAATATCTGTTGCTTTAGGCATCTAAAAAATTGAAAGCCTAAATAATGCAAACTAGCAATATTTACATTAAATTTTGTAGAAAGGCTTAAGAAGTCCATGGATTAATTTTTTTTCCACTTAGCACTGCTTATTGAGTTCTTAAAGCCAAAATGCTCATGACTTCATGTTTCCACAGTCATGGTTAGTGTGTGCACAATATGAACATTTTATAAAACTTCCATAGTGACCCAGGTATCGACCAGTCCAGGAAGAAGTCTAGCCCATGTATGGTTAGCTGCGGTAAAGATTCTTTAGACATCTAAGTCTAGTTGTTGGTTGTCTGGTTGTTTTTTTTTTTTTTTTTTTTTTTTTTTTTGGGTACCGGGGGTCGACCTCAGGACCTCACACGCCAGCAGGTGCCCGTGCCACTGAGCGATATCACCGGCCCTTTTTTCATATGTAGGTTCCGGAAGTCGAACTCGGGCCCTCACGCTTGCCAGGCAGGCGCCTATGCCCCTGAGCCATCTCACCGGCCCTGGTTGTCATTTTTGACATGAGGGAAAAGTCCAGTCTCAAGGCAACTGAAGAGTTTAATGCAGATCTGGGAATCCAGATTTTTAGTCCTTAGTGTCATCAAGTTAAGAGGCAGGGAGAAACAAGGGATATGTTAGTCTAGAAGGTTGTAGCTAGATATTGAAAGAAAGTAGAAGAATAGCAATTAGGTAAGGATTGACAATGTATATGAGATGACAGAATCCAATTCGATTTACTTATAGGTAGCACTTTTTTTCCTGTTTGTCGATATTTTAAAAATAGATCAACTAGCTAGAAAACAGAGAGGAAAATAACCCAAAAACAACAAACAGGGCCTGAATATGATAATCTAATAGTGTCTGCTGCAATTTTTCAGTTACAAATGAAATAACTTGTGATAATCAACCTCATTTTGATCAAATATTATTCTTGATCATAAAATATGGCTGATCTTGATAAATCTGTAATGATTATTTACCTAAGGACAGCAAGAATGGTAATTTAGTACATAGAGTTTTTTGTTTTGTTTTGTTTTGTTTTGTTTTTTGGTATCAGGAATCAAACTCAGGACCTTGCTCTTGCCAGGCAGACACTTGTGCCACTGAGCTATATCCCCAGCCCTTCATAGAGTTTCTTTAATGTTTGTTTTGTTGGAAATTTTAATGAAGATTCTCAGATAAGAGTTTTTAAAGTTCTTGAGGCTAGAAAGTTAAAACCAAAACTTCAGTAGATATCACCTGTAGTACCTACAGATATGAGTAAAACTTATTCTCCATGACCTAAAAATATCTTAATAGCCTTGAACCAGAAAGTTATTTTTATCATCTATTTGGCTTGGTACCCTGTAAGTCAGGTACCAGACCAGTTTACCCAGGATTTGTAACAAAACTCAGTAAAGTCAATCATAATTACATAAATGTGTCTAATCATACTTGAGTATAATTCTCAAATATGACATTTAATTCAAAATCTACATTACATAACCAATATTTATAATTATGTGGTTTATATAACAAAGTCAAATTGTTAGTGATCACATGCAAATAATTGTATTGTCATATAAATAAAGATACTTTCTATTAGAAATTACATATTCAGGAGGAATCAGGCAGGGACAAAAACATAAACATTTAATTTCCATTTACAAAGTCTTAGTATTCTAAATTGTTACAAGTTATAGGTAGTTTAGTTGTTCCCTATATACAAGAAACTGAACCCTAAAGCACCATCTACATTTCAAACAAAATCCACAATAATCCTTCATCAGTCCTTCATTCAGTCCTATGCAATTAACTCTTTCTTCTTACATACTACATTGGGTTCCTCATCTAATGAATTCATTGGCTTTTCACCCAGAACTCTGGAAATCCTAACTCCACCTAGTGATAGGGTTTCAAAGTTTCTTAAGCATTGTCCTCAGAAGCCTGTGCCCAAGTGTGCCATGCCTCTCTTGAATGTTTTTAAATTGAAGGTAATGAAGAACTCTGTCCTACGTGTAGCTTATTGCAAGCAAGTTCAAAGAAATATCAGAGTAAAAAAAAAACTAAAAATTAATGTAGTTACCTAAATATTTTGAACAATTGTTAAAATTTCTTTAGGAAAAAAATATGACAAGGAAATTTGTGTGTCATATTATGAAAAAGTAATACATGGTTGATGATGCTGTGCAATAAGGGTATATTATCAGGCAAAGCAGCACTAAGAGTATGATAAATAAAAGCTCTTGGTTAGCAAGGACATTGTCAAGTTTCTAGGAACTTAATATACTTAATGAATTACTTACATGAAAATATTTTATCTATACAAATTTTACTTAGGAAGTGCTGAGAACGCAACTTGGGTGTAGAATGTTGCATAGCAAGCAGAAGGCCTTTGGTCTCTTCAGTAACAGAAAAAATCTACCATAGGAAATGTTAAGTATCTATTCTGATGCAATAATATTCCAGTGCATTCTCTAACATATCAAAGAAACCTAATTATTTTAGGAAGGTCTGTGCCTGACTTTGCTACAGGTAAATAAATCGTGTATCCATGAATCTTACCTAAGTCATATGGGGGACAGTATTCTATACAGTAAAACATGTCATGAAAACACACACACACACACACACACACACACACTGTGGTGGAGTTGCATAAACTCTCATTCTTTTGCAGGGTCACAAAGCTAAGAACACATCAGTTTTTCCTTCAATCCTCTTCCCACATGTGCCACTGTTCTCATTATCTTTCCATGAGGAAAAGGTTATTGCCTGGATTATTTGAAATTTTCAATGCCCCACAGTAATACTAGAAATTTTAAAATTTAAGGGAAATCCATGATCACATTTCCAGATATGTCAGATCATCAGCTCTCTCTCTCATTCTTCTCTCTCTTCACATTCTTCTCTACAAAGAAAATTCAGAAGATAAATTTAGCACAAAATTACTAAACATCTTTATCTGCCACACATTATTAAACATAGAACAATAACAAAAATGAGAAAAAAGACATGGCCTTGAATTCTGTTGTGGAGTTTTGGGTCATTTTCACTTCACTTTCTCAACATATATACCTTTCTTAGAACCCAGAAAAATCTATATGACTTAAAACTATTTATTTACTATTTTCAATATAGCAAAACATCTTTTAAAAATAATGCTATTTCACCAGACTTTCTAGTGTTTTTGCAAAAATGTTATTTGATATATTACTTTCAAAAGAGTTGATAGAGTAAGAGTCAGGAAGAGAGCAGCAGCAGCCTAATGCACCTGATCTGTTCCATGCCTCGGGAAAAACATGCCCAGGTTCCTCATCTCATGTTTTCTGGCAGCTGAAGTAGTCACTGCACACCTTGTCCACCACCTGCTGGAGAACAGGAGGAATCAAAGCAAGGAACATTGTAGTGTGACGCCCATGCACACCCAGTAGGCCACACAGCTACTGTTACTATACACAGGAGGTTCTGCTCTGTTGGAGACATGAGGCCTTAAACAGGAGAGTATTTAAATTTTGAAGCATAAACAAAACTTTTGGAAATGAAAAAGTCCAAGAAGCCAACAATAGTTAACCTGCTCAGTGGAGGGTAGAATGTGGCCAGTCTTGGCACAAGCAGTGAATTTTGGGCTTTATGTCACTGCGATAAATTTTACTTCTCTTTTAATATATCCATCAAAACCTCACACCAGATAAATTATATATCAATTCAACAAGGTAATTTACTTATTCAGAGTCAGATATTTGTGTAGGGTAATTTTGAATCCAGAAAAAGAAACAGCCTGCCTGTGGCTTCCTAACCATTTTGGCAGACAGAAGAAAAACATCAGGTCACTGGCCAATAACGCAGTTGTAACAGTAAATGTGGGGCAGCAATTTAGAAGCGGCAGTGAAAAAAGGATGATGAGCTTTGCCCTCCCTGTGGGAAAGACATTTGGCTGGGTTGGCAGGATTTTCTCTGAGGATTAATAGGTTTTGCTCTGATAGCAAGCAGGTCATAATTATTCCCACCTCTTTGCAACTTTTCGATTGCCATTACCATTCTGTGGCAGTTTATGGAGAAAATTTGGCATCAAGATTAAGGGTGCTGATTATTATAACTAGATGGACATAGTGATAACAATTTTATTCAATTAAAAGCCTTGGAAGAGTGACCTAAAATACACCACAAAGAAAACCAACACACAAAGCTACATTACATAAATGTTGCAATTGGTGTTTGGAAGAATAAAATGTGTTCATTTTTGCTAAATCAGAATTCTCCAAGGGAAAATGAAAGCCAGTGTCCATGAAAGAAATGACAAAAAAAGTAATATTAATTCTAAACAGCCTGCAAAGATATCTGAAGTATTATATCCTAATTTCCATATTCTTACATCTGATATTATTTTGGTTGGAAAAGGTAATTTAAGTAGAATGTAGACTTGCTCCATTATATTCACTGAAATATTCTTAGCACCTGGAATTAATAAGTGAATAATAAATAAGCAATAAATAATAGAGCTATTAAAAGTATTTCTGAAAATCTTATAATAATAGTGGGAGATACCATGAAATTAAGCCTTGAAATCATGTTGCTAAGGTATTGTTTTCCTAATGATTCAATTTTAATGAAAACATTAAAAGATAATATGCAATCAAAGAATATCGTGAATGTTTAAATTTAAAAATGTACTATAGTAAAAATCACATTGTCTTTATTCCTACTCAAAAGGCTTCCCCTCACTTTGAAAACGTTATTCCACCATTCTTGCCTCTTTCTGAAGCAATTCCAAAAGCCCTATTTTGTATCTTCAGTAACAGTCATGGCTGTTTCAATAACCTGAATTGTTTCAAAACATTTATGGTAATATGCTTCAAATGAAAACATTTTGTTGTGTACTCAGCCACATTATTAACCAGATCAGGAATACTTCTAATTCTTCTCCAAAGTCAACATGACCATGAAAGGCAGATATTTAGAATGCATTGGAGACTTTGAGTCAGCCAAAATGGCTCAACTAACAACACTCATGAAAAAGAACTTCCAGAACTGCTCACAAAATGGCAATAATGATGAGATTAGCACTTTCAAAGTGAAAGGAATATTTTGTAGGGATTATAGGCAATTTTTTTTCTAATTTTTTAAAAAAATTTAAACATGCACCATGATTTTTGAATACACTTCATATAGTCCCTGCATGAAACATATGACTGAATTACTTTTCTTAAATTGCTTAAAATATTCCTAGATAGTGCTAAGTGATTATTTTTCACATCTGTACAACTGTCCACCTCTTATTTCCATCTTATCTCAGTTGTTTTCATCCTCACTTATTCATTTTTTCCATTAAACAATTTAATTTTTTTCTTATTTCCAATTTTAGTTCTTTTTTCAATTCATATTTTATTTCTCTCCATTTCATTCTATATCTCTTAAAAAGTTTTTCCTAGGCAAGAAGACATACCATGTTACTTGTTCTGAGTCCTAATAGTCATGACATCTAAACGACATGTGAAGCTTCTGGTATATGAATGATTATTGTGTAAAGAATTAGAGAATATTAAAAGAAACCAAGTGGAAAACTTGGATATGAAAAATTCAATTGAAAGTATGGGCCATAGGAAAGACCAAGCTTATGGGAGATGGTCAGAACTTGAAGATAAGGTTGATGCAATAGATCATGTAGTTAGTTCTATCCTAAAAGAACAAGACACCAAAGAAACTGGACACAACAGCTTCTAGATTACTGGAAAAAATCCATAAGAATTATAGGAGTTAGGCAAAGTTCAGAAGACATCAAAAGAGTAAAACTTTTGTTCACTGAAATCATAGCAGAAAATTATTTATATCTAAAGAACAAATTCAATATCCTGATAAATGAAGCATGTAGAACCCCAAATAACCACAAGAAAAAAAAATGCTTGATAATAAAATCATAGTCAAAATCCTAGAAATTCAGCACAAAGAAAACATTAAAAGCTGTTAGTGAAAAGTATCAAGTAACCTGAAGGAAGCCTATTAGAATAACTCCATTTTCTCAATACAAACCAGAAAAGCCAAGATAGCTTGGAGTAAACTTTGGCAAGCTTAAAAACATTGCCAACCAAGGTTACCATATCCTGCAAAATTATCTTTCAAAATTGATGGAGAATTAAAAACTTCATGGCAAAGAAAACCTAAAAAGATCATGAGCAGCAAACCAACATTGCAGAACACAGAATTTCAGACAAAGACAAAGAAACCAACCATCACTAAAGAGCAAAAATGATAGAATACATGTAACTAGGGGAGCAGTTAAAGAAAAATAAACAAAGAAAGGAATCAGCACTGGAAAGATAGTGTAATGACAGGACTCAGTAAATAGCTGTCAATGATAACATTCAATATGAGTGATCTTAATTTTCCAATCAAAAGGCACAGACTGGCAGATTGGATCAAAAAGCAAAATTCAAACTTATGTAGTCTGCAGGACATGCACCTCATCACAACAAAACATACAGACTGAGAGTGAAAGGGTAAAAATGTATAGTCTTTGAAACTGAAACCCAAATGTAAGCTGTAGCTAACGTAGTTTCAGACAATGTGGTCTTTAAGACAAGACTGACCAGAAGAAACAGATAAGTCTATCAAATATAGATGAAGGGAACAATTCAGATGGAAGATAGAACAAGTGTGAATATATATGCACTGAATGTTGACACACCCAATAAATAAATATAAATAAATGAAAGTAAATAAATAGAACTAAAGTAGCCTGTAAATGCACACATAGACACCAATACACTCCTAGTGGAGCACTTTAAAACCTTTCTATCACAAATCGGTTAACCAGAAAAAAAAAATTGACCAATAATCAGAGTTGAACCAGACTATTGTATAAATGGACTTAACAGATAAATACAAAGTGTTTCATCCAATGACAGCATCATACACATTTTTCTCAGTACACACAGAACTTTCTAAAAAAAATAGGACACATTTATTTATTTATTTAAGGAAATTAACAATGGTTGATTTATTATATATTGTTATCTTCAAAGTAGTTGCTCAGATTACAAGATACAGGCATGCAAAATTGACCAAACAATATAAGCACAAACCGTTCTTTTCAATGAACTAAAAAAATTAGTAGTATAATTATCTTAGCTGTCTTGTATATATATATATATATATATATATATATATATATATATATGTATATATATGTATATATATAATTATTTTCTTTCCCCTTCCTCCTTTTCGCCACTTAGCTGAAAAGAAGGATAAACTTGAGGCTTTTATAGGTAAATAGATACAATTAGAGACCATACTCATAACTGAAATAAATCAAACTCACATGTGTAAACTGAAAGAAACTGAAAGAGTAAATAAAGTTCCTAGTGCAAGAAACTGAAAGAGTAAATAAGACCCAAAAGCTACAATAGATATTGTGAAAAGGAAAGAAACTGCTGAAAAGGAGAATAGGCCATATTTTAAGCCATAAAGCATGCTTAAATAAATATAAAAGAATTAAAATAATATTGGTGTTCTGTTGTATTATAATAGAATTAAACTAGAAATCAACAGCAAAGGAAACCAAAAGAAGAAAAAACACTATACAAAAACATGGAGATTAGATGATACACTTTTGAATAATCAAAGTGTAATCTATCTCAAAACTTTATAGTCCAGTAAATTGGAGAATCTAGAAGGGAATAAGTTCCTAGACAAATATGAATTACCAAAACTGTACTGAGAATATGTAAAAGCTCTGAACAGACCACTGTCAGGCAATAAAATAGAGGCAGTAATAAAATTCCTACCAAGTAAATAAAGTGAAGGTACCAATGGATTGGCTGCTATATTCAAACAGAATTTGGGTGGAGAACTCACAATATTTTGGGGAAGATCTCTCAAAAACTTAAAAGGAAAGGAACACTACCAAATTCATTCCTTATAGCTAGCATGACTCAAAAAAAAAAAAAAAAAGACAAGGACTCAATAAAATAAGAAAACTACAGTCTAATTTCCTTGCTGCACATAGATACAAAAATTCTCAACAAGATACTATGGACAGCAATGAATATTTAAGTAACTCAAAGATCATGACAAGATTGGCTTCATCCCAGAGATATAAGAGTGGTTCAATTTAAATAAATCAATAAATGTAATAAAATACATAAATAGGAAAGTAAGGATAAGTCACACGATCCTCTCAATAGATGCAGAAATGACTTTGACAATACCCGACTTCCATTTATGATAAAAACTGATAAAAATAGTTATAGAAGGACCCTATCAAACTGATAAAAGCCATTTATAACAACCAATTGCCATCATACTAAATGGGGCAGAACTGAAAATATTTCCTTAAAAATTAATAACTAGTCTAGGGTATCTACTCTTAATACTCAAAACTGAATATTCTATTCAAAACTTTAGACACAGCAATCAGACAAGAGAAACCAATGAAAAGTATATAGGTAAGAAAAATAAGTCAAACTATTCTTATTTGCAGATGACATGATCCTTTACACAGAAGACCCAATAAATTATCAAAAAAAAAAAAACCTCTCAGAACTAATGAAAAAATTAAGCAAAGTGGCAGCATACAATTTCAAAACACAAAAATTAATAGCATCCCCATATACAATGCACTCACTGAGAATGAAATCAAGAAAAACATCTGATTTAAAATAATTGCAGGGCCAGTGAGATGGCTCAGCGGCTTAAGCGCCTGCCCGGCAAGCGCGAGGGCCCGAGTTCGACTCCCGGGACCCACATATGAAAAATGGGCCGGTGATATCACTCAGTGGCACAGGCGCCTCCTGGTGCGTGAGGTCCTGAGGTCGACCCCCCGGTACCCACAAAAAAAATAAAAAATAAAAAAAAAATAAAATAATTGCAAAAAATTAAATAGCTAAGATTAACCTAACGATAGAAGTGAATGATCTATATAATGAAAATTATAGTATTCTGAACAAGATTGAAGAGAACGTTAGAAAATGGAACAATATCCCCTCTTCCTGGAAAGGCAGAACCAATATTTTAAAATGCCCATGTTACTAAAAAAAAAAAAAAAAAAAAGGTAGATTTAATGCAATTCCAATCAAAATACCAATGACATTCTTCATAGAACTAGAAAATGCAATCTTTAAACTTATGTGAAAAAAATGAAGAAATTTATATGAAACCAGAATAGATGTAGAATAGCCAAATCAATCCTGAGCAAAAAGAGCAAAGTAGGAGGCATTATAATCCCAGACTTCAAGTTATACTTCAAAGCTACAGTAATAAAAAGAGCATGGTACTGACATAGACATGTTAACCAATGGAATTAAATTGAAGGTACAGAGACACCATCATGCACATTCTGCCATCTGATTTTTGACAAAGGGGCCAAAAACATACACTAAAGAAAAGATAGCTCTTTAACTAATGGTGCTGAAAAAAAAAAAAAAAAAAACGGTGATCCATGTGCAAAAATATTAATCTAGATCTATATCTCTCACCTTCTCTAGAATAAAATCAAAATAGATTAAAAACCTAGATAAGTGAAAACACTAAATCTGCTGGAAGATAAAATGCTTGAAGATATAGTTGAAGATATAGGCATAGGCAAGGTTTTCAGAAAGGAACCTCAATTGCAAAAGAAATAATTGAAAGAATGAACATTAGGATTACATCAAATTTTAAAGCTTCTGTTATAGTCAGGGTTTACAAGGGAATAGATTTAATAGAGGACACATAGTTTACAGGATTATTTTATAATATTCATCCAAAAAGTCAAATACAGAGGAGTGTGTGAGACCTGTCCACACACTAGAGAGCCAAAGAATCCAGCTGATGGCCTGGATCCCATGTCAATGTCCTGCACGAGTCCAGCTGAAGACCTAGAGCCCATGGCAATGATCTCCATGAGTCCAACTGGAGCCCTAGAGCCCATGACAATGTCTCATGCAAGTCTCTTTCAAGGATATGCACTGGGAAGGCCCAAAGGTCAGTGGTGGAAGCTAGAAAGTCTGCACCAGTCAGATGAAAGATCTGTGCAAGCAGGCTGGTGGATCTGAATTGGAGGCAGGAAGCAATGCTCAAGGTAAGGACCATAGCTCCCCACAAAAGAACTACAGCCATCCTCAGTGACAGTGAGGACCTGAGCACCTCCAACCATGAGAACAGTGGAGTTCATACCAGGAAAACCAGCATGACAAACTTCTCCCGGAAAATAAACAGCACCCCATCTTCCCCTCCAGTTCTCCTTCTATACTATTGGCAACAATCCTCAGGTGAGCCTTCCACACCCAGCACCACCCTGACTCAGTTCAGCTGGGTGTTACAAATTGACCATTAGTCAATCCACCACAGCTTCTATACAACAAAGGGAAATAATCAACAGAGTGAAGAGGCAAATTACAGAATGGGAAAAATATTTTTCAGATACTCCTTGGAGAGAAGGTATATATTTAGAAAATAAAATTTAATAGGAAATTTAACTCCCCCACAATAGAACATCCAGTCAAAAATGGGCCATTGAAATAGACACTTCTTAGGAAAAGAAGTACAAAAAAAGTATATGAAAAAATACTCAGCGTCTTTGATTATTACAGAAATGAAAATCAAAACAACCCTAACATTCTGTTTTACTACAGTAAGGGTGGCTATCATCAAGGACTAAAGAAACAGAAATGCTGGGGATGCAATGGGGAAAAAGGAACACTTCTACATTGTCGGTGGGAATGTAAATTAATACAACCACTATGGAAATCAGTATAAAGATTCCTTAAAAATTAAAAATAGACATTACATTTTACCTCGCTATTCCTCTTCTATCTTCCTGAAAGAGTTAAAGTCA
Organism: Erethizon dorsatum; assembly: GCA_028451465.1. Taxonomy (NCBI): domain Eukaryota; kingdom Metazoa; phylum Chordata; class Mammalia; order Rodentia; family Erethizontidae; genus Erethizon; species Erethizon dorsatum. Next base: position 73,894,111 of record CM051836.1, on the reverse strand, counting down.
TTGTATTAGAGTGTTACATCTATACCCATGTTTTCAACAACACAAATCACCATAGCTAATGATGGAAACAGCTTTTATGTCCAACAAGAAATAATCAAATGAAAAAATGTGGCATATATACACAATATATTACTATTTGGCCATAGAAAAGGATAAATTAATTTGTAGGAAAACAGATTGATTTTGAGACCATAATGTTAAGTGAAACAAATCATACACAAAACATAAATTTCTAATGATTTCTCTTGTACAAGATGCTTAAAGCATAAATAATTTAAAGAAAAAAATGAAAGAGAGATGTGAGCATATAGGGAAGCAGCCATTGTGGCTACATTAAAAGGCTCTGCAGAAGTGGGAAGGGAGAACTATGGGTGAGAGGAAGTGAAGTAAAATCATCAAGATTTGATATGTTCATATATTATTTCCCCAAGATGAATGTAATTATTATGCAGTGCTAAAATATTCCAACAACAACAACCACCACCACAGCAAACTTCTTGTGATGCTGTCTCTTTACCTGAAATCACTTCCTGCTAGAACACATGATAAAACTTTATTTTTTCTAAACAGTTTTATCCAGTCCTGTCAGAATTAATTGATCCTTCCTTTCACTAGATGTGAAAATGTCATAAAATTAACATCACTTTTATAGCACCTATCACTTATTATCAATATTTATTCCATACCTCTTTCAGCAATTGACTTCATAAAACTAATGGCCAAAACATGTCCCTTTTAGTAATAATACTTGTTGGGATACAGTAGGTGCTCAACATTTGAACAGATGACCGGAAATGTTAGAAAATTGAAAGAGTTGAGATGTGTTGAGCTTACATACTTTGCAGTACGACAGTAAAATAAATAAATAAATAAACAAATAAATAATAAATAAATAAATAAATAAAAATTTTGACTGCCATATTTAAAGCCTAGTTAAGAAAATACAAGTATAAGTTGCAAAAATTCAAGTGAAACATATAAGGCTAAAATCCAGAGATGATATTTTCTATTATATGAAATCTAAATATAAAAGGACTCATGGAAAATTAAATAATACTTTCACATTATTAACTGTGAATATGTCTGTATGTGATTAACTATGTTGAATCATGACTGGAATCTATTTTCATGTGTAGCATTATCCTTTTCATTCTATTCATCTTATGCTTTCTTGTGCTTTTTGGATCAGTTTCATTTGGTGCAGTGCATGTGATTGGACTGTAAAATGTGAAATGTGTGGCTTCAAAACACAGCTGGAGCCAACGTCATTCTTCAGCCAGCTGGCAAGAACCACCACTGTGGAAAGCAGCTGACTTCTGTTTTGATAGACTAAGCATTCCTGTGTGTGCTGCTTGTAATTCCCTTTCCATCCAACAAACAAATTAGTCTAGAAAAGAAATACATCAGCTATCAAGCAGGATGAGATTGATTGATAGAAGGGAGTATTGTTTCCTCCTGCTGATGATACATACTATACCTCTGATGCTTTCACAGAGTAGTTTACACCTCTTGCAGTGTTTTCATTCCCAAAGCCTCATATAGTATGAAAACACATCTGAAAATTTCAGGACTGAGGGAAGCAGAAAGTAGGGAATAAACTGAGCAATTTACTTTATCTATGTGTTTACGTATATCTAGTTTATGTCTGTCCATCAATCTACACATTCTGTCCATTTGCCCATAGTCTATTTGTCTATTTATCTATCTAATTTTTCTCCCTCTCTCCCTGTATCAGTTTATCATATACCCAATTATTTTTCTATCCCTTAGTCATATATCTATATATCCATCCTTTCATCCACACATCATATATCTAGTCATGTATTCCCTTTCTAACTTTGCTATCTTTCTCTATCTATCTATCTATCTATCTATCTATCTATCTATCTATCTATCTACCATCCATCCATCTATCTATCATTTTCTCCCATAATGTCAGCATAGCTGTTCAACCTGGGCTTAAATTTCTCAAGGAATAATAGCCGCACCATTCTACCTTGCAGGCAATTATCTAATTGTCCAGAACTAGTAATTAGAAAGCTAACTGCATTTTTATGATCTTAAATCGTTAGTCATGGCTCTGTTCTCCAGAGCAGTTCAAATGAGACTCCCACTCCTTCCATTTGAAATGTCTCCAGAATCTTGAAGAAAGATAGTTATTTCTTTCTCTGTCTTTTGTTCATTAGCCTAAATAAGCTCCCTCCCTTCTTCATAGGATACATCTTTCTAGGGTTGGACTGCCATATTTCCTTTTTTAGTTAGGAAAATGTCACAGGTCCCAAATATATTTATTCAAAAGAAGAAAATTGAAAGAAATGTGATCCCTGACAAGCAGTGATTATAAACACCCTCCATATTTATCACTACCACTTGTATTTAAATTACTGTTCCAAAGTTTGAAACAAGAGTTCTTGGAACTATGACCTATGTTGAACTCATTTCCCAAATATCGACACTAATATAATAGGATTAACACACTTGAAAATACTCCTTGTCGTGTTATATTGCTTATTGTTGCTTTAAAAAGGTAGCAGCTTATTGTAGTGTACATTATTTTATCATAGTTCCTATAAGTCAGTAATCTATGGTCGACCTAGCTGACTCCTCTGCTTATGTTCTCACAAGGCTGCAGTTAAGGTATTACTTGAACTGTGTTCTTATATGGATAATGGATTGAGAAGAATCAATCTTTAGGCTCATTCAGATTGTTGGCAGACTTCATTTCCTCATGACTGTAGAATTTCCCGGGTTTCTTGCCAACTGGCTGACTGCTGGTTTCTTCCCCAGGCTTCTTGAGGCTAGCCTGTGTGCAACATACCATGTGAATCTCCAGAAAAGCATGCTTACGTCTTCAAAGAAAGTAATGGTGAAATCTACATTGACACTCCCACTTAGATGGAGTCTTATATAAAGTAACAAAACCATGGAAATACAATTCATCATCTTTGCCATATTTCCTTTTTTAGTTAGGAAAAAGTCACAGGTCCCAAATGTATTTATTTAAAAGAAGAAAATTGAAAGAAACATGATCCCTGACAAGCAGTGATTATAAAGACCCACTGGAGTCTTTCCATCAAATATATAAGGACTCAAATGAGTATCACATAATATAGAATCTGGAAATATGATAATAGGTCATTTTAATTGTTCCATAGAACCTCTTAAAAACCAAAATGGCTATGAGGTTTCTCTATTTCCTTAGGAGAGAGGCCTGAGGCCTGGTGGATGCAATGCAATTGATTACCTTCTAGTGCTCTTTGTGTTCAGCCAATCCCTTGCCATACAAATCTCCAGTGTACTTCACTGTGAACAACGCTTATTGTGGTAATTATTTAAAGCTAAATTGAAAATCTTATCTGCAGTCGTAATTTCTTAGGGCATCCATTAAAAGATAACACATATTTGGTGACTTAAACAACTAAATTTTAGTTTCTCAAATTTTGGATGGCAGAAGTCCAATATTAAGGTATTGGCAGAGCCACCCAACCTTCAGAGGTACTAAAGGAAAATCCTTCCATTCCTCCTTCAGTTTGAAGTGGCTGCAGGCAGGCACTGGCTTACTATATTGCATCTGTCTTCACTTGATCTTTTCTTCTATGTATGTTTTATTCATTCTCTGTGTTGCAGGACTTTTATCATTGGATTTAGATCCTGCTTGAAAAATTCAAGATGGAGTTCTTCATACATCTGTAGTATTCAGTTTCCAAATAAACTCATATTCACAATTCATTAGTCATGGATATATTTCTTTTAGAGGCTACTATGAACCACATTGATACAGATTAGGGCATGGCAAAGCTGGCTAGGGACGTAGGTGCAACCTCTTATTACAAAATCCCAGGACACATGCACAGAACAGTTTCCAAAGCCCTGCATATGGATTTCTGCAAGAACTCCAGCAGGTTTCCAAGAGAATGAGCTAGACCTGAGGACATTAGCCTGAGCACTGGGTGATACAAAAAAGACAGACCATATCGAGTTTTTGCCATTATGTTCACTCTTGTGTGGTGGTTTGCCTTCACTCTTTTCCTACATTTACTAGGCTCAAACTTGCTCTGCTGAGCCCTTCTTTTCTACTTCTAATAAAATTTTGCTTTGTTTGCATTTTTCTTGATGAATTCTTTGCTCAGGACAGAAAGAACCTAAAAACCACCTCCAGAAGGAGATTCCGCACCCCAAAACCTGATAACAGCATGACATCTATATTGGACAATGAGAAGTGAGCAGGTATGATGTGAAGTAGAAGATCTGGGACTGGATTTTTTTTTCCCACATTCCTTCCATCTCCATGAAAAGTACATACTTGAAATAACCACCTAGTCACAGAAGGATGCAAATTTGCTGATGCCTCAAAGATGGTGCTCAGGTCAAGCCCAGGATAGAGCCGAAGCCTCAACATCCTTGTTGATGTATGAAAGCATGCAGCTAGGCTCAGTAAAACAAAACTAGAAGGCTCAGCCAAAATTACCTAACCAGAAAAAATAACTGAGAAATAAATATTAGTATTGTATGACAATGGAGTTCTGTGAATGCTTGGTAGGCAATAACTAATTACATATAGGAAAGAAATATATTTATGAGTGTTTTTAAATCTGTATGCATCTTTAGGATCCATTCTGTGCTATATGTTCCTTTAAACTTTCCTAATGTCAGGAATATAATTCTACTTCTAAATCATGCATTTTCCTGAATAAATAAAAATTATAGAAATATACATTTCATAAGTTTTATATTGTACCCTATCCTGAAAAACATCATTAAATCTCACACAGTCATAGTCTGCTGCCCTGCACTGCCCTGCCTAGGATGTGAATTGTCCCTTATTGAGCACTGAAAGTTTAGTTTATATTGCAGTATATTTTGATAATTGTTCTGCTTTTATTGTTAGATATTTTTGGTAATCTCTTTGCCCTAGTTTTTAAATTCTTTTACATGCAGTTATAAGTCAAATATATAAATATTCACACATATGTATACACAAATATGTATTATAATATGTAATATATGTGTATATATATATGTAACTACATCTACATATATATTTAATTTACATATATGCAGTATAACCCTTGAAAAGGGCCAACACCATGTTGCTGATATACCTCTTTCCATTCCCAAGTTGTTAGCCAAGTAAAGGGGGCAAAAAACTTGACCCTGAACCGAAATGTCTAAGTATCTTCTGAAGAAACATCTTCTTGATCATAGATACACTGGGAACTGGGCAGGCAAGTGTTAACTATAAGAAATGTTCTTTTCACCCAGATGTGGTGGCACACCCTTGTAGTTCCAGCACTTTGGGAGCCTAAGGCAAAAGGATATATCCCAGGTTAGGTAACTTAGTGTTTTAGTGAAGCACTGTCTCAAAATAAAAGGGCTAGGGAGGTGGTTCAGTGCTCAGTGGAATGCCAGGCATGCAAAGGAACAAAACAAATTAAGGACACCAATGCTCATGTAACTTGTTACAAAACCCCTCCCTCCATAAGGGCAGCATAAGGAGCACTACCTGTGCCTGCCGATGCCACAGGACTCTCCTGTTAGGTGAGTTTCCACAGACTCTGGCTCTGGAACACTGTCACTGGAATTTTCTTTGCCTCTGATTAATCTACCCTACTGGACTTGCACAGTTAGGCTGTGACAGGACAAGCTATGTTTGAGGTTTTGTGCATTCTCTGAGGGTCTTGTATCTGTCTACCACAGGTAAGGAAAAACTGCTGTCATAGAAAACTACAATACTAACACACAAGGTAGCATTGTGTTTAATTGATAATTATGCATATTTTAATAAAGAGATTAAAATTTTAATATCCAAACATTCATTATCTATAATAGAGAAGTATAAAGCATTTATAATTTTTATGATAAAACTATCATATAATGTAAGTATATAAGGTCATAGACCTTGGATGTAGATCCAATCCTTTTTCAATACTGGCTCCACTATTTCATCTTGCTTAACTTTTTAAAATTGTATTTTTCTATATTTTGCATATATATTTATATTAATAGTGATATTTACAGTTCAACTTTTCCTAATTTTGATGTTATGCTAATTCTCCTGTTTTCTGTTTTAAATTAGAAATGAAGTTTATAGTTACTAATATTAGCATTATATTTATGACCTTAACCTATGGCCACAAAGACACTAAATTACTTTCCAAACAATTCTAAATCCTTACCTCTGAGGGAGCTTTCTTGATGTTAGTCTTACATTCTACAATTATTATAATATTTCCTGAGTTACACTTTATTTTTGTGTATGTGCGATTCCCCTGTAATTAAAAGTTTTATTTTTCCATTTTAAAAAATTCCTGAGGTAGGGAGTGTTTATAACAATGAGGATTCTTTTAGGGAACAAACTTTTTTTTTTTTTTTTTTTTTTTTTTTTTTTTTTTGTGGGTACCGGGGGGACGACCTCAGGACCTCGCGCACCAACAGGCACCCGTGCCGCTGAGCGATATCACCGGCCCCTTTTTCGTATGTGGGTTCCGGGAGTCGAACTCGGGCCTTCGCGCTTGCAAGGCAGGCGCTTAAGCCGCTGAGCCGTCTCACCGGCCCGGGAACAAACTTTTATTGTGAGTTTTAACTCAGACTTTTAAAACTCATTTCTCAAAATTTTTAATCAAGAACACACTTCACTTACTCAAAAATGCATACTTCACATATTTTTAAAAATTAAGGCAACAAAAATATTTGTATGAGTAAAATCTATCAATATCTAGTGCATTAAAATTAAAATAAATAGGGTGTGGTAGGTACAATTGGGGCCATTTCTACCTTCACGTTTTAGTACCCATTCCCCTCAATTCTATATAAAGAAAAAATGCCATATATTGGCTGTTATTTTTGTGGGGTACTACTCCAAGCACTCAAAATGGTATAACACATTTTACATGATATCTAAGATTTCACTACTTCATTCAACTTTTCTATTATTTAAGTTGTTCCTGTGTAGAAGATATTTAATAAGGCCATATGCATGAGTGTTGGATCATTTCCTCAATTATATCATAGTCAAATGACTTCTTTTTTCAGAGGTTATTGCCACCAATCAGTTGATGATCCTTTTTGCTGATACACATAGTAATCATGAATTGGCAAAGTGTATCTCTGTTAGCACACATGGGCTTTGATTGTCAATGGCCTTCAGCCCTTTGTGTTACAGCTCTGGGTCCTGATGCCAACAGTCAATATCAGTTAATGCAGGAAGCCATCAGTTGTCAATCAGCTCTGCCTGTTGCTGGTCTCTATTGCTGATCTTTGTCAGCTACTATTGTTCAGAGCTCTTCATGGCGAACAGCCCCTAGTGTTTTTGAAACAACTGCTTTGTCTATACTAATCAGTATAAAAATCTAGAATGGATTTATAGGAATTTCTGAATCCATGCTAACTGAGAAATGAATCACATGTAGATTTACAAGACCACTGGTGCAAGGCTTTTTTGAAAAGAATTGAGCGGCTTGACTGGCAGCTGTCACATCTCCACAAAAATGATGAGGTTGAGATTAAAACTTGGCATCTTCAGGAGAGCTGTGTTCATCACAACTTCTTGGAATTTGGAGATAACTGGCTTGGATCCCTCCCTGGTCTCTGCAACCTAACGTGTTTCCTCCGCAGCTTCTTCAGTGGTTGAATAGCAGTGTGTGGGAGGGAGGGAGTGGGGAGGGCACCACAGCTGAATGCTGAGCTATACTTCCTGTCCGAGTGGCCTGGAAATTGGTTACATTAACCTGAAGGGTGGCAAGAACACACTGAAGCAAATTGTAACTCTCCATCCTCAGGGGACCAAGAAGGAATGAAGGAAAATGAGGAGGAAAGGGGATGACAGCTGTCAACCAAACCATGCCCCTGTTTTTCCATCACAGACAAAATGGGGCAGGCAGGTGATTCTTGTCTGTCTCACTATGATGTAAAGAAACATGGAAACAATGACATAATCTGTTAGTATATAAATGGTTGCACTGATAGAAGACATGGGGAGAAAAAATTCAAATTATTTTTTCCAAGAATGTGAATAATTGTCCCTTCAATGATTGAAGGAGTCCCAAGTAGTCATCTTCTGTCAGGTTTAATAGGTTTACCTGTATAGGGCTACAAAATCAAGGACTAAATATCAGTCTACTATATGCAGATTGCCCACTCAGCAAGAATGGGATCAAAATCATTCTTTACATGAAACCTTAGTTGCAATCATGTCTACCCTCTGTCCTTGTTGATAGGACCACTTAGTACTGGTTCATTGAGTGAACAGTAGAACAGATAGGAAAAAATGGCTGATATTCTGAAGACTGCTCTTTTTATCTAACCAACTGTTATGGCTTGTATCTAGATGTCTCCACAAAACTTCATGCTCTTATAGGTGGGGCTTTTCAGAGGTGGCTGGATCTAGGCTGTGTGAATATGGATTATAGGCATGTGATTCTGGATTTATCTGTTGGCTGGTTTAGCATACTTCTGGGTGTGGCTAAATGGATTTACTGAAAACAGAGGCTCTAGCCTAGGTGTGGGTGGCTCTAACCAAAAGTCTTGTAGATTGGATGGCATATAAAGGGAAAGGGAGATTCACCGCTGCTGCTGCTACTGCTGCTGCTACTTCTGCTGGTGCTTGCTGCTTCCTTCCTGCTATGCCATGGACTGTTTCTTCTCCGTCATGTGTCCTGCCTTGGAGCTAACTATGTACTGATACCTTTACAAACTGTGAGCTAAAATAAACCTTTTCTCCTTTAACTTTGGATGTCATGTATTTTGTCTCAGCAATGAAACAGTAAGTAAGAGATTTTGGTACTGGGAGTGGGGCCATGGCTGTAATGGTATTTGACCATGTGGTTAGAAGATTTTGGAACTGGTGTGGGAAAAGACTGGAAAGGTTTGGTGGTGCAGGTTGATGGACCAAACCTGGAATGAGCTAAGCTTGATGGGAGATTCTGGTCGGAGTTCAGAAGGCCAGAATACTGACAGAAATGCAGCTGGTAAAAACCGGTTCAGGAGGTTGCACTCCAGGCCACGTGTGTTGACAGAAAACTTGTCTGCATTTTTCTCTTGTCCAGAGACATTGCAGGAGACTTAGATAAAGGAGAGTGGACTAAATAATGTGGCAGAAGAAATTTCAAGGCAGTCTGATGTTGAAGAGGCGGCATGGCTACTTTTGGGGCCTTTTAGCCAGCTGTGTCTTCATAATCAAGAGTGAACAACCAAGCAGAATAATTTTAGAAGTTTTGAGTTTGACCAGAAAAGAAGCTCTGGTAAAGTTAGGCCTGCAATGGAGTACCAACAATAGTAATTTGACTAATCTGGTTTTGATGAGTGACAAATTATCACCGCTCCACTTTTCCCAGCAAGAATGTCATTGAGTAATTTATGACAAATCTGTTTCCAGATCCATCCCGTCTGACAGTCTAGTTCCTGACAGCACACTCCCAACAAATTAGTATATCTCTTAGGTTCTTGTTCAATAAGATGTATCCAGTGAGAAGATATAAATGGAGTGATATTTTTTAGATGTGTGAGAAACCTTAGGGGAACAAAAGAAAGATAGAGCTTTCTGAGTAATGGAAATTCCCTATTGATGAGTATTTCAACAAATTGTAGCTGTGAACATAGACAGCCCCTCTCAGAAACACATCTGAAACAAGCCTGTAATGTTTCTCACTAAGAAACCTGTCTGAAAGCTAGCCTACAAAGAGATCCTAGAAATGTCATTCATAGAAGTCTGACTGTTCAGCAGAGAGGGTATAAAAATGGATCTGGTGGGCAAGGGCAACAGAAAAAGAAACATGCAAAATAGAATTTTGATTTTCTCTAAAATAATGGTGTTTTCTTAAAATTTGAATTTATATTAAAAAAACTGTAAGAAATACAGAGAAATATTTCATCCCTTCACTGAATTCTTAGCTTATTTACAATGAGATGAGAACTATCAACTGATCTAATTGTTTTCCCTAATCCTTCTATTTTAGCCTGCAGTAGTGAAATTCAGTTGTAGCTAAAAGGAGTAGTTAATAGAATTTAAAGTGTGGCATGTTTTAAATTTATTGGATTGTCATGTGTTTTTGGTGAGCATCAAGAGACAAGTTTCTTATATATTTCATCTCACATCTAACATGAATTTATTTATTTTTTGTTGTATTCTAGTCAATAAAGATGATTTTTGTTACTGTTTTAACTCTATATTCTTTACAAGTATGTCAGTTATTCAGTTGATGAAATTAGAATTTAGGTACTCTAAATATATTTTTGTGAATATTCTAAAAGTCCTAGCACTGAAACAAAAGCAGTATAACAAATAACTTATAAAAAAGAATATTTAAAATGTCCATTCAAACCTTAACACAATTTATAAATGGATGAGTAATTAAGATACAACTATTTTCTTGGGCATTTAATATTTACTCGTTTTTATTTCTTGAATATGCATTCACAAAAGAGTTAAGAGAATGGTGACTAAATTTTCGTTATTTTTTAAATGCAGTTAAGTGAATTACATTCATAGAATTGATTTCCTGATGTATTAACCAAACGGATATTTAGTGAAGGCAACTGCTCAAGACTTAAGGAGATAGATGTGGAAGGGGCACATAGCATCCTTTTTCTAAATGGCTGAACATATATTCAACCATCTAACACTGGTATGTTTTATACATTAACAAAATAACCCATTCTAGAATGACTTTGAAGAAGACTTCGAATTTCTACAAAGTAAAATGTCAGCTACTATTAATAAACTGAGTAATGAAATTTATATCAGGACATATTACAAACAAATACAGGCAATCCCCTACTATTTAAATTCATTATAGTTGAAAGCATATAAAGTTTAAAAATGTCATTTGGAAACTAATTGACGTAAAAAAAAGTCAACATAATTTTTCATTACTTTAATAACAAGTTACGAAGGGGGACTCCATGGTACAGACAAATTTATAGAACTTTATTTTGTCCTGATGGTCAAACGAGTCTAGAATTTATGGAACATTTTTTGCTTTTGTGCTATAGTAAATATTAAATGAGGAGCTTATGCAAACCCAACCAGTTCTATTAGACAATTGCAGTGTCACAAAGCCTCAGGAACGCTTTAAATGAAAGCATGATATGTGTTGAGAATTCCTTACTAAAATACTTGAGACTAGAAACTATTCAAGTTAAAGATATTTTCAGATTTCTGAAGATTTGAACACATATAATGAGATATCTTGAGTATGGAATCCAAAGTTAAACAAAATGCATTATGTTTCATATATCCCTTCTACATGCAGGCTGAAGCTAACTTTATACAGTATTTTAAGTAATTTTGTCCATGAAACAAACAATTTTTACTGATCATCATCTGAACCTGAAGAATTTTAGATTTGTAGTATGTTAGATTTCAGATTTTCGGGTTAAGGATGCCCAACATGTACCTTCTCTCTGTACACTAGGAAAAATAAAGTGACAGGAGTTGATGACTGACTATAGAAAAATCCCTACTCCTAATTCTTTCAGAAAGAAAAACTTGTAAACGGTGGCTACTGCAGAAGATAGGTTAGGGTTAAACAAAAACTGACACCAGAAATATAAACAGATCATAGTTCCAAGGAGCAGATTTGTTTTGTGCTATTGTGCTCTGGATTTGATATGATTGAAATAGCAATAAGAGGCCCTTGGTGCTGTGTGCTAGAGTTTATCCACATAGCCTAAAATATTTAAGTCACAAACAATAGGCAAGTGCTTTTCTTTTATGTTTTCATTAATTCCTTGAAAAACTACTAAACAGTGGTCTGCTGTTTGCTAAGAAGTATCCTTTACAAATGGTAAAACAACAAAAAAGTAGATTTCTATAATTTGGCACTGCCCTCAGAGAGACTGGTTAAGTAAAAGAAAAAAAATATAGTTTTGTTAGCAAATACAATAAATTCAAATCAATTTCTAATGATTGTAAATTATTTTAGCTATTGCATAGAACATTTCAAATTCAGTGATAACTTAACAGAATTTGATTGAGGTATTTTTCCTGTCTTAATAAGGGCAGTAGCTCTGGTTTCTTTCTTTTATAAACTGATTCAGTTCCCTCTTGAGCTGATTTATACCACTTTGCTTTTATTATTGACTTTGGCAGTTTGTTACTTAAATCCGCTACTCTTTTGTGTAATAAAATTCTTTTGAATCACCTATAGGCTAGGCTTGCACTTAATTTCAATTCATGGACTTGTGTTTTTAAATGAATTATTCCTTCAAGCGGCAGATATCTTTTTTTCTTCTTCAATTTTTCCTCTGTATTTCTGCAAGATCTCACATATTGACCTCCTTTTTATGCTTAAGACATTGTTAGCTTTCAAAAAGCGAAGCTTAAGCACGCAATTAGGAGCAATGAAGCACAAAATTGCTCATATGAGAAATATCATCATCATTTTCTTTGTGCATCTGAAAATAAGGGATTTGTGCTGTCCAATCATGAGCTAACCAGTAGGATAAGGGCACAAAATCTTGCACAATCAACCATTACATTTCAACAAATTCAGTAGAGAGATTGGTACCCACAATTATAAACTCATAAACACCCACTTGCTGGTGCACCTTTCTCCTTACAACACATGCCCTCATTTTCGTACACAATGTGCTTCTGACCCTTTGTGCACCCATACTCTCTCTATCATAAAAGTTTTTGGAAGAAGATTTATATCATCTGGCAGAGAATATACCTTTGAATTTTCTGGAATTCAGTTAAAGACCAAAGGCTAAGCAGGAAACCAGTGGGCAAAGTGCCAGGAAATCCTTTGCAGTTTCTGGTTTTGTGCCCTTTGTGTAATGCCCATCAGGTTCAACAGCATGACAGGGAGTAGAGCCCAGGCTAGGTCGCAGTACTTCCCACATACACAGCTGCATTCTCATTTTCTCTTCATTTATGTAGATAAATACATTCTCATTCTCTATATGAGAAAAAGTGAATTGGAAATTAAATACTGGAAACAACTTTCTGTCCATTTTATTGTTATTAGAAGATTAAAACTATGGTATAACATATCAGTGCTCACCTATTGACATTCCTGCCCTCAAAATTTCACTCTGATTCACAGCAAGATATATCCTGACTCATCCGTGGATTTGTTTTCCATGGGTTCCAAATTTTTCTTTTACAAATATATTTTTCTTTTACATAATATTGTAGAATTATTTTTGTTTTTTTCTCAGCTACTAGAAAAAATTGCTTTACTATTTTTCATTAATCAAGAAGTGATGTTACAGTGTGGAAGGAAATTAGATTGCCCTGAATTCAAAATCTTTCTTTTCCCCTAGATCATTAAAGTTCTGTCATTTTAGAGACATGCCTTATTCTTTATGACTCCATTTCTTTAAATACAGTGAAGGAATAATCATAATTACTCTGCCATGAAAAATAAGTATGTATTTAATTAAAAATCAAATAATACACATATAAAGTCTTGTGTACTTTGCAAATCAATAAACGACTATCCATTTCATAAAAGAGATGCATGTTATAGTTACAGATTGAAGTATTTTGTTTATTACTAGTGATGTGTACTCTCTCTGCCTTAGTTCTCACTGCTTCCATGCCTGGGTCACCGATTCATCCACTATGTTTACGGTCCCCAATATCTTGTAATGTCTATTATAAATTCTACATCTTCCATAGGTATTTCCCACAAAATCCAATTATTTTGCAACTTTCCAAATGCTGACTACCAATAAACCCTATACATATAGATAGTTAATTTCCTAAAACAATTGACTTACATTTTAAGATATGTATTTTATTAAATACATTAGCGTATTTGAAAACTGTTATATTACTTACAATGCATGAAACTGAAAACTAGGACTCTTTAAGGTCTCGAAACCAAAGTTTAAATTTTCGCAGGTGTGCTAGAAGACCCTGGAAGATACTTGGATCATAACAATTATTCTAATGAAGTTATTAACAACTTCTGACAGCAATAGAAGAGTCCTAATTTAGAGAGAAATCTATATGTTCACACTGTCAGTGGAACAGTTTCACATGGTGGTTACAGCAGTGATGGGGAACATCTTCAACTAGTTATTGCATATTTGCTAAGAAAGGAAGCTAAAACTTGCAGTGATGGTAAAGTGCCTTTTGGGCAAAGAGCAAATGCATATGGTTGTTTAAAGCAGTTTAAGGCACACTGACCTATAAGAGCTAGGGATATGAAATATACAATTGTTATAGTTTCAGACTTATTAAAATAAAATGTGGTGAAGATTAACTGTCAATTTGATTGGCTTCAAAGCTGTCTTAGACATTACTAAAACATAGTTCTGTGTATCTCTGAGTGAATCAAGGATACATGGCCTTGGGTCTACATATGATCCATTGCCCCTTCTTCTCCAGCACTCTTCCCCAATTCTGGTTCGCAGCGGCTATAAACTATGCAGCTTTGTTATGTCATGACCTTCCACAGTGGCATTCCTAACTTGGAATCAGGTGTCCGTGGATACAATCCTTTGCAAATATGAGCCAAATAAACTTCTCCTCCACCAAGTGTGGGTGTCGGGTAATTTGTTCCAGGAAAAGGGAAGATGATTAATATAAAAAATAATATAAAAAGCCTTTATTAAGGCAAAAGAAGGAATGGCTAATTAGTTGGGGTAATATTCGCATGTCTATTCACATGTTTATTCATTGAGATGATATCTAATTCTCCCCTTAATTTCATACAATCACTTGTATCCTCTTGTGTCCCTCACCTCATGGCTAGGAGTTTCAGGAAATAAAACTATAGAAAGCATTTTATGTACTTTAGGCAGGGGCTACAGGTCTTTTGTTAAATCTCTTCACCACCATCATGAATACTCATATTCATTACCTGTTTTGAGAAATTTAATGTCACCAAATGTTTAAACATATTCAGAATAAGTTAATGGTTACACATAAAGGGATCGTTATTTAATCTTGTTTTTTCCTCTCATGGGTTCCAAGTATCAATATGACAAAGTCTCTAAATTCTAAAATATTTTGGAAGTTGTGACACTGTCCTCTGCCCCCACTTAATTTTCCTAACCCGGTTCCAGTGACTGAATCTGTGCTGAGGTTGTGCACGTAGAGGACTAGAAGGCACAAACATATCTATAAGTAGATTAATGGTACAGGCAGATCATATTTATTTTGGGAAGGCTTACCTGATCTTGCCAGACCTTGCTTAGGTATCTTTCACTGCATCAGCTAAGATGTTTTTGGCAAGAAACAAAAGATAAAATTACAATCAGCTTTAAAAAAAAAGTGCTGATAAAAGAAATCTTGTGTAAGGCAGAACCAGCTCATCAGGAGTCAGGAGTTTTCGTCTTTCTGCTCCATTATCCTCAGCATTTTGGCTTGCAAGCTTAGGCTGGTGTCCTAATGACTGCAAATTATGTAGCAGTCCCAGTTTTAATGCCCTCACATAATCCATTTGGTAGAGGGGAAGACGTAGTGTCCCTCAGCACTGTCATTTTATGGGAGATAAAATCTTTTCCCCGACTTACAAAAGCCAAGTTTAAATTTTGTCTCACTAGTTGTAGTATTATCACATGACCATGCTTAAGCCAATCATTGGCAAAGGAAAGCTGTGTTTATTGTGGGCCTTGGCTCCACAACATTCCTTTCTGGAGCTGTAGAGAGAATAATTTACTCTGAATACATGAGTCATCAATTGCTGAAAAGAAGCCAGCTCTGAATAGCAAGGAATAAGAACAGAGTGGCTCTCAGGCAGGCCATCTACAGCATCTGCCACACTTTCCCGTGTGCTTGTGGAGCACATACCATAATGCATATTTATTGCCTGGAAACGTGTCTGTTTTCCATAGGAAACTGAACATTCACAGAATAAAGACCGGCTTGACTTCATTATCTACTGCAAAATTCTATGCATAGTAAGTGACCTGGTTAAGTGAACAAATTAATACTGACTGTTACCTTATAAATAGTCAATATGTCTTCTGGATGCACCAAGCTGGAGTGTCTGTGTACTCTGCAGGCCATAGGGAATCTCTGTAATCGCTCCTATAAATACACCTCATGAAAGGATAAGGCAACGTCTAATTTTTCTCTTTGATTTTTCCTAACTTCTTATTAATTTTTACCATAGTAGTTCTGCATTGGATGTGTCATCTTCAGTAATACACGTGGGAAGTTTTGAGAAAAATCCAGGTGAAGATACAGAAGAAGAGTGTTCTATTTTGTCACGCTATTGTTCCTAACCTTAGGATGAGGCCATAAATCATTTTTCTTATCATATCTTTAGAAGAAGAAATGATTTCTACTTATAGCTTACAAAAGAAAATCTGGGATAGGAACAAAAAAGGTAATTAATTTTCATTCATGTGATGTTATAATAATATCTCTGAAAGAAAACTTAAGGCATAAGAGTTTTTATTTTGTTTGTAATGAATGATCCCATTTTGGATTCTAATTTTCAAATTCAGTTTTTAAAAGAAAGCTTAGTAATTAAAAAAGACTGCACTCGAATTAAGAAAATACATGCCAAAATACAGGTCATATATATTTAGAAATTGAAAAAATGTAATATTCTAGAGAATTTTTTTCCTTTAAGGAAGAAAATAGAAATTATTCCTGCAATTATATGAAAAGGAATAGAATGGAGAATGGTGTTTAAATACCAAAATCAATTTATCAAAATATTCTCTTACATGATAGTTGTAAGTGAGGGAGAAACCACCTTCACTCTAGAAGAGCCTTTCTCACCAGTGGCCTTACTGACCTTTTGAGTAAGAAAATTCCTTGTTGTGCAGGGTTATTATGCTCCATGTTTAGTGCCATCCCTGACCCTCACTTACTGAATTTTAACAGCAGGCTCCGCACTGTGATGATTAAAAATGTCTACTGTGGGCCGGCGAGATAACTCAGCGGCGTAAGCACCTGCCTGGCAAACACGAGGTCCTGAGTTCGACTCCCGGTACCCACATAAAGGAAAAAAAGGGCTGGTGAGATAGCTCAGCGGCACAAATGCCTGCTGGCAATGGCGAGGTCCTGAGTTCAACTCCCTGTACCCACATTAAAAAAAAAAAAGTCTCCCGTTATTGCAAAGTATTCCCAGAAGGGAAAATTCATGCTGGATTGAGATTGACTACTCCAGAGTACCATAATTACAAAACTTTTCATCTTAAAATGTAACCAGACATAAAAGGATGCACTGGTAAGGCTGATGGCTTTACATTAGATAATTGGTAGTGGTGTTATTGACTACTGGAGTTAAAGAAAGTACTTATTTTTATAAATGTATTACCTTTGTTCACTGTCTTGTGTTAATACTATAGAAAAATGAAATTTATTCAACAAATATTCATCAATCTAGAATTATGAATTATCTTACTAAATGCTCAGTAATTGGTCTAGTAAATCCCTTTCTTTAGAAGACTGATTTTTTAGAAGTTTAAAAGGAATTCAAAATCATATTATAACAGAAAAAAAGAAAGCAGTTAAGGAATTCAAAGGAAAAATTAAGTAAAAATTTCCAAAGAGGCCAAGAGTGGCAGTGCACACCTATAATCCCAACACTCGAAAGGCTGAAGCAGGAGGATCACTGAGTTCGAGGCCAACCTGTGCTACACAGTGAGTTTAAGGCCAGCGTGGACCGCATAATGAGACCCTGTCTCAAAAAAATTTTTTTCACAGAAAGGTCAGGAAATTTTTTATATGTACAACATCTAAACTGACCTCTATAAGACAGGAATATTACAGAAAGATGGAAGATATTTTTAAATGATGGTACATACTTGTGACCATGAAATAGTTCACAAGACTAGAACAAGGTTGTAGCAAGAAGGAGTATTTGAAGGAGAGAGTATGAAGAAAAAACAAATTGGACTATGATAGGTTCATATATCACTTCAAAATAATTAGGCCCTTTTCCTGTAGGTTTTAAGCCGTTCAATTATGTGATTAGATTTTTGAAAAAATGCTAAATAATTGTCACTACAGATCCAAGCAACTGCAGAATATTTAAATATTGCATCTGTACTGAATGTATACAGATTTTTTCTTTCCTTATCATCCAAGAGATACAGTACTATTATTTATACAACATTTACATTACATTAGATATGACAAGTAATCTCAAGATGATTTCAAGTACACAAAGGATATACACAGGTTATATGCAAATACACTATTTTATACAAGGGAATTGAGCATTCATGGATTTTGTTATTTCTGGGGAATCCTGAATTAATTTCTCATGCATACTGAGAATAGATGATAAAGTCATGTATTAACATTTAAATATAAAGCATTGTTTAATTTAAATGGAAAGCTGAAAGCAAGAAAAAATGATTGATAAGAGAAATTTTGAAGTTTTAAAGTACATCAGTAATGATAAACAACACAAGTCTAAAACACTCAGGTGATCTTAAAGTGTTACAAATGTGATTTTTCAGAGATGGGGGAAGCAGATTTAGAGGGTTTAAAGTAATTGGTTTTGTGTTTTTTGGCATGTACAACTTGGAATATTTTAATGTCATTAAGGAAATGTGGTACTTAAAAAGAGGGAAAAAGCTTTTGTAGTGAATAACAAATATCAATATTTATATATTGTAGATACTTTGTAATGTCTGTGAACATATAAAAATTAGTGTGAAGTAATGACAACTGTCATTGGAGATATTTGAATAGAAAACTACAAATGTGAAGTTAAATATTCAGTACTTATAAAATCATAAGGGAAAATTTCAAGTTTAGAACAATGGTGAAGCTCGAGCATTTAAATGGCTAATTTATCAATAGTAATCTGAAAAGAATGACAGGATCATTTCAGAGAGGTAAGAGAAGAGATCGGAAGGACATTTTTTCCTCAAAAGAAAGCAAAATATAACATAGCTTCAATAAGGAAGATAAAGAAAATTATTTAAGCTCCAGGTCTCACACTCTGTAGATGCATAAAACAATATGAGAGTGGAAGTCTGTCCATTGAAACAGTCTGTCATTTGGAAAATCATTGATGTACTAATTTCAAGACCTTATGAATATGTGCAGGTACATAATAAGAATTAAGTTTTCACATGGGGTGAAATTTGCTTATCGGGTGATATATAAACAGGGTGAGTAGCCTGGATCATGCAGTAAGTGCCTTTAAAAGTGAGAGGAAGGGGCAGAAATGGTCAGAGACAGAAAGAGATTTAACTACACACGGAAGGTCAGGGAGGAGTAACATTGCGACCTCTGAGGATGGAAGAAGAATGCCAAAAAGCCTAGAGTACAGGTGGCTTCCAGAAGTTGCAAAATGTAGAAAGAAACATTTCTGTTTAAAGTCTCCATAAAAGAATTCAGGCCTGCTGAGATCTGCTTGATCCTACACCAATAAAATCTGGGTTTCTAACCTGTACAAGTATAAGATAACAAATTTGTGTCATATTGCACAACAAAGTTTTTGATAATTTCTAGTAGCACCAATAGAAGTCTAACACAGGAATTTTAGCAGACTGAAACACCTGTTTTTCTTGAGGAATTTATTAATTTACCAAATATTTGCTGAACTACTCTGCTTGTTGATTATACATAATCAAGAATAAAAACCAGAAGTGTCTCCATTTAAGGATTTCACATAAAAAAGAGAAAAGCATGTGGTATTTTAAATTTTGACAAATTTTATCAAGAAATAAACCAAAAACAAGCAAATGGGCCAAGTTATACTGAGGTTCAAGAGTTGTAAATGAAGTGAAACTGGTAAGTCTTCATTGAACAGTGGACATTTTTAGAAAGAGCTGATACAATGAAGGAAGTGATGCTTGCTTCCAGGGTGAAAACTAACCAGAAAGAGACTCACAAATGCAAGAGCATAGAAGCAAAATTAGAGGTGGCTTGTTTAAGAGGTAGCTGGCAAAGAATCAGCGATGGGATAAGAGCTCCTAGAGGTAACATTTGAATAAAGATTTGGAAACCATAAAGTGATGATTTTGTGCTTTACTATGAGTGAGATTCAGTGAAATATATTTGACTAGAAGATATCTGGCTGACATTTTAATAGGATCATTTTGGATATAGTTTTGAAAGAAGGCTATTAGAAGTTAGAATTGACACAGGGTGAACAATTGGCAAACCTTTTCATAAACTGGATAAGAAAAAATGGTGGCTAAGATCTAGATTTTAAGAATGGTCATGGGGAGAAGGAAAGGTGTTAAACTTTGGAAATAATCTGAACCTATGTTTGCCTGGAGTGAATGTGCAATAGAGAGAAAGAGAAGAGTCAAAGACAAATTCATAGGTCATGTTTAGTATACTTTGTGATAATTACAAAGACTCTAGGGGAAGATAGGAAGACCATAAGAACGAAGTGTCGCAAATGTGGAATCAGACTATAATAAGCATCACAGTGTTATGTTTTCATGATCACATTGGCTTTATTTCACTTATTGGAGATTTACTAAGACATTATGTCACAGGATGAGATCAATTTTTTGAAAAATAGTATTCCACGTATACACAAGAAGGAAATACTGTCTTCACACTGAGCATGTAAGGTTCCATTTGAGCTGATTACCTCAAGCCCAGTCGTTCTCTAAAATGCTCTAATACTTATTGATTAACTGTCTGAGAGATCTTTCAATTATTGTGAGAGATATGCTAAAACCTCCTACATTAGTAAAAGACTTGTCAGTTTCTTCTTGCCATTTTGTTAAATTTTTGCTTATATATTTTGAGGCTATGTTGTTACATGCATACATGATTAAAACATACGCTCTTCTAAAGAATTGAACTTTCTATCACTATGTAGTTATATTTTAATTTCCAATAACAGTTTCCTTTTTGTTATAGCTATTTTATCATATATTAATACAGCAAAAACATAAGTATGTCTGAAGTCTTTATTAAAAACTGGATTTTATAACCAGCTTTCTTTAAGCGTTTTTTTCAGAAGGGGTATCTCCTCATGTAACCGTCAGATTTTTAACCTATCATTGTAACTATATTCTATTAACTAAAGGATTTATTCAATTTATGATAATTTAAACTATTTAAATTACTTAGTATTTGTCAATGATTTCTTCCTTTCTTAGCATCTTTTAAACAACTTTGATGTTTTTAACTTGTTTTCAATCTCCTTCCGCTTTCTCCCATACTTATTTGCAAGTGTCATGTACTGCATATATCTCAACATTTATGACTTTTGCTACATTATAAAACATATTTAACTACTTGGATTTAATCATTACCTAATGTATATATGTACTGAATTATAATACTGTACAACTGTGTAAAACTAAAATAATCATTTTAAAAATCATTACAATTTAAACATATTTAGTATCTTTATAGCTCTTCTTAATTATATAAAGAATATAGAGAGATTAAATCCTATCAGACATTCTTAGTTTATATGCTTTTGCTGTCCAGTCTCTAAAGGCAGCCTATTTTTCTTTTAGTGAAACGTAGATAAGATTTTAATGTTCTATGCTCATTGTAAAATTATATATTTGTGTTTTGTTTCTGTTTTCTCCTTTTTTGTATTTTTTATTATAACTTGATTTTACTCTCTATTTTTTTTTTTTTTTACACTCACTGTATGGAATTGGTACATGTACATTAAACATCTAGCCTGGTTTTATCTACTCACTGAATTATGCTAACAACCAGAGATCTTGAAATATGACCCTGGGATTCAAATATAATGTGGCATCCTGTGTTTATATCTAGGCAATTTTTATAGAAAGGACAGCCAAGCCATATTCTAAGTGCTAACACACAGAAACTGAAAATAAATTTGTTTTCCCCGAGTTTGTAGTAAAAGTTATGTTGCGATAAAAATAAAAAACAGTATGCTCCTTAATTAATGAGAAAGACAGTAAGATTCTGCAAATGTTTCAAACAAGCCAAAACAACATATATAGCAATCAGGAATGCTAAAATAAATTTATAAAAGAATGCAAAGTACTGATCAAGATACAAAGGCAATGATCAACTGCATTCACTTATAAAATTCATTTGCAACTTTAGGGTCAAGTGTCACCAGCATTGCTGTCATTTTTTGTACAATTTACTGCACTATAAAAAAGTTTTAAAAATGTGAGAAACAACTATAGAGTCCAGTAGCTCAGAAATATGCACTAGATTGAACACTCAGTATTCTTTATCACTCATTCAAATTTTTCATATTTTTTCTGACCAAAAAAAACAGGGATGTAGTATTAGATGCACCTCATTTAAAAATTGCTGAAGGACAGGGAAAGATGATATATTTGGGAGTATTCCTGACAGGGATAGTTTGATTATTATTAAAATTACCCAAAACAGCTAACTGATAATTGCTTGAAGTTGTGCTAGGAACAGTTAAAAAGGAGCATATTCACAAAGAAGTGCCAATGAAACTTCTATCAAAGCAAGCTCTTTATTATTTTGGCATGCAGAAATGCTGCAACATCCAAGGAAAATATCTCCCAAATTTATTCAGTGGATAGTTTTGTGCCTCCAACTTCTGTTTGTGAAGCTCTGCAAACATCCTCCATGGAAAGAAAATAGAAAAATGTGCTATGAATGGAAAAGGAATTCTGAATAAACAAATTCAGTTTAAGGAACATTTGCCAATAAATGTCAAATGATAATAAGTGGCCCAATAATCATTATAAATGTAAATCACACCACTCAGGCAATCTAAGATCATCTGAAAGGTATGTTCAGTTTCTAATCTGAAAAGAGTTTTAAATTTTAAAATTATTACTTTTTCAATAAGTCTAATGTTTTCTTAAGGATATCTTTCCAAAGGGTTGCTTTTTCAACTACAACATAGATTGTCAGTTTTTATTTTTAGTTTAAGGATGAAATTCACTCAAAACAAGGCCCATGATTTTCAAGAAGTATGTGGGAAGATTGTATTTTTATATGTACTTTAGGCTGGCGAGAAATCACTGCAATATGGGATATATGCCATCACATACTTCCTCATGTTTTCTTTCAGTTTGAGCCAAAAGGAATTTCAGACCTGGCAGTATGATATTTTCTATTTACAATTAGAAGTACAGATATCTGTTGCCAAAATTTTGCTGCAGGTGCTATTTACTTAAGTTATAGATAATAGATAAAAACTGAGTCTAGACTTAGGTAAATCCAAATGGTTAATTAAAGAGTCACTTGTGTCCTAAACCAGAAGCAAACAGAATAAACTTTTAACTTGAAACTTCTCTAATCTTTGGCTCTAGTATTAATGTTCAATACTCTACTGATTTTCTGAAGATTCCCAGGGTTCAGGGATGGGAAGACATTGCACAAAGTGAGGGTATATGCTGAAGTTTGGGAATGACTTTAAAAAAAAATTCTATAAAATTTTCCCAATACAAGTCATATATAATGACTTTCTATATAAGTTTCATGTGGAAAATAGGCTCTGCTCCTAAAATTTTGAAACAATTGTCACAGACTGCATTAGTTTTCCATCTCTTGGAATGAAAAATTATCAAACAGTAGCAAATTAAGCCAACACCCATTTATTCCCTGAACATCTGTTTATCTTGTCAACACATATTTATTCTAGCACAGTTATGTAAAACAGAAGTTTAGATCGATTCAACTGGGTTTTCTGCCTAGAGTAACCCAAGGTCAAAATCAGTCATTAGACAGTCTATGCGCTTAACTAACAGCTCTTGAGAAAAATCTGCTTCCTAACTCATTAAGGTTTCTAGCAAAATTCAATTCCTTTGAATACAGAGTTCAGGGTATTTTTTTTTTTTTTTTTTTTTTTTTTTTTTTGCTGGCAAGTAGTTTCACTTAGATCCTACAAGTTGCTAGTAATACTTGTCCCCATGTTACTCTTCAAAGCTACAAGGTTGGGTCAACTCCTCTCATGGTTGAAACTCTCTGGCTTCTTTTTTGAGCCAGACCACACTCTACTCCTGAAGTGTTTGTAGAATTAAATTTAACTCACCTAGATTAGTCTTTTTTTTTTAGTTAAACTCTCCCATAGAATGTACTAAAGTAAGTGATAGATATACAACAGGTTCACAGTCCTCAGGACTTTTGTTGGATATCTCACAAATATTTTAGAGTTCCACATAACACAGTGAGGTAAATTTTTTTTTTTTTTTTTTAGTGAGGTAAATTTGTAGATGTGATTGTGATGATGGATAAAACTGACTGAGGAGAAATGTGAGTGGAGAAATTTGACATGCAGTCACTCAGAAGATAAGATGATTCTTTCGGATGGCCTTCAGAAGGTTGTCCATGTAGGCGAAAGTTGTGAATAAAATAAATGGTTTGATGAGCTCTGTATAAATAAATGGAATGAAGAAAAAGTGAAGAACATTTGGGGACCAGTAGATTAAGAAAGATTGTTAGATTAGCACAGAAATATGTTGCTGGTTTTGATAAAAGTAAATTTTTTAAAAAAGTAAAATAAAAAGAACTTATTTCATTTCAGTAGTTATATTTCTGTTAAAACTTACATATTTGTGTCATAAAATATAATTTATTTAATTGGGTTATGAATTTATTTTAATGAGTTATATTAGAGTAAGAAACAAATATACATTTGGCTATGTTTTAAATACTTTTTTATTATTTCTTAAAGAAACAAATTTCTGTTTTGTCCTCAAACCCAGGTACCTCTCTGCATAGCATTAGTGATGGCTGCTGCCTCACTTGTTCCACTGATAAAAAGAACAGTTGAGAAAACTCTCCAGGATCAGCCTTTCAATTCCATACGGTGTTAGCTTGGAAATATTTAAAAATGTTTAGAAAGTAGTTTTAAGCATGTGAGGCAAAGACTATTTTTCATCTAATCACGTTCTTTCATTCCAATAAAAGGGAATTATTTTTAATGTGCATCGTTTATTGAGAGGGACTTTTTATAATCATTAAAGTACTCAAAATGATACCTAAGATAAGGAAGAACACAGTTTTTGATTTGCTTGTCTTTTTCTATTCGCAGAATTAGAAATGTCACTTACTATGTCAAAGCTGCTTGTTGCGAGAGTGCATTAACGGAAATGAGGCCATAAGACAAAGTATTATAAGCAATCAATGAGAGTTAGGACATGATTTTAGGTTTATAAACTATTTTAAAATATAGTTAAATAAATAAAGTGAAGCGTTAAAAATGAGACTAGCTATAAAAGAAAAATACTTAGGATATAATTTCTCAAGTTCTCTTTCAGAAGTGTTAAAAAGAAGGTGAAGATCAAAGTCAGTCATAAATTTTGAATTAATTCAATATGCTTATGCTTTATAGCCATAAAACTAACATGCTTATTAGTTCCATAGCAAGCATATTTTCTATTTAAGACATATGTGCGTGCTAATTAATTATTTAGAGGTACAGAATTCATATTTAGATTTTGGAACTTATTACTTCCAGATCACCAATGTAGACAGTGTGAGTGCCTTCATGCTGGCCTGCACCGCCTGAGAGGATAGGATTGACACAACTATGTGTAAAGAGGTCCCGAATTTGAAAATGAGAAGAAACATATTAATGATGATATGTCTTAGAAAGGAAATAATTTCAATTCAGTAATAATTAGAGACAATTACTAGAATTATAGCAGGAATATTCTTTAAAATGTGTTTAAGGACCACAAGGAGTGATGCTTCCAAGTATCTATGCACTGACGGATTATTTTTCAATATCTAGTTATTTTAACAGAATTACAAATATAATCTAATCTAAAAGTGTATACTCTAATTAAGATACTAGTTATACATGGTAAATTTGGATCATTAGTTATTTTTGTTTTTTCTGTAATTTTGAAGATGAATATTTGTGAAATACTGTAACTTTTATTACTTCAAATTTCATAGCAAATATCATTTTTAATCTATGCATATTAGCTTTAAGGTTTTGTTCTTTGTCCTTTAATGTATCCCTTATACAGAAATAAAATTACTAAGATTTATTTAGTACAATTTACATTCCCAAATCTATGCTCTCCCTTAAGCTACTTCATTTCTGATCTTACATGTTTTTATGTTATTGCTACACGCTTGAATCAGAATATATTAGAATATTGACTTTGGTCATTGCACAGATGAAGATATTGAGGTTTGAAAATATAATTTGCTCAAATTCACATATATAGTACAGAGATATTAGCATTCTACAAAATTACACACATGCATTTAGAGATCATCTAACAACTGTTTTATGTGAGGTGTCAGTTCACTGACATCTGGTAAATGGCTCAGTCAAGGCTCATAAGAAAATTGTAAAGCAACAATTAGAATACAGATCTGATGAGTTCCAGAATTTTTTTATTAACTATCTTAACATTTAAAAAAATACAATTATTGAATACTTTCTGATAGCCAGATGCTGCAACTAAGCTAAAGAGGAGCTTTAGAGCTAGATAGAGACATTCCAGCTATATATCCGACTAGTATTTTCTGCTCACAAGCAGTCACATGCTAGAAAATACAGACATATAATTTGGATCTTTATCAATAATATCATGTTCTTCCATAGTCTTTTGAAAAATTTTGCATACCCGATAAACAAATGAATCCAATAAACCAGAATATATATTAAATACTATATAAATATATCTTATTACATATTACATATAAATATTATATATATATATAAATTATATGAATATTCTTATATATGTCCATAGAAATATAAAGATAATAAAGGAGAAAGAAACATAGAAAAATACAAATATTTTCACCTATAAGGATATTTCTATAAACACATTAGAAATAATTAAAATCATGCACTGACAAAGAAATGCTCACTAGTGCTTTATATTTAAAATACACACTTGTTCTTAAAATCTAAAACCACTTGATACTTCTAAATACATCTATGTGTTCCTCATTCTTCTGGTTTTAAATCATAGGGATACAAAGTTAGAAATCTTTACTCTATTAAACATTAGTTTTTGTTTGTAGACTTTGTCTGGTAGCAGATGGCCAAAAATGATTTGAACAATATCAAGTTAATAAAATTTTCAAAACTCAGAAGTTTTAGGTAATATCTCTGATACAGTCTAAATGAAATACACCTTTGTCTTATGCCTATGAGTTTATGAATAATTTATGAGCTGAAATGAAGTATCAATTGAAGTTGAAAATGACATGATATCCTCATTAGAGATTATTTAAATATTGTCATGTTAGCTTTTACCTCTATGCAATTCTATAAAACCTGAATTTTGGATATTATTTGTGAAAAAAGCAGCCTACTGCAAATTATATCTAGAAGGATTCCTTGGATCACTAGATTATAGTTTAATTAATTATTTATTTATTCATCCATTCATGCAAGAAAATGTTCCTATATCATGATTATATAAAGATAATCCTTAGAAGTGATTACGTTTGGAATATTCTGGGATCATACAAATGATCCTAGATTAAACGGCTGAGTGAAGGAAGATTTGTGCCCTGTTGGTGCCTATAATCCCGGTTGCCATCCAGTCAACTTCCTATAATAGATTTGCCTATCAGACCAGAAACTTGCTGCAAACAAATGAGTGAAGCCATCTGAGAACAGCAGAAGAATCACGTGAGTTCAATTCACGTTTTTAACTTGCAGAGTCAAACTCAGTAAGTAATTGATAATTTCAAGGACCTAAATTTATGAGCGATTTATCACACTGAAACCCTTAACTGACAAAATGCCTGAGTTCATCAGTGTTTATTTCATGTGATGTAGGAATAATAAGTTATACATGAGACTATTGTGGCAATGACAACACGAACATACTTAAACAAAATTGATCAAAGTTTTAATAATAAAAATCATCCAGAGAACTCCATAGGGTTTATATTTAATGGAAACTAGATTTCCTCTCACAGTAATCACAGTGTCTCATTACAAGATTTCTTCCACAATTCACCACTATATAACTCACTGGGACTATCTTCCTGGCCACTATTGAATGAGCAGAAATGGTTGAAAAAATTAGGAATTTGCTTACTTTACCACTTAATAAGGAATAATTGTAGTACCCCTTGAAAGCATTTATTCACCACATTGAGGTGGGGGTGCATAGAACAAGTCATTTTGCCATTAATTCACAGCAAGTGGGTTCATAGTGTCTTTCGACCAGTTTTAGGCAGATCTTCAAAATCAATAGCAAGAATGTCTACAGTAGGTATAAAGAAACACACATATTTATGTATATTGCTATGTTGGGCAAAGTTAAGTCTATTTATCATCTTCCTCATCCCCACCCTTGATCTGACATTTAAACCTTAGTACGCGAATTCCAAGAGATTATTAGTACTACAATTTCCACTCACCCATACTAACCTGTTCTTTGAAATGACCCACCCATACGACCTGTTCCCTCTCCTTAATTCTTCTTCACTGTACATAGAGGTACTGACTCCAGCCAACATTGTTATAGTTTATTTGGGATCCTATAACAAAATACCACAAATTTATAGTCTGTAAACACAGAAATTTTGTTCTTCTACTTATGGAAAATGGGAAGTCCAAAATCAAGGGCCTGGTAAATTCATTTTCTGATGAGGACCTTCTTCTTGGTTCGTGAATGGCTTCTTCTAGCTGTGTCCTCAAACGGTGAAGTAGAGAACTTGTTCCTTGCGGCATTTTAAAAATAAGAGCACTAACTTCATTCCTGAGAATTTCATCCTCATAATTTATTTACCTCCTAGCGATCCTGCATCCTAATACCATCATCTTTGGGGTTAGTATTTCAATGTGTATATTTTGGGGATACACAACTATTCAGATCACAGTGCACATTAAAAACAACAACAACAACAAGGACAAAACTTTTGTGTGGTTTTACATAGCATTGGAGATTGTCTCTCTCTCTTTGAATACAGTTAAGTAGAATGGCTACCATCTGGTACCAATCCCCAGGTTTGCATTCTTCTTGACTTAAGTTTGGTTTGTAGTTTAATAAACTCAATATAAATGCATTTTAATAAATTTAATAAAAGGATCAGCACACTTTGTCAAAAGGTGATCTGGTGTGCTATAGTAGTTTTTGCTTTAGAACATGGAGGTAATTTACGGAATCAAAAGTGAAAGGAGGACATGTCAGGAAATCATTTCACTGCCAAGAAAAAATAATATTTCCCAAAGTATTACTACATTCAGTCTAACATTTAATTGAAGATGTTTCTATCTCACTTGTGTGTGTTTATCACTCTCCTTAGAATAAATAAATTTCTAGTTTGATACATATATTTGAAGTACTGTTTTCTGGAAAGAGTAAGCTTCTTAATGGAATATATAGGTTGGTCATTCCCAGCTTTCCCTGAACACTACAAACTTTCAGGATGTTTTTCAAAATACTGATACCAGCTCCACATGTTCAAAGATTTTAAGGTCTGGGATGGAGCCCAGTTACAAATATTTTTAAATTCCCCATTTGGTTAAGAATGATTGAAAAACCACTGGAGTACAAAAATAAATGGCCCTTGTTATCTGTTTTTGAACATATTATAATACAAGCAGTACTCTTTCCTAAGTGAGGAAAAATATAGAGTTAAAAAACCTTTCATACCTCTGCTAATTTTTAATAGTACCTATTGAACCCACAGAAACAATCCCTGGAGAACTGCCGAACTCCCAGATTGGGCAAGGGCAGAAAGAGAATATTTCATTGAGTGACTTTCCTTGCTGTGGTGAAGCAGTTTAATCCTAATTAAAAAGTAATATGTGCTAATGCTATGCACTTATACTTTATATACACTACATCTTTTGATTTTCATAGTAATATAGATACCATTACCATTCATTGAGATGATAAGTAAGCTAAGACAAATTAATGAATAATTTTGCCATATTATAATTTATATTAATATGCCTAGATTTTGAAGAAAATAAATAGAAAAAATATAATATATCAATTGATGTGTGTATATGTGTTCAGGTATATGTACACTAATATTAATCTATTATGTAGAAATGGTTAATTTTTCTAAGAGAGAATGTTTGTCTGAACACTGGTCAGCAATGAATTGAAAGCTTTTAACCTGGGGTTCATACTCCAGAAATGGTTCTAAAACTTCTAAAAGTAATTCAGTACTTGTCCCTTAGAGCACACTGGAGAATGTTAACTCACATAACTAATTCTGAAAGCATTTCACTGTTATCTGCGTAGGATAGAATGTCAGCATAGGATACACTTGATTCTGACAAGAATTCTCTTCAGATTATCCTGCCCCCTTTATAAGTTTCATTAAGGTTTAACTTGCATATCACAAATTATATACATTCAAAATGATCAGGTAATATAAGGAAAACAATCATCACTACACAGGTGTCATAGGCCACTTTGTAACTTAACTGTATGACTGCCTGGTACCTCCCCCTCCTTCCCACACCTTCTAATCCTAGGGTAATCATAATCATTGATCTGTTTTCTATCACTGAGGACAAGAATAAATTTTCTAGAATTTCATAAAAATTGAATTATGCAATTTTTATTATTTTTGTAGCTTTTCACACTTTACATTTTTTTTTTTAATGTGGGTACCAGGAGTCGACCTCAGGACCTTGCACTTGCCAGCAAGCGCTTGTGCCGCTGAGCGATATCACTGGCCTCTTTTTTCCTTTATGTGGCTTTTGGAAGTTGAACTCAGGACCTCACACTTGCCGGGCAGGTGCTTATGCCGCTGAGCTATCTCACCGGCCCCACACTTTATAATTTTAGATTGATTCATGAATATTCTACAAATACTTTCCTTTTTATTACTAATATTCCACTGCATGCGTATTCCTGAAGATTTTGCCTGTTCTTGTGTTGCTAAATCTTGTGATTATTTCTGTTTTGAGGCTGTTGTAAATTAGTTCTTATGGACTTTAATGTAGAAATTTTCTATGGGTGTATGCTGATCCATAAATATCTAGGAATGAAATGGCTAAGTCACTAACAAATGTTTTTCAAAATGGTTGTAACATTTTATATTCCTGGTAGCACTATTTGAGATTTATTGTTGCTTCGTAGTTTGGCTACCCATTGACAAATTTGCTCCATTTAATTTTCTGCATAATGTTTGTTATGTAGTAGAAGTTCATTGAGGTTTTATTTGTATTTGCTAATGACTTATGATGTTAAATACCTTTCACGCTGATTGTTTCTGGAATATAAATATTCGATGAGGTTTTTATTGACTTTGTACTGCTATAACAGAGACTTGGGTGAGTTTTAGAGAATAGAGTTTTACACTGGCTTTTGGTTCTGTAGGCTGGGAAGTCCAAGAACATGCTGCTGGCATCTGTTTACATTCTTCCTGTGTTATAAAACATCAGAAAGCAGAAAGGAAAGGGAATAAATGTGAATACCATTTGCAGAAGAGGCAAAACAAAATAAGCAGCATTGGTTTATAGCTACTTAAAACACACCCACCACCATGCGGAAGATTAGTCCTTATTCATCTTTTATAAGTCCCATCACCTTTCAACACTCTCATATTTTGTATCAAATTTCAACATGAGTTTCAAAGGGGAGAAACTATATTCAAACCATGTCACACAATAAACATTTAATAACTTCTCCAAGGTCTGATACATAATTGGCATCAGAAATATGCCTAAAATTTTACTTACACCAGAACTATCCATATAAAATGAATTTATATCCTTGAATGCCTTCATACAGAGACCTGAGAATTATCAAAATATTTCTTTAGCGTCTCACTATTGTATAAAATTGAATGAGTATAGGCAAGGAAACTTGAAGTAATTACATATATCTATGGCAGAAACATGCAAGCTAAGTGCCTTTTCAATAATAAAAAAATGGGCTGAGGACAAATTGAAGACAACATCACATAAACAGGACCATTTTCTAGAAATATTGATTGCCACTGCTGACATAGGTTACTTGTGATCTGTGGGAATGTTTAGAACACTGAGCAAAAATTTCATTTCAGAAACATGTAAACACATGGTTGCACTCACACAGATATTTACTAGTCATTTCTTCTAGCACCATTTCTTTTTTTGGAATTTTTACAGTAATTAGTACGTGTTTGTAGTATGTAAATATTACCTTCCTCGTGGGGAGTTGGCACATGTGCATAACATGTCTTCTTTTTTCATCCCTTTCTGATCCCCTCTCTCCATCTCTTGGTTCCTTTCCCTTTTGTAAAAGATAAAACCATAAGTCTACTGCCATGTAATACATAGCTGTGAAAATATTGAGACTGAAGTTCAGAAGTAAAAGTTTTGCAGCTCCATTTTACACAGATTTTATTGTAGAAATAAAAGTGAGATGTGTGCCTTCCTTTGTCCCTGTCACATACACATATATACATGCTGTGAAGGTTCACTTGTTCTGAGAAATTACAGCTTTGAGGCCAAGGAGAAGATCAGAGGGCCCCAGTGCAGAAGCAAGTAGAGGGTTGTTTTGTTTAATATGCATATCTAACTGAGAAGAAATGGGTAATACTGGATGTATTTCATGCAGATGTAGAGGTATTACACAGAATGGGAAGTTTTGGAAAAGCATGTATTTAGCTGTAGTCTTAGGAAGAAAAATTAATTGCTATCTTTCCAACTCCATTGCTTCAGTACATTCTTCTGGTAGTAAAAAGAGGAACTGCACGATATTAAAGTAATCTAGAGAATGTAGGTGAGTCAGAATATTGCTGTTCTAACACTTGCAAGGAAAGCAGGAATAGTACATTTTAAAAATTTGAAGGGATCCTTATATGTCCACTAATAAAAGACACCAAATGCTATTGGTAGCAGATTTAAAGAGACTTATTGTTTGTGGTGATTAAGCCCACTAGGCTTACTTGTTTTACAAATAGATCCTACCTGTGTAGTGTAGTTTGTTCAGGCATTTATTTAATGCAGTAGTGCAAAAACATGCATGTGTATAATATACAGAACACACGTGCTCCTCAACTTATAACGAGATTATGTATTGATAAACTCAAGAAGAAAATATCACAAGTCAACAATGCATTTAATACCCATAATCTACTGAAGCCCATAGTTTAGACACATAGTATCTCTCCAGTATTGGCTGCTACTGTGGTTGAATGAAAGCTGATTTCTTCTCAATGTGTATCACTTTCTTACCATGGTAAAGTGGAAAAATCACTGAGCATAAACATCCTAAATTGGAGACGGTATACATACTATGTATGCACACACTATGTATGTATACAAATATATATAAACTACACCATATATACACATATGTATACATTACCACCTTATATATATATGCATATGTATGCAGATATATGTGTGAAAGTCAATGCCTTAAACATAACATTATTATTTTATGATTTTTTTTAAATATTTAGACTGAGTGACTTACTTTATATATTTTAAATATTTAGAGTGAGTGACTTCTATATTATTAGCAGTCCTCTGAGTACTTTGTTTTCTCTACATTTTAATATAATGGATGTTATATTTCCTTTATTCCATGAAATTTCTTTTATTGTAAATGCAAGAGTTTGATACCAAGGTATCCTTTAATTAAGCCCATTGGAAGAGTGAGCAAAGTAAATTCTTCCTCTCTATTCTAGGTAGCATTATGTACATAGTAATTATTTTGGTTTTATTTCATTTTCCTTTCCATTTCAATATAGTTTAAGCTACGGCACATCTCTATCAATAGAAGCTTGCATGGAGAATACAAATTGGAGAATAAAAAGTATGACAAGGCCTGGTTAGGAAAGTCCTTGGTAGATTGAAATTTCCAGGGAAATAATAAGAAATAATAAAATTTTCAGGGAGAGTAAAGATGGCTATCTGAACAAGGGTGCAAAACAACTCCTCTCTCTCAGTGGCACATTCTCAAGATTTACTCTCTACAAATATGTACAGTCCATATACTCAAACTTCTGACCACAAAATTACATGACCTAATAGAGAATTTAGTAAGTTACTTCATTATAGTAATATTATATCATATATATTTGCTGGTTCTGCCTGTGCTATAAGGGAGTGGGTTATACAGAGTGGGAATATTGGGTATTACCTTTAAAATGTTCATAGCAAAACAGTTATGATGATCGAAAATGAAGCTACGGATGTGTTGAATTCATTATTAGACATATGTCTGGCTACAGTTAACGGACAGTATAACATAATACATTCAGATATCACTTGCTGAAAGGGCTCAAACAGAAAAGGAAAATAATTGATATTATCATAGGTAAAAATGATACTTTCCAAGCACACCTTGACATGTTAGTAAGAATGACCCTAATCTTTCTACCAGAGCTGGATGTATTTCTA
This sequence comes from Erethizon dorsatum, assembly GCA_028451465.1. Lineage (NCBI taxonomy): Eukaryota > Metazoa > Chordata > Mammalia > Rodentia > Erethizontidae > Erethizon > Erethizon dorsatum. The sequence goes on along the minus strand of CM051836.1, from coordinate 73,860,002 downwards.
ATGTAAGTGAATGGAGTATGCCCAGAACATGAGTTTTATCGTGAAGTTCCACATTTATAATTATTTGTGTACCTATGCTATATCATTAGTCAGCAACTGTCTTAAAGATTGATATCAAGATTTATGCCCCAGTACCTAGCTTAATAATAGCACTGCGTAAGTATCTGCTGAATAATAATTATAATTAATACTGTTAATTAGTACTTCATAGCCCTATTACATGTATCTAGTTTCCTGACATATCAATGGGCAAATAACATGTTTCTGTAGCATTTATTTTAAAAAATAGTAGCATACATGCACAGAATATAATTAATTTAATTTCATGTACACAATGTAAATTTTATTGCCGTTCTATAGACAACCCGTGCAAGAATATTTTGGGAAGCACTGACGTGTATACTATATCTCAGTCATGAGTGAAACTGAGAAAGATTTTTAAATTAGTCAATTTTTCTTGCATCACTAGCTGGTTGCTTTTCTTTTTCCTGTGCTTATTTAATAATTCATTAAAAAATTATCTTGATGCCATTGATATTTATCTGAAGCTAATAATACCAGTAATTTTTTTAACATGGGATTATTTAGACCTTACAACATAGTCTCAATGTATTTTTATCATGGATTTCTAGTCATAATTTTCTGTAACCTTCATAACAATCTTGATATAATGGTGCCAGAAGTCTACAGAAAAAAAATGGAATAGTTGCCTGTCTTGAGGAAATTATAATAGCTGGGTGAAATATTAAACTGTATTATTGAAAAAAATACATTTCTGCAACATTAGATTATAATAAACAAGAAAATTTATTTGCTTTTACAATTTCACACAGCATATAAAAGTTCTCATATCTTACCATATAGGGATTACATATGACCCTCATCTTCTACAGCCAGATTATAATATATCTGTTAATTTATTAAAATTATATATTTTTCTTCTGTATTTCCTGTTTAATATTACCTACAGTCTTAAATTTTGAAAAATGAGGAAAATTAAGTCCTGTGATACAAAATTAACATATTAAAATCTTCTCCATCTTTTAGAGGCTTGGAAACAAGTTCTGAACTTAGCTGCCTCAGCAGTTGCATCTGTAACCCATTGTTTCAAGGCTCTGACTTTAACCTTGAGTGTGCTTGACCAAGTTCTTTGCAATCTATTCTTTTGGTTTTCTAATTCCTCAACAGAAGTTTTAACAGGGAGATCTTAGTTGATAAAGCTTATTTTCTTTTTGGATGTACTTGTCTAAAACAGACTCTTCATCATTTTATTCTTTTGCAAATAAGTCAGCACTTCCAGTTAGAAAACATAACTTCTGTTTTAAAAAAGAAATGGTACACTTCATATGCATTAAAAGAAACAATCAGTATTTTACATTCATTTTCCACTCTACAATAGTTTTTGGATTAAACTTGTCAACACCGTGAGTGCATTGTCTACAGAGAACATAATAACTTCAACCTCACTAAATGTACCAGGAAGAGAAGCAGCCAGGGTACCTTATGCACTCAATTAGTGCATAAGTGCATATGTTGTAGGGTCTAAATAATCTCACATTAAAAAAAAATTACTGGTATTATTAGCTTCAGATAAATATCAATGTGCACACAATTAGTGACTAAGCAAATAAAATGAGTTGGGTTACAATACTGGCTGATTTGACATGAAAGCAGAAACATAAGTTATTTTTTACCTCTTTGCTCAAAAGATCAAAACCACATAATAACATAACAAGCACCTCTGGAGGTCTGGTTCATACAGTTCTACAGGGTCACACCCTACCTCTGTTCTAGAAAGTTCCCTGCATTAAAGCCACAGCCTCTCTTACTAGGGCTCCCATGCTCTTCCACAGTGGCATAAGTAGTGCAAGACCTGTAAAGAGTCAGGCACAGGGCCACCAAATTATGTAGCTCGTATATATTCACAGCAGCCTAGGTACATAATTAAATGAGAATTTTGTAGCCCAGTAAGAAATAGTGGTAATAATCTCACAGTAAACACCTGGGCCAACAGGTAACTTTTGGCGTTGACAATGGGCACCAAGAAATTTAAAGTTCAGGTGGTCAGAACATGAAATTTCAATCAACTTTGGCAAAGCTGAGAGTGAGAGGTCAGAAAGACACCTATTTATATGCTCAAAGTTCCATTTCACACCATATTTCAAGCTGAGACCTTGAAGTTTCCATTAAACACAGTAGAAAAATTTGGCTTTCATTGTCTTTAAATGTGGTTCAAAATCTGGCACATCATCAATACTAAATTAGTACTTTTAAAATTAATAAGTAAAGTTAATAAGTAAATGAACAAATGCTTACTAGAGTATATGACTCCATTGTCTCTTGAAATACTCGACTAAAATACAGGAGATATTACATACAAGTTTATCACTAGATGATTTTACCAATTTAACATCTATAAAATGTAGTAAAGAGGTAAGACCTTACAGCAAATAAAATTTGATTAATAAAAATGAATTTTGAGGATTCAAAATGCAGGCTGTATTAATTTTGTATCTGAATAGAAAGACACATTTAAATGCTACTATAGAAGATTAAGGATATTCAGATAAAATTTGTTAGGATCAACCATAAAAACTGATCATGTGTTCAAACAATATTAGTGTATATCTGTTCACTTTATTGTATGTTTAGTGGCTCCCCTGATATACATATATTTGTATGTTTTATGATTTAGGTTAAAATTAAAGTAATAACTTCACTATCTAAGAAAGGTAAACTGATGTAGAATAACTTTTTAAAGTTTATTTGAGGGCCAGTGAGATAGCTCAGCAGCATAAGCGTGTGCCTGGCAAGCACGAGGTCCTGAGTTCGACTCCCGGTACCCACATAAAGGAAAAAAGTGCTGGTAATATCGCTCAGCGCCACAAGCACTTGCTGGCAAGTACAAGGTCCTGAGGTTGACTCTGGGTACCCACATTAAAAAAAAAAAAAAAAAAAAAAAAGTTTATTTGAGAAAATAGTAATTCATGTATGGGAGAACTCCAAACCAGAAAAGGCTAAACTGAAATACAAGGAACAGGCTTTATTATAAAGTGACTGTAAAGAAATAAAGGCAAAATAACTGTTTCGGTTATAACATTCCTATACTTAGTCTATATTTCTGCAAAGTGTTTCGGTATATAATTATGAGTTTGTTGACGACTTTTGACTAGTTGATCCTAAATTCTGTTTCTTTATTATAGACATTTATAAAAGATAGTTCAAGTTTATGCACTTGAATTTGTAAATCAAGCAATTTTAAGGTATTTTATGAGGCCTAAATGATATTTTCTTAAGGATTTTCCTTTTTAATTTGTTTTAACAGCCCTTACACAGCACTCAATATGTGCCAAATTTAATTCTAAACATTTTAATTAATAAAATGTTTACTTTTCACCTAAACTCTATGTTTTCTCTCTAATTTATTGACTAGAAGACTGACGAACAGAATGACTTCTTTTATCCAAATCGTGGTGGAGCCAAAATTTCAGTCTATATGTTCTAACTCTGGAAAATATATCTGTGACCACTTTGCTCTATTGTTGTACTCACATATTACTTTCCAGTTAAAACGTTAATGAGATGTAATTCTCTGTATAATATAGCATGTTTGAAGAATGAATATTCCTATGTAAAAATTGTTAGTGAGTTGCATTTTACGGAATTGTTTGCAATGTTGAACAAAAGGAATATTCAAATAAAATAGACTAACATGTACTGAGTAATTATAAACAATGTTACATTTTTTATTTTAAAAAGACTCTTGAATATGTAGGTTTCTATTTTTATTGTTACTGAATCTACTACACTTTTTAAAAAGAAAACCAAGAGATACTTGCTATCCTGCGTTTTGTACAATTGGTTGTTTTCTCTTGTTCAAATTGTTAAATTTCATAATACATAGCTGGAGAACAAAGCAGCTTTTGCATTGTCTAACAATCTTTCAGCTCAACCTTAACCTCTAGAAAAGTATTCAAGAGATAGAAAGTAGCCTCTTCATCTTACCGGTGTAATGAGGTAGAATGAATTTAGCAAAAAGATTTTTATTTAGCACTTTAATTACTCAAAAGGAAAAATAAAGGAGAGACAACCGAAAGATTTTAATGACCATAGAGCATTTTTCTAACTTTAATTTTACCTACTCCTTTTGTGTTTTATGATATGCTATATTTTCTGAAAGTACAACTAAAGTGGTAGTGAAACTTGAGTTCATGAGAAATAAACACATTATAAAGAGCTGAATAAAGATCGCAAGAGCTGGGTATGGTGGCACACACTCAGCACTTGGGAGGCTGAGGCAGGAGGATCTCCATGAGTTTGAGACCAGCCTGCATTCTGTAGTGAGTTAAAGGCCAGCTTGAACTACATATCAAGACCCTGTCTCAAAAAACAAAACAAACAAACAAAAATCCAAAACAAAACAACAATCAAAAGAATGTATGATTTAGTATTCAGATGGGACATGTTGAGAACAAATCTTAATTATTATTTTTCTAGATGAAGCAAAGTCAGAGACTATAATGTTATTTATTTGTAGAAATGATTGGCTATTTCCAAAATATAATGAAATTGCAAAAATCACCTTTAAAATTCTACAATCCAGTACAAATCACATTAGATAACTCCACAAATTTCTTATGTTGTACAAGTCACTAGAGTTGATTGAGACTAAGACAGGCGAAAAGAAAGTAGAGGAGAAATGGACGGAAGCACAGTTGGAGGGCTGGCGGTAGGAAGAAAGGGAGGAGTCGCAATAGTCTTAGGAGAGTCAAAGACATTAAATTTAGAAAATGATGAAAGAATCACTTTGCTGTTTTACATAAAACAGCTCTAGAAATAAAAATGTTACATATGTTAAGGGAAAAATATCATACACACAAGTGTAAATATCACATGGTTTCTCTCCTATGCGACATCTAAAATATAAAGAACAAGATAAGTGATAGATAATAGAAAAGGGAGGTAGATCTTTTGCAAAAGGGAAGGCGACCAAGAGATGAATAGAGTTGGAAGAGAGAGGAAGGGAAGGGAAGGGAAAAAGTACTAAGTTGTGTTATGTACATGCACCAACTCCCCAGGGAGAATGCAATTATTATGTACTGCAAATATGTATTACTAAAAACAACAAAAATTATAAAAAATAAATATGTATCCGTGTGTATATTGGGTGAAATATAAACAGAAAAATTCATTTGTATAACTACCAAAGTGTTCCCTTTGTTTTATTATCAATATTATTATTCAAAAAATTCAAATATTCATCGAATACAATTATCTAATAGCAAATTTTCCACCCGAATAATTTTGACTTGATCAGTACACACATTCACACTCACACACATGTACATGCTTTCAAACAAAGATAAACTGATACATATAAATATATATACACACATATTCAGAGAACCTTAACCTTACCTAATAGCTAAATATATCTTTTTAGCACTTTTTTCCTCCACAGATTATCTGAGAAGCTAATTTAAATTGAAGCAACTTCACAATTACAGACTAACATTTTTAGGTTTAATTAGTAGCTATAATATACAGTAAGGATATTTCAGTAACACGTTACACAAGAACATTATCCCAATTAAGAAATGTTTAAAATAGACATGTGTTCCTTATGCATATTTTAATCTATTTTGGTCACTAGACTATAATTCTAAAACTATTCTGGTGACTTCCTTCTAGGGATTATTCCACAGAAAAAGAGAGTGGGAAGAGAGAAGTCATGCTGTATAAGATTGTCTTTAAGAAACCAGCCACCAGGCTGGTGAGATGGCTCAGCAGGGTAAGCGCCTGCCTGGCAAGCGCGAGGGCCCGAGTTCGACTCCCAGTACCCACATACGAAAAAAGGGCCAGTGATATCGCTCAGCAGCACGGTGCTTGCTGGCACGGAGGTCCTGAGGTCAACCCCAGTACCTACACACAAAATAAATAAATAAATAAATAAAAGGAACCAGCCACTGGGGAGAGATAAAAATAAAACATGAAAAACTGTCAAAAGAACTTTTATTTTGGAAGCACTCTTTGTTGTCTTGCCACATTCAGTATTTGAACTTCTGTGGTACATTGTGTATATAGCAGCATATTAAAAGAGGTAGATTCCTACCAGCTAAGGAATGTCCCAACACATGCACACCACATGCCTCTATGTTTCTGTGTATCCTCCCCTTAATATCTAAATTAAAATGAAACCCACATTCTCTTACATCAGAAAGAAAAGATTACTTGTCTTACTTTTTATTTGTTGATTTCCCTCTGAGTTTTTGTTTCAAATTACTTTTGGCCATTTCCTTTATCACTATTTCTGCTTTTTTGGCTTATTTGCCCCTCCTTTGCCTGTGATGATGGCACTTCCCTTTTCTTATTTTCTGAGACATCGGTAACATAAAACAACCTAGAAAAGAAATTAGATGCCAGACATCGTTACCTCTTAAAGTTAATTGGCTCTTTCTGGTCGGGGCTATCACTCTAATCGCCTACTCCCCGATCCTGCCTCTTCTCCCATTTCTTCTTACCATATAATGAGCTACTATGATCTTGTAGCAGTTTTTTCTCAGAGCCATGGGGCAATGTTTTGATACCTCCAGAAGTGTGCAATATACCCCCTACTCTGTGTTCAACCTACACAGTTATTCTTAATACTAAAATAACCTTATTCAGAAACATTCATTTCTCTTCCATTACGCAAAGTTTATTTGTTTAAGCAAAATGTCTTAATAATCGGTATCTCAATTGTTTGTATTTTACTAGTATTGAGTAAGTTAACCGTGAGACAGGAGTAAATTGTTTTATTAATTTAAGAACTAAAATGCTATTCTGGATACTTTATAGAAATAAGAAAAGTTCACTGTTAATTAATGTGAATCTTTTATCAATAGAAATCACTGCCAACTTCGAATATTAGTTTTTGCACTAAAATAAATGTTATGAATTTGCCAAGCAAGGTAATCTCTTCCAGTAATCATAATTCAAATAACACAAACAGTGGGTTAGAGTCACAAAGTGAGGTCTCAATTCTATTCAACTATTGCCTTCGGAGTTTCTGGGATTGCTAAATTTGGTAGACACCAAATAATTAACTCTTGTTTTTGAAAAATTTACTGTGTTGCAACTTGATGGATGGTACAGCAGTCAACAAAGACATAGACAAAGGCCTCTGGTAAACACACACAGGAAAATTGCCTTAAAGGCTACTCAAAATGCAGGGTTGTGGTCTTACATTGGAAAGACTGCATTCCTTTAAAACATCATCCCTTTCCTTGCTTTTAAGAATTATAAGGAACCTACTTTCTTACCCTTTTAAAACTTTGTACCTATTGTTTGCACATCAGAGTGATATTTCCTTCTCCATCATTCATTGCAAGCACTGTATCTATAGTACTTATTTTCAATATTTAAAATCAAAATTACTTGGAAAAGTCTATCCAAAATACTAGTGTTCCACTTCAGGTTTAATCATTTCCCACAGTGATTACGAACCACATAAAAATATGAGACCCACCTTTTTAAGGACACACTCTAATATTTTCTACCAAATAAATTAATCACTTGGCTGTTTCTCCACTAGTTTATTGTAACAATTTATCCATTATTGACTGTCTTAAAAATGCTTTTTCAACCAGGTGTGGTGCCACATGCCTGTAATTCTAGCACTCGGGAGGCTGAGACAGGAGAATCACTGTGAGTTGGAGGCCAGCCTGGGCTACAAAATGAGTTCAAGTCCTGAACTGCATAGCAAAACCTGTCTTAAAAAAACAAAACAAAATAAACAAAAAAACAGGAAAAAGAAAAAAGAAAAAAAGAAAGAAAATAAGCACTTTCCACAGCAGGAATTCCAAGGCTTTTTCTTGAATTTTAGGGAGCCCCTTCATTTCTTCCTTCTATTATGATTCTCTTTGTATTGGTTCTTTACTCACCACTGACAAGCGTATTCTGAAATCTTCAGCACTTAGGGAGTTGGACATTCTTAAAATTATTCTTAATATCAAAATTTTTGCCCCATATTTGTCCTTCATTTCACTTGTATTTTTCAAAGGAAAACATAAATCTATTGATAGCATAACCCCTCTGTAGACTTATTCTGAACTTTTGACAATGAAGTTCCTTTATTCTTTCACTTTATTAAAGCTGTTTATTCAAAGTTTCCAAGATCACTTAATGTCTAAATCCCTTTTATATTTTTAACTTGCCAGAACTCTCTGCATAATTTTACTCCTGTGATTATATATCATCTTCCTCTTTAAGCTTTTGTTCCCTTAGAAATTTCAATTCAATTGACAATATTGTCATTTGACTGTCCCTTTATCTTTCTTTTGTTAAGCTTTTTTTTCTTGTTCCTCATTTCTTAATGTGTGTAATCCTGAGTATTTTCTTAATAATCTTTATCTTTCTGTCTTTTATTTCTTGGATATACATTCAATTCTACCATCTTCAAATAGTAGCTTTAAGTATTTAAAATATTTCTTCTGAACTGACCCTTTTAGTTTCTAGATATAAATTTATAATTTTAACTGTTTACATCTTTACGTCAGTGCAATAACCTCAAATACATTTTTTTATCTCTAAACCAAAGTATATTGAGATGCACCTCAGTTGAATACCTCAAAATTACTTCGGATACATCTGTTAGAAAATGCTAACTGACCCTAACAATTTTCATAGCCATGTGTTTACTTTGATATTTTTTGCCATATGAAAATTTTTATAATGGATCTTCTACCCTGCTTCTCTGATCACTTGTTCATTTGATTCTCTTGAGCTTATTGTACATGTCTCTTCAAATTACATATTTGTATACGTATTTTCTTGTATACAAATTTTCTAGGAAACACTGAAGAGGGTCTATATCTCTTTCCTCCTCTAACCTGTGATAATCTGATGTCAGTAACTACATCACATTTTGCCTTTCTCTTAATTATCTACACAAAAGGGCTGGCAAGATGGCTCAGCGGTGTAAGTGCCTACTTGGCAAGCTTGAGGTCCAGAATTTGACTCCGGGTACACACACACACACAAAAAAAAAAAAAAAAAAAAAAAATCTACACAAGAGCTTACAATTGCATTGTTTTGCTGAATTGGATAAGTAATCACTCTACTTTTAGACTAAAAGACAGAAAAAAGAAATCCAAAAATACATTGTTTCTCTGTTCAAATTTTACATGACAAAAAGTAATGATTTAAACAAAAAATTGGAGATAAGGACTTCTACAATCAGGGGTGTGTGTGTGTGTGTGTGTGTGTGTGTGTGTGTGTGACTGTGTGGTACTGGGGATAAATGTAGGGTCTTTTCACCGAGTTACATCCCTAACATTTTTGCTTATTTATTTTGACATGAGATTTCACTAAATCACCAAATTGCTCAGGCCAGGCTCAAATCTTCACGTGATACCATACTAGGCTCTGATTCTTTTTTTTTTTTTTTTTTTTTGTGGGTACCAGGGGGTCGACCTCAGGACCTCACGCGCCAGCAGGCGTCCGTGCCGCTGAGCGATATCACCGGCCCCTTTTTCATATGTGGGTTCCGGGAGTCGAACTCGGGCCCTCGCGCTTGCCGTGCAGGCGCTTAAGCCGCTGAGCCATCTCACCGGCCCTAGGCTCTGATTCTTACTTATCTCATCATCTCTTTCTATTCCTTTGTGCTTGTCATAATCTCACTGTGTTATCATTTTTTAAAAAAATTTAGTTCAGACACTACTTTCTTGATGATGCCATTCCTAATCATGGTCTTGACAAAATTAAACTTTCTGCACTCAGAGAGCACAAAATTTCTATCTCTTAACTGTATTTCTCACCCAAGATTTTATATATTAACCATTTATGTCCTTTTACCTTTTGTCATAAATTGAAGTTGCTTGGTGAATGAATGAAAGTGGTATGTAAAGTAGTTAACTTCAGCTGAAACCAACCTGCCTATGATTGAAGAGAGAGGCAAATGAATAATGTAATAGAAAATAGGTAGCTTATTTTGAAAAGATTGCTATTAAAATTCTAAAACAAAGTTTTATGTGTCAAGATCAAGGTGTGTATAATATGCTGCAAAATATGCCAGTCTGCTAAGCTCAATTACATGTGTATTCCAAAATTTAGCGTTAAGATGGTAGATATAACCCTGGGCTAAACACCCAAAGCCAAGATATATTGGAATATTCTTAGTGCTAGGACAGCCTTCAAAACCTGAAAAATAATTAATGTATAGTTTTGTCATTTATGGCCCCTCACAGGATAAAGGAATAGCATGTTCCTCTTTGGAGAGATAAGTGGGATAATTCTCATTCACTTAAGTGATAAGTACTGCATTTTAGAAGTTCTCTTCATTTCTTGCACATAAAACATTTATATGCCAATATTTCCATATCACTTGAACACCCTAAGATCACAATTCTTTTCCATTCATTTTTCTCTGTCACACTTAAGAACTATACTACTTTGATGAAAAAAAGCCAAAGTATTTTCACTATATTTAGAGAGATTAAGAAAAGAGTTTTCTTTTCAACATCAAAAAGACAAAATTTTGCTATCTATGATCAACTCAGAAAAATTGTGTTTTTATGTTGGAGATGATTTGGTGCAAGGGCTACAAACATAATTTCTTTTAAGGCCATTGAAATGCTCAACAGAAAACTTGAAGCATTGATTAGACTCATGTTATCCTATTCTCATAACATAACCTATCTGAATCACATTTCTTCATTTGCAGAAAATGAAGCTAAAAAAAACCCTGCCCCTTAGACTTTTATAAAAATAAAATAATAAATGATATGCAAAGGAGCACAGCCTGTAATACAGACTCAAAAATGTTTCTCTTCTCCACTTCTTTGTGTACATGTAAATAAAACAAAATTTAGAAAAATTTAAAATTGTTTTACAAGGCCAATGGGAGTTTTTTGTGTGTTCTATATTAATTTTTTCATAAACATTGCTGAATAATAACAATTGGAGAGAAATTGTAAATGAAAATTCTTAAATATTCAGATCAGCAAAAAATTCTCATGTAATTTACAGATAGCCAACATGAAAGAAATTACTCCACCAACACTGTCTGTTCAATGGTTATGTTTCATCATATTGTCTCCCTGGTGTGAGAAGCTGGAAGAATAAATAAGGTCTAAAATGTACAATAGATATTGTAAACTGGGAAGAAATTTTTGAAAAGGAGAAAGGACCTAGGATGGGGGAAAGAGGAAAGGACACAAGGGAAAAGGGAAAAAAATGCAAGACAGTTATACTATTATTGTCTCTTAGCTCATTGAAAAGGAAGGTTTGTGCTAATATCGATCAGAGGAATTTTAATGTCCTTACTTGTACTCTGAAAAACTACTTTAAAGATAACAATATTCAATGTATTAACTGTTGTTATTCTTCTATTATTTTGTTATGAAATTTGGTCTTAACTTTTTTCCATAAAATAAAAAACAAGTCTACGGAGAGAATCATAAAATTTTTCAGAATAGAATACTGTAAAGTTCAAACAAAAGTGACCCATCTCCATTATTGATCACAAGTGTGATACTTTACATATCAATTATTTCTTTTCAGGATATTTTAGTGAGCAATGACAAAGATGTTGCTGAAATGAGAAGTCAGAAAAATGAATTTAATATTAAGAGGTGAGGGCTGGTGAGATGGCTCAGCGGTGTAAGCGCCTGCCTGGCAAGCGCGAGGGCCCAAGTTTGACTCTTGGAACCCACATATGAAAAAAGGGCCTGTGATATCGCTCAGTGGCACGGGCACCTGCTGCTGCATGAGGTCCTGAGGTTGATCCCTTGTACCCACAACAAAACAAAACAAAACAAAACAAATATATATGTATATATATATATATATTAAGAGGTGAGTCATCAAAATACAAAAGAAAAGCTGTGTCTTTATCTCTCTATATTCAACTGCATAAATTTTTTTCTAACAATCTTGTTAACAACATAAATTATTTTACAACTCATCTAAAGAAGGAATTGTTATTCACTTTTACAAAATGTAAGGAGTGTTGTTTGTGTGAAAATATATCTTATTTTCAGGCAACAAATGGAAACATTTAGGGTTTTTATTTGCTTCTGTTATGTTGAGATGAGACTTCATTATTTTGAGGGATGTCAGATATTTTTACTTAAACTTTATTTTTTCCATTTTTATGTTTCCTTTTATTTTCATTTTTGTATGGCAATTGCTTTGTTTCATTTTATTTTGTTTTGAAGTTTACATCTAATCAAGTATGTGGATTTCAAAGGCAAATGTTTTGTTACGCCTCAAGGACTGACAGGGTAGATGTGCTTTAATTAGGACAGGGTAGAGTTTGTCAAGTATAATTAATTATATAATCAGGAACTGTATTCATATACAAGCGGAGCTGACTATAGCAGAGAAGTAGGAGAAATAAATTCTTAATTCCTGTCAGCGATATATAGATTATATTCTATGTGTTTAATATATCAGCCATTTTGTTAAATATATCATTCTTTGCTATATCATTTGTAAGCAAATTAAATTTTATGTGTAAGCAATTGACAATGATGAGCAAAAACTCATTTTTAATTAATCTTAAATATGTGCAAATCCTATCTTTGTTTCATAATAGTACTGTGAGTTCTGTGCAATTGGCTGACTTGATCTGATTTACTCTCAGATGGGTATTCACATCAAACGACTGATGTGAAGATTATAGAAGATGTAACGTAGGAAAGTTGCCTAGCACAGTATCTGTCATAACTTAAGAACTTCATAAATCATGGCTATAATCCTCATAACTAAAAAATAATTATGTAGAATAGATTTGAATGCCTATCTCTTCATGATGGCTTATGTACATTATATTTTCTATTTAATATCAAATAAAATGTCATCAATGTTAGCTGAGTTTCTCATCTAGGAATCTGCCCTTTACTCATTTTTTCCCATAAGTTTGGAATAAAGATTCCTTATTATTGAGGCAGAAAATAAAACTGGTATAAATCCTTTGATAATTGGGAGTGGGATGATGAGTTGGTAGGCTAGAGAATAATAAAAACACAGGGATTATTTATTTATTCAGTCAGCATTTATACCCTAATATGTGTATTAATTAAACAAGTGTATATGTCAGATACTGCTGTGTTCTATTTAGAGCAATGAACATGAAAGGAAAAGACCTGATTCAGTAAGAATTTATATTCAAGTGGCTCAAACGTTATTTAGTAGGTTATAATGTTGTTTGCATTCATTTTTTTTTTTTACTCTTTTCTTCATTTTAAGGGGATTATTAATTCCTACTTCCTGTAGGGGCCTTATGCCTTGACCCTATACTCCACTGTAAGATTTGGATATACTGCAGTCCCCTTGATTCTGGCCTTGGCCTTGTAACATTCTCATCAATGAAATGTGAGTGGAAATGATAGAACCATATTCAAGCAGATGTTTTGAATTGTGTTGAAATTCTTTCCTTCTGTTACAAGAATACACGTCTGCATAATGAATACTTTTTCAACTTGGAGGCTAAAATAAATAACTTGTGAAACAGAATCATGCATTAAGCACAGATTACCATATAACTAAAACCTGAAGCATAAATGAGCCTTCAGCAGTGTGTATTTGAGGTGACAGAGGAATAAAACACTGTTGGTGTAGGCCATTGTGTCATGGGACTGGTACCATTGCAAAGCTGACAATTACCCCTCAGAGAACACAAACATTTACATAAACTATTAAAATGTAAAAGGACAGAAGATGCAAGAATAATTTAGATTTGTTGTTCAGTAGCAGTTTAATAGATGATATTCAGTTGAGATATATCCTTACAAGGCCAGGAAACAATGAAAAAGAGCCATTGCAAATAAAACTCAGATATAGTGGTGCACACCAATCATCCCAGCACTTTCAGAGGCTGAAGCAAGAGGGTAGCCAGTTTGACCCCAATTTAATGATGTAGTGAGATTCTGTCTCAAAACAACAACAACAACAACAACAACAACAACAACAACACAAAGATAAAATGAAGATGGTGGATTAGAAGCAGCTTGGATCCATGAAGGGCTCCAATCTAGGAAAAGAAACAGTTATATTACTCTGGAAGGGGATTGGGGCTCACCGAAAATCAAGGGATCACATCTTGAGAATGAAAGTAACCATACAAAACTCAGAAGGACAGGTTATTAGGAAGAGTAGTGAATTTACCGAAGCAACACACTCTGCTGTTACAGGATGGGTGCTTCAGAGGGGGAAGGGAACATTTCCCTCTTATGCTGCAGTATGAAGACAGAGCCCTCTCCTGTGAGCACCAGTTCTGGCTCAGGATGGGAAAACCTGCTTTACAGACAAGATATCTGACAACGGCAAATTGAACAGAGATGGAAGTGATAATTTCTTTCCTGGTTTCTAGGATTTAGGCAGGATGAGATCGGGAAACCTTAAGAAGACAGTGAAAGACCCGTATAATGAACACTATCGTATTTTGAAGAAAGAGAATGAAAAGGACATTACAAAGTGAAAAGATTTTCTCTGTTCCTGAATTAGTAGATTTAGTATCATTAAAATGGCAATACATCAAAATTGTATTTACATTTAATGCAATTACTATTAAAATGCAAACAACCTTTTTTCACAGAGTGAGGTAAAATAATCTTAAAATTTATTTAGAGGGCTGGTGAGATGGCTCAGCGGCATAAGCGCCTGCCTGGCAAGCGTGAGGGCCCGAGTTCAACTCCCAGATCCCACATATGAAAAAAGGGCCGGTGATATCGCTCAGCGGCATGGGCGCCTGCTGGCGCGCGAGGTCCTGATGTCGACCCCTGGTACCCACAAAAAAAAAAAAAAAAAAAAAAATTATTTAGAATCATATGAGATCCAGAATGCTCAAATCACTCTTAAGCAAAAGAGCATTGCAGGAGGGATGACAAGTGTCAGTTTTAGGTTACAATACTGTGCATGGGGGGAAAAAAAGATTTAAGATATATTATGTACAGGTATAAGTTCCCAATGATGAATATGGTCATTATGTATGGCAAACATGTACTGATAAAAATTAAAAATATATATAATTATAGAGAAAAAATTTACTTAGCAGAGTAAGATGTACATTGTCCATTTAAAATGGCACACTTTTAAAAGTTAGAAATTTAGTTGTTCTAATTTGGATATGTTCTAGTATAAGCCATGCTATTTCTTGATAAGAATATAGAAAAGACACATAAGCACTAAAGTGGGACTCAATGATGTTCATAGAAAAAAATAATAGACATGTAGACTCATGGAGTAGAAGACACAGAAAAAAATGCACTTCTATCTATCTAATTTTTGACATGGGGTCAAAAACACATTCTAGAAAAAAAATAGCCTGTTTAACAAATGGTGCTGGATAAAACTGATTATCCACATGCAAAAGAATTAAACTACATCCATATCTCTCATCCTGTAGTTTAATCAAAATGGCTCAATGATTTAGACACATAAACAGAAACTTTGTAACTGATAGAAAATAACAGGGTAAACTCTAGAAGCCATAAAAACAGGTAAGGATTTCCTAAACAGTACTCCAGCACGAGACAGGACCAAGAAACAACAAATGGGCTACATCAAATTAGAAAGCCTCTGTACTGTGAAGAAAACAGCAAAATGAAGAGAAAACCTACAGAATGGGAGTAATTGTTTTCCAGCCACTCTTCTGATAAAGGGGTAATATTAGGATATACAAAGCGTTCCAAAAATAAATCCCCCCAAACCAACGATCCAATCATAAATAAGCAAATAAACTGAATGGAGCACTCTCAAGAAAATAAGCACAAATTGACAATAAATATATGGAAAAATGCTCACAAAATTTAGTCTTTAGGGAAATACAAAATTAAAACAACTCTGCAATTTCATCTTACTCCAATAAAATATCTTTGTTAAGAACACACACACACATACACACAAAAACAACAGAGGAGATGTGGGGAAAAGGAACTTGTCCACATTGTTAGTAAAAATGTCAACCATTACAAGCACTATGGAAACCAGTATGAGGATTCCCCAGAAATTTAAAAATTAAAATTACATTTAACCCAGCTATACTTGCTTGGATGTATTCCCAGAATGTTTAAAGACATCATACTATAGTGATACTTGTATACTCATGTTAATTGCAGTGCAGTTCATAATAGCTAAGCTCTGGAAATAGCCTGAACGGCCATCAATAGGTGAATTGATAAAACAAATCGGATACATATACAATGGAACTATATTAGGCCATAAAGAAGTATGGATTTGGACCATTTGTAGAAAATGGATGGATCTTGATACCATAATGTTAAGTGAAGTAAGTCAGAAACAGAAAATTAAATTCCCCTTGGTTTCTTTTAAAAGACGAACCAAAAATACAGGTAAATTAAAGAGTACAATAAAGTCACACTTTTGGGTGAAAGGGAAGGAGATCATGGAATGACAGTAGGAGTGATGGTGGGGAGAGGGGAAGAGGGACTCAAAAATGACCAAATCTATCTGTCCATCTGTCCATTTGACTGTCCGTCTATCTATCTACCTATCTATCTGTCTGTCTGTCTATCTATCTATCTATCTATCTATCTATCTATCTATCTATCTATCTATCTATGATGGGGAGATTGATATTGCCAAAACATATGTATTGCAACCTCCCCCAAAAATGTGAAACTAGGTAGGGAAAGTGGTAAGCAATGGAAGGTTTAAATTTATTATGGTATGTTATGTGCATGTACAAATATGCAAAATTGAAACCATATATACTTATATAATGTATGTATGCTGATTCTCCAAAATGAATGTAAATATAATGTATTGCAGACATACACCAGTAAAAAATGAATTAGCAAAAAGAGAAAAACAACTCATTCTAATGCAACTTGTTTTGGTTTATGATCATCTAGAGTACTAAAATGTCTTAACTAAATGCTGGACTCTCACTAAGGTATTTTTAGACTATGTATATCATTATAAATTGGTGCTTCAGAAGAGGAATGAATTTTTTGACTTTCTACTTTGCCATCTTGCTAACATGACTCACTATCTTTTGCTGTTCAACATAATATTCACATGTATGCTATGTTTGTAA
Source organism: Erethizon dorsatum (assembly GCA_028451465.1). NCBI lineage: Eukaryota > Metazoa > Chordata > Mammalia > Rodentia > Erethizontidae > Erethizon > Erethizon dorsatum. The sequence continues at coordinate 73,842,961 of CM051836.1, read as the reverse complement.
TTATGAGGGAAGTACTGAATGAGTATACTGAAAACTTTTAATATTTAATTCAATACTAATTTAATGTTTGCGGTTTACTTTTATTTTGAAACATAAAATATTAAGTGATGTATTTTAACTTTTGAAAATTTTTTATCTTCAATGTTCTTTAATTTTCTTCTCTTATTTTTGTTTTATTTCATCAGGTTATATAGATTTTTTAAAGGAGAAATTTGTTTATTTCTTTCTCTTTTGTAATCTTCATGTCATATATTTTCTTCATTTTTTTCAAAAGTTTTGCAATATTAAATTCACTCTTAATGATTTTCAAATGATTTTTGCATATGATACTTAAATTAAATATATTAAAGATACTCTGAAGTGTGTGCTTAGAAAAAATAGCTCACTTGAGCATTATTCCTCAAAACAATGTTTTTTCAGTGTCTTATTATCCGTTATTTAGTGCAATTTTTCTTGAAATATTTTCATACTTCTAAACGTGTTAATTACACTTTAAACTAGAGATGTTCACACATTAATAGTAGCTTATTTTCTACCTTCTCTTTCCTTTCTGACATGAAACTAGCACATTCTTTTTTTTTTACAATCTTATCTATAAACCAAGAATGGTACCATCTTTATTTATGTTCTCATTAGTGTTTATATTTGTCTTGTTACCATTATTTGTTTCCAAACAAAACAACATGGCATTTAATGAAAAAATATGGCCCCCAAACATTTTGTATATAGAAAGTTTGTGATTAACCATTCAATAATTGCAGTTTATGATTTATTTTGAAAAGAAAATGTTTAATTTGTTCTTATACTCTTTTTTCTAAATATTCCCAAATCCTAATCAACCCATTTCAGAGAATTGCTTATAACGCAACCAAAGAAATTAAGTAGAATTTCCCAAACCATCTAATAATGAAATCGATGTGCCCTCTACCTTTGTACATGTCTACAAAAACTCTCATAAATTCATTATGTCACAAGAGTTAAATAACTAATTAAAATAGTTTCTGAAATATGTTAAATGTACATAGATGGTAACAATTATTCTCTCTAGCACATTGATCTTAACAATTTTTCTCTATTACAATGTCGTGTAGAGTGCCAATTATATTACTGGTTACCAATAAATTCTTTTGAATTGACTTTTTTTTTTTATGTGGGTACTAGGAGTCCAACTCAGGACCTTGCACTTGCCAGCAGGTGCTTGTTTCACTGAGTGATATCACCGGCCCTTTTTTCCCTTTATATGGGTACCAGGAGTTGAACTCAGGACCTCGCTCTTGTGAGGCAGGCACTTATGCCGTTGAGCTATCTCACCGGCCCTTGACTTGACCTTTTAACCTTTTATTGCAGAAGATAATTTCAGTTTGGTTTTACTTTGTAAGATGGTCATGTTAGAAATATCAAGAATTGTTTTCAGGTTTGGCTTTTCCTAGCTGGTTTAAAGATTGACTAGCAAATCCCTTTAGTTTTCCATTTGAAAAAAAATACATGAAACTGACTTTATTAGTTACTCATTCACTCAAGACATCATTTAACTTTATAGAATAAATTCCAATGATTTGAATTTGTACCCAAATATGAATCCATGCACCATTCAGCTTATACTCTCATGGAAAAAGTGAAAAATGAGCACAGAATAATGATGAAATGAAAGATTAAACCCTAAAACTTTGATAAACCATGTCACATTTCCATATTATACTGGCTACCCTAGTACATTTGGGTGCAAGCATATCACACTCACAACACAGAATATACTGAAGATAAAAATGCTTCAAATTGTATGATTTAACTAAGTTCTTTATTAAAAAACTAATTCATATTAAGAGATTTGTTGTGTTTCATTCAGCTAACCTAAAAGCAAAATTGAGCTAGTATATAAAGTTCCTAAATCTTGAGCTAGTTCTCTTTGTCCAAAGAGGATGCTGACTCAATAATTCTGTCATGAAAACAGTTGCTAAGAGAGACCTGAATTTTATTGGTACATTATTTGGAGTAAAATATATAATAAAATGATCAGTTATCCTCTAAGTCTCAATGTTCCGTTTTCTCTAGTGCAGAAGATTCCCTATTTTTCCTTCTACCTGAATATTTTATTTTCTACTCAGTACAGGTGTCTGGCAAATAGATTTTGCTCAAAAATATTTATTAAACTTATAAAAATTGAATAATGATGATCAGTTGCATCTGTAGTACCAAATTTTCTAGACGAGATCTGAGAAGACTTAGATACTAATGAGGATCTACGTTATTTATGTAATTTCCTAGTTCCACAGAGTTTGTAGAGAGAAGAAAATCCTTGAATAAAGAACATCTTTACTGAAAGTTTTTTATGTGTGTCTGTGATTTTTGAGCAGGCCTGCAAAGATGCATGCTTCCATCTGGACTCTGCACTTCCTAGGTCCTAATTGTCCCCTTTTCTACCCACAGTTCCCAAATTATTGGGGAGGATGAAGCAGCTGCATCAGAGAAGTCTTTGGTCCCTTCTAGCTGTTGCATTCACAGAGATTTTCATATGCTATACTTCTAATTAAACTCCTGATGCTAATTAAAAATGAGAATAGAACAAATGCCACTAGCTGAAGCCAGACTCCCTTCTGTTAAACTTAGTGAACTATTCAGGCCTAGACTTCTGAATTTTTCCCCTAATTAGGATTTCATTGACACTCATACACTGTCAAGTGTACTTTATCATCAGCTCCATAAAATAATTCCAGATAGTAGATCAGAAAATACCTGTCTCCTGTAATGTACTCATAATCATAACCTTTTTTTCTGCAGTGCTGCAGTGTCCTGGAAATCTGTGGTTTAGCAGATGGTGTGATGCAGCGTGTAATTTGGCATGCTATGTCTATCAGCCTGTGGTAACCCTTAGGCACTTTACTTCTGCAGGAAACAATGATGATAGCAAGGACAACATGTGGTGACCCATGGGAACATAATCATGTTAACTACTGACTCTGCAAAAACTTAACACGTGGCATTGTTATTAGCATTTCCTAAGAAACCAGTATCTATTAAACAGACATTTGTCTGACTGTGTTAGATTGCTTCTGGTTGGTTTGTTCTTTCTTCCATTAAATTTACCAGGGAATGTATTGTAGCAGTGTGAAATTGGAGGTCTCTCAACAGATCAGCATCACCTCTGCTTCGTGCACTAATAACTTCAGCTCATACTTGCCAGTTTTTCTATTCTCCCATGCAGTTAAAAGACCATTTTTTCTTAGTGTTTTCTATTAATACTGTATGGCCCTATATTTCATTTCAAATAGGATAAGAAGCATTAAGAAGGTGAACTTACAAGGCTTGTGGTAAGAATGATATATGTATTAGAAATAGAGACATTTATGTGTGAATATCCTGAAGAAGAAAACAATAAGGTTTGTTCATTTTCTATATTGAAAATGAGAAATATTTTCAGGTGACTCAATTTCAAGTTTTTAAAAATATGAGTATTATATGTAAAGACCTGATTTAACATGGTTGTCTTCTTTATTATTTTTTAGAAAGGGAATTAGGACTCCCTTCTATGGAAAAAAGACTCTAGAATGAAAAATAAACCATTAATTTTTTAAAAATTTACAAGTTGGGCCGGGTATATAGCTCAGTGACACAGCGCCTGCCTGGTGAGCGTGAGGTCCTGAGTATGATTCCCGGTACAAAAAAAAAAAAAAAAAAAAAAATTTACAAGTCACTTTCTTGTCTCTGGGGCAAAACACCTGACTCCACAATATAAAGGAAGGGAGGCTTATTTTTGGCTCACAGTTTCAGAGAGCTCAAGTCCATGTTAGGCTGGCTCCAAGGCAGGAACAGCATGGTAGCAGGCACGGTGGAGGAAAACTGCTCTACTCATGGCAGCCAAAACACAGAGAAAGACAATGAGGTGCTGGGAACAAGAACACATCCTTCCAGGTTTCACCACGAGTGACACACGTCCTTCTATCAGGCTCCACTTTCTAAGAGCACATTCACTATGAACTCGGCAATGATGCCTATAGTGCCCCAATCTCCTTCCAAAAACCTTACCTCTGAGCACATGGGATTTGGGAGGATATTTTAAATGTAAACCATAGCAGACTTCTAAACAGACAGAAAAGAAAGCATAATACACATTGAATTTAGTTGTTATCCTGTCTTTCTCTGAGTTATCTATTTTCCTGTCCCTCTGTTGCTATATTTTAACTAAAATCTTAAAAATGAACAACTTCAAAATGATTTTCTATCTGTGAGAACACTGGGGACTGAATAAATCACTTGATGTGATTTTTGTACCTTTGCCTGAACTTTCTTTAATCTACAGATATGAACTTGCTTAACGCTGCAGTAGGAATGTGAATTATTTTTTCTTTCCATTAGTACATTTATGCAGTACATAATGAATACATCCATTGTAGGTGCTTAGGACATGTCCATGACACATTTTATTTCTCTTTTTTACTTTCCCTTCCCCTCCTCCCTCCCAATATCTCTTGGTCCCCTTCCCATTTGCAAAAGATCGGTCTCCCTATGTTCTATCATCTATCTTTTACTTTACTCTTTAATTTAGTTATACAAAAAAGGGTTTTTAAATGATGACATGAAATGCTTTCCAAGGTGTAAGCAAGGTGCAGAGATGAGAGCAGAGTGAACTTTGCTCTTTGATTGTCTCCTTTTTCACTAGTATATGTTTGCGGTACATAATGTTTACATTCTTTGTTGGGAGTTGGTCCACGTGCATATTATAACTAAATTACTTTTTTTCAATCACCTTCCACTCCCCCCTGCTCCTGCCCTCTCCTAGCTGTTGCTCCCCCTTCCCGTTTGGGAAAGGCCTATCTTCATATTTCCTATTATCTATCATTAGTTTTGCTCTTTATTTTTATTTTGGGTTTCTCATATAAGAGAAACCATGTGACATTTAAGTTTGTGTGTCTGGTTTATTTCACGTTAGGAATGTGAACTATTTCTAATCCTATGGGTGAAGAGAAGACAGGACCGCTGTCTCTGTATCTGAGGGCTGATGATAGAGCTGTACGATAGTTGCCACACTGTGCTTGGGAGAGCACAAGCCTAAGTGGTGTAAGGTAATATATCACTGTGTTTCATTTGTATTTTCTTACTGATAAGTGATGTTGAGTATATTGTACGTGCATCCTGGTCAAGTGTATGACTTCTTTGGGGAAATGCCTACTATGTTCCTTTGCCCATTATTATTTGGGTTGTTTTCTTGCTATTGAGATGCTTGTGAGAGATATATATATATATATATATATATATATATATATATACACATCTTACCAAAGATACAGTTTGAAAATTTCCTTCCATTCTATCGGGAGGTTGCTCACTTTTTTATTGTTTGCATCTGCTATGCAGAAGCTTTGTGTTTGAAGTAATTCCACTTGTCTATTTTTTAAAATTTCCTTTATATTGAGAATCACATCCAAAAATAATTTCACAGACCAAAATCATAGATATTTTTTCTCTATTTTCTCCCACTAATATATTTTGGACTCATTCATTTAAGTCTTGAATCCCATTTTTTTTCTGTTTTTTATTTTTTATTTATTTTATTTTTTTGGTGGGTACCGGGGGGTCGACCTCAGGACCTCGCGTGCCAGCAGGCGCCCGTGCCGCTGAGCGATATCACCGGCCCCTTTTTCGTATGTGGGTTCCGGGAGTCGAACTCGGGCCCTCGTGCTTGCCAGGCAGGTGCGTACGCCGCTGAGCCATCTCACCGGCCCTTTTCTGTTTTTAATTTGGTATAAAATCAGGGTCTAAGTTATTCTGCATGTGGTTATCAAGTTTCCCAACAACACTTTTTAAAAAGCTTATTCTTTCACTATTGTGTATATTGCCAGTTTTTTTTAAAAAATCACTTGATTATAAATATATGGATTCATTTCTAGGATGTTTGTCCAAGTCCATTATTCTATTAGTTTTATGTCAGTGCCATGTTTGATTATCGTAGCTTTCCAGTATGTCTTGATTTAGGCAATGTGATACATCTAGCTTTGTTCTTTTTGCTTAAATTTATTGTCCATGTTTCAGTTCTTTTCTGCATCAATGTAATTTTTTGGATTTTTAAGACATTTTTTGAAAACTATTATTGTGATTTTGTTAAGCATTACATTGAATCTGTACATTGCTTGGAGTAGTATTGATCCTGTATTTTAATAATATTAATTCTTCCCATACATGAACATGAACAATTTTCAAATTGTGTCTCTTTAAATTTCTTTCCTCAGTGAATGGAAAGGAAACTCTTGGAGACTGCTGGCGAATATTAAAACTACGATTTACCATTCCCACTCTTGGGTAGATACTTAAAGAAAATGAGATCAGTATGTCAGAGAGATATTTGTATGCCCATGTTCATTGCTGATCTTGCAATAGCCAGGATATAGAACAAACCTAAGTGGCTCAAACTTTATTCTAATATTTTCAGAGAATATACTATATGTTGCACTGAATTGTAGCAGGTGAGCTTGGGCTCAAGTATACTAATAGTATTTTTGGTCACAGGCTGAATATATGAAACTTCATGTGGGCTTTGATGTGGGTTACGGTTTCCATCTGGATGTCCCCCCAAAACCTCATGTGGTCAAGTGGGGTGGGCTTTTCAGACATGGCTGAATCTATAGTTTGTGATTGGTTTATTGTCTAGTGCTGGGATTAGTTGTGTGAGTGCTACACCCACTCTAGGGCAGATAGCCTGCACACAACTTAAGGGAGGGAAAAAGGCTTGCTCTGCCCTTTTGCTCTTGTTGCTTTTGCTGTCTTCTGCCATCATGGCCTGTTGTCCACTTGCCATGCCACCCTGCTCTGGAGCCAGCTGATTATAGACTGAAACCTTCACAAACTGTGCACTAAATAAACCTTTTCTTCCTTAACTTTGGGTGTTGATATTTTGTCTCAGCAATAAGAGAAAAGTAACCAAGGCAGCCTTAAATGTCTAAAAAGTGAGACACCATCATCTCTTCTAAGCATCAGTAACACCAGTATTGACTTTTCTTAATGCATCATGATGGCTGCTTCTTATGGATGTGTGAAAATGTAAGAGACTCTTGTCTTAGTTTATAGTCAGAAACCTCAGGTTAAGCAAACAGATTTTGTAGCTTTACAAAAGCCCTTTTTGCCCAGAATACTCTTACCAAATATGATGTCTCATCAAGAGATTTAACCTCCAACCAAACAGTTTCAAAGACAGAGTATTCCTATTTCTTTGTATTTTTATGTCTCTTAATCTCTTATTCATCTTGTATTATTTCCCTTGTTCCATTAGTCCTTTCTGTTGCTAATACCACATTACTACAGGCTGGATACATTTCAAAGAAGAGAAATCTACTTTGGCTCATGATTTTGAAGGCCTAAATTCAATGAACCGCCTCTGATAATTTGTTTGTTTGTTCATTTGTTATTATTATTATTATTATTATTTTTTTGCTGGCAGAATCCTGAGTACAGAGCATCCTATATCAAGAGGCAGACAGAATTATGAACATGTGCTGGTTTCTTTCTCTATTCTTATTTTTTAAACTTTTAAAAAATTTTATAAACACATAAAAATTCATGTCAAAATAAGAGAATAACAATAGTTATCTTAGTTTTTTGAAAAGAAAGTTTTGTGTTATTGTCTGTTTCTTTTATTTTTTGAAAAATAATTATTATTCTTTCACAAGACCTCCATCTTAGTTTCTTTGTCTAGTCCTGATCATTTCTCAAAAGCCCCAACTCTGAACTCCTAGTTGGTTTAGATTTTGTTTTGTTAATACTGCACAGTGGAGATTAAATTCCAACATGATTTTCAGAGACTCAAACTTCATTCAAACCATAGACTTATACCATCTCCATTATGAACTCTTGGAAGTATTGTCACAGAGACAGAAACACAGACTTGTATTCTGAGCATCTATGGAATGTTAAGTTTTGCCTTTTCCATTCACTGTCTCATGTGACCTAAGAGTAGGCAGATGTAAGGCTCTCTCTCCAGGACTGGTATTTTAAAAGACTACTGAGAAGGGAGATGCTCTCTAGAGATCATTTTCAACAGCTCAGGGGCTTTGGAGTCCCAAGGAAAGGGGGAAAGCAAAGGAAGTTGGTGTAGAAGTTTCACAGCCAGGAGCAGTGTCCTGAGCAGTGCCTGCAGCTTTAAGTTACTCCAACTGTTCCTACTCAAGTCACCCTCTTTGCCTTTTTCTTGTCTTCCTGATGTCCTTTGAACACATTCCTTGGTTTGTAAATTAATTAATATTGTTTGACTGGCAATCAGGAATTCTGATGAGTAGAATTGATGCAAAACAATCTTAAATGGTTTAATAGAGAAACTGGACGTCTATGACATTTTTCAAATTAGGTTTTCACATAGCAAGAAATAGGATGGTAAAATGAGGTATTTGATACCTGTGCAAAGATAAGAAAACAAAAGAAAAAGGCTCATCACTTATATACTTAGGAAAGAATTGCTTGTAATATCTGTTAATTCAGGAGATGTCTTAAAAGGAAATTGAATCAGTGACTTCTATAAATCAAGGAGAGTGCTTGATAGAAATTACAGTGACTGCATAATTTATATCAGATTTGCGTCATGTGTCTATCCTATTCTTTCTGCGTAACTTGGGTAAAAATGATTCTGAAACCATTCTGAAACTTACCAAACTTCACAAGGATTAATGAAGATTAACAATCCTTGATTATAAAGCTTCCTACATGAATGAGACTTGCTTTAGAGTGATTGTTATTAGGTAATGAGGAAGAAGGCAGAGTATCCTCTCTCAAGTAACTTGAGTTGACAAAGGCAACACTTTGACAACTATTACCTAAGTTGTCAAAGTCATTACATGGGAAATGACAGAAACAAAAACAAACCATTGCACTATAATAAGAATTCATAATCAACAGATCTAAGATAGATCTTTTTAAAAATTGTTGTTTTATTACATGTTGTGTGTAGTACATGATGCTTATATTCCTTGTAAGAAGTTGGTACATGTATACAACATATCTTAATTCCTTTCTTTATGCCCTCTTCTTCCCCCCACACCCACTCATTTCTTGATTCACTTGCTTTTTTTGGTATATTTATATGGTACATAATGTTTTCATTCCTTGCATGGAGTTGGTACATGTACATAACACATCCCAATTCCTTGTTTCACCCTCTCCCCCGAATCACTTGATCCTCTTCCCCCCTGAGAAAGATCTATTTCCCTATTTCCTATTGTCTAGCTTTTACTCTACTCTTTATTTTTAGTCTGGATTTCTCATATAAGAAAAAAGTATGTGATATTTCAGCTGTACATCTGATTTGTTTCACTTAAAATTATGGTCTCAAGGTACAACTGTTTTCCTACAAATAGCTCTTAAACAATAGCAGAATTTAAACAGTTTGCACATAGAGTGAATATGGTGTGTTTCTGCCTATAATTTCCACAGTTGTCTCAGTCAGCATGCACTCTTATATTGCTGGAACATAGACTGTATGTCAGCTACATTGTATTCCCAAACTGTTAATACTCTATTTCCTATCTCTGTCTTTTGTAATTTCTAAAATAAAACTATATCCTGGGTAATTGCTGTGAAAGCACAGTTCAGAACTATAGAAAAATTGTCTATTTAATATAAAATAAATTGAATAATAAATTAGTAAGTGTGGTAATATTAAGCAAACATAAATTTTCCCTTTACACTATAACATAGATATCTAAACATGAGATGAAAAACCAAATAAGCCCTCAGAAAGAAATTAGATTTGTTTTTATACTAGATATTTAAATTTAATAGCTTATGTAGTAGCTTAGATTTTAAATTTATTAACTTTTTTCCTTAATTTAATTTATTTACTATTTTTTTTGCTTCAAGTTTCATTTCATTTCATTGTTTTGACGTCCTAGTTCTGCAGCGACATCTTATGGAGTTACTTTGCACAACCATTTAATAATGTCTGGCAGAAGTGATCATTGTTCTAACAAATTTGATGCAAATAGGATCCCTGCCTGTGCTTTGAAAGTGGCAGTAATTAAACCGATGCCATGAACATTATTTTTCCCAGTGTGTTATTGCTTATCTAAAATTTCCTTATCATAGCTACTATCTGATTTTCAAGACACTATAAAAGATGTACTCCTATCTGAAATTCTGACAACATACAGTATATCCAAGCTGGGATAGAAAATAGAATAAAGCTGTTGAATGGAGAAAGGAGACAGCAGTAAAAGATCACAGTAACCCGGCATTTGCTGGCAACAGTTTCCACTTAAATATTTGTAGCAGTGCAAATTCCTCTATTATTCTTGGTGCTTTCCACTGATTGTGATTACCAGGAGTTGAAGAAAAGGAAAGGAAAATTGAGGTCTTGGAAACTCACAGAAATAAACTGTGAAATTTCTTGCATGCATAAATTTTGCTTTTTCTTCTTCGAAGTATGTTCATTTCACCGAACAAAGTACTGCATTAAGCCATAAAGTTTTCATTTTCATTTTCATATTTTTATGATTGAAGTCATATTGTCAAGACTTCTAACTTGTTCAGAGAATAATTTCACCATCTATTAGGAATAATGTAATTAATGAACAACTCCTAAGTAATTTCAAAATTGATAATATTTTATTTCATTTTGTTTTACATTTATTGCTATAAGATATGTTGAAGAGAGAAATAACTTGAAGGCTAACCTTTGAGCTAGTAAGATTTCACTAAATGTTGTTTAATATATGTAAAAAAAGGAGTTTATGGTAGAGGTACAAACTATCGCTAAGTAATTTCCATGTGTGTATTGAGAGAACATAATGAAGAGAACAAATTATCAAATATATGATATTGAAAATCTTATTGAACATAGTAAATGACGCACAAGTTGAATATGATACCTCATTCTACATGAACGAAAGAGAAAATTCTATTATATACCTATGAAAACACAGCTCTTCTATGATATTATAAATGGATGAGCAAAGAATGTGGTAAAACATTATGTAATAGCTTGTGAATTTGTACACATATAAAAATTACTAGTACACTATGTTAATTATAATCTCATTTTAAGCACCATGGACATTTCCATGTGAGCCACAAGCACTCTTAAAAATAGTTGAACTGTAGAGGACTACGTGTCTAATCACAAGGTAAATCTGATTCCACATTTTAGAGATCCCGTAGAGAATGAGAATTACATGCCTTTACTCTTTTTTTTTTTTTTTGTGGGTACCAGGGGTCGACCTCAGGACCTCATGCGCCAGCAGGTGCTTGTGCTGCTGAGCGATATCACTGGCCCTTTTTTTTTCGTATGTGGGTTCCGGGAGTCGAACTCGGGCCCCCACGCTTGCCAGGCAGGCACTTATGCCGCTGAGCCATCTCACCAGCCCCCATGCCTTTACTTTTGTTATGGCTTATATCTACATGTCCCCTCAAAGCCTCACGTGTTCATAGCTGGGATTTTGGAAGGTGACAATATTATGGGTGTATGATACTGGATCATGGTTGTGTGACACTGGATTAGTCAACTGATTGGTTTAGCCTAGTTCTGGGCATAGATGATGGATTTACTGAGAGGAAATATCCACCCTGGGTGTGGGTGGCATCAACCAATAGGCTTGTAGCCTGGATGGAATAAAAAGGTAAAGAAGAAGGAAGGCTTGCTGCTTCTTGCCTACCATGTAATGGCTGTTTCTCCTCTGCTATCTCCCACTGCCACTGACCTGCTTTGGGCCCAGCTGACTATATACTGAAACCTTTACAAACTGTGAGCTAAAATAAACATTTCTCTACTTTAACCTGTGGGTGTCAGGTTGATGTCCCAGCAAGGAGAAAACAACTCAGACAATTATCAAAACTATCCATTCAAATATATATATGTATATGTGTGTGTGTGTATATATATACACACACACACACATATATATCTTAATATCTTAACATATGTATCTTAAAATAGCATGCTTTGTGTAGAAAGACATAGATAATAATTTATTTAAGATAACAGTTTATGCCTCACTTACATACAATAAGGTTGAATAATTTTAATTGAATAATGGCAGATTTACTAGAAAGAGAAATATTAGAACCTGGATTGTGTTTGTTGCTGGTAGAGAATATGATGACTTTCAGTTTTGTGACCTAGAGGTAGCAATTGCTCACCCAAACGAAAAAGTGTAGGAAACAGATAGGTATCTTGAGTGAATTAAAGGGAAATGTGGGCCCGTGAGATAGCTCAGTGGCATAAGCACCTGCCTTGCAAGTGCGAAGTCCTGAGTTCGACTTCCGGTACCCACAAAAAAAAAAAAAAAAAGGGAAATGTGAGATGACAGTTACATAGATTTTAGACTACTCCAAAGAGTAGTGTTAGATAAGTTACACTGTATAACATTCTTAAAGGCTATATTATAGAAAAAGGTGACTATAACAACCATACTGCAAATAGTGTGCTATTCCAGTTACAAACTCTTAGTAAGAGAATGCCACATATACCCTTTGTGAAAGTACCACACCTCTAGTTTGTTAGCTGAGGATAAGTGTTCTCAATTTTGAGTTAAATTCAATATTTTACCATTTGGAAACACTGAATCTTCAAATTTGGCAGCAACTTCCATCAGATGTAGAATATCATAATTACTTCCTACAGACATAGAAAGTAACTTTTCAGTATTAAAAAATAAAACACTCCTATACTGGATTCTAAGTGATACCACAATGAGCATATAATACCAAATGGACATGTATCACCGATATATACCATAATAAACACATATGCCATAAAGGTCTGTAGATTTTTAAAATGGCTACTCTAAGTAATAAATTTATTAAATTTAAGTATATACTTATGGATAACATGAATTGGCTCTCTGTCATTATAAAAATTAAAAGAAAATATTAAACTTCCTTAAGATGATAAATGAGAAATATTTAAAGAATACATATAATTACTGAAGAAAAATAAGACTTTCTCACTAGGTTCCTGTTCAGAGCATAGGTTGTCTGGATGTTTAGGTTTATTTACTTTTTGAAAAGTAATATAAGATTGGATGAACTACCGAAAAATGGCAGCTTTTGCCATGCAAAAAAAAAAAAAAAAAGAAAGAAACAAAGAAACAAAAAAACCCTGAAAAACAAATAGGAAGACAACTGGAAGGAACAAAGATAAACTGATGAGTCCCAGCATTCGAATTTGCTAATTTCATATTAGCAGTTTTACATCTTTTCTTCTGATGTGAATCATCACAGGGGAAGAAAACAAGGAAAATGATTTCCTGGCTGAGAAAAAATATCTCTGCTTCATTACATAATTTTAATTTACTCTGGTTTGTATTCTGAACACTGAGGATTCAATAGAGAAAATGTTGCTTTTTAACCCAACCATGTACATTTACATAACTATGTACATTTAAAATGTTAACAAAGCCAACTGCCCCCTCATCCCAATTGTCAGACTCACTTCTTTGAGCCTTTCAAACTGAAGTTTGTGATTCCTGTCAAATGCAGATTGATTCCTATCAATGATTGAGATAATTTCTTCACCTAGGAAAATATAAGGTATTTATCTAATTGTGACAATAAAAGATAAGCACTTGTGAAGTATATTAATATAAAACAAGGTCTAATAAGAGCTACTGTTTAATAAGTGCTTATATAAAAATTTGCATAACATTTCTTACTGACAGAGATGAGAGAACAAATCTTGAATTATTTATCAAGTTATACAAAAAAGTCTCTGGTAGCAACTCACACTTTATTTTTTTATTTTTAGTTTTTTTTGTGGGTACCAGGGGTCGACCTCAGGACCTTGCACGCCAGCAGGCGTCCGTGCCGCTGAGCGATATCCCCGGGACTTTTTTTTTTCATATGTGGGTTCCAGGAGTCGAACTCAGGCCCTCGCGCTTGCCAGGCAGGCGCTTATGCTGCTAAGCCTCTCACTGGCCCATGACTTGCACTTTAAATTCAGCTCTAAAGGCCCTAGACTTTGTAAACAGATACTCTCACAAGGCTAAACCTCCAGTTCCTATTACTTAATCCCTTACTTTACTAGAGCGATGTTTGCCCTTAGGCTAACAGCCCAGCAAAAACACATGTAATGAAACTTCTGAAGAAGACAACATCATACAGAACTTCAAATTATCTCTAAAATTTATAATTTGACATCTACAATGATTGTTACTCTATTAAAAGAGAAAAAAAAGCAGTAACAAAAACTTACGAAGTACTACATGTGAAAAGAGAAAATCACATGACCGCAAAATAAAGGAGAAACTGCAGCCAAGAGGTAAGTCTCCAAAGGGTTAAGATGGTGGTGATCACAGATATGAACCTTAAGCTAGTCTCAAGGCTTTGGAGATAGTAAGAGGCAAGAGAGAAAATGTTTATGAAGAACTGGAGTCATTACAAATAAATGAAAATTCTACAGTAAAAAATAATATATTGGCAGGGTGTGGTGGCACAAACCAGTGATCCCCACACTCAGGATTCCCAGGCAGGAGAATCACTGGGAGTTCCATGCCAGACTGAACTACATAGTGAGTTCAAGCCCAGCCTGGACTACAAAGGGAGATCCTGTCTCAAAAGAAAGAAAGAAAAAAGAAAGTATATATATATATATAACACAACTTGAAAGAAAAGCTCAAAACATGGTGTAACAGCAGGTTAGATACAGTTGAGGAAAGAATCAGTTAATTTTTCTGTAGCTATGAAGAAAATAGTTAGATTAAATTACAGAGGGCAAAAATGACGAAATGCTGAGATGATATATAAAAGAATGTGTAAAATTTAAGAATAAAAAAGTCTTTCTCTCTCCTGCTCTCACTCGCTCTCTTTGTTATTTGTGTCTTCAGACAGGATCTGGCTGTATAGTCTACACCAGCCTTTAACTCTCCATACAGTGATTACAAGTGTGTGTCACCATGCCTAGCAAAGCGTGGCTTTTAAAACCATCAATATTTTTCTGTACTTTATAGCCAATACAATGAATAAATAAAAAGGAAGATCGGGAAAAAATTATAAAACTATCATTTTCACATATGATATTTTAACATCCATACAAAATACACAGAACTATTAACTTAGGTATTAAAATTAAGATATATAAAAAAATATTAGATGCAAGACCAAAAACATAGTAAGCAGTGATAAATTTAAAATGGTGTTTAAATTGGACATGGTGGCACTCACCTGTAATCCCAGCACTGAAGAGGCTGAGGCAGGAGGATAGCAGCAAGTTTAACACCAGCCTGGGCTACATAGTGAGTTCCAGGCCAGTCTAAACTACATAGTGAGACCCTGTCACAAATAAAATAAAATAAAATAAAATAAAATAAAATAAAATGATGTTTAAAATTTTCAAAATAGAAAAATTTAAAATACAAAACATGAAATATCTGGGCATAAATTTAACAATAATTTTACAAGATTTCTACATAGATAATATTAAAATAGAGTTGAAATAATTTTTCTAAACTTAAACAATTTGAAGGATGTAAAAGAGTCATAAATTGGATAACTCATATTTAAAGATACCAGTTTTTTTTCCACGAACTTACTTATGAATTCATTACTATCATAACAAAATTTCTGTATACATGCAAATCACTGTTGATTCAAAGTTTATGTAAAAATGTAATTTGTAATACTGCCAAGATATACTAAAATGGAAATAAAGTATGAGGACTTATTCTTCTGGATCTAATGGACTATCTAAGTATATATCCTAAAGCAAGATTTTCAACCAAGTCACGATTGACATTGGGGTACAATAAATTTGTGGTTGCTGTGGGAAACTGTCTTCATGATTGGGGGATGTCTTTCCACATTATTTTTCTCTACCCACTGTATACCAGTTGTAACTACCCCCCTCCAGTATGACATACAAAAATTCACAAGACGTTATCAATGTCCTTTGGGTGGAAAAAGTCACCCCTATTTGAGAACTGCTAAAACCTACATGCATTTACACAATAAAAGACACAAACAAGCCTGTCCACTGTCTGTGTTAGCTAAACCTGTATGTAATTCAAATAATCATGAACATTAGAAGAAATTAATAATTTGAGTATATTATTAAAGCTGCATTAAATAAAATACTGACAGCCAATTACAATTATACACAAACATATTACTCAAGCATACTACTAACCAAAAGAAACTAAAGAATACTTAAAGATTCTGTTCACATAAATTTCAAATACAAGCAAAGGTAATGTTAGTTTTATAATTCATTATAGTTGTTATCCTTGCAGGAAAGGATGGATGAGAGGCTAGAGATTAGAAAGATTAGGTCCACTGAGTTTCTGATAATGTTTCTGACCCAACTTTTGGTACCTAGATTTGTTTTATATTAACATATTGCATTCTACAATTATTACTGAAAAAAATATATGTCTACTCAACAAAATATTTTAAAGTTGAAAAGCTATTCAAAATATGAAATTGAAAAAGTAGAAGAGAAAGAAAAAATAGACAAATGGGGTAAATAGAACATTTAAAGATAATGAAAGACATAAATTTCACAATAGGAGTAACTGAATTACCTCTACAGGAACATATTAATTTGTTAAAATCAAATTTGTTACACTTGGTTAAGTAGTAAAACATGCGGTTTAAAAGGAGGATATCAAAAATTCCTAAGAAAGCTAATACATATGTAACAGTAAAAAATGGAATACTGAATCAAATAGTATTAGAAAATGTTAAAATATATTAACTCAAAGCAAAAAGCATTTGAATGATTTATAACACAAAAATCTGAATATTTAAGATCATAAAAGTGATATAAATATTATAATAAATTTTGATTATATAGAGCAAAAACTGCCAGAACCACAAAGAGAAAACATGAATCCACAATTCTCCCAAGTAATTGGAAATTATCAGTAAAACCAGAGGAACTATAAACAGTACACTGAAAAACTACAATGCAATGAATATATAAAGAGAGAACACAGCAGCCAAGAACTACAGAATATAAATTCACTTCAAGCATACACAGTAGCTTTATATAAGTAATCATCATGATATGGTTCATTACAAAATTTGTAGATATGATAGATGACCACATATGTAACTCTTTTTTAATAATGCATCTAAAAACACTTATTGAACAGAATGAATGTTTTATGTATTATTTTAGCTTGTAGGACATGTTACATATTTAGTAATAGTTTTTTTCTTTTCTTTTAATACTAGTTTTATATTTGCATATATTTGTCACCCATCTGCCTAGCCTATGGAAATATGAAGCTTGATATAAAAATTGCCAAAATTTTCAATTTTCACTTAATTTTTAATGATTATTTTATTACCTTTATAGGTTGATGTAGGTTTTCTCTTCTGACTTTCAAGTGCAGATTTTATGTATCATATATTATAATTATATCTGTCTTTTCTTTCAATAGTCAATTGAACATAAATTTTCTGTTATTTTTCTAAGTTTAAATTCCTTGGATGCAAGAACTATTTTATGACTCATGCTGGGCATGACATAAACAAATTGGGTTGTGTTCAACAAATATTTACCGAAATTTGCCGAACAAGCTACTAAGTATATTTTCTATCCAGTAAATGTGTATAATACAGTAGAAACAGATCACTAAACATTAAAAATATGTGATAAAATAGGGACTCAGTGTCTGATTATTTAGAACACAGTTATCTGGAATAAATGCTTTTTGTTCTCTTCATATATATTTTGTGGATATATATATATATATATATATATATATATATATATCCATCCAATATGGAGTTACTATATATTATACACTCTTTGTTATGTATTTAATATATATTACCACTTTTATTCTTTCCATTTACTTTGCAACAGAAAGATAATAATGTGCTTCCTTCATTCCAAAAAATAAATGCATACATTAATATATACTTGCAAAAATTGCAAATTCTAATTTTACTTTGAACTGATTAAAATGTGTCAGTAAACTTAGAAAAAATAATTTTGCTCATTCCTTTGAGAAAGTTTGTATTTGTTTTTCAACATTTTCTTGTTCACTTTAAAATATCAATATCTACAAGGTGTTATGAAGTGTTACCTGTTGTACACTTCAACTCTTACATATTGTGCTGTTTCCCCCCTCAAAGAATGTCATAATAGAGTATTATCATATATCAGCTTTTCAAACTGAGGAAGCGAAATGAACACTGCCTTAGGCACAGAGCGCGCCTAGTGAATAAAACAGAATGCTTAGCCTTGAAGCTCATCTTCATAGTCATTACACTGACCACTGTCATATGTGTTTTACTGGGAAGTCTATGCACCCATCTGATTCTAAGTAATGTTATTGCAATGAACAGATATATGATTATGATGCTTAGTTCAAACAAAGAGGAAGACATTTGTATACATAATGTCAATAAAAGACAATCCATCTCCAAAACTTCAGAACTACCCTTTACTGAGTGATAATTATATTAGTTGTCAAACCAACATCACACAAAGAGTGGTCTTTTAATTCTTATAATCCCATCTGACATACAGCGTCATCCCCACATCATATGGAACTGATGCTTAGAGATGTTTAGCAAATTGCTCAGGATCATTCAGGTAGTAAGTAGCAGAGGAAGTGTCAAATATAAACCCTTTATGCTACTGCTGTGAAGTTTTTCTATTTTTATTATTGAAAAAATTCAATTGACATTATCATATCATTAGTATTTACATTACTTCTAACATTTTTCATTTCTTTGTAATAAGAATATTCAAAATCATCTCTTGTAGTTATTTCAAAATGTACAATATATTACTGTTAACCATATTCACTGTAAGATGCCATAGAATACAAGTACTTATTCTTACCGCCTAATTATAACGTTCACACTGACAAACATTTCTCCATTACAAAACTTAGTGATTGCCCACACTCCCCTTTCCAAGAAGAATGAGCTCACTACAACACAGAAAAATATTAAATAGGTTTTGAAGGGGATGATAGCACTTGTTTTTCCTGCACGAACAAAACATATATTAGGCAGGGATGTGGCTTTGTATTGACCAGGAAAATTGAACGTAAATGTAAACATGATTATTGATCCATAATCAATTCCAGATATGTTATGAGAATAGTTAAAATGGTTTTCATTTCTGATATTTCAAATACTATTCCTTATTTAATTTTATTTTTATTAGGAAATTTTTGCAGTACATATGTTTGCATTCCTTGTGTGGAGTTGGTATACGTACACAACACCTCTTAATTATTTTTTTCACCCTTTTCCCCTCTCCTCCCTCCATCTTTTGATTCCCTTTACATTTGAGAAATATCTCTCTTCTTCCTATTATGCACTTTTTATTTTGCTCTTTATTATAATTTGGGTTTCTTATATAAGAGAACCATGCAATGTTTAAGATTATGAGTCTGGTTTATTATATTTAACATTACCTTCTCAGGGTGCACCTATTTTCTATCTATGACTCAAGTTTATCTTTCTTTATGGCAGAGTAGTACTCCATTGTGTATAAATACCACATTTTCTTTCTCCATTTATCTGTAATATATTTTATGAACTGTTTTTAATACCTATTCTAACATGTCTGGATACTTCATGATTAAAATTAGGAATAGGAAATGTAAATCTTTTTTCTATTAGTTATCACAACTAATCTCCTATTTTCTCATCACAAAATAGTAAAAATTGTACTGATCATAGAATCAGAACACATACTACTGAATCCTAGTTCTACAAATAGCTAATTTTTTCCCCTTCTCACTAAACTATAAAGTTGTAATAAGGATTAAAAGAGATTACGTTTGTAAATCTGTGTCTCATCAATTATAAAGCCATAAAATAGCATGTTGTTACTGCAGGAAATGTGCCTCCCTGCTAGAGTATCACTGCAAAAAGCGAACTCTGTTTCTGAAATTTCTATGGCTAGACTGGAACATAGGAAATAAGATCATTGCATAAACTGATATCCTATGCTGTTCCTCTTGAATTTGCACCATTCCTTTTTTTTTAGATATTGATAGTAAATTTGTAGATGTTTAATTTGCTGTCAATTGTCTGAAGGCACCTGTTTCTATTATTATGTTTACAACATAAATATAATAATTTACACCCTGATATCATGACAAATTTAGTGGAAAAGTCAAATCTGATTCATTCCTTTAAATTTAAAAAATATTAGGGCCGGTGAGGTAGCTCAGCGGCATAAGCACCTGCCTGGCAAGCGTGAGGTCCTGAGTTCGACTCCCGGTACCCACATACGAAAAAAGGGTCGGTGATATCACTCAGCATCACGGGTGCCTGCTGGTGCATGAGGTCCTGAGTTTGACCCCTGGTACCCATAAAAAAAATTTACTCTATTCAAAATTAATGTGTATACAGATATTTATGACATCTCAATATAAAAATATCTACCATGCATAGTTTCATTGTTGAATACTCCACAACTTGTCATGAATAGTTATATATCTACAATTCCTCAGGTGAAACTGGTTAAATTATCAGAATTTTCTTATACCTATAATGTATACATAGTTTAGAAAGATACAACCCAAGAGCATGAAAAACAATTCTACAATATAAAATTTTGCAATGAATTTTCTAGAAAAATAATCCAGTTTTTTAAAATTATGCCTTTATTTTACCCTTCCTTTAAACACATTGTGTCAAAAATACATCCCAAATTTTAAAGAATGTTATAGAAATTAAAGTCCTTTTCTTAAAATAGAATAAATTGTATCTTTTTGACCCACTGGCATGTTCATCAATATTTCAAAACTTTAGATGATTCATTTTTGACTTATTCTAGGATACATGGCTAAAATTTAGTAAATCTTAGATTAGTAAATCTTATTCTTTAGGATTCTACTTCTATTCCCAACTCTGCTCTTTCCTCTTTTTTTCTGTCATCTTGTAGAGGGAGAAGAAAAGTGACTCAAACTTTTTAATTTGCAATGTTTATACATTCTGTTAATCACACACAGGTACCTTAGGGTTCCCAAGGAGAGTGAAACAAAGAAAATGACTACTGAACACAGAAGTTGGGGAAATGTTATGGCTGTATGACTTTCCTCATTTCATGTGACCCAACCAATGTCCCAGAGAAAGTTTGAGACACTTTTACAAATAATTATGAAGACATTATAAACCAAATTTGTGCCAATCTGTGTCTCAAAACTGTACCTGTTTTCAAAGCAGCAGCCACTAGGAATGAGTTGAAGGAGGAGGAAATAACTCTCAGAAGAACATGGAAAATCACCCAATGTCAAGTATTTGTCTTTCATCTTTATGCCTCTCCCTCCTGTTATATCAGGTGTAACATCTTTCCTTAGCATCTGATGTACAAGTTTACATTCTGTAGCACATGACATGCATTGGTTAACTTTTTTTTCTTTTTTCTGAGTCCAACGAAACAGAACACACGTATATGCTCCAGGTTACATGAACCAAACTCTACCTAGAGTTTGGAAGCAAAATACAACAGAAGCCTATGATTCATTATAATCTGGTCCCCCAAGGTTTACAAAATTGCCCAGGGCAAATAGAATCTCCACCGCACGTACCCCACTTTTGGTGCAAAAGAGAATCTGAAAGGCAGCTCATGCTGGGTTATAGAACTTGGGGACAGCACAGCTTTGGAAGACACCCTGTGTCTTGAGTGGATAGGAATGGAAGCTGTCTGTCCTGGACAGTACTTCCCTATGTCGAGATGTTTCATAGTTTAGGAGAGATGGGAAGAAACCTGTTCCTCCTTATCTCAGGACACTGGATTTTAAGCATTCTACAGTTATTCTAAGAACTGCATAGCAGAAAACAAAGTGGTTGAGGAGGGCGGGATATCCAATGATCATCCAGAAAAAGAATTTACTGGAATGGGGGCACATAGGTCTCTCCTCATCTTCATCCTCAGTATAGCAGCATGAAGACTGAGGAGTCAGTTGGAGAAATATAAAAAGCTAATTTTTTTCATCAAGGTATGTTGAAAGGAAAGGTAACTTTATTATAAGAATGATATAAAATATTGTTTAATTTTGGAGAGTCCATACTTGGGCTATAGATTCTTATTTGATAAGTCAAGTACACGCTCTGTATTACTCCACTATTATAACACTTATTACAATAAAAATAACCACTCTAGGCCATAATGCTATTTTAGATTCTATAGCATTGTATGGTTTAGAAGAAGCACTGAGGCAAAATAAAAGGAGCAAGTTTCATTTTCAAGACTATATGACTTGCAAAAGTCACATAATCATTATGGTTTTTAATCGTACCATCGAATCAAGTCAGGAGAAAGATTGGGAAAATTATGGGAACTGAGGCTCAAAACACATACCAGCTTGCTTGACTCTCCCTTCACAACTTGGCACTGCAATTTACACCTTTTCATCCCCACTTCTCTACCGAAAAATTATCAGAGATTAATCACTGCCTGCTTTTTTTTTTTGTGTGTGTGTGTGGGTACCGGGGGTTGACCTCAGGACCTCGTGCACCAGCAGGCACACGTGCCACTGAACGATATCACCAGCCCTTTTTTCGTATGTGGGTTCCGGGAGTCAAACTCAGGCCCTCGCGCTTGCCAGGCAGGTGCTTACGCCGCTGAGCCATCTCACCGGCCCTGCCTGCTTATTCTTTCCATTTTCTCTTTATTCATTTCCTTCTCACCTCATCCAGATTCAATTCCACTCCACTGGAATTATATGCTCGGTAATTTTACATGAAACTTTCCCCATTATCTTCAGGAGGAGCTCTTTATATCTGGTCTTTGAAGATATGTTGAAAATTCAATGATTAATTTTATTACCTCTTTGTCTTCAGTTTGTACATTTTCACTACTGTGTTATAAGTGGCTTTAATGACAGTTTTGATGGCTTAACTTTCTGACTCCCACATCTCCTAAAATAGTAGCTCACAAGAAAATGCAAAGTGGTAAGTATCTCTTGTACAATCACTGTTGGGTGATGGGGGTCTTACTCTTTGCATAACTGAGTTCTAATTTTGTACCTTTAGAAACCTGTGATAATAAGTGTTCTCTTTTTTTGTAATAAATATGTTCCCTACATAATAAATGCTTTCTTTGGTTTGCTCAAATTTACTAAATATCTGGTTATTTGGAAGAAATGTATACAGGTTATAATGTTAGAGATAACCTATGCTGTGATATTATCATACTACATATTTTGTTTTTATTAAAGATTCAATTATTTCACTTTATTTTATGTCAAAGCATCAAAGAAGTGCAAGTGTCAACAAGTAATAAAGAAACAATTGCTGGAATAACATAGATTTCTGCATAGATGTTTAATGGAGTCACATGGTCAGAATAGTATATCAGTTAATTACCAGAAATTAATAAATATTTTAATTACAAAAAACAATAGCTCCCTAACAAATACGCATAACTCTTTAAATTTTCACTGAAAACACTTACATAAATCAAGGGGAAAAATAATGGAGTTAGAATCAAGTATATGTGTATTGAATTTTCATTAAGTACAGCAATAATAAGATTAAATTAGAGACATTTGGCACATACAAATCTTTGAAATAGCATGGAAATCCAAAAAAGGAATGAAAGAAAGCCTCCCACTGTCTTCAGCTGGTAGCTTGACTATTCATTATCTGTGCTGAGAAATTAACTACGTTTCATTGTTTGAATCATTTGAGAAGAATATGCTAAGAAAGAATTTTGTAAATTATTTCTTTAAAAAAATGTCAGTGAAGAAAAGGGACAAGTTTCAGGTGTAGGTAGACAAAGCCTTCTGAAGTCAGGTCTGAAAACAAGCAAGTAGAGTTGGGTAGGAGGAACTTCAGGCTGCATCAGAAATCTGAGAAAGTCTTACCCCAGCTGATGGGGCTGCAGAGTCAAGATTGCTTGAAAGGGGAGCCCATATTTTGCAGGAGCAGTCACACTCTAATATCCCAGTGGTGTGCATCAATTGGCCAGAAGCAGCTTGAGCATAGCCTGGGCATGGGGGCACAGCAGCAGACTCAAAATTTCTGTAACTGGATACCTCCCCAAGGGAGAAGCAAATTCTTTCAAATGGCATTCTTAATGATGCATTCCATGACCACTACACTAGAAAGTAAGAAACAAAGAATCAACTAAACAGCAAACTTACTCTGTTTTATTTCTACATACATTTATATTAAAACAAACAAACAAACAAACAAACAAACAAACAAATCTAAACCTGCAGAGATGTAATGTGAACACAGAATACCTGGAAACGGTTGTTGCACTGTCCTCTGGATGTTATTAACCAAGAAGTTGCTATATAGAAAGGACTAAAGTGAATTCCTGCAAGGTCTTCCTGTCATGGAATCTGATCTAGAAAACACTGTACTTTTCAGAGGAAGGCTAAACTGCTCAGCAAGCTTTGCCAAACCCAAGGACTATTTTTTCTTTTTCTTACTGAAGACAGTCATACCTCAGTCAGGAAGGCCAAGTAGAAGGAACATTCCAGCTATATAGTGCTCTTAAAATATGAGAAATAATACACACTTGCTTTTACTTTGTCTAGTTTTCGTGAGCACATTTCATTCTTTCTCCTCACTCAAGAGTTGACAACCATTCTATTTTAGGTTTTATTTTAAGTTTCTCAAAAACTGGAAGCTCTTTTCTATCCTAGAGACTTTGAGCAGCTGTATTCTCTCGCCAGAATATTTCTCCAAGATTTTTTTTTTAACATGACAGAACCCTTCTCTACAATTCTCAGAAACTTGCCTTAAATAATCTTCCATAAGGAGCAACCTCCACTCTCCTTTTCTCCACCTCAACAACATGGGAATATCTTGCAGAAAATTTGCATTATGTACTTACCTGTGTACATATTTAATACAGGACTTTATTAAGATAGTAATAATGCTGTTCTATAACATGCATGAAGTCATAGCACAGCAATTCATGCCTGTTGAGGAATTATTTATTAGACTAATGAATAGCTATGTATATCTTAACATTTTTAAAATGTACCACAGAATCACAACACTTCCCCCAGAAAGGTTGTAAAACTTTATATTGCTAGCACAAGTATACAGCAGTATTCCATTTATTTTTGTTCCTCAACAATCATATTTACAGTTTAAATTATGAAAAAAATTGTTCAAATAAATTAAAATAGTGTTCACTGCTGTGGTAACTTCAATTTCAGTCAGATTGAATATTATTTAATATATATGGAAAATATATTTCTATTGTAAACTATCTGTTCATTTATATTTCATATTTATAAATCCAAACTGGATAATTTGGATAAAATATATACAATATTTATACATCAAAATAAGTGATACCATGGGGTCCTGTGAGATAGCTCAGCAGCATAAGCACCTGCCTGGCAAGCGTGAGATCCTGAGTTCAACTCCCAGTACACACATGAAAAAAGGGCCGGTGATATCACTCAGCGGCACGGGCGCCTGCTGGTGTGCGAGGTCCTGAGTTTGACCCCTGGTACCCACCAAAAAAAAAAAAGTGATAGCATAAGAAAATAATGTAGGTCATTCAGTGACATAGAAAATACTTGTAATACACTGATACTGTATAGAACATTGTTATTATTCAGGAAAAAAGAGATAAAAGAAATTCATCCACATTGTGTCCTATTGTCCTGAAATTATTAAACTACATAATTATATAAATAAGTCATTAATATTCAGCACTATACACTTGATCACATGAAGTATTAATCTAATTATTAATCACAAATGATTTTCATGTTCTAGAAAAATATGAAAAAAAACCAAAATAATTATTTGTGTTGAACAAGTAAATGATAATGAAAATGAACAAGTAAATGATAAGTAATGATAATTTAATGTGAAGAGTGTGCACGTATTTCTGGGCTCTGGATTCTTTTTTCCAACTTCAAAATGTATCAGCTTTCTTCAGTGATTGTCCTTGCTGTAGGCTCCAATTACTTGCCAAACTTCATCATAGAAAATTTCCCCTACCTTTTCAAAATTCAAAAATTTAAAATTTTTAATCCAAAAATTTGTTGACATCTTAATAAATTAAAGCTAAAAGTCAGCCATTTAATAGATTCTTTCTTATAATTTTATTTATCCTGAAGGAGGCTGTCGGCCTAACAAAGGTACCATCAATAAATTGCTAATAGCAAGAAATTTCAGTTTACACTCTGTGGAACCCTGAAGTGCCTACAGATTGTTTCATTAGGCCCAGAGAACAAACATTTTATGACCTATATTAAAACATTATTTGCCTTTATTTACTGTGTATCAGCAGCAATTTATACTGATGGGGCAAGAACAAACTTTTTAATATTGGTACAAGTCATGGAATAGGCCTCAAATTTTCTTCGTAGTCATGTCCTTCACCACCATATGCTCATGCAAATAAAATGCCACTTCCATTTAAGAATATTCTTGGGCCGATGAGATAGCTCAGCGGCTTAAGCGCCTGCCCGGCAAGCGCGAGGGCCCGAGTTCGACTCCTGGAACCCACATACGAAAAAGGGGCCGGTGATATCGCTCAGTGGCACGGGCGCCTGCTCCGCTCGAGGTCCTGAGGTCGACCCCCCGGTACCCACAAAAAAAAAAAAAAAAGAAAAAGAATATTCTTGGTGAACTATGACAAACCATGAATGTGATTAAATCTGGGCCCATGTCATTGTTTTGGGTGATTGCAAGAGAAGTCTGCTGAAGAACCTACTGTTGAATCCTGAAGTACAGTGATTGTCTCAAAGAGAATTGCTTAGGCAATCATTTCATTTATGAGCTGAACTAGCAGCTTCCTTCACGGAATATAATTTTTCCCTAAAATATAGTTAAAAACATGGCTTGAATTTTGGATAGATATTTTATATTAGAAATATGAGTGAAATGAGTCCACTACTTCAAGTTAATAACTGAAAATTAGTTACCAATAATAAAATTCCAGCATTGTACTATAACTAGTATGATTTTGAAATCTTGCCACGTACAAAATTTTTTTCTGTTGATGTCAGTTTCAAAGTGATATTTTAAAGCTACATAATAAAAAGTGTCAGCATTGAAAATTTATGTAATTCACTGTAGAAACACTTTCCAAATGAGCAATGCATATTACATAATCATGATGGATATAAAGTGCATCCAAAGAACCAATAGATTTCAATGTACTATAGTGTGAAGTGTTCATTGATATAGTTCCCAACTCTACATTACATCTAAACTTTAAGAAACAACCAAATGTTTATATGTGTTATAGTATCAAAATACACTTACCTAAAAAGGCACTAAATTGTGTCACTCATCATTGTACTTCTTTGAAATCTAGAGTGTTAGTTTTGCTCTCATTTCTTCTAGTCCCCCAGCATTGTGCAGTCTAACTTTAAACTATCTTACTAAGTCTACCCATTTACTGGAGTATTAATAGTCTAAATTCCATATAAATATAAATATTTATAGATTTATGAAGGAGATAACTTGTACTTTTCTTATTCTGATCTCTCTCTTTCAGTTGATTGAGAACTAAGGCTCGGTATGGATATGAAGGTTATTGGGTCAAATCATGCCTTGGTATCTGTCTTAGTATTTGAAAATGTTGGTAACTAGACTGGAGAAAGACATGGGAGGATTGAAACTTTCTTATTTGTAATCAGAACAGGCAATTTAGAAAGTATTAGTTTTATACGGACGCCTTGAGGGTCTTAGATCTGCTTATTTTATGTTATATAATATTATTATTTTAATACACTTAACTTCTTAGGTTTAGACACGGGGCTATAAAAACTCATATAGAACTTGACCCTTTCACTTGCTACCACTTACAGAACAACCTATTTGCACATCACTGTCTCTTATTATGGACACTACAGACCTGAAACAAGAACATGGAATTAAAATTACAGAGTCTTTGAGAAAATATAAGGGCTTATCAAAAGTGTGCCTCAGGATCCTCATTGCTGCACCTAGAACTCAGCCAGAAAAGTATTGCCCATTTTGACCATGTCCATCTTAGATAAAAAATCCAGACTTGGTTAAATTCGATAGAGGCAACACACAAGTATGTTTATAAGAGTCTGTACAGTGCAGGCTATTCCAGCTTGACTATGAAAATCACAGACACAGCTTTTCCTGGTTATGGCAATGATTCTATTATAGAGCAAGGAATATCACCTTGTGTACAGCCTTTAGTCATGAGAAATGCAAACCATAGTAAAACTGTACTCCTTTTCCTATTTTTCAGTGAGGTCCCAATTGGAACTTTAAATCTATGCATGTTTTCAAAGCTACTAGCTTCAAATGTCTGTGAAAAATTTAGGTGGAGAGTGCTACCTCCAATATCCAAAGTCTGTTTCTTTTTCTCAAATGTTTCTTGGAAGAAATACCAGGGTCAAAAAAAGAAATTTGTTCCAAACCCAAAAGCCAAAAAATGCAATTCTGAAGGCTTATAACATCCTGAGTTTCTTTATGTTTAGGAATCAGGTTGGAAGAAAGTGTCTGTACTCATGGTTGAGGAGAAAGGGCAAATTCACATCAGCTTTAGGATGTCAGTCTCAAGAGGATAGAAGATGATTTGCAGTGAAGTAAACACAGAAGCAATATTCCTGACCAGAATGGCAAAAATGAAATTCGTCAGAAAAGTTCATTATGTTGTTGTGAATCTCAGAAATATCTTATCAGAGAACACTTGATAGAAGACTGAACTCCCTCATTGACATCTTCCATGGGCCTGATATCCCCTAAGTTCACAGTAGTACAGCAGTGCAGAAGACAAAGTGCCACTTAAGGGTTTTGTATTTTCATAGGTAAATTCCATAGATGAGGGATGTTTACTGAAAATGTAACTGATGACAGGTTAGTGACACAAGGAAAATGGGAACAAATGGAAAAAGAAATTAAAATATGGATTCAAATCAGTATCCCGTTAAGGAAATGCGATAAGCATATATTATAGCATAATAAGGACTTAGGAACTTAGCATCAATCTCCTCACCTTCTCCATATACCTCTCCTTGTCTTCCTACACTCTTAAATTGTATGCACAGAGAAAACAAAGAAGTGAAATAGGTGGATTACCATTAAAAAATGATATAACCTACTAAAAATTCTGGCATTGACAAAAATAGGCATTTGGAATAATTCTTATATTTAAAGGTTAAACTGTAGCAGGCTTAACTTTTATGGACTTTGCAATCCATGATATACATAGGGAGCACTGACCGTGTGACAAACACTACATATGCTTATTTGAGTAAAACCACTCATTGGACACTGTCTGTTTTTGAAAGTGTCACATTGTGAAGGGAATGGAAAACATAGACACTACATTTCTAGCAATATATTAAATATCATGATAGAAATCCACAGAGGTTATTATGAATCTTACTTGTATGCATACTAATTTGTAAATTATTATTAATCAGAGCTACTAGGATAAATATGTACTAATAGTTAAGGTATAGGCATGATTCACCTCAGTAGATCTCAGGTACACCACTTCTAGAGCGTACCTGATACACGTCAGTTCTCATAGGAGCCAGGGTATTCATATTCATTTTCTGTCGTAAGCGATAAGGTCTTGAGCCCAAGACCTGCTATCTGTCCTTCACACTATAACTAAAGGAACCGCTAAGCAGCACTAACATATTGGTAATGTTTACCCCAACCTATATCAATGTCTTTAATGTTGTGCAGAGCTGAGAATTCTTTAAGAGTAAATTCCTACAACTTCTTATTCTGTTGAGAAAACATCTCTATTGCCAACACATGCTGGCTCAGCATTCTTGCCTCTTCTTTATGTGTTATTAGTTGTCCTGAGAAAAGCTATATTATCAGTGATAGTGGTTATCAAATTTAGAATCACATGTTCTTTAGTGTATAAATATTTAAATGAACATTATGAGCCCATTTTCCTTATAGCCTGACTGAAATATTTTTCAAGGATTTCCACATAAAGAAAATATGAAATAATTTCAGCCACAAGCCAATCACTTTAAACATAATCATGGTTAAATATATAACCCTTAACGCCACATCAAATTTCTCTTGTATCTTCTCTCTCCTAGAGTACTAATTTGTTTGCTTGCAGGCTTTGCTTGATAACATGATCAGTCAGATTTAACTAAGAGATCTTGGATTCACAATCTGACTCCACTACTATTTACTGAATAATATTAAACTGAGGATAGTAGCATAAAAACAGAAATGTTATGCTATTAATGAAATAACAGTTAAAAGCTCTCAATGTGTGCCTGTAGTACCAAGTGAAAAGTAGTACCTATAAATCATTACTGAAGATTTTTTTTTATGTGGGTACCGGGAGTCGACTTCAGAACCTTGCGCTTGTCAGCAAACACTTGTGCCACTGAGCAATATCTCCGGCCCTTTTTTTTTCCTTTATGTCGGTTCTGGGAGTCAAACTCAGGACCTCACACTTGCCGGGCAGGCACTTATGCCTCTGAGCTATCTCACCAACCCCTTACTGAAGTTTTTATGAAGGCTATTTTTGCAGAGATTTGAAGAACAGGACTGACCAAAATTGTCTGTATTTGTTAACATTTAATATTTCTTAGATCTAATTTATTTCTGCAGCATAAACGATTGTTATAAGGATGGAAAAAATCCCTCAGAGGCTACCACTTGAAGGCTTGTTGTGAATGCAATAATAATAATAATAATAATATACTAACCCCCTTACCTTAGGAGAGCATGTGAAGATTAATGAGTTGTTTCTTTGAGTTCAAATTTTCCACATGCACTGGGTCCACTATGGTGATATAATTAATTTCACAACACAAGAATTTTGTCATCCAACATTCCCGTGCCGTACAGCTATGATAAGTATGCTTTAATTAAACCTCAGAATTTGCCACTGTTGCTAATAGTGCAGCTGGAGTACGGATATACCTCTGTGGGCCACAAAGGTTTTAATATGCAGCTGGGGAAGGTTAATAATAGAACATTTACATGAAAGCATTCTTAGTTGGTGTCTAAAGTTCTTAAAACTTTTAATAAATACTCATATCTAAAGAAAAATAATAAGAGAAGAACAAAATGAGCTTGTGTTTCTGATTATAACCTACAGAGGGCAATAAGTTTTGTTCCTTTAGACCAAGGAAGAGGGAAGCTTTGGGATTTTCCTTAGCTCGTAGCTATAGAACTAGCCAGATCCTAAAACATTAACTTCCTGTGAATGCAGCTGAGTTACATTCTTTTCTTAGATACTTGAATACAAAGAAATAGATCAGATATGATTGGTTTAATCTGATGCTTATTGCTCTTGCTCTACAAAATTAGAAAGTATTTATTCTACATCTGGTTTAAAATGTTTGATTTTTCAGTCATAGTAAAGTAAAGGAATGAATAAGTATATTTATTCAAAAGTCCTGAGGAGTGTGTTTGTCTTATATGTGGATTCATGAGTTTGTTGAAATCTGCACTATTCAATTGATGAAAATTAGGTGAAGTAATACCTTCTAGTTCAATGAGTAATGAATACACTTCCATCTCAAGCATTTATTAGTTTTTAATACTAGAAAATCTACTAAAAATACTAACTGCCCAGTTTCTTAACCCTTGTAATTGGCATGACAGCTCTATGTATCTCATACAGTTAGGAGGATTAAAACAATTAGAAAGTGCTTAGTAAGATAGGAGGTACATAGTAACCTTCTAACTGTAGTAATAATGAACAGGAAAATCATAGCAAGTGCCAAGAATGATGAATGGGCTAGAAATCAGGTGAGCTACAGAAAACTTTCTACAGCAATCACATATAATGAGAAAATGGTAAAATATATTAAAATATTTTATTTCCAGCCCAGATAATTTGGAAAAAGGGATGGAGAAAAGGTATTTTTTTTTTTTGGTCCTCAAGCATTTATATTTCCTTGACTCCAAGTGCTGCTATAGGTAAGTTTAGTGAATTCTAGACTGTGTGGGGAAATAACACTGCAAAAGAGAAGGGAGAGATAAGCAACTGGATGAAATGACAGGCTGCAATGTGGCTCACTACAGAAAAACTAGAGGATGAATTTGGGTTGTTTCTGAGGCCCTGGGGAAGATTAGATTTCTGGAGGCTTCCGAAATTGTAGTGATCTATGGGGCCATCATTGAAGGGTAAAAGCTAGGTACTGAGTCTTCCACCCAGGGCAGGTTTACTTATATCCACACTTGACACATGCACTGACAAATTGCTGTCTTTAGATGCTATCAGTGTTTGGATGTGCAACCTGACAGTAGAAACTAAAGTACAGATGAGTTTGTGTTCTTAAAATTTTCTGGAATGCCTCTTGATATAACCTGCAATGACTGCTGGGGAGTCTCAGAAAATAAAAACAAGAAAAAGGAAGAGACACCCTTCACTCAAAAGGAGGTAGGCTTAAGCTCGATTCATTTTTTTCAAGAATAAATATCTAAGATCTTAGGAAAGAAAGAAGTAGACTTTAAGCAAGGGTGGAAACAGAAATTGTAGGGTTCCTTGCTATCTGAGACCTTGTTTCTTAAGTCTACAAAATGATGCAGTGAATTCAGATGAGAACACACAAGAAATTTTGGGTCAGGAGTTGAGCTCAGTAGATAGGAAAGCAAATAGTATTTATTCCTCTTGTTCACATCAAGCCTGAAATAAGCGTTCTTCAAATTATTTAATGTCAAATAGGTGTTCTTCAAATTCAAACTATGCTTCTTCCTTGGATTCTCATTTTTGCGTTTTAGGAAATACTTTTGAGTAAATGAGATTTTACAAATTAACATTCATTTATTAAAAGGAAATACTTTTTCACATGTAGTGTCCTTAGATATTCTGGAAAGACCATCACC
This sequence comes from Erethizon dorsatum, assembly GCA_028451465.1. Taxonomy (NCBI): domain Eukaryota; kingdom Metazoa; phylum Chordata; class Mammalia; order Rodentia; family Erethizontidae; genus Erethizon; species Erethizon dorsatum. Next base: position 73,810,282 of record CM051836.1, on the reverse strand, counting down.
CACAAAACTTTATTGCCTTTTGTGTGAAAATGTTTGTATTTATGGGCTAAGGACACGACCTACGTGTTAGGAACGTGTCTCATCCATAGTTGGGAGAGAGGATAGTGATAGAGACAGTGCAAAGGAAGTTTTATTTTTTTTAATTCAAGTCCACCTGTTCACCAATGAAAGAGCACGGCAGAGCAATAGATTGTGATATTGCCATGTTGTTTTGCCTGTGGGTGTAGGAGCCTTGGGCACAAAGAGATACATTCATAAAATATACATAGCAAGAATGGAATAAATTATGTATGAGTTTCTCTAGTGACATACAAGTGATAGAAAGAAAGATCTGAGGAAGGTAATAGAAAGAGAGATTTTCTGCTCAGATCCTTCTGCAAGGATTGACTTACTGAGCAGCTCTGGGTAGTGCAAGTCTTTAACATCCTCAAGAGTCGGCTTTCTCATTGTCTGTATCAGCTACAGAGAAAAGTCTCCTGACCCAGTGAAATGATGGTAGAACAATGGCTGTCCATATATCAATAGAAGAAACACATAAACTCACACATTATCAAAAACAATAAAATTACTAGGCATAGATTATAGGCCTAAATATAATATATAAATCTCTAAAACTCAAAAAGAAACATAGATGAAAATCTGTATGATCAGGGTTAGGAAGGAGATTTTAAAATTGTCATCAAAAATCATAATCCAGGCCGGTGAGATGGCTCAGCGGCTTAAGCGCCTGCCCGGCAAGCGCGAGGGCCCGAGTTCGACTCCCGGAACCCACATACGAAAAAAAAAAGGGGCCGGTGATATCGCTCAGTGGCACGGGTGCCTGCTGGCGCTCGAGGTCCTGAGGTCGACCCCCCGGTACCCACAAAAAAAAAAAAAAAAAAAAATCATAATCCATAAAGGCAAAGAAAAACTGAAAAAAATTGAACTTCATCAAACCCAGACTTGGAGAAAACACTTAATTTATAGATTGAACAAAGCATTTGAACCCATACTAAATAAGGAACTCTCACAAACCAACAGCCTAATTATTTTAAAATGTGGGTAAAATGTTTGCCAATATTTTCCTAAAACAATATTTGGATGACAAAAATCTCAAGGAAACATCTTCAATATAATAAACTTTAAACAAAATACATGTGAAATCTATTGTGTAGCTTAATGATTTACATGTATAAAATAATATCCAGTGCTGATACTGATCTCTAGTCAGAATGAGCAACAATACAGGCATCCTGGCAGAAAAATTTTAAAATTTCTTTAAAAATTGAAATTAAAAAAATTAAATTTATCTGTTATATGGCCAAGTCATCTTAAGAATTCACCAGAGTGCAAAGAAAACTTATATTTGCAAAAATTAAAAAATTATACATAAATATATAAGACTGAAAACCACCCAAATGTCCTTTAGAAGTTATGGAGTATTTTTTTTTTTTTTTTTTTAGTGTGGGTACCGGGAGTCGACCTCAGGACCTCACGCTTTCCAGCAAGCACTTGCGATGCTGAGCGATATCACTGGTCCTTTGTTTCCTTTATGTGGGTACTGGGAGTCGAGCTCAGGACCTCGTGCCTGCCGGGCAGGTGCTTATGCCACTCAGCCATTTCACCGGCCCCAAGTTATGGAGTATTTTCCCAAATTTTTCCATTTTGAAAATCTCACCTCCAGATGAGAGGCAATAGGAGGTGGGACCACTGAGAGGTATTGAATCAGGAGGTCTCTCTTCTTGTTGGATTAGTGACCTTATCAGGGAAAACCAGAGAGCTTTCTCAGCCCAGTTTGGGCCATATGAGGACACGGAGATCAGACAAACATCTATTAAACAAGAATGTGTCCCTCACCAGACACTGAATCTTCCAGTGGACTTTCCAAATTCCAGAATGGTAAGAAATAAATATTTTGTTGCATAAACCCCTACCCTCATTGTTTTGCGTTTTAGTAGCATGAACAGGTTAAGATAACAGTTGAAGGACTGGAGAAATAGCTCAGTGGTATTGTACTTGTCTAACATGGGAGGCTCCGGGTTCAAAACTCTCCATCACTCATGCAGGCATGCACGCATGCACACACACCATAGGTGAATGGATAAAATAATTGCAGAACACTAATGAAAGGGCATTGAACTTACTAACAAGCATTTTTTTTTTTTTTTGTGGGTACCGGGGGATTGACCTCAGGACCTCGCGCGCCAACAGGCACCCGTGCTGCTGAGCGATATCACCGGCCCCTTTTTCGTATGTGGGTTCCGGGAGTCGAACTCTGGCCCTCGCGCTTGCAAGGCAGGCGTTTACACCGCTGAGCCATCTCACTGGCCCAACAAGCATATTTTTGATACACATAACAACTTAAATAATTATTATAGTCATTACACTGAATGAGAGAAGCCATGGCAAAAACAAGCATAAAGTATGATTGAATATATGTAATATGCTTCTAAATATTAACTTACAATAATGGAAAACAGATCAGAGGTTACCAATATTTATGAGTCACGGTCAGTATGCCAAAAATATATACCAGGAGGAAATTTTTGAAGGGTAATGGAATTATTCTGTCATTACTGGGATGGTACTTATACAAATTTCTACTTGGATTACAATGCATAGAATTACATACTTCAAACAAGTTATTTATGATATAAAAATTTAAATAAAAGTAATTATATATAGAAAAATTGCCTCTATTCTGCAGATGATGCCTGAAACTGATGTTTGTTGATTTAAAAAGTAAATAAAAAATCATTTAGGGTATTTTTCTCTGCTAGAGATGTTGGTAGCATTAATTTTTCAAGAAACTCATCTATTTTATCTAAGCTCTCAATTAGGGGGGTATTGAATTGCTTCTAGAATCTTATTTTTCTTTGTCTATGGGGGTCAGTGGTGGTGTCCCTTCTTTTATAACTGATATTTGTAATCCATGTTTTTTTTTGTGTGTGTGGGTACTGGGGGATCGACCTCAGGACCTCGCGCGCCAGCAGGCGCCCGTGCCGCTGAGCAATATCACCGGCCCCCTTTTTTTTTTTTTTTTTTTCGTATGTGGGTTCCGGGAGTCGAACTTGGGCCCTTGCGCTTGCCGGGCAGGCGCTTAAACCGCTGAGCCATCTCACCGGCCCGTAATCCATGGTTTTCTATTTCCCCTTGGTCAATGCTTCTAGGGATTTATCATTTTTTTTTTTTTTGTGGGTACCGGGGGTCGAACTCAGGACCTCGTGCACCAGCAGGTGCCAGTGCTGCTGAGCGATATCACCGGCCCTTTTTTTCATATGTGGGTACTGGGAGTCAAACTCAGAACCTTGAGCTTGCCAGGCAGGTGCTTATGCCATTGAGCTATCTCACTGGCCCGGGATTTATCAATTTTATAAGTCTTTTACAGAGGTTCAGATATTTTTTTATTTCCTTTACTCTTTCTATTTTGCTTAATTACTGATTTCTAATTTTAGATTACTATTTCCTTTCTCTTATTTGCTATACATTTAAATAGTTCATTCTTGTTCTTCTTTAATATCAATGCTTAGGTTAATTATTATTAAATTATCATATTTCTTGTATATATTTTCAATGCAATACTTGTCACTGTCAACACAATTTACAGGTATTATATGTTTTATAGAATACATTTATCAGTTTATGTACAGTCTAAATATTTCTAAATTTTCATAATTTCTTTTGGTACACAAGTTATATGAATTATTCATTTTAACTGCCAAATATTTGGGGATTTTCCACTTTTTCCCCTTACTATATCTATTTTAATTGCATTGTGAAATACTCTGTATGATGCTGCCATTTGAGTTTTAATAAATTTCATTTTGTGACCCAGAATGCTGTCTATATTGTTGGATATGCCTTATCCTGAGAGAGCGTGCTTCCTATAGTAGAGGAAGTCATGGTTTGTAAATGTCAAGTAGTTAAAAACTCATGATTTTATTAATGTCATCTCTAAGTTTTCTGAATTTTGGTGTGATTATTCTATCATCAGTTGCTAAGGGAGTGCTGTTGAAATATCCATTTTTACTTGAATTTGTCTATTTTGCTTTTTAACTTACATATTTAAATAGTTCTTTTTTTTTCAGGATCAAACATATTTAGTATTACATCTTGTAGAATTGACCTCCTCACAAGGTAATGCCTCTTTCTATCTCAGTTAATATTTCTTATCTTTAAGTTTACATTCTCTCATATTCCTATAGTTAATTTTAACTTTGCTTTGGTTTGGAATTTCATGGTTTCAATTTACTGTTTTACTTATTAAATGTAATAATTTATTACAATTAAATGCTTATCAATGTAAAAATTCACATTATAGTAAGTTATTTTTTGTTCTATATTATATTCAGAGTGTTTTATTACTGATTATGTTTTTTAAATTTTAGTTCTCTAAATGAAGTATTAAGATTAAATTTTAACTCTACTTACAAAAGTAGTATTTGATTTAAAGATCTCAAAAATTTTAACATGCAAAAGAATGTACCTTCAAATTATATGCCATTTTCTAGTTTACCTTTACTTGTAATGCCAAACATTCAAACACTAATTTGGCTTTCTATGTTTTGGAAAATGATTGATATACACAGAAGCATATATGTGAAGAATGAACAACATTCTAAAGTGCAAAAATAAAATTTTATCACTTTAAATCTTCTGTATTAAAGCTAACAATCTACTGTGTAATTTGACTATGGTAATAAAAGGTTAATGGTAAATTGATAAGGTAATACAATTTAAAAATATATGAGATTATACAAGTGTTTTGCAATTGAAAAATTAAGTAAATGCATAGTGAATGCATGGTAACTGCATGTGAAAATAGATTATAAATTGTTGGTGCTTTTATGAACTCAGGTTTAGATTAATATAGATATAAATATTTACAAAAATATTTACTTACAGATCTATACATACAGAGGGCTAGCATACACACTTGCAGTTCCTTGCTCTGTTAGTTGAGTAGTCCTGGAAGCAAGGGCCTCTATTAGCAACAGAGAGCACCTAATTCCATGATTTCATTTTTAAATATCATTCTCCAAAACAGAAAGTAGCTACTGACCATGGAGGGAGCTCAGTGATGAAGCTCTTCCCTTAGCATGTACAAGGCCTGAGCACATTCCTAGAACAGCAAAACAGAAATAACAATAAAACTACAATGAATCATAAGCTGCAAAGAAATGACTCATTCTAGGACAGAGCCAGAAACCATATATATGCATGGTTTCTCTTATAGGAGAAACTCACAAAAGTTTATTTTAAAAATGAAAGATGTATAAACAAAGATAAGGGACTTCCCATAGACATTCCAGTAGATAAATCACAGCAAAGTTTAAACTGAAAAAATTAAAATCAGTAATTACTATGAAAATTATATAGTTGAAGGTTGATTGCTAACAGAATGAAAATTTACCAGGGCAGAATGGAGGGCTAGACAAAGGCATAGGGATATAAAATTTGATTTGTGTGTCTTTTTCTTTAAAATCTGAAAGGCAGAGATTACTAAGAGCTAAGTAAATCATGTAGCCAAGCTGTAGATTGAGTCTTAAAAGGCTATAAATCAGAGAAAACCAAAACTCAGAAAATAAGCAGGACCTATAGGAACCGTAGCTCATCTTGTAATTATTTCATGCCTTCAGATTGGATTGTTGTATTTTGGATTTCTTGAATTCCAAGTAACATTGGCAGAATCAATATACATATTTTTAAAGGAAAGTCAAACCATTTAGTTTCTTACTCAGCACTCACAAGCATACAAAGGACACACACACACACACACACTTAAAGTAAACAAAGAGAGGTATAAAGTATTGAAAAACCAATAGGAAAAGCGGAAGAAAAAAAAAAAAAACACAAGTCTTGAGATACTGAGGTTCTAAGACAGAAATTTTATACTAATTAAATTTGCTATTGTGATAGTTAACTGATTTTGTCAACTTGAGTAAGAAACACCCAACTAAATTACATCAGCATAGTTCTGGGTTTGGAAGACGCACCCTAGGAAGGATTTTCACCAGAATGGTATAAAAGAGAAACAAAAAAGGAAGGCTTGTTTCTGTTTTCTTTGGAGTTGCTCCAGTCTTCACCTTCCCCTTGGATGTCATCTCCTGGCTTCCAGCACAGACTCTTCAACCTCCCAGCTTAAACTCTGCAGCCTTGCACTACAGAGCCTTCAGCCTTGCATTGGACACTACAGTGGGCTCCAGATCCTTTGGGTCACCAGTACACAGACAGACTTTTTGGACTCTTCCACACCTGACTGTGTGGGCTGCCATTGTAAACTAATCTTGAAAATTCTTCTATGCGTATATCTTACATTAAACCTGTGTCTCTAGTAAACACTGAATAATACAGCTATGTTCAAAAAATAAGAAATGAGTTTCAAGTGAGACTTGAGAAACTTAGTTATAAAACTATAGAAAGTGGAAATGCAGTACCTAACCAAAGCACAGTTAAAATATTTCAGATCTCAGTTGTTGACTTTATATTCAATTTAAATAGCTGAAACATGAATTGGTGCTGGGAAGTAAGTTTGAAACACACAGGAGATAGTGTAATATCTATCAACTGTGATCCTAGATCAAAACTTACAAATAGTAGATATTGAAAAATTATAGTTAATGAATGAATGACATAGAAAAGATACACATTAAACTGCCATCCAAAATATGTTTGTTAAATATTTATTTTCTTTGCTTAATGCATTTTTAAAACATGACATAATGGTATTCTTTGATCACAAGAAGACACCCAAAAACAAACATAAATACTATCATACTCAGAATGTTTGAGGACGATCATGAGTACTGTAGAAAGTTAATCTGAAGTCTGAGATCTGAGATATAAAGGCTCTGCCTTTACACTTGCTGTATGAATAATGTATCTGATCATTGGACTCTGTATTTTTTTTCTATAAAATAGCTAGACTGGTAAAAACACACCTATGGAACCTAAATAGAAGGTATTGACAACTCCATTTAGTAGGCATAAGAAATATTATCTCAATAAGCGATAGGACGTCAATTTTATTTCTGAGAGCTTTTAAAATAAATCATATTGTTATTTAAATGAAGTCAATGAAAACTATTGAATTTATTATAAAATTTATTCTCCCATAAAGCCAACCTCTAACCAGATGACATTATTTGAAACTGAATATGTGAGTGGTGAACATGACTAATGGCTTTAATCTAGAATTCATTTCCTCATGAAACATATCATTTTCCCCCTATTTTTGGATCAATAGGGCAACATCTAAACAGTATTTTATTTGTAGTTAGATTAATTTCTTGTTGCTGTAAAACCCCTATTATTTCCTATATTTTCTCCTTTTATTCCTTTTCCAAAGTACTATACATTGAAAACCATATGCTCAGCTGTTTATCTCAAACCCAGTCTCTCAGGCAAAAGGAAAAGTCGTAAGTCGATCTAGAAGAAATCTTTCTCTTATCTCAGTTTTTCATGAAACTGTCTACCTAAAAGTAGAAGACATAATGTATTAAGTTAACTTGTGGTATTTTATTTGTTTTCTTCAAGAAATGATTTATCAAGCCTGAAGTAACTTTTTCTTTTTCTTCTTATTTTTTTATTTTCTCCTGTCCTTCAGGAACATCTTTTTGGAATACTGGTTCAGCTGGACAGAGCTGAGATTAGACTCTAGCGTTACTTCATTATGAGATGAGTATCAAACATCACTTGGGTGCACTTGGCTCATTAGTCCAGTAATATTTCCAATTAACTAGCATTTGTTGAAAGGTCAACATGTCCTAAACATTTGCTGCTACTTTTAAAAATATACTTTTAACAGCATTGTGATGCTCTGTAAAATATTTCAGTAGATCTTGAAATATGTAACCCCTGGAAAAAACATGGCTGCCAGGGGCTAGAATAAATTAGGAAATGGACTACAGTAATAAAAGATGGAATAGTTCCCAGAGAAATTCTCTTATTTTTGAAAAAAAAATCAGTGAAGTGAAATAACTATACTTTAAAGTTCAAATTTCTCTATGATCTGTTTTGGAAACAAAATCCTGAAAGGTATTAATCTCTGGCTTCATTTCTTTCTTCCTGATATATACATTTACTCATCATCTAGAGTTCATACTTATCACCAGTATTGCTCAGTATTTTTCCTCACCAAAGACTGTTCTAGACTTTGAGGATACAACAATGTGTGCGTGGGGGAGGTAAATAATCTTTATTATCTGTATTTTAAAACTGCATGAAGAGAAATGGTCAGTAGCAAAGTCAATAAATTAATCATATAGAAAAGGAAGATGAATCATGATGAAAATTCAACCTTATGTATGCTGCACCCTTCACTTACATGCATTTCTTCCAGGACTCTGAAGGGACACTTATCAGTATTTCACATGGTCACAATTTTTTGCATCACTTGAAAACTATTCTATACATATGAACATTGTATATAGCCATTGCCTCCTTATACTTCAAGATTCTTATCCATAACAGTTTTATCTTACCTTGTTTAGGTTTATAGTGGCTACAGACAATTTTTCCTTGCAACTAAGACAAGTTTCATTAAAAATACACTTGAGCTATACTACATTATCAGTTCATACTTCTGTATATCGAATAAACTATTTGGGATAAAATACAAATGCATACAAGAGTATTAAATATATAATACAGACACAGACAGAAAAAAAAAGTGTATCAAATGCAAGTAAAATAAAAATATGTAAAGATAGCTGTTTATATATTAAACATTCCCAGAAGCAAAGAAACAGGTAAGAAACCATCTTATGCATAAATGACAAAATATTGTCTCATAGCATTGAGAGTTGACTGAAAAGTTTCCAGTCCTGTTTGAATTTGCAATATTCAAAAAGAATATGTGAACTACAATGAGCAAGTAATGTATGCTAAGTGATATATGTATATATAAATGCTTGTCAATACTATTTTAATAAATTAAAGTGACCTGCTATTTAATACACCTGAAATAGAAAATAGCAACTTTCTTTCTATGTTCATAACTCATATAAGTGGCAGAATTCAAACCCATAGCACCCTGATTTCAGAGATACAAACTTCATTTGAACAAGTTGCCGTAAAACTCCACAACACTACCAGAGCAATTTTTAGTTTTGACTTGAGAAAAATCTATATTAAGCATTTTATTTTAGTTGCTTGCAAGATGTTGACAATAAGATACAAATAAATATACATGATTTATGGCATTTTTTTTCTCTATAACTAGATCAAATTTATTCTTAATTTTAGGAGAAATTTCAAATAATAGAGTATACTATATTCTTGGAAACAGACTCCGGTTTGTATTTTTGTCTGATTACCTCTTGAAATTATAGCCTTTGAAGGCACAGGATCTATTATTCCTCCTTGCCCTGAATGTTCTTACCCATAACCACTCTGCATCCTACTTTTACAGCCATATGGAGCTGCTCTGTATTTTATTGAGACTCTTGATTGAGAAGCCTCCTGAGACCGTGCACAGCCGAGGAAAGAGAAAAGGATTAGTAGTAATAATACTAAGATTTGCCTAGAAAGGCTGATTCAGCAGATATATAAGCCATAATTTTACATCCAACCACTCAGCAACAAGGGAACTAATTACAAAGCAGACACTATGGACTTCAGGTACATTTTTCATTTCACCTCAGTTGACGTCAAGACTTCCACAGAATGTGCTATATAAAACAATGTGTTTTCTGCCAAGATGCCTAAAAAATGGATAGCAAAAGTGTAATATCAGGAACTCCGTACAACAGAAATTCCTAATGCTATGAAATTACTTCTTTCTTTACTATTAATAAGGAAACTTAATCTCAATCAGTGAATTGCAATATTTCTGTTTATTGTGATGGTTTCTGGTACAACATTTGCAAGTTATTGTGGTTTGTGATGAATGTTATTTTATGATTGTTGCAATGTAAAAAAATACCAAATTCATATTGAATAAGGTTCCTAAATTTTTTCATGTTTTAAATAGATTTTTCCAAAATATGATAAAATATTGGTACTAATGACAAAGACAAAAATTTCTCATTCTTTAAATGTTTATGTAATAACATACAATTTTAACCTGTTTAAAAATTTTTCCCATTTTCGGGGCCGGTGAGATGGCTCAACAGTTTAAGCACCTGCCTGGCACACGAGGTCCTGAGGTCGACACCCCGGGTACCCACAAAAAAAAAAATTTTCCCATTTTAAAGATTTTTTAAAACTTCTCAGTCAACTGAAGTTGCTTACTGAGTTTGCAATATGTACAGAGGCCTGCTATGAGTATTACAACTGGATGATATTATTAAAGTAAATATCATTACCTTCTAAATAAGTTAAAAATATATTGGAAGAGTATAAAATAATGAAAATATGTGAGAAAAATGAATCATAATTATGAATAATAATTGGGAAAGTGTAACAAATTCTACATGAAAGGAATTTAATTTTTTTCCTTTAATATTGACTGCTTTCCATACCCTTTTCCTTATGAATAGCTGTCCTCATCTAGGTAAATACTTAATTCCATGACAGTGAAATATTCAGCCTTGTACTCTCTCTCTCTCTTTTTTTTTTTTTTTTTGGTATGGGGAATAGAACTCAGGACCTTGTGCTTGCCAGGCATGTGTACCCTCATACTCTTTTTGTTTTTATGTGCGTATGGGGAGTCAACCTCAGGACCTCACACTTCCAGCAAGGGCTTATGCTGCTGAGTGATATCACTGGCCCAAACCTCATGCTTTTAATGATATCTCTCTGTCATGAACTATACATTTAGTCCTGTCCCCTGTTCATCTCTAGCAGCTATGATAAGTAATAGCTACTTGTATGAAGGTTCTTCATCAATGATTATTTTTTTTGAAAAAAATCTATATCTGACTACCTACTAGATAATCACTAATTAAATAAATAATTTTCTCATATTTTATCGCATATGCCAAGGACTGGGATCATTGTAAAATCCAAGTCAAGCATGATTTCTGCAGTTACAGAAATTGAATTCTAGCTGATATTCCAGCAGGAAAAAACACAAATCTAAATAAGGACTGAATTTACTGGCTGGTTGTGAAAGAGAACAGTTGGTGTTTCACCAACACTGACTGTCTTTGTTTTCCACAAACAGACAGAGGTGCTCAAAGTAGTGGCCATTAATTTCCAGACATTTATTAGTATGGCAAACTGCAGAGGTACATATATATAATTTGAGGACTCTGTATGAAGTGATACAAATTCATTCTAGTGTTACCGTCAATCCACTGAAGGAAAATAGTTGTTTTAATAATCTGTGTTTGAGTCAATTTACATATTTAAATATAATTTACATATAAGAACACTGAACAGAATTGGACAATTGGGGAATAGCAAAAAATGTATAGAGAAAATTCATGAGTTTTAGGATATACAGTTGAATGGGGAGTGAACAATACTGTGACAAAGACATGTTTGTAACACATGGGAAGGAATATAAGAAAATGATACTTGGTGTCTAGGAGAAAAAGAATGTGTCCTAGGAGATAGGAAAGCTTTATATGGAAGATAGTTGAAACTGTGATTACTGCCTGGAAGAAAGAAAAGCCATTTTTGAATCTAGATAATAATAAATAAGCTTGCATTATTATCAGTTTTTCACTTTTATTAGTATGTATTTTCAGTACATAATGATTACATTCCTTGTAGGGGGTTGGTACAGGTACATAACACATTTCAATTTCTTTCATTAACTAATGAACTTATCTTCCTTCTCACACTGTTGCACTCACCTTACAAAAATGTATATGTATATCTGTGCATGTATTTTACATGTATGTTTTTTCTCTTTTTGTTTTATTTATTTATTTATTTTTTAAGACAACAAGTAAACATTCTCATGTATTAAGAAACTCAAGAATTACAGAATGTACAAATACCTTTTGGAGAAAAACATTACTCAGTATAAGATTAAGCCATGTAAAAGCTAAGTAAAAATAAAAGACTAAGGAATGGAATAGTCACCGTGAAATTGCATTTTCACACTAGGGGGACAATATGATGTTTACAAATGTGCATCCTGTTTATTTCGCTTATGAGTATTTTCTCGAGTTGTATCCATTTACCTATAAAAGTTTCCAGTTTATCCTTCTTTATGGCTATGTAGTACTCCATTGTATAAAACTACCACATTTTTTTATGCATTCCTCGGTTGATGGGCATTTGGGTTGTTTCCACGATCTTCCTATTACAAATTGTGCTGCTATAAACATGGGTGCACATATATTGCTGTGATACGATGTTTTTAATTCTTCTGGGAAGACACCCAGAAGGGGAATAGCTGGATCAAATGAGATCTCCAGTCCTAGTTTTTTGAGGAATTTCCATACTGATTTCCACAGTGGCTGCACCAGTCGACACTCCCACCAACAGTGGAGAAGGGTTCCTTTTTCCCCACAGCCCCTCCAGCATTTGTTATTAGTTGATTACTTGTTAATAGTCATTCTTTCTGGGGTGAGATGGAATCTCAGTGTTGTTTTAACTTGTGTGTCTTGAATGACTAGTGATGTTGAACATTTTTTCATATATTTATTTGCCATTTCTATTTCTTCATCTGAGAAGTGTTTATTCATCTCAGAGGCCCAATTTTGGATTGGGTCTTTAAATTTGGGAGGTCTGACTTTTTTGAGTTCTTTGTATGTTCTCAATAGTAATCCTTTGTCTGAGGAATAGCTGGCAAACATTTTTTCCCACATTGTGAGTTGTCTCTTAACTCTATTGGTGGTTCCATGTATGTTTTTATCTATATTTTATCATTTATTCAGTTATCTAATAGACTACACCTGCTAACATAGGTATTATCTCAAAATCTATCCTTCCCATAATGTCTTATATTTTATTAAGAATGAGAGTACCATTATCTACTTTATGAAGATTTTTAGTACAAAACTTTCACTAGCTCAGGCTACCATTGTACATTTGAATGAATTGAGTCATTGGAGTTGGAGGATGATTCTGTTTTTCATACATATTTCTGTGTATTTTGCTTTGTTATTACCTTATTGTGACAAAGAATTAGAGGAGATATTTTTTACACTTCAACAACTGATGTCGTTTTATCTCCTTTTCTCATCAAACCTGTTTTGACCTATTGTCTGTATCTTCAATATACTGAACAAACATTGTGAAGTAGTTGAAGATCTTTCCAGTAAACAGCCTTCTAAAGAATTGATGCCCCATCATGGATAGACTTTATCTGACTTGGAGCTAGGACCAATATATTGCACTTTTTCATTTCTGCCGTGCCATAATAAGATAACAAAAACATGAAGAATGAATAATAATAGAAGTATTAGTCAAAATAATTTGACTTGAGGATGCACTAAATTACAATAAGCCCTCTAAGTTTTTTACATGTGAAATAACAATCATAAATACAATTTCTATGAAATTATTATTTCCCCATTTTACTAATAAGAAAACCAATATATTGAAAGAGGTCTCACAAAAGTGACCAAATGAGATGGAAACAATTATTTAAAAGTCCAACATCAGTTGTGGAATTGAAGACTTTATTTAAAATGCTTTAGATGTTTTAATATGGAAGGTAAAAAGAAAACCTAACTTTACACACATACTTTTGAGAAAAGAAAGAGAAAATATATCTTACAACTCATTTTGAGAGGTTATCATAATCCCTTTTTAAAAACCTAACAAAAAAATGTAATCAACTGTCAATATAATTAATGAAATTGTATGTAGAAGTTCTAAAAACTATTTAAATCAAATCAAGAATTCTGTTAAAATAAGATAGAGCATTATAGATTTTAGAAATGCAAATAATAAAAGAGAAAGGCATTTGTTTGACCTAAACAGACAAAAGAGAAGTCGTTAGTTTTAAAACATGAGTAATACAATTATTTGTAGATTAATAAAATAGACATTACATATGATCAACTTAGTAAGTCCAGAACAATCATTTTATAAAATTTAACATACATTAATTATTGAATAAGCAGAATAAGTTAGAAATGAAGAAGAAAATATTTGCTTTCCTAATGCACATGCTCCTTAAGATAAGATCAATTTAGAAAAAATAATTTGTATCAATAGCCGGTCAAAACAGAAAATTATTACATATGAAACATAAAAATTCAAATTAACAACTGCAATTTATACCATCAAAATTGTCAAGTAACCACTGAAAAATCTAACAAGATACCAGCAAATCTGAGAATCAAAAGTAAAGTTATTGTAGAAGACATTTTAAAAGATGAATAAACCACAAGTATAGATCTGAAAGTTTCAAAATTCATAGATTTCAATTCTCATTAAATCCATCCATACATTGTGTGTACTCTTATCATGAGATTTTTAACTAAATTTTTTCTTAGTAATATTAATAAATATTAAAATTTATATAACAAATAAAGTGAAATAAACAGCTACGATACTTTAGGAGAAAAAAATGGAAGAATGAAAAAAATCAGCTATAAAAAAGAGAGGAGGGGAATAGGACTGCCTTTTGATACCAGTTCTTTGATTTTTTACCCAAAAATGTTAATAAAACTGTTTTTTAAAAACAATGCAACTTTGATCATTTTTGTAGTACAATTTAGGATATAATGTTCATGTATATATTACTGACACCACCCTTACTTGATAGTCATTGAATATGCTACTACATAACTACTACTATAACTACTGGTGTATATTTGTTACGTGCTATACTCTATAACACTGGAAAGACTTCTATGGATTGTCTCATTTAACACTAAGAAATGCATTTATATGGCAATTATGACATCATTTATTTATTCATAGGTATAAGTATATACTAGGGAAAGGGAATTAACAGATACTAAAACCAAGAATTGAACTACTATCTTGCTAAATTAAATTTTAGTAATTGAAGCATCAGATATTATTTAAATAATAGACACTGAAGTAAAGTGATGGGTCTCATTTGCAGATAACATGCAACAAAATAAAATATAAATAATTACAAATATTTCTAAACAGTAAAGAAACTTGCCTGAGAAGTTGCAAGATTATACATTCATTGTAAGTGATGCTGGAAGCTAGCAGAAAGGTAGAATTACCATTTCAGGAATCAGTCCATTTCTAATCACCCAAGGGTATTCAGAGCATTTTATCTTGACACTTAGTGACAAACATGTGGGATTTAATGATTAAGGTACCATAGAATTTCCTTTTATCTTCTCAACCATATGTCCTGGCACGCATAGTGCATGTGAATAGGACTCAACATCCTCATCCAATTTCTTCTTTGGCAAATGTAGTTTTACTGCTTACTAAACTTGCATTATACTGCTTGTAGAGTAGAGCAAATATATTAAATTACCCTATCCAAGAAATGAAAATGACAGATGAAAGATTTAAATATGAACTACAGCACCAATAAAGATGAACAAAATGCTTGCAAGAGATGCCTAAGTAACAACATTTCATTTTGATAATGTTCATTTAGAGCTGAGGACAGGGGCCTCTGTTCATTCCACGAAATGGAGTTGGTAAGAAGAGTTCAATTAAATGTCGTTTCTCAGAAATAGGGGTCAATAATTCCTAGTCTCCAAAGGACAGTTTTCTAGCGAGTCATGGCACTGGAATTTTCTAGCATCTTTAGGGAACAATATTTCACTTATTTTAAAATCTATGATGCTTTGTTTTTATCACACTGTGCATATTCTGAAATCTTTTTCATATAAAAATAAATCTCCTTTTAAAGGGCAAATAGTGATATTCAGGAAGATTATTTATTTGAAGAATGCATTGGGATTTTTCAAAAGATAAAAAATCTCTGTGACTATAAATGCTCATACTTTAAAAGCATATGACATTTACTCAATAAAATATACATCGATTTGTTTTGTCCTTGGTGTTTTGAGGATGTGGTAGGTATTAAAGAAGTATAAATATGCAAGCATTGTCCTTTGGAGAACTCTAGTCAAGTTTGCATAAGGTGACAAAAGGAACTGAATTTAGGTTCTAGTTTTAGCTTGCTGATAATTATCTTTTTATCTTTAACAAAATCCTTCACTCATTGTGGGCATCAAATTAACTGGATTACCTCAAAACATTGTGTATATTCTTGTTAGTGCTACACCTGCATGAAATCCCTTCCAAAATTTGTTATTCACTTCTAAAATAAAAGCCAATGTTTTGAATATGACCATGCCTATTTCTCAAGTTCTGCTTACTCTGCTTTGGTCTCATAGATCCGCTCATTCCCATTACATCTAACATGAAGGTTACTGACATGCTTGGTGTACTTTACATTAGAAAGCCCCTGCTGACACAGATGCTTCGCTTCACCAAATTTTAATCTGTTGCTTGAGGCTTTTCCACCCATACACTTCCCTGCAAAATCCAGTTTTAGAAAACAACTCTACTAAGTTAATTTAGCAAGAATCTTCCTCTGAATGTCTGATCACACTAGACATACATGTGGGTTCCTCTTCTTCCACTATGCTATCTTCTGGAAGAATCCTGTTAGGTTGTTTAGCCAGAACCCTATGAACTCCTATTTCTTCTTTACTTTCTCATTGTTGGGACAAAATACCTGACACCTCCAAGTTAAAAGTGGAAATATTTATTTTAGCTCACAGTCTGTAGAGGTTTCAGTCCAGTCAGCTGCCTCCCAGGCAGGGTGGCATGGCAGAGGGCATTGCAGAGGAGAATAAATCCATGGCAGAGCAGGCAGGAGGCAGCAAGAAGCAAGCAGCAAAGCAGCAATGGCAAACCTCCCTTTCACCTCCAGGTTACAAGCCTCTTACGTGCCACCCACTCCCTGTGTGGGGTTCTGTCTTCAGTAAATCCATTCATCCATACTCAGAACTATTCTAATTTCAATCAGTGAACTAATTTAGTTGTGACACCCTCAGTATATATTCACACACGCTTACAGAACATTTACACAAACTACATACAGTCAACTCGAAAAGCCCACCAATGGGAAGATGAGCCTTTAGGGGAATATCTAGATATAAGCCATAAAACACTATGTTGCCCTTCAGTAAATTTTCTCTGCACTCATCACCCTGCTTTGGCTGTAAATTCCTACTTTCTTTTGTTATACTGAGGGTTGTGCCCAATTTCTTTCCCACAATGCAAAATTTCATTGCAATTGTCCAACTAACTATGTTTATTGTTTACAATAAAGTCTTTCTAAATATGCTTTACACAAGTGTTATTGGATCATGTATTATAACATGCTTTCCCCAACATTTCTTTGACTTGCTCAGTACCCCTTTTCAGGTTCTTTCTCAAGCATCACCTGCTTAAGATGAGACTTTACTTTAGACCATAATTAAGTTTGAAACTCCTTTCAATACTTTTTAAAATTTTTCACATCAGTTATATTCTGTTTTTTTTATGTGGGTTCTGGGAGTCAAACTCAGGACCTCGCACTTGCGAGGCAGGCGCTTATGCCACTGAGCCATCTCACCAGCCCCAGTTATATTCCATAAGTAACATTTCTCATTATTTAATACATCATATCTTTATTAATTGACAGTATGTATTTTCTATCTCAACCACCATAATTTGAGGTTTATGATGCAATAATATTTTTTTCTATGTGGTTAACTGTTGCATTGCTATTACTGAAGGCAGTGCTTGGCACATTGTAAACAGTGACTAGATATTTGTTGAACAAATGAAATTAATTAATTTATACACTATGCCATATGTTGTATTATGCACTTGGAATAAGGCAGTGACCAATATAGACAAAATATTTTATTTTATTTTATTTATTTTTTTTTTTTGTGGGTACCGGGGGGTCGACCTCAGGACCTCGCGCGCCAAGAGGCGCCCGTGCGGCTGAGCGATATCACCGGCCCCTTTTCCGTATGTGGGATCCGGGAGTCGAACTCGGGCCCTCGCGCTTGCAAGGCAGGCGCTTACGCCACTGAGCCATCTCACTGGCCCCAAATATAGACAAAATATGTGCCCGTCTGCTTACATTTTTGTTAGGGAAAAACAAACTAATAATAAACTAAGTTTTACATTTTAGAAAAATAGATCTTTGCCTAAAAGCAGACCAAAATTATAACCACAACTTTAAATATATATATTCATATAATAAAAAGAGAAAAAACCATATATAATAAACCAGTAGTAGATGTTATATATTCATATAGTAAAAAGAGAAAAACTATATACAATAAACCATTCATGGATATCATTGTATTTTGGGAGTGACATTTCAAGTAATTTACTTTTCTAAGTATTCCAAGTCCTTTACTTTATGTATTAATCTTGTCTTAAGGTAGAAGTAATTTATTGAAAAAGTGTATATTTAGTTTTCTTAACATTATTATTCATATAACCAAGATGCCTTCTCATTCTCATGATTTTATTGTCTGAAAACTTGTGCTACACTGAAGAAAATTCTATTTATTGGGAAACTAAGCTTTAAATAGAGTTAATCTCATTTATACAATTCTCTGATGAAATGCTTTAAGAAGGAGAAACACTAACTTACATAAATATTTGCTTTTTTTTGAATTTAGTTAGATTGAACATTCTTCCTCGGAAAGGCTCTTTAATAATTGAGTCTAACACACATAGAAAGGTTTGATCTAGTCCTATGTTTTTATTTTAATTTTTATTAGTACACATTTACAGTATATAATGACTACACTCACTGAGAGGAGTTGGTACTTGTATATAACATATTTTAATTCTTTTTTATCCCTTTCCTCCCTCATCTTTCCCATCTCCATTTATCACTTGGTTCCCCTTCATTTTGCAAAAGTTCTCTAAACTACAAATATTTTCTTGTTGTTATAATGTACCTATTAAGAAAATTTAAATTTTATGAAGCATCAGTTGTATGTTCACCACTTTCATTTTGGACCATTGGTATGGTTTCATCTAAAATGTTCCCCAAAGACCCACATGTTATGTGCTGGGGTATTTGAAAGGTGATTACATCATGAGGTCTCTATCCTCATCAGTTGACTAAAACATTGGTGACCTCCTATCCTAATTTGCTCTGAGGAGGTTGAGCCAGGTTGAGGGACATGAGTCACTGGGGATATGCCGAGCTCCTCCTCTCTGTGCTACCTGGCTGCCATGCATTGAGCAGCTTTCCTTTGCCCCACCCTCCACTCTGCCCTTTCTGCCTTAGAGTCAACTGATGATAGACTAAACCCTCTGACACCACAAGCCAAAATAAACTTTTTCTCCTTTCCATTGTGCATGTCAGGTACTTTGTCCTAGCAATGAAAAAATGATTCATGTAATCATATTAAATTAATCTTCCCTCTCTTTTTGTTAGTCTAATTGTTAGTCAATTTTCTTTATACTTTCAAATACCTAGTTTTCATTTTTTTAATATTTTGTATGTCCTTTTATGTTTTATTTAATTGACTTCTACTTTTAACTTTACTATTTTTCATTCTACAATTGTTTGGATCTGAGTTGTTATTGTGTTTCTAATTCTTTAACTACAGCAATGGGTTGTTTAATTTAGATCTTTCTGGATTTTTGAATGTAAGTTTCGATTTTGCTATAAGCTTCTATGTTACTCCTGCTTTGGATGTAGCTGATAGGTTTTGTGTTTTCATTTTCATTTGTTTCTAGAAATTTTTAAATTTACTTATTAATTCATTGGTTTTTCAGGAATGGATTTTACACTATACAAAAACTGAAAGCGAAGTTAAAAAAACACTACCTATAGTAGTTTCCCCTTTTCCTCAGAAGCTGTTCTAAGATGCTCCAAAGATGCCTAAAATTGTAAATAGCATCAAATTCTATATGTATTATATTTTTCCTATTTAATGCTTAATTTATAAATTAAGCAAAGTAATAGGTTAACAATAATAAGTACAACAATTATAAAATATACTGTAATAAAATGTTTTATTGTTATTGATTTCCATTTAGTATTTTCATAGTGTAGTTGGCCAGGGAGAACTGAAAATGGAGAAAGTTAATCTAAGGATAAGAGGGTAATGCTGTAGTACTAATGATGATGATCTGGCTATATAAAAGTCATTTGGAAAACGCTGATGTAAAGAGAAACCTAATATACACATAGAAATTTTCAATGGAAATAAGCTTTGAAAATAAATGGATAGAGTTTCAGAATATGGGGATTATTGTTATATTTTGTTTTGCATTTTTTCATATTTGGTAATTTACTGATAGGATTGGAATAGTTTAGCAATTTGCTGACTGTAATTTTGTTATCATTAACTATGAGTTAGGAGTAAGTTTATCTATGGTTCTCTATTTATAGAGACCTCTCCATAAGTAATGGTACTTCATTATTTTTCCCATGTTATTTATTTGTTAAACATGTGAATTCTTGCAGAATGCTGAAATTTATAGTTGGAATAAAAAGATGATTATTATTGTTATTATTATGGCTAATGATTTGTTAGCCTATTTCTTACTGCTTTTTTTGTATTGGAAAGTAAATTTAATGTGCCACCTGAGATTTTGAAAAAATAATCATGTGCAAATAGAGTGAGCCTGTCATATCTGTCACTTTTGATCCATGGATTCAACTAACTATAGATCAAAAATATTTAAAGATAACATTGAACATGTACAGATTTTTGTCATTGTAGTCCAAATAGAGAATTTTTTCTAGTTAGTACTTTCAAAAATACAGTATAGTGATTATATGCATAACATTTATATTATATTAGCTATGGTAAATATAGATAATCAAAAGTATATGGGAGGATGTGTAGGATATATGTAAATATCCTACCATTTTCTCTGAGATGTTTTGCATTGTAGATTTTGGTCCCTCAAACAATTCTCCACAGATACTATGGAATGATTACAATGGATAGTTTTCAGCCTCAAGGTAAGCTCAGTGGATCAATAGTTTTCTCTTCACTAAAATAAATTTCAGTGTTTAAATATATGTTAAATATTTATCCATACCTAAATTTTCAATGAAGATTATTATAGATATAAGATCTTTATATAACATAAAATTTCATATAAAAATGAGAGATGATTTTTAATATCACCAGGTTCATCTACAATAAGGATTTAAGTAAGGAAACATCATTTTTTGCACATTAAAAAAAATTAAGAGTTAACATCTTCCTAAAAATGCACATATTTATTTCCTCGGAGTAATTTACAGACTTGAAATAGTTGAATTTGTATTATCAATTTTTTTCCTAATGAAAACTGAATTAATATTTTTCTTCTTTCTTAGTACTTGTTTGTAGTGTATGATGTTTACATTCCTTGTGGGAAGTTGATACATGTATGTAACATATCACAAATCTTTTGTGATCTTTTGTGATCCACCCATCTGTGGATCCCCTTTCTTTTCTTTGAAATAGGGATTCACTGTGAGTCATTTTCAACATTGTACTCATAATACAGTGTTAATTTGGAATGGTAAAACTTTTGATACTGAATTAACATTTTAATTAAATTTAACTTGCTATTGCTCACTTAATGTAAATATACACTTACTGGTCAAATATCTGTAAATACATAGTTAGAAATTAGTTTCAAGTTAGAATACATGGTGGCAGCATATGTAGGGGAAAAATGTGAGAGTCTCCTTGCCAACTCAAAATGATATGAACATTGTTGCAGGGAGTATAAATTAACTCTCCTGGGAAGGCTTTCTAACAGTAGTGCTTATATGACACATTCAATCTCTTGATCCACGAAATGCTCCGCAATTTGCTACTTGAGTGGTCCTCAGGAGAGAAGGTTGTCATTCATTCATTGATGCATATTGAGCATGATAAATAAATTTATTAGATGCTTCATTAATAGTTTATTATTTAAGCAAATAAAATATACTTTTAAACTAGTTTTACAATGAAATACTTTTTGATATTTATGCAAATAAATTTTATTGGGATGCTTTAAAAGGCTAAAAAGATGTTATCTCTTTGTGGTATTTTGCTCCTAATATCCTGATGGGTAACTGAGACTGAGGAATCTAAGTAGCTGTGACTGCTCAACCTGGAAAGGGAAGAAAATCTGTTGTCTTCTATTCCTATCTATTTTGCCATATTAAGAGAGTGCATGATTCTGATCTCTCAGAAAAACAAAAAATAAGAAAAAATGAAGATATAAAGTGACTATAGAATCACATTGGAAAAAGTACAAATTACTTCCACATCTATTTGGAGTAGGCCTTGACTTTTTTGGATAGATGTCATTGTGAATTAAATCAGAATGTGTTTCCAGGGCACAGAGCAAGCAGTTCACCCAATTTTCCGCAGAATATATTGAAAGCAACTGTGGAAAAAATGAACTAAGTGTATAAAATATTTTAAATCAACTCAACTTCAAAATCTATCAAAGGTTTCTAGAGGATGTGTAAATTATATTTGGATTGGTCATATTTGTACCTGAAGTAATTTTTAACTTCCATAAACTTGAATACTTAAAGTAGATTTATTTTGCTCCTTTAAATTATTTTTTAAAAAAGAAATGATGATGAGGTTTGAACACATTGAGGTCTCTGGAGAAATTATACCTTTGAACCCTGTTGATGTGTCTCTCATTTTCTTAGTACATCTTATTGTAATGATAAACTATCTAACTTTGAACATATATTTTGATCTGTATAACTTTACAGGAAAAACATATATATTTTTCTTTGTATCTCATATCCAACACTAACTTTTACATTCAATAATTTCTTCATTAGTTTTCTCATTTACAAATCTTGAGCGTCTACTACAGTAAAATAGCATTATCCAAATCTGAATTCAAATCTTACCATAGAAAATTCCAGATTTTGTGACCTTTGGACTATCATATTATGTACTATAGTTTTAATTTTGAATATATAAAATAAACCACACCACTATGATGGGTAAACAATACTCAATGAATGAAAACTGAATATAGTTTAAAATTATGAATTCAGGCCGGTGAGATGGCTCAGTGGCATAAGCGCCTGCCTGGCAAGCACGAGTGCCTGAGCTCCACTCCCAGAACCCACATATGAAAAAAGGACTGGTGATATGGCTCAGCAGCATGGGTGCCTGCTGGCATGTGAGGTCCTGAGGTCAACCTCCGGTACCCACAAAAAAAAATAAATAAAATAAAATTATGAATTCAATAATTTAGTTTAGGTTATAGCAATAAAATTCAATGTAAATTAAATATAATACATTAAAGAAATCTAACAGCTTTAACTAAATTTTATTTCACTAATAAAACTTCACAGCTTATAAAAGATAAACTCTTTAACAAAGAGTGGTGGGGAAACTGGCTAACCACATGTTGAAGGTTGACCCTAACCCATATTTCTCAACATGTACTAAACTAAAATCAAAATAGATCAAAGATTTGAACGATAGAAAAGAAACACTTAATCTGCTGGAAGATAAAATAGATAAAACTCTTGAAGATACATGTAGGCAAAAACTTTGTGAACAAAGTCCCAGCTGGACAAACAATAATACTGAGAATCAATAAATAGTATCACATCAAATTAAAAAGCTTCTGCACAGTAAAGGAAACCAGCAATAGAGACAACCTGCCAGCTACTCTTAAAACAAGACTAATATCTAGATATGTAAAGAACTGAAAAATATTAGACACTCCATATTTAAAGACCTAATTAAAATTGGGCAACTGAAATGAATAGACACTTCTTAGATAAAAATTAAAATGTCCAATATACATGAAAAAATGTTCATCATCACTGGCCATTTAAAAAACACAAATTAAAACAACACTGACATTCCATTTTACTCAAGAAATAATGGCTACCATCAAGAAATCAACCAATATGCTGGATAGTCTTTGGGAGAAAGGAAACCTTCTCCATTATTGGTGGGACTGTAAACTGATACAACCACTATGGAAATTAGTATGGATATTTCTCGTAACCTAAAAATAGAAATTCTATTTGACACCACTCTTTTAGTTTTAGGTATCTTCCCAAAAGAGTTAAAGCCATCATAGCACAGTGATATATGCATACCCATATTTATAGCAGTTCAATTCATAATAGCTAAATCTGGGAAACATCCTATATGTCCAGAAACAAATAAATGTATAAAGACAATGTGGTATTTACACATGATGGAGTACAACCCTGCCATAAAGAAGTATGTATTTGAGTCATTTGTAGGAAAATGGATACACATTGAGATCACAATTTTCAGTAAAGTAACTCAGACACACAACTTTAAATATTCCATGATTTTTATTTGAGAAATATATGTCATGATATATATATAATAAAATATACATGATATATATTATAAAATATATATGACATATATAATAAAAATATATATAATAACAGATAGGAAAAAAGAGAGGAATAAGAATGTTTTTTAATCCAGTATGGGTAATGTATCTAAAAGTGTGTTTGACTTTGTATAATTTTCTTACATGTTTTTTAAGTTTTAGCTATTAGTCTAGTTTTCATTCTGTACATATGTTAATTAACTTTATAATGTCTTATAAGATAAAGGAATGTAATGCTAGAAAAATAAAAGAGAAGTGGAGGGAAAGGGAAAAAGAATTGAGATCTATTATACATATACCAGTTCCCTACAATGAATATAATCATTTTTTTTTGTGGGTGCTGGGGGTCGACCTCAGGACCTCACGTGCCAGCAGGCGCCCTTGCCGCTGAGCGATATCACCGGCCCCCTTTTTTCATATGTGTGATGCGGGAGTCAAACTCGGGCCCTCGCGCTTGCCAGGCAGGTGCTTACGCCACTGAGCCATCTCACCGGCCAAATATAATCATTATTTACTGCAAACATGTTCTTATAAAAGTAAAACAACAACAAAATTAACAGTCATAGAATCTCAAAGGATAGCCACAAAACTTTAATTCCCTCATATCAGTAGTCCCTGTGGGGAAGCTGTGGCTTAGCTCACAAATCCTTTATTTTAGGATTTAAGCCAAAATAAGCAGATCCCACCTGAAATATGTCAGTTGGACCTCCTAAAAGAGAGAAAAAAAAAAAAAAAAAAAAGAAAAAATATATAAAAACCCAAAAGTGACTTAATTCTCCAGTATCTCTCACTTCCATTTATACTACATTTCCCAAGGCAAATTCAAATTAGTCTGGTTTCAAACAGATAAGTGAAATAGGGGATAGGAGAGGAGAATAATATCTAAACAATGGATAAGTGAAAGTGGAAAAAAATTCTTAAATATATAGAAAGTCAAAGTAGTCAAGGCAGTGATTGCATGGGGTAGCATTTGTAGAGAGTTGCCAAGACCAAAGAATATATGTGGGGTGGGGAGCATATCTGGAATTGAAATTGATACCTGTAATCATCCAGATGGTAGAAATATGTACCATGTGATTTTAATTTACAGTAGTGGTTTATCTTACAGAATTAGTCAATAAGTGAAATTCTGTAGTGACATCATAAAAGAGCCCTCACACATAGGAAAAGTTATATTCTAGATTTAGTTTCACACACAGTAGCCATTCTGTTTTAAATATATGTCCAGAATTTGTCTGTATGATTGAATCTATACTTGATTTCTCTAAACAAAAAATATGTTTTGGGGTCTCAGTGTGTTTTCAAATGTTATCTTTCTTTAATTCTTCTCATATCACTGAATATCTAAATACTTTTCAAGAATCTGACCTTACAGGATGAATTCTTTTATCATATCAGAAAAAATATTCTCTGTGTCAAAGAGACATGGGAACATTTGAGAGGTTGGCATGTAAATTCATGCCTATATGAGACTAGGGTCTCTTTGGCCTATAAAATCTCTTGAAATTCAAGTGTCACAATGATGAAAAGCTATTGAATTAATGACTTTGAGTATGGGAAATACTCAAGCAAGATAGTGATTGAGGAAGATAGAAATAACAATGATGCCTTGCAATAACAGAAATAAATGTCTAGAGGTAATGATCTTAATATTACATAGCTATTAGAGTTAAGAAACCAATTTTTTCACTATGTTCAGGTAACTAAATCTAGGATGGAACATTTTCAAGAGATTTCATCCACCAAAGCCAATTATTATCTCCAAAATATTTTGTTCACTCATAAGATCAATAGAAGAGTGGAGACTTTAGAATGAAGGGTCACATTATTACAAAAGCTAGAGTTACTCTTAAGTGACATTACCATTTTGAAAATCTTTTAAAATGAGCTATAAATTGTACCTTAAATAGACATTGAATAAATTATTAATTAATAGGTCACAAAGAAATTTAAAAGTTCTGTAACAACAGAAAATATGTAAAGGGTAACAAACAAGAGCATTAAAAACTTAGCATCAAGAATTTTAGTATTATTTATGATTTAAAATAAAATTCATGATTTTTATTTCACATAAACTTTAAAATAATTATATGATTAATGATATTATACATAAAACATAAGAAAAAGCTTTAAATTACCTGCAATTTGAGGTGTGTGGGATGTTTGTCATTTTAGCAAAAAAATTACCACAATTTAGTTTTTCTTGTGGAGTCATGCCATAGATCAAAACAAATCAGTTGCTTTTAGGAAATAAATCTTCACCACAGTAGAAGCACAGAAATAAAGGCAATTATTTTTACTTTTTTACAAAATACTAAAGAAAGAATAATCATTTTCATTTCCCAAAAATGTCAGTAGTGAAACCAAGCATATAATGGTATAAATTAGGAAAAAATTCAATGACATGAATTTGTTATCCAGCCAAAAATTATATAGAATTGTAGCTGAGTACCCTCACCTTGAAAAGAGTTCTGGAATGATGCATCTTAATAATATCAATCAGCATGCATTTTCAAAATACAAATCCAACTACAAGTAAAATCATAACTTTTTAAAAAATACTGGAGCTATTTCAATAGATACAAATTTGTTCATGAAAATTTAAATAGGATATTGTTTCAATGGAAAATTGATTTCTAAAGAAACAATAATAAATATTTTCCTAAATTTAAGAACAGCTAACATCCCTGGTATAACGTTTCCAAAATATGAAAATGACTAATTTCATGAGACACCAAAGTTAACTTAACACTGAGGGCTTACTTACAGGCCAATCCAGTGGTGTCATCTACCACATAAAGCTTTGAATTTCAAATTTCTATATGAAGTTTTACTTCTTCACTCTTTTGAATATTTTATTGTCTATTTTATTAGATGTTAGAAAATATTTCATAATCTTGACAGAATGATATCAAAAATCTGGAAAAATATATTTTGTTTTATTTTATTCTTTATTTGTGGGTACTGGGGGTCAACCTTAGGACCTCACATGCCAGCAGGCAACCCTGCTGCTGAGTGATATCACCAGCCCTTTTTTTTGTATCTGGGTTCTGGGAGTCAAACTTGGGCCCTCATGCTTGCCAGGCTGGCGCTTAAGCCACTGAGCCATCTCACCGGCCCAAAAAAAATATATATTTTGAAAAGATGTTTTCCAAATATTATTTTTATGTTTGTTAATAGATTTGTTAATAGTAATAGTTATATATTGGGAGACCTATATAGAAATAAATTACTACTGCCATGGTCACAGTGCCATATTAATGTAGGTAATACCTTTATTGGGGTTTGTCATCTGTCCTAAATGGTCTTTAAGAAAGTAATATTCCAAAAATGGGAATCTCTACTTATCAATCATTCATGCGATCACAACAAACTAGTGTCTGCTTAGATTAAAAAATGGGTCTGTTACCTTTTTCTAATAATATTCTTTTTAAAAAAGAAACAGAGTTTGGAATGCCAGACTTTAAATCTTGCTTTTACAATTTAGCACCAGTGACTTCATACATAATCACTTTAACTGTAACTAGTTACTTTGTTCATGTTATTTTAATTTTTATCGGTGAAAAGGAAGCAATATCAAAGCCTTTATTACATTATGAATTTAAATAAATGAAATGATACATATAAAAATTTGTATAAAGCACACCATATCCATCCACTAAATGGCAATTATTGTAAATAAAAGTACTATCAAACCTGATAATGTCCATTGATTTTATTATTTCATTTTGTGTTACTATAAAAGAGTAGCACAGATGGAGTAAATTATAAAGTAGGGAGATTTATTACATTTCTGAAGACTGGGAAGCCCAACCTCAAGTTCTGGTATCTGGCAAGGGTCTTGGCACTGTGTTATCCTGTGGCAGATGGGGGGAGAGCCAGAATATAGGAAAAGGAGAGAATTTGGAGGCAAATTCACTTTAAAACAAACCTATTGTTGAGATAATGAACCTATGCTTATGACAGGGTCATTAATTCATCTAAAGTGCAGAGCTTATATGACCTAATAAACTCAAAAGAGTTTTACATTTCAAGGCCATTGCACTGAAGTTTACCTGTCAAATATATCAAATTTGGGGTATAAATTTAAACCACAAATAGACCAACCAGGATTCATATATAGTTCTGCCTGGCACTAAACTCTTTTTTCTCCCCCACTGTCTAATTCTGTACCCTGATAATAAATATCTTACCAATAAAATAATACTTTAAAAGAGATTTGATGAAGGTGATAATATTAAATTTGAAAATGAAACTTAAGTGGGCCATGAAATTACACTGTCATCTACCTAGTAATGGAATTTGTTACCAAAGACCTCATCTAATCTGTTTTTGTTTTGTTTTGAGCCCAGCCACGTGGGTTTGTTGGAGAAAAGAAATTTGGATACAACAATGTGCTGACCCATTTTGTCCCCATGCAAATGGTCCCAGATGGAGCAGTGTGTATTTATTTCCCAAATAATACCATAATTTCGATAGTCCATTATATTTCCCAGGAAGTAAAAAAAAAAGTATAAATGTTGCAGTGTGATCTGCAGAGGGGGAGAATTTGACCTGATATTTGAAAGAGCTAATCCCATATGAAACCACCCTCACATTAAAATAGATGCAATGGTTTTTAATTGCAAATACGAACAAAGTATCTGTCATTGTTTTGTATATAATCTCATTGTACATACAGAAAAGTTGAAGTTTGACATTAATATATAAAACAAGAAAAACTCTCTGAAATCTGTATGTATACACACATTTAAGGGATGTCTTAAACTCAAGAAGAGTGCAATAATGACAGACCAACATAGAACTTCTTTATCTTGATAATGCTGACAATATGCTAAAAATATATGCATTCTAGTTACTTAGAGGCTGTGTTTTGCTTAGAAACAGAAGAAATAAGGTTAGTGCATACCCACACATCTGTTGTGCAGGAAGTACTTATCTGATCCAGTAGTATGTATTTTAATGTATGTACTTGAGAATTTGATGAGTCAAAATTGATATTATTCAACAACTAAGTATCATGTTTTCTTACCAATGACAACTATGACACAGTAAATTTTTATTAATCTTTTTGAAAGCTTTCAATATAAAATGATATAAATAATATGGTCTTGAGTATTGTGGTGGTTAATTGTTATATGTGCACTTCACTTGAGTAAGAACCAGCTAGAAGACTGCTAAATCTCTGGGTATACTTGTGAATGATTGATATGTAGGTCACAGACTGAGGTGGGAAGACCCACTCTAGAAGTGGGTTGAACCAACCAATAGGCTAGTAGCTTGATTGGACTCAGATGGATGGAAAGAAGAAGAAAATGTGCCCTGTATTTCAGAAGAACTCCCATCTGGATATTGTCTTAGAAAGTTGGTCTCCAGCTCCATCAGCCACTTAGGGCAGACTCTCTGGCCTTCCAACACAGAATCTTCAGCTTTCTCATACAGGCTCACATTGTTGACTCTGCAGTGAGATTCCAGGACTTCAACCTTCAACTGCTACTGGTTCCTCTGGCCTTCTGGTGTCCAGGTGGTCATTTTGGATTCTTCTACCTCTGATTCTGAAAATGGCAGTTGGGAATTCTGCCCTTCTGATCCTGTAAGCTGACCTAATAAATCCCTTTTATAATTATACTTTTTTTATTAATTCTGTTCCCCCAGTGAACACTAATACAGACTTTGGTACCAAGAGTGGTTCTAGAGAAACAGTTCTAAGGATGAATTTCTCTAATTGATTTAGTGCTTCTGGAGTTTGATCTCTTAATTTTATGAGACCTACAGTTGCCATTGTCTCTCTCTCTCTCTGGTACTGTTAAGAGTACTAAAAGGCTGCTGGTGTGAACCATTTAAAGAAATAGGCAAAATTGACTCAAATTTTGGTCAAATTACAATAATCTTAATTTGCTACTTGTGAGATGTAAGGAACTCAGTGGCCATATGTGCAATAATTTTGATGATTTTTGGAGGAGTAGTAATCATAATGATGCCAGCTATTTTCTCTTGGTATCTCTGGACAAATTAGTAAATGAAAACCATGAACTCCAGACTATAACAGTCTAAATCCTTCTAAACGTGAAGACAAATTAATAAGGAAAAAATAATGGATTCAAAGTTTCAAATACCTAGTTCCAGACATACATAAAAAATCCTAAATTATGTAAGTTTGTCCTGAAGGACAGCTTAAAATTTAGGGCTGAAGTTGCTAAAAGCCAATGACAAGACCTCAAAATTTGATTCCCTGAATTACAGCACAAGTTTAACACTCAGCTTTGCAGGGTATCTGAAGTAAATGTGAGAGTGTTGATTGGAAAAAATGCAACACCATAAATTGGAATATAGATGTTTGGGAGAAACCTAAGGAGGCTGGAGACATTTAAAGCCTAAATTTGGATGATATTATTTTCCCATTGTTAGTAGTAGAGGCATCTGCACTCCCAATTCCTGTGGTGTTGGCTTTTCCTCCTATTCCTGAGGAAAAAATCCTGTACTGCCGATGGAAAGAGTAATTACTTTTCTTGATACATTACCAAGCAAGACAACACTGACACTCCTCAAAACCTGCCCACACCAACTTTTGCCTCTAGGCCTGCAACCAGGCTTAAATCTTAGAAGACTCCTAAAGTTAAGATATTGCTAGTAACCAATAGGGAGATTCAATACACTTCCAAAGAACTTCTTGAGTTTCCTAATTCCTACAAAGAGAGTTCTGAGGAACAAGATTGGGAATGAATTTTAAGGGTGTGGGATAATTGTGGAAGAAGCATAACCCTAGATCACTCTGAGTTTCTTGGTTCGGCCCTGCTAAATAGAGATTCTGAATTTAATGTTGCAGTACATGGAGTTAAAAAGGTGCTAATAGTTTATTTGTTTAGTTGGCTGAAGTGTGGGTCAAAAGATGGGCCACTGTGTATGAATCACAGATGCCTGATATTCTTTGATTTACTAGTGATAAGGGTATTCAAAGGCTCAGGGATGAGAATGGTGGAGTGAATTTTGGCTACACTGAGAGTATTCAGAATATATCCTCTTCACTAATACCTTAAGAAACAGATGGGGGGCCGGTGAGATGGCTCAGAGGCATAAGCACCTGCCTGGCAAGCATGAGGGCCCAAGCTCAACTCCCAGAACCCACATACGAAAAAAGGGGCCGGTGATATTGCTCAGCGGCATGGACACCTGCTGGTGTGCAAGGTCCTGAGGTCAACCCCCAGTATCCACACACACAAAAAAAGAAACAGATGGTATGGGGGATCATGAGCATCTGTGAAGAGCTTTGTCATTGCTCTTCTCTGTATTCCAAAACTTATGGTATGGGTTGCAGTCACTCAACTGGGAAATTTAATGGTGATTGCATTTAATTATATCTCACTGTGGTAGGGGTAAAGTGGAAATATTCAACTGCCCAAGACAAGTTTGTCATCCTTATATTTGACAGCAGAAGAAAACCAATGATCAGAATTGTCTGACACCTGTAGGTCTAAGGCATTGGCAGATTAGTTCAGCAGTTTTCAAAAATGAAATATATAAAAAGCCTACTAAATATTATTGGATTAATATAATCAGAAAAAATTTAGTGTAAATGAACAAAAATCTACCTGAAATTATGCCAACAGAGTAGCATAGCCCCTCAAACAATTCCCAGAACTAAGCCATCTTACAGATGCAGAACCCCTTGAAAGAAGGGGAGACTGGGTGGCCTTGAGGGAAAACCCTGATGCACCATAAAGATTTATCTATACTCACATTCTTTGTCCTATTTTTTACCCAAAGAGACCTAAGGTCTTTTATCAGAGTAAATGTGTATTGGGGAAAATGAAATGATAAGAAACTTAAGGGACTAAGGCTCACTAGTTCTCAAGTAACACTGATACCAAGAGATCAAAAATATCACTGTGATGTCAAGTATAGGGGACTAAGGAAGTCAGATGACAATTGCAATATGCATTAAACTCACAGGGGTTCAACATGTCACTGTGTCCATCCTGTGCTAATTTCCCCAGTTCCAGAATGGAAAATTGGAATAGATGTACTGAGCACTCTACATTGGCTCCTTAACCTATAGCATGAGGACTACTATGGTGAGAAAGGCTGAATGGAAGTCATTAGGGTTGCCTCTACTTAAGAAACAGTAATTAATAACAGTGTTGCCTCCCTGGAGGGATTGTAAACATTCTTGGAACCAATGAGATCTGAAAAGTTGGAGGGGTAGTGGTTCCCACAACATACTTATTTAACTCTCCTATTTGGTCTATACAGAAGACAGACCAAACTTGGAGAATGACGGTGAACTTCAGTAAGTTTAATCAAGTGGTGATTCCAATTGCATCTGCTATACAAGATGTGATTTCTTTGTTAGAGCACATTAACACATTTTCTCATACCTGGTGTGAAACTCTTAATTTGGAGAATCACATTTTCTCTATACCTATCTGTAAGTCCCAGTGGAAGAAATTTGGTTTCAGCTGTAAAGGCCAGCAATACACTTTTATTGTCCTACTTCTTTTTTTATATTTTAAAGAGAAAAAAACAATAAAAAAATACAGAACTTCAAAAGAAGATAATAGGAAATTAACA
Source organism: Erethizon dorsatum (assembly GCA_028451465.1). Lineage (NCBI taxonomy): Eukaryota > Metazoa > Chordata > Mammalia > Rodentia > Erethizontidae > Erethizon > Erethizon dorsatum. The sequence continues at coordinate 73,777,549 of CM051836.1, read as the reverse complement.
ATGGTTAGTATATTGTGTATCATTATCTTCAAAGTAGTTGGTCACATTACAAGATTTAGGCATGAAAAATTGATCAAACAATATAAGCACAAACAGTTCTTTTCAATGAACTAAAAGAAATGAGTAGTATAATTGTCTTAGCTATCTTGTGTGTATATATATACATTTTTTTTTATTTTCTCTTCCTTCTTTTCTCCTTTCCCCTTCCCAGATGTTTTTTCATTTTGAGCAGTTCTTTTCCATTTCACAATACCTACTGTAGATTATATATCTTATTCACTTTTTCAGATTCTTACACTAGGTAGAGAATACAATGTTTACACGTGAGTTTGATTTATTTTGCTTATGAGTATGGCCTCTAGTTGCATCCATTTACCTATAAAAGCCTCGAGTTTATACTTCTCTATTGCTGAGTAGTACCCTATTATATAAAAATAGAACATCTTCTTTATACATCTCTTGGTTGATGGGCATTTGGGTTGTGGCAAACATTTAGCTATTACAAATTGTGCTGCTATAAACATGGGTGTACATATATCACCATGGTATGATGTTTTTAATTCTTCCAGGAAAATACCCAGAAGGGAAATAGCTGGGTCACATGGGACAGCAAATCCTAGTTTTTTGAAGAATCTCCACGCTGATTTCCAAAATGGTTGTACCCTATCCCACCAGAAGTGGAGAAGTGGTCCTTTTTCTCCACAGCCCCATGAGCATTTGTTATTTGCTGATTTCTTGATGATAGCCATTCTTTCTGGGGTAAGATGGAATCTCAGTGTTGTTTCAAATTGCATTTCTCAAATGACCAATGATGTTGAACATTTTTTCATATATTTACTTGTCATTTTTATTTCTTCATCTGCGAAGTGTGTATTAACATCAGATGCCTGTTTTTGGATTGGATCTTTGAATTAAGGGGTCCTGATTTTTTTCAATTCTTTATGCATTCTAGATAGAAGTCCTTTGTCTGAGGGACAGTTGGCTAAAAGTTTTTCCCACTCTGTGGGTTTTCTTTTCACTCTGTTGGTGATTTATTTGATGTGCAAAAACATTTTAATGAGATCCCAGCTGTTGATTCTTTTTTTTTGGTGGGTACCGGGGGTCAACATCAGGACCTCCTGCACCAGCAGGCACCCATGCCGCTGAGCGATATTACTGGCCCCTTTTTCATATGTGGGTTCCAGGAGTTGAACTCGGGCCCTCGTGCTTGCCAGGCAGGCACTTATGCCACTGAGCCATCTCACCAGCCCATTGATTCTTTGAAGTATTTCCCTTGCAGTTTGGTTTTTGTTTATGAACTCTCTGCCTACCACTTATCTCTTCAAGATTTCTACCTAATTTCTCTTCCTGTAGATTTAGTGCTTCTGTTTTAATATTTAGATCTTTCATACATTTTGGCTTTAGTTTAATGCATGGTGATAGATATGGGTCTAGTTTTAGTCTTCAACATGTGGAAAGCCAGTTTTTCCAGTACTATTCCTTAAAGAGGCTATCTTTCTTCCAGTGAACATGTTCGGCCCCTTTGTCAAAGAGAAGGTAGCAACTGTGTTCATAGTTAGATCTACATGTTCTAATCTGTTCCATTGATTCTCCATTCTTTTTTGTTTTTTCTTTTGTCAGTACCATTCTGATTTTATCACAGTAGGTTTGTATTATAATTGCAAGACAGGGATTGTGATGCCTCTTGCCTTGCCTTTGTTGCCCAGAATTGCCTTCGCTATTCTAGGTCTCTTCTGGTTCCAAATGAATTTTAGGAATGTTTTCTCTACATCTCTGAGGTATGCTAATGGTATTTTGATTGGGATTATATTAAATCTGAATAACAGTTTTGGGATTAGGGCTGTTTTCACAATTTTGGTTCTACCTATCAATGAGAAAGTCATATCTTTCCATTTTTTGATAGCCTCCTTGATCTCTTTTATCATAGTGGTGTAATTTTCAACAAGTAGATCTTTTATTTCTTTGTTAGATTGATTCCTAAGTATTTCATTTATTTGGATGCTACTATGAAGGGTGTGGTTTCCCTAATTTCTCTGTCAGTGAGTTTTTTGTTTGTGTACAAGAATGCTAATGATTTTTGAGTGTTGACTTTGTATCCAGCTATGCTTCTGAATTTGGGTATTGATTCTAGAAGTCTTTTGTGGAATTCTTGGGTTCTTCTATGTAGAGTATCATGTCATCTGTGAATAATGATAATTTAACTTCTTCCTTTCCTATCCTATTCCTTTTATTTCTCTCATCTAATTATTCTGGCTAATATTTCCAGAAATATACTGAATAGGAGTCGTGATAGTGGACATCCTTGTGAAGTTCCTAATTTTACATGGAAAGTTTTCAGTTTTTGTACATTTTGTATGACCTTGGCTTTTGATTTGACATAGATAGCTTTTATCAGATTGAGGTAAAGACCATCTATGGTCTTTTCTGTATGGTTTTTATCATGAATGAGTGTTGGACTTTGTCAAAAGCTTTTTCTGCAACTATAGAAATGATCATGTAATTTTTTCTGTGTCTCTGTTAATATAGTGTATTGCATTTATTGATTTGCATATATTGAATCATCCTTGCATTCCTGGGATGAGTCCCACTTAGTCATGGTGTAGAATCTTCTTGATGATTTATAGCATTCTGTTTGCTACTATCTTACTGAGGATTTTTGCAACTGTATTCATTAGGGAGACTGGCTTGTAGTTTCTTTTTTGGTTGGGTCATTCTCTGGTTTAGGTATCAGAGTAAGACTTGCTTCCAGGAACAGGTTAAAGAGAATTCCATCCCTTTCAATTTAATTTAAGAGTTTGAAGAGTATTGGCATTAAGTCTTCTCTAAATTTCTTGTAGAATTCAGCCGAGAATCCATCAGGACCTGGACTTTTCTTTCTTGTTAAGTTTTTAATTATGTTTTCAATTCCATTACCTGATATTGAGTTATTCATAATTTTTACATCTTTTTGATTCAGCTTTGGTAATTCATAAGTTTCTAGGAATCTGTCCATATCTTCTGTGTTTTCCGTCCTATGCAAGTAAAGAATTTTGAAGTTGGTATTGATGATCTTCTGAATTTCCACAGGATCTGCAGTGATTTCAACTTTTTAATTTCTTATTGCATGAATTTGAGTTTTTCTTCCCTTTTTTTGATAACGTTGGCTAGGGGTTTACCAATTTTAGTTATTCTTTGAAAGAACCAATTCTTTTATTCATTAATTTTTGTATTGTTTTCTTAATTTCCATTGCATTAATTTCTGCTCTGATTTTTATAATTTCCTCCCTTCTATTGTCTTTTTTCTTGACTTACTCTTCTTTTTCTAGACCCTTGAGGTGCAGCATTAGGTTGTTTATTGGTGCTCATTTGGTTTTCCTAATATAAGAATTCACTGCTATAAATTTCCCTGTTAGGATTGTTTCATTTCATCCCACAGGTTCTGGGATGTTGTATTTGCATTTTGATTCAATTGTAGATATTGTTTAATTTCTTCTTTAGTTTCATCTGTGACCCATTGGTTGTTCAGGATTGTGTTATTTAATTTCCATGTGTTTATGGAGTTCTTGTGGTTTCTTTTGTCATTAATTTCCAATTTTATTGCACTATGGTCAGATAACATGCATGGGATAATTTCAATTCCTTTGCATTTACTTAAGCATGTTCTATGGACTAGTATATGGTCTATTTTAGAGAACATCACCTGTGCAGCTGAGAAGAATGTGTATTCTGATGTTGTTAGGTGGAACACTGTGAAAGTCTACTAAGTCCATTTGTTCACAGGTTTGGTTCAGTTCTGATATTTCTTTGCTGAATTTTTATCTAGTTGATCTGTCTCTGTAACAATGGGGTATTAGGGTCTTCTGTTACAATTGTGTTATTACTTATTTGATTTTTCAAGTTTATTAACTTTTGTCTTATATATTTGGGTGCTTCCATATTTGGTGCATATACATTGATGATTGTTATCTCTTCCTCTTGAATTTTTCCCCTAACAAGTACGTAGTGATCTTCTTTATCTCTTGATCATTCTTGGTTTAAAGTTCACATTGTTGGCAAACAGACTAGCTACCCCTGCTTTTTTTCTTGGTTCCTGTTGCATGGAGTACTGTTTTCCATCCTTTGACTTTTAGTGTATGAATTTCTTTTTGAGTTAAATGTGTTTTTTGTATGCAGCATATTGTTGGAACTTGTTTGTTTTTCCATTCTTCCAGTCTGTTTCTTTTGTTTGGTGAATTGAAACCATTTACATTGATGGTTATAACTAATATGTATTTCTTTGTCTTTGTCATGTTATTTTCCTGCTGTTGGTTTCCTACTTTTCTCCTTTGTTTAATTGCTTGCCTTGCTTGGTGGTTTCTTTCTGTTTTTCTTGGAATTGTGGTCATATTTATCTCTGTCTAGAATATCCCTCAGCATCATTTGTAAGATTGATTTGGTGGTCATGAATTTCTTCAGTTGTTCTTTGTCCTGGAAGTATCTTATTTTTCCATTAATTTTCAAAGATAGTTTTGTAGGGTACATCAATCTGGGTTGGAAGTTGTTTTTTTCAGTACTCAAAATATTTCACTATCAGTTCTTCTTGACTTGAGTGTTTGTGGTGAGAAGTCTGCCATGATTCTGATGGGCTTTCCTTTATAGGTGATCTGTTTCTTTTCTCTAACAGATTTTAATATTCTGTTTTTGTGCTTAAATCTGGAATCTTGATTATTATATGTCTGGGCAAAGATTTATTTTGGTTATAGCTAATTGTAGTTCTATATGCTTCACTTATCTGCTTGTCATATTCTTCCTGTGCTTAGGAAATTTTCTGCTATTACTTTTGCAAATAATTTTTTATTTCATTTGTGTTGACTCTTGCTTTTTCATTGACACCAAATATTCTTATATTATTTATCTTTGTGTCATCTTGCAGCTGTTGAATTCTTATTTCCTGATTTTTTGTTATTTTCAATAGATCTTTCCTTTCATGTTCGCTAACTCTGATCCTGTCTTCAAGGCCGGAAAGTCTGGCTTCTGTTTTGTTCAAGTAGTTTTGCCAGCTTTCAATGGAATTTTTAATTTCCTGGGTATCTGTTTGAATCCATTTCATGCATTCTATTTCTTTCCTATATTGATCATTCACGGTTTCTATCCTCTTCCTATCATCATCTATTGTTTTATGTATCTTTACTCTGGATTTGCTGAGCTATTCCTTTATAAATGTTGACATTTTCCTTTTTACCTGAGAGATTATTTCTGATCTGATTTCCTCTATAGCCTCACAGATTTGTTTCTTTGCTTTGGTTGCTATCAATTCAGAAATTTCAGGTGTGTGTCTTCCAATTTGTTCTATGTTGATGTCTCCTGGACTTGTTCTGGGTGGGCTGGAGGTCTGAGACTGCATTTTTCTTCTATGTTTTGTCATTTTCTATTTCAAAAACATTTTCATTTTGTTTTCTGTGATGACCCTTGTGAGTTTTTGTGGTAGGTGTCTATATCACAAGGTATCAAGGTCTCTCTATTAAAAGTCTGTTCTTCAGGGATGTCTTCTGTGTGTAGGAGATTCTTGGTTTGTGTCTGTACCAACAGCCTACCTTCCCAGTTAATTCATAATGGGATGTTGGTATCTGTTTGGCTCAGTCCCCAGTTCTTTGGTGTAGGGCTCTGCTGAGGTTATTATCCCAGAGCTTCCCTGTATTGTTACAGAAGGGGGAACAACTGATTACAGCAGATATGACATCCTAGCTAAAGTAGTAAAATTAGCAATAACAATAGCATTGAGCATAATTTAAAAACTGACAAACTGTGGTAACTATTGATTTTGTACTTTAGAGCATAGGACCAGTCTATAGTTGTATAACAGAACCAATTGTAAATTAAGAGTTTGTATGCAAAGTGTTTCCTCTTGCTAAAGTGGTTTCACTGTGTGGTGGGGAAATTTAGGGGGGATAGTGTATAAAACAAAGAAAACTAGAAAGGATGTAGAAGCAAGGCTAGAAAACAAAGGATTATTGTGAAGGGTTTGGAAAACTAGAGAAGAGGGCAGAAAAGAGAGAATGAAGGAGTATTTGAGGGATTATCTGAACTTGGTCTCTGGGTTTGGGAGATGGGATTAGTTTTCTGTGGCTGGAGTTCTCCCCAGCTTTTAGAAAAGAGAGAAATAAGGAACTGAAGAAAGAAAGAAAGAGAGAGAGAGAACACAAAAGAAAAAAGAAAGAAGAAAAAGAAGAGAAAAAAATTGAGAGAAAAGGGCTGGCTGGTTATGGAGTACTAGTTTCTTCCCAAGCTTGTTGTCAGTCCACCATTGACCTCAGTCCCCTGTTGGCTTATATTGTTATTGTTCAGACTTTTCACACCATTAGACTCACCTGTCCATCCTGTTCACCTTAGTTGGGACCCTAGAGTGTTACGGGTTCCCTCTGGTCCCTGGGCCTTTCTGAGCAGTTCACCTCCATGTTGGGGGTGGGGTTGTTCTTTGGGCCTTCTGGTGTGTATCACTTGGGCCACTGCAGCAGTGATGGCAATGAGAGGGGCCGCTCTCCTCCATATCATTCACCTAGTTCCTGCGGATGTGGAGAGGCCTATTGTCCTGCTTCTGGGGTCCATTAATTATACTATGCTCTGTCATGACTTATTTAACAGAGATCTAGATTATCTTTCTTTTCCAAAGTTATCACACCAGTCCATTACAGTGATGATATTATGCTGATTGGGTTAAATGAGTAGGAGGTAGAAAACACTCTGGGCTTGTTGGTAAAGCATTTTCATGCCAGAGGATGGGAAATAATTCAACTAAAATTCAAGGTCCCTCTACCTCAGTAAAATTTATAGGAGTTCATTGGTGTGAGGCATGCGGAAATATTCCTTCTCAGGTGAAGATTCCAGTTACAGACAGGAAATACTTATTTACATGAATTAAAAATAATACAAAACAATGTTTATGTTTACCCAATACTTTGGAATACTTCTTATTTTATCCTATCCTACACTATTCTACCCTATTCTATGATATTTAGTTATGTTGTAATGGTGCAAATAACCCAATACTTTTATATCATATAATTAATATGTTCTAACTCAGAACATGAAAAATACAGTGGTACTGTGGTCTTATTCATAAAGACCCAAGCAGCCAATCAAATATTTATAATTATAATGATTTTTCAACTGATTTTATGGTCAATATCATAAAGGAATTAATTACATATATTTTGAACTACGATCTCAGAAATTACCCTATTAGTTAATTTTTAATTTTTTTGTCTTGTTTTGCAGTGCAGGATGGCCTTGAATTTACTATTCAACACAAGTTGGCCTCAAACTCACCACAATCCACCTGGCTCAGCCCTCCCAGGTGCTGGGATTACAGGCATGCACTGCCACACCTGGCTAAATAAATATTTTTTATATAATAAAGATACAAGTATTTTAATGCAGATGTAAGTATGTATTAAAGACAAGAAACTGAAAGAGTAAATAATTCTAAATTGTACAATGATATTGTCAAATGAGAAGAAATTTTTGAAAAGGAAAATGATCTAGGATGGGGGAAGAGGAAAGGATGGAAGAGAAAAGTGAAAAAAATGCAAGTCAGTTATACTATTATTGTCTCTTAGCTCATTGGAAAGGAAGGTTTTGCTAATATCGATTGGAGAAATTTTTATCCCCAAATCTTGTACTCTGAATAACTACATTAAATATAACAACATGCAATGTATTAACTACTGTTATTCTATTACTTTGTTATGAAATTTTGTTTGACATTTTTTTTCTTCTGGGTAGCAGGAGTCGACCGGGGGTACCTGTGCCACTGAGCGATATCACTGGCCCTTTTTCCATATGTGGGTTCCAGGAGTTGAACTCGGGCCCTCATGCTTGCCAGACAGGCACTTATGCTGCTGAAGCCATCTCACTGGCCCACCTTTGTTTATGAATTAAATAAATAGATAAATAAATAAAAGTAAAATAAAATAAAATAAAAATAAGTAAATAAAGGCAAAATAGCCTTGACATTTTTGATAAAATATAACTTGGAAAGATACAATAATACTTTTATTATGGCATATTTGTACAATGAAAATATTGATATTATAGAAATTTTAACATTTGTGTCACTAAGAAAAGTGTTTTAAAAAGGTCTTACAATTACCTATGATTGTCTTAATAAATTTTAATTAGATGCAAAGTGCATCCATTAGATTAAAGAACATCTGTATTTTTCTAGACAATGAGCAAATGTCATTAAATGACTAGGGCTTTGAGCTTAAGAGATCATCAATTTTAACCTAGTAAACTATTTCAAAAATAAATCCTACATTGATTCAAAATATGTAGAAATTTATTCCTGACATATCTCTAAGTATAGACGTATTCAGAAGTTAAGTAACTAAAAAAATTATAATTATTATCTAAATCTACTTATTAATAACCATTCATTGTTAACACATACTGAAGAATAAGTTCCAAAAGAACATCCAATACATCACAGCTTGATTTAATGTATAAGTATGATGATGTGGTTTGTACGAATAAAGACTTTAGCAATTTTCTTTGTCATTTAATATACACAAATCTTACATGGAATCAGAATAAGACTTGGAATCAGAATAAGAATAATAAATACCAATTCCCGCTTCTCAAGTATGACAGAAAGTTGTTTAGACAATAGAACTAATTGGAATTAATTGGATTATCAGACAGACTTTAGATTTTTTGATGTAATGAAAAATAAGGAAAATGAAAAAAGACAAATATAAAAGATAAATACACATAATGATGAGAAAATAAATAGTAGTTTTACCCTGCTTTCACAAAATGTATCTCTGCCTTTTCTCCTTTTATACATAGAGTAATTAGCAGCCTGGATGGTGAGTTGAGCAGGAATAGGACTTCATGTGGACAGAAGGAGTTTAGTTATGCATCAAAAATGAGAAAGCCCAGAGTTTCGAGGTCACAGATAATTTTTCTTGACAAACATAATGTGCAAGAAAAGAAATATTTAACCCTTTTGTTGACACTGTCTCTTGCATGTAAGACTTTTATCATATAGTCCCCAAAACATATTTAATCCCAATTATTATGGCAGAAATTGTCTCAAATTCTATACCACTCTAGGAAACATCCACACGAAGATTTCACATTGGTAGCTAGTGACCCACAGGTGGGACTCAGCCACAGAAATTTGGGTTATGAAACATAAATGATATTTGAATGTGAAGAATTTTATGAAATATTTCAAATTTCTGAACAGAGAGAAAAGTTTATAATTATTCCCAGTTCTTCATAATCCTAAGGCCAGTGAAAGGAACTGTCCACAAAGGGGCTTTGAAACTAGATTGCCAGTGAAACTGGGGGAGTGTAATCCCCAAGGACCAGGTATGAAAAATGAATCAAGATGGAGCCCCAAGATCACAGGTATTAACTGCTGATAGTTCAAGTAAGATGAAAACTGACACTGAGGCATTGGATTTGGCAAAGAGACCTTGATAAGACTGTTTTCAGTGAATGAGAGGCACAAAGGTATATCTGTAATGTATTAAATTTAATTAGAAGTAAAAAAGTGGAGAAAATACATTTAAATAACTGTCTCAGGAAATGTTTTGTAAGTGGGGATAAAGATATAGGAATAAAATTTTAAACTTTTGATAGTGTCATAGTGCTCAGTATCAAGAGAAAAGATAAGGATGCTTATTATATGTATCTGTAAGATTTGACAAAATTTAGTAAGTGGTAAATTACAGATTCCAAAACATTTTTTATTTAATTGATAGTCTGTGCTGGTTTCTTCAGAGCTATTATATACTATTATGTAGATATCTAATCACTGACACACTGTGCACTACTTACCGTATCCTATGCAAAGACTCCATTGAAATCATTATACATTATTGTGTACATGCATATTTGGGGGCAATTAAAGATAGTAATTATTTTTTGATAGCTATAATGACTTTTCAAAGTTCCGATATTTTGTAACTATGCATACCTTTTAGTGTTCAAGGCCTTACTATGAAAAGAATGTGATTCTGGCTATGTGTATAATATACATATTCCAAATTAACACAACCACAAAAAGTTTTTGGGTTTTAATGATGCTATATTTCATCATTTGTAAACAGATGTCCTTTAGGATTCACATAGATGTGAAAATTATTGTGGCTCTCTTATCTGCTAGATACTTTTAGCTTTCTATTTTATTTTATTTTATTTTTTTTTTTTGTGGGTACCGGGGGGTTGACCTCAGGACCTCGCACGCCAACAGGCACCCGTGCCGCTGAGTGATATCACTGGCCCCTTTTTCGTATGTGGGATCCGGGAGTCAAACTCGGGCCCTCGTGCTTGCAAGGCAGGCGCTTACACCGCTGAGCCATCTCACCGGCCCACTTTTAGCTTTTTAATGCATTCTTTATTGCCTAGTTAATCTGGAAAATTTCCATTTTCTTGTGGCCTTCTGGGCAAATTATAAATGGGTTATCTAATTTATATGAATCTGTTTGAGTTGTTATGAAGAGCTTTTCTGATTGGGTCCTCCAGCACCATAACACCATTATCATACTTGAAATACATTTCCATGAAGTAAACTGTAAATTTTCACTACAGTAAAATTGCCATGGTAAGATTTGTTTTCTGGATTTATTTATTACCGAATGCAATTAATATTTATTGAAGACTGGGTAGAAATTAAGAGGGTATACAGAAATATAAAATATCAGGTTTAGGGTAAATCTTATTAAGAAGATAAGATTCAAGAAAAGTATCAAAAGAAGAAAGGGACTCAAAAAATTCAGATTTATGCAGATGAGGGCATTATTCCAGGAAGAGAAACTAGCAGTAAATACAACTGACCTAAAACAGAAGTGGGGTGTGTTTTCAGCAAAGATCAAGGAGGTAGTTGAGTTGAATTAATGTAAGTAAGTGAAAGGATAGTTAAAAAATTACTTCAGAAAAGCAAGGATATGGGAACCAATGTGCAGATTATTTGGTGCTTTCTTAGCTATTCTGGCTGCTACTCTGAGAGAAGCAGTTAGGATTCTTACTCACTTTGAGGCAGAGGATCACCCTGGATTCTAAGAACAAACTGAATGAACAAAATACTAGAAGTGGAAAGACCAATTATTATAAACAATATAGGAAAAATAATGTGATGATATATTGAGAAGCAATATTATGGCAAATGGAATGAGGGCTAGGAGAGAAAGACAGAAAGGTAATTCAAACTTTTTTGCCTTAGCAAGAGATTTCTTTGGTTTGTTACTGAGATAAAAAAGGTTATTAGAAGATCCACATGGAGTGTGAAGAAAATGGTCATGAGTTCTGATTTGTACATGTTGAGTTTGAGATAACTGTTTAACATTTAAGTAGGAAATTTTATGTACAAAGCTGGAATTTAGAGAAGAGTCTGAAACAGAGGCATGAAATCATGAGTTGTAAGCATAAACAAATGACATTTAAAGCCAGTGGATCCCATATAATCACAGAAAGGGAGAATAGATACAGAATGAAATTAAAGACTGAGCCCTAGATGACTCCAATTAGATTTTAGTAGAAATAGAAAGAACCTCAAAAATATCAAGAACAATTCACCAATGGTGTTGTAAGGGAAATGTGGAGCTTACTTTGTCCTCTAAGCCAATTAAAGGAAATATACTGAAACTATCAAATTCTGAGAACAGATCACATAAGATGAGAACTGAGGTATGAGCCATTCGATTTAGCGATGTGTAAGTCAACACTGACTTTAACAAGAGTAACGAGAATGAAAATCTCATTGTTGAGTTTACAATGAGCGGGATGAAAGAAGTCAAAGACAATGAGATCAGAGAATTATTTTTATGTTATTTTGCTGTTGTTGCCATTCAAAGGGCTATAGAAATTGAAACATCTGATGAAGAATCTAAGTTTATATAAAACATCTAGGGGTTATGCTTTATTTTATGTATGAAAATAGTACTGTATAGTGATAGTAATGTTTTTGTGTACTATATTAGTTTGGTATGTATTTCTCAGCATCTCAATTTTTATAATAAATTGCAACAAATTTAGTGGACTAAACTGATACTAATTTATTATAATTCTGGAGTTCAGAAGTATAAATATAAAATGACTTGTACAAAGATTAAACCAAAATGTTGACAAGATTCTAATGTCTCTAAGGGAGAATCTGTTTCATTGCCTTTTTTCAGGTTTTACTGAACGTGCTTTGTCCACATGACTAATGGCTTTTTCCTTTATCATCAAAGGTAGTAGCTTAATTCTTTATGTATCTTTCTTCTTTCATCACCACATTGGCTTCTCTCCATCTCATCTCTTGCCTTCCTTTTTTTTGGGGGGGACTGGGAATAGAACTCAGGACCTCACACTTGCCAGACAGGAACCATGGCATTTGAACTATATACTTGGCCCTTGCCTTCCTTTTATAAGGACCTATGTTGTTGCCTTTGGCTGATATGGATGATCCAGGCTTTCCAATTCAAAATACTTAACTTACTCACATCTTCCCAGTCCCTATTATCAGTTACAGTAGCTAGTAATAGTTTCCAGTGATTGAGATGCAGACATCTTAGGAGACCTTCATTCAAATGAACCCATACACTAATAAGAATGGGGCAGAGATGGCATCTTGTAGAGATGATAGGCTAAATGAAATGCTCATGCTCAAAATATGAAAGAAAATAATTTGTTTTGTAAATATAGCAGTGTTTGTTTTTTGTCCTTTAGTGCATGGGTTTCCTTTCTCTAACTATACATTGATTTCTTTGTGAGGAATTTTCTGCCAAAAATTGTGTGTAGCCTTAATGTTCAGTGAATTAAACAGCTCTATCCTGAACTTTAAGAAGTTTAAAAGGATCTAGAGGCTAGCGTCACCAAAAAAGAGCTTCTGATCATGCTGATTCTGTAATAAAGAAAGAATTTAATCAAAGCTTAGCTAACTCAATTATTTTTCAATTATTTTTTGAATTTTTAGCTGAGAAATTGAAGGTTAGGAGGGAGCCAAGCAATGGTTGTTCTGTTTCCAACATTTTCCCAATTTGGAGGCCTAGCCAATAAAACTTACACACCCCTGCTATATTTGTAATAAATCATTGCTCTTACTAAAGTTGAACAATGTTGATTTCTTCTTAATTGTGTATAAAGGACCCTAACTCATAGGTTAATTTCAAGAGACATATATTTTACACCTGCAGAAAAAAAGGTCATCTCTAAATGAGCATCTCTCAGAATTTATTAGCAGTCAAAATTGAATATAGCCTAGAACTCAAGGTTGCATGATACTGAATTCCTCTATGAGGGAGAGGGTGAGTGTGGGGAAGAGATAAATAGAAAAGCATAGTGGAGACCAAGAGTGAGACGTTTGAGTAACAAAGACAACAGGCCAGAGAAAGTAGAAGATTCCCCTGGAGGAGTTGTCCAGCCAAAAATGACATCTGAATGGCATGAACAAATGTCAAAAATATGTGTACTGTTAAATTGTTGGCTCAATACAGGCAGTGGCAGCAAAGAAGGCATCAATGATTTTAATAAAATAATACAAAATTAGTTAAGAGATATATCTAAATAGTATGTCTGAATACACTGTGTATGATGGTGATTTTTATGTGTTGAGGATGTGGGAGAAGGATTCCAACCCAAACCTCTTTCTTAACACAAGAGACTTTTTCTCTAAGAGAAGAGTAGTGAAAAAAGACTTATTCACTAGAGAAACATGTGAAATGTTTTAAGTTTTTTTTATAGTTTCATTAATCCTATAGTATAATGTTATCCATTTTGCATTGATCAGGAAAATAACAGAATAATCTTAAATAACTTTTGAAAATTCATAAAGCTGATAACTGAAAAAGCCATTTATTCTGTGATCAAGAATTAATTAAGAGATTTAATTAGATTTATTGGCGGCAATTTTGAAAGACATGAATATTCAGTCTCACAATCTTGTGTTGGAACAAAGACTCAGAAATAAGACTAAAATAAGGTTTTGTGTTTTTATCATCAGTGTAAAATGTGCGGAGAATCAAGATAAATATTTTTGTATAAGATCTTTTGGTTCAGTAATAAAATATAAGCATGAATTAAAGTTAAAAATGAGTATGTATTTCACTAAGAATATTTTTACCATATACACCAAGTACCAAATACCTATTTTTATTCATAGGAAACAAAATCTCTATTTTTTGTTCAACTTAACCCACAGCTTCTCTTACTAAAGTGACATGTGGGCTAGTATTCACTATGATATTTAATTAATTTCAAACTCTTCTCTACTGATATTTCTTTATGGTGTCACTTGAAAGACACCATGATATGTTGATTTTAATTAAGTTATGATCCTGTTGCAGTCCTAAACTTGGCTAGTTTCATTTAATTAGTCTCGATCTGTTCCCTAAATGAAATGTGAACATTATTTTTAAACATTTACCAGTCTTACAGAATTTCCTGTGGGAATACTTTATGTGGAAATCATATTTATTATTAAATTCTTCTGTATACACTGAATCTTTTATTTTCCTCCTTAAAATTATTATTAGACACCTGCATTGAGTGAACTTAAAAAATAGTATGCTTCACTTATATAATGACACTTACATTCTGGAACAAAACCTGCAGATTTGATTAAATAAATTTAATATTTTATATAGATTTTGTGTGTGACTTTCAGCATTTATAAAATATTATTCCTGGCAAAGTTGGTGATACTTTGAAAAACTGAAGTAATCTTATTAAAATGTTTCCATATGTACATTTTCCTCATATCATGATGTATTACTAAAATCCATTTAACTAATATGTTCTAACTCAGAACATTAAAAATACGGTGGTACTGGAGCTGGTGAGATGGCTCAGCGGCACAAGCGCCTACCTTGCAAGCACGAGGGCCCGAGTTCGACTCCCGGAACCCACATACGAAAAAAGGGCCAGTGATATCGCTCAGCGGCACAGGCACCTGCTGGCTCATGATGTCCTGCGGTTGAACCCTGGTACCCACAAAAAAAAAATACAGTGGTACTGTGGTCTTATTCATAAAGGCTCAAGCAACCAATCAAATAATTATAAAGATAATGATTTTTAGTTAAAATATAACACTTCTTTTGGGGTCTATTTCTTTTAAGTTACTTTTTGAATAGTAGTTAAGCCTTGCCAGTAAATATTTCCCATCAGTAATTTTCTTCAAACATGAAAATATAGTCATATGACTCATTGGTACCATTCTGCAATAAATAGCAAAATAATTCACTGTGGCTATATATATGTATATAATTGTATTGTGTTTACAATTTGGCAAATTCCAGTAAGACAGTAAGCATGCCCATATTGTTTGCCACTATCTCTCCACATGTTTAATATTAGCTTCAGATACACTAGAGAAAAATAAATGTTTGTCATTTTATAAAACATGTTCAGAAGTGAATAAATGGCTTTCTGGAAAATTCTGCGAGGGAGTTGGCCCTCCTATCACAAAAAACTATAACTTCAGCAACCATGAGAGCCACTTTTTTTTTTCATGCACTTTACAAAGGCATTGTAGGATTGAGACCCTCAAAGACAGAAAGCTTGTGAAATAAACTGTACATGGGCCTGTTTCTCTGCCTGGGAAGAGAATCCCAACTTCAAGGTGGAGAGTTGGATGCCAACAGAGCAGGAAGAGATCCGCATGTGTGGCTATTAGGTTACCTGGAAGCTGCAAAGCATGGCACTGGACAAAAATGTTGGAGTAGAAAGAACTCTGTGGCCTGAGAAGTTTGCATTCTGTTACTGCTTGGTTAAAGACTGGGTTAACCCAGTCTTTTGAAGGACTTAGGAGGCAGGGATTGTTACAAGACTAAGAGTGATGAATATATACTAGATGTTAAACACTGCTGGAAGACATATATAATTTCTGACCAGACAAAGGGCAAAAGTTTGTTAGTACCCTTGACATCTATCTAGGGCACCAAAACTCCATGCTTTAGGAAGGACCACAATATACAATTTACATACACAATACAGAAGGACTTATTTACCCTAGCCTTAAAAATGACACAAAACCAAGATTAGACATGATCTGCAAGGGTCCATAGTTTATTGTGGGGGGGGGGACAATACAGAGCTTTTTACTTTGACATTGTACATTTATTAGATGGGGCCATACAAATTAAACTAAAACACACAGAAACTACACTAAAACAGTGTTTTGTCCTGCACATATCTCAGACCATGCAGGAGAAACTCAGTGATGTGTAACTCCCACAGGTTGTTAGATTTGAACTTATATAGCATCTACAATATATGTTCTTGTTATGGTAAAAAAAAAATACCAGAGGCTGTGCACTTTATAAAGAAAAAAGTTTTATATAACTTCCTGCTTTTGAGTCTACAAGTCAAGATTGGTGGCCTCAATGATTGAACCTAAGAGATAGTTGTCTTTGCTGGCTCCCCTCATGGCAAGTGAATCACATCATGACTAATAGAAATGACAAGGACAGGAAGTGATCGCATAGTGAAAAAGAAGCCAGAGGATGAGGAGTTGTCAGTGATGACCTGTCACTGAGCTTCACATCTTGATGGTTTCAGCACCATTTAACATCACCTCACTTGGACCAAACATCCAACACATGAACCCTAGAGAATGCACTTAAACCATTTCCAAATCCTACCCTAGGAGCATCTTAATAAAAAAACAATGATTTTGTAGACCAAAAAAGAAAAGGAAAAGAGCATTAGGATTTTAGGGGCAGCAAACTCTAGAAATATAAATATGTTTAGGATTTTAACTGGGAAACAAGTTTCATTTGTGCAAATCCTTCTCCTGGTTTTCCATGGCCGTAAAACTTCCAGGAAGAGGAAATTTATGGCAGATTTTATTTCTCAGAAGTTTCTGCTTTTACTAACTACAAGGACTCTGGGAACACTTCTTTCTGCCTACACTGAATCTCAAAAGTGTTTAGCTCAAAATAATTCTTATGACAAGTAGTATATGTGGGGGGATATATGTTTATTCCCTGACAGACACATGTCTAGTATAAAATTAAATTACCATGCAGGCATAAAGTTAGGAAATGTGACCAACAGTCAAGACCAAAAACCAAACCAAAACAATATTTTCAAGAATATTCTCTGACCATAGTTTAAAGTACAAATGAATATCAAAAAGACATCTGGATAAAGAAACTTTCAAAAATAAAAGATAATACATCATAATCAGACAGGTTTATCCTACAATGCAGCTTATATTCAATAAATTTTAAAGTATTTATCAATTTATAATCATGGGATATTATTTTTTATATTTTAAAATTGAATTTCATGGTTATTTTCAAATTTCAGAAACTTTACATTTACTTATTAGACATTCATTATTTTAATTTTGTACCTAAATTTTGGTTCCTATTCTTTGTTTTAATTTTATAATGGGGAGAATAGTAATCTTCTGGTTTCATTATATATTTCCCTTCATCCCCTTTGTTTTATTTAGTTGCACTTATGTTTTTTATATGGTGGAGTGAATAAAGAGATGTCATCATTTTACCACATATTTTAGAGAATTAATATCTACTGATTTGGCTTGCACTATCTCTGTTTAAGAAATCCATCCATGCCCAAATGTCTTGAAGATATTTTCTGATGATTAAATTGAACAATTATTAAAGTCTTGCCTTTCACAAAAAGACTTACATTTTTTGAATGGTTTGTCCTTTTTGTACTGATTTTGTAATAAGTTTTTGTCACATACTGTATTAATTCCCCGTTGCTGCTGTAACAAATTATATCAACTTCATGTTTTAAAACAATATCAATTTGTTATCTCACATTTCTGAAGTTCAGGAGTCTGAAATATGTCTCCATGGAGTAAAATCAATTTGTCAGCGAGATGATTTTCTGAAGTCTACCAGAAAATTTGTTCCCTTGGGTTTTCCAGGTTTAGGGGCTACTAATATTCTTGGACATGGATATATTTGAGGGACAGTTTTCTGCCTCACACATATGCTTATTAAAATAATTATATATGAATGTGTACATAGGTTCACTCATCTCTTCTTTTTTTCATATTTTTTTTATTTTATTAGTACATGTTTCCAGTATATAATGATTACTTTCATCATGGTGAGTTTGTACATGGGCATAACACATCTTAAGTCCTTTTCAAGCCCTCTCTACCTACTCCATCACTCATGTCTTCCCTGGCTTTATTTTGCTAAGTCCAATCAGTTAACATCCACCTTAAATTCATTACTAACGATGCTATTGTGAGAACAGTTCCAAATGTCCTCCATTCTATTTTTTTTTAATTTAGAAATGTCATTTTGTAGTACTCTTAATAATATTATCTATATGAATTTTAGGTTCATGTTTTATATCTCTAGAGAAAATGTTTCATAAATACTCCAGTACACAAGTTATATGATGCAGTTTTATTATTTACAGAGAGGCAGAAAGGAACTGTGGAAGCTCAGGATTCGTTGTAAGCCAATCCCCTAAGAGTCAAGAATACTGCCCAGGGTAGATGGAATGTCTCCTGTATGTGTCCCAATTGCACCCCAGCTAAGGAACCCCGTAAAAAAGCTTTGCTGTTTTATTTCTTGAGGTCATGATACTGTCAGGGCTGAAGTACTGAAAAAAAGTCTTATTTTTAGGGTACTGGGCTCTCCTACTACTTCCATTCTTATCTGAAGATGTTGCATTACCAGTATATTCTATAGTTATGGTTGAAAATTACAAAAGAAAAAAAATACTGTGACAGTCTAATGCCACCAGAGAATTGTTCTGCATTTGTGCATATGTTTATTAGATTCATTGTGCTCAGAAATTTACTTTGAAAAAATATTACCCTTATTAGGTGGACTTTTCCAACTCATACAAATTATCCTTTTTTTTTCTATTTACTTGAATATATTGTTTCCTTTAATATTATGTACCTTTCACAATAGAAATCATTCAGCACTCCTAAATGATTTTCCTTTTCTATAGTTATTCTTTTCCTATAATAATTGTTTTATGATGGTTTTTGTTTGCTGTTGATACACATATTTAATTTATAATGTTTATACATATTTTCATAATAAATTTTTTAATGTGTAGTTACTGAGGACACTGAACACAATAATGTAGGGTTTGACTAGTGTCCTCAGAAATGGCAGGAAAAATTGATAAAAATCTGCCTCCATTAAATTTAGATTTCAAGAGACAAACAATAAGAAAAATATTTAGATATAAGATGTGATGAGCTGTTCAATGAAATATTTTAGGAGATACCCTGAAAAAGATAAGAATAAGTGAGTGTTGAGTAACACTTTGGGATTGAATTGATCTACTAAGTAAAAGTCATTGTAGTAAATATTCAAAGGCTCTAAAAGAGTCTATGACAGAATGTTCCAAATAGAACTACAGCAAATTCAATGGTCCTGAAGCAGAAAGATGCCACATACATTTAAAGAAAATCAAGAAGTGAATGTGGTCTGCAGGAAATAAAAAAGAAATGATACAGGAAATAAGATTAGAGGACAAAGAGGTATGGTACGTTCCCCAATAGAGAGTTAAAGCATTTTTTTGTTTTTTACAGTTTGTGAGCTGGAAAACTGATAGAAGTTTCTGAGTAAAGGCATTAAATGTTTACACTTTTCACATGCTCTCCTGACCTGCTCTGATGAGAACACTTCACAGTGGACACTGGTTGAAATAATGAGATGACTTTTAGGGTCTTTTTCAATAATCAAGGGGTGGGATGGTACTGGCTAGCAGTGGATTGTGATTGTGATGTTATAATCAGTGGTAAATGCAAGATACATTTTATGATCACAGATTTGTGGTTTTATTTTGTTTTGTTTTGTTTGTTTTGTTTTAGGTCAAGTATAAATTATTTTACAAATGAATTTTATGTCAATTTTTCCTGGTGCTTTTCTCCACAAGAGGGTTTGTAATTTGTGCTTACATCTGCAAGTTGGCACAGAATTTTTATTTATTTTTTATCTTTTATTTCTTTTATTTATCTATCTAGAATTTGGCAGATAAATCTGTGCTACTTCCTTGAAATAGGAAGTAAATTTGGCTCATTTTCAACTTTCATCAGTTTCTCCTCTATGCCAGTGTCATGATTTCCACTCAGTAAATCAGTTACAAAACCTAACCTGTGTCTTTAGAACTTAGATTCAGATTTAGTCACACTCTTCTCTTCTTTTGCTAAACTTACCAGTGGCCTGGCATTGTCACCCATAAGCTCACAAACAGCTGGGTGTTCTCTCTATTGTGGTGACAGCTGGGGACCTCCTTGTTTTGGCTTTTTCTTTTCTTTTCTTTTCTTTTTTTTCTTTTTTCCTCTTTTTTCTTGTGTTTTCTTTTCCCTTGATTTCTTTATTTCCTATTCCTTCATTGTTCCCTGCCATCCTTCCTTCTTTCCTTTTCTTTTGTTCTTTTTCTTTGTTTCTACCTTTTTTTCTGTTATTTTAGAAGGATGACCAATATATTTTTGAAGTGCAGTAGTTTTACCTGATTTTCTAGTATTTTGAGGGAAAATATTTAAACTGTTCTAAAATTGAATGGGGACACAGAATGGTTTTATTTTTAACATTTATCTTTCAGTTCTGTATAACCACAGGAGAATGACCATTGTTTTTTATATTTTTCTGTTTTATGGTTCCATCAGTAAACACACAGACACACACACACACAGACACAGACACACACACACACAGACACACAGACACACACACAGACACACACACACACAGACACACACACACAGACACACACACACAGACACACAGACACACACACACACAGACACACACACACACACACAGATTTGCATGTACAAGTTGCTCCAGAAATAGGAATGTATGTATGATGAATTGTGTATGGAAGCCATTAACATTACTGATTTTGCAAAAGTACTGAAGGCCGAGTAACACCAACTAAGGTTTACATAAGACAACAAAATAAAAAAGAAACTACTATATACTTATACTTTACACATATTCTTTGTAGATATTTACATATCTTCTGATATGTACAAAATGATAAACAGCTACATATGTGCTGGTATCTGTTGGTACATTTATTTAAAAGGGGAATATTTATGTGGAATTTAGTTGCACTACACAGAGGTTTAGGGAGAAATATTCTTTCATATTTTAAGATGATTCAACTTATGCTGTCTTTATTGCCTTTGCCTAAAGCAAGGTAGGATGTAAAAACTGAAACATATAGTCAATAACAAAATGTTATTAGTACAGTGAAATTTGGAAGGAAGTTAGATAAAAACAGAAATAAATCCATTTTGGCAAAATGAAAAAAGTGAAATAATGATCCAAACTCAAACAGAGTAACTCCATGAAGGCCAAAATGTTTGCTGTCTCCTTGCTACCAATGAGTCTTTGTTATATTAGAAATTCAATGAATATTGGATAATCAATGGCTTCTTGTATTTTTTAAAAGGAATAGGAACATGTGTGTTAATTATGTCTTGAAAGTAAATATGTTTCTTCTTCAACATTCAGAAACTTGTAACTATTAAAAATAAAATGCAAATAATTAATACATTTTTATCAGTACATGCTCACATACCTACAACAGGATGTTTGATTTACATAATAATGGTTTTTATTTGCATTTTGACCAAAAAGAGCTATAACAAATAATTTCCAAAGGACAGTAAATTATAGAAGAAAAATATAAAATAGATTTTTCAAAGAAAATATTGCTAAACTAAAAAATCAGAAAACTATTTAAATCCTTTCTCATTTTATATCCCCTCAAATTTTTTGTCAATGTCTCCATAATTGTAAAAGAATATTAAAATTAAAACTCATAGTCAAATGAATAAATTGTTGAGGGACTTCCTATTCTGTCATTCATATGAAGATTAAATGATAACTACACCTTCCACATTTTGTAGCATAAATCCTCTAATCACAAAAGTTAATTGGTTTTAACAGAAAGTAAGAAAATACATTGACCCAGTGGTGTTGTGGTTAATATTTTTCAATCAGCTTTCCAGAGTTGCAAGCTCTCCTTTGCAGTATTTACTTACTTCTATACTGTAAATATTCCCAATGCATTCCCCTCCTAGCTACTTGTGTGTCATCTATAAGTATTGAGGAAAGAACAGGGCTGCTCAGTGGGCACTTGAAATCCTGTACCATCCATCTCTATCCCACCGATGCTGCCACTAGACAACTAGTTAGGTGCACAGGCAGGGAGAATGCTAAAAGTACTGTGTGCAAGAAAATGTGATTTTTCACTCATTACTTCTGATCTAAATGACATTTCCAACACAGAGAGAGAGAATAAGATTCTTCTTCTATTATCAAAAGAGCACACCTTCAGTAGAATCCCTGCCAAACACTGGAAATTGAAAGTGAAGCACTGGGACGTTGCTATATTCTCTAGCAGATTATTTGAAAAGGAAAATTTTAGAATTTGCAAGTATATCATAAAAAGTTGAATGTAACCCTCATTGTAACTTAAAAAAAATCGATGCAATATTCTTTTTAAAAAGCATAAGACAAGAAATAAATAGCACATAAGATATTAAATGGAGATTTCTGATAAGAAATTATATTTCTGATAATGAGTACTGATTAAAAGCACAAAAAAGTGAACCCATCTACCTGGATGTCTCCATAGTGATAAGGACCTATCTCTTCAAATGAAATAAAGTCAAGGCACCCCTGAAACAGTATAGAATGTTACTCAATGACTTTGTCATTTCTATTGAAGCTAGGCCTGATAGCAAATTAAAAAGCACTACATTACAGTTAATCAAGAACATAATTTAAACTTCAGATGATAAAAGTTTTTGCAACAAGGTATGTGTTTAAAGTCCATCTAAGACTGCAAATAAAAGTACAAATGAGTAAGAATCATAAAACAGGTTATAGCATGAAAGTGTAGATGGCAAATGTTCAGTATCTGAAAAAATGTAAGTTTCTGAAAGATTTTCAAAAGGCCAGAATGAAAGGAATGGAACATATAAGCTACCTTTTTTCTTTGCTTCCACTTAGACCTTGGCAATGCTCAAAAATTCTCAGGCCCTGCTCTCGTGGTAGGCTGGGTGGTGGGGCATGGGCTCTATTGATGTGGAAACCAACGTGCTCAGAGCAGTGGGGCTAAACTGAGGAAATAGCAGGTGTGTCTCAAACACTGGAAATTTACAGAAAGACTAAGTGAGTAAGTCAAGAGCTTATTTAAATGGGAGCCATATTTTTTAGGGTTGGAGAAAGAAATAGCAACATATAAACACAGAAGACCTAAGTGAATCCTGTGCTGCTGAGGTAAAAATGTAGAAATAGAAATATATATATATATATATATATATATATATATATATATATATATATTTCTATTTGCACACAGATATACATAAATCTATATATATAAACCTAAACAGACAGGGAGAAAGAGAGAAAAAGGGAAAAGATAAATATGAAATGATGACTGTAACAATCTTGATACTCTTTGATTGAATCATGCTAGTATTCTTTGTTTGTTGCTTTTCAAAAAAATAAAATAAAAACAATGTATTTGTGGAAGAAATTCCTGAAATATAATTTTGTGCCATTAAAAAGATCAGTTGAAAATATTCTTCTCCTTAGGCCTTTAAAGTACAAATTAGCTGTAATTTTATTTAGAATAAGAAATATTTATTATGGAATTTTTTCTTGGTGGGAATGTAACTAGTACAACCATTATGGAAATCAGTATGGAGAATCCTGAAGAAACTTAAAGTAGACATTCCATTTGACCCCACTATTCCCCTTACTGGTATGTTCCCCAAAGAGATAGAAATCATATTACAGTGTTACATCCATATCCATGTTTATAGCACCACAATTCATAATAGCTAAAAGTTGAAATGGCCATATGTCCATAGACAGGTGAATGGATATGAATGTGGTATTTATACATAATGAAGTACTATTCTGCTGTAAAGAGGGACAAACTAGATCCATTTGTAGAGAAATGGGTACACCTTGAGACCATAATGTTAAGTGAAAAAAATCAGACACACACGGTTAAATATCACATGATTTCTCTTATATGAGAGACCTAAGATGAAAATAAAGAGCAAAATAAATGATGGACTATAAGAAATGGGCAGATAGAATTTTTCATAAGGGAAGGGGGCCAAGAGCTGGAGAAAGGCAGGAGGAGGAGCGGGCAAGGGTACGTGAAAAAGTATAATGTATTATGTATGTGTACTTACTCCCTTCAGGGAGTATTCCAAACACATATGAATAAAAAATTAAAAGGTAGAAAAATAAAAGTAAACAGAGGTTAAAAATGATTAATACTACCACTGGGAGAAAACAATTTATATTTTGCTTCTGTTCTTTCTGGTGTTTTCTAAGATTTCTGATATTCCCCAATGATATAGGGCAGTGTTTAATGGGAAGGGCTTTTTTTGTTATTTCTTCTGTCAAAGGGCAATAATTTGGAACCTTGATTCTACCTGTTTTCTTGTCTTGTTATTTTAGCACTGTCTCACTTGCTCTATATGAAGGAAGTATAAATAACAATACCATAATCATGGAGTTATAGAAAGAATAAAATATAAAACATACTCCCATACATCTTTTATCCCTTTTAATATTGTTTTTATAAACTTGCAGTTTTAATAATCTTGTCAGTGGCTTAAAGTTTAAAATTTTGGTGAAGTCATTGACATTGCCAAAACCATTATATCTAAGGAAACAAAATTTTTAAAAAGTTCTTCTTTATGTTCATTAAATTTATCTCCTTTTTATATCTTTCAGCAATTCTTTTTTTTTTTTTTGTGGGTACCAGGGGGTCGACCTCAGGACCTCGCGCGCCAGCAGGCGCCCGTGCCACTGAGCGATATCACCAGCCCCTTTTACGTATGTGGGTTCCGGGAGTCGAACTCGGGCCCTCGCGCTTGCCAGGCAGGCGCTTAAGCCGCTGAGCCATCTCACTAGCCCCGTCTTTCAGCAATTCTTTATCATATGCTGCTTTGAAAAAAATGGCTTCACTGTTTCTTTTATGAGATAACCATCAAATATTTAAACACTGTTCTTTTTTCCTACTGTAATTATCTCTTTTTTATCTCTCTTTTTTCATACTGTAATTATATATTAATTTTTTTACATAAGAGGAAACCTGTATGCTAATTATGTTTATATTATTAGTTGCTAGCTTCACTCCAGTATGGTGTGAGAGTTCCCTTTCTAGTATTTCCATTTCTTTGGTTATATTAAGATCTTTACTGTTGCTATGCTTTTTTTAATAAAAAAATTCCAGAATAGGAAAGTCTATGAAGGTAGAGAGCAGCACAGTGGTTCTCTAGATTTAGGAGGGAGGGATTGGGAGATGATAACTAGTGTGTAGAGTATTTTATTTAGAGATAACAAATATGATCTAAATTTGAATGTGACCATAGTTGTACAACTCTGTTAATCTGCTAAAATCTACTGAATCATAATTTAAGCTTGTAAATTTTATAGCATGCAAATTTTAGTTCAACATAGCTATTAAAAATAAAAAATAAATATATGCTCTTCAAAAAAATACTGTTGCCCCATCCCACTTACTTGTTGCCTTTATGAAGGTTGACATCTATAACCTCTTTGATTATTTCTCTTACATTTTATTTTTCAGACACTTCAACCTTCTTCTAATATTTTAGTCATGATCTTAACTTATCTCTTAAATCATATATATCAAGTCAAGCAAAATATAATTGATGCTGTTTCTTCCACAAAAGTTTTAGTTAGACTGTTACTTCCCTCAAAAACATTAGTAAAAGTATGTCTATATAACTCCGGAAAATTTCAAGATAGCATTTTGTGCCACTGAGTTATGAATCATTTTAGGTGAGGAAGTTTACAAAAAGCTGGATGCAGGCAAGGAAGTTACAGAAAAGCATGACTCTCAAAGGAAAAACACTTGGCTTAGCAGTAAGTTGAGTAAGAGTGGCAGAACTGTTGTGGAAATGATCACAGGGTGGCAATAATTTGTTACCAGCCTCTAAGACCTTATGAATCCTAATAGGAATTTTTAAAGACTGTTGGGGATGATTGTGCTTTGTCAGAACAATCAAAGCAATATTCAAGTTTTCAGAGGGCAAAGGAAAGGTGCAACTCATACATACCACCTTACTCACCTTGGTTCTTGAGGTCATCTATGTAATCAACTCTTCTGGACTTCAAATATTCTTTCTATGCTCTGCAAACATTACTTTCCTGCTTGTCAAACTCAATTGGCCCTGAGCAAATGCATAGGACTCCATTTGATTGAGGAATTTTGTCAGTGTCTCTTCAAACATGATACACAGAACTGAACAAAAGACTTTTGAAAGTTTGTTCAGAGTGGAATGGAATGGGACTATTACTTTTCATGTTTAGGAAAATAAGCTTCTTTCACATCAGGTTTAGATGTTCTTTTGTTTTTATAGTGTGTGATTACACTTAAATGCTTCATATATTTTCAGCAAGAGTCAATATATTGTCTTCTCAACTGAATTCGCATTGCTTTTCTGTAATGTGTTTTGCATACCCCCCATTTTTTCTTGTTTACCTTGTACAAAACTCAATTTGTAAGTTTGGAGTAAAATGAATTATGATGAGAAAACAAAAGCAAAGAAGCAGGACCCTATATGAAGGAGTTAGTTCATTTATTGAGGCAGGTATTCATTATGTAGATATTATGTAACTGTGCCTGCATCAGACATTGCTGATATTATCCACTACGTGTTTGTGGACCTAGACATTTCAAGGCCTATAGTGATTCTGAACAGCATGCAGTACCATGAGAAAATAATGGTTTCATGAATATTTGTAATTAAAATTAGAAAAGGAATATAAGGTACAAGGAATATTTTTTACTGTGAAAACAATAAGTATGGAATATGGAGAAGTAGAATAAAAAGGACTTGTAAACAGGATGAATTAACTACACAAATACAGCTATAGAGAAAAATCTAAACTTTATAGGATCTCTTTTACTGTTCAAGAAATTTAACCATTTTATCTTACTTGGTGTATTGTTTAAAATCACCACGATGCACTGACCTTATTTTAGTTTTGATAAAATTAAATTTTAATATAAGACCATTTAAAAAAATAAAATGAGGTGCTGGTGAGATAGCTCAGTGGCATAAGCACCTGCCTGGCAAGCGTGAGGTCCTGAGTTCGACTGTCAGTACCCACAAAAAATAAATAAATAAATAAATAAAATAAATAAATAAAATGAGGTAAGTCTATTTTAAAAAGACTGTTGATAGTAAAGTTCTCTTCAACCAAGCAAGAGAAAAGGAAATAAGCATGATAAGAATGATTATTCCATGTCATTCTGTGTTACTGCATTTTTAGTAGGAAAGTATATGTGACATAAAATATATCATTTTAACCAGTTTTTAACTGTCTGGTTTGGTGGTGAGTCAGTTCATTCATATTGTTGCATAACCATCATACCAATCATCTCCAGATCATTTTCATCTTCCCGTACTAAAACTCTGTGACTGCTAAACAGTCTCCCACCCCTTTCTGCTCCCAAGTTTCTACTTCCAGTAGCTATGGATTTGTCTACTTTGTGCAGCTCACAGAAGTGCAATCATGCAATACGTGTCCTTTTGTGCCTGATTTAGTTCAGTTAGTAAAATGTCTTCAAAGACCATTAATGTTTTAGTCTGTATCTAAAGGTCATTTATTTTTAAAGCTAAATATTATGCTCTCTCTCCATACACACACACACACACACACACATATATATAATATGTATAATATGTATGTATAATATTTTGATTTTTTTCACTCTTTTGTTCATGGGCATTTGATTTGCCCCTGCCTTTTGGCTCTGTGCTATTATGCTACTATTAACAATGGTACACAAACATCTGCATGAGACCCAGCTTTCGATTCTTTGGGCAATATACCCTGCAGTGGAATTGCAGAATCTTGTGTATGGCAATGTTTTTAATTGACATTTTGTTGATTTCCATAACTATAACAAAGTAACCAAGATAATATAATAAAGAAAAATGGTTTATTTTGGCA
The DNA here is from genome assembly GCA_028451465.1 of Erethizon dorsatum. NCBI lineage: Eukaryota > Metazoa > Chordata > Mammalia > Rodentia > Erethizontidae > Erethizon > Erethizon dorsatum. The sequence continues at coordinate 73,749,614 of CM051836.1, read as the reverse complement.
CAGAGTTGTGGAATTTTTAGTCCAAGATGAGATAGGCCCATTGCTTTGGGCCTCTGGTCGGTGTGCTGAGTGGAAGTGGCAGACAGTACATGGTGAAGCAGAGTGTTCAAGAATCAAAGAGGAGGGGAAAGGAAGAAACTACTGGCCTATGATTTCTGTCAAGGACACACATCAAAGGATATAATGACATCTCACCAAACCCCACCTCCTTCAGAATCCAACTTCTTCCAGTAGCACCACTCTGAGTATCAAACATTTAAGGCATGGACTATTGGGAGGCATTTCTCCAAAACATAGCAGTTTATTATAAAAATTATAAGCATAAAACTAATTAATAAATACTATTATGACAAATTCTGCTCTTAGTTTTCAAAGAACTCTGCATATGGTAATTTCCAACATGAAAATAATCTACGAAATAGTTGTAAATTTGTGAGAGCTATGAGAAAATGAAAGAATTATGTGTTTATATACTTTCTCAGTGAACTATGTTTAAATTTGGGTTTTTGCTGTATAGAAATAGAGCAGACTTGCCCTACATGCTTTCAAAATTGAGCTGCATTTAGTTTTACAGTAATAATTTCCTTAATTTTGATGTCAGTTTATCATTACAGCATATTTTCTCACGTTTTAAGTCACTATGTATAAGAAATTAATTGAAGCAAAGCAATTACTCTTAAACACATCCAATTACCCTTTTGCAAAGTTTGAGCCAGTAAAATTTCTCTGGAATATTGTTATTCATATAAATTAAACAACGTCAAAATAGATAGATTGATCTAATACTTACTGAGGTAATTTACCACAAGAAGGAAAGCCCAGGAATATTTAAAATTTCAGTAACTCTTTTAAACCTTCTCATGATTTTTAGATAATTGTAGTGAATCAATAAAACAGAAAGGAATTGATAGTATATTATTCTTGGAATCTCCATTTTTCTTTAGATATTTTTATAAAATTTGAGGTTGTACATTAAATTTTTCAGATAATGAGACACTAGTCGGGAAAAGTGATGTTCATCAATATACAGTGTTTCTGTTCTCCCCTAGGTAATTTCACCATGTCCCACGGCTTTAAATATTATCAATTTGTCCAATCCCAATCTCATTTTCTAATCTGAAATCTTATATTGACACAGGTTCATGTTTCAAATAGCTCTATGACCATTCATAGTTTAATGTCTAAAGCTTATTTTTAATTTAATAGTCAAGAAGCTTCATTGTTCTCTAAAATTTTGCCCCTAAGTAAATTGTTTTAAGAAATGGCAATGCCATGAACTCCTTGATTCAAACATTAAAAGAAATCCTTCATGCTCTTTTTCCCCCCCTCACAGAAATGCTTCCTCAGCAGTTTTGCTTCTAAAACATCCTTTGTAAATCCAGGCACTTTTCACAATTTACAGTTTCATTACTCTAATACTCCACACTAGTCCTACTCTCTCACTTAGACTTAGAAAAATTTCTCAGTTTCTTTATTCTTAATCTCCTATCCTTCTTATACCTACAATCTTGCTGTACTCACTTTAAATTCTGCTGTTATAAAACTTTTAATATATTTACCATGCAACCTTATTTTAATGGAAATTTCTTCCTCTTCAAGCTCTTCTTAAATCTCATTCCCTTCATTCACCAGTTTTTTTAAAGATATGCCAACTTTCAGACTGAATAGCAGAAACATTTCAAAAGTTAAGTTTTAAATTGGTTTCCATTTTCCTTAATATTTATTTCACATTCATCTTTAACTTTTATATGCTTGCTTTAATAAGTAAGACATACTTGGAAAGTTCTTACTAATTTCTTTCATATTTGTAGTTTTGTTGAATAAGGGATCCAAATTTGTCCATTAAGTTATAAGAAGTGTTGAGAAACTCCCTGGTAGTAGTTTTCTCCCCTAAAATATATAGAGAAGTGAGCAAAAGAAAGATACTTTTATCCTGTCCTGTCCTTATATTTAAAAAAAAATATGTTTTAAAACATAGCAGTTATATTGCAATTTTGACTGCCAGTCTAAAGAAAAGTACAAAGTTTAAAAGAAATGACATAAAAAAAAAGCTAGGGTTGTCACACCTTCTGGGGTCCTGAATGGCTTCAATAAACACATGAAATCTCTTGTAATGTGAATACCTAAGCTATTATGTCACTTATCTATTGCTCTCATAAATTACCCTCAAATTGATTGGTTTAATATCATAATTCAGTGTTGCTCAAGAGTACATATGTTGGCTCTGAGGATCCTCTGATGTAGAGTGGACGTTTTTGTCATGCATCCATGGTCACCTAGCAGATCAGTGCAGTTAAGGCACAGTTATTTTGGCTAGACTTTCTCCTATATTTGGGTTTTTTGCTTGGCTAAATCAGAGAATATACAAAATTTCATATGTTTTTTATCCTCCAACTAGTCTTTTTTAGGCTTTTGCCCATTGCAATAGAAGGAGTCCCTAAATGTGAGCTGTGAAACTAGACCTGGATTTAGAATTGATGCAGTCACTCCCACCGAATTCTTCTGGTCAAAGAAAGCCATTGAGATAATCTTTGTTCAACTCAAGGGTCAAGATACTCTACCACTTGGTCAGAAGAGCTGTAATATTGTATCATAAAAGAAAGAGAAACGAATGGGATTCAAAGTCAACTTTTGTAATCTATCAACTGCTGTCATTGTTATCTGTGACTTTTTCATAATATTTTCCCATATTAGCCATTGTATATTTCTTCCCTATTTCTGAACTAATCTTTCCTTGACTTTTCCCATAGCTGATCCATTAAGATTGCCACTTATATTATGTTTCTTTATAAAGACTTTCTCTTCTTTCAATTCTGTCCATCCCCAAATATTTTATTTTCCATTAGACTATAAGCTCAGCAAAGCTGGCAAGTTTAACTTATTTATGCCAGTTTAGACATTTTCCTGTTACAGTGCAAATATTGGAAAACTTTTGGCTGTTTTAATGACTGTGAGGATAAATGTGCAATCAAGGTAATAATGGAAGTGTTTTTGTTATTTTTCCAGTCTGTTTTATGTGTTCTGGAAAGCAAAGTTAAGTAAGGTTTACTAATGTAAGTTTTGAGCAGGGTAATAAAGAGGAAAATAACCTAAATGTCAAACTAGTTTATCAATTTTATTATTTGTTAAGAAATGTATGCTGTGGGCTGGTGAGATGGCTCAGTGGCGTAAGTGCCTGCCTGGCAAGCGTGAGGGCCCAAGTTTGACTCCTGGAACCCACATAGGAAAAAAGAGCCAGTGATATCGCTCAGCAGCATGGGCGCCTATTTGCACATGAGGTCCTGAGGTGAAACCCCAGTACCCACACACACACAGAAAGAAATATATCATGCACTATTGTCTTTCTGGGATTCTGTTTATATATTTTTCTCTGCACAGAGTATGTATCCACCATTTACATTATTTTGGTCCTGTTTCATACACCATATCAAACTCTGTCTTCCCATGCAAATTTTGCACTCATCGTAGATTTTCTGACTTCCTGCTGTGGGCTGTTCTAATCACTTCTTTGAATGTCCAGTGCAGAACCTGAAATACTTTTGCTTTTCAGTTATTCAAATCTTAAATTATCTCCCCAGAAACTGAGATATAAATTCCTGGAAATGTGATTTTGTCTTCCTGTCTTTGATTATGATTTCCTACATAACAAGATATCAATAAATATTTCTTATCTTTAAAGTATATGATATATTCTCCCTTGAAAAATAAACATCTGATTCAGTCTTGAAATCAATTGTAAGATAAAATTCATTTTTTTGCCTTATTGAATTTGGTTCTGCTACTTATCACTTCAAGTCCCTGAGTAATTTCTAAAAGATTTGCTTACCTTTTGTACTTTTGAAAATTACAACAATATTGCACAAGTACATGGACATAATAGCCTCCCTGGCTTTCTACTAGCAATTGTTCAAAGCTTGTTCTCTGTCACTACTTCTGTTGGCTTTGTCTCCTTCATCCTATCTTATTTCCCATTATGCTGTCTTCCAATCACTGAATTCCATTCCCACTGGCTCAATGCTGGGACCTCTTTTATCCTCAAAGTCCCAGAACCTTCTAAGATAAACACCTTCAATTATAATCATTCCTCTTCTCCACAACAGAGGCCCATAACAATAAACAATCTTCTCAATAAATAGCTGGAGAAAGACTCTCAAATGAGTTTAGTGTAACAAGGACTTGAAATCTAATATGGTTTTAACTACATTTCCTCCCATTAGTCTCCTCATTGTAGAGGAATGGCTGTTTGATAGTGTCCAGTATGTGCAAATTCAGCAGTACAGTGTCTAGCAGAGAAATGTTCTGCAATATTAAATATATGCTGTCATACACTGAGAAACTACTTCAACATGACAATGAATGAAATACCACTATGGTGTCAACAAAAATGAATAAATAATAATCAAATCCTTAAAATCTAACATAAATACCACAAAGTTTCAAATTTTTGAGTATTTATTTTTTATTTGAGTATTTATGTAACATAATTAGAACTTAAGTCCTCCCAGTTTAAAAAATGAGAATCAGAAGCCAGAAAATAGGCTTCAAATAGGTATAATTTCAAGAGCATTAGGAGGAATTTCCACATGTAAACATACTCCAAACTGAGGCTCGAGATGAAGATGAAATATGTAAACTCCGCACTTTCTCATGTCTTCTCCTGTCTTCTGTCCTCTGTGCATCCTGCATCCAACACCCTGCATACAGCACAGCATCCTCTCCCTGAACAGTCTTGAACTCAGACCTAACAAACAATAAATCTTATATTTTTGCAATGCCATTCAAATATTAGTTTTGTAAAAATGAAAATCATACAAGTATTTTATCAAGCACTCTGAGAAGAAAAGGAAATGTTGAGTTATCAATAAAGGATTAACATGATTTTCACAGTTTAGATAGAGATTCCTGCCTGTTTTCTCCTTTAATCTTCTCTAGGAAAGCCATTGTTTAGTCAGTCTATTCACTCATTTACTTGTTCATCTGCACTGTACAAAAAATTGCACAGCATAATTTTGAAGCCTTCTTTATTACAAAAAGATTATGTGTATGTGCATGTGAGTATTCTTGTTTGGATGAGAGAGAGAGAGAGAAAGATTGGGCAACTACATCTTCAAAGAGAGTATTCCTTTCCCTTTATCACTTTTAAGAGAGCATGCAGAGGCAATTAGGAAATGAAACTTCAACCAGCATGGGAAGGGCTCAGGATACCTTTACTACCCTCTGTTCTATCTATGGATTATTGCAGGGCCAAAAGCAACTTTAAATCTGAAGTCATCATAGTGCATTGTAGTTAATTTTATTTCACTGTACAGTACAATTCTATAAAACTTCAATGGACTTTTAAGAAATTGATTTTACTATATAATTTAATATGCCTATAGTTACATTCATAATTCTTTTCTGTGTGCAGATCTATCATAAAATTCAATTATAGGTTCATTGTACTATCAAGTTTTCATGTAAGGGATAAATCCTTAGTCTCTTTTCTATTAGCCCTTTTGTCCAACTGAACGGACTCATTTGTTTTTGCTTATTTAATTCATTGGTTTCAATGAGGATGTGAAGACTACACACTTGATTTTGTCTCCATCAGAGTCTCAGTACTAATTGGCTTTTTTCACTCAAAATATTTATGTTTAACAAGATGGGTATGAAAAAGACATACACCTTTTAATCCTGTTAATCTTAGAATTCTTGAATTTTCTTCTTTTAAATCTGCTCAGAAATATTTATCTAAGGTTCTCTTTTTTCTAAGTGCTTTTGTAGCTATTGTGTAAATGTAGTTAAATGTCTTTTGGGAAGAGCACAGGATGCTAGTAACATACTCAAGACTCCATTTATTTAGTCAGTCACCTTTTAAGTACTTGCAGGTAATAGTTTTAGCAAATGACTTGTCCCTAAATTTCATTCTGCCTCTTATAATAACTCCTTTGCTGTCTAGAGGCTGACCCCCAAAACTAAAGTCACATTGTTTAATAAATGCTTTCTATTTCTAGGTAATGATTACTTTATTAGTTTTTGGATGGCCAAGTTGTGCTATTTGAGCACTTGAAAGTATCAGATTCTCAACAGTGGAGGGGAACAAAGTTTTACTTCATATTCTCCTCTTGTGGAGGTAAAAGTAGGCTACTGCTCTGTTCTATATCTTCTTTAACACAGAAATAGGTTGCAAATGCAGGTTTTTCTGAGTGTAGATGGCTTCATGACAGAGAGATGACATCCATAGTAAAAGCATTAAAGATTTCTCTTCCATCTTTTATTCATAATTTCCATATGCTTTAACTCAATTCCTTTAGCTCAAACTTTATACACTGAGTTATGTCCACCAAAAATTTACTTGCTAAAGTCTTTTTTGTTGTTGTTTTTTTTTTTAGACAGGGCCTCACTTTGTAGTCCACACTGGCCGTGAACTCACTATGTAACCCAGGCTTGCCTCGAACTCATGGTGATCCTGCTGCTTCAGCCTCCTGAGTGCTGGGATTTCAGGCATGCACCACCATGCCCAGCCATATGAAAGTTCTAACACACTATGTAAATGTATTTTAAGTTGGAGCCCTTGAGACTGAGCTCAAAATTAAATTAACATTAAATGAGGTAACAAAGGTGAAGTCCTAATCCAATCAGACTAGTATCCTTAAAATAACAGAGAAACCTGGATTGTACTCACACAGACAACAGGCTATGTGAATACACAATAACAAGGTAGCCAAATGCTAGCTAAAGAGATAGACCTCAGTAGAAATTGAGCATGCAGACAGTTATTTTAGGCATCCAGCCTATAGAACTGTGGTTTATTTCAACCTTGGAGTCTGGTATTTCAGTATGGCTGCAGCAATAGACTAATACACTAAGTCACACACTGAAACCTGGCAGCAGTTGTATGGGGAACTAGATTTCATGGTATTAGCAAGGAGCATATGAACCAGTTTGATGATGAGAGCAACAGTTTTGAAAAATAAAATTTTAGAAGTATGTTGTTAATTTTCAAGGAGATTTTGACTTTTCCAAAATATCTTCTGTCATTGATTTCTATTTTCATTGCATAATAGTCCAACAGTATGCATGGGGTACTTTCAATTCTTTTATATTTACTTAAGCTGTTTTTGTGGACTAGTATGTGATCTATTTTGGAAAAAGTACCATGGACTGCTGAAAAGAATATACAATATGTTGGAGGGGGTGGAATACTCTGTATGTATCTATTAAATCCATATGCTCAAGGTTGTGGTTCAGCTGTGTATTTTTTATTGAGTTTTTCTTTAGTTGAACTATCACTTTGTGAAAGTGAGGTGTTAAAATCCACTACAATTACTATGTTAGTGTATATTTGATCTTTTAATTTCATCAGTTGATTTATTAAGATAAGTGCTCCAGTATTAAGTGCATATATGATTATCAATGATAGCTCTTCTTGTTAAATTGTTCTCTTAACTAGTATTTAGTAACCTTGTTCTAATCAGTTTTAACTTGAAGTTTACCATGTCTAATATTAGCCTTGTCTCCCTGCTTTATTTTTAAGGTTTTGCTGCATGAAATATGTGGGAAAATTAACAACATACTCCAAAGCAAATAACAGGTCACATAAGAAACAAAAGAAGAAATTTTAAAATTTCTGGAAGTTTGTGATAATGACTTTACAACTCAGTGAAACCTCTGGGGAACTATCAAGGCAGTTCTAAGAGGAAAATTCATCACAATCCATGCTCGCATTAGGAAAACAGCAAGTTGAACTAAATAATCTCATGAAAAATCTTAACATATTTGAGAAACAACAACAAACCAGCCCCAACCAAAATTAAGGAGGGAAATTATAAAGACAAGAGAGAAATTAAATGAAATTGAGACTAAAAAACCATAAAAAAATTACTGAGTCAAAGAGCTGGTTCTTTGAAAGAATAAATAAAATAGATAAAACCCTAGCCAAACTCACCAGAAAAAGAGAGAAACATCAATGCAATTAGAAATGAAAACTGTGAAATCACAACAGACACTGTCAAAATACAGAAAATATTACTTTGAAAAATTACATTCCAACAAATTAGCAAATTTGGAAGAAAGGCATAGATTCCTGGACATGTACAAATTGCTTAAACTAACCCAAGAAAACATAAATATGCTTAACAACCCACTTACAAACAATGAAATTGACACAGTAATAAAGAATGTACCAACTGAAAAAACCCAGGACCTGGTGGATTAACAGGTGAATTCTAAAAACATTTAAGGATGTTATATCACCTATCTTCCTCAAGCTTTTCAAAAAAAAATGAAAGAGCAAGAGTGCTCATGAATTCACTTATGGGAGCTAATATCATCCTGATCTGAAAATCAGATAATGACGCAAGTAAAAATATAACTATAGGCTGATATCCTATATCATTAAGGATTTAATGAACAAAGATGCAAAAATCCTAAACAAGATATCAGCAAACAGAATGCACCACATTATCAAAAAGATTATATATCATGATCAACTAAGTTTCATATGGGAAATGCAATGATGGTTCAACATATATAAGTTAAAAATTGCAATACATCATATAAACAGTAGCAAGGTAAAAAATCACATGATTATATCAATAGAAGCAGAAAGGGCTTCAGAAAAAATCTGACAGTGCTCAATGAAAAAAAACCCTGAAGAAACAGAAGTGGAAGTACCATACCTGAATATTATAAAGGCTATTTATGACAAACCAATAGCCAGTATTATAATAAATGTGAAAAAAATTAAAATAATTCCCTCTAAAATCAGGAATAAGACAAGAATGTCCACTATCATCTCTTCTATTCAACATATTACTCGCACCATTAGGCAGAACAATTAGACAAGAGAAAGAAATAAAAGGGATAATTATAGGAAAGGAGGAAGTCAAATTATCATTATTTGAAGCTGACATGCTACTCTACATAGAAGTAGAACTCCACCAAAAAATAAACTTCTTAGAATTAATAACCAACTTCAGGGCCGGTGAGATGGCTCAGGGCTTAAGCGCCACCCGCCAAGCGTGAGGGCCCGAGTTCAACTCCCGGATCCCACATACAAAAAAAGGGCCGGTGATATCGCTCAGCGGCACGGGCGCCTGCTGGCGCGCGAGGTCCTGAGGTCGACCCCCGGTACCCACAAAAAAAAAGAAAATAACCAACTTCAGCAATGTGGCAGGATGCAAGGTCAACATGCAAAAATCATTAGAATTTGTGTATACCAATAACAAAATCAATGAGAAGAAAATTATGAAAATAATACCATTCACAGTAGCTTCAAGAAAAATGGAATACCTAGAAATAAATCTAACCAAGGAAATAAAAGACCTCTACAAAGCAAACTATAGTATTTTGAAGAAGGAAATTAAAGAGGGATACCAGAAAATTGAAAGATGTCTCTTGTTCCTGGACATGGAGACACAATATTGCCAAAATGGCCATATTTCCAAAACTGTGGTACAGATTCAATGCAATCTCAATTAAAATAACATAGACATGCTTTACCGATCTAGAGAAAACAATTCTAAAATTCATGTTGAGCCAGAAGAGACTGAGAATAGCAAAAGCAAGTTTGGGGACCAAGAACAAAGCAGAAGTCATAGCAATACCTGACTTCAAACTATACTACAAAGTGATAGTGATAAAAACAACATGATATTGGAACAAAAACAGATACATGGATGAATGGAACAGAACTCGGGATACAGAAACTTCCCCAGACACATTCATCTATTTGACCTTTGATAAAAGGTCCAAAAGCATATGTTGGAGGAAAGCTAGCCTATTCAACAAGTGTTGCTGGGAAATCTGGTTACCTGTGTCCAGAAGATTTACACTGGACCCTTAACTCTCCACCTAAACCTAATTAAATTATAATCAAAATTGTTCAAAGATTTAAACATTAAAACAGAAACGTTAAGCCTACTGGAAGACAAAATGGATAAAACACTTGAAGACATAGGTGTAGGAAGGGATTTTCTAAACAGAAACTCAATTGCACAAGAAATAGCAAGCAGCAAGAATCAACAAATGGGATTATATCAGATTTAAAACATTCTGTACAGAAAAATGATCAATCAGTTGAGTGAAGAAGCAATTTATAGGATGGGAAAAAATTTTTGCCAGCTACTCAGACAGAGGACTAACATCTAGAATATAATAATAATAATAATAATAATAATAATAATAATAATAACTTTTAAAAAATTAGACAACCTAAAAGGAAAGACCCTGTCAAGAAATGGGTAAGAGAAATGAATGGAGAATTCCTAGAGGAAGAAATAAAAATGATCAAAACATATATGAAAAACTGTTAAACAGCTCCAGTCATTAGTGAAGTTCAGATTAAAATACATGTAAGAAATGCAAATTAAAACAAGTGTAAGATCTGGAAAGAATGGCAATCATTAAGAAATCCAACAACAAATGCTGGTGTGGTTGTGGAGAACCCTCCTTCATTGTTGGTGGGAATGTGAACTACTACAGTAGTAGTAGATTATGGAAATCAGTAAGGAGATTTCTTAAAGCACTGAAATTAGAAATTCCATGTGACCCGGCTATCTCCCTAGTTGGTATCTTCCCCGAAGACGTTAAGTTGCTATGGTGCAGAGATAAATGGATACCAATGTTTATAGTGGTACAATTTATAATAGCTAAATCCTCGAAGTAGCCATACACTGATCAACAGAAACTTGGTTAAATAAAATGTTGTATCTAAAAGTAATGATACAGTACTACAGTATAAAGAGTGACAAATTTGACACATCTGTAAGAAAATACATGCACTTGGAAAATGTAATGTTCAGTGAAATAAATCAGACACACAAGTTTAATACCATACACTCTCTCTCATTTGAGTGAGGCAAAATACTAACAAAGAGAATAATAAAGAATTCATACAATGAGACAAGGGGATGGATCTCTTCCAATACAGAAGTGGTTCAAAGTAACAAGGGTGAAGGGATGAGGAGGAGGAGAAGTGGAAATAAATAGAATAAAGATATGCCATGTAGTGGGGCCAGTGATATAGCTCAGCGGCCTAATCACCTGCCTTGCAAGCATGAGGTCCTGAGTTTGACTCCCGGTACCCGCATAAAAAAAAAAAAAAAAAAAAAAAAGATACGCCATGTACAGGAAACTACTAACCAAAATTGATGTAAATATTTTATGCAAAAACATGAGCTAACTTTAATAATATCAACAAGAATGAAAAATGGAATAAGGGAACTGGAGGAAAAAGAGGGAGGGGTGGAAAGGGGAAGGGAATTAAAAAATAAAAAAGAAGAATGTTGTCATATGTACATGTAACCACTCCCCAAGACAACTGTAAACTATATAGACTGCAAACATGTAGAAATAAGTAAAAAATTAAAAAAAAAGAAGAATACCATCTCTTTTTTTTTGCTGGTGAATACAGAAGACATATGAAAACAATTTTAAATTTTAAAAGTTTTTCCAGTTTTCATTTGATGTAGTGTTTTAGCTATGATAAACCTACTTACAAACCCTTAGAACATATGAGCTTTTTAATGCGTGGAAAAAAAATTAAAACAAAACAAAAAGTTGAAAAAACCTACAATCTTATGAGTACAATGATGCAAAAGCAAAATTGTTTTAAATAAATTTCAAATTTGTAACTTCGGGTAAATGTTTGTTTCAGCTCATAGTTTATACATCTACTATTAGAGTTTTATAATAGACTCATATTTTCATATCTTTCAATGTAAGTAGACATACACATTTAAATATCAGTTAATCATTGTCTCTGTCCTCTTCTTCATGGAATGTTTAATCTTGAAGGAGAGTCAGAGGTGCAAAAAATACTTTCAATTAAAAGGACTGAAAAATAAAATAGATCCTTATGGCATAGGTAATGTAGTAATTCTCCTGAGATGATAGAAACAGGTGTTTTAGAAGAAAAGGCTAAGGAAAACTAGAATAAACCCTGACTTCTTTTTCATTGTTTCAACTAGAAATAACAAGGTGTCATTAACTACTCTGTTTTGAACAACCTAGCATTGGTTAATACATCCCTGAGAATACTTCCTTCTCTGCTTTTCTCCTTCCCTCTCCGAATAAAGGGTCTGCATCCCCACTTATTTGCATTTCTCTTTATCTTACATCGTGTGGGTTTGTGATGGTAGCTGGTTAAAAGCAAGGTGCAATGAGGGAGAACACTAATGATATATTTTTACATGGACTTAACAACTTTATATACCCACATGTAAACACACGGTTGTAATTTTGAGTAGGACGCTTTGTTTCTTCAAAACTTGACTGTACCATGGAGACTTCTGATTTTAACCCTGATTATATGAACAGAAATGGTTAGCTTCTTGAAATTACTTCAGCAATCACTGAAATTTACTAGATGCTTCAGATTCTGTACTATTCCTCGTACTGCACCTCAGTGTTTGTCTAGTGCCCATACTAAACTAGTTCAAAAACATTTTCTTTGAGAAGAAAATACACATTGGTGATTTTTATTTTGAAATCCTGCAGTAATTTTTTAACTTAACCTTTGAGATATTTTGCTATACGTTTCCTTCATCTACAGCTTCCAAATGTTCTATCATGCCTCCTATCACACTGTCCTATGTTTATTTCCTTAAGAAAAAGTTACAACCGACCTTGGAATAGGGACACAGGAACTGCCTCAAATTTAGTCCTTAGAAATGCTACCTTAATGTGATAATGTACCTCATTGTTATCTGAAAAAAATCTTGATACTATCTTAGAAACAGAAGTCTTTTCTATGTCCAGTTCTTCACAGAAAGCAACTGAAACAGGATTATATATATATTTTTGAGGTATCAAAGAGAGTTTTAAAATTTTAAGAGCTCACCTCTCTTGGCTACTGGTTGTCCTCTACCAAATGGTGGCCCAAATAGAAATGTAAGCATTGTTCTGTGTGATATTTTATGACATCAAAGAAGAGAAGCTCGGAGACAGAAGACTGAGGCTCAAAGAAGTCTGGAGTGAGATGAGAAGAGCTCTTAAAATATCAGTTGATATTCACTCCTGCCTCTAAATGGAATGGTCCTTAAATTTTCTTATACTTTTCTATGTTTAACAAGAAATAAAATTCTGTGGATTGTATAGTGTTCTGACTAGAAAAACCTTTAGAAATGTGCAGAAATCACTTCTTCATGACTTTCATTTTAAGCCTAAGATATTTTGTGCTTCAGTGAATATGGCTAACAGCTGTTCATCTTCCTTAAACTTACCATATATTTAACAACTCTATTAAACAATCTTTCCTGTCACTACCTTGAGCCAATATCTGAAAATATTAATATTTTAGGTTGGCATTTGCCTCATGTAATTAGTCTCTTTTTCTTATTAATATCGTGTGTCTTTTTCCAAGGAGTTTTATAGGTCATGATGCAAGTCATTGCAAAATAAATTGATAGGAGTAGGGAAAAAATGGAAAAGTTGAATTGACAAATCTATCTATCAATATATAAAAAGATAGATGATAGATAGATACAGATTTTTCCATTTATGGATCTATAAACTATCTTTATTAAACAATCGTCTGGGTTTACTAATGTGTGACAAGCAAAACAAGAAGAATATTTTCCTTAATTACCAATTTTACCCTGGCAACCATCAACTAAGAATAAAAGAAAAATAATAAAGAGCATGATTTGATTCTCCTACAGTTGGCTGAATTTAGTTAATTTAAAAATAAAGTGTTATTGTCCTTAGCTTCAGAAAATAAAGACTCAAGCAGGCATTTAATCAGAATGTGATTAAATTCTGTGGATAAATATATACAGTTATATATGAAGTCTTCTGTCTGAAAGATTTTTATATTGACTCTTCTTATAGACCCTGTTCTAAAAGCTCTCTAAATAAATCTCTAAAAGTAATCTAAGGCAATGGCTAATAGAGAGGCTACTTTTCAGAGCAAAGATAAAATATTTGTTTAAAGAAATAGGTGTGCTAGACTCCCTGAGACTCTTTTTCCATAATTAATGAGTTGATTAATTGTATGTGCACTGTGAATGATGGTGTCTGCATAATGTTTACTGACCCATATGCATCTCCCAAACCGGGGTCTACTTCAAAAATTCAATTACAAGGTCCACATGCTGTATATTGCATATGTAAACTACTGCAGGAAGAAAGATTGCATATTAATAACATAGTCTATGTAGGTTATCTCAGCAGCTTTTGATTATTTCTCAAAACTAGTTTTTGGTGAAAGCAAAGAAAGGAACTAGAAATTATAATATGCTAGTCTTAAGGCATATTATACACTTCTTCATAGCATTATTAATATTTTTCTCTAAAAATAACTTTAAGAACACAGGTTTGATCAATAGTTTTGAGAGACAAAAAAGAGTCTTAAACTATGTATCATTGATATCTAGGGAGACTGTATCATTTTTAGATGCCAAATTGACCTCCTTCTGCTTGTACACATTGCAAATAGAAACCGACATTTTTGTAACAATGCATAAAGTAAGCTACCACAACTTTCATATCTACTAGTTGACATGTGGAAAGTACATTTTCTTTTTCTTTTTCTTTTTGGTTTTTTGAGACAGGGTCTTGCTATGTAGTTCAGGCTGACTCTGAGCCCACTACGTAGCCCAGGCTGGCCTTGAGCTCGCTGCAATCCTCTTGCCTCAGCCTCCTGAGTGCTGGGATTACAGGCATGTACCACCACAAGTGGCAGAAAATACATTTTTAAACAGGAAATTTAGTCAGTTTTATTGTTTTTTGTTTTGGGAGGGTACCGGGAATCGAACTCAGGACCAATGCTTGCCAGGCAGGGGCTTGTGACACTAAGCTAAATTCCCCACAATTTAATCAGCTTTACTACTCAGTTATTCATTCACTTTATTCATTTAACCAACACATATTTACTGGGTATCTCCTGAGAACCAGAACTAGGTGTCTCAGATACACCTAGGCAAAACAGAATGTCATTTTACAATCAAGGAGACAATCATATTAGAGGTGAGGTTATTAAAAATGAAGAGTTAGAACCTCATGCATCAGTACTGATTAATTTATCTTGAGAAAATCCTAGGATTAGCGATCATCAGCTTAATGGTGATTTTTATTCAATAGCTATTTAAGCATATTTTGGATAAACTTGCCCAAAGGATAGAGAAAGACCTGAAGTCTGGCACAGGCCCAGGCAGCCCTCCTTATGTGGTTGGTGAGGGAGATATATTCAGGCAAACTACCAACAATAAGATTTTCTCTCCTGTGAAACCCTTTTTTCTATGATTTTACTTCACAATTCATCTGCTTCCTTCTAATGATTTATTACTAGCCAGGAAACTGGATATTTAGGTTCTCCTACCCCTACCAACTGAATCAATACCTCTAGATGAACCAAAAGCAAAGATCTACTTTATAAACTTTTTTTTTTTCTTCCTTCTTGTCTAATATCCAGATAGGGAATCACTGGTCTTGGAAATGACCTTATCTCATTGATGTGATATTGTGACCTCAGGCAAATCAAATTTGTTGAGGCAGACTCTTTTTATTTCCATTTGTAGAGTGGGGTTTTTACTAAATTCCTTGTAGCTCTAATATATTAGTATTGTTTTTAACTTCATTTCATCTTTATTCGATTCCATTTCCATACACATTCCTTTTTAGAACATTCTTTAAACAAGGATGGAAATTTTAAAAATATTGCTTTTTGATAACTTCTAAATTTACAATCTTTAACATTCACTCTCTCTTGCTTATAGGATTTTCCTCAAGTCTTGAAATCCAGCACTGAATGGAAATATTTTTATATCTAATTCTTGCTATTTCTTATTTGCATTACATTTTTCTACACAAGTCCAGAAAAAGTAATAAATCATAAAATTTGTTTTAATAATTATTTTATATTTTTTCCATAAGTTTTAATCATTTCTTCATTCATTTCAGAAGATAGTTGCCAGGTGTGGTGGCGTACACCTGTAATCCGAGTATTCCATTGACTGAGACAGGAGGATTGCTGTGAGTTCGAGGCCAGCCTGGGCTACAAAGTGAGCTCAAGGCCAGACTGAACTGCATAGTGAAACCCTGCCTCAAAAAGACAAAAAAAAAAAAAAAAAAAAACATGAGAGAGAGAGAGAGAGAGAGAGAGAGAGAGAGAGAGAGGAATGTTCCTAATATGGTCACCTTTTTGAACAGCATAGAACTTTAATGGAAAAAATGAGAGGATAAAACTGCTATAATTGGAAACACCTGAGCATGATTTCACCTAGCTTCCAAAGGACCCTTAAAAACTTGGAGACAGGGCCGGTGAGATGGCTCAGCGGTTTAAGCACCTGCCCGGCAAGCGCGAGGGCCCGAGTTTGACTCCCGGAACCCACATACAAAAAAGGGGCCAGTGATATCGCTCAGCGGCACGGGCGCCTGCTGGTGCGCGAGGTCCTGAGGTCGACCCCCCGGTACCCACAAAAAAACAAAAAACAAAAAACTTGGAGACAGTGTCAGAAGAGCTGCAGAACCTCTTTGTAAACATGGGTAGCAAAAATTCCTGCTTCAATAAATACAGGCAATAGACAAGATACTACCTTACTGAAGGGTATTGATGTAGATGAAATAATTCAAGAAAAAGATAGGAATCAAAATAACACTAATTAACTTGATATAATTATAGGATCCTTTCAGAAGTGAAATAAAAATAAATACTAAGAATAAGCCACAATGGAAGAAAGACATACAAATGTCCTTTAGTTTTTGGTGATTCTCCTGAAAACTTCTGACTTCCAGATTGCCCTTGTCTTCAAGGATGCCTGGCCAAAATAACAAGTACTAAGTACTACCATCAAGAAAATGGACTTACTTGGCATGAATTGGATGTATTTTAACTATCAAAACAGAGTGAGATTCCTGAAAATACTATGATCAATAATGAAATATATTCATAATCAAGAATTAGCACAACTACACCCACAAGTACTTTCCAGAAATAAAGTGGTATTCATTTATAGTGCATAAATGACTCTTGCAAAACTAATATATCATAATTTTGTCCTATTTTTTTCTCCTACTTCATTTGTTTCTAACTCTCCTTACTCCATTCCTCCAGAACAACTTTAATCTGCCCTGCTTTCCTTTAAATATGTGATAATCTTTCTCCATTGACTTAATTATTCTAAAATACAGTTGTTTGATTTAATTTTACCTAATTTGACAGCAGGAGCACTGGGAAATTAATAGGGATCTTACATAATAATATGAATACTATGAAATGTAATCAGCTTTACCATTTAAAAAATGCCTTTTCTCACTTTAAAGTGAGAGGTGACAGGCCTCTGTCATTCAAGATGCTTGCCTGAATGATAACCAAAAAGGAGAAAATTAATTCTGACATAGGATCCAAACACAATTAAGTGTTGTATCTCATGCATATAAGAATCACTTTGTCTAAATCAAGGGCTGCTCTCTGTGTCGCAGGATGAATTTCCTTCTTTCAATTATTTTCCAAGAAGCATTATATTTTTAGCATACAATATTGATTTGCTGAAATAAAATTCATGAAGATACAGACTAAACATGTTTAAGACTTCAGATTTACTTCTGACTTTTGAGCAGGGACTGTTAATTTTGTCTGACTTTGAGAGAACATTTGAATTGATTAACTACTTTTAAATCTAAAAATGACTAAGTTATCATATAAGTAGTCATATGCATAAGTACATATGCATTTACATGTCATCTGTGTTGATTAATAAAAACAATAGAGTTCTACAGCAAGACAAACTCATATTATAGAGAATTAAAAAGTTTTCATGTTTCAGTTACAATATATGAACATATAGAATATTAAAATGTATATTTTCTCCTTTATATCTGTGACTTTACTCTGCAAGAATTCAATCAAATATATTTGAAATTTGCATCTGTATTAAATATGTACAATTTGCTTTTCATTATCCCTAAGCAATATAGTAATATATTGTATAGTAATTTAGTAAATAGTATAGATATATAGTATATAATATAGTAAAGCAACTGTCTCCATAGAATTTACATTGCATTTGCATTAGATCTTATAAGCAATTTGGGAAGTATTTGAAATATATGGCAAGATGTTATACACCAATACTATTTGTTTTATATCAGGAAATTGAGGATCCTTTGATTCTAGAAAACATGAGGAAACCTGAAACTAATCCTCTGCTGACAGTGAAGGATCACCATAATTAAAAGTTTTAATATGATAAGCAATTATTCATGTAATAGGTGTTTCCCAAAATGCTTCAAAGAATATTATTTTCCTGTAAATGTGCCACCTTGGTTAACTTGTGCATTTTGTTTTGAAGCACTATTGGAATATACTCTGTTGCTTGTTTGCTAGAGTACATTTTACTTAAGTAAACTCTGTGACAATAAGTTTTACATTCTTTTTTATCCTTTTATTTTGAAAACCTAATTTTGTACATAAATGTAGAAGTAGTGTTTTGTGAAATGCATATTGAAATGAATGATAGGCATGTTTAGGCCATGGGAGACTCTTGCAGTTATGCTCAAAATAAACAAGAAAGTTGGTATTCTGTGATTGGTAATTTGTTATAATATTTTTTATTTTAAAAGAAAAAAATAGAACAAAATTTCAAAACTACATAATAGGAGGGTAACAATGGTCAACACATTGCACATTGTTATCTTTAAATTCGTTACTCAGAGTACAAGATATAGGCATTTAATTTATAACAAAACAATGTCACCGTTCCAGTATTTCATATAATCAAAGGCCTGGGTTATTTACCCTGACTTTTCAGTTGGATATGTGAAAACCATTTATCATATATCGCTGCAAAAATAGTTGAGAAAATACTGATGACTTCTCCCTTAGGAAGTCATTTGTGTGTTGGTTAAATCAATAATGAGTTAAATGATAATCCTTGGGAAATTTACATTTTCTTTTCATAAATTCGTTCTTTTTTATGTCATGACTCTTTTGTTGGGCCCATTGACACCAAATTTATTTGGTAGCTCCTTTCTAATTTTGTAACCCTGAATTTTTAGCAATTTTCCAATTCACAGTACTAGATGATTTTATTAGTTTCCATAATTGATCAGGTTCAATCCATATGGTTTATTTTAACATAACTACCAGATCAGATTGATCATATTGGATCTTCTACTGTAGCATAGTATTAGCTTTGGCAAATTATAATTTTATTTATTTATTTATTATTTATTTATTTTCTAGGTACCGGGGGTCGAACTCAGGACCTCATACACCAGCAGGCACCCATGCCACTGAGCAATATCACCAGCCCTTTTTTCATATGTGGGTATAGGGAGTCGAACTCAGGGCCTCATGCTTGCCAGGCAGGTGCTTATGCCACTGAGCTATCTCACTGGCCACGGGCAGATTATGATTTTAAATGGCTAAGGAGATATATATGTAGTCATTTAAAATATATCTATATATATAAATATATAAATATAAATAAATAAATCTAAAATATAAATATATATAGATATACATTACTTATATATAATTTTGATATTGCCTCATTATTAAAAAATTACTTTTTACTTAATCATTATGAGAATCAGCTAATTGTTTTTACCTATTTGTAGAAAAGTATATCTTTTTCTCTCACACTTAAAAATATGGTGTTCCCTTCTAGGTGGATTGTAATACATCAGTCAGCTTTTCATCACTGCCAGGACCGATTACTAAACACACGCAACTATAAGAAGAAATACTTTGGTTTGCATTATACATTCAGATCTTTCCTTCTATCCTTAGCTGGCTCCAAGACAGGAACACTTTGGCAGAAGGGCATCATGGAGCAAAGCTGTTCACTTCATTGTGGCCAGGAAGCAGAGCAGAGGAGCAGCACTAGAGAAGAAGTTACCAACAGCTGGAAATAGTTCCCAAGTTCACCCCTTCACGATCTACCAAGAGACAACAAAGAAGTTGACAACCCAGCTTAACTGTCACATTTCATCTCTTGTCAACTTGACACCATTCACGTCTCCATAAGCCTTAGTTCATTTCTAAATAAACACAAAGTCCACTTAACATGATATAATTATCCTGCATACAATGGAAAATGAACTTATGCTTTCCTGAAAATCTCAACAGTTTCAAGATTGCTTAAAAGTTCAAGTCAAAAGTCTTTTCTGAGACTCAAGGCCAACACTTAGCTATGAACCCCCATAAAAAAAAAATGTTACATATGCCCAATACACAGGCACAAAGTAAATATTCTCATCCAAAGGTAAGGAATAGGCAGAAAGAAAACAATAGAACCAGAATCCAACAGGGCAAACATTAATTCTTGTAGGTCCATGTTTGACAACAGGGACACGTGGTGGTGAAATGTGAGTTTCAGTGGGCTTGTGTGGCCCAGCTTCTATGAACTTGTTGGTCGCCACACATAGGAACTCTCTTTTGATGAGAGACTCTCACTGACTGAGGCTTTCCTTGCCATATGCCTCTTGTTCCAGTATTTTTGAATTTCTGTGTTCATAACTACACCCTTGCCTTCATTCTAATAGATTCATATATCCACCTATAAGGAACTCCTTGCTTGACATCCAAGGGCTTCTTTGAAATCTGAGTATGAACCCTTATGACCGCAGAACTCTTGTATTTTTAAACCTGTAAAATGGAAAAAAAAGACCCATAGCAGGATTACACAAAATGATGCCACCAGAGCATGCATAAGGCAGGTTCCTGTGGATCATGATATCAGGAGCCTCTGAGTGACTGAAAAACTATGAAATGCATCATAGGGCATGAGTCACCTAGGAGGTCATTTTCAGGCAATGGGACCAGGGGCTTTCTTCACAAACGAAGGTTTTACACTTTTGTATCCGTAAGCCGAGTAGAATACAGATGCATTTAAACGTATGAGGTGTTTCAATAAAATTATTTATATGAATAAAAGAAAATTTCCCAGGAAGATATTAGTATTTTTTTATATTTATACCAAAATAGAGATTATTAGATTGTGGAATTGTGACTTTACTGAAGTTGTAGTATTTTCCTGTGGTTTATACTTTTTACACTTGAGATTCTTAAAGGTCTTGCTCTTAACTGTATCCCTCATATTGATTCCGTAACCCAATAGCTGTTTATTGGAGATTGGTTGCTTCGAATATGAGACATTGGCCAAGAATTTTGGGACAATTCAAAGGTTATTACAATACAAACAAAAGTTGAGCGATTATGGTTATTCATGAATATTATGCAATTTCCTTTTCAATATATATCAGGTATTTACTTAATTTATTCTAGGCAAGGTACAATCTCAAAGTTAATTTATAGGTAAAGCCACTTTCCTTTAAACAATTTCTATAAATTTCCACCTTCCATATGATTCCATATGACTCAGTTCACTATACTTACATGTTTCCTTACCATTAATCTTCTTTTAACTTTATTTGTAACTTATTCTTGTATACAGTTCCATTTCTTCTGTGTTTTCCATCCTATGCAAGTAAAGATTTTTGAAATTGGTATTGATGTTCTTCTGAATTTCCACAGTGTCTGTAGTGATTTCACCATTTTCATTCCTTATTGCATGAATTTGAGTTTTTGTTTCCTTTTTTTGATAAGGTTAGCTAGAGGTTTATGAATTTTATTTATCTTTTCAAGAACTAACTCTTTGATTTGTTAATTCTTGGAGAGTAAATAAAAGCATAATAGATATTGGAAAGAAAGAGGAACATGTTCAAATAGGAAGGGGAACAAGAGAGGGAGAAGGGGGAAGGGAAGGAAGGAAAAAGAGAATGGAAGCAAAAATGTAAACAAAGCTTGTATAAATGAGGAAGGGAAGAAGTGTTGAAGGGAGAGGAAGAGAATGGGAAAAAAGAATTAAGGGTCCAGTGAGTTAGCTCAGCGGCATAAGCACCTGCCTGGCAAGCACGAGGTCCCAAGTTCAACTCCTGATACCCACATAAAGGAAAAAAAATAGGGCCAGTGATATCGCTCAGAGGCACAAGTGCTTCCTGGCAAGTACAAGGTCCTGAGGTCGACTCCCGATACCCACATAAAAAAAAAAGAATTAAGATATATTATGTATAGATACAAATACCCTATGATGAATGAAATCAATATGTACAACAAATATGAACTAAAGAAACAATAAATTAAAATAAATAACATCAGAACTACATAAGGGATTTGGATTAAAAAAACAAAATATGTAGCAGAGACTGAGAGCTGGGAATAGTGCAGGGAGAAGTTGAATGTGAACAGTGTCTTATAGATGAATTTTTAAAAATCTCATTAAACATCAAATCTCTGAGGATCCAGGAGCAGCTTCATAGATAATTGCTAGTCAAGAACAAAAGCTTAAATATTTCACAATTATGGATTTCTATACCTGTAAGATGAGGTATAAGCCCTCTTACATATACATTTAAATGAATTTAAGTAAATTATATATATATATATATACATATATATATATATATATATACACATACACACACACACTTTTTTTTAAAGCAGATACCAAGAGTCGAACTCAGGACCTCGTGCTTGCCAGGTAGGTGTTTATGCCGCTTAGCTATATCACTGACCCTAAGTAAATATATTTAAATGCATATGTATATGTTAAGACATATTGTACTATTTGCTAATTGTTTCCGTATTTTAGATCTTATGTTACTAAATTTTAAAATGTATTTCTTACATGTCCTTGAATGTAAAATTTAAAAAATTATGAAAAAGTGAAATAAAATATTTTCTTTTAAATTTTACTTTAAAGAGAAAAAAGTAAAAACAACGATAGAGAATTTCACAACAGGGTAATAGGAAATTGACAATGGTTAATATATTGTGTATTGTTATCCTCACAGTAGTTGCTCAGATTACAAGATATAGGCATACAAAATTGATGAAACAATATAAGCACAAACTGTTCTTTTCAATGACCTAAAAGAAATTAATAGCATAATTATCTTAGCTGTCCTGTGTGTGTGTGTGTGTGTGTGTGTGTGTGTGTGTGTGTGTGTGTGTATAATAATTTCTCTTCCTTCTTTTCTCCTTTCCCCCATCCCAGTTGTTCTTTTCTTTTGAGCAGTTTCTTTCCCTTTCACAATGTCTGTTGTAGATTTGGGATTTTATTTACTCTTTCAGTTTCTTAAACTAGGGAGACTACAATGTTTACACATGTGAGATTGATTTATTTCACTTATGAGTAGGGTCTCTAGTTGCATTTATTTACCTATAACGGCCTCAAGTTTAACCTTTATAGCTGAGTAGTAAGTACTCCATTATGTAAAAATACCACGTTTTTTCTACCCTTTCCTCGGTTGATGGGCATTTGGGTTGTTTCCAAGATTTAGCCATTACAAATTCTGCTGCTATAAACATGGGTGCACATATATCACTGTGGCATTATGTTTTTAATTCTTCTGGAAATATAACCTGAAGGGGAATAGCTGGGTTGAATGAGACTTCTAATTCTACTTTCTTGAGGAATCTCCACACTGATTTCCATAGTGATTGCACAAGTCTACATTCCCACCAACAGTGGAAAAGGGTACTCTTTCACCACAGCCCAGCCAGCATTTGTTATTGATTTATTTCTTGAAGATAGCCGTTCTTCCTGGTGTGCGACATTTTAATTTGCATCTCTCAAATGACCAGTGGTGTAGAACTTTTTCTCATATATTTATTTGCCATTCATATTTCATCATCTGAGAAGTGTGTATTCATCTCAGATGCCCATATTTGGATTGGTTCTTTGAATTTGATGGTTCTAATTTGTTTCAATTCATTATATGTTCTAGAAAGAAGTCCTTTGTCTGAGGGACTGTTGGCTAAAATATTTTTCCCACTCTGTGGGTTTCTTTTCACTCTGTTGGTGATTTCTTTTGATGTGCAAAAATTTTTAATAAGATGAGATCCCAGTTGTTGATTCTTTGAAGTACTTCCACCTGCAATTTGGGTTTTCTTCATGAACTCTCCGCCTATGCCTATGTCTTCAAGATTTCTATGAAGTGTTTTCTTCCAGGATATTTAGTGTTTCTGTTGTAATATTTAGATCTTTGATCTATTTTGTCTTTAGTTTAGTGCATGGTGATAGACATAGGTCTTGTTTCAGTCTTCAGTTTTTCTAACACCATTTATTGAAGAGGTTATCTTTCTTCTAGTGAATATGTTTGGAATCTTTGTCAAAAATAAGGTGCCTGAGTGTGTTTGGAGTTGCATCTGTAGCTTGTGCTCTGTTCCACTGATCCTCAGGTCTGTATTTTTGCCAGTACTGTGATGATTTTATCACAGTAGCCTTGGAGTATAATTTCAAGTCAGGGATTGTGATGCCTCCAGCTTTGCCTTTGTTGTCCAGGATTGCCTTTGCTATTCTAGGTCTCTTCTGGTTTCAAATCAATTTTAGGAATGTTTCGTCTAGTTCTCTGAGGTATGCTAATGGTATTTTAATAGGGATTGCATTAAATCTGTGTAACAGTTTTGGGAGTATGATCATTTTCACAATGTTGGCTTTTCCTATCCATGAGCAAGGGATATCTTTCCATTTTCTGATATACTCTTTGATCTCTTTTTTCAGAGTGCTGTAATTTTCAACATATAGATCTTTTATTTCCTTTGTTAGATTGATTCCTAAATATTTCATTTTTTTTGGATGCTATTATGAAGGGTGTGGTTTCCCTAATTTCTCTCTCAGTGAGTTTGTTGTTTGTGTACAGGAATGCTTTTGATTTTTGAATGTTGACTTTGTATCCAGCTATGCTACTGAAACTGGTTATTAATTCTAGAAGTCTTTTGGTGGACTTTTTGGGGTATTCTATTTAAAGTATCTTGTCATCTGCAAATAATGATACTAGATCTAGAAGTCCTTTGGTGGAGTTTTTGGCATCTGCTATGTAGAGCATCATGTTATCTGTGAATAATTATAATCCATATTCTTCCTTCCCTATCCTATTTCCTTTAATTTCTCACTCTTGTCTAATTGCTGTGGCTATTATTTCCAGAACTATGTTGAATAGAAGTGGTGATAGTGGACATTCCTTGTCTTGTTCCTCATTTTATAGTGAAAGCTTGATTTTTTGTCCATTTAGTATGATGCTGGCTGTTGATTTATCATATATGGCTTTTGTCAGATTGAGGTAAAGATGATCTATTCTGATTTTCTTTAGGATTTTTATCATGAAAGAGTGTTGGACTTTATCAAAAGCTTTTTGTGCATCTATTGAGATGATCATGTGATTTTTGTCTTTGCCTCTGTTGATACATATATTACATTTATTTTGCATATGTTGAACCATCCCTGCCTTCCTGATATGAATCTCACTTGGTCATGGTGTATAATTTTCCTGATGATTTTCTGAATTCTGTTTCTTACTATCTTATTGAGGATTTTTGCATCTTTGTTCATAGGGAGATTGGCCTGTAATTCTCTTTTTTGGTTAGGTCTTTCTCTGGTTTTGGTATCAGAGTAATACTTGCCACCTTGAATGAGTTAGGGAGAACTGCTTCCCTTTCAATTTCATTGAGGAGTTTGAAGAGAATTGGTGTTAAATCTTCTCTAAAGTTCTAGTAGAATTCAGCCGTGTATCCCTTAGGACCTGGGCATTTCTTTGTTGGTAAGTTTTTTATTTCATTTTCAATTTTCTTAACTGACATTAGGTTGTTCAGAATTTTTATATCTTCTTGATTCAGTTTTGATAGTTCATACACTTCAAGGAATCTGTCCATTTCTTCTGTATTCCATTCTATGTGAGTAAAGATTTCAAAGTTGGTATTTATGATCTTCTGAATTTCTGCAGGATCTGTAGTCATTTCACCATTTTCATTCCTTATTGCATGAATTTGAGTTTTTTTTTTAATAAGGTTTGCTAGAGGTTTATGAATTTTATTTATTCT
Organism: Erethizon dorsatum; assembly: GCA_028451465.1. Lineage (NCBI taxonomy): Eukaryota > Metazoa > Chordata > Mammalia > Rodentia > Erethizontidae > Erethizon > Erethizon dorsatum. The sequence continues at coordinate 73,723,807 of CM051836.1, read as the reverse complement.
TTTAAAGAACTAACTCTTCAATTTGTTAATTCTTTGTTTTGTTTTCTTAGTCTCAGTGTCAATTTATGCTCTGATCTTTATAATTTCCTGCCTTGTATAGGAATAAAATATATTCTAATAAAAAGTAAAATGATGCATTATATCAAATTTCATGTATTATGGGACTATTATGTCATATCTAATTTAGCTGGATGCCCTTTTATGCTTCATTGCCTATAGGTCACCATAATGGAAGATGACAGTTTAGAACATTTTTGAGTTTTAATAGATTCAGTTAGACATAAATTCCTGCCATCAGGCAGGGAACTATAAGTCAATTTTTTGGGTCTAACAAGGACATGTGGGAAAATTTCTAAGAATCTTAGGAAAATGAAAATCAGCTTCAGTGGTTGTGCTAAAGGACACATTAATTATGCCAACAATTTATAAATGGAAGAAGTCTGATTATTTTAATCTTATCAGTGATGTAAAAAGTACAAGATACTGTTTTTAGACATATCTCTGGTTTATAGATATGCTGTTACACTATCTGACCCAGCAATGGTAAATAGTAGATTTCATTGTGATATTGATAATGGGTTATTCTCCTAAGGCTTTCCTTACAATTTTTCTTTCTTGACAGTTTTCACTTTATATACATAATTAAGCATTCAGAGGATTTTCATTTGAGATAACTCATTTTTATAATCAGACTCAGTTATATGTTCAAGGATTGCCTATGTATTCTGATGTTATAAGAATTGAAGAAATGCTTTTTTTTTAGCTAGAGGCTAAACTTCATAAAGTCTTTGTTTCAAACATTGTCAGTCACTATGTATTTGCAACTACTTTCAAAATTGTGAAGCTGTCAGTGGCATATTCAGTTTAAAAACACATCTTCTATCCTGTAGATTCAAATTTAAAATATTTGCAAATCATAACACAAAATCAGTGATTAGATTATTTGTTAAAATATCTATTAGTGACAAGTTTATTTCTATGTTTACGCTGATTTTAGAGGTTAAATAATAAAATTATACCATCCTTTTATCTGAAGGATAATATTGAAAATATTGTTTAACCTCATAATTGTGTCATTTGAAAAAAAAACTTCATTCAAAACCTAAAAATTACAACTGGAGGAACTACAGAATGTTAGAGATTTTTTAGAGCACTGAGTTCAATACATTATTTTATTTAATTATTTTGTACTAGAGTGAATATACACTACAGCAGAATCAAGTGAAGCAAATTTTCTAGGTTATAAATAAAAAAGATAGAAGTGTGAATTCCCAGTTGCTATATATAACTTCTGTAGACTTATCATGAATTGTAATATTAATTTTCTTTTTCCATTTTTTTTTCTTTTTCTTTCTTTTTTCTGGTACCAGGAATTGAACTCAGGATCTTGCACTTGCCAGGCAGGCACTGTGCCACTAAGCTATATCCCCAGTGAATTTTAATATCTAGGCTTATAATTTTTAAAGAAAATTATTAAAAATAATTCAGTAATATTTGCTTCTCCCCCATTGCTCTTCTGTTTTCTTGATTTTTTCTAGTGTTTCCTATTTTAGATCATTTCACCTTGATCAGATTTTCTTTACAAAATATCTCATGCTTTAAAATAGGCAGTTCAAAAAATACGTAGTTATATTTCATCTATATGTGCATGTGAATATTTCCCATGACCTTAGATAATATAATTATGACTGGTAAAGTAAGACAGTAATGCAGACATATTAATTCACAACCCAAATTTTTCCTTGAGACACTATTGAGAATGATGTTAAAACTTGAAGCAATAGTAAAATGAAGAAAGAGATCCCTACATGTTTCAGTTTCACAGTTAAGAATATTTGAAGAAATATATAATTAAATTACTGTTACAGGGCCGGTGAGATGGCTCAGTGGCTTAAGTGCCTGCCTGGCAAGCGCGAGGGCCCAAGTTCGACTCCTGGAACCCACATACGAAAAAGGGGCCGGTGATATCGCTCAGCGGCACAGGCGCCTGCTGGTGCGCGAGGTCCTGAGGTCGACCCCCCGGTACCCACAGGAAAAAAACAAAAAAAACAAAAAAAACAAATTACTGTTACAGTCAAGGATTTTCCAATGTTTCATATTAATTATCCTCATGTAGGATTTTGAATGACTATTATTTTGATTTTGGGTTAATGGTTAATTTACTACTTTTGTTTCCTGTATTGAAATGTTTTTATAATCTTAACTTGTATTACATTTAAATGTTGGAAAATTGTTTTTTTTTTAAATACCGGAATCTTTTATACATGACCAGAATGACAAAAGATACCTAGAATAGCAGAAAAGTTCCTCATTAAAGCTGACTTAAACGATCAGAAACAAAACGCATGTAGATTTTTGCATCTGCATAGAGTATATTGACTTGGGGGAAAAATGAAGCCAGATAGACCTAAAATTCAGAAACACTAAAGTGGCTGCTCTTATTTCTTCTTCCTCTAAAATTTTTCCATTAGTTTTTGCATGTGTTCCTAGCATTGGCAAATTACATGCAATGTACTTTTCCAGTATTTTCTTCCTATTTTCATTGTTCATACAGTCACGAACATGTTTTTGCTTAATTATCTTACAACTTGTTGCCTTATTAAAGGAGGCACCCTACATTAGCACCACATTCTACTTTTATTTTCTAATCCTAGACTTCCAGTGCTTCCACCTTATTGCCACATTCACTTTTCCTCTATGGTATAATGTATTATATCACCATGAATAAAAGGGGCAGAAAAAAGTGGGTGGATTTTTAATGCTCAGAATTGGCATTCATTAATTATTTTAAATTCTACATAAAATGCAAGTTTTGAAGTCAATACTAGACTTTAACTTAGATCCTCACACATACTTGATATACAGGATCTCAATTGTAAATATATTTTTAGAGATGCAGCCATAATTAAAACAAGGAGAACTAATAATATCCATGGTAAAGTATAGTCAGTTTTATTTTATATATGTGAATTCAACAAAATATGAATCAAAATTAGTTTTGAAAGAAAATTTGTATATACTGAACAACACAGAATTTTCCTTGTCATTATTTCATGAAAACACAGTATCAAAATTATTTATATTGGTTGTTGTAAGTAAAGTGGAGATGATTTAAAATACACAGTACACATGATAATGTGTGTAGGATATATACAAATATTATGCCATTTTGTATAAATAACTTGAGTATCCACAAATTCGTGTATCCAAAGAGGTTATGGAATCATTCCTACATGAATATTGAAGGACGATTGCATTATCTTTCTGTGCAATATGCTCATGCATAAAAGTGTTTAACGCATTATTTAAAATACAGTAAAAGTTAAATAAATAGTATTCTTAATAAGTATTTTCTTTTATAGTTTTGCTGTATTTTTGGAAAATGTATGTGATAAATACTCAGCGTTACTTTTGTTTGATTTTTGTTTGAGGAATAAATTATTTTATATACATCAATAATGATTCAGTTAAATTGATCAGCCCTCAAGTTATACAGGTTGCCCCATGACCCAGGTCTGACTAGCACATGTTACTTCAAAGATCAAAGTAATTTGTCAAGACATACCAGCAGGTGACAAATATATACTTTTCTAATATATACCATTCCAATCTAGACCTGAGATTTAACTCCAGCTGTATCCTAGATGAGAAAAATTTTTGGACACATCACTTTATTTCTTGATTCTAAAACAAGCTTCAGTTATGGATGTTTTAGTAATATACAATGGTATTCTGGAAATACTTTTGAGTGGTAATTGTCAAACAGCAGTTATTAAAATTTAATTTTTCTTATTTTATAATTGTATAAATTTCATTATATTATTACTGTATTTTTAATAATTCACTTTTATTTTAAAACATAAATTAAAAGAGGAACTAATATGCTTTTAGTATATTGGGACTAAATTCATTCACTCATTGCAAACAATTGGCTATGGATTTAAGGGTTCAGCCAAAATTAACAAAAGTTCTCTCTAATGTCAGTTCAATCCATAGAATTTAATGATAAATACATTATTATTATTTGTCAATTTTGTGCTATGCCTTTTTAAATCAACATAACAATACATTTTATAATATATTGACAATTTGAACACTTATTGAGACCTTATTGTTAAATATTTAATACCTCTCACTCTTTATACACTAGTTACTTAATTTTGTGCAGGATTTCTATCCAAAATAGTCAGATATACATAATGATAGGATACTGCAATTGATAAACCCTGGTACACACAATTACAGTAATTATTTGAGAAAGGACATAATTAGGAGGTTGTGGTGGATTAACTAATGGTCAACTTGTAACTCCCAGCTAAACTGAGTCAGTGTAGATCTGGGTGTAGAAGGCCCACTGAATATTGTTGCCAACAGCATAGAAAGGAGAACTGGATGGGAAGATGGTGTGCTGTTGATTCTCCTGGAGAAATTTGTCATGATAGTCTTCCTGATATGAACTCAGCTGTTCTCATCTCTCTGAGGATGTCAGGTCCTTGCTGTCCCTGAGGATGGCTGCGGTTCTTTTCAGGAGAGCTCTGGATCTTACCTTGAGAAGCATTTCCTGGCTCCCAGGAAGATCCCTTACCTTGCTGGCACAGATCCTTCACCCCACTGTTATAGACTTTCTAACTTCCACCTCTGAACTTTGGGCCTTCCCAGTGAAGATCATTGATATGGACTTGCAGGAGACATTGTTGTGGGCTCTAGACCTCCAGCTAGATTTGTGAAGGATATTGCCATGGACTCCAGGCTCTCAGCAGGATTTTTTGTGTCTCTAGAGTGTGGACAGATCTCCCATACTCTTGCATTTGACTTTTTGTGGGAATATTATAAAATACTCCTGTAAATTATATGTCCTGTATTAAATCTGTTCCTGTGTAAAGCCTAACTACAACAGAAGGACTCTTCTATTTCTTAATAGAAATCTTACAATACCTATTGAATGGTATATATTAGTCACCTACTGAATCATAGATATCAGATCAATTACCTATTTGAAGAGATATTCCAATGTGTCTTGTCATAAAATATCAGACTAGTCATAAAAGAAAAGAAAAATATATGCATGCTGAGAGAGGTACATCAAACCAAAGAGAGTAAAAAACCAATGATCTAAGAGTAGGAAATATAGAGAGAAAAGACACAGCCAATACCAAGATTGAGATCTGAAGAAATCTGATACTTATGTTCCTTACTAGTTCTCTGTGACAACATTATACCTGTACCTAACAACTTGGCTGTTACCTAAATTATAAAAGCCACCTCTGGCAATCATGCATGAATGATTCATTAATTGTACTTCCCTATCTGGCCTAAGAGTTCATATTTCACCAGGACAAAGAAAAGGCAAGGATCATTCAAATGAAGGCTAAAGAGATTCACTGAGTAATAAGTTTGTTTTATCTTTTCTGTGTATTTTATTTTATTTATTTTATTTTAAATTGTTAGAAACATCAAGATATATGTGATTTAGATTCAGGAGCCAAGTGTCAACACAATTTCTAGCTTCTGGTGTAAGTTTATAGAACAATAACAACAAAAAAATCAATTGGTCAGAACTGCTAAATTTTATCATTGAGATACTATAAGCCTGGGAGAAAAACAATCTGTTCTTGCCCAATTTCTAAGTCAAATTCCAGGACTTCCTTCAGAAACTGGCAGTTGCTGTTTTTTTTTTTTTTTTTTTTATAAGCAAGTACTGGGAGTTGAACTCAAGACCTCACACTTGCCAGGCAGGCTCTTATGCTACTGAGCTATACCACCGGCCACGGTTGCTGGTTGTTGATGGTAGTAGATCTGAAGAAAAATGTCTTCCCTCTATTCTTTTTGTAGATGATCTCCTGATACCAAAGAAAAGGTAATATATCAGACATATTTCCCATTGGTAGGATACAATATGCCACATCCACAACTTAAAGAAGGAGAGGTTTAATTTAGTTCATGTATACTGGAAATTTAATCTAACATTCACTGGCTGGTTCTAAGGCAGCATCATCATGGTGGAAGTATGTGGCAGAGCAAAGATGCTTACTTTATGGTGGATGGGAAGTAGAGCAAATGGTGTCAGGGAACACGAAGCCAGTGACTTGTACTTAGGCCCCTTAACCACACATTCATGAGCCACTCAGACATTTCCAGAAGTGTGTTCCACCAATTCCCAGTATGAGCCCCAAAGCAGAACAAGTTAACACTCTACCCTAATTTTCATGTCCTACTCCTTGTCAAATTACACCTAAACACATGTTGTTAACAATACACAATCTCCAAAATCAACAGATTGCTGTATTAATAATTCTGTCTATCATGGTATAAAAGTCTCACATACAACCAAAAGAAAACCCTTCTCCAAAGTTTAAGCAATTTCAGCATTTGTCACAAATCAAAGTCTTGTCTGAGAATTAAGCCAAACTCTGAGCTGTGAACCTTTGAAATAATTCAAAAGGAAGTAATCCCAAGTTACTACGGCATGAGGTAAACACTACTATTGCAAAAAGAACAAAAAAGATGATAAAAAGAATTGGACTAAAGCAAGGCTAAAAATTTACAGGGCAATCATAGTGTCTTATAGTTCTGTATCTAGCATCCAGGGTAAACAGTAGAAAAAAGTGATTTCCAGTGAGCTTGATTGGACCACCCCTCTGGTCTTGTCAGTGACAGCCCTCCTCTACAGCTTTCCTCTGTAGTCATCCCATGATGCTAACATCTCTGGCTTCCTGAGGGCTCCTCTGTGGTGACAGAGATACCAGCTATGAAGCTACAAGACTTAATGTTTGCCCTTGATGAGCTTCTGTCTTGCATTGATTCATTTATTTTCTAGTCCCTTGTTCCTCACTTGTGGAATTGGAATGTTCACCTTTGACTTCCTTCTCACAGTTACAAGTACCTATCACTGATAGAGGGCGTTCTTGGCCACTTAGGACTTCTTTTGAAATTGGGGTGAAACCCTACTTGAATCCAAACTCTTGCATTCTGCATGACTATATTAAAAAAAAACATGTGGGCAGTCCTGTGGTCTGGCACAAGTAGTCTGTAACCAGAAACCCTTACACCATGGTATTAGCAGCCTCTGAGAGTCTAAATGGTTAAGCACAGTATAATGAATCTCAAGAGACCAGTTACCTAGGCAGCTCTTCTTGAGCATGGGGCCTAGGAAGTCTCTTCCCATATGAATAGTTTATGAATTGGATCTTTGAGCCCATTTTAGATGGGCTCTTCTTATTCCTGAGATGATCTCAAGACATCTTTCTTCTTATCCCTGTACAAAGTACACAGTTGTTCTTTTAATAATGCTAATCTCTTCAGCAGCCATACCTCTTTGGCTACAACATTGTACATGGCTCCACCCGGGCCCACATATTTAAGTACTTCATATTTTTCTACTTTGCTCTTTGCCCATGATTCTCACTTTAAACCTAACTAAACTGTGGGATCATTGCTATGAGTATATCTGACCTTGTGGTCCAGAATCCTTTGGAAATTGCTGGTAGGAGGAGTCTGCAAAAGCTTAGAAAAGTAAGAAATTCTGTAAACAGCAGTCATGTAGCCATGTTCAGGGTTTGCTAATAAATTCTAGCTAGAGTTCAGACAATCTTAGCAGAAGTATGAAGACTCATGAGGTTTCAGACAGAAATAGGAATTTATAGGGAATTGAAGTAATGATATTCATATTACCTTCGGCTTTAAAAAAAAAATGCTGTATACTTTGTCCATGGCCTAAAACTATGTGAGACTGAGCTTAAGGGCCATACAATAGTTGATCTGGTAGAGAAAATTATAGGAAAATCCAGGATTCAGGCTGTGGCAGACATAATGCTGGATGTTTTAGTTAGATTTATGGTAAGAATTTAAAGTAAATACTAGAGCATAAATACTTGAAAATTTTGGAGTTTGACCGGAAAAACATGTGTAAAGTTGAAACTAAAAGATATATGGTTGCTAAAAAAATTAGAATCATGAAAATGAAGCCAAAACTTTGTACAGGAATAGGAGGAAACACCTTCAGAGTATATCAAGAATCAACAAGACCCCACTTATTTCAGGCTCAAGATTGCAAAGACTACAAGTTTCACTAGAGAAGGGTGCCCCTGAGTCACCAGCTCAAGAAAGAGTGCCTAGGGAATCAGCTCCCTGAGATTCATTTCACTCTTGTTAGCCCTCTAGAAAATACTGTAGCTTTGTCCAGCAGGTCCACATACTGCACAAGCTGGTGTGACCTTGGCAACCTCCAAGTGATTCTGGTTATTCAGCCAAGCACAATCCTGGAATAGGTGTCATAGAGGCTTATATGTCAAGTTTGAAAGAAGGCCTGGGGAGTCAGATAAATATGTGTAATGGGGTGGGAATCTATGCCAAGACGGGCTGAAAAGGTATGCATCAATACATTTAGCTCATCTACCATAGCATTCCTACTTTGGAGCCAGCTGATGGTGGACTGAAACTTCTTGAACTCTGAGCCAATAAAAATCCTGTTTTCCTTTAAATTGTGAATGTCACGTATTTTGTCTCATCCATAGGAAAACTAATATACCATGTGAGGTTACAGCACAAAGTGACAATCTGAAATCCATAGAAAGAGGTGTCAAAAGAAATTAAATCCACATACACGTTTATCTAGAATTCTTAGGCTCCACTACTGTGCAAATATATTTTTCTGTTGTTTAAGCCATCAAGTCTGTAATATTTTGTTATATTGCTCTAGTAAAATAATACTTTATATTTTTTATATTTTAGAGAAAGAATGAAAAAGAAAGACAACTCCTGTTAGAGACATCCACGCAGTCACATTCCAGAAGTGTTGGTGGGATACTGAATAGTTGTGGATCAAAAACCTCTCTTTGTTGTTTAAGGATATTCTACCTGGAAGCCTTCATCTACTGTGTAAATTTAATTTGTGATAGCTGGAATGTTGGTCAGTGATTCTGTCCATTTTTGGTGTTTTCATATCTTTTCTTGGAAACAAAAGGAAAGGAATGTAACCGTAAGTGTAAACTTCTATCTCTGAGTAGATTTCCAAAATAGATGACTTTATATAGGGAGTCAAAGTAAGAATACTCATGTTCATCATAGGATTAACTAATTGATGTAGAAAACCACATACATAAACACAGTTTATCTAACTATCATGTACATATGCAATATAAAGTATCTTTGAATATTATATGAATAGCTTATATAAGAAATCATCTTTATTAAAACAAATACTGTTTCAAATGAGGTATCTTCAATATGTTCAAAAAAATAATAAATACAAATATGCAACTTGGAGCACCAAATTTCTCTGGATAAGACAAAGTTATTTTTAATTTCTAGGGAAAGGAGCAGGAAGAAATCTAGGGTAATATTAGATATGAGCACACATATAAGCACAAAATGACAGAAGTGAGGGAGAATGGCAGGAGAAATGAGCTGAGTTTGGGATGCAAATTAAAGAAAGAAGTAAAAGTTGACAGTATAGGCTAGACAGGGCCTATAGGAAGACAAATCTCTGGTACCCAACTTGTATTTTTTTCTATAGCTATGACAACTTCACTATGTTCATTCACCTTCCCCAACTTTAGCAAGTTTTACAAGCAAAAACATCTCATGTGTGTATCTTTGTGTACATGAATGTTTGTAAACCAAGTAAGATGTCCCCCTCAACAATATATCGTGATGCCAAGTCTGCCATCAGTTAAGAACAGTATAGAAAGTTTTTGTTAATATCGATTGGAGAATTTTTTATGCCTGTATTTGTACTCTGAGTAACTACATTAAAGAGGACAATACACAATATAGTAACTATTATTATTCTCCTATTAATTAATTAATTAATTAATTTTGCTGAAGGAGGAATCCAGAGACAAAAATGAAAATCTAAGACTGTTAACACTCATAGAAATCTGGTGACAAACTTCTATTTTCATACAATGTGGAAATAATATTTGGATTAAACTGTTCTGATTTTCAACAGCTTTCAAATAGTTGAGACCTCAATAGAAACCAACATAACATGAAGACCAGGATAATTTCTTGAAGGGAGTGTAACGGGAAGAGATGCCAGAGACCAAAATGAAGTAAAATGTCACTTCCCAGCAGTCTCTTCCTTATCACTGCTAAATTTGAAGTTGAAGAAAGATTCTGTGTAGCTTGTGTTTTCTTTGAACCAGCGATTGAGGACACAGTTACTTACATGGAAAAAGTGAGATTAATGTGTTGACCTAACTCTACATCTTACAAATCTACTAAAGCTCACTGTTGGCTGAGGCTAATCAGAAGTCAGAAGGCCCTGAATGTTCAATATATTAAAAAGATAAAATGGAGAATGAGGGGGTGTGGATTTGAAGGATAAAACAAGTTATATTTCATAGTTTAGAAGAAACAGGCTTCCATACAAGTTTTTCAAAAATATGGATAAGATTTTCTCTCTGAAGTACTTGGAACATTTTGACTTGTAATTGATGCTTAAAAGGTACTTATTAGTTTCTTTCCTCTTTCTATTTGACATATTTCCTCAAAAATTGAAAAAATTCCAATAAAAATGCCTAAGAAATCATGGCCTTTTTCTCAGAAGAAAGCTTTAATATATTAAAGGGACAATGAAGCTGGAGGTTTTATAGAAATTGCTGTGACACATAAATTGTTAACATTGTTTTCTCAGATGTACATTCAATTTTTTTCTTTCTTTCTTTTTTTTTTGTGGGTACCGGGGGGTCGACCTCAGGACCTCGTGCGCCAACAGGCACCCATGCCGCTGAGCGATATCACCGGCCCCTTTTTCGTATGTGGGTTCCGGGAGTCAAACTCGGGCCATCGCGCTTGCAAGGCAGGCGCTTACGCCGCTGAGCCATCTCACCTGCCCTCAATTTTTTTCTTGTACTTACATTTTTGGTGGTTTTTTTTGTCTTTTACTGTTGATTTCAAGTCAGAACTAATAATCTTTTTTTCATATTGAGGAACTCTAAGAAGGCAAACAGCAATGATTGATTTCTTACAATGTTTCATGTCACTGATCTCACATTCTGAAGGACAAGTGCTGTTTTATGGTCTATGCAAAACTTTCTCTTGACAGCACTAAAAATAACAAAATCAGCTTCGCTAATGCAAAAGTTAAACAGAATTCACTAGCAATTAAAAGATATAATGATTTTAACATGATGTTTTTTTCCCCTTAAAATAGCTTTCGATATTTATTAAAGATAGTAAGAAATTGTACATATATAAGAAACTCCTAGTGCCTTGAAGGAAGATATACATTGACATATTTGTTTTTCTCTAGAAATAAATAAAATATTACATAAGATTTAACTAAGAATAAGTGTTAGCATCCATCATCATTAAGTTGTTGGGCACATGGCATACAGATAGATTTTTCTACATACATTTATGAAGGATTAAAATAACATTAATAAAAAATCTCATGGCAGAGACAGTTCCATCACAAATGCCTAGTTATATTAAATAAACAAATACCGCATAGAAAATATTATGTTCTCTATGTATTCAATATCTTTATTCTGGATTAAATCATTTAATAAAAAATTCAAATATTTATCTAATGACATACCATCAACATGCAACTTACCTATACAAAATAGCACAAATTATATCAGTTTCTGTGGATTAATCATAATTGTCAATTTGACTGGATAAAGAGATATCTAAAAATCTAGTAAAGCACATTTGTTCATGTGTCTGGGTGAATCATTGAAACATTACCTTAGGGGAAAGGTCAGCTTCCTTGCCCTCTCTCATGCTCATTCCAGTCTGCATTGTTCCCTGCTGCCATGAAGTGAACATCTTCACTCTACCACAACTTACTGCTATGAAGCCAGCTGACCACGGACAGATTCCTCTCAAACTGTGAGTGCAAAAACAAAAAACAAAAGAACTTCTCCTTTAAATTGCAGATGTAAGGTAGTTTGTCTCAGCAAAGGAAAAGTTGACTAAAAATGTCACCTTTTACTTAAATACAGGCTGTTCCCATCATTGACCCGGAGCTGCAGCAACTGGCAAGAAGGGGCCCAAAATGGCTGCTGTTCCTGCCATTGACCTGGAGCTGTGGTGACTGGCAGGAAGTGAGTCCAAGAGGGGCTCCTGCTCCCTCTATTGACAGCACTCAGAGACTGGAGACTGGAAAGAAAGCCAGAGACACAGTAAGACCCCAGTAGAGCACATACAGTGGACAGGCAGGACTAGTAGATTGGAGAAGCCCAAAGCAACAGTAACAATACGAGCCAACAGGTGGTAAGTTAGGTGAACCAGTTTTGTGCTTGGGGAAAAAGACATGTGGAATAGATGTGGGTAGGCAGTGCCACCTTCTTTTCTTTTACTTTCTTCTTATTTTTTTCTTCTTCTCTTCTTTTTTTAAATAGCTGGGGAAAACTCCAGCCACAGAAAACTAATCACATTCCCCAAATACAGAATGAAAGATCAGACTCAAACCCAGCACAAATACACCTGCAATTTTGGCTAGAGTACACATTCTGGGATGAGACTTGGACTTACCACAGAACCGTAGACACTAGAGGAATCTCACTACTTTTATTTTTCTCTTTCTGAGGGATTTTTCTCTTGGTAGTCTGCTCAGTTACTGTGTTTTGTTTTGCTGTTTATTTTTATTTTGTTACTGTTGTTTTTGTTTGTGTTTTTCCCTTTTCTTTTCCTTTTTTCTCTCTGTTCTGTATTTCCTTTTTGTTTTTTGTGCTGTATTTTTGTTGTTTATTTCCATGTGTGTGGTCATTTTTATTTCATGTTTTCTTTTTCCTTCTCTTTTCTACCTTCTTTTCCCTTTCATTCGTGTTTTAGATCTCTAAACTTTCCCTTTTTTATTATTCCACTTGTCCTGTTCCACTTTTTCATCAACTGTTTCACTGGATTTTAGGAGACTTTCATGTGAGTAAACATTGTCTCTTACCTTTCTAGTTCACTTCCATATTCTTAGGCTTTCTCTTTCAATCCCTCCATCTTGTATACTACAATTACTCAAAATTCGATGATAATCCTTGACCCACCAAATTTTCTCCTCATATATTTAACCCAATCCACCTCTCCATCTTATGTCCTGCCCTTCTTAAACACCCCTATAACCGGGTAATATCACTCTACTAAATGGAAAAACATTGCATCCAGTTCCTGATAAAAATTGTATTATATTTTAGAACTATAGAAAAATTTTCTATGATTAAAGAAATCAGGCTAATAGTTACCACATTTTGTCAGTAACCAGGCTGCACTTGACTCTATTATTATTACTAACTGTACTAGTTTAACCAGGATGTCATACCTATGATAATTAGTTTTTTCTCCCCTGTACTACAACACTGAGATTACAAGGGTCCATAACCATCACCATACTCTAGTGCCAAAGGAATGGGCCTTGAGTCAAAAAGGTATCAAATCCACATTCTTAATATACTGGGAAGGTAGGTTATTGGGATAGACAGAAAGACCAAGAAACACCTATATCTAGAAGACATCCTTGAGAAATAGATATTACCTAGCAAATCCTTGGCACCAGGGATAATACTATCTAACATAAGAAATATACAAGCATCAAGACAGAAAATAAAATAAAATAACAGAAAATGACAAGAGGAAGAAGCAAAATGCAAACCAAAGTGTAGCCCAACCAGGACAAGTCGACAGCACAAAGAGATAGAGCCAAACACTGGAACTCTCTGAAATGGTAGCAGCAGAAGTGAAAAAACAAATGGAAGAGGACACAGAAAAAAATAATATCTAAGGTACAAAAAGAAATGACAATCAAATGAAAGAAAGTATAGCAGACACAGATAAAAAATACAGGAGGTTAGGAAAATAATGGAAACCATGAATGTCCAACATAAACAAGAAATTGAATCAATAACAGATCCAAACAGAAATCCAGGAGATTAAAAACACCATAGAAAGTATACACAACAGATTCAATGAATTTGAGGATAGAATGTCAGACATAAAAGACAGGAATGTGACTAGCAGCCAGGAAAAAAAGATATCTTAAAAAAAGAAAGAAACCATAAAAAAAAATCAATCCAAGAGTTACAAGACGAGGCAAAGAAGAACAACATAAAATTGATTGGAATCAGTGAGAAAGCTGGAGACAGTGAAAATGCCATTAAAAACCTCTTCACAGAAATAATGGCAGAAAACTTCCCAAACATGGATAAAGAATTTGACATACAAATAATGAAGCATATAGAACTCCAAATAGTCACAAACAAAATAAATCTACACCAAGGCATATAATAATCAAGAGTCCAGAAATTCAAAACAAGAACAAAATAAAAGCAGCTAGAGAAAAGAAACAAATCACCTATAAAGGAAAGCCCATCAGAATCTCAGCAGGCTTCTCAACACAAACTCTTAAATCAAGGAGAGGCTGGAGTGAGGTATTTCAAGCCCTAAAACCAAACAATCTTCAACTCAGTTTGATGTACCTGGCAAAACTATCTTTCAAATTCACCAGAGTATTAAGACGCTTCCATGACAAAGAACAACTGAAGGAATTCATGACAACCAAACCAGCATTACAGGATTCTCTGAAGGATATATTAGAAAGAGATAATGAAGATTACAAACACATGAACACCAATAGACAGAAATCACAAAGCAGGGCAAGCAATTAAACAGAGCAGAAAGAAAGTGAACCAATAACAGTAAAATAACATGAAAAAGAAAAGCCAATACATATCAGTTATAACCATCAATGTAAATGGTCTCTACTTACCAATCAAAAGAAACAGAATGACAGAATGGATCAAGAAACAAGCTCCATCATTTTGCTGAATTCAAGAAACACTTTTAACCCAAAAAGAAATTCATAGACTAAACGTCAAAGGATGGAAAACAATTCTCCATGCCACAGGAACCCAGAAAAAATCAGGGGTAGCTATTGTATTCGCAGAGAGTGTAAACTTTGAGACAAAACTGATCAAAATGACAAGGAAGGTCATTACATACTTGTTAAGGGAAAACTCCAAGTAGAAGACATAACAATCATAAATATATATGCACCAAATGCAGGTGTACCCAACTATGTAAAACAAATACTAACAGATGTGAATAACTAAATAAGCACTAATACAGTTGTGGTGGGGGAACTTAATACCCCACTCTCACAGAGAAATCAACCACACAAGAAATCAACAAAGAAATATAAGAATTAAACCAAGCCTGTTAAAAATGGACTTGGTAGATGTTTACAGCGTGTTCCACCCCAAAATATCAAAACACACATTTTTCTCATCTGCACATGGGACATTCTCCAAAATAGACCACATACTAACACAAAAAACATGCTTAAGTAAATGTAAAGGAATTGAAATCATTCCTTGCACACTATCTGAGCATAGCACAATGAAACTGGAAATTAATGACAAACAAACCCTAAAAAGCACACAAACAGATGAAAATTAAAGAACACACTTCTGAACAACTAATGGGTCACCGAGGATATTAAACATGAAATTACACAGTATACACAATTAAATGATATTGCCAATACAACGTACAGAAATTTATGGGACATGATGAAAGCAGTCCTAAGAGGGAAACTTATAGCAATAAACTCTCACTCACATCAGGAAAACAGAATGAGCTCAAATAAACAACTTAATGATGAACCTCAAACTTCTAGAAAAAACAAATCAAACCCAAATCTCATATGAAGGAGGCGATTATAAAGATAAGAGCAGTAATTAATGCAATAGATACTAAAAAGAAAATACAAATAATCAATGAGTTGAAAAATTGGTTCTTTTGAAGAATTAATAAAATTGATAAACCATTAGCCAACCTCATCAAAAAGAGGAAAAGAAAAATAAATTCAAGCAACTGGGAATGAAAAGGGGGAAATCACAGCAGATCCTGTGTAAATCCAGATCATCAATACCTACTATGAGAACCTATATTCTAAGATGGAAAATGCAGAAGAAATGGACATATTCCTAGACACAATCCAACTGCCAAAACTCACTAAAGAAGATATAGAAATTCTAAATGACCCAATATCTGCCAATGAAATTGAAAATGTAATTAAAAATTTACTAACAAAGTAAAGCCCAGGCCCTGACAGATTCACTGTTAAATTGTACAAGAAATTTAGGGAAGAAATAACACCTCTAATGCTGAACTTCTTTAAAGAAATTGAAAGGGAAGCAGTGCTTCTGAAGTCATTCCTTGATGCAAGAATTACCCTGATTCAAAAACCAGAGAAGTACCAAAACAAAAAAGAAAACTACAAACCAATCTCCCTAATGAACATAGATGCAAAAATCTTCAATAAGATGTTGGCCAACAGAATGCAGCAAATCATCAAGAAGATTATACAACACGACCAATTTGGATTCATACCAGGGATGAAGGGATGGATCAACATATGCAAATCAATAGATGTAATAAACCACATTAACCAAATCACACAATGATCTCAGTATATGTAGAAAAAGCATTTTTCAAAGCCTAAGCCCCATTCATGATAAAAACCCTACAGTGGACTGGGGATATAGCTTAGTGACACAGCACCTGCCTGGCAAGCAAAAGGTCCTGAGTTTGATTCCTAATACCAAAAAACCCAAAAATTTACAGGTAATTTGAATAGAGGTTCTTTATCTTGATCTGATAAAAGACATCTATGACAGAACAGCTAACATCATACTAAATGTTCAAAACTGAAAGCTTTCATTCTAAAATCAGGAACAAGACAAAGATGTCCACTATCACCTCTCTTGTTCAATATAGTTCTAGAAATATCAGCCAGAACAATTAGACAAGAGAAAGAAATAAAAGGAATATGGATAGGAAAGGAAGAATTACATTATAATTATTTGCAGATGACATAATGCTCTACATAGAAGACCCCAAAAGTTCAACCAAAAGATATGGAGATTTAATAACCAAATTCAGTACTTACCTGGGTACAAAGTCAACACTCAAAAATCGGCAGCATTCCTGTACCCAAGCAACAAGCTCACAGAGAGATAAATTAGGTAAACCACGCCCTTATTGAAAGCATCCAATAAAATGAAATATTTAGGAATCAATCTAACAAAAGCAGTAAAATATCTAAGCACTGAAAACCATACTACTCTGAAAAAGGAGATCAATGAAGATATCAGAAAATGGAAAAATATCTCTTGCTCATAGATAGGAAGAATCAATACTGTGAAAATGGCCATACTCCCAAAACTGTTATACAGATTTAATACAAACCCAATCAAAATATGATTAGCATAACTCACATAACTAGAGAAAACATTCCTAAAATTCATTTGGAACCAGAAGAGACCTAGAATAGCAAAAGTAATTCTGGGCAACAAAGGCAAGTCACGGGGCATCACAATCTCTGACCTGAAATTATACTACAATGCTACTGTGATAAAAATCATCATTTTCCTGGCAGAAAAACAGATCCAACGATCAGTGGAACAGAATAGAATAGGCAGACACAACCACAAACACACTAAACCACAATATCTTTGACAAAGGGGCCAAATATGTTCACCAGAAGAAAGATAGTCTCTTTAGCAAGTGGTGATGGAAAAACTGGCTTTCCACATGCCAAAGACTAAAACTAAACCTATGTCTATCACCATGCACTAAACAAAAGTCAAAATGGATAAAATATTTAAATATTAGAACAGAAACAGGAAATCTACTAGAAGAGAAAGTAGGTAGAAATCTTGAAGACATAGGTGTAGGCAGAGACTTCATGTACAAAACCCAGACTGCATAAGAGCTATAACAAAGAATCAATCAATGGAACCTCACTTCATTAAAAAGCTTTTGCATAACAAAGGGAATCACCAACAGAGTGAAAAGAAAATCCACAGAGTCAGAAAAGATTTTAGCCAGTTGTCCCTCAGAAGAAGGACTTATATCTAGAACATATAAGGAATTTAATAAATGAGGCCCCCCAAATTCAAAAACCCAATCTGAAAATGGGCATCTGAGATGAATACACACTTCTCAGATGAAGAAATACAAATGGCAAATAAATATATGAAGAAATGTACATCATCATTGGTCATTCGAGAGACACAAATTAAAACAACACTTGAGATTCCATCTCACCCCAGAAGGAATGGCTATCATCAAGAAAAAAACAGTAACAATTGTTGGCAGGGCTGTGGGGTAAAAGGAACCCTTTCCCACTGTTGGTGGGAGTGTAGACTGGTGCAAACACTCTGGAAATCATTTTGGAGATTTCTTTAAAAACTAGAATTAGAGGTCCCATTCAACACAGCTATTTCCCTTCTGTGTATCTTCGTAGAAGAATTAAAAACAGCATATCACAGCAATATATGTGCACCCATGTTTATAGCAGCACAATTTGTAATAGTTAAATCTTGGAAACAACACTAATTCCCACCAGCTGAGGAATGGATAAAAAAGATGTTATTTTTTAATATAATGGGATACTACTCAACCATAAATGGATGCACCTTGAGATCATACTTGTAAGTGAAATAAACCAGACCCACACGTGTAAACATCGTATTGTCTCACTAGTGTGAGAAGCTGAATCAGTAAATGAGATCCAAAATCTACAATAGATATTGTGAATAGGAAATAAACTTTTCAAAAGAAAAACTGTGATGGGAGAAAGGGGAAAGGAAGACAAAAGGAGAATATGTACATAAACACAAGACAGTGAAGATTGTTATACAGCTGGTTTCTTTTGATTCATTGAGGGGAAAGTTTCATGCAAGTAATTTTTGGACAATGAGTCATGCATATATTTTGTATTCTCAATAACTATGGTAAATATAACAGTATGCAATGTGTCTATTATTAATACTCTCCTCCTAGCATGTTTTGAAACTTATTGTTATTTCTTACATTTTTCTTTTTAAAATTTTAAAAATACACCAAAAATTTGTTCTTGCTTTGCTGACCATATTTTTAGTGCACTTTCTTCAAGTGGAAAACTATACATTTGAATAGACTTTAAATTTAAAAAAGCTATTAGTTCTTGATTTAAACTTTGTGAGAAATTCTTATTTTTTTACTCAACATACTACTTTTTCATTAAATCATAATTCAAGTATCACATGCTGTAAAGGCAAACTTATAGAAATTTCATAGCAGAAATTAGAAATCAATTAGTAACCTCTGCCTAAGCTCATGCTGCCTGTCGCATAGTTAGACTCAGCCGGCCTTGACCACCACACCAGCTATAACTCAGAGCCAGTTTGACTCTGCCTTATCTGACTGAATCCAGCTGCATTGCACGTACTTTCTAACCTATAAACATACTGTTTTGCTTGCCTACTCTAGGAACTTTCCACCTAGGACAGAATAACCCAGTCAAAGACATGCTTGCCTGATTTCACCCACCCACTTGGTCATCTCCCTTCCTAGCAGGGCTTGCCCAGAACAAATCTGCCTGACAACATATGTCTTAGACTATGTAACCAATCATGTAATAACCTGCAATCAACTTTGTATTTCCAGCTTGCAAAGATATATATAAGCTGAACTCTAAGCTGACTTTGGGCTGATGATTTGAGACTTGGCACCCATCAGTGTGCTAGCTTTAAAATAAAAGTTGCTTTCCAACTCCTCAGGTGCTAATAGTCTTCCATTCAGTTTGATATCAGATTTCTGTAACAATGTTCTTATAGCCTTTTTATTCATATGTCTTCCAGTTTTCTGGTAACAATCTTAAGACTGAAGATTTTTAAATTTCTTATTGTAAATATTCAATGTCTATTTAATAAAATAATACTCCTTTATAAATCTAAAAGCCATAGCTTTATAAATTCCTAAATGTAAGCTTAAAATGAATAATAAAAAGGTTAAGCTTTTTTGAACAGAAAATATCTCTTTTCATATTGATTAAAAAATTATAAAGTCTTATGTAAGACAGTAATTGAAATATACTTTAAATTACTAGATAGTCATAAAAATAACCATATATGAATTTGAAATCATTATTTTGCATATATTTTACTGATTGCAAATTTTTATTTAATTTTTCCCAGTGAAGAGTAAAAATTTTATCTTATCTTCCCAGAGTATCACATATGTCATTGAGAATTTTCCATAATCAACTGCCTGAAACATGTAAAATCACCTGACAGTGTTAAACATTGGCAAAGACAGAAATAACAGCTTGTCCTAATGCAAATACCCCAGAAATTCATTGATGCAGATGAACACAGACAGATGGTTTTCAGTAAGTAGTATTATCATTGT
Source organism: Erethizon dorsatum (assembly GCA_028451465.1). Taxonomy (NCBI): domain Eukaryota; kingdom Metazoa; phylum Chordata; class Mammalia; order Rodentia; family Erethizontidae; genus Erethizon; species Erethizon dorsatum. The sequence continues at coordinate 73,703,632 of CM051836.1, read as the reverse complement.
TTTCTTATTTAACATAAATGAAGGACTTCATATTTGTGATAGCACACTAGAAATCATGAGAATGAAGCTGTTTGATTTTCTTCTCAACACTTTTCTCTACCAACTAGAGAGACTACCAGTGAACGTGACTATTGGGAACTTTAGTACACACTGCTTTGTAAAAGTTGTCCACGCTGACATGCAATGTTGCCCATAATTGTCCTGCATTTGAACCTTTACAGTGATGAGTGATTTTCCCTAGTTTTTACAAGTCATAGAATTTAGTCTTACTGGGAGATAGGGACAGCAGGGAGAGCTGTGTTAATCAAAGTTTGGGGATGGAGAGTAGGGAAAGTAGTATATGCTAGTGTTTGATTTAGATTTGTCTCTGCAGTTACACAAAGAACAGTTCTTTAATACAAGTACTTGGTGAGAACAGATATTAATCATAATGTAATTATGTCACATTTCCAATGATACTAGTGGGAGATGGAATGTAACAGCTATTATAGAAAGGCAGGAGATTAGACCTAGAAGACAGAAGAAAGAGGAGTGGAACAGGAAGATATGTGCAGTGGTTGTTGTGAGCTATTAAGCATTTCCTTGCACACAATATTAGATAAGGTCAGTAGTCCTGATAATGTAAATATTTTTCAGACAAATAATTGGCATTCTTCAAATAACAATTTACTAACAAATTCCAACTTAACATAGAAGTGTCTGGACCCCCACCAAATCTGTGAGAGATTTTCAGTTTTCACACTCAGGAAATCAATAACCATAGTTTTGGTATTTTCAATAATTAACAGCTGGAAATGACTTTCTGCAATTCAGCTGGGTCTGTTCCAAGGAAAAGTACTATTATTTTTATTTTATTTTATTTTTTTATGTGGTTACCGGGAGTCAAACTCAGGACCTCGCACTTGCCACCAGGCTCTTGTGCCACTGAGCAATATCACCGGCCCATTATTATTATTATAGAAAAATATTATTATAGAGGAGACAAAATTATTGGTGCAATTTAAAATATATTTCATTATTTTGGTATATTTTTATATGTGTTGCTGAAGTGAGCACAGTTTTGATATATTTGTAAAACAATACACATATAAACCAAAGTCTTAACTGTTGCTTAATCAGTAATGTAGGTGCACTTAGATGATACTACTTTTATAGGCAATTAAAAAAATAAACCAATCTTTAACTTAAATAAATGTGAGGAAGATCATCAGTATGTGATTACATTTCCTTTCTAATGACTTTAATCAAGTTGTAACTGTATTGCTGAGTCTAAGATTGCATTCAATTACAATTTACTTAAGAACTGTCACGACTTCTTCAGTTTTCCAAAATATGTTTAATATGTGAGTCAATATTAAAGCTCATATTTCATATTATATTAAAATATTTGAAATATCACAATTATTCACTTAAGCTTTCCAATTAGATATTTTTTCTGAATCAAAAACAAATAACATTTATAATTTCTGTACATAATTTTCCTATAAGATCATTTTAAATACAATATATTTAAAATCACTTGCCTCTTGTTCTTGCTATCAATTCACTAGTGAAAAATATCTTTTTCAAGTAATGACTTGGCTATTTAATAGTAGTTAGGTTTCAGATTGCAGCCTATCCTCATTCCTCAAAATCTTCGTCTATTTGTCTTTTTCCTCTTAAAACTAAATTAATCATAAATTGTTCATTTTTGTATGGGAGTAGATGTAAATAGATTTAAAGGGTCTCTGGTGAACAATTATGTTGGTTCCACTTACAAAATTGGAAGAAAAATTGTAAACCATTTTTCTAAATTTTATATATATTTAAATATCTTATCTCCACCTTAGAAGTAAAAACGTATTTGCTTTGGTTTCTAAAAACTAATTTTATGTGTTTACTGATACAAAAAATAAAAATATATGTTATATAGAAATAAATTTGAGGAGAAAAACATAATTCTTGCCTTTTCTTGCTTTCCTAAAATTATCACAGTAATGATGATGAAAAATCTCTATATGTAGCTTTAGGAAGCTTTTTCACATCTTGATTCCAATACCGATAGCAAATAAAAGTTTTAGAATTTTTTAGAAGGGAAAATATCCATAGTAGTATTTAACTATAATTATACTTGTAAAGTCCTCACATCAAGAATAATACCTGTGTCTTTTTCTCTTAAATTCAAACAGGCTAATTAATAATTGCTTCAGCCAATATGGTAATGTTGAAATAATTCTATGGATTTTAAAAGCTAGTTCATAAAAGGCCATATATCTACCATTTATTTACCAAGACACTCCTACTTTGAGCCCTATGCTACCATGTAGGAACCTCAGCTACTTTTGTTCTTCCATGTTGTGAGGAAGCTCAATTTACTAAAAGAGGCCATATTCAGACACTGTGGTCAACAGATTATTTTGAATATATCTCTGAGTTATCTAATCCCAGGGGCCAACTATTTTAGTTAAGAGACCTCCATTTCTTGAAATTCAAGTCATCCCTAAGCAATAAAACTTCCCTGAGCCCAAAAGCTCCAAATATTATGACCACAGGAAAGTGATCCATATTGCTGCTTTCAAGCCACTTACGTCTGAATGGGTGAAGATAACAACATGTTTGCTGCTTCATGCCACTGATTTTGAACAGTTTGTTTTGCAGTAATAGGTAGCAGAAAGAATAGCAAGTGAAAATTTTAACCTTATTAACACTTTGGTAGACCAATTAAAAAAAGAAAAAAAAAAGAGAAACACGAGATTATGCAAACTTCTATACCATTTGTGGCTGTGAATTTTGGCTGTTGGCACATAAAACATAGTTGGTACAGCCATAAAAATGGCTGTGCATTTTTATGGAAGATTAAATTAAATAACATAATTAAATTATATGACACAAATACATACATTATTAAAAAACTGTATAATTTTTATGTTACTTATTGTAGTTAATGACATTAAATTGCATCATAGAAAATAATCCACTGGTCATGAACTACATAGCTATAATAAAAATTTCACTTCAATTTAACAAATGTATGCAATAGTAAATAAAATGCTTTCTTCACAGTCCTGAGAGAATTAAGATTCTAGCAGATAAATGAGAATTACAAACATATTTAAAACAGTAAATGTTAAGTAAAGAGAAATCCAAATTGCTGTGGGAATAGATAGCAGTAAAATTTACTAGTCTGATATAACAGAAGGCCTCTTTGAAAAACAACAATTAAACAGATTTGAAACAATAGGCTATTACTAGTATATATTAGAGAAACGTTCTATGTAAAAGAAACATTGGAGTAAAAGCTGTGAGGACAGAGAATGCAAAATACCTCAGAGAAATTCAATCAATTAATGTAGTTGGGACATAGATAACAACGAAGGCACATGACTAAGGAGGAGGATTAAGATCATATAATAAAATGTTTTTCATATAATTTTAAGAATTTAAGGATTTATCTTAACAATAATTATTCTATAGCAATTATTTAATCATATTAATTGTACAAAATAATAAATTTCATTATCACATTTCCATACTTGCATATATCTTGCATTGATCATATCTAAACTCCCTACTCTCCATTGCCTTTTCTTGCCCTTCTCTCTCTCCCACTGTCCTCTTTTCCTTCTCCCTTTTAACTCTCCTTTTATTTCTACCTATGAGAGAATGGAAGAAAACTTGCTGCAATACTTATCTTTCTGTTTGTGTCTAATTTTGCTTTACACATTATCTTAGAGCTCCAAAATTTCTACGAATTTTATGATTTTATTCTCACTTATGACCAAGTAAAACTCCATTGTGTATACATACCTTTTTATTTATTCATCTGTTGTTGGACACATAAGCTCATTATATCTCTCAGCCATTACAAATAGTGCTGCAATAAACATAAGAATGTGAAATCTGTTTCCTATTCTGTGCTCATTTACCTAGGAGTGGTATAGCCAGATCAAGTGGTCGATGTTTTTAGTTTGTTGAGCAAGCTTTCTTCTGTTTTTCATATAGCCTGTACTGATTTACATTTCCTCTGACAACATGTAAGTGTTCATTTCTCTCCATATCATTGCCAACTCTTCCTATGAAAAATGGAAAATTAGAAATTTTTCTGTTTTTCTTTTGATATTAATGGTTCTTCTTATTCAGAAAGGTTTAGATATAATTCACCTAAATTTTGCAATGTACATAAAGTACTGGTTGTATGATTTGTACTCCTATGTCCTGCTAGACAGCTTATAGTATAAAGTCTTTCTATCATACATGATTTATCTGATGACACTAAATTTATCACTGTTATATTATGATAAAAATATAACATCCTAAAAACTGAGCCTACTCTATAAATTTGTATCCTAAGTCAAATTCTGCAAGAATATAATATTAAAAAAATGAATTGAGGTATTTCATGTACATATACCAACTGCCCATAATGAATGTCATCATTACATACTACAAACATGTACCTAGAAAAAAAAGACCCATGTTAAGAAACAGGAAAGTAAATTCTGTAGAGAAGGGATGGTCATCTGGAAAAGGTGAGAGAGAGGAGGGTAGGAGGGCAGGGGGAGTAAAAATGATCCTGATGTGATATGAATATGTATATATATCACACCACTTAGCTGAATGTAATCACTATATATTACTATCATATACTAATAAAAAATATAAAATTGAAAAAAATTGATATCACTACAAAAAACTTGTAAATACCTTTATATGGCAAGTATTTTAAAGAACAAAACATTAAGTAATACATATTTTATGACTTATCTTAGTGTTTTTAGTCCTTATGTCAAATTTTATACATTTGCTTATCACGCAACTGTCAATTCTTATAGTTTAAAACTGCTTAGTCTTGCTTGGCTTCTACTGGCTGCTTTCTTCATAGGGCATTTTATTATTGTAGACTTGAATTTGTCTAAATTTTACTTCCAGGGACCTTTGTATGATAAATAACTGTTCTATGGCCAGTGTCTCATCCATAGAACTTATTCAAACCACTGGTGCACTGCTATCATGAATAAAGTATTCTTGAAAACTAAAACAAAAATAGAAAATGTCTACCCTCCTGTCATGTAAATTCCATTTGTTGGTTTTCTATTCATAAGAGCTTGGTGAAACAGTGCTTAGAACTTCAGTATGCAAGAGCTAGTTTGCTGGGTTATTTTATTTTATCATGTTTAGACTTCTCTTAACACTTTCTTTGCAGCAAAATTTTTACCAAAGTTCATTAGAATTAGTGCAGCATCTGTGGTTAAAAACAAGTGTACTGCAATGTGAGTTAAATTCAAATTAGGCATATTAATGTGTATAAATTTTGTCAAACAACATAGCTTCCAGTGACACAGTCTTACCAGTCAATTTAAATGACTACCTTTTCTATATGAAAACTTCTTCTGAAAATAGAACTCTACACCTATAAAACAAAGAATGATACCAGAAAATTTTCAAGTTATTTTGTCAAAGAAACGTCTCTAGCTGCTATCACAAATTTGATTACCAGAGCAATTTAAATATCTTGTACTTTTTTAAAAGTTATATCCTTTTCTTAGTAGGATTTGAGGTTTTAAGTACAAATATAAATCTGAAAAAATGGCAAATTGTCATTTTAGGGCTCTACATATAATTAACAATATTTATATTTTCTATAAACCTGCTTTGTTTTTAACATTTGCTTTATAGCCAATTAATTTTGTTGTCTTCTGGGTCAATTATTTATTAATGAGGAAAAAAGTGTTTTCCATATGCTAAGATTTTAGAAGACAGCAATGAACATTTTACAATTTCCTTTAAAGATGTACAAAGTGATTTTTTATTTTGCTACGAAGTAAGTTTTGTCAATATCTACCCTATATATTAAAACTCACTCAATACATAAAGTTAATGGAATTGAATGACTATGCAAATATGGTGACAAATGGTTGGTAGTTATTTGCTTCAATATCAAAGTCAAATCAAATAAATTGGTGAAAACCAAGAAGTAATTGGATTTTATCTAAGCAGATTTATGATACAATCTACTTCTTTTTAAAGCTTTTTGTACACTCAAATATACTGTGACTCTTTATGTACTCAAATGGAGTTTATAGAAAATTCATATGAGAATAACTCATGACGATCATTATATTGTATTTTTTTGACATTCGGAGCAATCTTTCAAAAACAACAATATAGAACAGAGAAAATATCATTTGGGTATCTGGCAGAGTTCTTTTGGAGGAGGGAATGCATTGACAAGCCACCTTACTACAAAAGGTAAAGCCCAGAAAACATGATTGAATGGCCAGAGAGAGAGACCTGAATTCCTTTACATAAAAAAAGAAATTCAGGACTTTCAATTCTTTCAATTCTGAAATGGCAATGTGAAGAACTCCAAGTATCTACTCCCCATTAAAACAGGTTGAAAACTCTGGAATAAATATGAGTTTCAGTCTTTTGTATTTGAACTAGAACCCACTCTCACCTCTTCTCCCAGTAAAGGTGTCAATTTTATTCAAGGCAGGCACACCCACAAATAAGGACTTTATTACTTTTCTGGCAATGAGAGGACATCAAAATTATTGATCCACCCCTTCCCTCATTATATGGTCTTGAGGTTGTACTCCTAGCAAGTATGGAAAAAGAAGCAGCATATTAAGAAAACTGAAAAACAATTGCTTGCAATCTGAATTATAAGGCAAATTTCTCATAACAGCAGTAGCAAACTTAGAGTACCAGTGGCTAACCCCAGCATACCCAATAACTAGCTCTCACAGCAAGGGTGTCACTCTAAGAGGAATGTGTATTTCTCTTTTCAAAGTACCAAGGGAAAGAGTCAGAATTTGTGTCTCTCAAGGAAAAAGTATGCCATATAAAACTCTTTCCCTAAGAAAATGTCTAGAAAAATTCTAGTTTAAGTGTACTGATGAGGGAATAACAAAAAGAAGCAAATTAGAAGAGAACAGTCTTTCATTAGAGATACAAGTTAAATCTCAGGTCAGCAAAATTACCAGAAAGAACCAAGGAAAGAGAAAGCTAATAAGAATCCTCTTGGTGTCCAAACAAATTTCTAATACTGAAGTCAACAGATATCCTTGTAAAGAGACACAAATATAACTGTCTGAAGGAATTTACTCTTTGAGGCATTTCTGAAACAATAACCAGGCAGCAAATTGCAGAGTTTTATATCTGAACATAGTCAAGGGAAGAGTCAGTGGGAACCTACTAAAACCTCTATCATCTGATGTGATGGTGTATACGATAACCTGAGTTTGTGGTGCATTTCAGGCAATATTATAAACTGAACATATGTATTAGCTTTCTCCTAACTAGGACAGAATATCTGGCATACACAACTTAAAGCAGCTGAAATTTGTTTTGGTTCAGTTTCAGAAGGGTCAATCCATTATTAACTGGCTCTGAAGCAGAAATGATGGCAGAAGGGCCTTCCAGAGGAAAGCTGCTCAACCCTTAGCATCCAGGAAGCACAGAGAGAGTGGGAGGATTCAGAGAGAGAGAGACAGAGGCACAGACAGAGAAAGAGAGATGGAGAGAGACAGGGCAAGACAGAGAAAGCGAGACAGAGAGAGGTCTTCCTACAGCACATCCCCCGGGGCATACTTTCTCTGAGGGTCCCAATTCTAAAAGTACATTCAGCTATGAAATTAATAGACTCCACTGATGCGTATATCATCCTCATGCTCCAATCACATTTGGGGGGACTTTTTAGATTTAGCCATAATATTTTGACTTTGACCCATGAAAGGCTCCAGTCCATTTCATTATGTAAAATGTATTCAGTCCACCTCCAACAGTGGCCAGAGTCTCAGCAGTTCCAAAATTGCTTAAAAGTCCAAGTCTAAAGAATCTTCTGAGTCTCAAGGCAAACCCTTATTTATAAGCCCCTATAAAGATAAAAAAAAAAAGGTAAAACTTAAAGCACACATTGGCACAGGGTAAAAGTTCCCCTTCCAAAGGAAGCAATAGGGAAATAGAAATGAATAGGTCCAAAGCAAGACCAAAAACTAGTAGAGCAAACATCAAAATCTGCTCCATATCCAGCACCTAGGGCATGTGGTACTGAGATGTGAGCTCCAAAGAGCTGGGCAGCATCACCCTTCTGATCTTGCCAGTTGCAGAAAACATGGTCTCTCCCTTAGGCTAAATCTGCTGACTCCCTTCAGCTTTCCGTGGCAGACATTACACATTTTTGTCCTCTCCTACTTCCTGAAAATTCCATTGCAACTGTGGCTTCATTCTCACAGCTTCATTCATTACTCTGTAGGGACTCCTGCTAGTGACTGTGACCCTGTCACACCACTTTGCCTGGCTTCTCAAGTCTTTTTTTGAAATATGACAGCCCTCTATGACCCTAGAACTCTTGCATTCTGCCTGCCTATAAAACCAGCACCATATATATAACACCAAGGTCTGGCCCCAGCTCCAACTGTAGCTATATCTCCATCTTTGAGTTTCTAGATACCTGAACATTGGGGCACACTACTGTAAAAGGCCCTGCATGACCAGTGTACCCTGGGGTTCTTTTCTCAAACCCACATTTTTCATAAATTTTATAGTTTTTATGCTCTTGAGCCTACAAACAGTGGAATCTGATGAATTCCTGAGGTGCCCTCAAGGCATCATTTCTATTGTCCCAGTGAGAAGTACTTAACCAATTTAGTGGTCCTATTCACTTCAGCAAAAATATTTTCTGTGGGCACCAATTTACAGATGCTTTCTTTCTACCCAAACCATAAAACTTTCAGGTTTTTGCTCCTGCTTCTCACTTCACACCTGCTACATGTAGTCAAAACTACTGACACCATCACATGAATTTCAGGCTGCCTTGAAATTTCTTCCACAAGGTTTAGTCTGCCACCTTTAACACAGCCTTATACAAATTCTTAGGACATAGGCAACATGGAGATAAGTTCTTTGCCAGAATGTAACACACATGGCCTTTAGTCTAATTCCCAATAATGAATACCTTATTCCTATGTGAAAGCTCATGAACCTTGCCTTTACTGCCCACATTTCTATCAGCATTCTGATCTTCTGAGATTTGATCAGAATTGCCATCAAGCTCTGCTTACAGCACTCTAGGGCTTCTATGAATTACATCTCCAATCCTTTGCAAACTTCTCCCACAAACCCATTTTAAGGGCTTCTAAAACACATGATTAGGGCCGGTGAGACGGCTCAGCGGCTTAAGCGCCTGCCTTGCAAGCGCGAAGGCCCGAGTTCGACTCCCGGATCCCACATACGAAAAAGGGGCCGGTGATATCGCTCAGCAGCACGGGTGCCTGTTGGCGCACGAGGTCCTGAGGTCGTCCCCCCGGTACCCACAAAAAAAAAAAAAATAATAAAATAAATAAATAAATAAATAAAACACATGATTAGGTCTAGTCATGGCATTGATCCTAGCTCCCTAGTAACAGCTTTTTGTATTAGTCAGTTATCTTGCCACTGGGATAAATATCTGGTATCCATAATGAAAAGAAACAGAAGTTTATTTTGGCTCATGGCTTCAGAAGTCTCTTAGGCAGAAATCTCATGGAAAAGGGCTTGGCAGATGAAATCTGGTCAATATGTGACAGCCAGGAAGGAGAGAAGGAGTAGGAAGAGCCAGAGATATAGATTTGCTTTTCAAAGGCAACTCATTCTCATGGGCTCCAACTTTTAACTGCATATGCAGCTATGGGCTCAGCCATGGACTAATCCACTGATGAATATAATGCTCTCATGAGCCATTCACCTACAAAATACCCACCTCTGACACAAGAGAATTTTGAAGGACATATCTGATTTAAACCCTAACACAGAAGCGCAAATACACTTCAGTGAAATAATGCTGCTAATCAATCAATAAATAAACGAGTTAACAGGTTTGCAAGAGTTTAGAAGGACAAGATCTCAGAGTGTGTGTAATATCTCAGTGTAACAAAAGCAACAACTAAACAGCAGAAACTTCCTAAGAGAGAGAATATTTACATCTGAGCCACTACCGCTCTTATCTCTATTTCTCCCACATTATCTGTGAGACATTAGATTTACTCAGCACTTAAAAGTAGCCTATGTAATTATATGCCAAATATAAACTATTTAAAGAAGAAAGGCAGGGGGCCGGTGAGATAACTCAGCAGCATAAGCACCTGCCTTGCAAGTGTGAGGTCCTGAGTTCGACTCCCAGTACCCACATAAGAAAAAAGGGCCGGTGATATCGCTCAGCAGCATGGGCGCCTGCTGGTGCTCAAGGTCCTGAGTTTGACCCCCAGTACCCACAAAAAAAAAAAAAAAAAAGAAGAAGAAAGGCAGGATACGATTGCAGTGTCATCATATATAAATTTTTTAAAAGAGATAGAAAGCATTAAAAGATGACCAAAAAGAAATGCGGCAGTTAAAGTACAATAATAAAAAGGGAAATTGTGGAGTCTTAATAGATTTGAACTACCATCTCCAACAACAAAAGAAAGTGCAATGAAAAGGAAAGAATTAGCTAACTCAAAGGTAGATTTCTAAAGATTATATCTAAAGGACAGAAATAGAAAATTGCACCTCAAACCTAAACAAACAAATGAAAAGTTTAGACATAATTAATAAGAAGGTTAATACTCAAAAACTAATATATATATATATATATAATTGTTTTTTTACATTTATCAACTTCTTTAAAACATTTAAAATTAGTTTACATGCCTTTTTCTCTTTCTACAGCTCTAAGAAAATATTTATGACTTTGTACCTCATAAAGAAAAGAATTATTTCTCTCAGATCTTGAGGCTGAGTAATTCAAAGTCAACCCACTGGCAGATTACGTGAGTAATGAAGGCACAGTTTCTGCTCCAAAGTTTGCACCTTGAGGGTTACATTTTCTAAAGAGATGGACACTATGTTCTCATATTGGAGAAGGGGCAGAAAGACAAAGGGAGCTAAATCAAACTAGTTTCCTTAGCCCTTTTTTAATGGGTTAATTTAATCTATGATAGTAGCATTTAAATGGTCTAATCACCTTTTAAAGTCCCTCTTTCTTAATACTGTTGCATTGAAGATTAAATTTAAGCAGGAATTTTCAAGGACAAGAAATATTCAAACTACATCATCAAGTAATATTTATGACAAAAAGCTGAGGGATTTGAAATTTATATAACACAGAAAAGAGAGAAAAAAAAATAGACCATTGCACAGTCACATTTATATGTCTAATTGGAATTATTATATGTCTGAAATATATTCTGATATCTTAAAATGTGTATAGTAAAAACTAGAATAATATTTAAGAAAAGAAAGTGAAAATATAGATAAAACATCACCAAAGATACAAAAATGTTACATTAAAATTAGTCAACTCAACATAAGGAGAATTCAACATAAAAAAGAAATAGATGAAAAGACATACTATACAGAATAAAAAGTAAAGTGACAAAAGTCAGTCTTTCTCTGCCAATAATAACATGAATTGTAAATGAGCTACACAATCAAAAGCAGAGATTATCAGACTGAAGGTAAAAGATCCATCTACATGCAATCTGTAGGAGACACTTCAGATATGATATAAAAAATGAAAAAATTGAAAGATGAAAAAATGTATTTTGCAACCAACAACCACAAGAAATTTGGAACATCTATACTAATATCATGCAAAATACATTTTAAAACAAGAAATGTTATAGAGCTTAATAAGAATATTTTATAATAATAAAAATGACAATAGATTAGGAAGATGTAACTGTTATAAACATACTTACTTGATGAAATACCAATTATATGATATAAGAACATTTTAGAATGAAGAAAAAATAGACGGCTCAACAATATTTCTCACCGCATTTGATACTCACTTTCAGGATAGAAGACCTTGACAAAAGACTTGCCAAGAAATAGAAGATTTATGAGTAAGTCAAAGTAGGTGTACTTAACAAACATATATAGAACATTGAATGTAACAACAGAATATGTATTCTTCTCAAGTGCATATAGAATAGTTCTAGAAAGAAAATATCTTAGTCATAAAATAAAACTCAATAAATTGAACAGACAACACAAAGTATATTCTCAGAACACAAAGGATTAAATTTTGAAAAATCTCTAAAAAGGTTTGGAAAACTCAGAAATAAATGGAAGTTTAAAAATATACTCCTAAAGGGACAATAGATCAAAGAAGAAATAATTGTAGTCATTAGAAATTATCTTACAGTGGATGATGAAGTCACACATAACAACCCTCAATGATTGCCAGAAAAGCAAAACGAAAGCCATATGTATCATGATAAATGTCTATTAAAACAGAAAAAACATTTTTTAAATAATCTGCCTCTATCAGACTTTGAAAAAAAAGAGCAGATTAAGCACAGAGCAAGTACAAGCAAGGAAATACATAGATTAGAGTAGAAGTTGCTAAAATGGAAAGTAGTAAAATATTAAAAACTTCAGTGAAACCAAATGGGTCACTATTGACTACTTTTCAGATAAACTGACAAATAAAATTGATAATACATTCAAAATATAAAGAGGGAAACACTGGGCACTGCTAGTAAACATAAAAAAAGGGGAAAATTTGAAGGACCCAATAAATAATTTTTAATAATATTTAAATAACTTGGATGTACTGGAAAAATCTCCATAAAAGTATTGTATGAAAAAATTATTCAAGGGCAGGTGATATAGCTCAGCAGCATAAGCTCCTGCCTGGCAAGTGCAAGGTCCTGAGTTTGACTCCCAGTACCCACATATAAAAAATAATAATAATAATCAAGGAAAATATATAATCTTAGCAACTAATAAGATTGAATTAATAGTCACAAACTATCCATTAAAATAATGATATTAGGAAAAATCCCTTCAGCCCATAATCCATCTTTGGTGGACTGTACCAAATATTTAACAATAAAATAATACAATTTTTCAAAATTTTCCAAAAAATATACTTCTCTTTTCTACTAAGAGGTTAATATTACCCTAATATTCAAAATATAAAAAAGAAAAGGAAACTACACAGCAGTATTCCTGATGATATAGATAGAAACAACCCTCAGAAAAATAACAAATAGTCTACAGCTATAACTATAAAAGTGCATTTCATAATAGTTACGATTTATCCCAGAAATGCAAGGTGTTTTAACATCTATATTCAATCTATGTGATGCAACCTTATCAGTCAAATAAGCAAAAGCCTTGTGATCATATCACTATTTAGAGAAAACAGCTTTTTACAAATTTCAGTGCTTGTTTATGATAAAAACACTTGGTCTAAGAACAGTCCAGTGTCATAATGGGCTTTTATAAAAGCACACAGGAAACATCAAACTTAATGGCAAAAAAAACAATTGGTTTCCTCTAAGATCAGGAATGAGAAAACTGTATCTGCTGTTGTCACTTTAATTTAACATTATATTAGATGCTCCAGTTAGAACTCTAGGGAATGAAATAAAATATATCTAAATTAGAAAGGAAGAAGTCAAACTCTGTATTTGCACATGACATTATTTTATGTAAGCTTAACTCATTAAAAATACACTAGAGGGCAGGTGAGATGGCTCAGCAGCATAAGCACCTGCCTGGCAAGCACAAGGTCCTGAGTTTCACTCCCGGTACCCACGTTAAAAAAAAAAAATAAAAAAAAATAAAAAAAAAATATATATATATATATGTGTGTGTGTGTGTGTGTGTGTGTGTGTGTGTGAATTTAAAAGAATGAGTTCAGCAAAGTTGCATTAAACATCAATTCTATTTATACATTTTCAGAAAGTAATATGAAAATGAATTTATAGAAACAACTCTCCATATAATGCCATTGTGAAAAATAAAGTACTTATAAATAAATTTAACTAAAGGAAAGCAAAATTTACATGCAAGGCACTAAAATATTTTGTTTGCAGGAAATTAAAGATCTAAATAATTGAATAAAACCCAACAATTATGGATTAAAATATTTAGCATAGTAATACAGCAATCTTCCCCAAGTGATGTAAAAAATCAACTCAGTCTTCTTCAATATGCCAAATTACATTTTTATAGAAATTAGAAAGACAATTTTTAAAATCATGTGGAGATTCACAGAATCCAGTAAAACCAAAATGATACTGAAAAGAAAAATGTATTTGGAGAGCTGGCATATCCTAATTTTAGAAATACATCAACATATTAATTTTTTTTGACAAGGGTACCATGACAATTCAATGGCAGAAATAGTGTTATCCAGTGAGGAAAAAGTATATAAACTGCACCTTGACTTAGTACTATTGTCTTAGGTGTTTTATATGTTCTTTGGCCTATTATGCTGGTGCTCAATCTGTTTATAGGATAATTAACTTTATAAGGTCTTAGAAGATAAAGAAACAAATCTGATGCTGCAAAAATAAAAACAGGTGGAGGGAGGGGTTGAAAAGAAGGAAACTGAAATGTGTTTTGTACATGTACAAATTCCCGGCTGTGAATGTAATCATTATGTACTGCAAACATGTACTAATAAAATTTAAAAACAATAACAAAAAATAAACAAGCAAGCAAACATTCACACAAACAAACAAAAAACTGAGAAGACAACTGTTGCCACATGCAAAGAAAAACTTTTAAAAAAAGAATAAAAAAGAATAAAAAAATTAATATTGGATCTTTATCTTACACCATGAAAAATAACTCCAAATGGGTCAAAACCTAAATATAATTAGATGAAGCATTGTTCGTCATGTTGTTAAAACATTGATTTAAGTCTTGTTGTAGAAAAAGTATATATAATTCTTTACACAATTCTATAGGGCAAGATCAAATCATAGGAGCCCCATGGGAACATTCACCAATACCAATCATCTGTCACAATAAAACCTCTTGCTCAGGATCATTTCCAGCTCTCTGCAAAAAACCTCGGTATGCTTGGTATGTAGATTTGTGTGTGTGTGTGTGTGTGTGTGTGTGTGTGTATCCACCCTTGTGTAGGTATGAAATCCAAACCAGAAGATAGTTATCACTTGTAGAAAGTAATTACAAAGTACATTTTTGGGGGCTAATCAGTGCAAAAAAACCAAATATTATTTGAGTCAAAATAAGTAAATTACAAGCTAATAAAGGTAAAAAAAAGAAAGGAATAAAAATAAAATAAAAAGCTTGGGAAGAGGGGGGAAATGATGAAGGGAAAGGAAGGGGGAGAAAGGAGTAGAGAAAAAACATGAGGGCAATTAATGGAACTAATGTGGAAATACACCTGCTCTTTCAGAGAGTAAGCCATTTAAAAATGAATAATTAGGCCGGTGAGATGGCTCAGCGGCGTAAGCGCCTGCCTTGTAAGCGCGAGGGCCTGAGTTCGACTCCCGGATCCCACATACGAAAAAGGGGCCGGTGATATCGCTCAGCGGCACGGGTGCCTATTGGCGCGCGAGGTCCTGAGGTCGACCCCCGGTACCCACAAAAAAAATAAAAATAAAAAAATAAAATAAAATAAAATAAAAATGAATAATTAATATTTTGTGCTGCAGCTATTGCAACACTATTGATTTAATAAGGCAGTTGACAGCCTGATTTCAAAAGTTAGAATAGCCAGGATTGAAAGAATTCTACAAATATAGAGTCCGTCTTCTTGCCCTTAGGGGAAAAATATCCCATTTACTAAGAAACAAGAATTTCTCTCATTTTGTAAACTTTCACAAACGGAAAGGATGCAATTCTCTCTGAAAATATATCTCAGGCGGACAATATATTAGCATCAGAAGAGCAACTTTTACACAATTTATAAATATGCAAAAATAGCAAAAATACCCTAGTTTTGAGATCAACGTGCTTCCAAGGGATCTCACTAGGGAAACTAAGAGCAGAGTGGACTCAGAGACGGCAGTTAGACATCACTCTTTAAGAGTTAGTTCTTCAACAGAAGAAATAGTGTACATAAAAAATGAAGTAATAGTGTTCTGAGTGAGTTTCCTTATAAAATAAAATATGGATTTTAAAGGGAATAAAGTAATGATAATTCTCCTGACTGAGTCCAAGCAAAACAAATTAATGGAATAAAAATGAAAATTACCCAGATAGGTAAAAAAATACATGGTTGAATAATTTTGATTCTTACTTGTATTCTAAAATCTAAATTCAGTATTTAATAAGATCCTCACATCATTTAAACATACAAATGTGTATATATAATGTTTAAGAATGACCAAACAACTGTTTTAATTTATTAGTTATAATTGTGACAAGTGCAAGAGTAGAAGTATATCTACTTCATTCTTGACATGTAGTTATCACTTTCCAGTTAGAGGATATGCATAAAATACAGAATCATAATAGCTACCAATATGAACAATATTCTTCTGTACCAAATTTGAAATGCTAATTACTTTGAGAAAGGCTTTATTCATCAAAATTCATGACAAATTGAAATTCTGTTTCATTAATAAAACCAGGCCTCTTAAATGTTTTTCCCTTTTACATTGTCAGCCTTACTATTTCTATGAATAAAGAACTTAATTAAATGACAGCCTGAATTTTAGCCTCTTTCACATTACAGCATTTTAAGTAAATTAGTATTATAATAAATTTTTCAAGTGACAAATACTTTAATTGCTTCAAATGAAACACTTGTTTTGTCCATTCCATTAAACCTTTCAATTCAAGCTATAGCTTTAAAACTCAATAGAGAAGCTCTTATATGGATACTTATTGATTAAATAATCCAGTACCTCGCAAAGACTACTTTTTTGACTAAGTAACTTGAAAACCGTATTTTTAGGAATCCAATTATCTGGACTATATAGAACTGAAAGAGGATTACTATTCAGAGTTCCAGTATTATAGAATAATACTTAATGATATACTTTTGCCATAATGAATTTTTTTTAGAATTTGTATTTCAACAAAAATATCAGGCAAATGCAAATAAATTCGTTAACAATCGAGGCTGATAATTTTTATAATTTGATAGATTCTATTCATATTTATCATCATCTAGCATACAAATCCACTGTTTAAAATGTAAGAACGAATAGAGAGGAAATGCATTTTTATATTTTGAAACAATTTCAGGTTCTATAGCATATAGAAAGTAAATAATTTTGTATTTGTTCAGATTTTTTTTCTGAAAAAAATCTAACATCTTTTGGATTCTTCTCAGACAGTCATTAATATTTACCAGGTATTCACCAAAGCATCTGCCAATTTTTATGAGCCTTTAATTTAAATTTTATGCAACTCTTCTTTTGTCCAATCTGTGTTTGCTTTGTTAGAAATGAGAGACCTCTAAAAGTGATTGTATATGCATACGTATATGTATATTTACTATTTTATCTCAGATTTAATATTAAATATTAAGAAAAATTTATATTTTTTAAACCACCCATCTTACCTTGAACTTCAATTATCCCAAGGAGAAAAATCTCTGACTGATTTTACGTATCATTTTCAAATCTTTCCAGATAGATCAGCAATTTCAATTAAGGGCATTTATTCATCATCATACTCATAGTCATGAAGTATTTTGAGAAGGAAAAGGAAATATATACAAATATATTATTTTTAGACAATAATCAGGAACATCAGAGAGTCCACAGATCTTTAGAATATTTAAAAATATTCAGAAAATAAAGATAATTAGATGTTATTTAAAAAAATAAACAAGGATCTTTCTTAAACTAAAACTCATTTGAAGCCTAATTACTGCCATTGTTAGCACATCTTTTCTCCCACATTTTGTAGTCATATATTTTTTAAAAATGTACTTCATATAGTATTTAACTTCACTTTAAGACAACAGTGTAATCAAAATGATAAATTACAGCTCACACTTGGCTGGTCTCATTATCAGAGAACAAACACAATCATGGAGGTAATGGCTAATGACAAAGCACATAGACTGCAGGAAGCAGGGGTGCTAATGTTTAAGAAATGTAAAAAGTGCTGCACTAGGTATTGCTGGATGTGCAGAATTTTGGAAGAGAAAACCATAGTAAAACATTTTGTGAGATAAATCCAAATGTTTAAGAAATAATATCTCTTTCAAAAACAAAAATAAAACAATAAGAAAAATGAGATAGATTTTAAATTATAGTTGATTTATTTGTAGCTCTCTTCTATATTTTCAAAAACAAACTCGATTTGAGGTTGTGTCTAAATCATTAGACAGCTTCCTTTTTTATCACGTCTTGAGGAAAAGTAGGTTAATTCTTTCCTAATGCTAGGAATGTAAAGATGACACAAGTTTCTGAATATATGAGTGGGATATTGCATGTGGTTAGAAAAAGTCGTCTTCATTTTTTCCTTTTAGAGTTCATACCTTTAAAATTTTAGTAATTAATTTTAATATTTGTATTATTTCTCTTTTATAACAGTTTGAAGAAGTCATTACTTATTTTTCCTGTTTTTTCCATTCATGTATATCACTTCTGGGTTTCAGAACCTCTGAACTGGTGCTCTTGAGAAAGCCATCAGAGAAGGAAATTAAAATGGATTCTATACATGGAGGCCTCTTGCCTATTATAGGCACAGAATTGTGTCAAAGGAACTAGATTGCAGGCTTCTGGGTGGCAAAAGGAAGAATAAGAATAACTTACAAAATATGAGAAAGCAACATAAAATTATTTTCAACGTAAAGATGAATATTTAAGAATTTAAGGGCCGGTGAGATGGCTCAGCAGTGTAAGTGCCTGCCTGGCAAGCACGAGGGCCCGAGTTCGACTCCCGGAACCCACATATGAAAAAAGTGCCAGTGATATCGCTCAGCGGCACGGGCGCCTGCTGGTTCGTGAGATCCTGAGGTCGAACCCCAGTACTCACAAAAAAAAAAAAAAAGAATTTAAAGTAATTATTCTTATATAATAATGTTTTGGTACTCATGGAGGATTGACTCCATATCACCCTTGCTTACCGAAATATACATATTCTGAAATCTCTTATGTAATAAGGTATAATATTTGCAGTTATATTTGCACATCTCTCTATATACTTTAAATCATCACTGGATTACTTATAATACCTAATTCATTGCAAATCTAACCAAATTGTTATAATACTGTGTTGCTTTGGGCATAATGACAAGGAAAATGCACTCTCTTTGCACAGAAGTTTTTATCTGAATATTTCCTACCCATGTCTAGCAGAATCCACAGAAGCAAATCACTTGAGTAAGTAGGACCAACTGTAGGTAAATTTTATATTTAAAATATTGCTATTTTTGTTCTCTAATTTTTCTCCCCTCCCAGTGTTTTGGAACGATAAAATATTTATACCATTCCATTTCACCTGCATTGTTTCTTATGAATTAATTTTCTTTTATTTAGTGGTTATTCCAGATACTACCATACTCACCACCTATTGATTATAGTATAAAATTATCATTTCTATGTGACTTATGATAATACTGGTATATTGGAATATTCAGTGTATTTACATCTTCCCTATTTTTGTATTTTATTTCTATGAGTCCTCTATCTATCTATCTATCTATCTATCTATCTATATGTATGTATACATGTCTGAGGTGACATATCTTTTAGTTAAAGACTTCACACCAGAAGACTATGCAAAATTATAGAACACTAAATGAAAATTTAAATCTTTTCCAAAATATAAAAGCAGTATTACTCAGACAAATAAATAACCAGTTCCAGAAATACAGAAGTCTTTAGCCAAAGAATATTATACACTGAAATTCTTGAAAATTTTTGTACAGGTCAAAATCAGGACAAAAAGAAAACTCTTATTGTGACTCTTCAGTTGGTTGTGTTTGCAGCCTATGCATGCTTCATATAACTCTTGTATTACCTTTACTTTGTCCCACAAGTGTCTATTCTGTCATGTTTACAGATTTAAGTGCACTTTTTGGGGAAAACAATCATACGCCTGAATATGACAGCGGTGTTTCAAAAATGAGGTGAAAAATTAAACATTTAATGCAAATCCTTTATGATCTCAATGATTTATGGAACACATACTTGTGCATAATGTGAAAATAATAGCTTAAGATTTATCTGCTTCTACTTAAGGCAAAGAATTTTATCATTGCATACTTCTAATCCTGATGACCGTACTACCTTCAGGAAAGGTCTCCTTTAATGTCTTTGTTTTTCAACAAACTCCATTAACTACACGCTTTCTTATCAAATACAATAAATATTTTGTATTTCATTCTATTGATATATTTACTGTCAAATTTGAATGTTCTTAGAAGGTTGGTATAAATTTTAATTTTTTCTATATGTGAATATTGCTTCCTCATCTGATCACAAGGAGATACATAAGAAAATTTAACCAATAAAGTTAATAATGTTTTTCATTTTGGCATTTTCAGTTTCAGTACAATGTTTTCAGTTTGAAATTTAAATCTGTTAACAAAGTGATTTTTTGATACATTGTTGTCATGGGTTTCCTCAGTCAATATACTTTTAAGTTGACCTACATAGTCACTTGTCTAATGTCTGTCTTTATTTCTTTCCAAAAATGAGTTCTCAGAGTTTGGGTGGAAAATGTATTCTTTGAGTCATTATGTCAAAACCATTTTTGTGGTTACACAGTTATAGATTAATGATTATTTTATGTTAGGGCTTTATAATTCCACTGCACAAGATTTCTATTCTTTCCATTGAGAATCAGATATCTGTGTTCTTGCTACTACCTGTATATTTACATGGCTGTCTGCTTTTGTGTTTCCTTTCCTTTATTATTTTTTTTGTATTTCCTTCTATCGTTTTTCCTTTTTCACTCTTCACTTTCTTTCTTCTCTCCTTTCACTTCCTCTTCCCTCTAATGTGTACTATTGCACTATAACAACAACTGCTACAGCTACTGCTAATTCTACTACTTCTATCTTTGTTACTCTTAAGAATTTTCTCTTTGGCTTTATCTTTCAGTAATCTTACCATTATTTGTCACTTTTGGTTTTGTACCTTCTTTGGAGTTCACAGGACATCCTAATTTGTATTACTTTCTTTGAATAGTTTTTTTTTAATCTTTCCAAATAATGTTTCCTATCAAATAATGTATTGTCTCATTCACTGTTTCTTTGCCTCTGAGGCTTCTCTTGGGTGTGGGCAACCTTTCTTTTGGTGCCACTGTTGTTTGAGCCCTTTCCATGTGATTTTCTCTTACGTATCCCCTCTGTGGTGGGTGAGCTGGACTGTCAGCTTGCTTGCCTCGATAGCAGGCCAGGAGAATAGTAAGGCACTTGTCTGGGTGTGTATGGGTAGATCATGGAGACATGACCTCCAGAACTATATCTGGTCCCTGACCCCTTCTTCTCTACCAGTTCCCCTACTCTGACTCCAGGCCACTATGAAATTAAGAAGCTCTGCTCCACTGTACCATTCTGGAATTATGTTGCTGCCTTGGAAACAGCCAGCCATGGTTTAAGTCCTGTGAACCCATAAAGCAAATAAACATTTCCTCCTTTAAGTTGCAATCCTGTCAGCTATTTTGTTCAGGAGTGAAAAGCTAACTAATACACCCTCCATGCCACAAATTATACAGGTGATACTGATTGGCAGTTTTAGATCTTCTAGTTGAATTCTGCCTTCAGCGAAATCTAATTTGCTGTAAAATTCATCTATTAGGTTATGAATTTGAAGTACTTCATTTTTACATTCTAGTAGAGTATCTAATCTGTTATATATTTCAATTTTAAAGCAAATAACTTCACTTTCACCATTTCTGCAGCTGTTTTGTATTTGGGGGGGGTACCGGGGGTCACCTCAGGACCTCGTGCACCAGCAGGTACCTGTGCCGTTGAGCGATATCACCGGCCCTTTTTTTTGTATGTGCGTTCTGGGAGTCGAACTCTGGCCCTCGCGCTTGCCAGGCAGGTGCTTATGCCACTGAGCCATCTAACCTGCCCTGTTTTGTATTACTGAATGTAATAATCATAGATGCTTAAAGTCTTGGCTGTAAATCTTTACTATCTAGTAAAAGTATAGAATTATATTTTGGGGGAACTGATTTTGTTAAAATTTTTAGTGATGTATAGTACTATTTCTGTTTCATTTTGTTTTGCTTTGCTTTTAATGCAACATGTTCTATAGAAAATAATTTGAAGGTTCAAAATAATGCTCCATTATTTATGATAATATGACTTCTACTTGGTAGAATGGTGACTGACACCTTAATCTAGGCTCTGTGCTGAATCTCAGCTGGGCTGCAGTAGTGTAATGCTTCTTCTACTCTGGGTCTCCACTAGTTCTCAGGTGCTTCCAAGTGAGATTCCTGTGTGTGCTTCATGTTCTCTGTACTTTCTCTTTTGTAACCATGAAGATAACTGTACTCTATTTCAAAGTATTTTCACTTAGGCTTTTAGCTTTCTATTCAAGTTGTGGAGCACAAATTTCAGGAGACATCCTGGACAACAAAGAAACTCTGCACTGTTACACCCCATGTGTTCTTCAAAAGCACTGTTGGTTTTGTGTCCCCAGCTGTGTCGCCTTGGTTTTCTGACTTTTGCCCCTGCCTATTATGAAAATACCTCCAGGGCAACATCAGCTTCATAGTTCAGATTATCTCCCCTGGCTTACACTTCCTTTCATTTTTAGAAAATTCCTGTTCTTTCTGATTTCAAAAAGATCATTCTTCTGGTTTATCTGGTTTTCTCAATACACTTCAGAAGTACTGACTTGCCAAATCTTCTACATCCTACTCAGAAGCAAGGCTTTGTGATTATTTGTTGAATTACCTGATATTTCTACAGCAAAAAAGTGACAAAAATTATATGGGAAAGCATATGTTTGTGTGTGTCTGTGTGTGTCTAATTGCATATATATAATCAATTTCATCTTTCATAAATAATTATGTGTATATGTATATATTATATATTATATATATACACATGTATGGGTAGCTATACTCCTATACATATGTTAGTATCTGTGTAATCCTAACAAGATTGATATACAAATAAATTCTTCTACACGTAAAAGTGAAATTTATCCAGTAAACTTGTACAATGAATGTGTGTGTGTGTATTAGTTCTCAATGATAAAATTTCATGGAAAGTGTAATCACCTTTTTCAGTTAGTGAGAAGGTGTAGAATTATTAAAAGCTCCTTTGCTATCTGATAACTGTATGAGAGCATTTAACTTATTCTTAATTTTGAGTCTGATACCAAGAATATGTGCTGCAATTTTAAAATTAAAAATGAAACAAAATATGTGTTGGGAAGAGTGGGAGAAAAAAGATTCCTTAGATATTTTTAGCAATACATGCTGTATTTTAAAAAATTGTGGAGAAAATGGCTCACATTTTAAGAAACAAAATATTTAACTTTAAAAAATTACCTCAACTTCATCCTGAATGAAAAAAAGAATTTCGTTGTGCTAAAATACAGAGTTTCCACAAAATATGAAACGTACTTTAAAAATCAGCTATCAAAGCTTGAATTTATTCTTTTGGAGTGGATTTATTCTTAATGTTTTGCATTTGTTCTTTTCCATTACCTATCCATTTAAAATTTAAAAATATAATTAGCTCTTCATGAAAATATACCAAATATGAATGAAATATTTTGGAAAACATTGTTACTATTTCCTAAGAGTGCCATTTTAAGCATGTATTTTAACTAGTTTCTGCTGTGTGAAGCAGATTATATTTTACTGTGAAAATGTTCTATTTAAAAACCTCAAATTTTTTCACACATTCCATTTATCAAATATATTTTCATTATTTTTGAGAAAAAAATCAATTTACATTTCCACTTACTCAAAAGCCCACAAAGTGATGAGATAAATTGGGTTGTGTTATATTGCAATGCTTTCAACTACAAAACATTACACATTTATGTGTCCTGATCTAATCCATTATATTTTCTTCCATTTTAAATACAATACAGACTTACAATTGCTGAGAATCAGTTTTTTCCCAACTGATAATTTCCAGTAAAGTAAAAAGCATCTGGAAATTTATTTTTATCTCAATATATACTAATCACATTTTGAATAATTTATTGGTTCTCGTACATGACAAACTTCAACTTACTATTGATGATTTTGTTTATCTGTTTATTGTAAAGAAAACTGACTTTTCCATATAGGTAATATTTTTTAGGTGTTTATTATGTCCCTGAAGATTTCAGGTATTAAGTCAAATCTTATTTTGAATATGAAGAGATTAATAGGACCTACACGAGTAAATTGACCACATTGAAAAGTCTGTTCAGCTTTGGAAGAGGCTATCTGAACTGAACAGCCATATGTCCAGTCACCACTGCAACACTCAGCAGACCTGTTCTTCCTGACAAGAGGTATGCAGACAAAATTCAAATTGTTTTAACAACAAAAAATTCTTTGTGACTTTTAAGTACTTGGCAAAAATATGCATCTCTACATTTAAACTACAGAATTAAAGCAGTAGCTTTAGCCTTTTTCAGGCAAAGATGGACAGATGACAAGAAAACTAAGTAAAATATAAAGAAAGGTAAATAAGATATTACCCATCCTTCCCAAACCTAAAATGAGAAAGATACAAAGAAACACTGAGAGTTGAAATGTTCACTTCTCTCTGCATAAAGCCACCTCTTCCAAAATTTACTACAATATTATTCCTTTATGTACACACATGTACTGTTAGAACTTTTAAATGCTTAAAAAGACTTAAGCATTTTCTAGTAATTTGTTTTATTTACTTCTTTAGTCTGGGATGCAAAGATAACAATATTTTGGAAAATCATTTTTGTTTTCTGAATTTCTTCATCTATTTTGTAATTTTTCAATAAACTCATCATACAAGTTAAAACATATTGTACCTTTACTCCGCTAACATCTCTACATCTTTAAGCAATATATATTGAAACAATTTTAACTCCTGTCTGTAATAGTTTGGATATGGTTTTACCCTAAAGATTTATGTGTTGGAAGTTTGGTATCTTGTGTACATTCATTGGGGTTTGGTGTGGAATCATTAACAGTGGAGACACATTGGATGTAGTTGGGTTATTCAGTATGCTTCTTTCTGAAGGAGTAAATGTTGGTACAATGAGTGAGTATGAACTCACTGTTTTTGTGCAAAAACAAAAGAGCAAGCCTAGCCTCTCCCTTTGTTCTGGCTTATCACACCATTGATCTTACCCTCTTATACCACTTCACTTTGTGATCACATCTGCCTTAATATCTCCAAAAGACCAAGGTGATACAGGTGCCATGCCCATGAACATACAGAACTGTGAGCTAAATAAACCTCTTTTCTGTATAACATACCCACCTTCACGTATTTCATTACAATATTAAAAGCAGATGAATATGTTAACTTTAAATGATTTATTTTTTGTAGCTCTGCCAAGAAGACTGCTTCTTTTTTTATGTTTTTCTCAATTGATGAAATCACAGTCACCTGTTCCCAGATGTTGGTAGGCCAATTTATGATAACTATAAAATAAATGCATTTACTAAGAAATAGTCTTATGATAAATATCTCCATCATTTTACATTTGTTACCATAATTACAGTAATTTAATTGGTTATTTGACTGCTAAGAGCTTAATTGATCATTAAACAGAACTTTACTAAAATCGAAACACATAAGATATTTAGTATGTAATTTGATGTTGCTTTGCTTTGCAAATTTTGCACATCCAGTGACTTGCACTTCAAAATTTCAGGATTGCTAAGCTGGTATCAGTTAACCAAGTACCTTAGCTGTTATAAGTAAATATAATCATTAAATTTTATGCCCTAGTTTTTGGGAATCTTCATACGACTTTGTAGTTAAGTCACTTCTCATACAAAAGTAGAAATTTCAGGTAAACTTAATTAGATCATGAGTGGACATCAACCTCAAATGCTACAATACATTGTTAATTTGGTATGATTTCATATGAAAGAGGAGTTAGAGCAGTAAATGTAAAGAACCATCAGTTATGACTCCTATGGAAGTCGCTCTCTAATTGGATATAGAGAGTGCTATGATGGCCAGAAAATTTCGAAGTTTTAGTAACACAGATAATTGATTTTCAATTTGAAACTCTTTGCTTTTCTTAAATTTATAGCATTTTTTTGTTAATTGAATTTTTAAAAGAAATTTTCATGAAAAGTTCCCTTACAAGTAAATCAACAGACAAATCTGTCATCACATAATATCAGTTGTACTGAAAACAAGTGACATGCCCACAGGGAAATATTCCATAAAATTAATGAGCTGGGCTCCATGAACAGATTCTCTGGCATAGAAATTTCATGTAATATTCCAACATACAGAGATTAATTGGAGAAATCTGAGGCTATGCATTATTACTACTACCATTGTCTTTGTGAAAGCAAAATATTTTATCTGCAAAATAAAAGGCAAAAATTGTGATCTGAACTATTTCTAGATAATATTTGATTTTGAATGAAAATATATTCATTTTCCATTCTACCATATCATTATTTTATGCATGTTTTCTAATCCATCACCAACCCCTATTGAATAGCCCTTCGAATTACCCTTAAATCTCAATCTATACAAGTTCCTTGTATAAACATCTAATTATGCTCCAAGTCATAACATTTTCCTTATCTTTTACCATTTTTGTGTTTAAGTGATCCTCAGATTGTCTCTCTGTCTCTCCCTCTCTCTCTCTCCCTCTCTCATTCTCTGTCATTCTGCCTTTTCTTTTGAGACAGCCTCATAAGAACATGATTTAGAACTATTGTAGACATCTTCTTTTTGGAAAGGTTTTGTAGATTGCAGATTCTGAGATATAGAGATTAACATGTGGAAAAAGTGACTGGGGAATAACCTTAGGAAAAATCACATAAGGAAACAAAGAAATGGGATTGGGAAGATGCAAACATTTTGCAGCTATGCTGTTGCAAAAGGCCTCAGCTCTATGCTTGTATGTACATGCTATCCAGGGTGAGTCTTGTGGAAGGTGAATGGACCGTGGGGGTACTACAGCTGCCTTGCTGTTAGGAGGTGGGGCCTGGACAGGGAAGGCAGGTTATGTGGACCATGACCTATAAGGCTGTATCTTCCTCCTTGGCTTCCCCATACCCTCTTTGCTTCCTGGCCACCATAATGTGAGCAAGCTTTTCTCAGTCAAGTCCCTTCTGCCATGCAGTTTCTTTGTTTAATCCTGATAAACAGGGACTGAAACTTCTAACTGTGAACCAAAATAAAGCTCTCCTCAAGTTGGAGGTGTTTAGTATTTTATCCCCCCAACAAGAAAAGTGTCTAAGATATTTTGGTATCAGAAATGGAGTCCTTGCTGTAGCTACTTTCCAACCATGTGGTTGAGAAGCCTTTGGAACTGGTTTGTTTGAGGAGTTTGGAAAAATTTAGAGATGCAGCTAAAAAAACCCTTTAATGCTGTTAATTGAGCTTGATGTGTGATAATGGTGAGAGCACAGAAGACTAGAAAGTGATGGAAATGAAAACGGTAAATACAAGGCCCAGGAACAAGGTCTTTACTGACAGTTGGATTCAAGATCATATGTGTCATGATCTAGCAAAAAAAAAAAAATAATAATAATCGGTCTATATTTTACTAATGTTTTAAGACTGGGAAACTGAGGTAAAGGGCATCAGACTAATTAATATGGTAGAGGAAATTTCAAGGCAACTCAAAGTTCAGGCTGCAGCATGGGTATTGCTTGCTTGTTTTAGTGAGATTTACACTGTGAAACAACCAAAAAGCCCATTCAAAAGTTTTGAGTTTCACAGGAATAAAAGCTCCAGTAAAATCAAAACCTGTAAAGATTTGGCAGAGTACAACTCAGTTGCTACAAAGATTAACATTAAAAAGAAGCCAAGTACTTTGCATTAAAACGATAGGAAAAACGCTGTGCCAGCATTGCAAAAAACAGCAAGACTCCTACATTCACAGGCTCATGGTTGCAAAGCAGTAAGTTTTTTGTTTGAGAAAAGAACTGTATGGAGGGCCAGTGAGATAGCTCAGCGGCATAAGTGCCTGCCTGGCAAGTGTGAGGACCTGAGTTCGACTCCCGGTACCCACATACGAAGAAAGGGCCAGTGATATCGCTCAGTGGCGCAGGCGCCTAGTGGCACGCGAGATCCTGAGTTCCACCTCCGGTACCCACAAAAAAAAAAAAAAAAAAAAGAACTGTATGGAGACTTGCTCATTTAGGGAGAAATTGAAACAAGCTTCCCTGACGTCAGCCATCCAGACACTCACTGGCCTCTGGAGCCAGGATACAATGGGTTTGGCTACTACTATAGCTGTTGGGAGACATTGGCTTCATTCACATGACACTGGTTTTATTGACACAAAGAATGCTAGAGTTGTGGAATCAAGGGAGCTTCCAAGCAGATTTCAGAATAAAATGCCACTGCCAGGCAGAGTGTCCCTAGAAGGGAAGGTTGTGAAGCTATGAGAGTGAAACCATCATTGCAGGGGTTACTGCAGGATGTTGGGGAAAACCAAAACATGGAATGTCTGAGGAAGGCTGCAGGCAAAGAGCAGAACGTGCCCTAGAGAAAAGGCATGAGAGCTTCAACTGCAATGGTATAAGGACAGGACCACCCAACTCTTTGGAGTTCAAATGTTTGACACAGGTACAGGATTTAATGTTGGCCCTGCTGAGTTTTGATCTGGTTTTGGTCTTATTCTGTTCTATCCCCCTATTTCTCCCTTTTTGATTGGGAATATTTACCAGATACCTTTGTATGTCAGCAATGTTTACCTCATTTTAATTTGTTAGAGGTGCTTACAGATAAGAATTAGCCTTAAGTCTCAAGGAAGACATGGACTTGGGCTTTCCAGCACTGATGAAACTGTTAAGACATTGGTGATTCTTAACATTGGACTAAATGCATTTGGCATAATGAGGTATGCACAAGTCTTTTGGGCTCTGAGGTAGAATGATATTGTTCATATTAAATGTCCCCCCAAAGTCTGTTGTCCTCAGAGATGGTGTTTAGGGAATGTGACTGGACCATGGGAGGGCAGTATAACTGACTTGCTGTTAGGAGGTGGGTCCTGATCAGAGGAACCGGGTTGTTGGAGCGATGAACTGGAAGAGTGTGTCTCCCTTCCTGGCTCCACATTCCTTCTTGGCTTCCTGGCCACTCTGACATGAGCAGCTTTCTTCCACCCAGGTGCTTCTGCCATGCTATTTCTTTGTTTGATCCTGTCAAACATCAACTACAACCTCTGAACTACGAGCCAAAGTAAACCTCTCCTTCTCTAAGTTTTGGGTGTTGAGTATTTTGTCTCAGTGAAGAGAAAAGTGGCTAAGCAGCTAACAGGCATTTCAGCCTTGCCATAGTTGAAGCAGAGGGGGCTAGCCCCAATAACAGCCAGTAACCTGTCACTAGATACACAGTCCTCTCTGGAAAAGGGTACATACTTGGAGTTGTGGCTTTCTCCAGAATATAGCAGTACAGTACCATCTCTTTGCCCATGTTTTTGGGATGCTCTCATGCACATTATCCTCAATAAGTTTAGTTCTGTAAGAGGATATTTTATCTTCAGCCCAGGCCTACAGAGGAGAGCCATAACTGAGTTTCTTAGTGATGCTGATGCCATTTTCAACAATAAATTATTTATTGCCTTAGTAAAGGAATTCTTCTCCAAATCCTCCAGGGAAAATATTTTACTGGACTATCTTGCAACATTATATAGCATGCAATCCAGGATGCCTGTTTCTCTGAGTCTTTTGTTCTTTTCTTTATCTTTGTGCCACAGAACTTCTGACATTTGCAATTCATTCAGCTAAGCACATGATTTTCCTTTTCAGTAGGACTTGGAGAAGAATTCCTTTACTAAGATTTTCACCCTAATTATTGTTTTTTCACCTCTGCCAAAAATTTAATCAGAGCTGTGAAGAATCAATTTGTGTTGATTCAGCAAATCATACTTAGGTCTCATCATCTCCGTGGAGGTGGTGATGAACGTTCCATACAACACCATGTTCCCAGTGTTATGTATTCTACTTGATAATTTGATAATAAAGTTGAAAATTTACAAGATATTGTTATAAAGTGTATTTCAGTTCAGTATTATAACATACACAAAGTTATATCTACTTTAGTTAGGTAGATATCCATTAACAAATTGGCAACACATATATAAGCATACTAACTACGTAAGAAAAATATTACTAAGAAATGAGATACATAATTAGCTCAGCGGTATAAATGAAGAAATATATTCATGAAGATATAGGTACTGACAATACTTCCATTGAATGTATCATGATTTAGTAAAAATCTTATGCATTAATGCCACTTTCAAATTATTCTCAGTAGTCAATATTAATGTTGATAATAAATGCATTTGTTGAAAATGGAAAAATTATGGGTTTGAGGGAGGCATATAAATATAATCAGAATATCAGTTTTGCAATTATGACAGAAGGCGAAAGCATCTAAGATTAAGAGAGACATCTTTAAAAGAAATATCATTGTACTTAATTTAACTTATATATAAATAATCACCCATATCATGTTTTTATTCTCTGTATTTCAATTATAGGTCAGAGAAACAAGTTATTCAGCATTACGCACAAAATAAAATATTTGAATTCTAAAATATGATTGTATTTTAACAAAAATGAAACTTAATTTATTAAGCTAATTCAATAAAACTGAATTTCTGAACTCAATTATTCCAAATTCAAAGGAATGTTGTGACAAAAACTGTTGGATATATCAAATATCCAAGAGATATTATTATCAAAGCTGATATTGTCTGTATAAACCACAATTCCTTCACTCTTGTGCCCATAATTTAAATACATGTGTCAATACTTACTGTGAATGAATTATAGCGTTTGGCAGCTAGTGTCACAACTTTCACATGAGTCAGTAAAAGTTGATTCAATTAATTATACATCTGTATAAGAATAATATGAGCATATAAATTTCAAAACCTTTTACCTTATTCTTCTTTAACTTAATATGAATCTAACTTTTTTAAGAAAAGATATACTAGATTTAACAAGTTAATATATTTTGCATTACTGTCTTTCAAACTACATAAGAATATTTTATGATGCTTTGTCTAAATTTGTACAGGCTGCCAGAAGTCTCCTCCAGACTGCAGCTCAAGAAGTGCCCTTTCAGATAAGAAGCTCAGTTGTAGTACATTATTTTTGTACCAATGGGATATGACCAAATGTAATATTTGTGTCATATACTTAGCAGCACTCATATGATTTCTTTAGTTCACATTCATGAACAAAAGTGTTTTACCTTCTCTTTTCTATATGGTTTTTATTGTCTTATTTTGGAATAACAGAGTGAGAAAATAATCACATCCTTCCTCCTTTCCCCTGTATTTACAGAAAAAATCACGCATGACAAAATTTTATTGTGAATACATTCTGATTATGCGTAGAAGTCAAGATTCTGAAGATCAAGAAGTGTTCTTCTTTCAGTATTATAGTAACTTCTTTTAAGATGATTTTACTCATGGTTCTTCACTATACTCAGGGTATACGATGGAAAATAGAAGGAAAAGGAGGTGCTCAGCTCAATATTTCACCCCAGCAGAGGTAGTGATAATTGTCAGCTGTGAAAGAGGAAAAATCTGGTCCTGGCCTTAAGTATAGTGTCCTCCCAACAGCAGCTGTCTATGGCAAATTTTTTCATTGGACTCAAATAACGAAACAAAAAACATTAAAATATCATTCACTTTGCTCATTTTTATGATCATTCAGCCAAGAACATTTGTCATGTTTTACTGCCACTCTTGGACTGACAATGGCTTCCCTAGCATCCAACATAACAAGAGGTAAAACTTAACATCGGTCTCATTATTTCTCAGAATCTACAAATATATACATCTTTGGGAATTTCTAAAAATGAGGACTTCGATAATGTTCTCAAATAATATTTTTAAAATCAATATTGCCATGGATATAGAACGAAAATTAAAATTGATAATGTTAGCAATAAAAGACTATAACATGAGTTATTTTAATACTTTTTTTATAACTTATTAAACTAAAGCTGCTTCATTGTTCCTTCCCAATTTCTGAAAGGGTAGAATTTAAATATAAATTAGCTTTTCTTTTTAGAGCACAGTGATATTCATTGACCCAAAACAATAGCACTGTAAGTATATTTATTATTTCAAAATTATTATCTAAATGTGAGGAATTTTTAACTAAAAGTTATTGATTGTTTTGGTGTACACAGATTCACTTAAAGAAATTCATAAGGAAAGAAATTGAACTTAGTTCACTAGCAAACACAAAGGGGGAAATCTAGTGTCTACTTAAGATCTTCAAAGAGAGGGGGGCAGTATATCTAAAGATATTGTAAAGTATTAGGTTAGTCATTTTTTTCTTAAAGTGGAAATGTCTATTCAAGGGGAAAAGGGTAGATAGAGCAGAGCCAGCCTATGGCAGGTATTCTGATTTTGATTTAAAAAAAAAACAGAATTATTGTGTCCACAGGGAACACTGTACCTTCCTGACAGCCCACTGCCCACTGCTCAGTGCTGACAGGGGCACCCTGTACCCAGCCAAGGGCTAGGAGAGCTCTGGGCAGCAGACAGCTTGCAGGTGGGAAGGTGAATGTTCTGCAGAGGACAGAGAAGGAAGCCTGAGGGAAGAGACATAGAGACTCTGTTAATCTAGTGGGAGCTGTACATATATTAGAAGAGGAGAATAAGAATTCACCAGTGTTTTAATCTAGATAGTATTTTTCATGAGCAAACGAGCATAGCTCACACCAGAACTGCGCATATAGTCTCCAAACACAAGCTATCAACATGCTATCAGGCTTAGACACTCTGACAGCTTCCCTCCACCTCCAGTTACAACTTGCCATTTCTGCTTCCTTTCTCCCACCCTCACAATATTCTCTTAGCTCCCCACAATGAATGTAATTGTTATGTACTGCATTTTGTGTGTGTTTGTGTGTGTGTGTGTGTGTGTGTGTGTGGTGCTGGGCATCAAACCCAGGGCCTTGTGCATGCAACTACTGAGCCACATCCCCGGCACTTCATTATGTACTGCAAACATGTACTAATGAATACTCAAAAATATAAAGAAAAATAAGTATTCTCTTGAACTTCTCTATAACAACCCTCTATTTAAAATTTAAAAATTATAATAATAGAGATCCATAAACTCTCTTGCAATCACTGTCATTTCTTTTTCCCTTCTCTTCTTTGTGATTGACCCCTTCCCTTTTCTCTTCCTTTTCCTTCCTTCCCCCACCATATCCCACTCTACCTGTGAGTAGTAGTGCAGTATAATCTGTATGGGGCATCAAGAGAAGGGTGAAATTGGTAAAACAATTTTAACATATGTGAGAAATGCATGGTTGAATCTCTTCAAGTTTATATAATGGATCCTTACAACACAATGACTGGACCTGATCCTATCAAATAAAAAAGAGGCCGAGGTAAATGAGCACCAAAAAGCAACGAAAGCCAAGACCATATTACTGGGAAGTAGACAGTAACTAAAGAGATCTTCATATGAGCAACAGATAACTGATCCCCAATCATCAATAAAAACACAGACACACACACACACACACACAAGAACCATGAGAAAATAAGCAACTGGCCAGAGATATAGCTCAGTGGCGCAGCACCTGCCTGGCAGATGCAAGGTCCAGAGTTCAATTTCCGGTACCTGCATATTAAAAAAAAAAAGAAAGAAAGAAAGAAAATAAGGCAACAAAATGCTTTTAAAAACTTTTAACCCTCCCAAAGCTAATCCAATGGGATCAATGTGGAGGAAGTGAAAAAACCAAATGGCAGGGCCGGTGAGATGGCTCAGCGGTGTAAGCGCCTGCATTGCAAGTGCAAAGGCCCGAGTTCGACTCCCAGAACACACATACGTAAAAAGGGCCAGTGATATCGCTCAGCGGCACTGGTGCCTGCTGGTGTGCGAGGTCCTGAGGTCGACCCCCAGTACTCACAAAAAAAAAAGGAAAAGAAAAAGAAATGGCAGAATTATAAAATTACCAAATAAAAAATTAGGAGAGCTGATCAAAATGATTCAAAGCATGAATGATAAATTTAGCAGAAAATTAGAGTTCCTGAAAAGTGACAAACAAATCCAGGAGCTGAAGAATTCTATTGAAATTATGAACAGCACAGTGGATTTGAGAAAAGATGCTGATGTGATCCTACCTTTAAGAATTGTAGAATCTGTGCTCTGAAGTCCACAGGCAAGGGAAGCAGCAAGACACATACCTGCTCAAGAAAAATTGAGCTTCCATCCCTGTGTAAGTTTTCCCTTTTTTCTACTTTTTGTGCCATCCAGGACCCAGCCTATTTGATAGTGCACCCACATTCGCAGTGGGTCTTCACTGCCCAGGTCTCTTCTCTCTGGGAACCTCTCCATGGACACACCCAGATGTGTGATTTACCAGTTTTCTAGAAGATTCTCAATCTAGTCAAATTATCAACCAAGGTTAACCATCATGGTTTTAGAGGTTCTAGTGAAGGATCAGACAAATTCATTATTTTTAGACCTCTGGTAGAGATGAAGGATGACAAAAGCAAAAGGTACATTCCTAAGCAAAACTACTCACTTCTTACCCATGAAACAAAAGAAAGGAAGAAGAAGAGAGCACGGTCCTACCATTCCCACCAAGGGCACGTCTCCAATAACTTAAAGACCTCTCGCTAGGCCTCATCTCGCAAAGGCTTCACTGCCTCCCTATAGTGCCACCCTGAGAGGCCTCCAAGGTGATTTACTGGATATGTATCAGAAGCTACATATAAAGGCTCTGATGTATACTCTTGTAGTGGTGTAATTCTTTTCAAACTCCCTAAATTCTATTTTTTTAAAATTCTAGACTGATATTTATTTTCTTCTTAAAGTTTATTAGTATATATGTGCCATACATAATGATTGCTTTCATCTTGGGAATTTTGTACATATACATTTAACTTTTTGATCAATTTTACTCCTCTTCCCCCCCCATTTCTCCTCTTCCTACTTCCCCAGGTCTCCTTCCCAACTGCAAAATCTACCTCCTTTTTACCACCTATCTTTTATTTTCTCCTTTAATTATGTATGTTTTGGATCTCTCATACTAAAGAAATCATGTAATACTTAATCTTCTATGTTATTATATATTTTATCATCCTATTATTTTTATTATTGCTTGAAGAATCACATAACATTAAATTTGTCATTTTAACCATTTGACATGTACAGCGTAGTACTAAATATACTGTTATGCAACA
Organism: Erethizon dorsatum; assembly: GCA_028451465.1. NCBI lineage: Eukaryota > Metazoa > Chordata > Mammalia > Rodentia > Erethizontidae > Erethizon > Erethizon dorsatum. Next base: position 73,668,629 of record CM051836.1, on the reverse strand, counting down.
GATGTCTAAAATTTTTCATTTTTCAAAAGTAAAATTCTATACTCATTAAAATATAAATCACTCTCCCTCTTTTTCCCATACCTTAGCAACCACCTTTCTACTTTACAAGTCTATGATTTTGACTGTGTTATACATTTTGCAAAGTGGGATCATATAGTCTTTGTACATTTGTGACTGGGTTGTGTTACTTAGCATAATATCCTTGAAAGTCATCTGTGTTGTACATGTACAAGATTACCTTTTTAAATTCTATATAACATTCCTTTGTATGTGTATACTATACCACATTTCCATTATTAAGTCATCTGTAAATCCAATTCCTCTGCATCCTGGTCAATACTTAGTATTTTCTGTTCTTTTGATAGTGACTTTCCTAACAGATGTGAGGTAATATTTTCTAAGGTTCTGATTTTATTTCCTTTATGATTATTAATATTAATCATATCTTCAAATGCTAATGGACTCCTTATATATCTTCTTTGGAGAATTCTGAATTTAAATTATTTGGCAACTTTTAAAATTGAGTAGCTTGTGTTAACTAAGGAAAATTTGGCAGTTGAGCCTAAAGCCAGTTCTTACAAGGAATAGCTTTTACAAAAGAAGATTTTATTGAAAAGATGTGATGGAACTCTTTCTTCCTCATGCTTCTCACTTTTAAGAACCTCAAAAGGCTTCTAGAAATTCTACAAAGTAAATTTCTAAGAGCTAATTAAGTCTTTAAAATAAATGGCTATGGCAGAGCATGAAAAGTATTATTTTGCAGATGTTTACATCCTCTTTGTATTATCTGCAGTCTTACCTTTACCTAGTAAATAAATATAATTGGATTTTCAATTTATTTAATGTAAATAGTGTGAATTTTTCTCTAATTGCCACCTTCTCAGGTTAGTGTTTATTTTTAAATTTTATTTCAAACTACCTAACATCTGTATAGACTATTATTAAAAATTAGAATCTTTTTACAACTGTTCTTTAAAGCTTTTCTTCAGTACTACATCAATGTCAGAAAATACGTGAAGACTGAATCTTGACTTTTAAAGAATCAGTGATTGTTGCTATCAGAATCAGGTTATGACCCAGGACAGCCACCACCAGAGACCACTCACATAATAGCATCATAGGGCTCAATGCCACAATGATTTGGGAAGGGCAACTAGTTATGGGCACTGCTATTTGGTTCAGAGAAGTACCAATTAATTTGTCTGCTCTATGACCCACTTGAAGTACTCAGCTGGAATTCAAAGAAAGACAGCTTTAGGAGGAAAAAAGGCTTATCATTTGCAGTATGGTATCTACACTTTAAAGTACAATATATTATAGACTCTAAAACTAAGGGTCATAACTCTTGCACTCTCTTTTCATAGGATTAGAGTTCATCAAAAGTGTTAAAAATAAAATGTGTGAATGTCCTATAGGGTTATGTGAAAGTTGAGAAACAAAATAAAGAAGGTTTAAGGCAAGACTTTTAGGTAAAAGTAATAAGAAAACAACAATAACAGTAACATTTTCTCCATCTTTATTGACACCAATTCTTCCTTCATTTTGGAAACCAGATTTTTACATGACTTACATTCAATAAGAATGGATATTGTAACAACTGCCATTGAAATTTGAGTAAAAAATGACCAAGTTAAGAAGATTTAAGAATTGAATTCTTGAAAATTTATCAAATCTCAAGATACTCTAATTTCTTTAATTTTTATCTAGTACCATAAACATGACCCCTTTCACACACTTTTAGATACTTCCATACGATAGTGTCACAAAATTGACAGCTGTACTCTGAAACCACAAGCAAGGAATTGAAATCTTTTCTAATCTCAGATACAAGTTTTTGTTTCTTCTACACCCCAAGTGATTCTCCAGTATGAGGGAAACTCCTACATTATGGTTGGCTTTCTGCATGTAGATATTTTTGCCCATTATGGGAGTAAGGAGAAATTCAAATACAAAAAGAAGAAATTAATAGCAATATAATCTTTTTGTGCCAATGAGATGAATTTAAGTTGAAGGAGGTTAAGGTGACAAGGATTTGCAAATTACAGTACCAAGGAAATGAAACAACACAGAGAACAACTTCCAGGAATCTGAGTAGATTATTCTAGAGTCTTTTGAAATACCATGAATCTTATGGTACATATTGAGCTGAACATAGGAAGGGAGAATTTGTACAACTCTAGGCAATAGAAAAGTATGAGAAGTTATAAACCTAGTAATGCCTAGAGCACATGTGAATCAATGAGCACAACTAAGCAGCCCCGGGAAAATATATCGAAAACCTAGGGAATTCAGTAGCAACTGCAGAAGGCTTCAAGTAACTATCTCAAGAGAAAAAAGATATGATTTTCTAAAAAAACAAAACCTAAAAAGTAAGTATTTGAAAGGCTGAGGTTTATCCACTAATTACACAGCAAAATAAAGTTAATATATTTTAAAAGAAAATAATACAATTCAACACCTTCAATGACATAACATTCAATAAGTCAAGAACCTAATTTTTTATGAAAATACATCTAGAAAAATTTTGCATATTTAAACATTAAACTACATATCATAAATCACTCATATGTCATAAAATGTCATAACAAATAAATAATATAAGCAAGCTTTCTTTACCAGATAAAGAGAATCTACTAAAAAAATACAGTTAACATTTATATAATTGATCACCCACAGACTTGGAACAAATCAAGTATATTCCTTCTTAAAACTTCTTTGCAATTTTGGAGAAGATACTTTATTCAAATAACATAAAAAAAAAGAAATGTAAAACATGCAATCAGAAAGGTAGGGGGTAAAGCAACAGAGTGAGAGAGTTGAAATAATGTTTTTAGACAAAATATCCTAGATCATCCATCTTTAATAAAAAAAGGGAAAAAAGTAGACTGCACCTATGCTTTTCACCTGTAAAATGGGCCAGTGTCTTTTTGTGGGAGGGCTATACTTTCCCCCTTTAAACTAAGTGGGAACTTTTTATAGCTTCCCAAATTCCACAGATTTCCACCCCAAAATACAAGTCTTTCTAGACACAGATTATGGTGTTCCTCTTTCTTGAGGGCCAAAACTATATTTCTTTGAGGGTGTACTTTAAAAATTCTGCCTAATATATCTCTTTAGGCATTTAAAATAAGAAAGGAAGGGGAAATTGTTCCCTTAATTGACAGAAACATGACCGTTGTTGCAGGTAGGTTTTCATAGGAAGCAGATTCTTAGATGGATTCTAGAAAGTAGAAACTTTATTGAAAAACACCTCAGAAAATGATATCCGTCGAAAGGAAGGTAAGAGAATAGTATTGGAAAGAGGAAAAGAAATTACAAGATTAAGAAAATCGACAAAGATAAATCAGTGCTATAGAATTTATAGAGTTCAAATGCCACTTCAGAGTTAGGACAAGGGGGTCAAATTGGTACTGTCTCAGAAAGAGCTTTTCCTTGCCTGATGTGGTGAGACTGGCTACAGAGAGCCCTTCCAACATCCATCACTGAAAGAGGATATGAGAGCAACATACATAGTACACATAAATTAAGTATACAGAAAACCTAAGTAATTTACAAAAGAATGGCCAAAACTGATGAACATGACTTTAACTCAGTCAGGGGATACATGATTTATAAGTATTGTATTTCTATACACTAGTAATGAAATTTTAGAAAGATCTAAAATATAATTTATAAAGATGCATCCGATTTTTGAAAAGGATTATTGGGCCGGTGAGATAGCTCAGCGGCATAGGCGCCTGCCTGGCAAGCACGAGGTCCTGAGTTCGACCCCCGGTACCCACAAAAAAAAAAAGAAGAGAAAAGGATTATTAATTTAGCAAAGCATGTGTAATGCCCCTACATAGATAATTATACATTTTTTTGGTGAGGAAAACTTACAGGAATACAAAATGGAGGAACGTTCCCATAATAGATGGAACTTTCAACATGAGCGTTATTTCTTCCTCAGATGATCTATAGATTTAGTGAAACGCTAATCAAGTTCCTATCTGACTTCATTTTGTAGAATTTGACAAAGGATTCTCAAATTTTTATAGCAATAGAAACAAGATAGAATAGCCAAAACAATTCTGAAAAACAAATTTGGAACAATTACATAGCCTGTTTCAGAAACTTAGTTTAAAGCTAGTCATTAAGATAGTCTGATCTTGACATTAGAGGAACCATATTGATAAGTAAAATTAAATATAAAATTCAAAAATATGTGGTACTTCACATCAGATTTTGAGAGATTTCATTCAAAGGAATTGAAAACAGTGGTGCTTGGCCCATAGCAATACTGCAGCAAGATTACTATAAGGGAAATAACCAGAAAGCTAAAGAGACATACTCCATGGATTCTGTCAGTCTTTAATGTCTCAAATGTATTGGATTACCTAGAAGTACAGAAACCACAAATAACCGCTGCATCTTACTAACTCCAACCCACATGTTATTATAAGCCTATCAAGAGAGGTGAAAAATATGCAACTCTAATTCCCTGTGAAAGGAAGTTTAGAAATGCAAAATAGGCCTAACCTTTGCATTGATACAAATATAGAGACCAAATTTTGTGCAGATACTCCAGATGGTCATAACTGTAACACCTGATACAGTCTTTTATTTCTTTATAAACTGCTACATTGGTACATAAATTACTTAGCATTAAATTTACATAATGTCTTCTTTTGTCCTGGGATGATCAGATCTTCAATAACTGAAGAAAGAGAATGTAAACCAAAATAATTCATTGATTGTGAAGAGTGGTCTTTTCAGCCGAAGAAGGCTATGAAAAGAGATATTTAGGCTTGTTTTCTTTCAATATAAAGCTAAAATCAGTCCCTTTGTTGGATGACAATTTTATTTTTTAGTGAGGGGCACTACAAATCTTATATATACATACACAATTCAGCTGCATTGTGCTCTGCTAGCATATACTAGACTTAATGGTGTTCATGATAGATGTAATTTATGTATTTTTCTAAAGCATGTAGACTAAAATGGCACCAAATGCTAGGGAAATACATTTATTAAATTCCTAGCTGGTTGTATTAAGTGATCAGAAATCAGTACACAAAATGAAATCTAATAATTACTTAGAATAAGTAAATTCACTTGAGGATTTAATATTTAAATTATCTCTGTAGCTTAAACTCCTAGCACAGAGGGTATGAGAGGCAATGTCTTGTTTTGTCATCTAGTATAGATCCTTTAGGTCTCAATGCATATGCTTAGAGAACTGACTCAAATTTTGCCAATATAGAAAATGTGAATTCATATCAGAAAAGTATTGTGAGCCTTACTTTGTAAAGAGAATCTCTGTGGGTCCAGAATATAAATAAATAAATACATAATACCTCACTTTGGAAAAGCTTTGTAATTTTTCTGCACATCCTTGTCCTATGACCAGGAAAGAAAATCTGAAGTAGCAGCAAAAATTTCCAGACAGTCCAGAAATATATTTTATCTTTAAAGTACAGTTTTTGTTTTTCTTCTATGCCAGTCAATCACTATTTTCCTATAAAGGAGCAGATGCAGTATCTAGTATATGTCCAAAATATGTAATTGAAAATTCACATTCACAAATGGTAAAATGTTTATATACAATTAAAATTTCTGGAAATAACTACATCAATATATGTATTAAGTGTTATTTATTCTTCATTCATATTTTTCTCAGTACTTTGCAATGGGAGTAATATTTGGCCATTAAAATGTTTTATTCATTTTTAATTAGAAATTCTAGATAGAAACAATAAACTGATGTTATTTCATTACAAAATTTAAAAAACATTTCCTTGAAGAAAATATTGTATAACACTGAAGTTAATGAATTTCATTAATAACTCAAATCCTCTTTTTTTAAATATATATATACTAGATTTTACTCTATGGGTGATTCCAGTGAAACTGTTAATCAGCCAGTATGCATCCTTTGTCTTTCCTAGAAACAAAACCATTCTATTTACTACACAAAATTGTACAGAATTAAATGAGCTTGAAAAGGAGGCTAATAATAACTGTTATCTAAATATCTGCTGGTATTACTATCGTAGCATATCACAGTTCACATCATGAACAAAGTACCTTGGATTGTTATGCTTTTATTTGTTCTATTTCATTGAATCATGAGTCCAAATGATAGTGGCTTCTTTGAGTTCCATTCCAAGGTTACTCTCAATTTAGCTTGTTCTGCTTTTCTTCCTTTTTAAAATACCTCAAACATTCTTGGTTAGGAAACTCTTAACCTCCTTTAAAAACACTCCCTTTCTAGAAAAATTATCAATAGAGTATAAACTTATATTTTGAATATTTTTGTTCCCTCCAAAATTCCTATGTCTGAAACTTAATCTCCAATTCAAAAATGTTAGGAGGTAATGCCTAATTGGAAGTGTTCATGTCATGAGGGAAGAGCTCTCCTGAATGAATTAATGCCTCTGTAAATGGGCTTACAGGACTGACCCACTCTCTTCCTCTCTTCAGCTGTACCATGGCAGGAATAGCATTCCTATCCTCAAAGGATGCCCATTCAAGAGACTATCATGCAAGTGGAGAAAGTGTCCTAACCGGATACCAAAACTGCCATCTTGATCTTGGACTTCTCACCCACTAGAATTCTGTAAATAAACTTCTGTTCTCTATAAATCACTTTTTTTTTTTTTTTTGGTATTCTGTTACAGCAACCAAAAATGGAATAAGACACAAGCTATGTGGGCCTGTTGCTAGAGACTTCAATAAATTACCCATTTTCTAAATAAAACACAGTATTGAAGATATAAACATGCACACATGCATGCACACATGTATCCACACACAATTATGTTTCTGATTCAATTGAGCAATTGTTAGGTGTCATATACGAGAAACATATGTTGATAAGTTTTAACATACATGAGAACTAGGATGGGTGGATTATAATTGTTTATGACCTAGTTTTCTCCTTTTTAGGTAGCTGGATGAGAAAAGTAAGGCCTACCTTATGAAATATCAGTAAAATTAAATAAAGGATGTGTGTGATTAATTCAATATCTTGAGCAGACAAAGTAAGTAACACAAAGTATTATGAAGATATGCTTGCACTTAAGAAGTTCAGATTAAGGAAAATTGGACCTTAAATATGTAAAAAGTTTAAGTGAAATAAATATTTTATATTTCACAACTAGTCAAAAATAATTCTAAGAAAACTTGAACCAATCCTGAATTTAGTTTTAGCAAGGCTATTTTATAAATGAATCAAGTTAATGAAAATCTCAAACCTATCCATAATAAAATTTTAATACATCTAATGCTCTGGCTACTAAAATTTAACCAAGTATGTATATTTTCAAAGAGTACACAAATCAAAACAACTTACACACATTCTGCTATTAAGATAAATATTATGTTCTGTTAATTATTATTTGATTTATATGGGTAGCTTGATTTGCTAGAAATAATCTTCACATTACTGAAAACAATATCAATGCATATAGTCTTGCAATTTTTTTAATAAAAATGTCCTAATTCTGAAATCATTGGTTGGAATGACAAGTATATTTTTATGTTATTGTAAAATTCATTCAGTAGTTATTAAATAGTGATTGAGTAATTAAGACATGCAAGGCACTGAAGTGCAAATGGTAAAAAGAAACTAGATTCCAAAAGTGATTTTATAGTGTAGGAGAGAGAAAGAGAAAAAAGAAAACATGGAAGTGATCTGTGCTGAAAACTATGGCAGAAGTGCACAAGGTAATGTGATATTTACTGGAATGAGATTAAGCAGGGAAATCCAGGGAATGATCAGAAAGGCATGAGCAGAAATGTCAAGGACAAGACAGATCCAACAGTACACTGATTTAGGAATTGTCCATTACAAGTACAGAGAACACAACAGCTGAATTTGGAGGAGGAATGAGTTTGACATATTCTAAGAACTAGAAGGATTGAACAATCATCTGGTATTGCTAAAAATTAGAAAGCAGGTAAAAAATTCCATGTAGCAGGAAAAGAAAAAAAGCAGAAGCCATCTTGTCCTGAAGTCCACAGGTTGTGGTAGGGAGTTTGAATTTTATCTAATGAATAATGAAAAGGCATTGGAGTCACTTAAATGATAAATTGTACTAAAAATATACCAGTTAGTTCACCCCTCATGCATAATTGTACATAAGCTATTTTGAATCAGATATATAATATTTATGTCTCAAAAACTGAGGAAATTAGATTATCAATGTAAGTGTGACAGGCATACTTTACTAGATTGTAGCAAAAAGATATTATTATATCTTTATCTTGTATTTAATACTACAACAACAATATTGAATATTGACTGTGGAAGCCTGGTGGAGAGGAAGACAAAAATCCATAGATACTCTATTTGATGGAATATTAATTTTAAGATGGAGTTAAAATAAGACATTCATTATTACCCTTCATAAAGTTCAGTAATATTTTATTTATTACTATTATTACATTATAAGATCAAACACTAAACACATGTAGTTAAAAGAAAAGTCTGGAGAAATTTTCCAGATTCATTAATTCAGAAGCAGACTTTTCATTTAATTTTTACACCGGTATGAAAGTTCCTGTATTTGGTCTCACTCGCCAAAATAGCATAGGTCATTTCCTAATTGGAAATTATCTTTAACAAACCCACATCTGTTACTATCATTAGGATAAACGTACAACTTTATTTTATGTACTATTCAGCTGTAATTTCCCAGTTCTATATAATGGCTCAATGTTAAAAATGTTACATTTTTTTTTTGTTTTGTTTTGACATAAAGACAATACTAGCATTCAAGAAGACTTAACTTTGGGGGTATTATCTCACCAGGAATTTACTGTGCCAATAATTATCGACTCTGTATGATCAGTTACTTTAAAGTGACTGACAAATATTTCAGAGGAAGTAAACAGAAAAACAAAAATCACACTTACAATTAATAAAAATAAAATAAATTGACTTTGACTTTGTGATTATCTCATCATAATATTCTAATAAGTTATTATCAACCTGGAAATATTAATAGTAAAAATTACTATCTACTTAATGTGACTAACAATAATTATTAGTTAAAATATTACATACAAATATAGCATGAACATCAAATATTTATTTATAAAATATCCAGCAGGAAAATAAAGTTTGTTAGAAGTACACTTCAAAAAAGAGAGGGTTGGGCTGGTGAGATGGCTCAGTGGCATAAGCGCCTGCCTGGCAAGTGCAAGGTCCTGAGTTCGACTCCCGGAACCCACATACGAAAAAAGGGCCGGTGATATCGCTCAGTGGCACGGGCGCCTGCTGACACGCGAGGTCCTGAGGTCGGCCCCAGTACCCACAAAAAAAAAAAGAAAGGGTTATGTAATCCATTTTTTAAAAATATAATCAGATTGGAAAGACACACTAAAATAAAATTGCCAAATTAAAGACAAAACTATCATCATAAAGGGTAGTACTATCACAAAATTTTGGGTAATATATTTACTGAATTGAAGTTATTTACACCATTACAGCAAAAATGAATCAATTAATTAACATTTAACTTAAGAGACTTGGGTTGTCTAAATAGTAACTCAAACAAGAACGCATCCGTTAGATTACAGTTAGGAGCGTTTAGGGTTAGGGTTAAGATTAGGAGTGGTGGCGGACAGGTGTCATGAGGAGGGCAGAAGGCAGACTGTATATGTGTCACATCTCTTATATATGGCTGACCTTTCTTAATTTTCTTCTATCTTACACAGTGTCACCAATTTTAATACATTTTATCTCTGTAGCAAACGTAATACTTACTTCCTGCTGGATATGGTCTCTTCACAGATCTGCTGTACTAAGGCATATTGTTTCTTGTTCCTCAGTATTTTTATATCCAGACTCAGAACCTAGTATGATGTTTAAAATAAACATGATCTTAAAACTGTCACAATGTTTTAGTACTTAATTTTTTATATTCATGATGGAACAAAAATTTTTAAAGGGCAAATTGGCAACACGTATCAATTACTCAAAATATTTACATCTTTTATTTACCAATTCACTTCTTGGAAGTGTACCCAAAGGAATAAAACGAATAGTCCAAGGGTGTAATAATGTTATGTTTACAGAGGAATAGGTAAACAAATGCAAACCAGTACAATAAAAGCAGTACAGTATATAGGAGAATAGGTTAGTAAGTTATAACACATCCGTAAAATGAAAAATATGCTATTATTGCACCATGTTTTAAATTTTAATGTATTCTCTCCATATAAACCTTTTACACATTAAATAGCTTGCATATCTTTTTAATATGTTGATTTCCCTCTCTCTCATTTTCTTTTCTCCATATATACATGTAAATATAAACATATACAGAGAAATGAAAAGGTTGAATTCTTTATTTTTTTCTGCTTTGTTTTGTTGTCGATTCACCTGTGGATGAGATTAATTCCACCTATATTTACCTCTTATGCTGGTTAGCTCTTTTCTGCTTGCTGAGAACTAGCTACAAATTTTCCTTTTCCCCTCAGTGAAAACACTGGGTATGTATGGTTTATTTTTTAGTCAAACTTTACAGCCCTGAGAAGAGTGAAGAAAAAATCTGGGGACTTGGTCCAATACCCAGCAGTTGGGAAACTTTCAATCCATATGTTTTCTCCTAAATCTGTTGAAAATAATGTATCTGACTCCAGTGTTACCCTAAGGATCATTCCAATCTGATTTTTGTTTACACTCAGCTTTAGTTCCTATGTAGTTCATGAAGAATACAGATTTCACAGGAATCCACCACTGTAGATCGGTATGATCATGAATTGTGACATAGTGACTTGAATAAGAACCACCGAGCATGTTAATAAGTTCAGGATGTGTCTGTGGATGACTGTCACATAGATCAGCAAGGTGAGGGTGAAGAGCTACCCCAGATGTGGTTGGCACTAAGCGATAGGCTTGAAATGAATCAAAATTCAAAAAGAAGAGTGTCCCACCTTTTCAAAGACGCCACTTTCTTTACCATTGCCTCTGCACATTAGTCTTCAGTTCCTTCCTAAGCAGACTCTTCAGCCTTCCAATGCAGACTTGCCAGCCTTTTAACAAACACTCACGGTGGTGACTCTGCGGTGACATTTGACTGCTACTAGATATCTTACCTCTACAGTGCTGCCATTTTGTATTCTTCCATACCTCATCCAGCTGAGGTTCACGGGGTGCTTCCACTTCTGATCCCGTAAGCCCAACTAAGAAAGCCCTTGCATAACCACCCACACATTGTGTACTGAGTTTGTTCCTTTAGAGAACCCTAATTAATATAAAATGGTGGTGGGCCAGCATGTGATGTTTTCTTCACTATCATGCCACGTGTGATCTGCACAGCTAAAGTATATTATTTTCTTTCTTTTGTCAGGTACTGGGGACTGAACCCAAGGCCTTTATACTGCATTACATCCCCATCATTTTCTATTGTTTTAAGACAGGGTCTCACTAATTTGCCCACTTAAAAGTACTTTCCCTTATCAGCCTAAAACGTAGGCAAGATAAAGACACACACATTTTTACCACAACATTTCACTTTGTAGGGACAGAAGGGACTATTATTAGGTGTAGAATCAGACCTGGGCTCTTTTTAGAGGATAGAAAAAGTAGCCTATGCAGTAAGCAGTTTTCAGCAGTTTTGTGATTTGAAGCTGACAGGTTGTGGTTTTGACACCTGCCTCTCTGCAGACAGCACTGTCCCTTCTAGTGCAGGTTGCCATGCCCACCCTGTTATCCCACAAGACCAAACCCCTAGCAAGAAGCACAATATCCAATCAACCAATGGTTGACCTTCAGGGGGTCAAGATAGAACCCCTACTTCATAAAAAAGGGCCACTGCCCCAGATTCGATGGTGACTCAGCTCTGGGGGCCCCTCTCCTCCAGAGTGGCTTTGAATTGCTTTCTCTTGCACCACCTGTAACTAACTGGTCTTTTCTTACCCTCTTCCTCTTTCTACATTGGAGAGTGAGAGAAAGAGAAAGAAGCCTGGCTAGGGTAAATGTGGGGACACCTAGACCCTAGACCCACCATATATAACAAGCTCTAATATGCCCAACATAACTGGACTAAATGGGGTAGAATCAGGCCTTTTCATAACTTATTCTGACCTTTAAATCTTGTCTTTATATTTTTGGATATGTGTTCTTTAAAAATTAACTCCTTTGATAGAAACCATTGGTGAAAAGTTCTATGCAACAAAGAAATTTTCTACCAACCTCCTGTGAATTTTTCAATTGTTTTTACTTAGTCAGTACTATACTATACATTGTTGATGTTTCACAAAGTTTGTTTATAAGGAATAGATCTCAGTTACAGCAGACATAATAATCTACTACATTTCAAAAATTTATAAAAATATCACTTTGGTGGGCCGGTGAGATGGCTCAGCGGCATAAGCGCCTGCCTTGCAAGCGCGAGGGCCCGAGTTCGACTCCCGGATCCCACATACGAAAAAGGGGCCGGTGATATCGCTCAGTGGCACGGGTGCCTGTTGGTGCGCGAGGTCCTGAGGTCGACCCCCCGGTACCCACAAAAAAAAAAAAAAAAAAAAAAAAAAAAAAAAAATATCACTTTGGTATAAAAAAAATGGACACACTTCTCAGCTGAAGAAACCCAAATGGCAAAAAAATACATGAAAAAAAAATGTTCAACATCATTGGTCATTTGAGAGATACAAATTAAAAAATACTGAGATTACATCTCAGCCCAGAAAGAATGGCTGACATCAAGAAATCAACCAATAAAAAATGCTGGAGGGGCTGTGGGGAAAAAATAACCCTTTTCCACTGTTGGTGGGAGTGTATACTGGTGAAACCACTGTGGAAATCAGTGTGGAGATTCCTAAAAACATTAGTATTAGAGGTCCCATTTGACCCAGCTATTCTCCTTCTGAGTATCTTCCTAGAAGAATTAAAAACATCATGCCACAGTGATATATGTGCACCCATGTTTATAGCAGCACAATTTGTAATAGCTAAATCTTGGAATCAAAACAAATGTCCATGAACCAAGAAATGGATGAAAAAGATGTGAGATCTATATCTATATCTATATCTATATATACAAAGGAGTACTACTCAGCCATAAAAAGGATAAACTTGAGACTTTTATAGGTAAATGGCTACAAATTGAGACCATACTCATAAGTGAAATAAATCAGACTCACATGTGTAAACATCATATTGTCACCCTGGTGTGAGAAACTAAAAGAGTAAATAAGGTCTAAAATGTAAAATACATATTGTGAAATGGGAAGAAATTGTTCAAAAGAGAAAAGGAGCTAAGATGGGGGAAAGGGGAAAGGACAGAAGGAAAAAGGGAAAAAACACAAGTCAGTTATACTATTAGTATCTCTTAATTCATTGAAAAGGTAGGTTTGTGCTAATATCGATTGGAGAAATTTTTATGCCCATATCTTGTACTCTGAGCAACTACTTTAAAGATAACAATACACAATGTATTAACTATAGTTTTTCTCCTATTATTTTGTTATGAAATGTTGGTTTACCTTTTCTCCATAAAATAATAAAAAATGTGTCCTATAAAGTAAAAAAACTTTGTGACTCTTTAAGGGTGAAATCGAACTTTATAATCATGTTTGGAAGGGCCCTATATTGTGATCCAGGATCTGTTCTGAGGGAAAAACCAAGAAATAAAAAAGTAATTGTTGGGAATTGGAAAAATATACCATAATGACTTTACTAAAAATCATTTGACTTTCTTTCCAGTAGCTTTAATATTATATACAAATCATTATCATATTAACTCCACACTCAAAGGCATTTATCTTAATTGTTTCCTTTAATTACATACATAATCTACCAAAGCCAAAATTTTACCAAAGTTAAATCGGTAAAGAAGATTTTATTCAGGATTATTGCCACATGGTATGGAGGTCAGAACTCAGTGAGAACTCGACTCTACTTATGCAAAGGGTCAATGTTTATTAACTGCTGCAGTGAGCTAGTGAGATCTATGGAGGGTACCAAAGACAACAGCCACACCATCAGTGCCTGTGTGGCACACACTGAGTTAATCCAAAAAGCGATCTTTCTGTGATTAAGTTATCTATATTTTCCAGTAGAGATCCGGGTAATCTATACTTACCTTATTTCTTTGAAGTGGTGTAATGGCCCCCAAAGAAATGGGATATTCTTGAACATAGAGATAAAATCTTGACAGGGATATTCCTGCAAAGGCAGATAAAAATTTGGTCTGAATCAAGGGACTACAGATAAGGCAGATAAACTAGTTTAATGATATGGTTCATATAGGGTATAATTTTTTCTTACTTTTTCTGTTAATATCAATATGTTTTGTGCAAAAATATACCCACAGCTCAGAATTTTATAAAACATTGTGTTGGTGCACCTGTACAAAATAGGTGCTTATAAAGTCATATTTAGGGCCTATTTCTAGTATGAGAAGCCTAAAAATATATGTAAATTCTTTAGCTTTCTGAAGAAATCCTTTGAAGAACAGTATCTTTTGGAACATAAGTCATAGAATAGCTTCAAAATAACTATCCCATGTGTGTCTGATTTATTTCACTTAAGAGTATCATTATGTAGATCTAAATTGTGCCAATAAACTAAATAAAAAATAAAGTTCTTGCACATAAAAATAAAAAAAAAAGAATCTATTCCAAAAGAGGGTATTTTTCTCTCAGAAACCTTCATTTGCCATGTAAGAGGAAATGGGACTTCGTAAATAGCTTTGACTCCAAAGCAAAACATGTCATTCCTTTGGTTTTTGAAATCACACATTAGAAATGTCCTCTTAGATTTTATTCTGCTTTAATCTCCTCTTGGCACCAAAACTATTATTAATGTATTAACTGATTTCCCAAACTTTCCTTAACAAATGCGTTATATCTTTAGCTTTGGTCTCTCCTTACTCTGGCCTATTAAAACAAAATGAATTTGCAAAGTAAATAGCTCACTAATTTCAGCAAATATTTATTTATTTCTTCATTATACATTTACTAAACTGCTCTTTTAGCTGAGCTGTAGTTTAGGTACTCTAGTTGTTGGCAGAGGCAGGCTGAAATAAAGAACACTTGCATGGTAATCTTTCTAGAATTGTTTTTAAATTACTAAGAGTTAAAGAGCAAGCTCTTTACTCAGAAAGATTAAGTCGCTAATTGTGAAAAACTAACTTTGCCTACAAAACTTTGGAACTGGTGCCACATGTCCGTGCATATATTCATTCTGCATTATCTTCTTCTAAGGCTTTGAGTTCTCTTTATGCAAACTGTGGGAGTTATGAAATTTCATATCCAAAATTTATAAAATATGAGAAAGTAAAATTATGGGCTTCAGTGAAATATCAAAGACCAGGTTACAGAGACACTACTGTAAGGAAAGACATTTTCCTTTAAAATATAATCTCCTAGTATATTTCCTATATGATTTTACATTGAAAGTCAACTGTATAGTTCTTAATATGTATCTGAAGACCTAATCTCCATGGGAAGGAGATAATTAAGGAAAGCAGGCCTTAGTCACTCATCTGCCACTTGTCCCTATTGTGGACAAGTGATTATTTTAGTTAGGATTTTTACAAGATCTTGGAAACCCTCAGGTTGTACAGGCATCTTTCCAAAAAACACATAGTCCCTTGAGAGGCTTGCAAATATTGTATCTGTTGTGGACCACATGAAGACAGACCTCTAATTAGAGGGGAAAATTGCTAGAAATATACCAGTGGATTACTAATAGTGACTGGTGCAAATGGTTGGAGGAAAAGAGCTCTTTCTGACTTAAAAAAAAAAAAAAAAGATTGCCATGCAACTAGCGTTCCTGTAATAAGTAAATCAAATGATAACGTCTCCCCCTCCATGACAGTAAATTAACAGTAAATAAATTTTAAGGCATTAGAATTGCACTTTTCCATTTGCAAAAGCATAAATGTTAATTTGAATCTCCTGAGTTTGTGATATTTGGCTGGAAATACTGTTGAAAAATACATTCTCAAGAGAATTTTCTTTGCTTGCAGCCTCCATAAAATCTGCAATCACATCAACAGTAACAGGTTTTTGTTGCAGCATTTTGGATCTATTCACACCTGTTGAGAAGTGGGATATATGCAAAGGTGTACAAAAACTAAAATCACACACACACACACACACACACACACAAGACACTGCTGTTTTAAAATAAAGTTCAACAAACTTCAGTTTTACTTCAGCAAAGGTCTCATCAAGATCAGTTTAAATTTCAGGTCAATAGGCAGCTAGCTTCCTATTTGATCAGTAGCAATTGAAGCATACATAATAGAAGCACTATTTTAAACACAAAGGTTAAACACTGTTGCATTTTGACAAAGGTTAAATGCCTATTTACCAAAGTTAATGACTTAATAGCATTTTGAATACCATTCTTTATATAAAGGTTAATCTCATATTTTTGACTTCATGTTTCGTCTATTAAAAGGAAATACTCATTAAGAACCAAACAATTATCTAATTGTTAATTTGTTTTTATCTTGTTTATAGATCTTCAACCAGGGTATTATATGTTGACTGCATGGGATTTTTGTGAAGTATTTGAGGAGAAAAAAAATGCTTAAAAAGATTTTAAAAAGTACTATAAGATAATTATTACTTTCAAAAAGTGAAAAAGGAAAGTGCCAAAGACTGTAGAAAGGTTATGTAAGGCAGAGGTGTAATCAGTGATGGGATCATACACTTCCCAGTGTTGTAGATGAGACCAATCAACAAATTTCTGTGAGGTATAAACACATAGACCTTCTTAGGCTCAATGCCAAAAATATTATCATATCATCATACTTAAATTAGAAAATGTGAGAATAAATATTACAGAAGGGGTCAATGTATGGTCAGTTTTGCATTTACTTTTATGATGTTTTGAGCTAAGATGATTATAATAACTTACTACATGTAGTGCATTAATTATAAAAATGCTCGGATGTTTCATCCATTCCTTTCCTCAATGTCTCTAAATGACTAATGGCAATTCATCTTACTTATTGGTCATAAATTAAATTGAGACAGTAGATATTGAAAATTAAAGCTGATTTTTGAAGATGTACACATTTGGGGAAATATATTTAATGTTGTTATGAAAGTATTGCTTTTCAGGGAACACATCAAACTTGAATCATTTTAACTTCATTTACAAGAACTATTAAGAGGAACACAATTGTTGCAAAATCCATACATGCTGCCTATAATTTATGTCAAGGTTATGGTATTAGTGATGGGAAGTGAAGCAGGGCAATGTCAGGAAAACAAATGTGAGAATCCTTCTCCCTTTTAAAGAAGATAACTCAGTCAAGCAGAAGAACACCATCTGATATGTCAGAAGGTGGAGATCAATGAGGAGTGAAAGCCAAATTTCACTTTTCTATGAGGTTAACAAAGGGCATAATGTAAATGGAAACACACAGGAAATGGGATGGTTGTGCTAAGCTCAGAAATGTTTCATTTTATTTTTATAATTTAAAAAGACATATGTGTACCCATGTTTATAGCAGCACAATTTGTAATAGGTAAAGTCTGGAAACAACCAAAATGCCCATTAACTGAGGAATGGATGAAAAACATTTTTTTTTTTATACAATGGAGTACTACTCAGCCAAAAAGAAGGATAAACTTGAGACTTCTATAGATAAATGGATACAACTCGAGACCATATTCATAAGTGAAATAAATCAGACCCACCCATGTAAACATCATATTGTCTCACTAGTGTAACAAGTTGAACAAGTAAATAGGACCCAAAATGTACAATAGATATTGTGAATTGGGAAGAAAGTGTTTAAAAGAAAAGAGAAACTGTGATGGGGGAAATGGGAAAGGAAGGAAGGGAAAAGGAAAATAATAATATACATGTCTAGATAGATAGATAGATAGATAGATAGATAGATAGATAGATAGATATAGATATATACAAGATAGCTAAAATAGATTTACTGCTAGTTTCTCTTAGTTCATTGAAAAGAAAGGTTTGTGCTAATATTGTTTGGACAATATCTCATGCCTATATCTTGTACACTTAATAACTAGCTCTGAAGGTAGCAATATGCAATGTATTAATTATTGTTACTCTCCTATTGTCCTGTTTTGAAATTCTGTTTTATATTTTTCCTTCTTTTTATGATAAAAAAAGAAAAACAACAACCTAATGGAAAAATGATTAGAATAGATAATTCACAAGACAAGAATATCTATAAGCAAATGGCTTGTAAACAAATAAAAGATATATTTTTCATAAAATCTTGTTAGTACATTTTTGAAGTACATTATGATCATGGGGAGTTTGTACATATACAAAACACATCTTAATTCTTACTTTCCCTTCCCCTTTTCCTCCCTCCTCATTCTATTTATTGTTCCCTTAAAACTATCTGAAGGTAAATCTTGGACTTCTTTGGGAAGGATCTAGGGCTGAATATCCAATTATTTCAACATTAAAATGTGATCTCTTTCCGCACTAAAATATTATGGTTATTGCATATAAGTTCATAATGAATTGAAATTAATCTGCACCTTCTATACATATACATATAAAGTCAAAACACATCTTCTTTATCCATTGATTGGTTGATGGGCATTTAGGCTGTTTCCAAAATTTGGCTATTACAAACTGTGTCACTGTAAACATGGGTGTACATATATTGCTGTGATGTGATGTTTTTAATTCTGCCAGTTAGATATCCAGCAGGGGAATAGCTGGGTTGAATGGGACCTCTAATCCTAGTTTTTTTGGGGAGTCTCCATACTGATTTCCACAGTGGTTGCACCAGTCTACACTGCCACCAACAGTGGAGAAGTGTCCCTTTCTCCCTGAAGCCCCTCCAGCATTTGTTATTGGTTGACTTCTTGATAATAGACATTCTTTTTCTGGAGCAAGATGACATTTCAGCCTTATTTTAATTTGCATCTCTCAAATGATAAGTGATGCTGAACATTTTTTCATATATTTATTCACAGATACACAAAATATTATAGAACTGGAAGAAACTATATAAAACTTAATTAGATCCTCTCACCTTTACATGAGGAGTTTGAAACATGGAAGAGTTAATGTTTGTTTTCCTTTTTTTTCTCAGATGAAAAATTTACCTTAATTAGGTAAATTTGTGTATCATGGTTTGATATATTAGGAGTTTAAAAACATTTTTTAAAATTTCTTTAGTGTTACAGAGAATAAATATTAAGATAATTAAAGCATGTGTATTGATTTATAACTTTTATGAGAGTACAGTTTAACTTTCTCTTCATAGCCTGTTGGATATTTTCAGTGGTATTTGTACCAGCTATTTGGTTAAGCAATGTTGTAGAAAGTTGCATTCTCTTAAAGGAATCAATTATATATTGAGGAATTAATGTGAAGGATTTGAGAAGACATCAAGTAGAACTCTTGGTGATATATGTTTGTGTATTGAGACATAATTTTCTGTACACAAAAAAATATTTGTAGACAATATTTGAAAGGAAACTGAGAATGTGAAAAGTAGAAAATTGTCTGAAGAATCAAGACATCCAACATTTTCCCCAGAAAAAAATTTTCAGAAAATGTTCTCTGGAAATTTCAATTCAAAAATCAGGTAAATGATGTCAGCACCAGATAGTCCTACACTGTAAAAATCTCTGCAACTGTGAAAACACACACACACACCTGTGAGTGTAGAATAAAGTCCATAGTGAACCCACTGAGTTTGTTCATGTGGAAAATCAAACTAAGCATTTTACAAGATATAGTTTATGTCCTGGTACTTTGCATCTGTACTTGTTCACAATTTTCCCAACACCTGTTTCATTTAGATTAGGTTTGTTGAGAAATGAATATGATAAGAACTACAGATAGTAACCATTTAAGGCAGACTTGAACTCATTCCTTATGAGGCTGACTTGCTGATGTAAAGAGAAAACAAATCTCATAGCTGATTTATTGGTCCTGTCACTCTCCTTGTCCAATAAGAGTAGATTAGTGGTATGAGTTTAATTTTATTAAATCATGTAGTCACTTCTCAATACCTTCATCTCTTAAGTTTGCACAATTAATTTTAGGAATATCCCTACAAATATTACACAAAATAAATGGAATATGAGGATGGCGTATATGTGGTATCAGGTTCCTGAGTTTTTAATGATTGAAAAAACAGATTTTATTAAACCAACTTCCCACCTAGTACATGATTTTAGTATCTGATAGGTTTGAACATTGAATCTACAGTTCCAGGGAAAATTGTACAACCCAAGTTAATTACAAATCAGATATACATATGAATGATATAATTTGAAGGACACAAAAGGACATCTAATTCTTTTTTTTTTTTCTTTTTTTTTTGTGGGTACCGGGGGTCGACCTCAGGACCTCACGCGCCAGCAGGTGCCCATGCCCCTGAGCGATATCACCGGCCCTTTTTCCGTATGTGGGTTCCGGGAGTCAAACTCGGGCCCTCGCGCTTGCCAGGCAGGCGCTCACCCTGCTGAGCCATCTCACCGGCCCGGACATCTAATTCTTAATTCAAGACATCAGTTGTTTACTTTGTTCATTATGCTACAGTTTAAAACCTGATAATTGTTTTATTATATATAAAAAGATAGGACATAACAAAGTGGAAAGGCTACTTTTGGAACATTAACTTGCAAGGTTTATATGTTTTCAGTTTCAGATTTTGTTTGTGTCTTTTTGTTGTTGTTGTTGTTGTTAGTGTTGTAAACTGTATGTTGTATTTATATGTCTTCCATCTGTTATGGTTTGTGTCTAGATGTCCCCCCAAAGACTCATGCAGTCATTGGGGGCAGGCTTTTCAGAGGGGGCTGGATCTAGAGTTTCTGATTGATTCATGGTCCAATGCTGGGATTAAGGGTGTGAGTGCTACACCCACACCAGGGCAGATAGACTTCATACAGTATAAGGGACAGAAAGAGGCTCATCCTTTTCTTCCATTGCTTGCTTTTGCTGTCTTCCGCCACCATGAATGCCACCCTCTGCCATGTGACACCCTGCATTGGAGCCAGCTGATTATGGACAGAAATCACTACAAACTGTGAGCTAAATAAACCTTCTCCCCTTTAACTTTGGGGTTCGGGCATTTTGTCTCAGCAACAAGCTATTCTCACTATTTAGAGAATCCTCACACATAGTGAAGTCAGTTTTTCTACATATAACAGAATTTAGATATACTTACAGAGGTACACATATAAATACATATGTTCCTCATAGCTGATTTATTGGTCCTGTCACTCTCCTTGTCCAGTAAGAGTAGATTAGTGGTATGAGTTTAATTTTACTAAGCCATGTAGCCACTTTTCAATACCTTCATCTCTTATGGTTGCACAATTAATTTGAGGAATGTCCCTACAAATATTACCTAAGAATCTAAGCATAGAAATTTAAAGTATGTTACAGTAACTCTTACCCCAGTGTCCCTTTGGAGTAGTAGAAATTGGTGCTGACCTATGAATTTGAAAGATGGTTCAAAATACAAGTTTTACCTTAAATTAATTCTGTGGGAACTATGCATTTAATCTCTCAGTGACTCACATTCACATTTGGAAAGTGAGGTGAATTCTTTTTTGAATTTATGTTTATTAGTCTATATTGGTGATATATAATAATTACATTCAAAATGTGGAAAGGGTTCATATACACATCACATCTTGATAATTTTTATTCCCTTTCCCACCCCTACCTTTCCTTTTCCACCTTCCCCAAGTCTGCTTCCCATATCCAAAAAGTTCACCTCTGTGTTTCTTACTGTCTCTCCATTATTTTGGGTTTTTTTCCAGTAATAAAATTCTACAAATTTTTTAATCTTAATGTTTTGTTCTCTACATGTTTTTCACAATTATTAAGAGTGGAGGTCTTTCTCTGACCGAATCAATTGTAAGGAAGTAACTTCTGGGGAGGTAACATACAACACACCAAAATTTCCGTTATCATGATCCCTGAAATCAGCTAACATACATTAAACATGATTGTGGGTTTTTGATCTTCCAAGAAAGTAAGCTAGGAGGCAAGGGATATGTTAAATTCTTAACAGCATAGCCCAAAATGTAGGAAGCAAAAAATCCTCTCTTCTAAGTAAGCATTTGTTATACAAATGAATCTGACAGTCTTACAATAAGGGGAAAAATACCTCTGAGAAACTGGAACTCATTCCATGCTGAAGTACCAGTTCCAGTACTTGTACTAAACTAAACAAAATGCAAGCAAATACAATAATAAACTTCTCAGATATCAGTGTGCTGTATAGTTAAACCTCTCATTTCATTGGGACTTTCTCTTGAGAAAATGCAAATTAACCTCATGCCTATTTAATGGAATATATTGACTCTATGAGTGACTAGTAAATTTCAGACGTCCTTTCTGATTGAAGTAAAGCTAAATAATAGACACAAAATGCAGCTTTTCAAGAAATGAAACGCATTTTAAGTGAAATGAGTGTGTTGTGTATATATATATATATATATATGTACATATGAATTATAGGTGAACAAGTCATAAACATTGGAGTGTCATTAAAGAGCTTCAATACTAATATTTTCAATTTACGTGACTGCAAATTATACATAAGACATTTGTAAACAAGCATTTATTTGAGCTCTTCAGAATTAAAAATTGGATTTATTAGTTTTTCCCTCTGCTAATACCCAATATTCACAACTGGGAATGACTGCCCAGCTCTTTTAGATACATTTAACATGGTCTGGATAAATGGTTTGTTTATCAAAAAACTTGTGGTAGGCTGAGAAGAGGCCAGGGCATCCTTGCACAGAGGTCACTAAACTTGCCAAAAATTTCACAGGACAGCCTCCTTCCTTGCTTCCAAAAGAAAATTATCTCAACCAAAATATCATCCATGAAGAAGTGGAGGGATGTTGATTGATATTTATACAATAATATTTCACTATATTTTTTACTTCAAATATGAATATTTAAGCTAACTTTTGGAATTTTATAATATAGAAGAAAGAAAGCAATAGAAACAATTGTAGTTTTGAGTTAGAGTGGAAAGTTATGTAAGTATTAAAAAAGGATGACATCATTGAAAAAGCTCCAATCATGAAATTGTATCATTCTAAATTGTATTGAGTCCTTTGGTTTAAAATAATGTGAAATATCATTTATTTCATCACTATCATTTAAATAAAATCAGTACAATAAATGCCATATGTTAATTTACACATATAAGTGTTCATTCAAATCTAGAATAGGGCAGAACACATTTCTAAAATTAACAAATATTAGAAAACAGTGTAGTTAAGATAAAAATGGTGAAATTATATGTATTATTTTAAGATGAATAGATTATATATTTGCATTATATTTACTTAAAATTATAAGAAGAAAATACACTACCTTTGCAACAGGCTAAGTACCAAATATTGTTTTGTTTGACATTTCAGTAAGATTATAGTTATAAGTTTTAGGAGGTAAATATTTACTAACAAAATTATTAAGTGAAGTATATAAGCAACATTACAAAACTAAAATATGTTCATTGGAAAATTACTTCAAAAGAAGTTGAAGATAAAAATTATTTTTAATTGTTATGATAATATTTAACAAAGTGACTTTCTTTCCTGGCTATTTGCAACAAATATATATATTTTTTTTTTATTTTAAAGAGAAGAAAAAACAAAACAAATCAAAAGAAGAACAAATTTTCAAACAAACATAATAGGAGGGTAACAATGGTTAATACATTACGTATTACTATCTTTAAGTTAGTTATTCAGGACACCAGACATTAGCATTCAATTGTCCAAACATTATTGGCACAAACCTTACTCTTCAATGAACTAAGTAAAAATGGTAGTGTATCTATCATAACCATCTTATATATATATATACAATTTTTTTCCCTTTCCCTTCTTTCTTTTCCCTATTCCAGTCTCTCTTTCCTTTTGACCAGTTTCTTTTTGATTCACCATGTCTATTGTACATTTTGGATCTTATTTACTCTTTCAGTTTCTCATACTAGAGAGACAATACGATGCTTACACATGTTGCAACAAATATTTTGACAATGATTTCATTGAATTCCATCACACAAATTTCCTATAAGAACTTATATCTTTATCAAATAATATCTTCATTCATTGAGCAAATATTTGAACTTTTACTGTTTATGTGGAACTCACTGGAGTTAGAGTTGGAAAGAAACTAAAATAAGTTTCCTTCATTTATACTTCAAGCATATTTTATTGTGGAAAGCAGATGTGTATATCAAGAAGTAATAGATGCTATGTATAAAATGAAGAAAGGTTATGCACACCAAAATTTAGCCAAGGATGAATGGCTACTTTCATAAGATGAGCAGACAAGGAATATTTAAGCAGGCAACATTTATAGAGTGCTAAATAAATATATCTCCCTCAAGTTTGAGTAATTTATCTCTAATGCAACAATATCTGATGAAATTACCCTGAAAGGCAGTATTACATTGCATCTTCAAGGATAGATAATTATGCTAGAAAGGCTGATGCAAAGTATTATGATAAGGCAGTTAGGCAGATGAAGACTCAGATGAGGCTGGTCTTTAAGTAAGAAAGGAAACCACTGGAAGAAGTGAATTAATACACCTAAGTTGTAGAAAGACCATTCTGCTTCCTTACATATAAGCAGAAAGAGAGGACATAAGAGCACACTTGGATAAGCAATTAAGAAGTTATTGTAGTTGCCTCATAAAACATGAGAGTGACCAGCACTAATATGTTATGAGATGATACTGGAGGAACACAATAGTAGAGTTGGTGGTGACTAGTGTGCAGTAGAGCCAATAACCTTTGCTCATAGTTCAGCTCGCTTGGTTTGGAAAAGAGCTGGAAATGATTTGGTTTTAGTAAATTTTGCTGGAATACTCTGGTCATGATCCTTTTTTCATAAGTCTTCCTATATATCACTCATAATCTATTTAGAGTGATTATTTAAATCTTGAAATACTGTATTTCAGATATTCACATCTTATTGATTTTTAAAATAGTACAAATATGATCTTTCAAGCAAATACATCATAAATAGGGCTAAAGAAGAGTAAGCTATGATATTTATTCTTCAGTACTATTTTTGTCATAACAGAAATAATTTGCTTGTGAGGACATGAGTAGCAATACATATCCAATACTATATCAGGATATCATTTTATTAAATGCTGTACTCAGCAATGTTGTCTATTAATTTTTCAATTAAGATTTTTATAAGAAAAAATGGAATAGTATTCTTGTTTCCCACACATGCTAGATTGTCATATCCTTTTCAGTAAGTTCCATATCAGTGTCTCTTGCTTCTGTTTATTTTCAAGGGTTGATCTGTATTATTGATGTCATTGTCTGCATGGTTGTGTGCCCTCAAAATTCCCATGCTGATGATACCCTAACCCCAAGGATGATGCTATTAGAAGGTGGTATTTTAGGAGGTGGTAGGTAATGAGGCTAGAGCCCTTAAGGTGCATTAGTGCACTGATAAAAGTGGCTGTAAAGAGTTATCTTGTCTCCTTTACCAAGTGAAGACACAGGGAGAAGCTGCCTTCTGTGGAAAAAAAAAAAAAAAATGGGTCTCCACTTGATTATGAACATGCAGGTGCCTAGGTCTTCAAATTTTAACATTACAGAACTATAAGATATAAATATCTATTGTTTATAAGCTATGCTGTTTATAATATTTTGTTACTGTAGTTCAGAGTAAGAAAGTTTACATATAAATTATATTAAATTTGTAGTATATATTTTAAATGTTCTTCCAGGTTTTCGAGTGTTTATTATTCTTTCTTTACTATAATGATTTTATTGCATATTATTTGGAAGCTCAATTGACTGTATCTGTCGGAAATTTTGTAGTATAAAATATTACGTTCAAAGAACAAGTGCCTTTAAAACATTTTGTGAATGTGAGTCTTCATTTCATCTGTCTTTTTTATCACAATTTTGTTCTATGCTCTTCATGATTTCTTCGTAACCTCCTTTAATTCATTCACCTAACTGTACTATAAATATCTATGTACAATCAAATAAATATTAGGTGATACAGTAAGGATGGGGAAGAAATATGGTAAATAAAAATGTCAATTTTTTGAATTTACATACTATAAAAATGAAGAATCAAGGGTATGCCAGAGTACAAAATAAAGATCAATCTATCAAGCAGTGTCAGAAAAGATATTTCTAGGGAAATCATCAACAAGCTAAAATCTGCATGATATATAGAAATTAACTAGGCGTAAGAGTTTAAAAACACTGTCATAAAGAGAACTAATTATCCAAAGGCTTAGCATCAGAAAGAAAGGAAAATATAATGTTCAAGGAAATGAGAGAATTGTAATTCTTTAAGAAGTCAATATCTTTGTACCTTTGGGCTGTTGTAACAAAATACCACAGGCTGACTTTTTAAAATAGAATATGTATCTCTCACAGTTATGCAAGTTGAAAGGCCAAAGAAGCAGCAGGTTCAGTGTGTGCAGAGGGGCTTGTCTTCAATTCATAGGCAGTGGCTGCTCACCATATTCTAGTATGGGAAAAGGGTAAGCAAGCTATCTGAGACTCCTTTTTGTAAGGGCACTATTCCTTTCCTGAGGGCCCCATCCTTTTATTAGTTTATCAAGGATGAATCTGGACCCCTACTGCCATTACTTCAGGTGTTAGGATAACAATATATAAATTTGCAGAGAAAAACTTTCAGACCAGAGTGGTGAAGTAGAATTTTAAATTATTTTTTGTCCAAACAGTAAATTTTTCAGAAATAATTATTAGATAATCAATTTTCTCCCGACCTTTATTGTGTATCACTGTTTTTATATTTGCATATGCATCTTAGGAAATAGATTTCTATTCTACTCCATGAATCTTAGATAGTTTTTAACACTTAACTCTTCCATATTACAAAAATCAACTAGTAAAAAATGTTATTTTTAAAGTTATACAAATAAAAAAATTATTTTACAGTTGTTTATATTTTTTCAATGTCAACTGTTGTTTATTCCTTAGTACTTGTCTTGGTTTTTATATTCATTCCTATGTCTGAAATTATACAAGACACAACAGTCAGTGAAGTCAAAGAAGCACATGCTGTTTAAGAACAGTTCTCAAATGAAGCTTTGTCTTTATGAATAATTTATTAATTACAATAAAACTAACATTAACAACTACCACTTGAGTGCTTACTCATTTTGACCCATTGTTAAAAGTGTTATATATATATATATATAATTTAATCCTCACAAATGCATGGAGAACATAATTTAAATCATTTTAATAAATAATTTAGGCTCAGTGTACAATCCACAGTCATATACAATTAATAAGTGTTGTATAAACGAGTCCACCAGTTCCCAACCATCCTCTTTTCAATTGCCATGTGCCTAATGTCAATGCTAACAATAGTCACTCCTCAATATTAACTGGTGACTGTTTCCTTTTTTATACCAAAATCAGTGGATACTCATTTCCTTTATATAAGACCTTTATAAGTTATACTATTTGCATGTAACATACATGTATATGTTCATATTTTAAACAATATCTAGATTGTTTAAATACCTTGCTTTTAATGTCTTATGCAATGTAAAGTCTATGTAAGTAGATACTAATACTGCATTGTTTACTAAATAATGAAAAGAAAAATTCTGTATATGTTCAAGACAGACACAGATATTTTTACATTTTCTACCATGTTTTATTGTTTCCTATGCTCATATTACAGTAGTGTTAAATTGAGTTTGGAAGACTATAATATATAATATATATTACATTTATATAATGTATATAATATATATGACATTATATAATATATATATATATTATATGGCCTAATATATATACATATTTAGGCCACAGCAAAAAATATCTGTAATCATTACTGAAGTATAACCATTACCACCCACTAAAACGTGTCAGTGTACTAGAAAAGACTCAGTTGTAAACCATCTGATGTGGTCTAGAAGCCTGGAACACAGAAACTTTTCCTGTTCAGAAGTATAAATGGCGGGCTGGTGAGATGGCTCAGCGACATAAACGCCTGCCTGGCAAGCGCGAGGGCCTGAGATCAACTCCCGGAACCCACATACGAAAAAAAGGGCCGGTGATATCGCTCAGCGGCACGGGCGCCTGCTGGCGTGCAAGACCCTGAGTTCGACCCCTGGTACCCACACACACACACAAAAAAAAAAAAAACAGAAGTATAAATGGCAACATGAGCAAAGTAATTATCTCAGACCCTTTAGGAAAAAAAAAAAAAAACATATATATATTCTTGCTTCATAGTTTAGGCTTACCTTGAACTCAATTAGATTGCCCAGGATGCCCTCAAACTTGCAAAAATCTTCCCTTCTCAGGCTCCTGAATACTGGGATTACAGGCATGCCCCACCACACCCTGCTCAGGATCAGTGATTCTAAAGCAAACATTTTATTCCTTTAGTCATAAATTTTTATTCTAGAGTTCAAACTAAAATTCATAAGAATGTAGGATTGTATTCCCAAGTAGAACCATTTATGTATCTTTATACATTGTCTCCATTTGGGGCATGAAATAATTTTAGACTAACTCATAACTTTAAAGCTTCAAAAGTTTTGATAAGTAATAAACATTATTCCTGCAAGTGTATACTGCTCAAATAAAGAATACATATGTGGGATTACCAGATTTTAATACCTCACATGGAAACAATTGTGGCAGAAAATGCTGTGTGGTTTAAGACCCCTCTGGGGTGAATAATTTTAAATCAAAGACATTGGATATTATGTCTCTGAAATACAGCCTCTCACAGGAGTTTCCCAGCAACACTGGTAAACATTCCGCCATCTGTACAATTGCTGTCTGTAGTTTTCACTCCCTTAACTTAAAAGACAGAATTTCTTTGAAAAACACAATATTCAAAACAAACTACTCTGAATAAAATTGTTAGAATTTATCTGAAACTTATATATCATATTAAATAGTTACAATATAGATTTCATTAGCTAAAACACATTGGAGTTATGTGGTTGACACTGGGTTAATTCCCTTCCCAATGTAATTTAGGCATCGGTCTCCCTCTGTCTCATGATTTCACCATCCATTTAGACCTAAGTCCAATCGATGCCTTGCTGGAGGAAGGATAGTGAAAGCTGTGTGGAATGCCACTCTTTCAAGACTGAATTTTCTGGGGCCGGTGAGATGGCTCAGCGGCTTAAGCGCCTGCCCGGCAAGCGCGAGGGCCCGAGTTCGACTCCCGGAACCCACATACGAAAAAGGGGCTGGTGATATTGCTCAGCGGCACAGGCGCCTGCTGGCTCATGAGATCCTGAGGTCGACCCCCCGGTACCCACAAAAAAAAAAAAAAAAAAAAAGACTGAATTTTCTGACAGGAATGTTGGTCATTGAGGGCTCAAAGCTGAGTGCCTCGTAGAGATCGTTCTTGACTGAAAAAAGCTGTCTGACTCACAGGTACTCTTTCCAGAGGTTGCCTACAACCCACAATTAGCCAAGAAGGAGTTTCAAAGGTTCGAGTTCTACCTTCTCTGAAACATAATTCCAACCTTTGAATCCACCGAGGGATTAGCTAAAGTCTATTGAAGATGCATCCTTGCTTTTTTTCCTTCCATTTTTTTTATTTTCTTCCTTATTCCCTTCTTTCCATCACCCTACCGCATTTCCCTTCCCAATTGAACATTTTCTTCCTACTTCTCAATATCTATCCTCCATTTTAGTCTTTTTTTTTTTTTGTGGTTACCAGGCGTCAAACTCAGTACCATGCACACCAGCAGGCACCTGTGCTGCTGAGAGATATCACCAGCCTTTTTTTTGTGTGTGGGTACTGAGTTGAACTCAGGACTTCGGCTTGCCAGGCAGGTGCTTATGCCACTGAGCCATCTCACAGGCCCACTCCATTTTAGTCTTGATTTACACTTTGAGTTTCTCACAGAAGCGAAGAGGCAACCCATAGATGGGAAAAATATTTACCAGCTATTTCTCATAGGACTAATATCTAGAATATATAAAGGACTCAAAAAAATTTAAATTTAAAGACCAATCCAAAAATGTGCATCTGAAATCAATACACACTTCTCAGATGAAGAACAAATGGCAAATAAACATATGAAAAAATGTTCAACATCCCTGGTCATTTGAGAAATGCAAATTAAAGCAACACTGAAATTCCATCTCACTCCAGAAAGAATGGTTATCATCAAGAAATTAACCAGCAACAAATGCTGGCAATGCTGTGGGGAAAAGGAACATTTCTCCACTTTTGTTGGAGTATAAATTGGTACAACCTCTATGGAAATCAGTATGGAGAGTCCTCAAAGAAACTAAAACTAGAGGTTCCACTTGACCAGCTATTCCCCTTCCAGGTAGTATCCTTGCCTTTGAGAGAGAGAGACAGGGAGAGAGAGGGAGAGAACAAGAGTGAGTGAGAGAGAGAGAATCAACTCTTCTCTCTATCCATCCTGATTTTTTCACTTACTTGTAGATATTGTGCCTAAGAACTTTTCCAAATAAAAAATCTGTATGCAAAAAAGCCCATAAAGTAGTGAAACATATTATACAAGAAGAAACAGAATATGTGGAGAATTATAGTGCTCTTTCTTAAAATGCTGTCACCTAAAAGTCACATACTCAACTTTCATATTGCAATGACTAGAATGAGTCTCCTGACAACTGAGAAGTGTACCATTTCTCTGGAGAAGTTTCACAAAATTCAAAGGATACACAAATCACTGCCGTGGCTGATTTATGCCTGTTTCCTCACTGCTGTAGAATAGGTGGCTTAAATAATAGACCTTTATTTCCCATAGTCCTAGAGACTGGAAATCTGACATAAGGGTGCCCACATTAATCAAGTTCTAGTGAGGACACTTTATGTGGCTTGCATACGGCTGTCTTCTTTCTCTATCCTCATGTGGTGGAGAAAGAAATCTTTGGTGTCTTGTCCTTTTCTTCTGAGAGTACTTGTACCATCATGGATTTCCACCTTTGTCACCTCATCTAAAACAAATGACCTCATAGATAGCATGACATCAGTGATTAGGGCTTCAACAGAGGAATTTTGTAGAGATACTTTCATAACAATAAATGAATGAAAACTTTTCAGAAGATTCATTTAGATTGAAATGGGTTTTAAATTTTTATGACGATTCAAGTAAAACAATTTTTACTTTCCTTTTTACTTTACTTTTTTACTTAGACTTACATTCAGTGCAGATATAAGGCATCATAAATTAATATTCTGTTTCCAGGAATACTATTCCTTTTTAACATGTTCAAATAAACATGTGTTCTTGTAAAAGACAATTTGACCATGCTGCTATGCAACTTGACAAAAAATGGGAAACTGATATGATTGAGTTCATATCCATATGGTGTATATAGCATTGTTGGAAACACAGAAATTAATACATAAATTATGTGCTCCATGGAAAATTTTATAATGAAAGATACATGTAAAATCTATGGGATTAATTTTATTACCAAAATAAAATTGGGAAAACCGTAGCAGGATCATCAGCTTAGCCACTGTGTATGGTTACATACATTGTAGGTTCATGAAAAAATTTTTCCTTCTATTATGTAGTATACAACCAAGGCTAGATTAATAGTATCTATCTATATGATATGACATAAACAATGTCTTAAAATATTCAGAGCCACTGACACCTCAAAGTAGCAGGGCAAAAAACAAAGCTTTATGAATTACACATACCCAAGACTTGTCACATGAACACATGCGTTTATTGAAGATAGAGCAGGCACATTCATGAACTGCTGTCATTTGACTGTCTAGGTGTAATAAAGTTCAGGTTATTCAGTAGGAAGTGTTACATTACAGGGGACTGGAGAAGGACAGAAAAGTGGCAGTAAATTTAGTCGGAAGAAAATTTTAGAAAGATCAATTAGTTATGCATCATAAACCATATAGATTAACCAAGGCTAGTGAGAATTAAAAGTGAAAACAGGAAGTCATAGAAATGATTTGTTTTCCTGCAAGTGCAAAAGGAATAGTGCCAACAGAACAACTTATTTATCAAACACCTGTCAAGCAGTCTTTTTTGTGCCAGGGTGAATCAAATAGACAGAGTCTCTAACATCCAAGAGCTTGTATTTTCCTATGGGAAAAGATAAACAGAAATGCATATCAGGTATGACTACATAATAGAGCAAGAAGTATCAGTAGTTTACTTGTTTGTACATGAATTCAATAAGAAATCTGTGAAAGCAACTATGAAGAAGTGACACTAGACCAGGAAACAGATGGAAGTAAGGGGTGGGGCAGTTTTAATATCTAGAGAAAGGATAGCAAATACAAAGGTACTGAGTTGATAGTATGCTGGGTATGTTCTATAAATGAAAAGAGGGAGGTAATGTGGAAAGAGTCTGTGACAATTGGGATTAACTGTATCTCATCATAGCTACCAGACTGTAACATAGCAAATAACAAAGGCAAATACAGGTACATTCTCTGGACTGGAGTACAAAATGCCCCAGTTTAATATCAAAAAGTCTCTATATGCAAGCTCTGGATTCCTTTTGTCAACAGTTATATCCTATGAATAGCTACCTACAATATATAAAATTCAGCTTATGGGTTTTTGAAAAGTTAATGACTATTTTAACTATTATAAAATATTTTTTAAACTAAATCTTTGCTTTCAAAACATTTTTGATAATATCAAAATTAAAGTTCCTTTGACTCTTTCTGAACTTCAAAAAGTTTGAAAATGTGTAAATATACAAGTAATTTTGATACATGTTCACGAAAATCAGATAGACTAAAGATTTCAACTAAAGCTATGATCTTTGAGAAGTAATTTGTAGATGTGTGAAGAAAATGAAATTGTAATTCTGAAATATTGAGGCAAAATAATTTTTTTAAACAGAAACAGGACAGCAAATCTAGCTAAAGGGAATCTAAACCGAATTCTGGCCATATATCAGTAGACAATAGACATAATGAAATACAGAAATATGTGCCAAAAGAGGAAAAATCAAACAACGATACTGTGAAAGCGCACAAAGCAAGCTCTTGAACATAAACACAAGGTCAAAGAACAACGTATCCTGATGGTCATATAAAAATATTAGATACGAGACATAAATCCATTTCCCAGTGACTTAAAAAGATTTACCAGGAAAATTAATAGCAATCATTTTAAATTTTCATAGCATCTATGTCATTTTTCCTTCTTCAAAATGTCTCTTTTTATTTTGCCAAATTATCTCCCTAAAAACATATGGGAAAATATGATAAATAAATTAAATCTTCAAATTCATGGGAGCCAATCAAATACTTATTGATAGATTAATAAAGTGCAAAATACAACTAGGTAGCAAAATCCTGAATATTCATGTAGTTCATGTGTAGTCATATATGCTGAATTACAGCAGATAATAAAATGATTTTAGTTTGAATTATAAAACTCATACAAATTCTTTAACTAGATTTTTAAAACAATTAGCTAATAGCAAGACAAAAGCACCTCAAAGCAAGCCTTCTGGTAAACAGGAAAAAAGAGTCCTCAGTGACATATTGAAAGTTGCTTATGTAGAATTTTTATGTGTTGAAAGCTGTGAAGCTAACACTTTGTTGTAAGAGAAAAGGTTGGGGAATTCTCTTACAGCTGCATTTGAATAACAGGCACATTTTTTACTTGGATTAATTTAATTGGCTTGGGAGTATATAGATGATAGAGATATTAGACGACAAAATCTTTCCCCCTGGACTCCATTCCTTGGCAGTGCCACAATGGCAGACACATAAATCAAATGGTATTATGTAGAATGCATTTAAAATTAAGAGATTATAAAAAGTTAGGTTCTGCTCTCTAAAAGATTAGCAACCTTGAATGAAGTATAGCATTTCAAAATAACATTAATAATGCTAAATTTTAAAAATGTATAAAGTACAACAAGTCTGTATCGGGAAAACTTAATTTTTAATATGTTTTCTGATTTTTTTCTATGTTGTCAATTTCTGTTTCCCTTATTTTAGTTTCCTATAGTTATTTTATTTTTTGAGGATTTTATCTACATTTTATTGTGTTGAATACATTGGTTTGCACTATTTTCTTAGTTGATGCTCTAGGTATTAAAATATTTATATCTCACTTATCATTGCCTGTTGTCATTGAAGTTTTACCAACTAAATTGAAATGTAGAAACAATTCAGTCACTATTAATTGTGATATGTCCACTTGACTGGATTAAGAAATCCTTAGCAGATTTGTAAAACACAATTCTGGATGTGACTTGGATGTTTCCTGAAATGATTAGCATGTAGACAAAGAAACAGAGGTGAAGACCCACCGTGATCTTCAGTGGTACCTTCCAATTGGCTTGTTCCTCAAATGGAATGAAAGGGGAAGATAGAAGAGAACACCTACTTTTTTTGCTTGTTTGTTTGTTTGTTTAGTTTAGTTTTGCTTTTTTTTGAGACAAGGTCTTGCTCTATAATTCAGGCTGCACTTTAACACATTATGTAGCCTAGCCTGGCCTTGAACTCACAGCAAAACTCCTCCCTCAGCCTCCCAAGTGCTGGGATTACAAATGGGCACCACCATACCCAGCTAAAACCTACATTTGAAAAGCTCCATTTTTCTTGAGCATAAGAGTCATTTGCTATTACTGTCACCTGTAGGGAACAGAATCCACTTTCCTCAGTTTTTCAGTGTGGGTTCATACCAGGGAATCTCCAGGGAGCTTCCATGCCTTCTGGGTTAGAATGGTGCTGCATCCTTTATCCTGATTGTTCTGAGGCTTCCACCTATTTGGACTGAACAACTACTGGCATCTCTGGCTCTCCAGTGCTCAGACAGCCATTGGAGACACTCTCACCTCTGATCCTGTAAACTTGCCTAATAAAACCTCTTGTGATATATAATGATCCTCTAGGGAACCCTAACCAATAACATTATTTCATAAATTTGTGGCTTTTTACCAATTTGGGAAGTTTTCGGCCATTATTTCTAGACATACTTTTGCAGCTCCTTTTTCTCTTTCTTCTGAGACACCAGTGATAGGAATGTTGTTTCTCGTTTTATGGTCAAAAAAGTCTCTGAAACACTGTTTTTTACAATTCATTAATTTTCATTTAATTATTTTATTTGTAAACTTCATTTTGCTTTGATTTTTATTTGATTGGTTTACTTAAGAAAAATGCTAGCTGATAATTTAATTATCTTCATGATGACTAGTTTAAAATACTTGTCAGATTGTTACAACGCATCATTCATCTCAGTGGGAGTTTCTGTTGATTATATATTCTCATTCATATGATGCTTCTGCTTCTTTGTATGATGAATGATAGATGTTTTGAATATTTTATTATTAAGCTCTGGATCCTGTTTAATATTTCTTAGTAGGCAATTCCACTGTTTGAGTTGTATTATGGATGTTCATCTTCAGTTTTTTACTGGGCTCTATTAACATTACCCTGACAAAAGTAGAACCCTGGTGTCATTTATTGATTTCAAGTGTGTGTGATGTAAATACAGCTTCCTTTAGGCTTCTGACACACCCAGTGAGGCAGGTCTTTACCTACCACTGCTCTGTTGCATCTCCTTGGCAATGTAATATTAACTCCTCACTAGGCACCACTAGACATGGGGGTAAGGGAGGTAGATCCCACTTCCCATCACTTCATTGTTGCTAATTGATAGCCCAGAGCCCTAGAGGCTCCGATCCTCATTATGACTTGCTGATGCCACAGCCATGGAGAATTCAAGTACTAGCTGCCCTTGATTCGCATAGCAACATTCACACTGATTTCTTTCAAGTGGATACAGAAGCTTTGCTTGCTACTGAGCCTCATTAATACCAAGGGTAGGAAGACAGTGTCATATGTACTAGCTTCAATTCACTCGACCTTGTTCAGTTTCATTCATGCTGGATGGGAGTACAAGTTGATGCTGCTCTTGTCATTGATCATCTTAAAACCCCCTTGGTCCAGGAACTCAGAGCGTAGCTTGCTTCTGCCATGGGGAAGAAAAACAGTTGAATTCTTTACCCACCAATACTATAGTAATAGGAAATTCTATAACTACCACCTACTTTCCCATGGCAGGAAATAGATGGTTGACTTCATGAGGTTGAAGAATTGCAGAACTGGGTTATCATTTTGTATGGCTTGGAAGGTAGGTTGGAGGACAATTCTGTCTTCTGCTCTGCAAACACTGTATTAGGCTGGGACCTTGTAGGACTTGTAATTTTTCAGTTGGCATTGGACTAATGAAGGATGAGCTTTGTGAAAAAGGTTTCTGTTTTGGGGACACAGTTTACCTTGTTATTTGGCATAGGGGAACAATATTTACTTAATATTTTTTTCCTACTGTTGCCTGCTATGGCTTTTATCTAGATGTCCCTGAAAGCCTCATACACTCGTAGGTGGTGGGGATTTTAGGAGGTGGCTGGACCATGATTGTGTGATACTGGGGTTAAGGGTGTGTGTTACTGGATTAGTGCACTAATTAGTTTAGCATAGTTCATGGATAATGGGAAGGCTCACCCTGTGGGGGGTGGCACCGTCAAATAGGCTTGTAGCCTAGATAGGATAAAAGTCCAGAAGGTTCACTGTATGCTGGTTCCTGCCTGCCTTGCCATGGACTGTTTCTCACTGCCATGTCCCTGTACCATGCCACCCTGCCTTGGAGCCAGCTAACTATGGACCAAAATGTCTACAAACTGAACTGAAATAAACCTTTACACCTTTAACTTGTGAGTGTCGGTCATTGTTTCCCAGCAAAGGAAAAGTAACTAAGACACTGCCTGGGACTCATTCTGACCCCTGTTCAAGGTTTATGGAATAAACAACCTATAATAATACAACCCAGAGAATTAACTGATGTTCCTCAAGTTCTACAGTTCCTAAGCAACTGTCGTCTTCTCTTAACTTTGAAGTTGTTTTATGCATGGTTATTGTTTTATGTCCAGAGGCTTTAAATTGTGATAAGGAGAAACTGGTTTGAAATTGATCACTTTGTTTTAGCAGAGTTTTTCTTTTACTTAAAAAAAAAAGCTTATTAAAAATCGTATAAAAGGCAGACTAAAAATATGTCAAGTCAATATTATAGATGACAGGGCCGGGGATATAGCTCAGCAGCACAGCACCTGCCTGGCAAGCACGAGGTCCTGAGTTTGATTCCCACTACAAAAAAGAAAAATTATAGATGACATATAAATAAGGGTGGAGCTTCTATGAAACACTGAGGTAATAAATGCTATTATGTATCAGAAGTTCTTAAACACTATCTTGGCATCAGGGAAGAAAGTCACTCAGGAGTCTGTAGAACTAAATAGAAGCCACATTAGTAACAGCCTTATATATTCAGGTAAGGAGTATGAAATTTTTTCTTTGTGGATACAAATTTCTAAAATAATTTAGTTTTACTGTTTGATTAGATTTGCATTTTAGAAAGTTTTTTCATTGTGTACAATGCATCAAAGCATTCAAGAGTCAAAAATATCAGTTGACAAATGTCAGGGGATGGCAGTGAAAAAAGCTAAAATGGGATAAATTTAGGTCACATTTATCTGAAAATATCTGGACTGAAGTTTCGGCAGGTCTATAGGGCAGAAAGAGTAGGTTTGGGGAAATCAGGAAAGGGGAAAGGCTAAGGTTTCCTTGAATATTTCTGCCCTTGGATACATGATGGATGTCAGTTCATTTTCTGTTAAAAAATACAGGCAAGATAGCAAATGAGACTTTTAGAAAGAAATTAATTGGATTAATTTTTGGCAAGTTTGATGAGCTTTCCTGTATCAATAGAGGATTCCCAATAGTGGGAGCAGCAGAACATGATTATGAAGGTCAGAAGACAAATTTAGACAGTCACTAGTGTCTACTTTGAAGTTAAACAGATGAATATATGGGTACAATGGTAACAAGAGAATGTAAAAAAAATTAAAACAAAAATAAATAAATAAATAAATTTAAAAAATTGAGGAAAAATTACAAGAATTTATATTAGGCAGATTGAGAAAAAAGCAAAAATGAAAGAAGACACTGAATAACTAGTTAAAGTATCAGAAAACTACATAAATGATATAAAAGTACAGAAAACAGAGTGATTTCCACACTAGCAAAGTTGTCAAGAATGTTCTAACGTTAGGGTGTTTTTGGTTCTTGCCCGAGGGGGCAGTTGTCTAAGTATGACCACCTGCATCGTGATCGCAGAGTTTGCCTTAGATACAGAATCTCAGGCTCTCTCCTGAACTTCTGAACTCAAAGCTTCCTTGCTTTTTAATTACTTACGTGCCTCCAGATCGATAGATTACCTAGGGAACTTGTGGAGATCGAGACTCACTAGATCAGCTGGGAAGCCTCATTTGCTTCATTTTACTAACACACTCTAAAGCTTCTCCTGCAAGTTAATTCACTGGACACTTTTAGAGTCCCAGAGGTGTAGATGGAAGGAGACTGGGTACAATACACTGATGTTCTCAATAACAGCACTGATATAATACAGAAGTTCTTCTGATTCTCAAAATATTTTTTCTAATCTGTTTTTGTGTTGTTTAGATTCATTTTGAATATGCCACAGACACTGATATTAAAGTATTTTTAAATGCAAAATCAGAATGGGAAATTGCTCTCTAATTTTTAGAATAATTTAAATAATTAACTAAACATATCAGAATATGTATATTCTAACATACATATTTTACAAGAGTTTGAGTGATTGCCAATTATGATAGTTATATCACTGATAATCAATTTAAATGCCTATCAGCATAAATTTAAATTAATAGATTTATCATTGTAGTACATAATTGCATATTTGCCTGGATCTGTAATCATTATTTAGAAAAGTACTAAGCTTACAGTCTAAGAACGCATGCTATTTATGAAATAAATCATGGGTACAATTGCATTTGATATATACACTTGTTTTGGAATTATTCTATATTGTACTCAAAATTTAATGTACAGGGCTGGTGAGATAGCTCAGTGGCATAAGTGCCTGCCTGGCAAGCGCGAGGTCCTGAGTTCGACTCCTGGTACCCACATATGAAAAAGGGCCGGTGATATCGCTCAGCAGCATGGCGCCTGCTGGCGCGCGAGGTCCTGAGATCAACTCCCGGAACCCACATACGAAAAAAGGGCTGGTGATATCGCTCAGCGGCACGGGCGCCTGCTGGCGCGTGAGGTCCTGAGTTCGACCCCTGGTACCCACACACACACACAAAAAAATTTAACTTACATATGAAATCATTTGAAGAGCTTCATCAAATTCAGATTTTGATTTAATAAATCAAGGGGGAAACTAATACTCTGTATTTCCATAAATTCTCAGGTATAATTTGTGCTAATGATATGAGGATCATAATTTAAGTGACAAGGATAGAGAAATATGCATCCTCAAAAGAATTTATAGTTTAGTATTCAAGTTTATTCAGGATGTATTAATATATCACATAAACAGTAACAATATGCACCACATAATTATATTGTTTTCTTGTTGGTGTAAATAAAGTTAGGTTTTTAATGTAATTTTTATATTCTATACTATTTATACTATTTGTAAGTTTGACATATGAGGCAAATCATATAATCATGTATATATTATCTATCAATTCAATTGAGAATACTCTGAAAGTCTTAATACTAAATCCACATATATAATGACTTTTTATAAGCATTTTAGAATAATTTAAGAAATGGGGTTATTAATTTTGGTAGAAACTATTTAAATTGTTATTTATAAACTAAATATATATATACATATATATACACATTAAATGATGTCAAAATAGAAGAAAGTAATTGCTAGGTAATTATGTGCAAGAACTCGTAAAACACTTTAAAATAAAAAGAAAAGAGAAACAGACCAAGAGATTCAAAAGAGAGATTCATTCATTCATTCAAAATTATCCCATAAATGAAACAATATTTGTAGAAATTTCATTTATTTTGAAATTTTTTAGTATTTTGCAACATATGCATAAAAATTAACATAAATATTAATAATATGCATTAGCCATGAAAGTAATAATGTATTTAAATGAGCTCATATACAAAAGATATAGGGTTTTATTATTTATTTTACTACTTGGCTATATGAAAAAATGTGTAGTAAAACTCTTTGAAAGTGTAATAGAATTGCTAACTAAACTAATTACTAACTAAAACATTCACCCATAAACTATATCTAAATTCAGTAATATGAAATGAAATTTTTTTTGACTATTATTGATGAATTTTATTAAGTAGTGACTACATTTTATTCCCTACTTTGCTTTTTCTTTTATTTATTTATTTATTTTTAATGTGGGCACGGGGAGTCCAACTCAGGACCTCACACTTGCCAGCAGGCGCTTGTGCCACTGAGCGATATCACTGGCCCTTTTTTCCTTTATGTGTGTACTGAGAGTCAAACTCAGGACCTCGCCCTTGCCAGGCAGGTGCTCATGCTGCTGAGCTATCTCACCAGCCCCATTGACTTTTTAACATATATAATTTGAAGCCATTTTCTGATGTTTCTCTAATCTCTAGGATTGCTCATTTTATTGGTTATCATGAAACTCATGTTTTTCTTCCCATCTTAAAAATGTCTGATTTCTCATTTAACTTTCCATTGTCCTTCAGTGTGACCTGCCGCCCTCTCATTGATTTGGTTACTACTCACATGCAGATGACTTTGCATGTTTCTAGACCACATTCTTTTTCCTGAATAAATCACCGAAATATGTCATTGCCAATTAAACTTCCCTCATGGGTACTAAATGCATCCCAAATCTAAAATATCCTAAATTGTATTTATTAAATATTTCCCAAACCTGATACATCTCTTATGACCGTATTTCAGTTAATAGCAAAAGTATCTTTTGATTCAAGCTGAAGCCATTTGAACTAGAATTCATTTCTTTTCCTGTTCCATATCTTTTCATATGTCCATCAATCCAATTTTCCTTCCTACATGTCTCTTGAATTGCTCTATTTCTCTCCAATAAGACTAAAATCTTTATTACAGGGCACTGTTGCTTTTGTTTTGGATAACTGCACAAGCCTCGAACTGTTCTACGCTCAGTCTTGTTCTGGTGTCATTCTTATCATTAATGCAGTCAGGGGATCTATTTAAAATAGAAGATAATGATGGCAGTCATCTGGTTACAACTTTTAATGGATTTCATTATTTTCCTAGGGTACATGGAAATAACTGAATACAGAATGCAAGTCCATACAGGAAACATTCAACCATGTATTTTTCCATTTCTATTTTCTTTTGCCTCTGTAATGTAACTGATTTTGTAATACATTTTAAAAATTTGGTTGATTTAGACTTATATTGGCCTGTTCTTTGATCAAGATACTCATGTTTCACTAGTGGAATCTGTATTATGCACGATTTCTTATGAGAAAGGATTGTTGACCCTCTACATTCCTTTTAATTGAAGTTTGATACACAGAACAATAGAATTGACATCAAGTGGAAATTTATTAAAAATATAAAATCT
This sequence comes from Erethizon dorsatum, assembly GCA_028451465.1. Lineage (NCBI taxonomy): Eukaryota > Metazoa > Chordata > Mammalia > Rodentia > Erethizontidae > Erethizon > Erethizon dorsatum. The sequence goes on along the minus strand of CM051836.1, from coordinate 73,627,259 downwards.
TGAATACTTCTTCACACCAACCCCAATGGTGTCTGCCTTTATTTCAAGTGAAGGTGATGATTAGTCCCTATAACATATGAAGGTTAGGGCTGTAAATTGCTAGTTAGGTCTTTTCGGTATGACACAATTTCAACCTTTGCCATTATCCACTTTTTAGTACATTCAAAAGTTTATACAAGCCACGGTAAGATCTGTCTTTATCATCAAATGTGTTTACTGCTCATCACAGTAGAATGCCCTTAATAATTTTCTGTTGAATAAATCACAGCAAAATGAAATGAAGTGGAATTGCCTAGGTGGAGCTCTAAAAAGCAATTGCAAGCTTCTTTTACTGGTATTTTATTAGTTGTGAAACAAAAATCGTGTGTCAGTAGAGATGCATATGAAAATAAATTCAAACAAACCATATTTTTATGACTTTTTGCATTTCTACACACTATATATATATGTGTTTTTACATTGATGAAATATTAAATCAGAAAAAAATCAAAGATGCAATCATAGAAATCATATGTTCCATGTATATTTCAACTTTAGTTGAAATAATTCTTGTTTTTTTTTATTTTGAGTTTGTCATTGATGTGTATTTTTAATTTTAGAAGCAATTCATTTTTTAACTGCTAACACACTAACGTTATATTAAAAATGCATACCTTGCTGTGCTTCACCTCACACTCTTGTACTTAATTTCCTGAAAGAGTCGAGTCCTGGCTTGACAAATTTCTACCCTGGTTACACCTAGTCCACTCATCCTATTCTTGACCATCACTAATTTTTCTTGCCCTATTAAAATCACTTTTTTTCTACATTCTCTGTATAGATGTCTGTCACTGTTTCTGTCATGAGAGGAAATTTTCTTTTTTTTTTTTTGTGGGTACCGGGGGTCGACCTCAGGTCCTCGCGCGCCAGCAGGAGCCCATGCCGCTGAGTGATATCACCGGCCCTTTTTTCCTATGTGGGTTCCAGTAGTCGAACTCAGGACCTCGCGCTTGCCAGGCAGGTTCTTACGCCGCTGAGCCATCTCACTGGCCCCAGAAATTTTCTAAACAGGCATTGGCTCAACAACCTTTCCTTGGGCCGGTGAGATGGCTCAGCGGCTTAAGCGCCTGCCTTGCAAGCGCGAAGGCCCGAGTTCGACTCCCGGAACCCACATACGAAAAAGGGGCCGGTGATATCGCTCAGCAGCACGGGTGCCTGTTGGTGCGCGAGGTCCTGAGGTCGTCCCCCCGGTACCCACAAAAAAAAAAAAAAAAAAAAAAAAAAACAACCTTTCCTTAATATTTTCAGTTGATTCTCAACACATAACTAATATACTATGTGTATCTAGTCATTATTTTTTAGAAATTTTCATCACTGGTGTAATTATTGAAATGTGCACATCAGAGGGTGAATATCAATTTCATCAGATGGAAGTGAATAAAGGATCTAATGGTATGTCAATATTCTTAGCGCTTTGTTTAGATTATATATCTTGTTATAAGGGGAATGCATCAGTTTTCTAATAAAATTAAAACAATATTAAAATAAAATTTTTAAGCTTCACTATTCTATCAGTTCTTTATTGCCACACAATGCTCCATAAAACCCCCAAACCTCAGGAAACATAAAACAGTAAATATTAAGCTCACGAGTCTGCAATCCAAGGAATGAACTCATGTATATGTATATATATATATATATATATATATATATATATATATATACACATATATATATACATACATATATATACATATATATGCATTCGACTTACTAATTTACATATATAAAACAGTGCAATATATTATAAGTATAATAGGATTAGTAACTAAAACATTCACCCATAAACTGCATCTGAATTCAGTAATATCTAAGATAATGCTTCTTTGGGAATATCCAAGTTTAATGATACAATGGTTTCTCATATATCTGAGATAGTTTTCTGAACAGTAAACCTGGGTAAAGGGATAATGAATTGTGGAAAGAAGATGTGACCAGGACAGGATTTCCTGGAGAAGAGAATGGCAGAAACAGTCTACGGCAAGAGTAAGCAGATGTCTTAGTTACTTCTCGCATTGCTGAGACAAAATACCCAACACCCAAAGTTAAAGTGGAAAGGTTTACAGGATTTCAGCTCACAGTTTATAGAGGTTTCAGTCCATTATTGACTGGCTCCAAGGCAGGGTGAATGACAGAGGAGCATTGCAGAGGACAAATAGTTCCTGGGGTGGCAAGTAAAAGACAGCAAGCAGGAGCAACAAGCAGAAAGCAGCAGCAGCCATCCTGCATTCTTTCTGTCCCCTTATATTCCATCCAGGCTACAAACCTATTGATTGGTGCCACCCATGCTGAGGATGGTGCTTTCATTAGCCACACCCTTAATCCACATTCACACACCCTAATCCAGCTACCTTCAAACTCCACACCTATAACCACATCAGGTATTGGAGGGACATCTAGATATGAGCCGTAACAGCAGAATAAGATAATACAGCAGTTTGGGCAAAGTATCTAACAGAGAAAGAGTAGGTAGGTGTAAAGCCTCTGGTACAGGAACAAAGATACTAGTATTTTCCAGCGTAAGCAAGTCAGTCTGTATGTAGTGCATGAGTGAGAAAGACAGTGGCAGGAGAGGAGGCAAGAGCACTGTGGTGGTCATGTCATTTGATGCTAGGGTTCTGGGTGAGTATACCCTTATGTTATGGCTTGTGTCTAGATGTCCCTCCCCAAAGCCTCATTTGGTCATGGGTGGCGCTTTTAAGAAGTGGCAGGATGTATAGTGCATGATGCTGGGATCAAGGTTGTGTGATTATTATATTATTCCACTGACTGGTTTGGCGTAGTTCTTGTAGTATTAAGGGTACCTCACCCTGGGTGTGAGTGCTACCAACCTGAAGGGCATTTAGCCTGGATAAGATACAAAGGACAGAAAGAATCTGTGGCTTGTTGCTTGCCCTGCTGCCTTCTGCCTGCCATGAACAGTTTCTCTTCTGCAATGCCCACCTGCCATGCCACTCTGCAGTGGAGCCAGCCAACTTTGAACTGAAACCTCTACAAACTGTAAGCTAGATAAACCTTTCCTCCTTTAACTTTGGGTGTCAGTTATGATGTCCCAGCAATGAGAAAAGTAACTAAGACACCTTATTTGAATGTTTAAGAAGTCATTTGAACATTGAAATTAGTTCAAATTCATCCCCTTTTATGTTGGTATAACTATAGGTATGCACAGACTTTTTCTATATCTATATCTGTATCTATATCTATAGATCTCTCTATATATATAACCTTATGTGTGAGGAAACAGAGACAAGAATTTGTTAAATAATTTCTTTTTTTTTTTTGTGGGTACCGGGGGGTCGACCTCAGGACCTCGTGCGCCAACAGGCACCCGTGCCGCTGAGCGATACCACCGGTCCCTTTTTCGTATGTGGGATCCGGGAGTCGAACTCGGGCCCTCGCGCTTGCAAGGCAGGCGCTTACGCCGCTGAGCCATCTCACCTGCCCCTAAATAATTTCTTGATTGCAAATTCTTCCAGTCTATCTCAATTACTAATTAATGTGATTTTGAAAATACCAGGGATGTATTTAAAAATAACTAAAATACTTGTGATTAACAAAAAAATTACTAGTATTGGACTGGAAAGAAATTAGGCAGTTTTTACAGTAACATATAGAACAAAATATCAGTCCTATATATTGAGATTTGTTTAATCAAAATGCACTGAACACAAAGAGTTCACTACATGTTATAGTGTTGTCAACAGGATGTAAAAGATACCTGTGATTTCTGTAAGAGGACAGATTTACTTGGCAGAAATATAAGCGAGGTGTCCTCCAAAGATGGTGAAAAGATTAAGTGATTTGACAGTACAGTAAAATAAAACATAAATTTTGAAAGACTTATAAATCTGGGTGTATCTTAAGTAACCCAAATTCGAGTGATAACAAATAGAGAAATAGGCAGGAAATAATAAATTACCTTAATTACTACGAGATGATAGCCAAGAAACATTCTATCTCTTATGAAAAATTATGGAATTTAGAACTAGACTGAATCTCAGTAATTAATGTGATCAACATTTTTTCTTCATGATGGAATATGAAACAATCCAGAATAATCAATAAAATAATCTCTTCAGTTAGAACCAGTGAATCCTGACTCTATGCCAATTGTTGTATTAAGTAAATCATGTTTTAGTACATTTATAACTTATATTCACCTTGGACAATAAATTTTTTTACTCATGTTCAATTATTTTTGCCTTAAATATAGTACTGCCTAAGACTGTAATATCCTTGTAGCTCCACTCCTACACTTTGAAAATCATTGCATTATATTTTAGTTCTTAATAGATTGATTTGACAAGACATACTCCCACATTATCATGTCTGGTCTGCGAGGTCTCAAAAAGCCTGCATAACACTAAATATCAGAAATTCTTTCCAAAACTTCATTGTTTTCAATAAGAAATCTTAAGATTTCTGACATATTTACAAGACTTCCTGTTGTGGTAAATGTAGTTATTAAAAAACAAAATCTTGTCTCTTATATTTCTGTGAATTTAACCTGGATTCAGCTGCACAGTCCTTCTGATTTCACTTAAAGTTTCTCAATGAATAGGAGCCAGTTGTTCAGAGTCAGGTAAGTAATTTGCAATAAAAATATGACATCTACTTAAAAAATTGTTGATAATTTCATGACAGCAACAGCAGAGCATTTAACCAAGTTCAAGACCAGTCTAAGTATTCAGCGTTTCTAAGCACGAAGACTTATACTGCTGCACCAACTGTCTACCCATGACACAAGTGTTGAATGATGACAAGAGGAGCAGCATTCTTTATTTCTTTTTAACTGAACTCCACACTTCACCTGAATTTTATTAGTTTTTTCCAGAATACATTTAAAAAATTGAGATAGATTGCCATATGAAAAGGTGATCATATGTATTTATTTTTTATCCAAATTCCCTCAAAATTTTTTTTGTTTCACCAGAGATTTTCTGTATTAATACATGTTTGCAGTAAATAGTGTTTGCACTCCTTGTGGGGAGTTGGTACATGTACATAATAGATCTTTATTTCATATTTTCATTCCTTTTCCCTCCCCTCCCTCCACCTCTTGATTCTCTTCTCCTTTGACAACTTCTTGGTATCTATCTTTATATATCTATCATCCTGTTATCTATCTTTTATTTTGCTCTTTATTTATACTTTGGGTTTCTCATATAAGAGAAGCCACACAATATTTAAATTTTTGTGTTTGATTTATGCTTAACATTATGGTCTCAAAAACCATTATTGTCTCAAGGAGCATCCGTTTTCCTACCAATGACTCAACTCTATCTTTCTTTTTTTTTTTTTTTGTGGGTACCGGGGGTCGACCTCAGGACCTCGCGTGCCAGCAGGTGCCTGTGCCGCTGAGCGATATCACCAGCCCTTTTTTCTTATGTGGGTTCCGGGAGTCAAACTCAGGACCTCGCACTTGCCAGGCAGGCGCGTACGCCGCTGAGCCATCTCACCGGCCCATCTATCTTTCTTTATAGCACAGTAGTACTTCACTGACTGTAAATACCTCATTTTCTTTATCCACTCATCTGTTGATGGACATATGGGCCTCTTCCAAAATTTAACTATTTTGAATTGTGTAGGCAAGGGCTTTCTGAACAGAAACCTGGTTGCACAGGAAATAGTACTAAGAATCAATAAATGGGGTCATAGCAAAATAAATAGTTTCTGCAAAGTAAAGCTACGGAATAAAAACAAAAGTTTGCCAGATATTCCTTAGACAGAGGATTAAAATCTAGACTACATAAAAAAGTAGACTCCCCAAAATAAAAATCCCAATCAAAAAAAAAAAAAAAAAGGCAAGTGAAATAAATAGACACTTCAGAGAAGAAGTACAAATGGCTTATCAATACATGAAGAAATGCTCAACATCTCTGGCCCTTAGAAGAAGAGTGGTATTCTTGAGGTTAAACTGGGATGATGGAATAATTAGACCTCACTCATTCCCTCTAAATATAGTCTTAGAGGTTCTGTTCTCCATATGGCCTCTATACTTGGTTTTTCCAGGTGCTCTCTCCAGCAAAATTAGAGGACGCCTCAGGTGACCACTTTGGTGCTTTCAATGCCAACTGTTCGAAGGAAATCGACCCAGGTTTATTGGAAGCCAGGGCTAGAATTCTCCTTGCCACCAGTTTAGTTGGCTAATGCCATTACAGGCTACCCTAGGTTTAATTCAAATTCATTTGCCCTGTGAGACATAATTGATCGGGAAATCACATAAAGGAAATCAACTATGGAATTATTCCTTTATTGAATCAAGAATTTATTCCCTGACTTCTTTCAGGTCTATATACAAAGATTATCTGCTCTGCAAGGAGTCTTTGGCCATCCTAACCAAAATGATGCCTCCTCCCTTTCACAGCAGCTTGATTGTAATCTACTTGTGCTACTTGAATACTTTGAATATTAGGATAGATTTGTCCCCTGCCTTTTGCATCATGTGGAGACAAATGTTGTATTTAAAATTTATTATTAGTACTTGTTAAATGAATCAGTTACTAAATCTTACATGCCATAAGATATATACATATTGCTATCATCTATCATCTATCTATCTACCTCTCTATCTATCGTCTATCATCATCTATCTATTATCTATGTATCTATCATTTATTTACTATCTGAAAAATAGTAAGAAACATAATTTTCATTTTATTATCACAGTGGTGCTGGTCTGGAACTCAAGGATGCATTAAGGACAAATCTTCAGGTTAATGACTGAATGTGATTGTAATACAAGATAAACCTTTGTTGTAGCTTTCACTTTGGGTAGCTATATTAATCATGTACCATAGATGACTTTCTGATTCTTTTTATTATTAACCTTATAAATAAGTTTTCTTTCTTTCACATAACAAGTCTTCTATTATATGCTAAAATGGCCTTCTTTATCTGCCTACTTCTTTGCAGTTGTTGAAGTTTAATTCAGATTGAAGGAAAGACACGAAAGACAAAATTAAAGACAGAAAGTAACTTTAACTAGGAAATGGGAGAAATAAACTGTATCATGCTGGCTACTGAAAGTCTGACTACCTGTAATGTATGCATACAATTGTGTGTGTGCAGGTGTATGATTTATGAGGTATGTGTATATTTCTGTCTGCATATGTGGCCATGTGTACTTGTAATGCACGTATATATTTCTGTCCACACATTTGTGTGTAGCTATAACACCATATATATTTGTATGCATCTGCGTGGGTTTGTAATATATATATATATATATATATATATATATATATATATATATATATATATGGGGGGGTGAGTAATTTTGGAAACCAGTATTGCAAATTACCTGTCAATAAATACATTTATGAGGATACTAGAAAACCAGAGAAATCATCTTTACAGAAGATGAAGAAAAGATCATTTATTTGCCTCTCTTCCAGGGAAAATGAGTAAGTAAAAAAAATAAATAGAGAAAAAACAAAGAGATCACAGGAGCACATGTTATTCAGTTAGATTATGTGCATTATTTTCAAGATATTTATAAACTTGACTGTCTTCCTGGACCTAGTATCACTCAAGGATATAAATGTATCCCTACCAGTCAATGCTTAGCTAACATATATTATTTGGATATTTGCATTCATCTGCTCAGTTTAACTCCCATTAATACTTTGCTGAAGCTGTTTTAAGTCAATCTGTTTCAAGTATCTAATATTATTTTTTTGTGTGTGGGTACCGGGGGTTGACCTCAGGACCTCGTGCACCAGCAGGTGCCCGTGCCACTGAGCGATATCACCGGCCCTTTTCTCGTATGTGGGCTCCGGGAGTCGAACTCGGGCCCTCGCGCTTGCCAGGCAGGCGCTTAAGCCACTGAGCCATCTCACCAGCCCTCTAATATTACTTTGAGTGTAAGTAGTTTAGAGTATTATGGTTTAGATTCTGAAATGGGTTGGTATTTTTTAAAAGCCTCCAGCATAAATATTCCCTGAAGGGTAACAGCAAGTAATAATACACTAATCATTATATTATATACTAGATAAGGTTGATATAAAAATACACAAATTTTTCCACATTTTGATAAACTGCAATCCAAAGGAAAACTAATATCCTTAGAATCTTCTGTCAAAACCTGTAACAAGATTATACACACATACATACACACGTGTATTAATACACAGTACACACGTAACTATGTACACATTTGTATACATCAGTGAAAATTTAGAGCAACTCATCTTTTCCATTACGAATATTGTATTTAAAATATTCCTTGAAATGATATTAAGATTTAGTTATAATACTGATATTAATTCTATTTCTACACACAAATAAAGTATTTTCAAATATTTGTATGTAAGTGATATAATATCTACATTGAATATCATTTTATGCAAGTCCATATTAATAACTTTCGCATAAAATATTTTTAAATCTACATTTTCCGTAATGAAGGACAGTGAGAGGTCAAGAATAGAGATAAATACTATTGTGTTTTTGGCCAGATTTTGAGAAAGATATGTTTCAAATTTATTTGATCACATTCAATTAAATGTGATTGGGGAAATTTTAAGAATCATAGTGAAATTTTAATGCAAAAAAGGAACTGTCAAAAACAATATTAAACTCAAAGTGGAGAGTAACTAATCAAGAAACTAAAACAAACAAACAAACAAAAAACTAATACTTTGGGGACCCTCTATAAGCTAACTCATCCCCGGAAACTTCTACAGTACTCCCATCCTTCCCTTTGCATTCATTGCATAGCTTTGTCTTTTAAAATAATATTTCTATAAATACCTAACTTTCATGATATTCTAAATATTTTTGAGTTTGCTTTAGTAAACACTTACAAAATATATGCATACATGGGCTGGTGAGATGGCTCAGCGGCTTAAGCGCCTGCCCAGCAAGCGCGAGGGCCCGAGTTCGACTCCCGGAACCCACATACGAAAAAGGGGCCAGTGATATCGCTCAGCGGCACGGGAGCCTGCTGGTGCGCAAGGTCCTGAGATTGACTCCCGGTACCCACAAAAAAAAAAAAAAAAAAAAAAAAAAATATATATATATATATATATATATATGCATACATATACATTCAGCACATACCCTTCCTTAATGAATTTATTTACCAATCGTTTATTAAATATCTATGCTTGTTAGAAACCATAGTTGGTAATTTATCTCTTAGTCCCTAGATTCAGTGAAATCTATCAAGTGAAATACAAAGCCGTGAGAAAATTCACATAAGTACATTGCAAGTTGAAATTTTATGAATGCACAATGCAAACTGATTCTAAATTCAAGCTTGTGAAAAACTAGTGAAAAATACATCATATTTTAAAATTTATCAAAAAAGTCTTAGATTCTTCAAAACAAGTAATCCATTTAAAAAGACATATCTAAAATGCTCATCATGCTGTAAAGTTTTTATCCAAAGTAAATATGCACTTATGGACCAGTTCATGGTAAATCCTATAATTTTGTTCCATGGGTTACCCAAGTATCTGTAACCCAGGGGTATTACAAGAAATCCTTATGAAAACTCACCTACCAATTCACAAACTTCACTAAGTGATCTTGTTTGTATTCTGACATGAAGATTTTTTCCCATGCTATAAATAGAATTGAGATATTTTGGCTTTTATGGAAATTGAAGCCATTATAGCATGACACTCCAAGGCAGTATTTCTTACCTATTCATATTTGTCATTGGTTCTAAAGACCTTTCCTAGTCTTCATAAGAATTTTTCAAGATTTAATCAGTGAAAGTCTCAATATAGTATTAGAAAGTACCTTACCACACAGTTTTGATATATTGCTCATGAAAAGAAAAGATATATACCCTGGTTTAGTTTAATATGCCTTTTCAGATGAACATTTGAATTGGATAGAAAGTTTTGACATGTACTTGAAGGCTATAAATGCTGCAAATGACAGCTTTTAATCAGCATGACAAATAGCAAATGTCTGTAAATGGTATCAAATAATTTCTAAAAATGAAAACTAATTTTCCACACCCACTACTAGCAAATTTGTCAACTACAGTGTGATAGAACCAAAACAGCAGCTCTTTGAAGCTGTGTAAACTTTCAGTAGAACGATGCATTATTTTGTTTTCGGATATACATTTGTCTCATTCCTAATTTTGTGTGTTTATGAAGCACTAAGATAGGTTCCTGACTGAAATTGTGTGCAGGTAAGACAGAAGTTTTCTTGATTTAAGTATAAGCTTTGATTTTGTTCTTTCTTCTTTTTATAATTCTTCATGCTTTTTCTAAGGCAAGAATAGCTGTTTGCTTTTTCACTTATTTTTTGATGTTTAAAAAATCAATATATATTAAAACATTGTTAAAATATACTAAAATATTCAATAGTTCCTAGATAGTACTGTTACAAAGAATCATATTAAATATCAAAGGAATTACTAGTTTTAAATTAAAAATTATACCTTTTTTAAGAAAATGAGAAAGTCACAGACATGAAAAATTTTGCAAAACACTTGGTAAAAACTATTTTACACAATATATGAGAAAACTCCTTAAATTAAATAACAAGAAAACAAACAACATGATTTAAAAATGAGCAAGACACAGACAAGACACCATAGAAGATATTCAGAAGGAAAAAAGATATTCTGCAAAAATTATTTCCTTTACACGTGATTTGAAAAATGCACATTAATAAAAAGAAGGTATTTCTTTAAAACTGTTAAAATGACCAGAATTCGAAACACCAACAACATATGCTGATGAGTATGTGGAACAACAGGAACTCTCATTTATAGCTGGAGCACACACACACACAAAAAAAAATCGTAAACCCATTTTGGAAGATGGTGGGCCGGGTATATAGTTCAGTGGCACAAGCGCCTGCCTGGCAAGCACAAGGTCCTGAGTTTGATTCCTGGTACCAAAAAAAAAAAAAAAAAAAAAGACGGTTTGATTGTTTCACAGAGAAACATGGTTTTATCATGTGATCGAGCAATTGTACTCCTTCATATTTACTCAAATGAATTGAAAGGTTATGTCCACACAAAAACCTTCATTTGGATTTTTATAGCAACATTTTTCATTGTTGTCAAAACCTGGATGTAATCAAGTAATTCTTCAGTAGTGGATACTTAAATAAACTGATGTACATCTAGACTACAGAATATTATTCAGCACTGAAAAGAAATGAAGTATCAAGCTATGACATGGAGTAAATGAAAATGCATGTAACAAAGTGAAAGAACACAAATAAAAGAGGCTGTAATCTTTTCAAATACAGCTATATGACATCAAGAAAAAAAAAATTGGGGCTGGTGAGATAGCTCAGCGGCATAAGCGCCTACCTGGCAAGAGTGAGGTCCTGAGTTCGACTCCCGGTACCCACATACGAAAAAAGGGCCGGTGATATCGCTCAGTGGCACGGGCGCCTGCTGGCATGCAAGGTCCTGAGGTCGACCCCCGGTACCCACACACACACAAAAAAAATTATGGAGGTAGTCAAATGATTTGTTGTTTCCAGGGTTGGGCAGAGGGACACATGGATAGGCAGAGCACAGAAGTTTTTAGGGATTAAAATTATTCTTTGTGGTACCACTGTAATATTTTCATATTGGATATCTCATTATACATTTGTCAAACTCACACAGTCGGCAACACCTGAAATGAAGCCCCCTGATAATTACTGGCTTTGGGAGTAAGGATACTGTAATAAAAGTCCATCAGCTGTAGCAAATGCAGCATTCTGGTATGAGGTGTTTGTGTTTGGAACGTTGATGCTGGAGGATGTTGTGTCAGTGGGGACAGAAGGCATTTGGAATGCAATGTGTTTTTTGTCCAATTTTTTGTTTAATTTTTTTTATTTTATGGAAAAAAGGTAAAACAAAATTTCACAACAAAATAATAGGAGAATAACAATAGTTAACGCATTGCGTGTTGTTATCTTTAAAGTAGTTGCTCAGAGAACAAGATACGGGCATAAATTTTCTCCAATTGATATTAGCACAAACCATCCTTCTTAATGAACTAAGAGACACTAATAGTTTAACTGACTTGCATTTTTTCCCTTTTCCCTACCATCCTTGTCCCTTTCACCTAACCTGGTTCCTCTTCTCTTTTGAACAATTTCTCCCATTTCACAATATATATTGTACATTTTAGACCTTATTTACTCTTTCAATTTCTTCCACAAGGGAGACAATATAATGTTTACAAATGTGAGTCTGATTTATTTCAATTATGAACACGGTTTCAAGTTGCATCCATTCACCTATAAAAGTCTCAAGTTTATCCTTCTTTATGGCTGAGTAACTCTTCCCCTCCTGGGTATCTTCCCAGAAGAATTAAAAACATCACGCCACAGTGATATATGTGCACCCATAGCAGCCCAATTCATAACAGCTAACTCTTGGAAACAATCCAAATTCCCATCAACTGAGGAATGGATAAAAAAGATGTGGCATTTTTATACAATGGAGTACTACTACTTTTTATTCAATTTTGTTGTGAAGTTACAATTAACCCAAAAATAAAGTTAATTTATTTCTTAAAACATATATTACATGCCTAGGTTTTGATTACTCATGATTTTGGCATGAAGTTTTTTTCAGTAATATTAAGGACCTACTGCAGGCCAGTGCTATATATAACCAAGGTGGATTTTTTAGTAAACAGAACCAATGAGATATAAAGGTAAACAAATGGTAAATAATTATAATGAAAATGTTTAAAATCTTTGGACATCGGGGAACTGCTATCAAAATTACACTGACATTCCATCTTATTCCAGTCATTACTGGCATCAGGAGGAATAGAAAAACAATAAATGATGGCAAGAATATTTGGTAAAAAAGGACCCTTATTATTCGTTAGTGAAGATGAAAGTTAGTCTAGCCTCTACAGCAACCAGTATGGAGATACCTCAAACAATAAATATACGAACACCAGTTATATCACTTCTTGGTATACACCTGAAGAATTTAAAGTCAGCATAATATAAAGATATTTGAATATTCATGGTTATAGTGACACAGTTTACAAAAGTCAAGATATAGAATCAACCTACGTCCCTATCAATGGGTATATATATTATATATATATATCCATAAAATTAAGTGACATAAGTCAGTTTCAGAAAGCCAAATATTACCCAATATGTGGAATTAAAAGATGACAGGAAATTAGAAGGAACACTAATATGTAAAAGAAAGAGTATAAGGGAAGTAGGGATAAGGGCGTAAGGGAGGGCAATGGTGGGTGGATGCAATAAAAATGTTATGTGCATGTATTAAAATGCCACAATGAAACCAAGTATCTTTTAACTTAGTGTGCAATAATAGAATGTATATATTGAATGCTGAGATGTCTTGAAATTTCTTCTACCTAATTAATTATTTTAATGAATTTAATCTCAGTCTCCTTCAACATATCAGAGTACTGGCAAAATGTAGATGAGTTCTTTGCTAGAATGAAACAGACATGTCCTTTGGGGTTGTTTCCAAGAGTCCTTTTTCGCACATAAAATCTCATGAGCCTGTCCTTTACTCTCCACATTCCTACCGATATTTAAAGCTTCTGACTTCCAGCTAGAAAGACCTATTAAGCTCTGTTTACGTAATTCTAGGCATTCTCTAGCCTACATCACTAAATTTTTCCAAACTTCTCCAAACCAGTCCCAAAGGCTTCTAAGCCAAATAGTAACCTATAGTCACAGCAACAGTTTCACTCCCAGTACAAATTCTCTGTATTAGTCACCTTTCTCATTGCTGGACATAATACCTGACAACCCAAATGTAAAGGAGGAAAATTTAGTTTGTCACATATTTTAAGGGGTTCAATCCGTGGTCTGCTGGATCCAAGGCAGAAATATCATAGTGGAAGGGTGTGATGGAGAAAACCTGTTCATCTCATGCTATCCAAGAAAGAAAGGACAAAGACAGAGGTGGGGGGAAGAGGGGAGGTGAGGGGAGAGGAGGGACAGGGAGGACAGGACAGGAGAAGAAAGGACAGGATAGGAGCTCAGCGACCCACCTCATCCAACAAGGAACACCTCTATACAGTACAGTGAGCCATGACCTCATTAATGGAATAATTTATCAATAATTATACTGCCAAGTGACCCATTCACCTTCCAAAAGTCCCAGCTCTGAATGAGAACATTTTGGGGGACTCTTAGATCTGAATCATAACACAAACCACATGAAGAGCATTATAAAATGTCAAGTAACTTTCTAGACCTTCACGACTTTCCTCTAATCTGTTTTCATCTTTAATTGTTCTATCCTCATTTATTGTACTCCAGTCATTCAGATTTTCTCAAGATTTTTAGGATGTTTCTGCTTAGGCTCTTTGTTTTTGCTTTTCTCTTTAGTGGAATATTTTTCCTCAACCTATCTTTTAATTTCTGTAAACCTCTGCTCATGTTTTTACAACTTTGGAAATGCATTCCTGATCACATTATATAACACAGAAAATCTACTTCATGTAGTATTATTTTATTTTAATTCCATTCTACTTTATATGTTAAAGACCCTTCAAAGCATCATCCATGTTATATTCTTACGTATTATTTCATAGTCTGTATTATTCATCTAATAAAAGATCCATTAAGAAAATAACTTCTTAAAGAGTATTCCTCATACATAGAACAGTGATTACAAAATAATACTGTAGAAAAACAAATAAAAAAACAAATTTAGCAATTTTATACTTCATTAATAAGAATTTTATATATGCACGCAGAATTGTGTATTTTATTTTATTTTATTTTTTATTTTTTTGTGGGTACCGGGAGTCAAACTCAGGAATTCACACTTGCCAGGCAGTCGCTTATGCTGCTGAGCTATCTCACCGGCCCCAGAATTGTGTATTTTAGTGGACATTTTTTCTCAAGTTCATTTACTTAACAATCTACATTCAACTTACTAGCTTTTAGGTTCTTTCAGCACAAAAACCTTAACCTTATTCACTATTGAATACTGAGCATGCAAATTGTAATTAACAGACACCATATACAAATGATGAAAGAAGGATCTATAGTTATCAATACCTTCTATGTCGACATTTCTTCTCCTGCATCTCCATTATATATGCCTACACAATCTACTCAATCACCGCAAGTTCATTTTAGAATCTTATTCAGAGTATCCTCTATGTGGAGGGGTCACTCAAGGTTGCAGTCTATTCCTCTTCTTATTCTATGTGTATCATTCCAAAGCCTTCTCATTAATTTTACTTGTATGATAATGGTAATTCATCTAAAGATATATTTAAACATAATGAAAATATGTCAGACATCATTCATTTTGATTTATAATTAAATTTTTTGTGTGAACTGAGTATGTTTGTTAAGATTTCTTAGTGGAAATGTGTATATTAATACAAAAATCACCCTCTTATAGCAGTTAACATATACTTGTTTTATTTTTTTATTTTTAGGTTTTTTTTTGGGGGGGAACCGGGAACACCTGTTTCAAATTTAGTGAAAACAACAAAACACAGAAATAGTAATTATATCATATATGTATTTTGACTATAAATATATGATATATAATAACACCATGTATATTACCACTTGATATTTATCTGCCAATTATGCCTAGTCTAAAATATGTTCAAGTTGAAAAAATTGACAATATTAGTAAATATCCAAATTACCTTACTCTTCATGTTACATTGTGCTAAGTATTATGTTTTAAGCTTAAGAATGTGAAACACGTTTTCTCCTTGTTCCTGACATCTTCAGCACAATATTGATGTTTTCTTTCAGAAATATGCTTCCTTTTTTGAAAGATAATTTGTTCAGCTCTGATATCAATTACATTCCTCTTTTCTACACCAATTTCATTCATTCCTATAGTTTCGATACAATAAAGCTTTGTTATCATTGATAGTAGCATTATCTAGAGCTTTCTGTCCTTGTTCATCAGAGGCTTTGTGAGCCCTTCAAAGAAACTAACTCAGTCTTCCAGACAAACCTATGAAACAGATACAGATAAAACAACTGAGGCAGATGGATTAGATCCCTATTTTAGCATCACACAAACCACAGAGAGGAACCTGCTGTAGAGGCCATCTGCTCTTGATTCCACAGCAAACTGCCTCTCCATAGGACATGTGCTGTTCATAGAATTTTGGCTTTTAGTACGAAGTCCTTCAAGTTTATTGCAGCATAATTTACCAAATTCCTGAAATACAGACCAAAAAAGACCTGTCTAGCAAGTCGCAAAGCTGAACACAGAGAAATGTGGCTGCTCCTTGTGTTAAATGAGAAATCCTATTCTCACGAGTTTAATTATTGTAAATTTGAAGCCTTCAGTAGTCCGGAAGCATCAGGAAAGAAAGAGTAGATTAATGCTGATAAAGTCTCGTGGGTCCTGAAGGAAAGTGCTTTATATTGACACTAATGAAAAAATCAGAAGCAACAATGCTTCGAACACTTAGAATTTTCAGTTTTCAGCACATTAAGAATTCAGTCAAATAAGACTCAAAAGAGCTTTAGGATTACAATAATTGAGTGAAAGGATGATTCTTTAATATGGACCAAAACTTTAGGGAAATCATTCTTTTTTTCTTTTTTTTGTAATGCAGTTTCTGAGCAACATTTTAGATATTTTCCTTTCTTAATTAGAGTGTATATATATATATATATATTATTTTAAAATTAAACATTGATTATAAAAGAGCAATGCTTCATTTCAAGAGCTGTGGATATTTTCTATGACTGCAGCTTCCAGCTCAGTTTGGCCTTTTGCTCTGATAAAATCAGAGTACAGATGATTCCTGAGGTTCTGAGTAAAGCCTTGCTATAGTCTTTCTATGGTCTTATTATTCTCTCCTTCTTCCTAGACTGTATCTCTTTCCTATAGTCTTCCCCCAAGATAAACAAAAACAAAATCATGAAACTTTCTCCATATTTTGTTCTATGGAAAATTATATTGGAGCTTTATTTGTATAATACCGTATGAAGTGTCATTACCCAGATTTTTAAATGTCATGGCTTTAAACAATGATTTACTCATTATAAATAGTTTCATAAATTAAGTATGAAAAGCAATGAAGAAACTATTAATCTAAACTACTAAAAATGGAAAAATGTTATCCAACTGATGGTATGAATAACTTCTTAATTTTTTCTCCTCTCATTTAAAAATAGCTTAGTGCGATTTTCTTAAATTATAATGGAATGCATACTAATCACAGAATATTCAGAATTTGTAGAAGAGCAGATAGCAAAAATATTCATCAAACACACATGATGATTTCTTTTCAAAATGGTGATTTTCACATAGGGTTTTCTCTCTAGGTACTATTTTATATAAGGTATATCAAATTTTATATCCACATATTTAAATAATATCATACTCCCAATAATTAAATCAACAATAGCAATAAATAGTAGATTAAGTGAAAAAATGTAGAAAGTCTATATTAGAAAATATAAGTTGGTTATTAAAAGTAAACACTTGACATTTTTACATAGTTTTATAAGAAATTAATTCCCCTTACACAAATTATAATACTTGCAAATTTAGAAACATGAGAAAATTTGTTATCCTTTAGCTCACTACTTAGAGTAAACAATTTAAACCTAATGGCCTTTTCATTTTTTAATGTATTTTCTAGAGGCATTGATCTAGAGTATATGTAATTTCAATTTTTTTATATATGTATGTACTTTTTTCAATTCAATAATTTAACAACTTAGTATTATTCTGGAAGATATCAGAAAAAATTATATATATATGCATCTCAGATTATTGACATTTATCAACATTAATAATTATTATGTCAAAACTATTATCTTAATTTGTATCAATGAGGTTCAGGTGAAATAATGAATTTACTGTAGTCACAGAGTGGAATAAGCCAGAATTTTACAGTGGACCATAGAAACTAAAAACCTTACAATCTTCCACATCAACACAATGACTCCTTATTACACATCAGGTGATACTGTACATGCACCCCATAATGTCAAATGTTTCATTGCTTCTAAACCTTCATTAAAGATGCCATGATTCTCTTTTTAATACTTCTTCTTTTTATAATAAGTATATAAGATAAGAATCGCTACAATATAATATATAACGCTTTATGGTTCTTGTTTTTGTACTTCCAACATGCTTACTGGAAGGAAGTGCTCATGTAGCAGTAAGCAACAATATTCAAATGCATGAATTTTATAGACAAATTAGGCTGATAGTAGTCTTTCCAAAGTTGTTACTGCTTTCTATAATAATTAAATGTTTACCTTGTGTATAACGTGGCTCTTAGCTCACTACCTAACATGCTTTTTCCCGAGCCTCTCTTGAAGCTAGATATAGCCATATGACACAGTATCAGCTAGTGGGTTCTAATCACAAGTGATGTTTAAAATTTGGAAACAAGCTTTTACATGGAAAAAGGCATATCTTTCCTGTTTTCATCATCAATGGGTTGGAATGCTAAAGTAATGGTGAGTCATCACTAATTATTGGGTAGAGGCAAACTTTGTAAATAAGAGAGCAATCAGCTGGAAAGATACCCTATAAGATTTAGCGTAGCATATATCCCTTAACAAAGTTAAGAATGTGTTGATGAAGTATTTGCGTGTGTGTGTGTGTATGTCTTGTTGACCAGTATGTTTATCTTTGTCTTGCACTGACTTAGAGTATATTGTATATACACAATGTTTGTTTGTTTGCTTGCAGTCTGTATTTTATTTTTCTAATTTGTCAGTATGGCACCTGCTTATTTATTTGATTACCACTGATTGTCTAAATGTTTTTCATCACTTGAAATTTTCATTTGGAATAATTTGCTTTTGCATCTGGATTCTTTAACATTTATCTAGCAGATTTACAACAAATATTCTCCGTGGTTTTTGTTGATAATTGTTTATTATCATAATGTAATACATAAAAATAAAACAGCTGAAATACACACTAAATTTATTGAATAATAGATTATCTAAATAATAAATCAGTTTTAGATATATACAGGGCCATTGGATTAAGGCCTATCCAGGGACAGGACTTATTTTTTTATTGGGGGACAGGACATCACCTGCTTGCTAAGCTGCCCACATTAAGCATGATCTTGTCATCCTCCTGCCTCAGCATCCCTGAGTGCTGAGATTACAGGGGTGTGCCACCATTCCTAGATCTATGGTTTTGGGTGCTTATTTTTCTGATGAGCAACAATTAAATATAAATGTCAAATATTTTTATTTCTAACAAACAGACATGTAGCAAGCCATGTCTGAGTCATGTAGGATCTACATATATTTTGTATTAATTTGATTTTCTCAGAGGCATGCCACATCTAATCATTTTCATCAAGATAGCAGTAGAAATTTGAAAGAATTATCAAATACGAACATTTGGGAGAAATCAAAAAGCCTACATATGCTCTCTAACCTCAGTGTTTAAAGTCATCAAGAAGGGTTTGCCTTATGCTTTTCAATGTGTGGCTTTGTCCCGTCTTTGATGTCTATGTGAATCTTCACATAGAAGCCTTACATCATCCTGTCATTCTCATACAACAAAAAGCATGCACAGGGCTAGGGATATAGCTTAGCAGCACAGCGCCTGCCTTGCAAGAGTGAGGTCCTGAGTTCGATTCCTGGTACCAAAAAAAATATGTATGTATATATGCTCAGTCAGAAATGGATCGATACTTGCTTACTGTTTTTTCTCATTTGGCAACCTAATAAATTTCCTATAACTATCATTGGATTATACTTTTGTAATAGCCACCTTTCTATTCTGTATTTTTGTTTTTGTTTAATTTTTATTAGTATATGATTGTGAAACAATGAATATATTCATAATGGGTATTGGTACACATGCATAACAAATTTCCATCTTTATTTCTGTCCACCTCCTCCCCGTTCACTCCTTTCTCCTCCCATCTCCAGTTTACTATATCATTTTCACAAACTCTGTCTCCCTTTCTTTTATTATGCTCTTGAAATTATCTATACTTTTGGTTTCTTATATAAGAGAAGCCATGAATTATTTAATATTCTGAATCTAATTTATTTCACTTAGCACTGTAGACCTAAAATACATCTTATTTTTTTTAACAAATGATTCAAATTTATCCTTTATGTTTATTTTTTATTTATTTTTTTTTTGTGGGTACCAGGGGGTCGACCTCAGGACCTCGAGTGCCAGTAGGCACCCGTGCTGCTGAGCGATATCACTGGCCCCTTTTTTGTATGTGGGTTCCGGGAGTCGAACTCGGGCCCTCACGCTTGCCGGGCAGGCGCTTAAGCTGCTGAGCCATCTCACCGGCCCAAATTTATCCTTTATGGTATAGCACTCCCCACTATGTATATAAGCCATATATTTTATCCATTCATCCATTGTTCAGCATATGCACTGCTTTCATAATTTAGCTATTATGAATTATGCTGATGTAAATGTGGGTATGCATCTAACACAGTAATATTATGTCCTTAACACTTTGGGGAAGATAACAAGAAGAGGTATTCCTGTGTCAAATAAAATGTCTATCTTTAGTTGTTTATTTTTTTTAATCTCCCTACTGATTTCCATAGTGGTTGTACTATTTTACATTTCAAAAAACAATATAAAAGGATTCCTCTTTTCCCACAACCTCACCAGTATATATTGTTTTTTGAGCTCTCGATAGTAGCAACTCTTTCTGAAATAAGATAGTATTTTTTTAAATTTGCATTTCTCTAATAGTCAAAGATGCCAAACATTTTTTTACATAAATCTGTAGGCCATTTGTACTTTTTTCTTTGAGACTGCCTATTTATCTCCCATTTTGGATTGGGTCTTTTTGAAATAAATATGTATACACATTTTACTTTTGATTTAGAAGTTAATGAAGACAAGAAATTATTATACAACAGAAATTGCCTGGTTTATTATATCAGTAGAATATTAATGTTCTTATATATAGACATGAACTGCAATATTCTGAGTTTTGTCCTCAGGGATGAAAGTGTTCCCAAATTTCTACTGTCCATGAGAGCTGAGGAAGGCAACATTCACTGGATGTAAATGGTTCCTTGTAGTATAGTCCTTCTTCTACTCCAGGATCCAAATGCTACAAAATCAAATTGATATTCTGATCAAGCCTTAAAATTTTTTATTATACTCCATTAAATTTATGATCCTCACTGTTTTTGCCCATAGCAATTATGTAGTCAAAATAGGACAGTCTAGGAAACAGATAGTAATTTTAGTTTAACTTCATATACATATATTTGCCAAATGATATAAAGAAAATACAGCTTTTAAATGTTTTAAACATTTTTATCTCTCTCTCTTTAAAAATCTACGTTAGTTATATTCCACAGATGCTTCTAAGAGCACGCTCAAAAGCCATCATAGGTGGATAGATAATTGATAAACAGATTTAGATGATGAAATTATGAGGATTAAGAATAGCTTTGCATTTAATGAACTTTGGTCTATAGCACTGATAAAATAAGAACAAACATCTATGACAATTAATCTTAACTGTCAATTTGAATGTATTAAGAGATTTCTGAAGAGACGATTGGATCATGAGCATGCTATACTCATCAGTGGATTAATCATCTAATATTTTTAGCTGAATGCACTGTTACAAAGTGATGCCCACTTGGTAGTGGGTCATTGGAGGCATAGCTTTGTTGGCGAGTACATCTCCCACTGGCGCTGCAATAAAACTCTTTACCTTTAAGTTGCAGTTTTCAGATATTTTGTCCTAGTAATGAAAAAGATGAATATAAATGATGAATATAGATAAGAAAACTTCACTGTGCACAGATATTAGTATGTACAACAAATATATAAGTACATTTATAAATGTACAAGTTATAGCATGTCATTTCCCTATGCATTAAATAATATCCTGTCTTATACCAAGAAATTTACTTCTTTATTATTTCTTTCTTTCTTTGTCAAACAGGTTTTACTTTTGTGAATATTCTGCTCTTCCTTCTTTATTTTTGTATTTTTCTAACATTTTCCCGAGTAGCCATCATAAAATGAAAAACTCTTGTTCTAAATAACGGTACAAATGATGAAATGGCCCATACACACTTTCATGTTTGTGGATTATTAGTAGATTAAATATTAAATCTTATATAATTATTTATGCACTTTATCAAATTACTTTAAACTAGTCTAACTCCAATTACTATTACATACAATCTTCTCCAATATTTCAAGAGCTTCATAAAGATTCTCATTTAATAACTAAACTTTTATCATAACCTCATAAAAATAAGTTATTAATAGACTTATAAACTTACTTGCTCAAATTTTAAAATATCTTTAAAACCAGCAGACAATATGATGTTTACACATGTGAGTCTGATTTATTTCACTTATGAGTATGGTCTCAAATTGCATCCATTTACCTATAAATGTTTCAAGTTTATCCTTCTTTATGGCTGAATAGTACTGCATTGCATAAAAATACCACATCTTTTTTAAACATTCTTCAGTTGATGGGCATTTGGGTTGTTTCCAAGATTTAATTATTACAAATTGTGCTGTTATAAGAAACTGAAAGAGCAAATAAGGTCCAAAATGTACAATAGATAATGTGAAATGGGAAGAAATTGTTCAAAAGGAAAGAGGAACGAGGGTGGGGGGAAGGTGAAAGGAAGGAAGGGAAAAGGAAAAATAAATACAAGAAAGTTATACTACTAGTTTTTCTTAGTTCAGTGAAAAGAAATGTTTGTGCTATCATTTGGAGAATTTTTTTGCCCATATCTTGTACTCTGAGTAACTATTTGAAGATAACAATATGTAATGTATTAACTGTTGCTATTTTCCTATTATTTTGGTATTTTTTTCCATAAAATAAAAAAAAACAGCAGAGTACACATTCAATGACTTAAAAATGTTTGTTAATTGACCTGTGTGTTATAATTTAAATAAAAGTATTTTCTTTGTAACAATCCTGGGATACAAATCTATTCACTCACTGAAGGGATAATTACAGAAATCCCAAGCCCACTTGACCTTAACTCAGAAGCAGAACACAGATATGAGTGAGGTTAATTGATTAAATAATTCCTGTTGTACAGAGATTGTGGGTAAACATTACTAAAGAACAAAAGCAACTCAGACTTTATACATGACAGCAAGAAAATTAAGAGAATAGTTGTATGACTTATCTTTATTGTTTCATTTTTCTCTGTTCATGTAAATTAACTTTTCCAATACCTATGTTTTTCAACTGGGACTTAATCACATTGATTTAGATTTTTTAAAGTAGCTTCCATTCTACTGAAATAATCCCTAATTCGTCCAATAACACTAATTGGTTTTTCACAGATCTGTGGCTAATTCATTTTCTGTGTTTTTAATAACTGTTTAATTAGAAAAAATGAAAATAGCAAAATTTCTGAGTTTCCAACTTAAAAAACTTATTTAATTAATATATTTTTCTCTTATTTACAGGATACACATTTACTACTACTAAGTCATGAATAGTATGCTAATACTATTTTGCTGACTTTCATTGATTTGACCAACAATTACATCTCCTTAAGAAAAAGTAACAAAGTTTTGACAGATTATATCTGATGTTGTAATGTTGGAAGTTTGATGGGATATCTTTTTTGTTTATTTTAATAGCTTTCATGTATAATTACATATGAAAGTTTGAAACTTTCTGCTTCTATATTGCATTTGATGCAATTCTACTCACTATAATTCATTGTAGTATTGTAAAAAAAAAAAAGGCCACTAGTGAAGATATTCATCCTTTTTTTTTTTTTGTGGGTACCGGGGGGTCGACCTCAGGACCTCACGCGCCAGCAGGCGCCCCTGCCGCTGAGCGATATCACCGGCCCCTTTTTCGTATGTGGGTTCCAGGAGTCGAACTCGGGCCCTCGCACTTGCCGGGCAGGCGCTTAAGCCGCTGAGCCATCTCACCGGCCCAGATTTTCATCCTTTTTAACCTTGATTTTTTTCCATTTTTAATATATTACAATCCCTCCATGTTTACTCCTAATTATCCCTAGAAGGAAACACAACATATAATCATTATCAAAAGTGCAAATATTTGAAAATATTTTGGAGAACAGTGTAAATTAAATTATTTTCATATATATTCTTTTTAATGTTAAAACTAATAATTTCAATAGAAAATTAAAACAATTGAAAATTATTTTTGAAATTTGCACTTATATAAACATTAAATCTTTGAAAATTCTAATGGTAGATTTGTCAATGTATAAAATTTATATTATTATTCATGCATAGTATCCATAGTATTATTTGATGGTAAAATTATTCATTAGAAACTGTGTGAAGCTATTTCAAAATCCTAACTAATTCACGGACACTTGCAAAACTTACAAATTGGAAGATGATTTTTGGCAAGCAAATGGGTGATTGATATTGTTAGAAAATTATGTTTTTCTATATAAGAACCTATTGTATGAAGGCTATGAGAGATGAGGACCTGATATTTATCATCAAGGAATCAAATAACTGCAAATTCTTTCAAGGCTGTGAGTGAAAAAGAGCCTTTGTACATTGCTGACGGGAATGTCTATTAGCACAACGACTATGGAAATTTGTATGGACATTCTTCAATAAACTAAAGGAGAAATTTCATTTGACCCTGCTGTTTCCCTTCTAGATATCTTCTTGAAAGAGTTAAAAATGACACATTACAATGGTACATACATTCTAATTTATAGCAACCAATTCTTAAGAGTTAAATCTTCAAAGAAGCCTATTTGATCATCAACAGATGAATGGATAATACAGTGGAGTACTATTTTCCCATAAAGATAATCTTAAATCATTTGCAGGAAAGTGGATGCAGAAATACAACTGATCATATGGGAATTCAAAGACCAACGGATGAATTCCTAGAAGCATAAAACTACAAGACTGAATCATGAAGAAATAGAAAATCTGAACAGTCCATTAACCAGTAAGAAGATATAATCAATACTTTTTAAAAATTCCATTGAAGAGAAGCTCAGGGTGTGATGGCATTATGGCTGAAGCTTACCAAGCTTTTAAAGAATTAATATGAATCATTCAAAAATTATTTCAATGTTGATCTCTCTTCTATGTAGGTTGCAAAAGGTTACAGAGAAAAAGAAGAAGGCTGCTAATCAAGGACTGTTAGGGTGGAGATTGGGGAAATGTTGGTAATTCCTATATCACAATTCTTATTTGCTTTGTTTAGTGATGTTACATTATCAACAAAATCATCTGAAGAAAAATGGATTTTTTTTTATGTGGGTACCGGGGATTGAACTCAGGACCTTATGCTTGCCAGCAGGCACTTGTGCTGCTAAGTGGTATCATCGGCCCCTTTTTTCTTCTATGTGGGTACCAGGAGTCAAACTCAGGACCTCGTGCTTGCTGAGCAGGCACTTGTGCCAATGAGCTATCTCACCAGCCCAGAAAAATGGATTTTAACGTGACTAAAGTCTTATTATGCATACTAATTGATAATGTAAACATTTTCAGATTTCTGTAAATTGTCATACACCTTTTCTTCCACAATTTTCCAGACATATAGTTGCAACAAATCAATAAAATCCAATATGCTAAGACTCAGCTTTGTACAGGGTGGAGAAATTCACTGTTAGCCTTGTTTGAGTTAACTCCACACAAGAGGACAGAATCTCCCCTTTGAAAATACATTTGTCAGGTCTATGTTATCGGGGGCTGACAGTGCAATATTTTGTGTATTATTTAAGCAAATTCTACATGAAATTTCAATATCAAACAGTTTCCACTTTGTTATCACAGTGGATAGTTAGCTGGAGTCATGCTTCATCTGTGAAGTCAGTATCCTTGAACTAGACTAAGAATAAACATGAGATCATATCCAATAGTAATTTTTATAATAACACAGTAAAATTAATCAATATGCATCTGAAGACTCTAACCTTGAATGAAATACAAAAATATTTTAACATGCTGCAGAAAGTCTAATCAATAGGAAAACAGAAATCTGAAATGTAAGATAAATATTGGAAAAGTCAGGTCTATTGTGACTTCATTAATATTGATACAAGTTCTCTCCTGATCAAGTATAGATTGATAAGTAAAAGTGAATGCTTAATGAAGACTGTGTTACTATTGACATAGACCACCTGCAAACAAAAAATACCAATTGGGTGGTTACCCCAATATTTAAAATAATTACAGCCAAATATATTAAACATTGGAAATTCAATCTGTTCCTTTAAATGTGTCCTCATAGGAAGACTTATACATTATGTGATGGCCACAAATGTTATTAAATTGTATTTGTGTTTAAAAGCTATTGGAGACAATGGAATAACTACATGTATCATTATAAATAATTACTTGAATTATTAGATAATATAATAGTGATGATGTAATTAACAGAAACTGTGGAAAAATTCCTTAAGTCTTTTAAAGCACTTGTAATTAAAAAGTTAGATCATTAGGATCTAGAGTTAATCTACTTTTTAGACTTTGATGTGGAAAGATGTCACTAGAAACTTCCAAGTAATATTTAGACAGCTGGGGCCGGTGAGATGGCTCAGCATCATAAGCACCTGCCCAGCAAGCACGAGGTCCTGAGTTCGACTTCCAGTACCCACATATGAAAAAAAAAGGGCTGATGATATCGCTCAGCGGCATGGGTGCCTGCTGGCACATGAGGTCCTGAGGTCGACCTCCAGTATCCACAAAAAAAAAAAATATATATATAGATAGATAGATAGATAGATATAGATATAGATATAGATATAGATATAGATATTTATACAGCTAATCGTTTGGCAGCTGAACAAGCTAGCACATTTGTAAAATTAATATATACTCGGGGCTGGTGAGATGGCTCAGTGGCATAAGCGCCTGCCTGGCAAGCGCAAGGTCCTGAATTCAACTCCCGGAACCCACATACGAAAAAGGTGCTGGTGTTATCACTCAGCGGCATGGGCGCAAGACCCTGAGGTCGACCCCTGGTACCCACAAAAAAAATTAATGTATACTGAAGAACATTATTTGTGACTTGCTCACCAATAATCAAATGTTACTCTTCACCATTAGTATCATATGCACAATGTTTATCTCCCAAAAAAGTCATACACTAACTGTTCAAAACTTAAGTAATTCCATTATTTCATAATAATCCTGGTCATATTTTTGCAATGTGTTTCATTATGAACTTGATTAAAATGTAGATGGGTACGTCCTGCCCAAAGAAAGTCAAAATCTAATGGAGATAATTACTATTTCATAGTTCATAAGGTAGAGTTTATACAATGAGAATTGTAGAGTTTAAAGGAGAATCTAAACAATGAGTTATAATTTCCCCTGTTCAAAATAAGGGAAGAGAGCCCTCTTCTTTTCCTTATAGCATTTAATTGACAAAACTTAGTTTTTTTCTGTATCATCTTGTGATATATATATGATAGATAGATAGATAGATATCTTGCACAAAACAATATGCATACGTCTTGTGTAAGTTTTGAGACCTAAAAATGCCTCACAAAAGGATCAGTGAAATAGAGCATTCTATTCTAAATAGTGCATTCTCAGCTCCAGTTTCTTTAGGAACATACAAACCATTATGTCCCTGAGTAGATTATAGTTTCCAAATTGCAAAATTTCTTCTAGTCTTCAAGATATATCAAGTTTATTTTTCCTTGAGTAGCACTAAATTGCTAATATTGATGGTGAACCCCAACTACAGAATGAAATGAGGATGAACTTGGTGTAACAAGTCCTTCTCAAGTCCTCTTATTTGATGATTGGTCATTATTTATCTTGAAACATCCACAGTTTTTCCTACGTATCTGTGGGACAGTTTGCAAGACATCCATGTATACCAAATCTGCAGATGCTTGAGTGCTTCATATGAATGGTGTTTGCATATAAGCTACATGCATACTCTATTTTAAATAGCCTCTAGATTACTTGTAATTCCTAAAATGTAAATGCTATGTAAATAGCTATTTTACAGTATTTTTAAGAAAACAATGCCAAGAAGAAAAAGTCTGTTCATGTTCAGTATAGACACATTTTTTCCCCACTATCTTCTATCCTTTATGGGGACCACATGCATAGAATCCAAAGATAGACAGGGACAACTAACTGTCTATGATAGGCTGTGTTTACTTGGCTATATGAAAGGATAAATTATCTTTCCATCTGTAATTTCTTTAGTGGATTTTCTGTGATGAGTATCACATACTGGTTTAATACTTATTTAATAATAAAATTGTTTTCACTCTTTTCTACATTTGTGGAGAGATTTATAGTGTTTGAAGATTTTGTTTTTAATTATATTTCCTCCACATGAAATAAACTGCCTTAGGTTAATCTAAAGTAGATATTCTGATTTAGATATCCGTCTCATTTTTTTCTCAAAAGTAAGTGCAAAGCCAAAAATATACTACAGAATACATACTTTATGGTCTATGAATGCACAGTCCTTTTTTTTTTTATTTTAAAGAGAAGAAAAAACAAAACAAATCAAAAGAAGAACAAATTTTCAAAACAACATAATAGGAGGGTAACAATGGTTAATACGAGACAGTCTTTTATTTTTGAAAACAATATTTCTCAAGGCCAAAATATAATTTTCTTCTATTACAAGATATTAAATTACCGATATGTACTACTTCCTACTTCCAGTAAATTAAATAATGGAATGACAAAGTCGTTTATGAAACTGCAAAAATATTTATTTTAAATAGAATATATATCTCAAAATAATATTATTATACATAAATTGTTGTAACCAAATTAATTTCTAATATCAAATATAGGAAAACATGAATTAGAAAGAGACAAAATTGGTAAGACATAGTATTGATTAATAGGTAACATTTAGCATCATTTTAAAGAAATTTTCTCACCTGTATATAATCTCCTAGCATGCATTAAATATCATATAAGTTAGTCTAGTGTTATGTTTTTAAATTAGATTTCATTTCTTATTTATTCAAAGTGGTTTAATAAAAACACATCTAGGTCTCTTTTTATAAATCCCATTTATTTTATGAATTTTCATGGTAGGTCCTGCACAAAAGACTGAAAGGAAAATATATGCCAAAAAGCATTTGGCAGATTATGTATTTGACTTAGATATGTGTATGAATATTATTTCCAATAAATTTCAATGTATCATAAGTTCAGAGAAAAGTGCTCCAATTTTAAAAATAAATAGCTTCTAGTCTGACCTTAATTTAATGTAGGTTTGCATTTCTTTTCTATTTTAATTTTTTCCTTGTTTCCAGAAGAAATTAAGCAAGTAATTTAATTTCCTGTGCACTTTCCACTTTTGTCTATTAATTATTTTCTGCTTCTCTTGATAGCAAACAAATACTCTGTTAAATGTCTTCTTTATTCATTTATGCATTCATTTTTGAGGTGATATATTTACATAATAAATGCTACCTGTTTTCCTAGATACTTTCACATCTCCACTTGTGAATGTAATCGACACCTCAATTTCAAACCATCCAAATTTTATACCCCAAATCTTTATTCTCCAAAATTAATTTTTAAAGTTAAAGGTTGAATGAAACCTCCAAACATCTATTTTTCTGCGCTGGAAACATGAAGTCATAATTTCCACTGGTAAAGAAGAAAAACTGAAATACCTTAAATTAATTACAGACCAGAGGATGGAGGAGAGGAGAAGGTAAGACAAGCGACATGCCTAAAAGCTTTGGTCCAGAACAAAACAAAAGAGCAGCAACAAAAAGAATGGTTTCTCATTACTATGTGTGTGTTGAAACCCTCAACTCACCTGCAGGAGGATAACATTCTGCTTGACACAGAACCAATCAAGAAGCAGCAGGTGTTTCTTACATCACCAGACTTCGACGTCGCCCTCTTCACATCGTCCCTAATATCTGCAAGTGGAGGTTCGATGGTAAGCAATACATGCATTCTTCTCCCTAAATTTTCTCTGGTCTTTTAAATCTGAGGGACATTTTTCAAATTGTTTCTAAACATACTGCTGGTGATTCAGAAAACTTGTCACAGAATCAGTCCTTTTGTTCTGACTAGGCTTTGTGAATGCTGAATGCTTTTTTAGAGATTTGCCTCTAGAATTTTGATTTAATGCCCCCTCTCTTTATCAGAGCCTATATTGTGCGCATTTTCAGTTATGAATATATTGATTTCTTAATAATTGAAACTATGTATTTCTCCAGGTATTTTCTGACACCAAGTAAAATTATTCCACCTAGTATCTTCCTGCGTAACTGCTTTCTTTTTGTTTCCTTAAATACCTTATTTTGTTTTTAATTTGATTTCAGCCAAAGTGGAATGACGAAAGTAGAAATAGCAACGTCCCTCAGCAGCTGAGCACACTCCTTCAAACTTTTAACAACTTTCAATTGGTCTATCATAAAGATTGCCATCTTTAATATAGATTATAATTATGATTCAGTACTTCCATTTTTTAATGTTACCCCCAATATTACTCCAAGCCATTAACCATCCTCATTTTTTCCCAGGTGTTTTTCATTGTTATTCTAATAATTTATGCCCTCTTTATAAGGATTTTCTTTCTTTTTTTTTTTTTATGTGGGTACTGGGAGTTGACCTCAGGACTTTGCATTTGCCAGGCAGGCGCTTATGCTGCTGAGCTATCACACCAGCCCTTTCTAAGGATTTTCTGCCATTCCTTTTCTTCTTAAAATGAATTTCCCCTTTTCCTCATCCACTCAATTATTACAAATCCCTCATTATTCAATCCATTCACAGTCTTATTGAGAAAGCATTATCTAAATCTCTAGATTTAAGTCATGTTCTGTGCATTATGCTCTGATAGCAGCTTGTAATTTTCTCAAATATAATTTATCAGCATTTTAGTAAAACAGTTGTATAGCTACTTCACTGATTTCTCTTCTCTTATATTCCAACCTGAAAAAAAGTGCTTATTTGCTTTGCTCATAGCAGTAAACAAGTAACAAACTTAGTGCCTTTCAAATCATTGATGGTCAGTTAATATAAGGCAAATACATAACTGACTATATAATATTATATTTGATCCATTCTCATGCCTTACATCCAACCATACATCTATAGCATCCATTTGTAATTTTCCAAGTAAATGTATTGAAGGATATGGACAGGATAAATACATGTAAAAAGTGTTTTCTCAATTTTAGGGTTTTTTTGTTCATTTCTTAGAATTTACAAATCTGCTTGCCTATTTCTCATTTCTTTTCCCTCTCTTAATTCTTATATTTATAGTACACATTCTGAGGAATATAAAAGTAAATGTGAACATGAAAATAAGAAAGTTTTCACCTCTCTTTGAGTAATTAAAAGTATAATCAAATGCCTTCTAATTGTATGGATGAATCTACACTCGATAATTGGTTTAGTTTTTTCTGCATAGAATATTTATTTTGCCATGTAAGCGATTTAATAATGTGAACAAACCAATGAAATTAAAATATCTAAACAGTGTTTAGTGCTGGCAGAAGCTAATAAAAATAAAACCTTTTTCCTTTCCTCTTGGGAAAATCTTTTCCTGTCCAAATGTTCTGGCTAACACTGCCTGGACTATGTTGAATAATACAGATAAAACTAGGCACTTTCAGTTTGTACTTGATTTGAGAAGAGAAGCTTTCAGTTTTTCATCGTTCAGTGTGAGGTTAGTTATGGGCTTTCTTATGTGACTCTTATGATCATAAGGTAAATTCTTTTATACTAATTTTGTTAAGTTTCTCATAAAAGAGAATTGAATTTTGCTGAATGTTATTTCTGCATCTTTTAAGATGATCAAGTGAATTTTATATTTTATTCTGTGAACATGGTGTGATACATTTTTTAGAAGTTGTTGGTCATGAGTCATAAGGTTCAGTTAAGAGTAAAAAGTGTGTTGTAGAGATCTGCTGTCGAGCATTGTGCCAATAGTAAGCAATACTGCATGGTGCACATGAAACGTTTGTTGAGAAGGTAGCCCTTATGTTAAGTGTTCCTATCATGAAACACACAAACAAACAAACAAACAAAAAACCCCAGCAATAGCAACCACCATTAAAAGGGGCATGAAGAAGATTTTGGAGATGAAGGTTTTTATTATCTTGATTGCAATGACTGTTTCACAGGTGTAAACATATGTTGAAGTTGATCTATATTAATATATACTTTCACTACATGTAGTTTCTTGTATACCAATTATATCTCAATAAACATGTTAAGAAAGCTTGAATTTTATTCTAGTCCTGAAAGGCAATCTTTGAAGGAATTTTAAGAGTAGGGTTTAACAGTTAGATTCTCTCTTTTTTTTTTTTTTTAATACTTTCTATGAGAGCTCCAAAGACTAATAAAACTGATAGAGGATAGAGAAAGGACAACATAATTAGTATTTTAGGAAGAAATGTGGCCATTAAATATGAGATGTCAACTTGACTGGTTGAAGAAATGCCTGGCAGATTAGGTAAGCATATTCTGCATGCATCCATGTGTGTTCCCAGAGATTATTGGGGTAGAGGTCAGAAAACCCGGGGAAGAGGACCTATGCTTAGTGTGGGTTACACAATTCAGTAAGCTTGTAGCCTAGATGGAATGAAGGGAAAAGAAAAAGTTGGCACCCTCTTAGAAAGCTCCATTTTGTTGAGCAGTTGGCATCTCCTGTACATAAGACTCTAGTTTCTTCAGCCTTTCAAAGCAGACTCATATCAGCAATGCTCCAGGTAGATTCCAAGCCTTC
Source organism: Erethizon dorsatum (assembly GCA_028451465.1). Lineage (NCBI taxonomy): Eukaryota > Metazoa > Chordata > Mammalia > Rodentia > Erethizontidae > Erethizon > Erethizon dorsatum. The sequence continues at coordinate 73,594,629 of CM051836.1, read as the reverse complement.
ATTCTTGAATATCACTGCAACTCTGGTCCCTCTTCCAGTCATTTGGATTGAGCAGCTAATGGATGCTCCACCTCTTCTGTGCATAGCCATTGTAAACTCCCTGCCTCTGATGCCTTCAGCCTGCCTAATACATCCCCTTGCTTAATTTCACACACACACATGCACACACACAAACATTTCATATACACAGACATATATTCATTAAGGTAGGGTGATCAAAATGGAGAGGTTATTCAGAATCAAAACAGTCTGACAAAAAATAGTATTGAACAGATGCAGCAAGATTCAGTTACTTATTCAATGTGATAGGGGAATATATGTAATTCAGAGCAAAATTTCTAGTAATATTCATAAGCAAAATTTGTTTAGACCATGCTGTGCTTACTCAAAGAATCTGGGACTCTGTTACTATATAATCTACTTTTTGACAAATTTATGACTTTCCAGACATCCCCTTTGTAATAAGAATTATATGTAAAATGACAATTAGGTAAAGATGTATTTTCATTCCAATAGAAAGTTCTCATATTAAAAAATAGCAAGATTTTATGGTATATAGAAGGTAAGCTTCTTATTTAACCAAAATGATAGATTAAGATTTGTAGCATCAATTCTACAATATTGATTGTTCTTTATTGTTTTCTTTGATCCAAATTCTTTACTAAATGGTGATATTTTTGACATTCATACTCAAAACCGAGTATTTCTGCAAAATTTGGAGCTCAGTAATAACTTATTTGTTGATGTTTGGGTAATTAAAATATTATAGTTATAAAATAACAATTAGTTGTATAATAAGTTCTATTCAACCTGATTGAAGCTACACTGAAAACTCAAAATTATTAAGAATACAACTGAATTCATCTAAAACTTACATGCTGGGATATCACTCCATGTCTAAAACATTATAGTAGACATGTTAAGAAAGATACAGTGCATTTGATCCATTCATGAGTTATTATTAGTGACTTTTAAAAATATCACTTGGTAAACCTGAGTGTGCTGAAAAAATAATATATCAAAAATTCTTTCAGATAGTCAAGTTCAAGGGTGCACAATCTGCAGTCACACAGATTCTCACACTGAAAAGGGCTGCATGTCTGAACTTTAAATTTCAGCACTTGCATTTCCGCACTTGCATTGTTTTCTCTTGTCTCCTTTGATTCTTTCTGTAAGTTTGGATTTTAAGATATAATATGTTTTCTAGATCTTGAAAGATCTTTAAAGTAAGAATAGAGTTGTACAAAATTTTGGAAAATATTCTTGATGAACAAGTGTTCCTGGATATTTACAGTCAAATTTACTCTACAAAGTAATTTTTCTATGATAATAAAAGTAAGAAAAACTATGGCTTGAGGCAAATCCAACCATATCCATCCATTTTCCTATTGTTTGAGGCTTTTTGCTACAAACTTAGAGTCTAGTAGCTGTGACAGAGAACTTTTAGTCTGGGAAGATGGTGATATTTATTATTTAGTCACAGAAAAAGTGTTCTGATCCTTAACACAATGGAAATGTCCCTTGGAAGCAGATGAATATTTTAATGGGGTGTTTTGTTTATTGTAGGACATGGTGTCTGAAAAAGAGGGAAATATGGACACTGCTGCAAACACCCAGAAGGTAATATGAAGACAAGGGGATAACAGATGTGTGAGACAGATACTGAGACCGGAGAAGCCCATGTGACAAAGGAGGCGAAGACAGGAGTGATGGGCCCACACATCCGGAATGCGGGATTGACAGCAAATGCTACAAAGTAGGAAAGGCAAGAAAAGACTCAAACCTATAGCAGAAAGATTGAGTTCAGATTTCTAAACTTCAGAATGATAAGAGAAGCTTGTTGTAGTTTGTTACAAAGGCCTTATGAAGCTAATATAGTGTTTCACACCCTTTCGATAAAAATGTCTAAATATACTCAAAACTATTCAAGATTTTTTTAATATTTCATTGGTTTAGAGTAAAAGAAACTAATTGTTATTAGTATAGAATGTAATTAAGCCTGATTATAAATATGCTATAAATATGCTGTTACCATGTCAGTTTTACAAAATATATAAATATTTTCTTATTTGCTTTTCAGAAATCAAGTTGTATTTCATTTTAGTGATCAATTATGATTCAGTGTGTCAACATAGTTGCTCAAAATAGGCTATGTAAATGTTTATCTCACTATTTATTTAATGAAAGACCAGTCCTTTGTAAGAGTGTATGAATTGTCTGTGATAAAATGTATAGCTTGATGTCTTCCTTTTATTACTTTTGTTAATTTTATATTTATTATATCCTATAAAAATTATTGCCAATAACCACAATCTAAGAGCAATAAGTTTTTTATTTATTAATCAAATCCTTATTTACGGCACTTCATTTAAAGTGTTAACAAATACTAATTACTTACTAGGGATTTAAAATATGTTTGTAATTCAGGAGAACAGCTTGGATATCAAAGCTACTGGAGATTTATAAAAAACTTTTTGGACAAAATTTCATAGTCAAAGGAATACATGAGAGCACAAATTAGTACAAATGGCTCAATACACATTTTTTGCTGTAATTTATCATGTTCCCTTGCCCATAAGCTTTCCTGCTACATTTTCAGGCTATTCTAGACATTTTAACGTCTTAAGGTACCACTGACTATGTGCTTCCACATTTATCACTATGTAATTTGTAGATCCAAATCCTGTATTCAGAACCTCGAACAACATTTATTAAATTTGCTAAGTAATTATACTTACTCATGATGATTCCAATTCCACAGTGTGAATCAGCACAGGTGTGACTAGCAGTTATATTTTTTCATTCACAGAGCTCCTGCTGTACATAAAGCATCCACTAGTAATTTTCTTTAATTCACTTAATTGCCTGGGGCACACTGAGCCACTCTTTTCCCCTAATTTGATGCTTTCTGTTGTTTCATAGAAAATAGAATAGTCAGAAGAGAGGCTACTTATAATTACAAGAATTGAAATACAAACACACTCATGTCTAACATAGACTTGGTGTTAACCTTGCAGCTTTTCTACAAAAATCTATGTGATATAAACAATTCAAGAAGAGAAACACAGTTAGAAAACAAGAAATGCAAAATGATACATATAAATACTGCTTTTAAAAATCTTATGAAGTTTATATTTTATATCACAATACAAAAATACAAAGTACCTTTGTGTCATTTTTCCCATTTTAGGATTTATAATCATCACTTGCGTTTCCGATATTCAACTGTGTATCTACATTCTACTGTTGTTGAAATTCTTCAAATCCCTCCAACATACTCAGATTTTTCTACAGATAATACATTTTTTCTTAATCTAAATAAAATTCAAGGGACCAAGTTACACCCAGTCTTTGATACATGTTTTTTATATAAGTAAAGACAGTAAATTGCAGGAAAAAATGTCTACTATGCCACTCATAATTTGACCGTGAAATTTTCTCAAAAAAAATTTGGTAAATCTCCAAACACATGATAGGTGAATAGTTCTCTTAATATCTTCAAAATCCAAAGACATGGATACTATTGTGGTTATTATCTAGCTATTACCCTAAAGCCTCATGTTATCATAGGTCAGACCTTTGTAAGGTGATTTGTTATAGAGGTATCATAACTGACTTGCTGTTAGGAGCTGGGGCCTAGGCAGAGAAGGCAAGTCACTGTGGGTGTGCCCCAGATCTCCCTCCTGGCTCCTCTCTTGACTCTCCACTTCATGGATGCCATGACATGAGCAACTCTCCTCCACAATTTTTCTCTACCATGCTGTTTCTCCTTTTTGTTTTTGGTTTTGTTGTTGTAGTTGTTCTCATTCTTGTTGTTGTTTTTTTTTTCTTCTTGATTGACTGACTGATTGATTGATTGGCTGATTTGGAGACAAGGTCTTACTATGTAATTCAGTCTAGCTTTGAACTCATTATGTAGCCCAGGCTGGACTTGAATTCAGGGAGTTCCCCCTGTCTCAACTTCCCAAGTGTTCACATTACAGATGTGTACCACCAAAACAAGCTTTTACTTCTTTTATTCCTTCTCCTCCTCCTTTGTTTTCTTTTCTTCCTCTCCCCCTCCTCCCCCTTCTTCTTCTCTTTCTCCTCCTCCCCCTTCTTCTTCTCTTTCTCCTCCTCCCCCTTCTTCTCTTTCTACTTCTCCTTATTCTCCTTCTCCTTCTCCTTCTCCTTCTCCTTCTCCTTCTCCTTCTCCTTCTCCTTCTCCTTCTCCTTCTCCTTCTCCTTCTCCTTCTCCTTCTTCTTCTTCTTCTTCTTCTTCTTCTTCTTCTTCTTCTTCTTCTTCTTCTTCTTCTTCTTCTTTCTTTTCTGGAGCCTGCCAACTGTGGACTGAAATGTGAATCATTATAAACTTTCCCACCTTTAAAATGTAGGTGTCAATTATTTTGTCCTAGTGACAAGGTAAGTGACCAATGAAGATTTTATTACCTGATAATTAGGGATATCATTGTGATTATTCTATACCATGTAGTTTAGAAAATGTTGTAACTGATTTGCATGAGTTATTTGGAATAATTTGGAGATGATGGCTGACAGGAGAAGCCCTAGAAAACTGTGAACCAAGCATGGTGGGAGATTCTGGTCAAACAACAAAAGACCAAAATGCAGATAGAAATACAGACATTAAAGGCTAGGCTCTGGAGGTTTTTCAGCTGGGAACAAGGACTCCACTGGCAGTTGGACTCCAGGCCATATGCCTTACACTCTGGCAGAAAAGTTTTGCACATTATGCTCATGTCCTGGGAATTTACAGTAGACTGGGATTAAGGGTGGTAGACTAATTAATATGGCAGAGGAAATTTTGAAGGCAGCTCAACATTCAGGATGTAGCATGGGTCTTATTGTGGGCTTTTAGCTAGCTCTATAATGAGAATCAAGAGCAAACATTATAAAACCATTTGAGTTTGGCAAGAAAGAAAGCTCTGGTAAAGTCAGGGTCTACACAGATGTAGCTGAGGCGAGTTTGGTATTAAGAAATTTCTATTAAGAAGAATCCAATTACTTTACAGCAAGACAGCAGAAAAAATGGGTTAAGGGCACTTAAGAAAAAAGAAAGGCCCCACACTTTGTAGGCTCAAAATTGTAATACCCACATTTTCTTTCTCTATTCATCTGAATACCACTCTTCTATAAAGAAGAATAAAAATTTGAGTCATTCATAGGAAGATGGATGCCCTTTGAATCCATAATGTTAAGTGAAATACATTAGACTCATGATGTTAAATATCATGTTGTTTTTCTCATACGAGAAACCCAACATACACATAAATTGTGTGCAAAAACAAAAATGGTCAATAGGAAACATGGGGATAGATCTTTTCTAAATGGGAAAAGGGCCAAGAGATGGAGGGAAAGGGAAAGGAGGGAAGGGAAAGGAGATGCAAAATGAATTAAGATGTGTCATGTACATGTACTAACTACTTACAATTAATGTATTATTTAAGTACTACAAACATGTACTAAAGAAATTGCAAAATTGAAAGACTAAGAGTGCCCTAGGGCACTGTGCTCCAAAAGGACTGCATAGAGAATTTATCCCTTTGGTTCATAATGCTCAGCTATCCAGGTGCTCTGTTCCATGTCCTCTACAGCCATGATACAAGGAAGCCTGGCTACTGCTGGTTCTGGCAGTGGACCTTGGCATTTTTCACCTAGTGTTAGTTTTACAGGAATGGAGAATGCAAGAATTGTGGAGTTAGCAAGGTTTCTACCCAGGTTTCAGAAGTCTGAAAAACTAGGCAGTGTGTCTCAGCATGGATACTGTGAGAAGCTGTGAGAGTGGAGAAAAATGCAATGGAGACCCCAAGAAACTGTAAAAACCAGGGATGTGGGACATCTGAACAAAGTTATGTGGAGTAAGCAAAGCCAGCCCAAGAGAGAAGACATGATAGCTGCAAGCACCAGCAATCTATAGGGACAGGTGTGCCCAAGCCCTTTGGAATTCCCATCTCACCCTGCTTACCCAGGAATTATGGGATTTAATGTTTGCCCAGCTGAGTTTAAGTCTTGCTAAAGTTCTATTGATTTCTATCCCTCTATGCCTTATTTTTGGAATGAGAATTTCTGTGCCATTGTATGTGGGAAGTATTTAACTTATTTATGATATTACAAGGGCTCACAGCTATGTTTTAATTCTCAGAGGAGACTTTGGACTTGAACTTTTCAACACTGCTGAAGCTGTATGAATTTGGCAATTCTTAGTGATGGATTAAATGCAATTTACATAAAGAGGTATGCATGAGTGTTTAAGGGACAAAGGGTAAACTCTGGTTTACATGCAGATGTTCCCAAAGCTTCATGGAATAATAAACAGTACATTTGGAAGATGATTGAATTATAGGGGCATTATAGTTGACTTGCTGTTAGGAAGTGAGGCCTGGCCAGAAGCAGTGGTTCACAGGGGCATGACTGGGAAGGTTAAATCTCCCTTCCTGTTTCCTGCCGTGGCTCTGCTTCCTGGAAACTCTGCTGTCTTCTGCAATGCTTCTTTGCCTTGCTGTGCTCTTTCTTCTTTGGAGCCCACCACCTATGGCCTGAAACATGAGCCAAAATATACATCTTCTTATTTTAAATTGTGGGTTTCACGTATTTTTTGCCCCAATAAGTAGAAAAGTGACTAAGAAAGTCACTGATAGTTCTTGCTATGTAAAAGTACACATTTTAGCATCACAATTAAGAATTACTAAATTAGTTGAGTTTATTGCTTTTGTACTCTATATGAAAAAAATGTAATGTAATATCTTAAGATGTTTAAAGAAATAGAATGCAATATATTCTGCAAAAGTTTCATTGGATGAAACATAATTGAAGAAGAATCTGCTTTTGGAAAGCTCAATTACTGTGGAAAGTAAAGTACTGTTACCGAAGAAACAGTTTCCCCCAGAACAAAGCAAATGAGTACATAATTTGAAATCTGGCTTGCATCTGCATGAGTGAGAGATAACTTTTGATTCTATTAATCTGTGTCACTCTTAGAAACATGGTGGTTATTGTATAAAATTAAGTGAGGAAAGAAACATTGGCTGGTGAAATGCTGAACACATGTTTAATAAAATGATTTGTTCTTATTTTCATTTATGTTTTTAACTGATGCTATTTATCTAGAAGCCACAAATGCACAGAGGAATACCTAAAAATACTTAATGATATCATCATTGGTATAGCTGAAAAGTCATCAAAATCCAATACAAGATCTGCTTTTCTATTAATTCAAATATTTGTTCTTTAAGGGTTCTGAGATTACTGAATCCTTTGGAAACTTGATTAAACCTATGAAATTCCTCCTCAGAATAGTATAGAGAGATCATAAATTCTCCATGTTAGTTTAGGAGAAGACACCGACTTCCTAAATCCCTCCTTGGGAGCTGATGGTTTATGGGACAGATGCCTTATTCAAACAACCTTTGACATAAAACTGTTACTATGTCTTTAAGTCACTGATATATCAAATACAGGCTTCACTGTTCTTAATACTTAAAAGACATTTCTTCCTTAGATAATTTCTTTTGACATGGTGAGCATATGTCTGTAACAAGCTCCTTTTTACTTCCAATTGGCACTGAAATTACAAAAAGATAACTAATATAAATTAGTACATATTTTACAGTTTTTTTATAATTTTTTTCTTCAAGTGCTATAATTTATTTAAATATGATTTCATTATTTTAAATTAAGAATAATCCAGGGCAGAGCAACTGGAACACAGAGACCCAGGACAGCCAGGCATAGGCACCCGGGCGCACACAAGACTTTGGCAGGCAGAATAATCAGCAAAACCAGCAATGTGGAAGCATGTGAAGCAGCAGTGAGGAGCCAGCAGCTGTGTTCTGGAGAACTCCACCAACAGAAGATCAGTCCCAGACCCTACATCCAGAGCCAAGACCAGCTCCATATCCAGAATAATTCCCATGGCAAACTTGGCTGGAGTACACAGCACATTTCTAGAATATGACATGGACACTATCACAGAACTGTAAATATCGGAGGTATTTTACTACTATTATCCTCCCTTGTTTGTCTGATTGGCTATTCTTTTCCTGTCTGGTTGGATGTCATCTTGTTTTGTTTTGTATTTTGTGGTTATTGTTGTTTTTTGGTTTTTTTTTTTCCTATTCTACTCTATTTTTCTTGTCTCCTTTGGTCTTTCTTTTCTTCTTTTCTTTTTCATTCTCCTTCTCTTTCTTCCTTTTTATTTTTATTTTTTTCACTGTTTAGGTTTCTTACCTTTCTTTTTTGTTTTCTACTGATCCTTTTTCTCTCTTCCCTCAACTACTTCTTGAATTTGAACTTTCAGATGAGTAAACATTGTTTCTTCTCTTTCTGATTACTCCTTCACATTCTATTTCATTCTTTCCCTCCTGTGTCCCCCAGTTTCCCAAAATTTGGATGATCGTCGTTTCACCTCCAGTCTTGACTCTAATATATTTGACATCATTCATCATGTTATACTGTCCCTAACCCATCTTTGCCCCCACAGAAGTGGAAAATAACTCCACTAAAGGGAAAATCAATGTACACAAGTACATGGTATATGTTTGATTTTGTTACATAAATTTAGAGTTTGCTCCAGTGGTCAGAAGTAGCAGGTTAATACTTACCATAGTCTTTCAGTAATTAAACTGTAGTTGAAGCTATTGTTATTACTAACTGTATTACTTTAGCCAGTATGTTATACATGTTGTAGATAGTTTTTCTCCCTCGTATGATAACACTGTGATGGTATGGGGTCATAATCATCACTACAGCCCAGTACCAAACGATTGGGTTCTGATCCAAATAGTAACTTTGCACCCTTTACAAATTGGGAAGGTGTGTTCTTGAGTTAGCTATAAAGAGCCACCTACATCTAGAGGACATCTCTGAAGAACAGACTTCTCCTAGGAAAGCCTCAATACTAGAGATAAAGCTAACATAAGAAATTGGCAAGCATCAACATAGAAAATGAAATAAAATAAAAAAATGAAAATAGAAAATGCTAAGATGCAGAAGCAAAATGCAACCTCGGACCCCCAGCAAACCCAGGACAAACCCAGAGCACAATGAGATAGATGAAATTGGAAGTCAAACACTGGAACTTTCTGAAATGATAGCAACAGGAGTGAAAAAAACAAGTGGAAAAGGCTATAGAGAAAAATAATCTCTCAGGTACAAAAGGAAATGATGCTTAAAATCAAAGATAGTAGAAAAGAGACAGATAAAAGAATAGATGAGCTTAGAAAAATGATGGAAACAAAAAATGTCCAACATAGAAAAGAAATGAATCCAAGGGATTTAAACCACCACTGAAAGTATACACAACAGATTGAACAAAAGATAGAATATCAGATTCTAAAGACAGAATTGAAGCTAGTTATCATGAAAAGAAAGATATTTTAAAAATGGCAAGAGACAAGGAAAAATGTATCCAACAGCTACAAGATGAAGCAGAAAGAAAAATATAAGATTGATTGGGGTCAATGAGAAAGCTGGAGACAATGCAAATGCCATAAAAGAAAACTCTTCACAGAAATAGTAGCAGAAAACTTCCCAAGACTGGATAAAGAATTTGCCATACAAATAAATGAAGCATATATAATTGCAAACAGCTATGACCAAAATAAAACTACACCAAGACAGATAGTAATCAAGATTCCAGAAATTCCGCACAAGAACAGAATATTAAAAGCAGTTAGAGGAAAGAAACAGATCAACAATAAAGGAAAGCCCATCAGAATCATGGCAGACTTCTCACCACAAAACCTCAAGTCAAGAAAAGCTTGTAGTGAAGTATTTCAAGTCCTGAAAGAAAACAACTTCCAACCCAGATTGATGTACCCTACAAAACTATATTTCAAAATTCATGGAGAAATAAGATACTTCCAGGGAAAAGAACAACTGAAGAAATTCATGACCAAGAAACCAACTCTACAAAAAATACTGAAAGATATTCTAGACAGAGGTAAAAATGACCACAATCCCAAAAACAACAACAGAAAGAAACCACCAGGCAAGGCAAGCCATTAAACAGAGGGGAAAAGCATGGAACCAACAGCAGGAAAATAACATGACAAAGATAAGCCAATATGTATCAGTTATAACCATAATGTAAATGGCCTCAACTCACCAATGTTTCAAGAGAAACTGACGGGCACAATAGATCAAGAAACAAGATTCAACAATATGCTGAATACAAAAAACACATTTAACTCAGAAATAAAAATTCATAGACTGAAAGTCAAAGGATGGAAATCAATCCTCCATGCAACAAGAACACAAAAAAAAGCAGGGGTTGCTATTCTGTTTGCAAACAATGTGAACTTCAAGCCAAGAATGATCAAAAGAGATAAAGAAGGTCGCTACACACTTGGTAAGGGAAAACTACAAGAGGAAGACATAACAATCATAAATATGCATACACCAAATATGGGAGCACCAACTATATAAGACAATTATTATTTTTTTGTGTGTGGGTACCGGGGGTTGACCTCAGGACCTCGCACACCAGCAGGCGCCCATGCCACTGAACTATATCACCGGCCTTTTTTTCGTATGTGGGTTCCGGGAGTCATACTCAGGCCCTCGCACTTGCCAGGCAGATGCTTACGCTGCTGACCCATCTCACCAGCCCTAAGACAATTATTAATAGAAAAGAAAAATCAAATAAGCAATAACACAGTTGTAATGGGGGACAGTAATACTCCACTGTCATGAAGAGATAGATCAACTAGACAAAATACCAGCAAAGAAATATCAGAACTGAACCAAAGCTGTGAACAAATGGACTTAGTAGATGTTTACAAAGTGTTCCACCCAACAGCATCAGAATACACATTCTTTTCAGCTGCACAAGGGATGTTGTCTAAAATAGACCATAAACTAGCCCACAGAACATGTTTAAGTAAATGAAAAGTAACTGAAATTATCCCATGCATATTATCTGACCATAGTGCAATGAAATTGGAAATTAATGGCAAAAGAAACCACAAAAACTCCATAAACACATGGAAATTCAATAACACCCTCCTAAACAACCAATGGGTCACAGATGAAATTAAAGAAGGAATTAAACAATATCTACAACTAAATGAGAAAGCAGGTACTGGAACTTATTGGATGCAATGAAAGCAGTCTTAAATGGATTATAGCAATGAATTCTCACATCAGGAAAACCAAGTGAGCACAAATAAACAGCCTAATATTTCACCTCAAGCTTGTAGAAAAAGAAAAGCAACACAAATCAAAAGTCCATACAAGGCAGGAAATTATAAAAATTGGAGCAGAAATTAATGCAGTGGAGACTAAGAAAACAATATAAAGAATTAATGAATCAAAGAGTTGGTTCTTTGAAAGGATAAATAAAATTGATAAACCCTTAGCCAACCCTATCAGAAAAGGAAAGAAAAAACTCAGATTCATGCAATGAGGAATGAAAAAAGTGAAATCACTATAGATCCTGTGGAAAATCAGAAGATCATCAATGCCTATTCAAAACTCTTTACTCACATAGTATGGAAAACACAGAAGAAATGGACAGATTCCTAGATATGTATGAATTACCAAAGCTGAATCAAGAAGATACAGAAATTCTGCATAACTCAAAATCAATTAATGAAATTGAAAATGTGATTAAAAACTTACCAACAAAGAAAAGCCCAGAGCCTGAGGGAATCACTGTTGAATTCTACAAGAAATTTAAAGAAGATTTAATGTCAATACCACTCAAACTCTTTAATGAAATTAAAAGTGAGGGAAACAATACTCCCTATTACCCTGATACAAAAACCAGAGAAGACCCAACCAAAAAGAGAACTACAGCCCAATCTCCCTAATGAACACAGATGCAAAAAGCCTCAATAAGATAATAGCAAACAGAATGCAGCAAATCATCAAGAAGATTATATACCATGACCAAGGGGGGATTCATTGCAGGAATTCAGGGATGGCTCACCATATGCAAATCCACAAATGTAATACACCATATCAACAGAGCCAAAGACAAAAATCTCATGATTGTCTCAGTAAATTCAGAAAAAAGCTTTTGACAAAGCACAACACTCATTCATGATAAAAACCCTACAGAAAATTGGCATCGATGGTCTTTACCTCAATCTGATTAAAGCCAAATATGACAAACTAACAGCCATCATCTAAATGGACAAAAACTGAAAGCTTTCACTCTAAAATCAGGAACAAGCCAAGAATGTCCACTATCACCACTACTATTCAATGTAGTTCTGGAAACATTAGCCAGAGCAAATTAGACAAGAGAGAGAAATAAAAGGATTAAGGATAAGAAAGGAAGAATATAAATTATAATTATTCACAGATGACATGATACTCTACATAGAAGACTTCAAAAACTCCACCAAAGGACTTCGAGATTTAATAACCAAATTCAGTAGTATAGCTGGATATAAAGTCAACACTCAAAAATCAATAGCATTCCTGTACACAAACAACAAACTCACTGAGAGAGAAATTAGGGAAACCACAACCTTCACAATAGCATCCAAAAAATGAAATATTTAGGAACCTATCTAACAAAGGAAGTAAAAGAAATATACACTGAAAATTATAGTACTCTGAAAAAGGAGATTGAAGAGGACATCAGAAAATGGAAAGATATCCCTTGCTCATGGATAGGAAGAACCAACATAATGGAAATTGCCATGCTCCCAAAATTGTTATACAGATTTAATGCAATCCTGATCAAAATACCATTAGCATACCTCACAGATCTAGAGAAAACATTCCTAAAATTCATTTGGAACCAGAAGAGACCTTGAATAGCAAAGGCAATCCTGGGTAACAAAGGCAAGGCAGGAAGTATCACAGTCCCTGAATTGAAATTATACTATGAAGCTACTGTGATAAAATCAGCATGGTACTGGTAGAAAAACAGACCCGAGGATGAGTGGAACAGATTAGAAGAAGCAGACACAACTACAAACACACTCAGCCACCTTATCTTTGAGAAGGGGGCCAAATATGTTCCCTGGAAGAAAGATAGACTCTTTAATAAATGGTGCTGGAAAAATTGGCTCTCTACATGCTGAAGACTAAAACTAGACCCATGTTATCACCATGCATTAAACTAAAGTCAAAATGGATTAAAGATTTACATATTAGAGCAGAAACACTACATCTATTAGAAGCAAAAGTAGGTAGAAATTTTGAAGACATAGGTATAGGCAGAGAGTTCAAGAACAAAACCCAAAGTGCATGAGAAATACTTTAAAGAATCAACAGAGATCTCATCTTATTAAAAAGCTTTTGCACATACAAAGAAATCAACAACAGAGTGAAAAGAAAACCCACATAGTAGGAAAAAGTTTAGCCAGTTGTACCTCAAAGGACTTCTATCTAGAACATATAAACAATTGCAAAGAATCAGACCCCCCAAATTCAAAGACCCAATCCAAAAATGGGTATCTGAGATGCATACACACTTCTCAGATGAAGAAATGCAAATGACAAATAAGTATATGAAAAAATGTTCATTTCATCATTATTCATTTGAGAGATGCAAATTAAAACAACACTGAGTTTCCATCTCACCCCAGAAAGAATGGCTATCATGAAGAAATTGACCAATAACAAATTGGTGAGGCTGTGGGCAAAAAGAACGGTTCTCCAATTTTGGTGGGAGTGTAGACTGGTGAAACCACAGTGGAAATCAGTGTAGAAATTCCTCAAAAAACTAGGATTAGAGGTTGCATGTGACCCAGCTATTCCACTTCTGGGTATTTTCCCAGAAGAATTAAAAACATCATACCCTAGCAATATATGTGTACTCATGTTTATAGCAGCACAATTTGTAATAGCTAAATCTTGGAAATAATTCAAATAGCCATCAACTGAGGAATGGATAATAAGGGGATGGTATTTGTATACAATGGAGTACTACTCAGCTATAAAGAAGGGTAAACTTGTGTCTTTTGAAGGCAAATGGGTGTATTTAGAGACCATACTCATAGGTGAAATAAATCAGACTCGCATGTGCAAACATCATATTGTCTCTCTAGTGTAAGAAACTGAAAGAGTAAATAAGATGCAAAATGTACAATAGATACTGTGAAATGAGAAGAAACTTTTCAAAAGAGAAGAGAAACTTGGATGGGGGAAAGGAGAAAAGAAGGAAGGGAAGAGTAAAAATAAATAAATAATTACAGTTATGTATATAATTTTATACATATAGATAATTAAGATAGGTATACTACTAATTTCTCTTAGTTCATTGAAAATGAAGGTTGGTGCTTATACTGTTTGATCAATTTTTCATGCCTATATATTGTAATCTGAGCTCCTACTTTGAAGATAACAATATGCAATGTATTAACCATTGTTACTTTCCTACTATCTTGTTTTGAAATTTTGTATTATAGTTTTTATTGTTTTTTCTCTTTAAAATAAAAAAGTATAGTTCAATAAATAATTATAAATGTTATTTCTTAGTGTAAATTCTTAGGACTAAATTATTTGATCAAAAATTTCCCAGAGGTCAATATCCTTGGTGTGTATAATACATTAAAAATTCATACTTTCAGCAATGGTTGGAGACAAAATCTATTTTAATATACCATAAATAAAACAACAACATAAAATTTTGCCCTTGAAAAATACATAGAAAATTAAACTCACTATTGTCATCTAAGGAAAGATACTTTCTTTTTTTTTTTTTTTTTTGTGGGTACCGGGGGGTCGACCTCAGGACCTCGTGTGCCAGCAGGCGCGGGCGCCGCTGAGCGATATCACCAGCCCCTTTTTCGTATGTGGGTTCCGGGAGTCGAACTCGGGCCCTCGCGTTTGCAGGGCAGGCGCTTAAGCCGCTGAGCCATCTCACCGGCCCAGGAAAGATACTTTCTTTGTGAAGATCATTACCAGTGAACCTCTGGAGCAGGAAGTCGAACATCCATTCCTCAGTTGATGGGAATTTGTGTTGTTTCCAAGATTTAACTGTTACAAATTGGAACAGTTACATAGCAAATGAAAAATCCATTTAAATACAACTGTTTTTTATTAACTCTTGCCAGAAGTAAAATAGTACTATACAAAATTAAACCGTCAATGAAGGCTTTATTCAAGTCCGTTGTGAGAAGGAGAGAGGCGGTGACTCCTTACGAAGTCAACTCAGATAGACTAAAGTTAGGAGGGTTTTGATGCGCTGGGGTAGGCTGGTGGGGAATTCCCGGTGGATGGTAATAGGTAAGATACTCTGCGGTGAATATTAACCATTTTAAAGTGTTTTTCTCTCTGATGTGATGCAATTTGGGTTTGCCAACTGGAAGTCCTTAAAGTTAGGCTCTGACCCACCCACAGAGACTGGAGCAATCGGGTGTGGTCTCCTACACATTTGCATTTGAGAGATGGCTCCCTGGTTCTTTATGATGACATTCCTAGGTTCTAAACTGACAAGATGACTTCATAAAAGATTTGCATGTCTAAGGGATGGGGACAGGATTTGCAATTACAAGTTTTCCATTGTAAATATTCTAAGAAAAGGGAGATCACTGGTGCTAGAGTCAAAAAGAAGCAGGTCTAAAGACTCTAATAGCTAAACTGAGGGGAATGTTAACATCCTTTTTAAAGATCACAGTTAACAATAACTATAGCAATAACAGTTTAGGGGACAATATTAGGAAATATTTTAAGAATTTAAGCTAAAGAAGCAAAGCAATTGGCTTTTCAGAGATGAAAGTGACATCTATGAAAACATATATTTGGGATCTTGTGGTGGTGTGCACATGCAATACAAGCCCTCTGAGACTGTAATCAAGGCACTCCGGGAGGCTGAGACAGGAGGATCATGATTTCTAACTCAGCATGGGGATTTAGTGACCTAGGGAGACCCTGACTCAAAAAAGCAAAACAAGCAAATGAACAAACAAAATAATAGATTAATTAATTATATATTATATAATTATCTCTTCCATAAATATTACCTTTATCTGGTAGACACTCTGCTACCACATGGCTAGAAACCTAACTTTCTGCTGAGGCTTTTAATGTATATTCTTTTTTTCTTTTTTTTGTGGGTACCGGGGGGTCGACCTCAGTACCTCGCACGCCAGTAGGCGCCCGTGCTGCTGAGCGATATCACCGGCCCCTTTTTCGTATGTGGGTTCCGGGAGTCAAACTCAGGCCCTCGCGCTTGCCGGGCAGGCGCTTAAGCTGCTGAGCCATCTCACCGGCCCTTAATGTATATTCTTATGAAAATGTTTGAACATAGAGGAAACCTAGACTGAGAGATTAGAAATACTTCCTCATTTGTTTTCGTAAGTTCAGAAAATGTCTTTGTAGTAACTAAGGCTTGCTGGATTCAGGAAACATTCCTAGGACTTTTAGACTTGTAGAATCTGGATGTTCAGACAGATTTTAGCTACACATTGATGTTTCTTTTGTTCAACAATTGCATTTTTGTGATCCTAAGTCCAGTTTACAAATTGTAACTGGAAATACAAATAATTTTCAAAACAACACATCACAGATTCTGTTCTCATGTACATTTACAACTCAATACAGGTGATATGATAGGCATTGAAGTGAATTCAAATATCAAATGACCACTTGGTGCAATGGTCCATGTCTGTAATTCCAGGTACCGGGGAGGATCCTAAATTTGAGGCCAGCATGGGTAATGAAGGACATCCTGTTTCAAAAAAAATTATAAAAATGCCTGGGGATGATGTTCAGTTCAGCATTAGAGCAATTGCCTAGCACTTGCAAGGCTCCCACTTCAACCCCCAGTACCCCCGCAAAAAAAGCAGAGGCTCTGCAGATGCAACCTATGGATGGGAATTTCTTTATATGTTTAACCTTTTAACAATCTATTTTTATTGTCATTTTTTCCTTTTCTATTTAACTCATTAAATTTCCTTTGACTTGTTCTGCATACATCAGCAAGTTTCACAGTCATTGCTTTTCTGTGAACATCCTACTGCACTTCTCCTCAAGGGAAAACATGTTGTTGTCTATTCATATATTTTTGTCTTTTCCGTCAGTTAATTTACTCCACTCCAGCCACTATTCATTCTCAAGGTGAACTTTCTGCATTCAGACTATTTCCTCATTATTAAGAAGTGACATCACAGTGTTCACATTCTCTAGGTTATAAAGGACACAGATTTTGTGCTATTAAGATGTAAATTTATTGCATCTGATGGCAAAAGTGTATGGTTTCTTTGTCCCTAAAGAAGATATTATCAAGGTTTTCCATTTTTATTTTGATTGTTTCTTTAAAAATTATTTATTGAATTTTTTCATATTGATATGTGCAAAAAGATAATGTTCAGGTCTCATACTTTGTTTCCTATTATTTTCCTTAATAACTTTTAATAACAATTTAGAATATTTATATTAATGCACAGTTAAGAGAAAAACAAGCAAATCACAGGTTTGTTTCAGCCATTCTATCACCAGTACTATAAAAGTCATTGTAATGCAGGTAGTATGAAACTACTTTAGTATTAATATAGGGCCTACTTAAAATTATATTCAACTCCTTGTTGTATGATTCCTCATAGATTGCCTAAGCAAAAAGCAAACTTAGCAATGGCCAGGAGGTAGATTTGGACAGAGAGTGCCAACACAATTCAGTCTTGTTCCTCCTGTGCTGAGCTGATGAAATTGGCTGTCACTGTGCTAAGCATAAGCCTGACTAAAGGGACCCATGTAAACACTTGATTGAGGTCACTTTTCTCTTTTTCCTGCCAAGAAATGAGTGACACTAGTTCCCTTCAAGCTTTCAGGGAATAGTCAAGCTTAAAAAGTAACACATGAAATGCTGTTACTGTTTGCAGGTTAAAACCACTTTTGTTAATTCTCTCCTAAAGGGGAAAAATAAATAAGATAATGTACATCAATAGTATTTCTACCATTTTTGCAATGGAAGACACCTTGCTTGGAGAAGCAGTTCATGGGCTCTTAAATTAAAAATTCTTCACATACGAGTGCAAAATGCTAGAAAAAGAAATACATTATTTAAGATCATAGACAAAGATCTTTAGCCAGAGTCTAAGAGATAACTGAAAATATAAAAGGTCCGTAGAAGAGGCTTTACTTTTACTGTATTGTAGTCCTTCGGTAATTATGATGACAGTGTTAAGTCACAAATTTTTCTTTAAAATACTTAAAATCATTTTAATGAAATAAGTCAGTGGAAGCACAACTTAAAGTCAGAATATTATTTTAAGATATCTTGGCTTTAAACTGTTTTGTTTGCTAAAATTTAGGAATTAAGTGTGCAAACTCATTTTGTCAACCTCAACTAGGATTTAGGCTGCTTGTGGTTTTGCTGTTCCAACTGCCTTTCTGCACAAAAGGAATCAGATTGCAAATCTCATATACTTGTCTCATGCATACATTAAGCAGAAAGGCCACCTGCTTGTCTCATACAATATATCCAGGGAAACTTTAAGCATGTTCTCAACCTATTATTTATGTGAATAGTACTAGAGAGAAAGAAGTTGTATTATTACTAGTTTCTTTGTGGAAGCTTAACACAGAGTAGTATATATACTAAGTGTAGTGATAAAAGAAAGCATTGTAGGAGAAAGGAAGCTCTGTCGATTGAACTGATTTTTGACAATAATGCCATCATT
Source organism: Erethizon dorsatum (assembly GCA_028451465.1). Lineage (NCBI taxonomy): Eukaryota > Metazoa > Chordata > Mammalia > Rodentia > Erethizontidae > Erethizon > Erethizon dorsatum. The sequence goes on along the minus strand of CM051836.1, from coordinate 73,576,051 downwards.
GATCTTTTAATATGTAACAGTAATTGTTTTGGCACCAAATTTGTGGCTTGCTCAAAAATAAAAGCTTATGATCCCTCAGGGACATGAACTCAGCAGAGAAAAACTCAACTCCACATCAGCTGAGCAGGCAAAATGTGTCAAATTGTCAGGCTGTAAAATAGGAGTAAAAATGTAAGAGAAGGAGATGGCCAGTCCTTTTAACTTTGTAGTCATTAAATGACATTTGATATGAGAAATGACATTCAAGACTTCAAAATTATGTATGACACACACAAATATCTTCATAAAATAATGGTTTGCAGTACCCTCTAGCAGACAAAAATTTTTCTACTTCTTTTTTCAAATACATTTCCCCCATCCAAGAAACCATCTCAAACATTTTATTTGAAGTTATTGGCTTGTATGAAGCCTTATTATTACAGTTTTCCAGCATATCTATGGATTTAATATATGCACTTTTATACTTCACGTATGCAAAGAGTAATATTTTTTTCACACTTGCTCCACGTAGCAAATTGTTGGTAGTTTTCAAGGAGGGGGTGGATGGTGTGATACAAAAGTGTTTCTTAACAGAAGAAAAATTTACAGCAGGGAGGATTTTTTTCTTTAGATTCTAAATCATCACCATCCTGCTTACTTTTTCTTTTTTTTTTTTTTTTTTGTGGGTACCGGGGGGACGACCTCAGGATCTCGCGCGCCAGCAGGCGCCCGTGCCGCTGAGCGATATCACCGGCCCCTTTTTCGTATGTGGGTTCCGGGAGTCGAACTCGGGCCTTCGCGCTTGCAAGGCAGGCGCTTAAGCCGCTGAGCCGTCTCACCGGCCCACTTTTTCTTAGCTAAGATAACTTTAAAATCTTTTTCTCCAAAAAAAATTTCCAGTTAAATGCTCAATAGTTACTACTCTAGTGAAATTATTGATTAATTCATGTTTAGAAGTCTATTTTTTGAACACTTTCTTAATCTCAATTTTAGTACACAAACTGTACTTTGTATTTCTTCATGCAAAGTGATGTTTCATTACTACCTATATACTGAAAATTGCTAATTGTACACCTGGAGCCTAGGTTAGTATGTTTTATTGAATATTAAATATATTGAATATATTGAATATTCTTACCTGAAGAACTCTCAGATACCATATAGTAAAATTGTACACAGTGCTTTTATCATAGAAAATTGTTACATTCTAAAACTGTTTTATCATGTTTGTCTGAAACCTCTACTTGTTAACTATTGACTCCAAGTTTATAATCCTTTCTAAGTATCATGTTCACCTATATTTGTTTCTGCCTCATTATTCACACACTTTCTGAGTTAGATCAGATCTTATCCACCCACGTCTGTACTACTGAATTATTTTCATATTGTCTCTCGGACTACAATTTTACCTATACCAACTCAGTAATGTTCAGTGTTTCTTGGCTGTTTTACTAAGACAGCAATTTATTAATATGAGTTGTCTTTTACAAAATTATTCCACATTCATGAAGAAATAATAAGGCTCCTTAGCATCCTCCCTGCTCTCCTTAGAACAATTCCTTCATCTTCAAAATTCAGTCCATGTTTCTACCTCTATAAAGGGTCTTCTGTTTTTAACTGGAATTTTCCACTCATGCCCAAATTTGTGCCACTTTATTATATCTCAGTGACATCCACTATACCAATTACAAGCCTATTAAAAAAAATTTTGTCAGACTTCTTAATTATGCTTGACAATGGGCCAGTGAGATGGCTCAGCAGCTTAAGCGCCTGCCTGGCAAGCGTGAGGGCCCGAGTTCGACTCCCGGAACCCACATACAAAAAAGGGGTCGGTGATATCGCTCAGCGGCACGGGAGCCTGCTGGCGCGTGAGGTCCTGAGGTCGACCCCCCGGTACCCACAAAAAAAAAATTATGCTTGACAAGTATAATTTATTTCATTTTAATCAATATAAATTGGTGTGACTCCATATATATTTACATATCAATTGGGTAATTAATAGTTATATCATTAAAATGAATAAAAATTTTGGGGAAGAGTCTAGAATAAAGTGATTCACCAAGATAAACAACAAAAATACCAAAAAAAAAAGGTTACTGAATGGTTCAAATGAAATTATTTATATATCAATAAAAGTCCATGTCTTACATTGACTCTACAAGTTAATAAAATCTCTGAACTTCCAAAGGAAAAAGGCAGCAATAACACAACATTCTAGTTAGTTATTAAGTAACAATATTTTCATAATGAGAGACATAGAATCCTTGTAAATTTTTAGACTGAAGTCAATAAGACATTTCACAAAATTTTGCAGTGTATTTGCCAGCATTCTGGATCCTGGAATCATGTGCTTAATTCTCATGAAAACAAGTTTCTTAAAAATTAGATTCCCCAAAGAGGTTCTTGAAATACTCAAGTAAAATAAAAGTATTTTTTATTTTCTACAGTTAATTTTAGCATCTCTTGTCATCCCAAAGAAAAATGAGCCAATTTTCTATAAATCTATTATTAATCCTACCAATTATACGTACAATACCAAAACGTCTGATATCATACATTATCTATTTAAATTGGAGTAAATAACTCACTCAACTAAGAAACCTTGCTTTTTAGCTTTAAATTTGTTACTGGAGAGCTTGAACCCAAGGATTTTCCCCTCTGCTAGTCAAAGTCATTATTAAATATATTTTCCATCTAAGCCTCATTTTGATAGTTATGAGACATTTTGAATCTTCTTTTGGAAACTAAAAAAAGTTTCTAGTGTCTGTCAAAATTTCTAAAGCTTTATTCAAACAGCAGTTTTAGAAAAGAACACATTCTTCAGGTGTATGATTAATGACAAAAGTCTGAGTTACCAGCATGTATATTCTTAAATGGCATATTGTGGAAGAACTGGAAGATGTTATATATTGAAGAAGTATAACATTAATTCAACTTTCCCTGATCACTATCTTCATACAGTACCATCTGTTATGTAATTAAAGGAAAGTAGAAAGCATAAGTTGAAAAAAAGGGACAAAATTTGTAAATAATGTTGGAAAGAGAAAAATAAAAAAGAATATTTCCATTAGTCATGCTTATAGATATTTTTCACTTGCTAGAAAATGTTAGTAGTGTATCCATAAATTTATTACACATTCTTCTATCAAGACTTAATTCAGAGAAAGAGGAAATTAGAAAAGTAAAAACACTTATGGGATCATATAATGCAGTATATAAAAATGTTTTATTCCACCTGAATATTAAAATATTTTACTCTAAAAATGATCTAGTTCATAATTTGGGCATTGTGGGATAAGCCTGGAATCCAGGCAACATGGGAAGGAGGCTAAGGCCAGACAGTTCAAGTCTAGTTTGGGTAACTTAGTAACTTAGCAATACCCTACCTCAAAAAAAAAAAAATAAAAATAGGATCTGAGGATGTAGTGGGACATCACTGGGTACAATCTCCAGTACGACAGCAACAAAAAATTTATTTCACATATCAAGGACTGCTTTTATCATTTCCTTTATTGCTATGCAGTTTAAAAATCAACTCTGCTCTGAGAAATTCAGTTTGGAAGAGCAAATGGAAAGCAAATGGAAATAAACATAAGATTTTAGTCCAAATTCCTCATAAGCTATTTTGTTGAAATTTAATACCTTGATACCCAATTGCATCTCCCATTTTGATTTTTCTCACTTTGAAAAATTGTATTTTCAAATTTGTATCCTATTTTTGGTTTCTTTGTCTTTCTTATTCTGTTTTAGAAGTGAATGTAACAGAAGTGAATGTAGCCAAATGCCAAAACCGATTTTAAAGCAGAAAAGATGAAATGTATGAGCAATTTACTCAGGTAAACATAAATTCATTACTTTGCGTGTGAATTTCTATCCTTTTTCCCAAACCTCTTTTTGTTACATCAGTAAAAATTTCAAACTGTAGCTTGTATGCATCCAATCAAATTTTATTTCTTCCAGAACATCATGGCTTTCTTTATTAACTTTCACTATAAAGTGATTTGAATTAATATATAGCAAGCTAGCATGGAAAATACAGTAGAAAGGGTTAACAAAAATCCCCAGTGTAAGGATAAAAATATATCCAAGGAAAAACAGGAAAATTGCAAGTAATTAGACAGTCCAGGGTTGATTTCCTTCCTGTACCAAACAATCTAGATGATTTCTAAATCTCCACAGCAAATGTGTACAAAATTATGACACAGAAAAAGTGAGAAATAATTAGACAAACACATCTGCAGGGTACTGCCACACAAAGTACCTTAAAGAAGTTGAGAAGGACTGTAATCAACATGCACATTATGCACAGGAGAAAATAGAAGCTGGCTGAAATGAGATAGTGGATTTTACATTAATAATTAATCACGATGTTTCATATATACTCAACCAAAAATGCTATAAAATTTATGTAACAAATAGAAAATAAAATATGCCACTATACTAATAAAAATACATGATATTTATATTTATTTTCTCCATTGAGTTAATAAATATGTGGCTCCTAGTTTGAAATTATTTATTGCAGAAATTCTGAAAATCATATCGGGAATTGTTACACAGTTTTGAAATTGAGGAACGTGGCAGTATAATCTTGAATATGGAGAAACCGATAACATGCATTGACTTTCAAGTGAGATATGTAAACAAATATTAGAATGCCATTTTAGGGAAAATAAAATTCTTAGCAGTAGAATTGAATCACATTATCAATCACAAAGGAATGGGAAGGCAGCCAAAGTGAATATTGAAAAATATGGTCACTGATAGAGTTGTTGGGTTTGTAATGAAGGAGGTCAGTGAATTATATGTTTTTCTGTAATTATACCCTAACCAATGTTGTCTTATTCATTGGATTAATATAATATATTTAACTTGATGATAATGGAATATTAAATTTATGCAATTTAATTACCATGTTTTAAATTTCAACAAATGATTTCTGAGAATAATTTTTGTTCCTATGGCAATTGTCCTGGAAAATGGTTTTAAGCACGAGTTGCCATTAGTTAACGTTATTTTGACTAAAAAAATGGATTAATGACCATGTGTCTCTGCCGGACATTTTGAGATGCAAGGTCTACTGAGTCCAAATGACTAAGGAAAGGATTCCTTGCGTCTCTTGGTAGTCAGGTATTTACAGCTCTATGTTGCAAGATATAATTATATCTTCTAAGACATTACATGTGTAGAACACCAGAAAAGGTCTTAATTACATACAAAAATATTAAATAGAAAAAAGTCAAGACCTTCAGTTTTATTTTATATGTGGATCACTTCTCTAACTAAATAGTATTCACAAACATGAGTACACACTACTAAAAATGGACATTTAAAAATGCTGTTGTTACTCACAACTTGTCTTCTTTTCATGGAATTATTTGGATTTCATATAAATGTAGTTTTATTTTATGTATGCAGTGTTGTTTTGTATTCATTGCATCATCACTCAAGATGGGGATTATTATGGTGAACATTTGTGTCATTAGACTGGCTTACAGTTTAACAGATTTCTATGAAATTGGATCTTATTCTTAAGCTGCAATGCCTGTATGGCTCTGATAATTTTGAAAATGCAGTCACTATTGTACCTAACCTCAGGAAATGAAAAATGTCTCTCTGGAGTCTTGGCTTCCTTTGTGTTTTTATGTAGCTGAGAGCATGGCTTTAGAAGAGTGCACAGAATATGTCAAAGACTATTGTAAAATATTTGGCAGTAAGATGAGTGGGATATCCCTGATACAGAATATTTTTCATGTAAGACAATAAAATATTTTCAGTTCTGATTTTATCTGCACGTCATTACGATGTAGGATAGACTTCTGACTAAAACAATATTTATGTGGTGGCATAATACCTTTTTGTCCTATTATTTTATATTTATTCTTCATGGTAAAAGACATTAACTAATGAAAAAGTTATTAAGGTTCTTTTTTGCTTATTTTGGATACTAAAGACACTATAAGAGTTCACTTACAGACATACTGGGTAGCAGTTTCATAATTTTAAAGTGTGATAGTCTTTTATTTATGTCTACCCAATAGTAAAGATCATTCAAGTAAAAATTTCCTCTATAAAGCAGCAGTACGTATTCACTTAAATAAGATGTTTTGATTAAAATTTCAGTGAAAAGCCATACATATATCACTGTATGATTCTGTATATTCATGCATTTGCTTCTTTTCAAAGTCTAGGAGATGTTATTGACATGAAAGGATGTTTCCTTTGGCCACATAAATATGCTAGTGAAAACATCTTGTCTGTGATATACCCTCATTAGGGAGCTACTTCTTCCTCACTGCAACCTTGAGGTTCTAATGACAGAGAAGATTATAGTATCTGCTTCCATGTGCAGCAATTTTTGATCCCAGTAATAGATCCATGATCTGAGAATAGTCAATCTAAGAACATCTCTTAGATTTTTCAAAGGAGTTAGAGAGTGTAAAGGTTTTATTTCTGATGGAAAAGATAGAAAGTTTGAGACCGTATCTGTCAGTGGTACATGAAATAGGCTGGAAATGAGAATGAAGCTGATGTTCAGAGAGGGAAAGAAATGTGAGGGTGAGAGTTACTATTGACAGCCTTAGAATGCCTGCTTAAAATGCCTGTGGATCTGTTCTGAGCTCAGAGCCACAAATGCCTTACCTTCTATTTGATTTTCAGTATTGATAAAACTTTTTCTTACATAGCTTGCATTAAGTTTCCTCATGTTCAACAGAATCAAAGGGTGCAACAAAAAGGGTTGAACATTAACTAAATTGTATAATTAAATAGAAATGAATGATAACAAATGTACCTCCCTTACCCTTACTTATGTATCATTCTGAAGCTAGATGACACTTATAATGCCAAAAATCAACCTAAAATGATATCATCTTATCCATGTCTCTCTATTTTTACTCTAATTTTTGCATTTAATTTGAAAGTGTTACCTTTTTTAGACTAATTTTAGTCTTGATAGATATCTGGTGTTTGTGTGGGAGTGATTAATTAGCTGGATAGGCAATGTGATGGGAAGAATAAAAATAGTATATTTCAAAAAGCTGCTTTTACATTTTGAGGTTTAGCTTCAGAGTAACAATACAAAGCTATAATGCAAAACCAAATAAATAAATAAATTTCCAACAATTACAAAATAATAAAATTAATATCTCATTCAGTGACATAGGGTAAAATTTTATTAAAGATTTATGACAGATAAAATGTATAATAACATAGGAAAATACAGAGTCTGGCAGAACTGACCATACAAAATTTCTCTCTGTCTCACAGAATTTCAGCCAGATATGATTTCTGGCAACTCACAGCAAACTTTACAGCAGGATCTTTCATACTTTGCTGGTCATACAGTCAAACTGGCTCAGTCACTAATCTAATGTCCTCAGCAATATAAACAATCTAGAACTAAACTTTAAACAGACTACTCTGAATCACTAGCTAGTACCTTTCAACTTTATTGGTCAAGTGTAAGTATAATGTTCCAACATACAACCAAAGAACATACTAAGTTGCTCCAGTCTTACTACAAGATAATTTTACATAGTTATAAATAAAAATATATGAAAATATCAAATATATTTAGGAAGAAACATAAAAGAAACTAGATATCTACATTAATTGAAGAAAGAAGATCAGACTACTTCATTCCATCAAAGATTATTCTCAGTAATTGGCTTTATTTTCTCTTCTTTGCTTTTTCTTCTTCTCTTTACTGTTTCTCTGACTTTAATCAATTTTATTGGGGACATTTTCATATAAAATACAAGCAATTCAAATGTTAAGTAAAATGAGTCTTAACACATTTATAAGGCTAAATAATTACCTGCACATCAAAATGTAGACTATTTCCTGCACTTACCAGTTTTCAGCATGCACTGTTACCAATGAAATTCCCTGTTCAACAGCAGAAAACTATAGAGGCATTCTGTCTATAGACTTCCAAATTTTATCCACATGAATGCATATAATATGTACATGTTGGTGCATTTCTCCTTTCACTCAGTGTAGTTCTCTGACAAAAGTTCACTTTTCATATTTTTATCCAAATTTCATTAGAATAAGAACTATTTAATTAAGAATTTGAAAGCACATGTCATACACTACTAAATTAGAAAATATTTCTAAAATACAATGTAAATACTTTTAAAACCTGAAGGACTTGAATGAGATTTATACCAAGAAATTTTTTAATGAAATAAATTTATTAAAATTCAGGGTTTGTAAAAATCATAAAAATGCACTACAAGAAAACAGAATAAACCTTCTAGAGGCCTTTTATTTTCCAAAAAGAAGTAAACTAGTGTCAATAATTATTTGTCATATGATGTTTAAGCATTCATCCAAGTGCAATTATATTCAACTTAGAAAAAACTACGTTAAAGCTAACAGTATTTCAAAAATTTTATTTATAATTGTTTGCCACTGAAGATTGATGTAAACATAAGTATAAAAGTTTCATTAGTGTATTCAGACCATGGCTATGATTCTTTTTGTGTGTGTGTGTGTGGGTATTGGGGGTGAAATTCAGGACCTCATGTGCCAGCAGGCGCTTGTGCCCCTGAGCGGTTTCACGGCCCCTTTTTTCCTTTATGTGGTTACCGGCAGTCGAACTCAGGACCTCGCGCTTGCCAGGCAGGTGCTTATGCTTCTGAGCTACCTCACTGGCCCAATGGGTATGATTCTTAATGTTTTTATTAGTTTAACGCATGCCATACCCTTAATTTATATGAATGCAAATTAAAATTATGGTCAAGGAAATTTTGTTTACCTTCAGAAGCAGTAATTCAAGTTCAGTGTTCAGAGTGAGTATAGATCTTCGTTTCTATAACTCCAGATTTTCATATTATTTTTAGTAAGATTCTGAAAGACCAAATGCTAACTGATAAAACACACAGAGTTTTAAATATCTAGTGCATTTGCTTTATTTTAAGCTAATAATTTTATATCTCCTTTTTCTTTACTATTTCTTTGCAAGTATGGCCATCAATTTTTGCAGATAACACTTTTAAACTTCAATACTGTCTGATTACTTTTCTAGAAGATACTGGAATAAATAAACATATATTTATGAATTAGTTAACAATTCCTGAACAGGATCACGGAATAACTTTATGGCTGTTGGGAAATTCCTGCTATGGAAAAGGAAATATTTCACAGGGAAGGGGAGCAGATTTATATACTGTGATGAATTCAGAAAATGTGTTCACTGTATGATTAACAATGTCAAGTGGTATTCAATAATGAGTGTTGATCTTTAATTGTGAAATTGTGAATTAGCAGTAACTTACCATCTAAGAATTCCTCCTGAGAAGTTGAAAACCTTCGTTAGAATCTAGAGTTCCAAATTAGTGATATCAAATAGATTTTGTAAGTACACTGATTGTCTAAGTTGGAAGATAAATTCCTGATGCTTCCTACTCTATAATATCCCCAGAATCATTCACACTGGAACTTTTGGCTTTTCAAACAAGCACTTTTAAATCCTTTAAGATTTAAGCTATAAAAATTAGTGACTAAACACATACACATTACTCGACCCAAACACAAATTCACTGTATGAACACTACTTTTATTAATAGCAACATTTCTTTGTATTTACAAAGATGAGTTTTATAATAAAATGAGATCATTTTTATATGTCAATATAATGCCTCCCTTACACAGCTTTAGGTTCTTTAAAATTATTTCTAATTGTCCTTTACACTCTGTTCCTATTTCTCTCTGCCTCTCTCTTTCTCTCTCTCTCTATATGTAAATATGTTATGTATTATATATGTATATATATCGTCTGTGCTGGTGTGTAATTTACACTTAATGTTTTTAATCAATCTAGAACTTGTTTTGAGATACAAGGTCTACTTTCATTTTTTTCCAGAAACTCAAATGTAGTAATTATTTGTTTAATTTCTGAATGGAAATAATACTGCACTCTATGACATCAAACTATTTTTAATAGAAGCACAAATGAAAGGTAAAAGTATAGCACCTATAATTTTAAAAGTTCTATCAGTATCTGATTAATATAGTTTTAAAAGTTTGACATTTCTAATAATTACCTAAGCACAAACAAAACAACAATGTATATTCCAATTTGGCAAAAAGCAGGGAGGACAGATGTATCTATTGCTGAATGGGGATAATTTAAATGTAAAAATACATTTATGTTTGATTAAAGGGGGACTATTGCATTTTAGAAAAAAATTATATACTAATTATATAATTTGCTTGAAAAATATGTACTTACACAAGGCCACAGAGAAAATTTATTTATCTTTGTGCTATGCCAAATGGAGTATTATATAAGGGAAAAATATAATCATATTCAATGCAGAAGATCTCAGAAGTATTAACTTTCCAACACTTCAATGTCAGTTTTGGTAAATAATCTTCATAGATTTAAGAAAATGATAGAGTTAGGATATGTTGTACAAATAGGATTACTTTATTTGATTTAAAAAAAAGAAAAGAAAATGAAAGTTTATCAATACAAGAATAGTTGAATAACCTGTTAATACATTACGGCATAAACTCTCATGCAGGAATGACTATAAATTGAATTAGGAACAGTTACATGATATGATATCTAGACTTTAAATTTATACAATATTATCTGAGTTTTCTAAAATAAACAATAATAAGTGTCTAACCTGTATTTGTTTATGCATATATGTTTTATTATTATATGAGCATAAAAACCTGCTACAATAGGTTAAATGATTTCAAAACAGGTTTTGAGAATGCTTGCATTATGTGTGAATGGAGATGATGTAAGGAAACCATGTATGATCTGACTTTATTGTAATAAAGTTGTGTGTGTGTCTCGGTGTGTGTGTTTTTGTGTGTGTGTGTGTTTAGTTATGATCAGATGGAATTTACTGTCATTTATGCCAGAAAGAAGGGTATTAGGTGATTTTTCAAGGGCATTTTACATCTTTTAAAATTATCCATAAACTTATGTATTTATATAAACAGAAAGACATAAATCTGCTCTCAATAGAGGCAAGTCAATATGTGACAACTAATAACCAGATACATATACATACAAACATTCCTTAAGCTACTGCAACAGGTATTCCTTTAAAAAATTAAATTGCATGTTAATTCTATTTCCTTTTATTCACATGAATAATGATTCTTGTGTTAGATTTTTAGATTTTAAAAATTCTAATAAAGACTTTTAATAAGTAAATTTTAAACTGTAAAGCCAAGGTAAAATATTAAGTGATACTAGAACAAATTTGAAATTGCAACTCAATTCCCAAGGAGAGAATTATTGTTGAGAATAATAGAAACAACAAAAATTGTTTGGATAAGTATATATTTTTACTGAGTTTTACAATGATCAAGAGAATAAAAAAGAAAAAACAAAAGAAAGCCACTGAGTTCTTGATTATTAAGTTAGTAGTTTAATTGCAGTTCTGTACATCTTCTCATGAGTCCTTATTGCCCTGGGGTACTGGCAATACTAATGAAGCAGTGACAGATGCATTTCCTAAGCATCATCAAAAAGGCGATAGAGAAAGTAAGGACAAAACCTAATGAAATCTTCTGCATTAAACATGATTATATATTTCTCTCATGAAATACTCAATTTTATATTGCACAGTGATAAAGAAATCAAGTTTCCCTATGGCCTTGTATAATTTATTCCTTGCTTGAATGGCATTTTACCAAATAAGAAAACAGTATGTGAAAATGATTAGTGGAAATTTCCAGGCACTCCATTAAGCTTTTTAATATATATTGAGAGTGCATTATGGTATAAAAATGTAACTAAATCAGATTAACAATAAATATAGTTGGAGTCCATGCCTATTTTCTCACATTTAATGAAAATTGTATTGCCAGTGTCCTTTGCAACTACAAAAAAAATAATAAGAATAATTATCCTGAATAAGAGTATAGCCTAGAGGTAGGCTAAATTTGAAGTATAATGACAGCATGAATCTATCAAGTTTAAGTAACTTATAATTACTGTTTAATAAGTTGAATCTGAATGATATATATGTTAAGAGTAACATACATTCTGCAGGTGTCTTGTTAATAAGTCTCCCTTCATAAAAGCACTTACACATTTATTTATAAGGATCTAAAAATTAAGAAGTTGATGAAGGAAGGGAAAAAGAAAAATAATATATATGTACAAGATAATTAAGATAGTTATCCTACTAGTTTCTCTTAGTTCATTAAAAAGAAAGGTTTCTGCCAATATTGGTTGGACAATATTTTGTGCCTATATCTTGTACTCTGAGTAACTACTTTTTTTTTTGTGGGTACTGGGGGGTCGACCTCAGGACCTAGCACGCCAGCAGGTGCCCGTGCCGCTGAGCGATATCACCAGCCCCTTTTTTGTGTGTGGGTTCCAGGAGTCGAACTCGGGCCCTTGCGCTTGCCGGGCAGGCGCTTAAGCCGCTGAGCCATCTCACCGGCCCTCTGAGTAACTACTTTGAAGATAACAATACACATTATACTACTTATTGTTACACTCCTATTATCTTGTTTTAAAATTTTGGGGTTTTTTTCTCTATAAATAAAAAAATAAATAAAAATTAAGAAGTTGAGAAGTCCCCCTGACCCAGTATACTTGGTTTTTGTATTAAACACAAAATGGTGATCATTAATGTTATTTCTGTCTTACATTTAACATAATTTATATCAATATTTTAGGGACGAACAGTGTTGCATACCGTACTATAATCTCAACATAAATAAATACCTTTTAGTAATATACAAAGTAAGATAATCATTTTTATTATATCAATGAGATTAACAATTACTATTTGTTATTAAGCACCTTTTGTTTAATGGAAATTGTAAGTGATACCTTTAGCACTATTAGAAAAGATGCTGGGCCGGTGAGATGGCTCAGCGGCTTAAGCGCCTGCGCGGCAAGCGCGAGGGCCCGAGTTCGACTCCCGGAACCCACATACGAAAAAGGGGCCGGTGATATCGCTCAGCGGCACGGGCGCGCAGGCACCCGAGGTCCTGAGGTCGACCCCCCCCGGTACCCACAAAAAAAAAAAAAAAAAAAGAAAAGATGCTGTTAACCATCCCAATTTGTCAACGAAGTAATTTGTCCAAAGTCACACTGGTACAATTCAAGCTGCACTTTAGTATCAGAAAGTCTTTACTTTTACAACAATCTGCATAAGTTCCCAAGGCTACATATTTATAGATTCTTTTTTCATATACTGTCTAATTTATATAATACAACTTATATGGAGTCTAAATAATGAAAATTTTTATGATGTAGTTAAAGATCATTACTAGAAAAGATATTTCTTTAGAAATAGAGTTTCTATAAATGATTGCAATTATAATTATGGGTATTATTTATTCTTTTTGGGTACAGGAAGACCCTCACTATGTGATCTTTAGCTTACTTTATTTTTATTATGTCAGTTTTGCATATAGGAAGATTTACTTATCTGTGTAGATTACTGCTTGCATTGGTAGAGCATTCCTTGATAGATGTAATTGAATCTCGACTTTGCTTTGTTTCTTACTAAGGGTTAGCTTAATACTTAGCTGTTGACATTCGTGGTGAATTAAAATTTTAAAACAAAAGAACTGTGAAGTATAGATGTGACGGGTGCATGTATTATGAACAAGGTATAACTTATGATAGTAAATGGCTCTACCTATTGGTCAAATAAAATAGAGCAGGCTTAGGCTGTTTAAAATTTCCGAATATATATTCTTCATCTCATCCTTTTCAGAATATTAGTGTTAGGAGATTCCAGGGAACAAAATAAACAAGTCAAATTGTTGCTCAGCATAGCTGTCACCAGAAGACTCGGAATAAACACTGACATTAAGACTCTGAGAAGTCAGGTAATAATTTGGGCAGTCCACTGATTCCCATATTTCAGTTCACTGCAGCACAAGTGTAAGCTCTTCCTTACTCATATAGCAGAAAATGCTGTTAGTATGTGGAAAGACTTTCAATAAAATTGACTTATTATATACTACTAGTCACTCTTGTTTATTCCCATAGCTTAATGAACATAACTAAATAATTACAAAGACAATGGACAATGATTTCTATTTCAAATCTTTTTTACTTTGACATAAATACTATCTCTATTTGAAGTTCTAAATTATAAGATTAGATAGCATTGACTTAAGGTTTTCAAGAAGTACTTAAGTCATGTCAGTTAAAATTTTCAACTGTTAAACTGTAAATGCACCCATATATGTATATTTATCTTGAATATTCAATATTTCTATTAACAGCTATCTTTGAAATGTAAAATGATTTACTTTCTGACTTATTTAAAATATTCATTCAAATGTGAACATTTGAAAAAAATGCGAAAAATCTCTAATATGCTCTCTTCTCTCTATATATATATAAGTGTGTGTGTGTGTGTGTGTGTGTGTGTGTATCTTTTTCTGTCTTTTTTTTCAGTAATTTGTGTGGGATTCTACTGTGGAATTATCTGGGGTGTTTTCTGATTAATTATCAACAATGACACACAGATTTGCCATCTTTCCAGTAATGCATTGTGGCAGCTCACGTAGCACTCTCTTGGCTTTACTTCCAAAGTTAATTTAGAAGCAAATTTTTGACAGTTATGTGACTTTAAGTAATACCATTCCTTTTATCAGAAAATTTTGTGCTTTCATTTTCTGGTTCACATAGTTTCACAATTATTCACTAGTTGTTCAAATCTTCTAGATACCTTTATAGAGATAAACGTATGAGAAGCCATTATTCATTTATGTTTAGCAAGAATTCTTGAAAACAAGCAGTATGGGTCATTATCTTTTGTTTTTACCATCACATTGTATAGAAGAAATACTATTATAAGTTAATTTTTTTATTTGTAAACATTTCTCTACTTTCACAAACCTTTTACAAACCAGTACCTTAGTAGGAAATATTAATTGTGGAAAAATTTTCCCAATACTCAGTAAGCATTTATGTCCTTACAATATCATTTTTTCTTTAGAAATGTTTTGGTAGCATTGAAAGGACAGGAAAAATAATATTGAATTGGTTATATATCTTCCTGATCTATTCATAAGCCTTTTTTTATACTATATATAGGCAAGTGTCCTATATTCTTGGGGGGGGCATTAACTTTTCTGTTGCACTGGTAACAAGCTATTGGCTCACACTGATATATAACATAAGTCTTTCACTTTAGGAACTAACTGTAGTCATCACCTGAGCTATCTGGTTATGGTTATCCTTCTATAAACTGTTAACCATTTTAAGCTTCTAAATCTTCACTGGATCTAAATTCGCTTCAGTAATTCCACCACATTGAAGAGCAATTTAAGACCATCCTCAGTCTTTAAATCATTCAAGGAAATCTTTTGCTAAACTTATGTTCTATGTGTACGTTTAAAAATTGCATTTAACAGGTATTTAAAATATAGTCATAATCAATAAGTGGAGAAAAACCCTACCTCGTGGTATTATTCATTAGTATTCTTTAAGAGATTGACAGATTTGACGAATCAGTATTACTGGACATCTAAGCTTAATTTGACTTTGCTAAGCAGAACAGTACCGTCACTGTGAGGGAAACAGAAGAGGAAATAAAATTTAAAATAAAAGTTTATATGCCAGGATATATTTACATACAAATGTAAGGAGTATTAACTACATTGTGAAATGGAAAGAGGGATGGTATAGTAGGGTTTAAAAAATCACAGTCCTTTGGCACTGTATGAAAATAATTAACCTTTGAAGTTGAATGAGCTCCCCAAGCTAGAAAAGAAAATAATAATTACTTGACTACTGTATGATCGTGGTGTTAGAGAAGCAGTTAGATATTAGGCTAGAGAGGTAAACTGAGACAAAATGTGAACATAATGTCCAAAATATTGAGATTCTTACTCTAGGAAATTAATAGTAACTAGGAAGTTTTACTAAGTACAAAATATGTGTCTTAGTTATTTTCTTTTGTTCCTGAGACGTAGTACTTAATGCCCAAAGTTAAGGGAGAAAAAGTTTATTTACTTACAGTTTGTAGAGGTTTCAGTCCACAACCAGCTGGGTCCATGCCAGAGTGGCGTCCCAGAGGAGAAATGGTTCTTGGCAGTAGAAACAGAAAAAGTAAGCAAGGGAAGGGGAGGACACAAGCCTCTTCCTCTCCCTTATGTTGTATCCAGTCTACCGGGATTAGGGCGGTGCCAATCCGATCAGTGGACTGATCCAGCAATCACGCACCCTAATCCCAGCACCCTTAATCCCAGCATTGAACCATGAATCAATCACACACTCTAGATTCAGCCACCTCCAAAAAAGCCCCATCTAAAAGTGCATGAGGCTTTGGGGGGGCATCTAGACACAAACCACGACAATACAGAAAATGCGTCTTCTTTAGAACATTCAAAGGGTAAAGAGAGAGTTACCTAGAGTGACTACAATGCAGTAGATATTATAGCACTTACGTGTGGGTTATATTAACATCTATGTTTGGTTTCAGGACAAACTTTGAAATATCAAGTATTTTTTGTGGTTGTTGTGTTTTTCTTTTTGATTTGTTTTTGTTTTTGTTTTTGTTTTCTGGAAAATACGTACTTTACAACCTGGGAGCCATTCTAGCAGCACAAGACAGATAGTACCCAATGTGCAGACTCTTTGTATGTGACAGTGCTGTGCAATTCATGGTAAGAGATGTTATTATTAATATTTTCCATGTATTGAGCACTAGCCATGAGCTACATTCTACTAAAAACTCTTTCCATTAACAAATTTATACATCAAAACTACAGTGAGGCAAACACTGTGGTTATGTTCATTTGACACATGAAATTGAAACTTAGAGCTATTTAAATAACTTTCTCCAATGTGCAAACTAATTAGTAAATAAATAACAGAGCCTCACCACTAAATGTACTATGATTTAAATGTTCTATTTTGATTACATTCAGTTTTCAACATCAATTATTCATTAAAACTCAAATCAAGAGCCGTCACTACCAAGACATTTCTTTGATGCTGTTTTCATCCATTACAGTACACTTTTCTGCTTTTATATTTAACGATATTTATTCATTCTTCTATACGCTGTTATGAGTACATTATTTATTAAATAGGTATTACTTAGTATATTTTGTATATTGGTTTCTCTAGTAGGTCCTATCTTCTCTAGAAGAACTATAATTCTTCTGCGAGTTTTTGTCTTTTGTACCATGATGATGGTTTATTGAATGCATAGCATTCTCTTCTGAATAAGAGAAAGTTATGTGCAATAATAAATAGGTGTTTAATAAATTTTATATGATTAATTAAGTCATTCAAATTCATTAGCCCAATGAAGGAGGGCAGACTTAAAATGGCCTTGTATTCATTTGGAGTAGGTTTACCCCATGTTCCAACAGCCTTTTATGGGACAAAAGCCCAGAAGACAGTGACAGCTACTGGACTCTATCTCTGACAAAAACTGTTTCATTTTGTGAGCCAATTACTATTTTATCAGTTAAAGAGGACAAACTTTGTGCTTGGATAAATGTCTTTGGTTCCCTTTTGATATAATAGTGAACAGTAAGGTAATACCCTATTGTGAAATCATGTCTAAAAGAATTTTAAAAGAATGGTCAAGTTGTCTACCACCTTTATATCATATTATCAAGTTTATTTAAATTAATGGATTTTAATAAATACATGTACATATGCATAATGCATGAAACATACACACAGATTACATGCATATACATATATATATCTATATATATATGTCTATAAAATGTTACAGAGCCTTGTCTATTCAGGAAACTTGAAAATTATAGAGAGACAGAACATACAGGATTTGTTCATTGTCTACATGCCCACATGAAAATTTCATTTTTCTAATGTGTAAAATTTCCATATTAACTTTATATGTACAGCTGAGTCTTAATGATTATACCTTGGTATAGTATTCACTAAGGAGAATAAATTATTTGACCAAAATATCTCTGAAAAATTGGTGAATCAGTCTGGTCTGTATGAATGTATGTATGGTAGGGTGAGATGCTTTGAATTAGCAGGAAGTTTATTCTGGTTGCATTAGATATTGTGATTACAATTAATAAAGGAAAAGTAAGAATACAAAAGAATTTAAAATTCCAGCTCTTAACAAATACTAAATGCTTGATACCTAATCTCTGCTTACAATTTACCCAAGTTCTCCCATTTAAAGATGAAGAATTGGTTATAAAAAAAAAAATGTGAAATCTTTTAGTTCTGCTACAAAATACACAAAAGAAGAATAGCATGACATCTAGGATTTTATGGTCAAAGTGGCTTAATTTACATGGGCACATGAAAGTCGATGAATTGAAATAAATGCTCATGATGATGATATACATCAGTGATGTCATCACTAAAAAGGGCATGATGCAATTACATTAAGATGATTAAGATTATTATTATTCTTACATTTTTCCTGAATTTAAGGTCCTGTAGTTTTATCAAATACTTTGACAAAATTTGAGATATAAAAAAAGGAAGAAATAGTCGTAATAATATTGAAGTGCTTTTATCACAAGTCAGTTAATTTATATGACTGGGATTCAATGATGAGGGAAAAAAGTTTTGAACTTTAAATAAATTTTTAAATCACACAACCTGAGATATAGGTGAATAGTTGCGCCCATATATTTTAGACTGTTTTCCTTCGGTGCTCGTCATCCCTTCCTCATATCACTGTGAGCATCAGTGATACTACTGAAGTGTTTGTGAGTTTTGTTTACAAATAAAGTTGTAAATGTTTGAAGGCAGAGGTGAATTATACAGGAGGAGATGTAAAAAATTCAGAAGAAGAGCGTTTCATTTCACCCGTGATGTGAGCAATAATTATAAAGAAGAAAAGGGAAAAAGAAAATAGCAGGATAAGAAATCTACATGAATAAAAACACAAACATTTTCTTGAACGTTTACACCGTGTTCAGTGAGGTGGAACCAGAGTGAGCCTGGTAGAAAGCAACAATAGACAATACTACAGAAGAAGCGTGGAGCCAAATCATAGCAAGTTTTGTATGACATGGAAATAATTTTGAACATTAGTGTGTAAGTAAAAATAAATCCAATAAGAGGCATTTTCTTCCTGTAATCTGTGTTGAGTACTCTATGGACAAATGCACAAGGGGATAGCAAATCAATATCAGGACAGATACTACTACAAATAATAATGATATCAGGAGACTGATGCAGAGCTAACGGGTAGAGTCCTGAATTTCTGTACATTCTCTGTGTGATCCTTCATGGATCTGAGTATAGACATACAGAATAGGATGGTTTGTTCCAGTATTCAGTGAGATTTTCCTGTAAGGGATAAGATCATATATAAGTTAAGCTAGGAGAGCTCTAAGTTCTCTGTTATCACTGCAGTAGTACTGTAGCACAAATATAGCCATAATCAATATATAAATAAATGCACATAGCTTGTTTAAATAAAATTTTATTTATAAAACAATTGACAGGTCATATGTGAACTATAAGCTATCACTGGTCATTCCTAAATTAATCTAATAATACAAAACTTTGGAATTTTTTTGTAACCAATGTTATGGAAAGGACAACATATGTACTTTCTACCTGAAGATTTCTGAAGGTATCTAATACCACTGTCAATAGTGATATAAGTTTAAGTGACTCCTATGACCACCAATAAATTTAATAATTCATTATAAGGACCCACAGCTCATGGAAATGTTATTTTTATATCTATGTTTTTGATAGAAAAAACATAAATAATTAGATAAGAGAAGAGGCATATGTGACTAAGTCCCAAAACATACCAAACATGAAGCTTTTCATTGTCTTTTCCCAATGGAGTCATAAACAACAACATCTTCTCCAAACGCTGCTATGCAGCAATGTGAACGGAGTATTTCCAACTAAGGAAATAGAGTTTTATTAGGGCTAGTCATGTACACAGGCTTGACTGATCATATAGATAACTTTAGTTTCTAGTTCCTTGAAAGGTCGAGGTGATACTTCCAGAACCAAACATTCACGATAAATCACCATGCTAGCATAAATTATCTAACATGTTCAACATCCCCGTGTTGCTCACATTCTATTGCTAATAACGTGATGTACTCCCTCCCAATGGCTCGAGGACATGGTTTATTCTGATTGAGCTGTCTCCTGGGTTCTGATCACCAGAGGCCTTCACTAGTTTGTATGTGGCTACGTATTTTTGTGTCTCTTCATATCTTCTTTCTGTTCATGCCTCTGTGTATAAATTTCCCTCTTCATAAGGACAACAGACATTTGAATTTAGAATCTACTCTGGGTGCATCATTTTAACCTGATTAGCCATGTAAAGAGCCTATTTCGATATAAGGTCGCATTCTCAGGGACTGGAAATTACACCTTCAGCACATTTTTCTGAGGGAATACAATGCCACTCACAACATAATTGATTTATTTTGATGGGCATATAAATTAAAATGTGTAAAACATAAAGAACAATGCCTGACATATAGGAAACCATTCATAATTGATCATGTAGAATTAGACCAAATCCAAAAGAAGCTGAGGCCTAAAATATATTGGTCAGAGAAATGATTGCTGTATGGATATAAATAATGGACTTTTCATTTGTTTGTTTGTTGTTTTTGAAACAGCATTTCACTATGTAGTTCAGACTGGCCTTGAGCTCACCACGTAGTCCAGGTTGCCCTCAAATTTGCAGCAATCCTCTTACCTCAGGCTCCAGAGTGCTAGGAATACAAATGTGCACTACCACACCCTGTTTAAAATAGTACTGTTTAATATGGTTATACATTTGCATAGTAGAAGGTTATAGATTGATGAAGTAAATCATAATAATGTTTCCATCTCTGCTGATGGTGTAAGTGACCTGTGAATCTATGGATAACACTGAGAAGCAAGATATATCAGTGATGGTGTTCAATTAAAAGAGGCCAGGTTATGATTTTATGCCACTCATTTCTTCAATTATTTGAGCCTTAATTATAGTTATGATATCATTTAGTTTTCTTCTCTTCATAGACTGTTTTTACAAATAGCAGGAAGCAGGTCTATGGTGGCAAATGATATACACCAAGTGCATCATACATGGTAGACATTTAATTTTATTTTCAATAATTAATTAATTGCCTAAGTTATAGTAAAAAAATACTGGGAATAAAAGATAACCATTTTATCTCTTTTGTAAATTAAGACTTGAAAGGTATGAATTGTTGTAGGAAAATTTGTTAAAAGGAATTATATAGAAGTTAAGTATGTTTTCAAAAACACAGAAATGGATGTTTTACTATAGAAAAACTCATGGGTTAAAGGTACTGAACCATGAAACAAATAAAAATAAATGTTTGTCATATTTTTGACTTTTTATTGAAAACTGAAATTTAGAAGATATTGAAATTTAGAAGAGAGGGCTTAAAGAAGTGAATTATATTTGTGAAACAAGTTGAGAGCCTGAAAAGTACCTGCTTATCTTCACATGAAGAAATACTGTAAATGAGGAAAATGAAGGCAGATATGTTATTTTTGTCTTGTGGTAGCCACTTCCTATTTGATTTTGACCGTATGCTTCATTTACGAGATTATAATCATCATTTTAATTGAGTACCTTTGAGCAAGATTTCCCTGATGACAATTATCTTTCAGCTTATAGCTTTAAAATGAAGATTGCTAAAGCAAAACAGTCAATATTTCTTGTGTTAATTATCTGTAAGTTACTTTGCTAAATTACTTAATGAGTAAACCAGAGGGGTTTAAAGTCAATTCCCCACTTAAAAATTTAGGTACAGTTGCATACACACAGAATATATCAATGTAGATCATTTGATCAGAGCTGATCTAGACAGAGCGAAGAAGCCAAAATACACTTTTAAATACATACACACATTCCAAAGACTCTCATGTTTCCAGAAGTTATGTCATCATCAGGAGTGATATAGAAGACAAACATCCTGAACCTGTACTTGAGAGCCCACATTCTTGGGGTCTCTCAATCTTCAGTGACAGAGATTCTTTGCAGTTTTGAACATACCGAACAACGTTTCCATAAACAGCAGTCAATAAGCATATGGTAGGATAGGATATTGAAGATTTCAAGATGTGTGACTAGTTTTGCAAACTGCGAAAAAATACATAATTTGATGTAGATAATAATTGATTTTTCAGCCTTAATTTCTCACCTAAAAGAAGAGAAGTAGAGGCATATGTTTACAAGGTATGACAAGCAAGGATCTTCAAAGTGAAAGGGATATATATCTATATAGATCTATATAGATATCTTTATATATATATACACATACAGAAATATATATAGAAAGAGAGCGAGAAACTTGTAAAGTTGTATAAATATTTTAGTACTAAATTTATTGAGACATCATGAGATCAATAAAAGTAATCTTTGGCCTCTATAATCACAAGAGGTACTCAAAGTGATGGCCATTATCTTCCTAACGTTTATTACTGTGGTGAACTGCTAAGGTGTGTACAATTTCTCTCTCTCATATATATATATTATATATATTTGTTCATATATATATATGTTCATATATATATGAACATTCTAACACAAAGAGAATTGTAATTAATTTCAAGAAAATGATTTTTTCAGATATTCAACTTTCTATCTTAAAAAAGCCTGTGCACCCTCAACTGACCTTTATAATATTTGTTTTTACAATTACATTTCTCCTCCCACTTCACAAAATCAAGGGAAATTTTCCATCCTTATTTACATTACAGAGCCATTCCCAGTGATGGCAGCTTAAGGACTGGAGAAAGAAAAGCACAACTTGAATTTGTCTTGCATTTGATTGTGGATCTTATAAGTGAAAAACAAGAACTATTGCAAGGATAAATGCCTTATTTCATCCAAAAGAAAAACTGTAAATTTCTACAGTAATCTATCTAGTATTCTGTCAAAGAAATTTCCCCAGAAGCAGTGAGATGGTTGTCATGGGAACTTGCAATAACATGATCTTTAGAAATAAAATTAAAGTTAGATTTTTTGACATAATGTAGTTTGAGTTGCCTAATTGACATTAAGATCTCATTTTTCAAATTGGTTTCTAGTGGTTATTGACAATCTCTTTGTATAATAGATATTGTGTATTAGAAAGATAATTTTTTAAAAACACCTGTTGCTCTATATTTTTCATGAAAATGTACTTAAAGTATATTAAATATACATAGTGGTTTTTGCCAATATTTAAATGCATTGTAAAATATTTAGAATTCAACTTAAAATGTACTCTGTTTACATATTTTAAGGAGTACGGAAACAAAAATACTTGCAAACCACTATTTCTATTTCCATTTAATGTTAAAATATTTTGTGTACTTAACCTGAGAGGAATTATTTAAAAACATCATATTACACAAGAGGATATACAAGTTTAGCAAACTAAAACTTTTATATCTCCATGTAGATTCACCTTTTCAAATTTCGGAACCACACTTCAATATCCATCTTCTGGTCATCTTTAAATTTTATGTATTTATATATTATATTGTTTTTTCACATTTTCCCTTTACAGAGAGATTAAGTCTAGATTTCAAGGTGAGCATTCCAGAAAGCATGGACAGAACAGCTGCGGCTCAGAAGGCAGGGTTAGCCATGTGGGAGTTGTATTCAAGTGTATGGAAGAGAATAATTAAACATCAGATAGAATCCTTTTTATGTGGAGGAGAAAGTTTCAAGAAGTTTTTGTGACACAAGACCAGATGAGTCCAACTATCAATGCAGCTAATCTAAACAAACCCTTCTTTTTCTTTATGATATGCATTCACAATGTTCTTTCAGAAATGTGGTCTTAAAGTAACAATGACAATGTAGAATTTTATTTGAAAAATTTTCAACAATCTCATGCACACTGTGTTAATAATAAAGATGTAGCTACTGAGGTGAAGGCATCTAAATTATACAAGAGTCGTAATGTAAACAGCATACCGAGAGAGAGACATAGACATGTAAATATTTGCAGGGGAATTTATTGCATTCTCTATGGGAAAACAGATTAAAGTAGAGGAAAATGTACATGAGCCTTTCAACAGTGAAAAAATATTAACTAAAAAACAAAGCTGTCAAAAACCATATTCCCAAGAAGGTAGTGGATGATTAGAGGTTCCCAGAGCTGTAAAGTGAATCAAATTTTATTTTGTTATTCAGTTCCTGTGAATGAAGTCGTCCTAGAAGAGCAGGAAATATTTTCTTGCGTTTATACATGTTGCCTTCATTTTATTTATTTGAAGCAGCTGTTGGGAAACAACGAAATTTGGAGCTGAATTAAAGATAACAGATTTTTATTAACCACAAATTTATTTGCATATACCAGCATAACCAAACCACAAGGGAAATTAGTCAACTAGGAAAGATTGAATAAAACTGCCTATATAGACCAGACAGCCCTGAAAAAGTTCAGTTCTATCTATGATACTCAGCTTTGTCATTATTAACTTGCTTGCTAATATAATGATCCAATTTAATTCTGATTTTCAAGTTAAGTGGATAATTTAACTGAGCTACTTATCCCTCTCATTACTCCAAAAGACAGCATTGTGAATATGGTGATAAAAGTGACTGAAGTTTTTTTTTTTTTTTTAATTCATATTTTCATGTAACTTCCATTGCTAAGACATGTCTGTACCAGTTTTATCATCCTCGGACAATAGACAATATTTCAAAGCCTAAGTAAAACAGACTTAATTGCTAAACAAGATTTCAAGGAACTGAACTTCATTATAATCACAAACAAGTTGCAAGGCAATTTTCAATTACAGCAAGCTTTTTATTTTTCTCCAGCTGTGTATTCCTGCTGATTTCTGAAATTACATGTAAATTGTCCCAGATTTTGAAGTGGTGTACCTATGGAGGTTTTTCTTTTGTCAGCTGCTGAAGTATCTGTGATTAAAACTTAAATAAACTGGCATTTATAAGATGCATTACCCCACCCTGGATATTTCAGGCATGATGATTGAGCATGAAGAAGTTCTTAGATATCCCCCAGTGACAGCAGTGTTCCTAATTAGGCTGCTGGTGTTGCAACTACTCACCTCTTCTGCAGGAACATCAAAAGACGATGTGAGAACCAAGCCCTAGAAAAAGTAGTCTGTTGGGTATTAGACAATTAGGTCAATAATGTATTGTATTTTCAAAGTTCTATCAAGTTTTTGCTTTTAGTAAAGTTTGATATGTGAGGCTCAGTGCTGTGGCATGTAGTGTTTTCCTATAAAGTTTGAATTTGGGCAGAATAGAGAAAAATATACTTAAATGTGGAGGGCCTAAGGGAAACCTGGCTCTTGAGTGAAACTTTGTAGCATATGTTAAAGGAATAAGAGAAAAGTATCAGTGCAACACAGAAAGGAAAAAATTCAACCTGCCATGTGATTTGCTTTCATTACTAACCTAATTACTATTTCGGTGTTAATTTTTCTTTGTTTCTTTAGTTACTCAATAGTCATTCAAAAGTTCTTGCGTTGAGTGCTGAACCATGTGAAATTACTCACAAATGTGTGTGTGTGTGTAGGTTGTCAACAGAAGATGACAACATCAACAATATCCAAGCAACACATGTCATATAAAAGATTGCAAATTGAAAAAAAAAATTGTTAGATCATTCTAATCAGAATTTTTCTGACTTTCTGAATGAATATAAAGTGGCCATAGCTTATTCTAGGACTGAACAAATAGCACAAAAGCATAAAAGGAAAAAGAAAAGAGCAATTGATTTTCAGGATTATAAGCAATAAATTTTGGAACTCATTTTAGATTGCAAAATGTAGATTGGTGAATGACTGTGCAAGACTTTACAGTACTTTCTTGGCAATGAATGCTCTTGGAAATGTTTAGCAAGTGTACTGTTTTAAAAACAAAAATCTTCGAATAACGTAACTGAAATAAATTACCTAGATATACTACAGAAGTTATAAAATAGGGACAAAGAAGCCCCATGGCAAATATCTTGCTAGAATTCAGGGTTATTTAATGTCTGAGGTAGGTGTTGGCTGTTTGACTTAATAGATTTGTAGGTGTCGACTGTGAGATTTGAGGATCAAGATAAAAAATTGGAAAGAAATAACAAGGTGGATAGATGTTTTGATAGGTTGGGAAAATGCAAATTAAACTAGGTATAGCTTTAGCTTGGATTTTAAAATTTAAATTACGTAATTATTTATCCTGAAATAAACTGCTTTGACCAAAGGTTATAAAATTAAGAGACAAATAAGTATATGCAAGAGTAATCATTTTACATATTTGAAAAACATTAACTATTTTTCTGGAATTTAGCTTCTTTTCCTTGTCATGTTTCCTTACTTATTAACGTATTAGCATCATCATTAATAACAAACACATAAGATGTACCTCTAAAAACACTGATATCAATATTGTGTGAAGATTTACAGATTCTAAACAGGATTTATTACCATTAAACCAGCTCAACTCTCTTTGAAGACATTCTGGACATCTTTGTAAATTTTAGTTCCTACTAAATTTTCCAAATTTCAACATCCTCTTGTATGACTGCAGCATTGTATGTTTATCCTAATTTCTAGATGACTGTGTCCCCTATCCCTTTCAAATAATGGATTTTTAACATATAGTTTCATATTTTACTACCTCCTGAATGTTTATTTCATTTTATATTCTTATAGAAGTTAAGTTATATAAAGAATTATATTTTTAAAATGACTTTGTGGATGCCAAACGAAACACATATGTACATATGGATCTAGACATACAGCTGGATCACATGAATGGCTGGGGAGGCTACACTTGATATCACGGTGGGATGTTACAAGAAGTAACGCCAAGGGGTGGTTAAAAGATCACTGATCACTCAGTGCACTTTGAATTTTGGTATGGCTGAAAATGTATAAGACAATATACTGCTTTCTTTATAACTCTACTCTAATTCTTTATTGTCTCGACAATTTTTTCAAGTAATTTTAGTTCGTGTGAATTAATTCAGCTCCAACACAAATTTAAACCGAATGTAAAGCATAATAATTGGCAAATTGTGATTTGTGACATGCTGCTCATGGATCTTTTATTGCAAATTAATCTCCCTTTGTCATTACTTCATGACTCTCCTTTATTTAGTCTAAACATTACTACATAGTTAGTGCATATTTTTCTTCACTTAGGTTGAAAAAGATCAGCAAAATATTTTAATACTTTAGTAAAATAATCGTATGTCAAATGGGGTATTGAGACTTCTATTCCAAATTATTTCTTTCCTCAATTAATTTCCACTTTCTGAAAATCTATCAATTAGTCATTTTACGTTTATAAATGTATATATGAAGTCAATCTTCATATCTATTTCTGTATATGCAATTAATCTCACGGGAAATAGCTGTAGCTTGAAGTGAATATCAATTTATTTATTTATTTATTTTTTTTTTTGTGGGTATCAGGGGGACGACCTCAGGAACTCGCGCGCCAACAGGCATCCGTGCCACTGAGCGATATCACCAGCCCCTTTTTCGTATGTGGGTTCCGGGAGTCGAACTCGGGCCCTCGCGCTTGCAAGGCAGGCGCTTACGCCGCTGAGCCATCTCACCGGCCCAATTTATTTTAGAAGTTCCTATTTCATTGACAGACCTATTCTGTCAGTGAACATTTAAATAATGCATTTTAATAAGTAATTCCTGTTATAACTGCCAGTTTTTTTTACTTATTTTTGGCATTAAAAATTTCTCATCGGAGACAGGGTGAATAATGAATAAACTACATTGTAAATTAACTTCTATTAGGTCACAGTGCTTTGTAAAGTTGTCAATAAATATTATACTTGAGTGTTTTACTTCTATTATTCCTACCAGAAATGTAAAATAAAAAGTAAAAATTAATACTCATATTGCAAGGAATATATTATTTTGATCATAGTATTTTAAAAATTGAACCCAAATAAATAATTTTGAATACAGATCTGTATCAGTCAATTTTATGTTTTCAGTCAGGAAAAACTAACTCCTTATCTTAAGAAGAGAATTATTTAAGAAAATAGAAATGTGAACTACACTTATTTTATGATTATAAACTATATGCTTGTGTCAGTTAATTGCATGATATCTGATCAATATGTATAATCAAAAGAATAATATCAAAAAAGAAAAAAAGGAATCTGGAAGGATACTGATTAGTTTAAAAATTCTGAGCAGCTAGAGAATTAGGCTTGGAAAATAGGCAGGGATTAAGGCAAAATTGCCTGCAGCAGAACACAATGGAGATTACATTAAAGTAAATGGTAATGTCACTGAGTATAACACAGTTACTAATAACTGCTCTCCACTTTATTCCAGATTGGATCTTTCTAAAATAGCTAAGCAATTTTTACACTGCCTCAAGATTCATCCTACCTAAAAGGAACATTTTATTTGTCAATTTTTGGACATATGGCAGTCTCATCCGGCAGAGGAAATACTTACAATTCCTATCTGAAAATTTTGTTCTAGAAAGAGTACTAAGCCTGAAAAAGTATACTTACCAGTATTATGATTTAATTCAAGAATGACTCCCCAAATTGGAACATGGGGGCCCTGTAGCAGACTTGCTATTGAGTGCTGGGGTGTTGTCAGAAAAGGTGGGTCTCTGGGGATGTGACCTGGCAGGGCACATCTCCCTCCCTTGTTCCTCCTTTCTCTCTCACTTCCTGGCCACCCTGCTGTAAGCAGCTTTCCTCTGCTATGCCCTTATGTCACGCCACATCTGCCCCAGTGCTAGCAGATCACGGAATGAAAACATAAGCCAAAAAAGATCTCTCCTTTAAGTTGTACATACTGGATATTGTGTAACCAGGACAAGAAAGTGATTGAGACAGGCAGTACATGTTCTACATAATGAGGCATAGATGAGGATAAAAACATGCGTTTATTAAAAAAAAAAAAAATGACTTGTTCCAGGTTCACTGCAACATGTAAAGAGCTTAGTAATTATCACTCTCATACTTACAACAACAAAAAAACTGAACACATTGAAACATCAATGACGTTTTCAAATTAATTTTTACAGCCAATTATTCAAAGACTTGGTAAATTTTTTTAATTCTATTTTGTTAGTACATGTTTACAGTACATGAAGTTTACATTCATTTTAAGGAGTTGGTGCATGTACTTAACATATCTTGATTCTCTTTCTTCCCCATCCCCTCCCCACCCACCTCCCTCCTCTATCTCTAAATACCCTTTCCCCACTTTCATTATTATTTTATTATTATTATTATTATTATTATTATTATTATTATTATTTTTAGTTCATGTTTGTGACATATAATTATTACATTCACTGTATTTGGTAAATGTAGATGAAGCATCATAAATCTTTTCATGTCCCTTTTGCCTCCTTACTTTCCCTCACACTTGGTCTCTTGGAACCCTTCCCATTTACAAAATGATGTAGCTTCCCGATTCCTTTTATCAATCTCTTATTTTGCTCTTTATTTGTCATTTGCATTACTCAAATGTGAGAAACCATCCAGTATTTAACCTTGCATATCTGATTTGTTTCACTTAACATTATGTTTTCTGGTTGAATTCATTTTCCTATAAATGTCTCAAATTTATCTTCCTTTGTAGCCCAAATAGCATTCCATTGTGTATAGCACCATTTGATAAAGAGGCTATCTTTCTTTCAACATATTCTTGGCCCCCTTGTCAAAGATCAAATAGCTGAAGGTGTCTGGAGTTGTTTCTGCATCCTGTAATTCTGTTTCATTGATCTGCGTGTCTATTTTTGTGCCAATACCATGCTGTTGTTATCACCATAGCATTGTATCATAACTTAAGGTAAGGCATTATGATGTCGCCTACTGTGCTCTTTTTGTCAATGTTTGTTTTTGCTACTTTGGGTCTCTTCTGGTTCCTTATGACCTTTAGGATTGTTTTCTCTAGTTTGTGAGGAATACTGTTGGTATTTTAATTGGGATTGTATTGTGTCTTGGTTAGATTAATTTCTAGATACAGGTATTCCTCATTTACCCACTTACCATTTTAGCGACTCTTGCAGCTTATGATCCAGGCATGCTGTTAGGACTTAGGATCTGTAGTTTTCTTTTGTTTCACCATAGTCACAGTTCTGCCTCAATATCATTTTTTTTCTTTTTGCGCAGTACACCTTGTTTATGTATTACTGTAATTTTTGTTGATTGCACTGTACAGTACAGTACTGTATTTTTATGTTCTGTTTTATACTATAGTACTGAATGAAAGAGTTATGCAAATAAAAGTAATTTGACTATTTCCTTTGACTATTTCTTTGTTCTGAATATTGCAATGTAAATACTATATACAATTCCTAGTTTAGCAACCAATTTATTTAAATACCTAAGCACAGGAATGAAAACCAGTCCTTACACATGGAATGTCTGTATTTGATTTTTCCTGATACTATTGTGAATAGTACTCTTTTCTTATTTTATTTCTCAATTAGTTCATTGCTGATGTACAGGAACACTATTGATTTTGTGTGCTGATTTTGTTCCCTTTAAGACTGTTGAAGTTGGTTATTAATTCTAAGTCTTTTGGTGGAATTTTTTCAGCATTCTATGTAGAGGATCATGTCATCTGCAAATAAGGATAATTTCACTTCTTTGTTTTTATATATATCCCATTTATTTCTTTCTGTTTCATAATTGTTCAGAATAATGTTTTGAGTACTATTTTGAACAGAACATAAATAAAATGAAATGTATACATATTAATAGGGTAATATGATGTTTTGGTACATGTATACATTCCATAAAATTTACTTGTGTTAAATACACTTATTTCCTTAAATGTTTATCTTTATTGGGAAAAATTCAACAATTTTTAGCCCAGCAAATGAAAACTCATGGGGATAACTGCTACCCAGAAATCTGGAAAGAGTGTGAATCTAGACAAATGAGATGGTCTCACTAGGAGGAGAAGACCTTGGAGCCTGAACAGATTGGAATAATTAAATGATGGTCTCGATGAATTGCTCGACAGTAAGTGTGGACTAGAAAGAGAATACCAAGCTCGGGGCACTGAAGTCTTAGTGAGCCTCCCATACTTTTGTGAGCTTTATCTCCAGAAACTCCTTTATGTTCTCAAACTGAAAAGCCAAAATAGCTCTCTACAGCAGTAGAAAAGTAGTCATTGTGAAATAAGGTCAGAGTATTCTCAATTACAAAGATTTATTCAAAAAAAGGACACTTTTTTCACATTATCTTTTCTGTAGGGAGAAATTTTCTCACACTTTAGTGCCACCGAAACTTCTTTCTTCACCTAAGGGGGTGACCTTGACTGGTTGGAAACTATGAACCAGCTAAGCCACACTCAGGGACCCAAGCTAATTAAAATACAGGCACTTAATCATAAGAAAAACAGGGCTCCAGTTGAATTATTACAGAAATAGTTGTAGATCCAGAATCTTTAAAAACTGTAGTACACAAGGAAGCACAAAGTGAACATCAAGAAGAACACCAAAGGGAACTGAAGCTGGCACCTCCAGCTATAGTAAATACAAACACAGTGTAACTTCTGGTCATATTAACATAACGCCAACACTGCACACTACATGCATATTTACCTCTGATCCCTTTTACCCATTACGCCTTAACTGGCTTTTAACAAAAAATTCCAAGAAATGCTGAAATGCAAGGCAGTTCCCAGGCTGAAAATGCAAAGTAAGCATCAAATCTGGAGTCAGATGTGATAGATACTGGTATTATCCTAGAATAATATTTAAGTAATTGATGAATATATTAGTAGATCTAATAGAAAAAAAGGAGACCATATAAAAGAAAATACAGATAATGTAAAAAAAAAGAGATGTGGATTCTAATAAAAGAATGAGAAAAATTGAAAGAGATAAAAAAATACCTTAACAAAAATGAAGAATGTCTGGGATGTGAATATCAGTAGATTTGTCATGATCAAGAGGAAAAAAAAATAAATGAGCCTAAAGGTGCATCAACAGTAATGTCACAAACTAAAATGCAAATAGGAGAGGGCGAGGGAGAGGAGGAAGAAGAGAGAGGTAACAGAACGTTCAAGAAGTATGAGACAATTTCACAGACTTAACAAATATATAAAAGATGCTAATGCCCCTTCTTGACACAAGATTCATATTGCTTTAGTGAGCAGAATGCTTTCTGACACCCCCATTGAAAATGGTAGTTGAACTGGTTCTATGCAGATTTTTCATTCTAATATTGCAACTTCTCTGAGTGTTTTGAATATTTCTTTCACCATCTGCTATGAATATCCTGAATATTGACTTTACTATGGAACATTGTTTTCTCTGAGCTTCAAAGAGATATTCTGGTGGAATGATAGCACATATACCAGAGTCCTTGTCATGGTGCTGTGTTCTGCCAAAGTGCTGCCATATCAAAGAATGTATCCATCTTTGCATTACTTTCCTGCAGTCTCAGAATCCAGGTACATATATAATACCCTAATTTTTGCCAGAACATTTTAGCTTTGCTCTGTAGCTTCACCAGCAAGGTCCTCTTATCCTTCATCATCAGCATTTTTATTCATCAAATTTCTGTTGGTCTTAACACAAGTCACTTCATTGGCAACCTGGAAGGCATGTGGAATTATAGTAGGTTTTAAATATTAAATAAAATATTTACTTATTTGTTTGTAAAAGGAAAAAAATGTATATTCTTATGTAAAGCTATTAGCTACTAACATCGAAGAGTTGGCCACTTCGATAGACTCGAAATATTCAAGAGAATCTAAGAATTTTTGATTTTTCAGTGTATGAATCCTCATGACATTATTGCAACTTTAAAGTCCCACTTCTTCCTCTAAAATACATAATCTGAGCCTAACAGATTTGCAGAGTTAAGAATTTAACTGCACTGATCCTCTGTTATCCTTTCAAGAAAATCCCAAAACTGGTCCTTGTTTTTGTTTTGCCCTTTTTCTGAAGGAAATCATTTTCTCTGTATATGCTACCAATTAATCATAACAGTTTTCACATTTTCCATAAAGTGTTAATTATTTACCTTCAGGCTTTTGTTGTCTTTCTCTTATGAATCCATGAACAATAGTCATATGAATGCATATTCCTTGTCATTATTTTGTGCTAATCCAAGACCAAAGATCCTACATTGGCAAATCATACACTTACAATGGTGTCTTGTCTCAGTCCATGCCCATGTACTATTTCCACATTTGCAATGTTATGATAGACCTTGAGTTATCCGTGTCCCCCCCATCGATGTGGCAGGGTCATCATTCTCATCTTGCTACAAATTCTCATTTTATTATTTTCTTCATCAAATCTTGGTCAACTTCCAATATCTTAGCTTGAGTTTTTGAGAAAACAAACTCTTACAGGTTTATAAGTAAATTTACAATTTAAGTAACCTCGGACAGTGTATAACATTTCTAAAGAGTGAGGGAGACAGACATTGGGAGGGTTGAACTGTGATATTCTTGCAGCAGAGAATTTACCCAATCTTGCAATAGTTGTGAATCAGGAATTGTGAGTCAAAATTTATGAAAATAAAGGCAAGAATCAGGTTTTAGATGTACCCAATTGACCAATTTTTTCATGAATTATATATCCACGATATAATAACAAGAACTGAACAGTGTTTTAAATTTATTCTCTAATGTTAATAATCTTAATTTTTCCTTAATATAGAAAATTTTTAAAAAAGGAAATTATATATTTGTAAGTATTTAAATATGTTTGCTTGCATATTGGGAAGAGAGAAGCAGTATACATAGTACTGAGATGTAAAACATGTAAACACAAGTATAGATAGTATACATGTATACATGTATACCCAAGTACAGATGAGGGAAAAATGCAATATAATTAGGAAAATTATTGCTCTTGAGTACATAATATACTTGAAAATATAATTTATTTAATTAAATTACATAATTTGATTTTAAGTATAGTTGTGTCTAAAAATGAACTCGCAATTATTCTATTTAAAAATTGGCTCTTGCAAGCTATTATAAGCTACCTTTAGCACACTAATTCCATCTTTAGACTCAATGAATTTATGATCAATATTAAACTGAAGTAGAGCATATGAATTATTTTGTGCTTTGGTAGATCATTTATGTTGGAAAACAATCCAGTATAAAGCCACACTAAAGGTACCTTTCAAACTCCTTTACATACTTAGGTCTCAGTATTTTCCTCCTGAACGGAGGTAATAATTCTGAAGGGAATCTGTTCTGAACACTGCTGGTCAGATTTCTATTACTGTAAGAAAATACAAGTGATAATCAACTTAAAATAAGGAAGATTTGTTTTATTTTGGCTCATAGTTTCAGAAGTTTCAGTCCATGGTCAAATAAGTCCCTTGATTTTGAGTCTGTGGCCAGGTAACAAAAGGCCAGTATGCAAAAGAAAGAGAAGCAGCATGTTCCCTTATCCCCTTTGAGGCCATGCTCTCACTGAACTAAAACCTCTCATTAGGCTACATCCCTTAAAGTTTCCATCACTTCCCAATGAAGCCACGCTGCATAATGCATTAACCCTTTAACACATGTGTCTTGACAGGATATTCTAGTTCCAAACTATAGCAGATGTTAAACATTTGTCAAAAATGCTTAATCAAATACCTCCTCTTACTATTTCATGATGACACTCGCATGATCATTGTATTTTTAAAATTTGGTATTCTTTCCACCTTTATCTTAGCCATAGAGGAGAACACAGCCCATGGAACAGAGGAAGAAACAGCCAGCGATATGGGCTATAAAAATGAGAATGAAACATAAATGTGCACTTGATCTCCATGACATTATAAAAGCTTACGTTAATCAAGAAATTATGGGGCCAGTGAGATGGCTCAGCGGCTTAAGCGCCTGCCTGGCAAGCGCGAGGGACCGAGTTTGACTCCCGGAACCCACATACCAAAAAAGGGCCTGTGGTATCGCTCAGCGGCCCGGGTGCCTGTTGGCGCGCGAGCTTCTGAGGTCGACCCCCAGTATCCGCAAAAAAAATAAAAATAAAAATTATCAAGTGTTGAACAGTTACCTTACACGTATTATCGCCATGTATGCTATTATTATTCACATTTACTTACAAGGAAATATATGCACCAAAGACTTTATACAAATTGACCCCCCCCAGAAAAACACACACACAGTCCTTCTTGATCAGTGGAAACAAGACAGTCAAGTTTATTACAATTCAACAGCTTCCCATTTTCATTTATTAGTTACTTTCATTAAATGTATCATTAATATAGGTCTTAATGAGGGAAATATAATGTTTTAAATTTGTGTGCCATAATTAGGACTACCACTGAGTTCAATGGTAATATTTTAAATGGTAGTTATTAGTGTCTTATAGCTGCCTTACATGATTTAAAAAAAAATACAAGTGTGATTAATTGTGATTCTAATATTTACATATTGAAAGGATTACACAATATCATTTCACATATTTCAAGGTATTATTCACATGGTAAACATATAATTTTGTCAATTAAAAATAATTATTATAGAAAATAAAATATGCATTTAAAAATAAAGGGTAAGTAGCGTTCTTCCATCTGCTTTTAAGAGAAGCAAAAAGGAAAAACTCATTAGGGTTACTAAGCTATTTAGTAAGACATGTCTGGAACATTTCAACTGGATAATCTTCTGGCTGATTCTGTAATTTAAGCAATGTTCTTCAAGAGTTGGTTCAATATCATCGCTCATTTGCAAATTCCATAAATTTGGTGATTAATTCTCTTTTATTATTTATTTGTGATTATCAGTTTGTTCCAGTAAAAAATGAGGTATATTTTATGAAGATGAATCAAGACAATTTATCTGATAAAACTTGCTAAAAATTTATTTTGTCCTTAATAGTGTATTAGTGTGCATATTTTCATGTACTCATAAAAATGTAAATCTTAACTTAAAATACAATATGTTTTCTATAGTAACATAAAACATGAACACCATTTCACATAGTGACTGATCAATGTGGTGATGACCTTTGAAATGTTAGTAAATAAATTAAATCAAAATCACACCCTAAGGGGAAAATAGTACAAAGTAAACTAAGAACTCTGTTGCATAGAATTAGATGTAGCTGAACAAAGAAAATTAAAGGACACATGGATATAAAAAAAGAACATACATTATACCTGCTTTTCTCCTTCTGTTGTCACTATATATGATGTGTGCTGTATGTACTTACTTATAAAATATTCAGAGCTATCCAGGTACCACATTTAAATATATAGGTTACCAACATTTACAATTATGCTCAATATGTAAGCAAATGTCAATTTATTTGATACATATATTCTCATATAGAGATAAATGTTTACATACATTTTAAATGTAGTTGTCAGTAGTTTTCTTATTACAATCAGATTTTGTATGAATACTATATTATGAATAATCCTCTGAGTTCTTTGGTAAGCCATAGTTGTCTGCTGAAGGAAGTGCCAAGATGCGGTACCTTAAATGTAGGCTACCATGCCTTAAAATCTGATGACAAGAAGGGTTTTTATGGACCACAAATTGCTGCCTGACAATATTTACATTAAACATAAAGGAAGCCATAGGCTCTTTGAGCCTTCCTGGCTTAAACACTCTACTAGCCTACTCAGTCCAATCTCTCTTTGAAAGAGTCCATTAACATAAGTCATTAGGCAATTTTCACAGAGAGCTGAGTGAAAGAAAACCCAGATTACCTGAGCCGGAAGTATAGCACCACACAGAAGGAAGCTTTTCATGGTAGAAGGAAAGAATAAAGAGACATTTAAGGGGAAAAACAAGGTTAAAAAAGACAGAAAGCAGAAAAATAAGAAGACTCTCTGGAGACACCGCAGCAACCAAATTGCATAAGACTGAAGTGTTTTGGTGATGCAGTATCACAAATGACATTTCACATACCCTTGATATTTTAATTTTATTTTTAAAGCAATGTTTTTTGCAATGTTTAAGATTTAGCTCTGCACAATTTTATAATTAAAAATGTGACAATAGTAGTGGTAAACTAACACATTCCTTAAAATGCAAATTTTCTATTTTACAAGTAAATAAATAATTTTCATTCAATTAAAACTCTTCTGTATTTCTAACTTGTCCTTCAGGCCGCAGAGAAATGGCTGGTGTTAAGACACAAAGGACTCTGGATGAACAGGCACTGTTTGATGAAGGGAGAAAGGGACCTGCTGGAGAAACTGTTGGACCTAGCCAAGTGTTCTGAAAGTGCTGGGGGACTGCACGTGAAACTGAACCAAGAGATATCAAGGTGGAGTAGTCTAAGAACCAGGTTTGTAAAGCCAATCATTTGGAAAGTGTTTATATCCTCAGAAGTCATGTAGGCCAATCTTCTAATTTTTTAGTTGAGATGAGAAGTCCAGAAACTATTTAACTGTCTCAAAGTCAAAAAACTTCTTAGAATCAGGCAAAAGATAACATTATGGTTTGTATTTTGATGTTACTCATCTCAGTTTTATTCCATTCCATCTTCATCACTACTGTGCACATTGAACCATTTCTGCCTGAGGATACAAATCTTCAACTGATGTTCACAAGGCTAATGTCTTTATTTGATTCAAAATTTGAACTGCATCAACTCCTACTGCATAATAAAAAAATTGCCTAATAAACCCTATTTTATAATAAAGAATGCATAATAACATATAAATTTATGTAAACCAGTAAATAAAATAAAAGCAAATTATAAATAACAAATACTAAGAAGCATCTACTATATCCCATTTTATAGAGAAACAAAGAAAGTTTCAGGAAATTTAAATAAATTGCCTAGTAATAAAGATTGAAAAGGCAGAAAAATCAATGCTTTGTTTATGTACCTAATTTTTGAGAGCTAATTCATTTATTTATATTTTTATTTTTAAAGTAATAAAAATATGCTATTTGAAAATATTAGAAATTTTAAGAACATTACAATTATTTTACAAATGAAAATCCTAATGTTCTAGAGGGTATCTGCAAAATGACAAGTCCTTTGAGATTAAAACACATTGTTTTGGAGCCAAAACCACAGGAATGCCAGATGCTTAAATGTCAAAGGAAAACCATACTTAAAAAAAGATGTGAAGCTAGTGTATTATTTGAATATTGGCCTCTGGATCTAACTTATTTATCTCCATTTTTTTTATCACTGTCATATGCAATTTATCCTAAACAATTTCAGGAATGAAGAGAAGTGAAATAGGGAATATCTTTGAGGTTAAAAATTTTTCATCACATCTTTATTTTTTTATTAGCATATGTTTGCAATACACAATGTTACATTCATTTGTGGGGATTGGTGTATGGATATAGCATATCTTGATCATTTTTAATCCATTTGTCATCCTGCCAACCTACCTCTCTCTTCCCCAGTCCTTTTATTCAAATCCAAAAGGTCTGTTTTTGACAGCAATATTGACAGCAATATTTCTAGTATCTACAAACAAACAATAAATATACAAAACAAGAAAAAATAATGCTAAAGTCAGAATCATTATCTATTATTTACTTATTCATTTATTCAGTGGATATTTTCTGAGCCCAATATATAAATAGCAATAGACTAAATTCAGACTAAATTATGTCATTGCTTTCTGTTCAATTTTCTTGAAGATTTTAAATATAAAATGGTATATTTTTGTCTTATTATATATCTTTGCTGTACAGTAATATGTATAAGAGAAATGCAATATTTATTGCTACCCACTAGAGAAACATTTCTCTACCTAAAGTAGTTAACTATTAAATCAAATACCACCTCGAATATTCTTCAATAATGAACACACCATTTAAAGGTCAAA
Source organism: Erethizon dorsatum (assembly GCA_028451465.1). Taxonomy (NCBI): domain Eukaryota; kingdom Metazoa; phylum Chordata; class Mammalia; order Rodentia; family Erethizontidae; genus Erethizon; species Erethizon dorsatum. Next base: position 73,537,408 of record CM051836.1, on the reverse strand, counting down.
AGTAAGTGTCATTATTAAAAAGTAAAACCTAGTATGAAATTAAATATGGCCATAATTTTGGAGAGACTGTTTTCCCCTCAGTGTTCTATTTTACTTTCTAAACGACAGAATTTGAAATGAGTAACACCTATGAGCAACTAAAAAAGTATTAGATTATGGACAATCTTGGAGTAAAAGTTTTACATGTATAATCTAAACTTTGAAATGATTTGCACAATGACAATAACAATAAAACAATTGTAAGAATAAGTACCTAAAATGATATAGCCAATTGAATAAAAAATTATTTTACTAGGCACTGTTAGTATAATTTTTATCTACCATTCTGTGTATTTCTTATTTGCTTTCAAATTTAAAAATACTGTGGTTTCCAGAAATGGAACAACTATACTGATTGCATGTTTATTAGAATTATTAAAAATGATCACATAATTAGTTTAAATTCATAGAGTGTGTCTACATGATTTAAGTTTATATTCAAAATGTCCTTTCAGGGATGAACATTTTCATCCCATATTTGTGAAAGCTTTTCTGAATACAAAATATTCTGGTTTTCTGATTATCTTACAAATAATCACTCAACTGAGGTTTTCTGTGTTACTGTCAGTTCCCATCAGTTATCCTGCAAGTAGAATTTTCTAAGCCAAACAAAATTTGTAGTTCAACCAATGTGAATATATTAAAACAAATTCAAATGCATTCTACATATTCTGCTAACCACTGTCCTTTCCATGATTTTCCCAATTTGAAACAAAATTCATTTGACGTTCGTCTCAGATAAAATTTCTTATTTTAAACAGTGCTATTGAGGTTTTATGCAATTTTCTATGGAGATTGTAATCAATAATTGTTAATTTCTAAGAGTTAGAGATATATAGAAACTGAGAACTTTCCTCTTTGAAAGTCCTACTATCATGAGGCGTGTTATCCTAAAATCAAGTCTCAAATGATGTGTTGCCAATTTTATTAAAAACAAGTACCTCTGTGCTCCATACACAAATGTAATACCTTTGCACAACTTCTCTGTAAACCAGTTTCTCATCTCTTCCTTTTATGCAGTTGATTAAATTCTTCATATGAGATGTTATCTTCAGGACTTAGTTGTGCATTGAAAAATTTTTAAAAAAAACAATACGGCCAGGGATATAGCTCAGCTGCACAGCACCTGCCTGGCAAGCATGAGGTCGTGAGTTTGATTCCTGGCACCAAAAAAAAATGAAAAAAAAAAAGAATATAGCTATTTTAAACAAAACTGAGGCAGAGTCCTAAGCCCAGGACTCCAAATTGAGCAGTTCTGCTGGGTTCACTGGATTCTTTAAATTCTGTTACCTAAACCGAGGTTTCTGCAAGTATTATTTCCTTATCGCATACATTTACTATTGACTACGACCAATGAGAACTCAATACTGATTATGGTGATTTTCATACTCCTTAAGGTTGAGTGGATATAAACACAATCTAGTAGTTATTTCTAGATTCACTTTCTAATTTAATCTTTTAAAAATGCTAAATCAGACTATAATGGAGATTATCTTAAATTCTCTGTCCTCTACATTTATTTTTTAATCTATCTATCTATCTAGACCTATCTCTTTATATCAGAACAGTTTAAATAAAATTATTGACAATATGATGAAATTGCTCACTTCTGTTTGGTCCTTTAGGCTGATTAGCATCTTTACTAATGTTCATTGTTGTCATACAAAAGTAAAGTGATTCTGTTCTTATGGTTTCCTAAAAGTTTGAGGTTAATTTGTAGCAAGAAAAATTCTATATTACTGAATTTTTACAGAGTACTAACATCTTATATCCACCCTAAGATGATCATTCTATAGTATTCCAATACATATGTTCAGAAGAACTAATATCCAGTTGCAGGATTTGTTCAGAACAGACAATCTCTGCAATTAGTCATTTCAAGATTTGCCTCAGTAAAGACAGCAATATTTGCCAATATCATTTTGCCTTCCTGTGGTGGCCAAAGTTGATAAACATGAGGTATAAAAGTCTGGTCTTATTTCCTCTAATATGGACTACTTTGAAAGGGTGTTTCTGGCTTCAGAGGTACCTAACAGGTTGAACTACCATTGAGCCCATTACACTGTTTAATTTCTATGTCATTGTATTCTGCTTCTTTCTTCTTCCAGGGGTGTTGACAATGTGAGTGAACTCTAAAATTGGACCACTTTTCTAAACTTGTGCCACTCTAATTTTCAGGGAACCCAATGTAGGACTTACATTTTGTCATCATCCAACTGAACCAAAGATCAATACACTTCAGTTCATAGAGGTAAAGCACTAAAGTATCCTTTATGGTATATTCATGTCTCTTTTCCTTATATAATTCCATTTACTTTTGAGATCAACTCAAGCCATTGGAAAGTTGATGCAATTATTATTATTTTTTTTGTGGGTACCAGGGGTCGACCTCAGGACCTCGCGCGCCAACAGGCGCCCATGCTGCTGAGCGATATCACTGGCCCTTTTTTCTTCGTATGTGGGTTCCGGGAGTCGAACTCAGGCCCTTGCACCCGCTGAGCAGGCGCTTACACCGCTGAGCCCTCTCACTGGCCCAAGTTGATGCAATTGTTTTCACATCTCATGCTTAACAGAAGTCTTTTTTATTTTTGTTATAATCAGGTATTCAATATTCTAATTGCATGATAATAATTGTGTTAGTAGTAATATTTTCTTTTTTAATTATTTCTACTTTGCATGTGTACATAAAAGTAATTTTCAGGTTACCCTGCTAGTAATTATCTGAGCCGGAATAAACATTATAATATACTGTGAAATCAAGTTAGAACTAGAAGTTTCAAATTCAGAATAGTAATAAAAGCCTCAAAAATTGGTTAAATTAATGACAATTTAGTCAAATGCTAAGCGCAGCTACTTTGAAAGTATGAACATAGCTTAAATATCTTAAAGGATATAAAACATTGAGCTGGGGATGTAGCTATGGGGTAGAGCACATGTCAAGCATGTGTGAGGCCCTGGGTTCAATGATAGCTGGAAAAAACCAGTTGCTCTTTAAACATTAAAATATTATCAATGAGGTATAATCATAGATTATTAACTATGAGGTATAATCACCATATAAATTTATATGGTGAATGCCATATATAGAGTGTCATCTAGTGGAAAGGCAGGTTTGTAAAACGTTATTGTGTGTTTTCATTCACCTTATTCTCCAGACCTGGCAGCATGAACTCCTGGCTTTTTCCAAAAGTTGAAATGACCTTGAAAGGTAAAATTTTTTAAAAAACATGTATAGGGGGCCAGTGAGATGGCTCAGCGGCGTAAGCGCCTGCCTGGCAAGCACGAGGGTCCGAGTTTGACTCCTGGAACCCACATACGGAAAAGGGCCGGTGATATCGCTCAGCGGCACGGAGTCCTGCTGGTGCGCGCGGTCCTGTGGTCGACCCCTGGTACCCACACACACACAAAAAATGTATAAATATGTTTTTGGTATATACTTGTGTTACATAATAAACACTTTATTTGGGGGCATCGGTACACATACAGATTGTGTCTGAATCCTTTTTCTTCCCTTTGATCTCTCCCTCCCATCTCCCAAAGTTGGTGCCCCTTCTCAAATCCCCTCCCCATCTTCACAAAGTCTACTTCCCTATTTCTATCAACTATTTTCAATTTTGCTCCTTAAATTATTTATGCTTTTGGTTTCTCATATATAAAAAAGCATGATATGTTTAACTTGTTGTATCTGATTTATTTCACTTAGCATGTAAACTTGAGAGGCAAACACTTGAATCTAAGACATTGAAGTAGCCATGACACCATAACTGAGGACATGCAAGAATCCTTCCAGAACTGCTTCAGAAAGAGGCAAGAAGAATGAGACAAGTGTATTCAAAGTTAGGGAGAGAATTTTAAACCAGATAAACGACAAGATGTCATTCACTGTAATACATTTTTGAATTTAAACGTTGCCATATTTTTCAATCAGTCCTTGTATATGCCAAGCATTCATCGTGGCATTTGTAATCCTAAACAGAATTGAAAAATTTAAATAAAAAAAAAGAAAAAGAAATATTTTAGCTAAATAAACAACTTTGTGCTATTTCATCAGATGCAAATTTTCAGCAAAACTCTTGCTCAAATTTTTGTTCCCACCACAAAATTATTCTTCTACATTTTGTACTGCTATGGAAGAGAATCTAATTTGGTGATTTTAACCTATTGAACAGAGCAATGCATTCTTATAGTGAAATATTGATATGAAATATATATCAGAATCAAGGCATGTATCTGGGAAGAACAAGTAAAGCAGACTATGTCCAAGTAAAATAGACTTTAAGAGAAAAATTTAAAAGCTCATCTGAGAACCAAGAGAATTGCAGTAATTTGAGAGAGAGTTCAGATGGAAGGACTAATGTGGGAAATCCACCAGAGCAACCACCAAATTTCATCTGAGAACTACGGTTTTCATTTTGTTTTTCCAGTGTTGAAAACTAAGGTGTAAAGTGTTTCTGAAAAACTTTGAATCAAATAGCCTTGGCATTCTGAGTCACAGTAGAACACAGATTAAAATATTATATAATTACACACAAGTGCAAGTGTAAAGAATGATAACAGCCAGAGTCTGACCTCAAAAATAATCTTTTATGTGGAACCTGAGGAATAATCCTTTATGTGGAATGTAACAATCCTGTGTGCTCATGTGTTTTTTTGGTGCTGCTTATTTAATCTATGACCTCAAACATGCCAAACATACATTCTAACACTGAGCTACAATCTGAACATATCTGCAAGTATTTTTAAATACATAAAACTTGCCAGGGATATAGCTCAGTGGCACAGTGCCTGCCTGGATAGCGTGAGGTTGTGAGTTTGATTCCCAGTACCAGAAAAAAAAAATTAAAAAAATATATATATATAACTTCTCAATGTTTATAATGTTCTCTATTTTTATTAAAAGTTTTTTTATTAATCCAGTTTAGCATAATCTAATCATGATGGCTACATTAAGAAAAAATATGTTTGCACATATTACTGGTATATAAACCATGCATCATCTTGCTTTTCCCTTTTACTGTTAATCATATGAATTCTCAGTCTTCTTAAAAAGACATAGAAAGCCACACCTCTCACTTAAGTGAAGAATAAAAATTAAATGAATGTCAGAAAGCCATGCAATGACTTTTGTTCAGATTGCAAATTTTACTGTCAAGAAATCAGTAGATTATACCTCACATTTTGCAAGAAAAAATATTTTTGAATAAAGGAACGGAAAAGATAAAGTCCATTTAATTCACAGTTTCACCAAATATGTGACCAGTTTAACATCAACACATTTTTGTATTCCTTTATAAAATTTTAATAAATAAATTTAAATTAATCTATTAATTGAGTATTAGATGTGAGATACTTTAGTAGATAGTAAAAAGAGAAAAAAGATTCTATAAAGTGTTAGAAACCAAGGATACTGCAGTATAATCTGCTGAATGTTGAGAAGATGGTTATTCTCTTCCTATGTTATTAAAAGAATGTAACTTAGTTCTTTAGTTCTTTCTCCAGATTAGGGAAGGCTTTGAAATGAACAAATACATGCCCTTTTCACCCCCTCACTCTTCCACATAATAAGAGCACTACTAATTTGAACAAAAAATCATTAGGATGTTCATGGGGACATGAGTTTATCAGTGCACTGGGTCACAATAACTTATAAGGCCATGTGCTCTTCTACATGAAATCTTGTTAGCATTCACTAATCTGTGTAGCTGGCTGGTGGCTGATAACTGTGTCTACCACTCAGATCATACTCACCTGCTTCCTGCTGGTGTGCATTTAGGCTCACAGAAAGGCTTCTTCATGCTGCTGTCTTCTACCTGCTGATTATTAAGAAGCACTGTAGGTTACAGGTTATTGAGAACCTGTTTGTGTAATAATAAAACCAGCAGTTATTAAGCATTATCATTTTATCTTTATATTTTATTAATTAGAAAAGAGCAATGTGTGATTTTTTATCACAAATTACACAATGTAAGTATCCATATTGGAAAGGGTGAAAATAATGTACACTTCTAGTTTTTAAGTAAGAGTTTTTTTTTTTTAACTTAAGAGTTTCATCTTTGCAAATCAAAAATACCTGAAAATAATCACAGCATATGGACGGCAGACAAGAAATTTTTATTTATAATGATAATGAATATTAATATTCAGAGTGTGCTGTTGATGTGTCAGGTCCTATGCTTATGTTTTACATGGAATATCTCTCATTTACTCCTCTCATCATCTGAATAAGAACAGTAATGTTGAAAGGAAGATGCTTCAAATGTAATTAGAGTATTCAATTTACATATGGAAATTCTTGCATTTTGTTCACATGTGAATTCTGTGAGGTAAATATGATTATTATCTTTATTTAACAGGTGGAACACTGAGCTGTAGAAAATTAAGTAAATTAATAAAGATTATACACCTTTTACTGTTAAGGTATTCTGATGCCAGAGGCTCTTTTTTAGAATATGATTGACAAATTCTCATGAACAGAGAACTGCAGGAAAATAAATAATCTGAACTTTAAAATTTATAGTAAGAAAATCAGAAAAGAAATCAGAAAATTGAGGAAAATGTGAAGATAGAGATCTTGGAGGCCAAACCAGTCTTATGAAAGAAAGAAGTGTACCCAAAATGATGTAGCTAGAGCAAATAGCTTTGAAATCATGGAACAAGGAAAGAGAAATATTTGTATACATGACAAGATCAGTGAAGATTACTAACACTTTGAGAAATCTGACAGAGTAATATCTCAGACTATAAACAAGTATTTTCCTAGAGGGAAACTAAATAAAAGTTATTGAGAGAGCTATATCTAAAGTTAAGATAGGAAGGCAATAACACAGCAAGCAACTAGCAATATTTAGTGATATTTGCTACTATACCAGATTTGAAAGGAAGACCAAAATTCCAGCTAGAATATATCAGGCAATAATCAAGGAATATAAAACCTGTATATTGTCTTGGGAATACAGATTAAAAATTATCAAAACAAACTAGAAAATCTTTAAGTTAAGATTTGGATTGATGAAAAGATGTTCCTAATGTAAAGTATCCAAAAAACACAGGTTAAAACATGAAAATTTGTGTAATCAATAGCATTTTGTGCTGACTTACAAATCTGATATTTTATATTAAGGAAAAATTCTTTAGGTACTTTTTGTTGTAGAATGCTAAAAAAGCATGATCTGCATAAAAATTATTATGAAGAAAAAATCAAAGCACCTTCATTTTAAGAGGTTTATTATATCATGAATAAAAGCTCTAAGGGAGAGAAGATGGAAGTACTCAAAGAGGAAATAAAGTTCAAATTAATCTGATAAAAGAATATAGATAACAAAGAGTCAAAATATATCCCATGTGACTGTCCTACAACAAGGGAAGTGTTAGTTGTTGCCAGAGTTTTATGTTACAGCACAAATATTGCAAACCTAAGTGATTTACAAGGCATTCATTTTCTTTGTTGGCTGTTTATTTTTTGAGACAAGATCTCACTATATAGTCCAGGCTGGCCTTGGACTTACTATTTAGCCATGATTGGCTTTGGACTCATGGCAAAACTCCTGCCTCAACCTCCTGAGTTCTGGGATTATGGGCGTGTGCCATCACCACACCCAGCTTGAAGTAATTATCATTCTTACATTCCCAGTATTACAGTTGAACTAGGATGGATTTAACTAGATGACTCTACTGTAGGTTGTGGATCAACTGTGTTCCACTAAGCTGTAACTGGTTTCATTCCAGCTTCTAGGCTGAAGGAGATTCTTAGTCATGTGCTTCTCATGGTAAAAAAGGACATCACTAACCTGTTTGAGGATGCTGTTTGAGGTGTAAAATCATGCGTCAATGTTACATTTGGAAAGTGAAATATCAAAGTTAAATATCACTTACATATATATATATTTATGTATGTAAATATACATAATAAATATATATATATATATATATCCAAATTATTTTAGGATTAATAATGGGTTAAAGAATGATTAAGTTTCAAGATTTATAAAACTATGTGGTTTTTTGTTTTTTCAAATTGATTTAATGCTGCTGAGAAACTCCTCTGTCAGAAGACAAAGTTCTAGGAGCTAGTATAAATTATATTATTTTTAAAAATAAAATTGCTTATAGCAAGAATATGTCTAACTGATAGATTTAAAAAATTTTGCCTGGACTTTTACATGTTGAATTGCTTCTTTCTGGTAAATTTCAAAGCCAAGGAGACTAGCTTTTCTTTGCAGAGTCCAAATCACATAGCTCTATTTTCTTAAAGATTGTATTCTCTGCAGAGAATGAAAATATTGGGTTAATGAGGAAGTGATATGGGGAATAAATGGGGCTACTAATTAGCAGAAGACAATTCAAATGAGAAATGTGGGTCAGATTAATTACACTTTTGAGACCTAGAAAATACAAAGAAAATTTTTCTTCATGGGAGAAAAAGCTAGACAACCAAAAAGATAAACAAAATCTTAAACAAGCAACCAATACATATATGCACATACACATATTTATGAAAGTTCAAAAACTATGGAAAGATATTCAATTCATTACTAAACAGAAAAAATGTGAATTAAACATTAATGAAACATTGCTTTACACCCATCAAATAGTCAAAAAAATAAAAAACCTGACAATTCCAAGTACTGGTGAACATGTTAAATAGACAATTTTGTATGTTGTTATGAGAAATTTTACAAATGCTTTGGGAAATCATATGGGATTATCTGGAAAATTTAAAAATGAATATGTAATATGAATCAGCAACTGCAGTCTTAAATATATATATATATATATATATATATATATATATAATAGACCATTCATATCCATTAATGTAACCAGTTGTTACATATATATTTTAATTGACATAGTGAGACACTGTTTCAAAAACAGAAATATTTCCATCATATTCTCTCTAAAATATTTATCAGAATAACTTTTACCCAAGCATGGTGCTGCATGCTGTAATCCCAGCACTCAGGAAGCTGAGACAGGAGGATCCTGAGAATTCGAGGCCAGCCTGGGCTACATATTGAGTTCAAGGCCAACCTGAGCTACACAGCAAGACCCTGCCTCTAAATAAATAAGTAAATAACATTTGCAATTTTGGTTGTGATAGCCATAAATTAGAAACAAAGCAAAGGCTCAATAATTTTAGAATGTATAAATCAGTTGCAACATTCCTATGTATTTACATACTGCCCATGAAATTAGAGCTACACACACTAGAGTAGTAAGTATGGAAATGACACACTTGCTTGGGTTCCATTTATGAAAAGTCTCACCAAAAATTAATTAAAATTTTATATTATTGAGTAGGAAGGCACATATGGGTAGGAAATAAAATCAAAGAAATGACACATTGAGATACACATGCACATATGAGGGTGCAAGAAAGAAAGATAAAGAGAATTAAGAATACTAGAGGAAGCAATATTACCTTTCTTTCTTTTTTTACTTTTTATTTTTTTGAAACAGTGTCTCTCTATGTAGTTCAGACTGGCAGCCTTGAATTCAAACTTGCAGGGATCCTCCTGCCTCAGCCTCTTGAGTGCTGGGATTATAGGCATGCACCACCGTGCCTGGCTAAGCAATATTATCTTAAACTCCCCGAGCTCATATAGTTCATAACTATAAAATAACCATCTGAAATGAGATGAAGGGCGAGAGATGAGAAGACTTTATCGGATATATTATGTTTGAGGGATGCTTATACTATTCAGGTAGAAATACCTGTCGGGCAGCTATAAATCTGAAGCTGATATCACAGGGATTTGTTTGGACTAAAGGACAGACTGAAGAATCACCCATAAAGCAATAATATTTGATGCTATGAGATTAGGTGAAAGTCTCACAAACTACTGGATAGGGAGAAAAAAAGTTGCAAAAAGAAAAAAAAAGTGAGAGAGAGAAAGAGAAAGAAAGTTGGAAAGCTAAATCCTGCAAAAGGATTTGTAGTAGCCTGCCTAAATAAATTAACTCTGAATGTTCAGGGACCAGCAACATAGTTTTCCTAGCATTAACTCTCAATAAGTTGAATTCTGTGGTCTTTCTCTTCTCCTGTTTCTCTACATGCTATCATTTTCAAAGTCATTTTACCTTAGGTTTTAAGCATGGAATAGATGGTAGTAAAAAATAATCAAGCAGCTGTGATAAGTGAACTTTCAGCTCTGAGGAGAGTTTCCTAAGGAAGTAATCTTATAAAAAAAAACTTCCTCTAGAAAAAGGGAAAGGCACTGTAGATGTGTTTTGATTTCTTCCTTATTTTGCAGATTTAGATTTTGAAAAGGAAAATGACTCATCTTTGAATTTTTGCTTTCTTTCTTCCTTTTGGGGTAAATGTTGTTAATTGTTATGCTAAACCCTAACCACTGAAGGTTTACACAATTAAATATGAGGATTAGACATTTACCAATTCCGAGATTTAGATATTAATCTAGGAGGCACATAAATTGAAATGGGCATATACATGCTTTCAACTCTACCAGATGTTCTGAGAAATCTTTGGAAACTTAGGGATTACCAGCAGTTTATTGATTTAGTGAAACTCATTTGGTTAGACATATCAGAATAAATATGTGTATGGTGTTTGACACAATGAAATACAGGACAACTCATGTAAGTTGAGCCTTCATTTCTTTAAGGTGTTCATTTTGACTTCAGCTCTTTCTTTTGAGCTCAGGATGATTTGAAAGAGTACAATTTTAACTTTAATGTTTTTACAAAATTGTAGTTCTCACAATCATTCCTCTTTTGAGAATCTATATAAATACAACTTAAAAAATATTTAGAGCTCCAAAATCATATTTATTCAAAACCCACTTATACTATGTAAAAGCCTGACTAAGATTTTTTTTTTTTTTGTGGGTACCGGGGGGTTGACCTCAGGACCTCGCACGCCAGCAGGCACCGGTGCCACTGAGAGATATCACCGGCCCCTTTTCTTGTATGTGGGATCCGGGAGTCGAACTCGGGCCCTCGCGCTTGCCAGGCAGGTGCTTACGCCGCTGAGCCATCTCACCGGCCCCCCCTGAGTAAGATTAAGCTTAGATGGGTACAACTGTTTTCAGTGACATTCAGGTTCTAGAAACTATAATAAATCTTGACAATTAGCATCTTTATTTATTTATTTATTTATGGGAATCGGAATTGAACTCAGGACCTCGCGCTTGCCAGGCAAGCACAGTGCCGCTTATCTATATGCCCGTCCCTAGCAAGTTTAATATCAAGTTGACTAATAAAAGAGTCAACTAGGTTATGTAAAAAAAATTTGAGACTGAACAATCAATTGTATTGCTTTGGTGAAGTTAGGAATCCCTAGAGGTAATGAAGGTAAATCATGCTTTGCAATTTTTCCTTCTAACAGGAATCAAAGATTGTGAACAATGACAGTCCAGTTTGCTTCTCAGAACAAATTCTAAAATTGAGTCAACTTTTAGATTCTTTTATTACAATAAATATTTCTTTATTTGGTTAACAATGGTAGCAGAGAATTACAAAAGAACTGGAGATATTTCCTTAGTAAGATATTTCCCCTACAGAGTTTTGCCATTACTGGAATTGAATGTAATAATAGAACCATTTCACAAAATCTGCTGTGCTGCTTGCTTGCTTTGTCTATTTATTTAGATCTAATTTATCACTTATTTATTTCTGAAAATGTTTTGCAATAACATGAATTTTTAAAAAATTAAATAGATTAGAGAAGAAGCTGAAGGAGAAAACAATAAACTAAGTTTTAAGTTTTATTTTGAGCATCCTGATAATTTTAGATAAAAATATATATGTATAGGTTTTTCTAACATAAGAAGTATATCAGCTACTCTTAATTATTTTTCAGAAATGCTGAAGAAAAATCTCATGTATTGCTTTATAGGCTAGAACTTTTAAAAATATGTACTTGCTAACACAGTTAGTGGAAATTGGATTAAATGTCCTTAGTATTTGAAATTCAGTGAAATGATTTTCCAATTTATCATAGATTTCTCTCTGCATATTTACAATGCATTTCTTTTTAGTTGTAAGTTAGTCTGGAGGAAGAAATATAAGCATAGTTTCATTTTACTTTTTCTTAAGACTGCAAGTATATTAAGAAATGCCAGGTATGAACCTAAAGACTAAAATTGCAGCTTTGAAGAGATGACAAGGACAGTGGCAGTGTATGTTTCCATATAATACTTGTTGTTGAAAACTCTATACAAATCGCTGGTGACCACTTTTTTCTAGATATGTTAAATTACTGACTATGTAATACTATATGCAAAATAGATTAGTTTTCAAAACCAGGAATGCTTATTTTCAGAAGAAGAAGCATGGTAGAAATAATAATTATTTGGTTATTTTTTATAAGTAATAATGAGGAAAATCCATTTGGAAATAACATCAAGCCCCAGATACAAGTTGAAATTTTTTTTAGGGGTTTAATGAATATGGAATATATTATCTATATAGATGCCTTTAGGTGTTTTTAATATAATTTTGAGTACTAGGTAGATGTTTTTCAGTTACTTTTTGTAATATATTAATAGATTTTAAGTTTTGCAAGGCTAATCTTTATGGAAAAATAAAGTAGATGCTAGAATTCCCATATAAAAAATGAAAATTTTTTTTCAAGTTTCTTCTTAAGGATTCCTAGGCATTCCTAAAATTAAAGTCTGTAAAAATATTAAGGGCCAGATATATACTTTCACTCCTAAGCTTATACAGTTTTATTTCCTCATTTACTTTTTCCTTAACTATGAATTTAAGAAACTAATAAGCTTATTTTTCATTATGAGGAATATATTTTGGATTTACTTATTCATTATATTATTCTTTATTTTCTACTTCTTTAATTAAAAATTTTAGCACACCTTTTTCATTTTATTGTCTTTACTTATGTGGTACCCTTTTTAGTAATTTATTAAAATTAATATTGTTTCCTTTAATTTATATGTTTCAAAATAATCCCAAAGATATTTATGAACATTTTTTTCTTTTTTCTTTATAGCTTTTTGGAAGGTCCGTGAATTTTGATTTAAAATTCTCATTTTACTTATTTCCTTGACAATTTGTAAATTCATTATTTTATTTTTTGAATTGATGGTTTATTTAATATATATGTTTAATTTTAATATGAAATGGTTTATTGAAGTATTTATTTCAAATTTATTGGACAATATTTAGTGATTGTGAATTATAACATCTATATTAATAATATCCGTTAAAATTTTCTTTATGCCCAGGCACGTGATTACTTTATGTTAAAAACCCAAGATATTTTAAAGTTTGTTTTCTGCATTTGAATCGTGTATGCATATGAATCCATTACATTGTCCTGCTTATGTTACGTTTGCTTTCATCTAGATCTAATTGTGAAAATATTTAAAATCTTTCTATAACTATATAATCTTTGCTTTTCCAATATTTTTGTATGTAATCAGTCATTCTGCCTTCCCTGAGAACTGTGCTTTTGTTTTTACCTTGTAAAATATTTCATCGTGAAATAAGCATAGATACAAAATTGCTTAACGAAACTGCACTGTTTAATGATTTACTATAAGATGAACACCATTGTAATTACCTCTCCAAAAGAAACAGAATATCATTGGCTCTCGTAAATGATCTCCTTGCTCCATATTGATCTTCATCTTAAATTGTATAGAAATTCCCTCCTTTCATTTTAAAAATTGTTTTATTTATTTATTTTTGTGGGTACCGGGGGTTGACCTCAGGACCTCGCGCGCCAGCAGGCGCCAGTGCTGCTGAGCGATATCACCGGCCCTTTTTTCGTATGTGGGTTCTGGGGAGGGTTTCCTAAGGAAGTAATCTTATAAAAAGACTTTCTCCATTTACCTATAAGAGTCTCCAGTTTATACTTCTTTATGTCTGAGTAGTATTCCATTATATTAAAAAAAAAACCCACCTCTTTTTTTATCCATTCCTTGGTTGATGGGCATTTGTGTTCTTTATTTCATATGCCAACATATATTTCAGGTATTTATAATTTTGTTTCATAAATGTATTTAAATATCTAAGAGAGCTGTGTATTTTCTATACAGTGACATTGCTGTATTTTAATATGTGGTAATCCTCGGTCTTTTACTACTGTATTTTATTACACACCTAAGGCTTTTCTGTAAATTTTGTTTCTCAGATTAAAATTTACATTATTTTATTCATTCTGAAACAACAGAAATTAAATGAAGTTACGTTAAATATATGTATTGATTAGGTAAGAATTGAACACAAATTTTATTTAATCATTTGTTTTGGAAAAAGTGTTTTTGAACTTTAAAATGTTGGAGGTACATACATTTTTAAAAAATATATTATTGGGCCGGTGAGATGGCTTAGCGGCATAAGCGCCTACCTGGCAAGCACAAGGGCCCGAGTTCGACTCCCAGAACCCATATACGAAGAAAAGGCCAGTGATATCGCTCAGCCATAGGGGCACCTGCTGGTGCACGAGGTCCTGAGGTCGACCCCCGGTACCCACAAAATAAATAAATAAATAAATAAATAAATAAATTATTGGAGTGAGAGTGTAGCTAAGTCGTAGAGCACTTGCCCAGTATGCATGGGGCCTGAGTTCAATCTCCAGAATTAAGAAAGAAAGAAAGAAAGAAAGAAAGAAAGAAAGAAAGAAAGAAAGAAAGAAAGAAAGAAAGAAAGAAAGACGGACTAAAAATGTCTTGCTATGCTCACATGAACAACAATCATTTTCAATATGAATTCTAAAAAAAAATTAGAATGTTATAGGTATACATCAAAAATTGGAAAGAAAGACCGTCAAGAAACCCCCCAAAATTACGAAGTGTGTTTTTATAAATCAACGTCTGCATTGTTTACCCACATCTGTACACAAGCATATACACAGTGTGTGGGGGATGTGGGTGTACAGAGAGTAAAAAAGAACACATGTGAGTATTATCTTTGTGTTTATAGAACTAGTTTTAAAATGTCCTTTTTAGTCATACACCTGAAACTATAAATACCACACTTTTGACAAATTTAAGGCAAAAGGGACAAAATAAATTGATTTGAACTTATCATCTTATAGATGTTCTTACTTCTGGCACATAAAATATTTATTTTTGTACAGGTCTAAACAATTAGAAAGTCTATTCTTTTTCATATTTATATTAAATAGTATGAAACTATAAAGAAAATTTAATGATTAGTGTAAAAAAATAAAATTTTACTAGTAAATTACTTTTATAACTACTTGTGCATTAAAATTTTAGTGCCTTATTATAAGATTATTTGCAAGAAGAAATACATTTTTTTCAACTTTGTTAAAGAAAACAAAAAATGTTTTTGACCTTTTTTCACACGTTAATTCTACAGTGTTCTACATCATATCTCTAGAATTTTTCATCTTGCATGACTGAAATGGAAACATTTCCACTTTGAAAACAGTAGCTAAAGAAAGCTTTTGTGTTTCTTTATTTTAATCTATGACTCCAGTCTAGCTGGGATTGTATTTATTATTTTTATCTCTCTTTATTCTTTTTTAAAGGCCAATCGTTAGCAGATTTTATTTGTGCTGTAGTAATAAAATGTCTTTGGCTGATTCCCCTTTTCACATTTATAACCTGCCAAATCAAACTAGAGTTTTATTAAAGCTTTTATGCTCACTGCTTTTATTTTATTAATTTGCTCCATTTTTATAATTTCGATATTTACCAAAGATATCTATGCAGTACCATTTCTTGATCCATAGCTAAACTGTTCAGTTTCAGTTTTAAAATTTTGGCTTTCTGTGTTTTATGATGTAGCCTCAGGTGAAAAATCACAAGAAGTTGTGCCAGCCCCACTAAGATTTCCGATTTCGTGTAAGTTTGATAGATTCAAATTACTTCCTGTTATTCAGAAAATGCCCAGCCATTCAGCCTCCCAGGGATTTTGCCAGGGAACAGCAGCCATACTGCAGTTTTCTGATCATGTAACCATAGGAAAATGTCTGTAACACAGCAGGAAAACACCATGACTGTTTGTGATTTTGACACTTTTCCTGCAGGAAGAATTGGTGCTCTGTTGATCTCAATCTCTCTCTCCTCTCCTTTTCTCTCCTTTCCTCTCCTCTCCTCAAAAGAAAAGAAAAGAAAACAAAACAAAACAAATGACAAAACTAAATTGATACTCATTTTATTAAGCATTCAGGAATTCATTTCTATCGTGGGTTTTTCTGTTTCTGTTGGTACAAATAGTTCATCCAGGTAAAGATCACAGCGCTAACCTTGACTGCCTCCTTTGCAGAGAGATTTTAAATTAGGATTTTTATTTCCCATCATCCTCATCCTCACCTTTTCACAACCTGTGGTTTGCTTAGTTAATCCCTATTCTATGTGATATAAATACATGCATATAAGACAAGAGTGAATTGCAGTACTGTTTTTGAGTTTTGTTTTGTTCTGTTTTGCTTTGTGTAGACGGGTTCACACTATGTGACCCAGGCTGCCCTTGAACTCACTATGTAGTCCAGGCTGGCCTCAAATTTGCAACAATCCTCCTGCCTCAGCCTCCTGAAAGCTGGGATTACAGGTGTGCGCCACCACAGCTGCCTGTTTTTGGATAATAATTATGTAAGAATAATTATTAGTTTTTTTCTTGTATTTCTATTTTACATGTTTCCCATTATTCCATATACTGCAGAATAAAATCCGATGTCTTTACTATTGCTTATAAAGGCAAGCATTACCTGGAGCTTATCTTCCTTTCTATTTTCACTGTAGTCAAATTCTTTCTCACATAATGTGCTAATATGGCTTTGTTTTCCCAAAGAATCAGCCAGGGTTCTGACTCAGTTCTCTGTGCGCTCAGTGGCATGTCATTTCCTGCCTACTCCCTTTCCACCTTGTCAAATATGATGCATCATCTTCTCCAAGACACTAAGTTGACCTCTCAAATTGGGGCAGGTATCTTTCTTTTATCCTTCTTGGTAGCTTTTACAACATTGTCTCAAATCATCTCTATCTGTCTCCAATACTGAAATATAGCTTTGTTTTGATGGGTAATCTTTCTTAACTGCCCTGATATAACCCAACACAGACTCTGAAAGAAAATGAGTTAACTGATTCTAAGGCAGTAGTCTTATTTATTCCTTTCAGCATATGGGGAGGAAGTAGACTGCCACAAAACTTAAATCAACTAAAATTGTTATATAGTATTTACTGAATTGTCTGGTATTCTGGTAAGAGTTTATGGCCAAATTATTATTTGAGGTTTTTTAATGAAATTATTTCCAAAATGCACACAATTCTTATGGATGTTTTGGTATAAATATATTATGGACATAGTAATAATACTTTGAGTCTTTACTGTCAATTTTCTGGTGCTCAGTACATATATATTACAAAGAATTTTGTACATGTGAGACTCAGTTTTTATTTTTCCTTAACACTGTTGGTCTAACGACTTTCAAGTTACCTAAGGAAATTAAACATGTCTTATATCAATCTCTTGTTAACTCGGCAGTTTTTGTTAGGAATGGTCTCATCATTGTGTTCATAGTCTTGAACAAGAAATAAAATGAGAGCACGACTTTCCTTTTAAATGCCCAGTGACAAAGTTCTCTATTTCACTGCCATTCATGCTTCGTTGCCATTGTTTGATAATACTATCCCTTAAAGAAAGCTTGAAAATGTTATATCTACATAGTGCACTTTCTACATCATGAATTAAGATGGTAGCAGATTTTAAGCATATATTAATATATATAAGTACTTATTGGCCAATATCTATGTCAGTACAGTATCACTACAAAACAAATTACAACAGTCATTGGGGATTAAATCTCCATTACCTCATAGTTTTCATGAATCAATAATCTGACCCAGATCAGGTGGAGTCTCTGCTCATGATCTCAAAATGATAAAATCAAGAGGTCAGTCAGGAGGAGTGTCCTCATCGGGAAGCTGATTCAGTTACAAGTTTCCTCAGGGTTGTGGCTGAATTCATTTTGTAGCTGCAGCCAGACTGAGCTCCCATCGCATGGCTCGCTAGTGGTCTGAGAATGCTCTCTAAGAGTTAACCTTAGGCCATTGCCAAGTTGCCCACTTCACAGCATGGCCAGCTTCTTTGTGGTCAGCAGGAGGGATATGCTGCTGCTTTTTACAATTTTAAGAGCCTACATAATTAGGTCACTCCACTCAGAAGAACCTCTCTTTGATTGAATGCAAACCAACTGATTAGAGATATTAATTATTTCCACAAAATCCATTTATCATATAAGGTAATGTAATTACAAGAGTGATATCCCATCCTAATCACAGGTTCGTCTGCCTCAGGGGAAGGGAATTTTACAAAACTTCAAATGAAGAAGAAAACTTGTCAGACATACTTGAATCCCTGGGTATCTCAGCTCTCTTAAATTTTACTTTAGCAACTGAACATGTAATTGTAGATTAAAATACATTTTCTTAATCTTAGTTATTTTCATCAATGTCTCTGATGGTATATTTTTATAGTGGTTAGATTTCTCTTAAATTTAATATATCATGAAAAAATTTAATATCCTACTTATTGAGAAAATATACTGAGAATTACAGTATTAATCACTTTAATTTTCTAAAACATAACTTACAGTACTAATAACTTTGGTGACACTTAATTTAAAATAGAAAAGAAGGGGATTCTTCTTACTGTTTCCTTCAGTAGATACAAAGTCATGCTGCAAACATCTAATGTTAAATTAAGAACATAATTATTAGTAAACACATTAGATTTCAGCAGGTACAGTATTTTATTAAATCACGTGAGTCATTAATACAACTTCAACAAGTCCTGATGGTATTCTTTTATGTGCTATTCTAAAAAATGCACTACCTTTCAAATACGCTAAAATAGCTTTGAAGCTAATAATCATAAGGAATGCCCTCTTCTTTTCATTCAAGGAACTATTTTTAAAGAAATAACACAGATTAGTTACAATAAAATGTTTCACTTTCCTTATATATTTTCTAACTTTGCCATAATTCTATAGTTTTATTTATTTTGTTCTATCAACAGAATATCTATAAAGTAACAAAATCTGATTTCAATTGTCAAAAGGAAAATCTTAGTAAACACTTTAGGATTTCAAATTCTAGTATGTGTTATTAATTCCAAAAATAATATTATTTTTATCCTTTTCTCAAACTAATCCAAATGATGTGTTAGTGATAAGATATAAAAAGTTACTATTAAGTGTTTACCTAGATAACAAATTTAGCATAAAATTGAATTATAATAATTTATTTCAAATATAGAAAATATAAGCACAAACATTACATTTTTCCAGTTCAAGTGGAAAAATCAATTATATCTGACTGGGTATTGAATTACTATATTATACTCTAAAATGCTCAGGAGAATCTACATTAATTCTTTCCAAGAAAAGTGAAATAGGTAATCGTAAAATTTTTTGTGACTCCATATAGAAGTGGCTCTGATCGTATCAATTTTTAGGCTAAGTAGTTATTGTGGGTTTGATTAGAGTATTATAGTGCTAAATAAGTTAAATTTATTTAAATATGAATTCTGACCTATTCTGAGCATACATCATCTAACAATGAAGTTATTCTGTCCAAAACGTCTTGGGTAGACTGTGGACCACCTAATCATTGGGTTGGAAATTTCAAATACATGGCATTTATTAAGCATTTACTAGAGCTAGGACTATATTAGTGCCTTAGTGTATTGTTTCATTAATGTACAAACTTCCATGGGGAAAGTAGTTTTATTATTCTCATTATATAGATAAAGGTGCTAAGACAACAAAAGATTATTAGGTTAACGTTATACCTGGAACTCTAATTCTGTGCCATCTTCCTTCTAAAATGATACTTGGATCTGGTCTCATAAAACCATTTGTGAGAAGCCACTAATAAGAGAAAGCCCAGGTATAATGTTAGTTTCTGTGTAAAGGAACAGTAGTGAAGCAAATGTTCCCTCCTGGGATGAATTGTCCCGCCAGATATAGAGGACGAATGAGGCATAAAAGTTTCATCACTTGCTCTACTTAGAACACAGAGTGAGGACCACACAGGGTTTACTTAAACTGTATCAGAACAGAGCCATGAATATACAAAAGACTTACTACTCCTTAGCTTTGTGTTTAGTTTATTCTGAATTATTTATTCAACATTGGGTTTTGCCTTCACAATTTCTTTTGACCATGTTGGAGCTGCTCACCAACCTTCCTATACAGTTCATGAGATCTTGCATGAAATAATATTCCACCTCACTGTAGGGCAGCAAGTGCGGCACTGATTTGTTTTCCAGTTGGCTATTTGAAATTCCTAGAAGACTCCACACAGCATATTCAAGTGAATATTTGATCTAAAGGTGAAACATACAGAAAAGCAAAAGAAATATAATTCAGGCAACATCAAAAATTTGAGGGACAACTTCGGAATATCTGAGTTGTGCAGCTAGCTGTACTGTCAAATCTATAAGGAATCTTACCTTCAGGAAGGAAAAAAAATTGTCAGTTCTTTAATTTGTCAATCGGACATGTTGAAGTGTTTAAGCCACCTGCAAACCACCTATAGAGAAAGGGTCAGGGTGATAAGCAGAATAAATGTTTGTCTTTATCTTGGGCAAGAGTCAAAACTCAGACATCTCTCATCTTCAGTTAGACACGGCTTATCTAATATAAATCATTCCAGCTCTAATCAGCTCTCTGCTGATCTCAGGTATCAGACTTACATTCTGCAACCATTTGGTACATTTCACTAGTAAGGTATCCCTCAATTGAGGATTGCTTCAATTTATTAAATTCTGTTATGGTTTAAATCTAAAATGTCTCCCAAAATTATGTATTTGGAAGGTGAATGGATCCTGGGGGCACTATATTTATCAGTGGATTCCTCCATTGATGGGATCAGTAGCTGAGTGTACTGTCAGGAGGCAGGTCTTGGTCAGAACAGAGCACACTTGGGATGTGAACTGAAAGGGCACAGCTTCCTCCCTGCCTCCTCCCGGTGCTTCCTGCTTCCTGGCTGCCATGATGTGAGCAGCTTTCCACTGCTCTGCCACTGCTGCCTTGCCAGCAGCTCACCATGAATTCAGTCTACTGAATACTGAGCCCAAATCAGCCTCTTGCTCTTTAAGCTGCCAGTACCAGATATTCTAACCCAGCAATGAGAAAGTGACTAGGAAAACATTACACTTGAGAACCCCATGTCTGAGCCTGGAAAATATCTTTGATTACCCACTTAACAGTGAGATATAGACGTGTGAATAGCTCTTGTAAATTGATATCATCTTACTATAATTCAAGCACAGATCATCTACATATATGATTCTAAAATGCCATTTATAAGCTCCAAATTTAATAAGCCATTAGACATTTATTCAATATTTATTTAACATGAGCTAGAAATACTTTGCTTATATGTTTGCCTAAAATTCTGAATATCCTCTTTCTACCTTTCAAGAAAAAAATATACCGAACTAATTCTGATATTTAACATAACATAAATCATTTGCTTTATATACATCATTCCTGCATTTCCAAGATGAAGCAAAATTATAGTGAAACTGTCATGTAGTCATGCTGGCCAGAAGTTAGTACAAGTGAACAGGACTTGATGGAAGATACTAAAATATAAGTCCAAATTATTGTATTTCTTATACATTTAAGTTAATTGTACCAATTCAGATGAGTCATAACATCATTGCCAATTTGAGTAAATTTTAATTTCAGATTATCTTCACAAACTATTATAGGCTGATAGTCCAACTGAGGTTCACACTGTTGAAAGGAGTTACAAATATGGACAAGGAACAGGTAGAATGTCTGCCATGTGATTTACACTGATGTAATCAGTACTAACTGAAGGCTTCACTGGGACTGATAGGTATAGAAGCACATACAGACGTATGTGTAGGTTTTGTTATCTACTCTGTCTGTGAAGAGCCCTTTGAAGCAAAGGAACTCTGAGACAATGAGTATTCCCAGCTCTCTGGTCTTTGGCTTTTATTTAACATGACCAGGTCTCTTTGGAAAAAATATCTATCTGAAACAAGCACACAAAGGCAATTCATTTTATAAATGAGGAAGTAAAAGATTAAAGAGGTTATGTCACACACAAAACAGACACAAGTAAATAAGTGTCAAAGTGCATGGTTTTAATAAAAAGAATGACAATAGGCCAGAATGTCTGGATTAAGATGCTTATATCCTTCACTTATCAGTTTTGACATTGTGGGAAACTTTCTCAACCACAAGCCCTCAATTTTCTTGTCAGTAAATATCACAATAATAGCATCTACCTCATATGGAAAGATGTTATACAGAATTAATAATCTATGCAAAGTGTAAAAAGCACTAAATGTTGTAATTATTCCAAATTGTTGGCTTTTTAGTCATATCACTATTATTTTATTACTACACTGATGGTTTATTTTATAAAACCATATCTACCTAACTGCCACAGTACATTCAATTTTTAATCAGAAGACACAGAATTGAAGAAAACATATTACTAGTGATGATCAGCAAATGGATTTAAAAGGCTCATATGAGCCTTTCATGAGAAGTGAAGAAATTGGAAGACTATGGAGTTTAACAATGGAAGAAAAATAGGAAGTCTGGGTTGAGACATAAAATTGGACCAGATTATAGTGTTCAGTGAGAAGAAAGTAGATGTCTATAATAGTATTGCTTGTGAGTTTGGCTTTTCATCACCATGCAGGATATTTTGTTGTGGTAAAGGCCATTTGCTTTATGCTTTATATAGTTAAAAGACAGTAACTGAATAATAAAAAATACCTAAATTGCATGGGATAATTTAAAGGAAGTCTTTGTAAACTCAAAATTAACCATTGGCAATGAATTCAAATACAAAATATGAACATGTCAGAATTGAGAAACATGAATTTAGAATTTTTTTATATTTTTAATCTTATACAGTAAATTTAATTATTCTAATAAAATCTTTCATGTGGAGACTTGGTACATAGTGTCTTTAATTGACACATATCTAATTTTGTCTTCTTAAAAATATTTTGCTTCATATAAATGATATACTAAAATATTTTACATTTCTTTACATATTTCTTCCTTTTTTTTTGTGGGTACCGGGAGTCAACCTCAGGACCTTGCACACCAGCAGGCGCCCATGCCGCTGAGCGATATCACCAGCCCTTTTTTCATATGTGGGTACCGGGGCCCTCGCACTTGCCAGGCAGGCACTTAGGCCACTGAGCAATCTCACCGGCCCAAAAATTTCTTCTTTTTTTTTGTAGGTTCCGGGGGTCGACCTCAGGACCTCGCATGCCAGCAGGCGCCCGTTCCGCTGAGGGATATCACCGGCTCTTTTTTTGTATGTGGGTACCGGGAGTCGAACTCAGGACCTCATGCTTGCCAGGCAGACACTTATGCCACTGAGCTATCTCACCAGCCCTCTTTACCTATTTCTAATTGTCTCCTTGTGAATATGTATGCTATTAAATTACTTAGCCATTTTTTGCAGTAGCACTGCAATGAAAAATCTACAAAAACAAGTCAAGAGAGGAATGATTTGAGCAATTATTTAAACATAGTTTCATTTTGAAAATATGAGAAACAGAAACATAATATTCATTTGCAGTCTGTATTTCATGTTCTCTCTCTCTCTCTCTCTCTCTCTCTCTCTCTCTCTCTCTCTCTCTCTCTGTGTCTCTACTTAATGGTAGCACAATGTAAATTCCAAAAATATTCATCCAGGGGAAAACGGAGAAGAAGCAAAGGTTAAAAATAATGGGGAAAATGGTCAAGCCCTCCAAGATAATTGAGAGTGAACTCTCTATCACCGTTAAAGTAAGGGATGATGTCATTTTCCTTGTAGTACTGCACAATTATTTGTATCACCCAGCAGTATTGCTACTCTCAGTTGTGATATGCTCAGCAATACCCACTGTTATTGGTACTCTTGCCACTCGTCTCTAGAACAGCAGAGCTAGTTTTAGAGGTAAAATGCCAGTTTAAATGGGGATGAAACATACCACATTTTGCACGAGCAAATTCCCTTGACACAGAAGCACTACTTCTTTTTTTTTTTTTTTTTTTTTTTTTTTTTTTGTGGATGCCAGGGGTCAACCTCAGGACCTTGTGCGCCAGCAGGCACCCGCGCCACTGAGCGATATCACTGGCCCTATTTTTCTTATGTGGGTTCCGGGAGTCAAACTTGGGCCCTCGCACTTGCCAGGCAGGCGCTTACACCGCTGAGCCATCTCACTGGCCCCAGAAGCAGTACTTCTAATTCTGAAGTCAGTGAAAGACTTAAGTGTGGGAAGGAATGGATTAGAAAATTTAAAATGGTTCTTGGTAATTCCTACTTACCTGTTTCAAATGTCTTCTTACAGAGGATGCAAGGTCAAAAGATTTGCTTCTTAAAAGATAAGTGGGAGCATGATCTCCCCAAAAGACTCCCGTAAAATATATGGGAAAAAAAACTGTTAAAGTATTAGTGCTCTAATATGAGTGGGCTGTTTCTTTTAGAAAATATTTCCATTGTATTAGTATACCAATAATTATGATCATAGTTTCTCAAGTTTTGAAGCACCTATAATGCTTTCATGTCCTATGCATTTATTTTCAATCTATTTTGGTCCTCAGAAAAATGATGTTGGCCAAATTCAACAGCTCTACAGTAAAAACACATATCTTGACTGTTAACACTTTCAGCAGCCCTTAGAGCTACTCGTAAAATTCTGAACTCCAACCAGCTTTCGCATTGTCACCTGTGTGTGTGTGTATGTCTGTGTTTGTACCTGTGTATTCCCAGCTAAATGATACAGTTCACATTACATTCAAAGACACTTCAGATATTCTCTTTACATTTAAGTCCCTTTATGTCATTTTAATAGGATGTATTAAACCTCACCACCTGATCTGTGAATCTACTTGGTAAGAGGACCATTTAGAGCTGCACTGTGGAATTTAGTTAGATCTGTGCTAGGTTACTGAGCAAAACAATTAATATAATTTTGAAATGGTGTTGAGAAATTTTCTTAGAAAATTTAATTTTGGTATTTTGGTAGAAAAGATCAGCTTTTACTTCTACATGTGAAATTATTATTTGTTAGTTATCTTTAATCATTTGCTGCAGTCCAACTGTTCTTAAAACAGTGTTCGAATCTGTAAAATCCATTCTATTCCATCCCACCCCAACTAATCCCAGTCCTTACTGTGTGGCCCTTGTGTAAGGCTCGGTTCGGGAATGCCAAGGCAGTGAAACAGGAGAAAAATCTTATAAAGCCATCTGAAAAGAAAACACCTCAGTTAACTGCAAAAGTATGATAAATTTGATAATGTTGTTAGTATATTACATGAGTATGGGGATGTATGTGTTATGAACTGAGACGGTATAAGAAGCTACAGTGAGGACTACAAACTATATAGATAAGTAAAAGTTAAAAGATAAGAGAGAAACCGACAAGAACTCTATATAGAACCATGTATGTTCAAAAGATGTAGAATATAGGATGGAGTGTTGCATATATATATATATATATATATATATATATATATATATTTTTTTTTTTTTTTTTTTTTTTTTTTTTTTTTTTTGGTACCGGAAATCAAACCCAGGACCTTGTGCTTGCCAGGCAGGTATTTGTGCTACTGAGCTATATCCCTGGCCCTATAAATAAATATATATATATAGTTTTCAAAATAAACTCTCCAGGCAGAAAGGATATGATATTTTTATTTTTGTTATTTTTCATTTGATAAAATAATAATTGTAAAAGGGATTTTAATACTACAGTATACAAAGCTTTGGGCATGTTGATGATTTTTTAATCTATGTGCTTCTACTACAATAATACGTGCTAAGTATAGTAGTAACTGTTGAACAACATTGAAGAGGGTTCTAAGGCATAGGGCATGCTAATAGAAGCTAATACACAGTGATTATTTTAGGCCACGCTCTGATAAGGACTTCTCATATTTTATTAACTTCATCTAATCCCCACCACCTACCAAGCAAGTACTATTATTAATTATCATCATTTTATGGTTTAGAAAACTAAAGTATTGGGGCCGGTGAGATGGCTCAGCGGCTTAAGCGCCTGCCCGGCAAGCGCGAGGGCCCGAGTTCGACTCCCGGAACCCACATACGAAAAAGGGGCCGGTGATATCGCTCAGCGGCACGGGCGCCTGCTGGCGCGCGAGGTCCTGAGGTCGACCCCCCGGTACCCACAAAAAAAAAAAAAAAAAAGAAAACTAAAGTATTGAGAGATAAACCTTCACTAATTTCTCACTGCTAATAATTATTAGAAAAAAATCCAAACAGTTTAATTTTGAATCCCAAACTCTTAACTGCTGAACTGTTTTTACTGTTTTACTATCTTATTTATGCCAGAAGTCAATAATTAGAAAGCAGTTTAAAAAGGGATGAATTTACTACATGGACACAGCCTAAATGATTTATAGGGGAGAAGCTTATTACCCATTTGAAATATTTGATGTTGAAAACAGAGAAGACTAATCAGTATAACTGGCAATAATGGGTGCTGTGATATTCCACCTTCATCCTCTTTCAACACAGACAGAGTTATTTATCCAACTATCCACTGTGGAGAATGCTACTTGCACAGATTATTGGTTCCTCATAGTGCATATATATGAAAAGTGCCACCTTGTTCAAACTTATGCTGCATTGTATGCTCACAGATGACTATTTGATGAAGCACAAACTCAGATTAAGTAACTTACCCAAAATCACAAATACTCAAAATGGAAAAACTTGATTCCATACTTGCTGAGTCAAAGTCCAAAACACTTTCCTTGTACCATGTATCCTTTTCTGTCAGAATTTTATACATCAAGCTATTTATTATAGAGGGTGTGACAAATGTATGCATGCCCATTTCATGCACTCTTTAAACTTGTCATTTCAATGTGCTCTCATAAATACATTTGTTTCAATCTTTAACATAGATCACAAATATAAAAGAAATAAGAAGCAATATGAAGGTAAAATATTTGACATCAAACACGGGATTGTAAATGATATGCTGTGCTGTATATTAAATATATGTGCTTAAAAGTACATACATTTTGTACCTTAGGAGTATGTGTTTTCTGGTGCTGAATATAAAATATTGTAAGTCTGTGTATAATAGATAAGAGAAGAAATATTCTTTTGGGGCATGTGAGATGTACTTTGTAAATAGTAGGAATGAGGGGCACTGCAATCTAGGTTTTATGTGTCATTGGATCTTTTATGGTGGTTGAAAGAACTGGAATATCTGTTATTTGAAATGCTGTGTACAACAGAAAGTATATCTGTTGTGTTTCAACATTTTCTGATAGAAAATCTTTAGAATATTTCTAAGCCTTTAAAATAATCTTTTCATAGAATTTTACCTGCTGTTGATTCAAGACATTTCCTTGTATTAAAAAATGACTAGTTAGGCTCAATTAGGCAATAGTTTGAGAAACTGAAACTCCATATGCTATGTTTCCTGCTGTCAGCATGTATTGTAGCTCAAGGGCATTGATCTAGTAAGCCACATATCACCATCTAAATGGTATTTGCTGATAATTCGCAGTCTTGTGCAAAACTTCCATCAGTCAAAGATGATTAAAAGAGCTAATGCCTATGAAGGTTACCTTTCAAGACCTAAGTAAATGGCAATGTGATCATAACCATTCTTTGTCCCCTTTCAAATGCACTGCAAAACTAGGCTACAAGTCTGTGGAAAGATGTACATAAAGTCATAAAAGTTTAGTTATGTGAATAAAGTCATTTCAAAGTTTAAAACATGGAGAACATCTTCATTAGTAAAGTAATAGAGTGAATACTGACTTCTAAAATGTGCAGTAACTTCTCACAGAACACAGCCAATTATTGAAATTGTATTTACAATTTACATAGTAAATTAATAAGTACATAAGATTAAAAAAGAATAACAAACCCCAAAGTCTAGTAACTTTTAAATTATTATGTAGCATTTAAATTATTTTTTGATTTAATATTGTATTTAGCCATATAACCTAAGAAAATATTACATATATCATTGTTCTTGTGGGAAAAATTTGCTGTTGAAAACTTTATTCTTCTTATTTATGGAGAAGAAAAAATATGTAACAGCATTATCATTGGCCTTTTAGATATGACTTACATAGTACTTTCTTCAACTCTGAGTTTAATTCTGATGACAGTACTTCCTTAGAGGACAAAACTACTCTATGAACATATTAAATAAATTTTATATCTCCTTGGCAGCAAAAATGCTATACTTTCTAATATCAGTCTATCAATATATATGCAGCTTGGGTTGACCTTTGTATGAATGACATTTGTGCATATAATAGAAAATGGGCATCGTTAATTTATAGGCCCTTACACAATGAATATATACATATATTTACACAAGATTCAATCATGCAACAAATTGGTTATGTAGAAAAAGAATAACAGAAAATAATATTTATTGAAATACTTCCAACCTGACAAGCTCAAAATTGTTAATATAAATTCAATTGACAAATCTTCACTCTAAATCTGTGAAGTTAATATTAGTATTGTCTAGTTGATTCAGACTCAGGAAGGATAAGTGTCTCCCCCAAAGACAACGAGGGGCAGTAGAGGATGGAGAGAGGATGGAAACATGAACTTTTTTCTTAGGGTCAGGTTCTTACCCCTTAGCATAAGGGATAGGACTGGTACTTAAGCCCAGAATTAAGAGGCCCAGATTTGGCACTCCCTACTGAACAGATCCATAGTTCTCTGGGGAAGTCACATAGTGCATCAGGCCCCTTTTTCATCAGATGTCAAATAAAAGGTTTCAGTGAGATACTTTACCACTTGTCTTTATCTTCTAAGATTCTATAGTTCAGAAATGTAGTTATCTAAAATCATGTAATAATCTATGTCTATGGCTAAATTTGCAAACAAAACCTATTTTCTAGGTATTCATGTAGGCATAGTTAAAATTCGTAGTTACAGTTCTTTTTTTTTTAAGTTTTTTGCCCTTGAATTTCTTTTTTTTTCTTTTTATTTTAAAGAGAAAAAAATGAACAAAATTTCAAAACAACATAATAGGAGGGTAACAATGGTTATTACACTGTGTACTGTTATTTTAAGTTACTCAGAGTACAAGATATCAGTATTCAATTATCCAAACAATACTAGCACAAAACTTTCTTTTCAATGAACTAAGAGAAATTAGTAGTGTATCTATCCAATTGGGGCTAGAAAGTGAGAAATGTGAGTAACTTTATTACACTATATTCTGGAAGTTGTTAAATTCAGCAGAGGAAAATCAGATAAATAAGGAGGAAACATGTGGTGGATAGAGACTGTGATTACAATTTTTAAACACCACCAAAAGCCTAAACACTAAAGTTGGTAATTTGAGGATAAATTTCAGGGATGTGTGGACACAAGCCATGGACAAATATCTGGAAGAAAAGCAAGTCAGATAGACAAAGAATTCAAATTTCTCTGGGTAGGAGTATGGCTAGCATGCTTCAGTAATACTAAGGATGCCAGAGTATTTAGAGAAAGAAGGATTAGTGAAGATTTGAATTCACAAAATTAAAAAAAATAATAATAATAGGAGCCAAAACAGACAGTTTTACCTCAGAAACCTCTCATGGACAGAGCATTAGCCCAGATTATAAGAAATAAATCCCTAATTTCTAAAACAATATGGACTATTGGGTTATTGCTTGCAAATATATCAGGTTCATTGTAACAGATACGGTTGATATAGAGTATGCAACATATGTATAAATATTGTCAACTCTTTATATTTTGAATGTCACTTGTAGAATCCTTAGAATCCCGTATTTCTAAACACTTACTTAGGAAAGCATCAACATTCAGGAAATACCAAGTGAAAGAGAAAACCTAAAGTGCTCTATTTCATTACAAGAGAGTGTATTCCAACTCATGCTCTTGTAAAAATACCTTACAGAGTGTTCAAACTGAACAGACCACAGGAGAATTCAACAAGCAGACAGGACACTTCAAATACAGTATTCAATTAGAACAACAGAAGTGGTTCAGCAGTGTTTAAGGCTTGAGAATAAAATAATTGGTTTTTGTTCATGGAGAAATCCAAGTAGAGAAGAGATATTACAAGGGCCAAAAATTCGAAGATCCACCTCTACTTTCTTTTTGACACCATCATTTAACTGCACCAAATCAAATTTGCCTGATAGCACTGACAGGAGCCATAAGTAACTGCCAGGAGGCCTGACTGCAGTTGTTGCTTCCCTACAACATACCGTTGTGTTGTGTCATTTGAATTTGCGCTTCAGTGCATCTTTAAAATATTTTTTCTGCATAACCTGATTAAAATTGTGCCAAGTCTGTTCAATTGTTTGCCAGTGCTTAAGAATCCTACTGCTAGACCCACACCGCAAATACTAACTTCAGCAGAAATTATTTTTTAAATACTTGTCAAAACAGACATTCTGAACAGCCTTCATTTTGTAAGACACCAGCATTTTATTAACATCTGTGCATTTATTACTTGTAAGTGTCTACATTTTAGCTTGAATGTAGCCTACTTGCCATTCAAAGTAAAAAATCTTAAAAAGCTTATATTCACTGACTCACCCTCATAATTTGTTTGCTTTACTCATCCTCTTACTTTTTGTACTATGTTGTATTTTAATAGTCTTCTTGTGGTCTCTGGTTCAGCTTTCTATTGCTATGACAAAAATACTTGAGAAAAACAGTTTAAAAGAGAAAAGATTTATTTGGGCTGTGCATTTCATAGGTTTAAATTCATTGCTCTACTGCTATTAGGCCAGTGACAAAACAGAAATATCATGATGGAAGGGTATAGCAGAGGAAAATTGCTCACCTCATAACAGCCAGGAAGCAGAGCGAGGGAAAGAGCCAGGGAGAAAAAAGGACTGGAGACAAGATATACCCATCAGAGGCATGTACCCAGTCATCTATTTGCTCCAACTGGCCCACAATTCCAAATATCCCATTCAGCTATGAATTTATCAATGAGGTCAGTGCTCTCAGGATCTAATCAGCTCTCCAGATACCTCCCCCATCCCCGGGCAAACTTTGCTGCATTGGGTTTCAAGCCCTTAATACATAAGTGTTTGGGGAACACTTCCTATTTAAACCATAACAATCTGTTAAAGAATTCATCTGTTGTATTTTATGAAATAGACTTTCAGTTTCCTTGAGGGAGATTAAAATATACATAAAATATTGGGTGAGGTGGATATATTTTATGGAAAGTTATGTTACTCATGTATTGCTGTAACAAAACACCTGACATAAACTAATTCTAAGGAAGGAATCATTTAGATTAACAGTTGCTGAGATTTCATTCTATGCTAAGCTGGTTGCATTGCTTTTGGGTCTGTGGCAAGACAGTACAATACAGTGGGAATGTGTCATAGGGGAGATATGCACAGGGCACTGCAGCCCAGAAGAAAAGAGACACAGGGCCAGGGGTCCCAATATCCACTGTAAGAGCAGTCCTTAATGGCAATAATTTCTGCCACTAAATTCTGCCTCCTGAAGTTTTTGCAACTCAAGAGTACCACACCTTCAACACATGTGTTTTGGGGGAGACATTTAAGATGCACAGTATAACATTCAGGAAGTGACTTTGTCCGATATTTATCACCCACCCTCCTACAGACTGGTTCCACAATTAATATAACCTCATAAGATACTAGTATATTAAATGAAGAATATATACTTCATAGACAACAATGTTTCAATCAAAAGATATCTTTCTGTTTCTCTGTCTTATGCTGATATTGGTAATTTTCCCTAATACCACTCATTTTCACATTTAGGAGCCCATAAAGTTCTTGAGCATCTACTTACTATTTTCCTTCTCATTCCAAACCATTCTCCTTTTATTATTCTGACCAATTTAATAATTATTTAATTTCAGTCCTCATTCAAATTATTTCCACCACTTCAAATAAGTTATTAAAATTTTTCCCAGATGAATGAATAAATTTTTCCATTTCACATGGAAATAGAACACCTCAAATAGTGTACTTGTATTCTTGGCAGCTAAATACAAGGGCTTGGATCATAGCTGCTCTAATTTTTTTAAAAAAGATTTTCTTTACTCTGTAAGGGTGAAGTAATTTTTCAAAACTGCTGCTTATTGAAATTATTTTTCTTTGGTCCAATTTTAGGTTCCTGGTACTTAAACACTTATTTTAGAAGAAATATTTCAAAAACTTTTTGAAATGAAACAAAGAGTCTTTTAAGCTTTCTTGTGATGAAACAAAAAGTTTTATATTTAAGTGGCATAGCTACACTAAATGACATAGAAAATAACCAAGGCAGCAATATAGGACAATATCAATATTTGATTTAATGTGATGATTGCAAATTAATATAAAAAAACAGTACATGGAGAAAGCCAAGTTTAGAGAGTCTCTTGGTAGAATGCAACAGGCTGCATTCAACAGCTGCATTCATGCAAAAGTTAGGAAGAAGAATACATTGAGAGGCACCCTATAGCAGCAGCATTAGAATTGTACCTGTCATAAGGACTACCAAAATCTTAGCTAAAATTAGATATAAGTCATTTCTCTGAGCAAATTTAAGATAAGTATGCCAACTTTCTGGACTGAAATAAAAACAAATAGCAAAGTCTTGGATTGCTAAGAATAATGAAGCATGATCAATTATAACATTGTTTAAAGTGTGGACTACTACATTGTAAAAGTAGAAAGGTGACTGCAGTTGAGTACTGTTTGAGAAGTTGAAGACTTAGATGTTCTACCTGTCAATCAATACTGCTATAAATCAGTATTTTATCAAAGATATGAATTTACAGAGTAGATCTCTGAAACAAATTCAGCTGAACAAGTACAATTTTTCTTTTCCAATTATACTGACCGACTCAGTAGCAGACCTGAGATCACAAATTCAAGCCCAGCATCGAAAACCTTTGGACTTAGTGAGGTCTTTTCTAAAAACAAAATAATAATAAATAAATAAAAATTAAAAAGTGAGGATATGATAAATAGTGTTAATAACTTATGGAAGAAGAAATCTGACAAGAAAATAGAATTAAATACTTTCTCCATTTTACTGCTATTCAGAAAATGCAAATTAAATTGGCCGTGAAAATACTTAAAATTAACATATTTTGGCAAAAAGCACAAATATTACAGTAATGCTATTTTCAAAGCTGTCTAACATAGGTGAACAATATGGATTTTCATAATGGCTTTTTATTTGAAATATTTAAAAAGTACGGAAAAACCATTTTTCCTAGTAGAGAATTAGGTAAACAAATTAGTAAATTTCTCATAAAATTGAAAATTATACATCATTTCAAGAAACAAGTTAAAGTTTCAAGTTTCTGAATATATTAATACTAAAGTTTTGAAAAATATTATATATTATTTACATGTATATGTACAAAAATAAATGCTCTAAAATATAAAAGAGGATAATGTTAGAGTAGACATCAGAGTAGAAAATATATAATGAATACAGTATAATAGTTATAATAGTTAACAGTGGAGATTAAAGGAGAATAGTGTAATTGCTAATTTGGAATCTGTGAATATTTTGTCTTTAAAAAGTGCTTGTAGAAAATATATGAATATTGATATTGGAATACTCTGTGAAAATTCAGAAATAAATAAATAAATAAATAAATAAATAAATAAATAAATAAGATTTGCTAAAAATCTGTAAAGAAATTAACCAGCATATATTAGAGTGATGGAAAGGGTATTGTGTTATTTTAGGCAGAGTGTGGAGGAGTTGCAGTAATACTTTGGAAGGGATTAAAGTGAAATTCATATCATGAGAAAATCACTTCAATCAAAGGTGGGAGAGTGAGGCTGAAAGTTTTCTTGATATTGCTTAAAGAACATAAGTATGGATTTGTGAGGCAAATGAATATCAAGTAACTGAAGACCTCTTGCCTATAAGTATTTGAGTTTACACAAAATATAATAAATTGGTTATTTCTCATCAAGTGAGCTTTGGTAGTTTGTGATATTCGGACAACTATTCTATTTCCTTTAGGTTATCAAAATAATAAACATATATTTCTTTGTTGTTTTCTCTTATTATCTTTTTAATGCCTATATGATCAGTAGCCTTGAACAACTTTTCCATTTCTGATATTGATTTATGTCTTCTTTTCTTTTTATTAGATAAGTCTCACTAGAAATTTACCAATTTTACTATTTTGTTCCAAGTACCAGGATTTTTTGTTTGTTTGTTTTTATTGATTTGTGCTGTAAATTTTTATTATTTTCATTCGGCCCAGTTACGGTTTAGTTTTCTATCATTTCTCTGATTTCCTAAAGTAAAAAATTTATGTTAGGGGTTTTAGTTTTTTCATCTTTCTCAATATAAACATGTAATGCTATAAATTTCTCCTTAGATTCTGCTCTAGCTGCATTTCACAAATTGACAAGTTGTGTTCTTATTTTCATATTGGTCTAAATACTTTTCTAATACTATCTTGAGACTGCTTTATGCTTTGAATTATGGAATATGTGCTGTTTAATTTCCAAGTTTGAGGAATTTCTCAGCTATTTTATGATATTAATTTCTAATTTATTTCCTTATAAGCTGATAATAAACTTTTTATTTATTTTTCAATTTGTTAAGACTTATTTAAGTCTCAGACTGTGGTTTAACTTGCTGAAAGTTGTAGGTAACTATGATAAAGTTATATAATCTTCCATTACACAATGGTATATTTTATAAAGCACATTAGACTTTTGTTTCCTGTTCTAGCACATAGGGAGCTTGGAAGTTGTTACTCTTGTTCTAACAAGTAAAAATTTTAACAAACTGAAAATAAACTTTGCTTATTAAATCCACAAAGAAATTCAAAATCAAAGCAAACTTCCGCCTGTTCTGAAACAAGGAGAGAAAGACAGATACAGTGACTTGTGAATTATTGGGAGCAGCAATTGAATGGACTCTTACAGTTGGAGGCAGGAGCAGCCAGAAGAGTTTGAATTGTCATTGTAACACTGAGGGCTCATTGTGGACTTAAGCAAGTTTTGAAAATCTCCAAAGGTCACCAGCCTGAAAGAAGTCACCATACCTTCTTGAATTTTTCTTCCAGGAGTTCTACCAGATCAAATAAAAAGTGACTTATGCTCTTGGTAATGGGATACAAAGTTACAGTAAGGACACTAACTGGAAAATTCTCTTAGCGAAAAATCAGTGGTAGACTGGATTAAAAAATATCTCTAGTGGTGCCGGTGAGATGGCTCAGCAGCATAAGTGCCTGCCTTGCAAGCGCGACAGCCCGAGTTCGACTCCCGGATCCCACATACGAAAAAGGGGCCGGTGATATCGCTCAGGGGCACGGGTGCCTGTTGGCGCGCGAGGTCCTGAGGTCGACCCCCCGGTACCCACAAAAAAAAAAATTTTTCTAGTCTGTCATCCAATACTATACTTAGTCATAAAGAGTAGTCATGAATAAATAAGCTACATTAGAATACTTTTTTGAAGGCAATCCAACCTTAACTGAAAAGGCATTTATTATAATATTGTTACTAAGAATATAAAAATAACCGTTATATATGAAAATTGCTCAAGATTTCATTGAAATATTTGAGGCCTTGTGGCAATTTCTAGATAATTATTTAGACAGTTCATTTAATATTTAGTTATGTTTTCTATTTGTCCGACCAGCTTCCTAGAAAGTATGTATAAGTACAAGTAGATGGTTTAGAAGTACAGTAGGTTTACCAGGGACAATGCCTGTGAAAGATAAAAAGAGGTATACGAATATCAGGAAAAAATGGACAATGGTTGTACAAGGTCTGAAATTTATTAAAGTAGAGTATAGGTGATAGATAAAAGTTTGGCTAGGAAGAGTCTTACACAATGATGAATGCATGAGAAAATCCTGACTAGCCCAACAGGGATGACAGTACTAGGATTTTCAGGGAAGAATGCTATGTGGTCAGAAATGTTGAACCCTTGTGTGAGCAGGGTGCTTGGTCACTGCACATGTGCAGCTGTCCAGTTGTTGGGCCACTGTGGAAAGCTTGGTGGATTAGAAATCCTTCACACAGAGGCCACAGGGAATAGCTCTGCTTGTTAAGGCTGCTTCCTAGAGGTCAGAAAAGCTTCTCACAAATGTACTGCCCCACTGAATCTTCTGAAGTTGTTAAATAAAATCATGATGCAAAAGTTCCAAACTGTTTCCTAGATAAATACAATGAAATATGTTCTCCAAAGAATGCCACGTTAAATACTATGTGACTTTAAAAGTATATTTAGAAAGAACACTGGATTCAAATCTTATGTTAGTCCATATTAGCAATTTATCCTGATTTTTTACTGTATTTTTTCATATTTATGTATAGTAATACATAAATATAGCTTAAGCCTTAATATTTCCAGAACTAACAATTACTCTGAGGCTGGTGTTGATCAACTTAACTCCTTTTTAAAGGGGCAGATTTGGAAAATATAGTTTTTATATATATAATGAACAAAATATCTTTCCTTCTCTTCCCCTCCCTCCATCTCTTGATCCCTTTCCCATTCAGGAAGATATAAGTCCTTTATTCCTATTATCTATGTTTTATTTTGCTTTTTATTTATCATTTGGATCTCTTGTATGAAAGATATAAGATGTGTCATTTACATGTACCAAACACCCACAATGAATATAAATATTATATGTCACAAACATGAGCTAAAAACAATAACAATAATAATTAAGATGAAGCCCTAGGGCTAGTGATGCTGTGGCGCTCACAGGGCAAGATAAGACCCGCTGAAGATGATAAGGCACCTGGGGAAACTATAGCTTCCTTATTGCCCTCTGTCTTGCCCTTGCAAAAATACTTTGTTTTTACTAGCCCACTATAGTTGCCATTACTGTTCCTGGAAATAATCACTGCCCTTCACCCATTGTCCTTGACTCAGATGTAATCAGTAAATACTAAGGTTCTGGATGCCTCATGGCCTTTTGTTCCCCTTAAATCCAGATCTCTGCCTGCACCATTATTTTATCTTTTTCTCTTCTTTCTTCCTGCCGTGTGCCATAACACTTGGCAGGAGATTTGGGACTCATTGCAGGGGTCCCTGATAACATACTGTGGATAGAGTCTCCAATATGTCTGACTTACTTCACTTAACATTATGGTTTCAAAATGTATCCATTTTCCTACAAATGACCCAAGTGTATCTTTATTTATGGCAGAGTAAAATTCTATTGTGTATAAATATAATTTTTTATTCATCTGTTGATGGACATATATGCTATTTCCAATATTTAGTTATGAATTGTGCTGCTATAAACACAGGCATGTATATAACATTGTAATATAATGACTTTAACTCTTTCAGGAAGATACCTAGAAGGAGAACAGCTAAGTCAAATGGAATTTCTAGTTTTAGTTTTTTGAGGAATCTCCATTCTCATTTCCATAGTGGTCATATTAGTTTACATTCTTACCAATAATGTGGAAGGGATCATTTTTTCCCTGCAGCCTTGCCAGCAGTTATTATTTGATTTCTTCATGGTGGCTATTCTTTCTGGGATAAGATGGAATCTCAGTGTTGTTTTAATTTGTTTTATTTTCTCTTATGATTCTTTTTTAATTGATGTCTCTGAATATTTTAAGTAAAGTTACTCAGGTACCTACATCCTAACTAATGAACTATTTTTTTCTCGTTTTTTTAGTACTTAATAAAATTAATTTTTAACTGAGACATAAAATATGTAAAAAATTTTATACTGATGGGGTAATATGTGATGGTTCAATAGTATGCAATTTTGTGTAATATTTAAATCAGGTTTAGACTAAAGAATTGTAGAAGTAATAAGGGACTGTAAAATAGCAACTGGTCTTTAAATAATCAGTTAAGTATGCCAAAGGGATGGCAATGGAAATATTTATGGAAAAAAATCTAATCAATTTTATCAAGCTATAATTTTTTATAGTATTATTTTAACTAACTGTGACATTAAGAATAGCTCTTTTTAATGTTTTCATTAAAAGCTAATATTACTTCATATGAATTGCTAGCAATAAAAATTTTCAACAATAAATTGAGTATAAAATTATTCCAAAACAAATAAAAATAAAATATAAACCCAGTTAATATTTTGGTTACATATCTTTGACAAATATTAGAAATTTGACTAGATTTACAGATTTTGTACTTTTTCTTTAATTCTTTAAGCCAACTAGTGAGCAAATACCCATGTCTTATTTCCCATTTTCTCTTGCATAACCTCAATTTAGTGTGAAAATTCAGATATTTTCCATGTAGAATTTTAAACGTGCATATAATGTTGGCATACACGCACACATAAACAAATCATTGGATTGGTTTTATTCAATTACAAAAATCTAATAATATTTCTTAACTTGGTGTTCTTTCCCTTTCAATGTGATATTTTTGAGAATTATCCTTGCAGGTTCAACTTGTTTATCCTTTACCCTGTAATATTCCCTAGTATAAATAATCATGAAATAGTGTACTAAAATTTTTATTCCTGAAACAGTGCTTACTTCACCCAAAATCTGTAATGGACAAGCTTGTTTGTTTCTTGCTGCGGATGTGATTTATATGCCTGAGTTTATACTGGTTTTGTTAACCTGTATACAATCTCCCTAATAATGTTACTTTTATGATTTTATCTGCTTTTTATATAAATCCTTTACTTGATTGCACTCTGCCACTAATACTTTTCCTAAAGATACATGAGGATAATTCTTTTACTATTATTTGTTTAAATGGTAGCGTTTTGTTGGAGCCAATTCTGCTGTCCCATACAATTGCCAGCGGACTTGCATAACTGGTTTTTTGTTCAAATATGGTTATTAGAACCTGTACTTTTCCCTAGAATAAACTCAATATTTTGTTATTACTTACCTTCTGGATCACAGCTTCTTTTTAACTTTGAAAAAAATACTTGAAAGCACAGTCACGTTATGTTTAATGAATTTCATTATATTTTACTATCATATCTGAGTGCTGAAATTGATATTTCTTTTTTTTTGTGTGTGGGTACCGGGAGTCGACCTCAGTGGGTTATTTCTAATTCACAAATTCCATAAGAAAGTTTCTTACTTAGTGTAAAGCATAAGTTTCACCACAAGCAACATTCTTAAAGATTTTCTTAGAAGTTATCTATGAAATTTTATTTTATTTATTTATTTTTTTTTTGTGGGTACCAGGGGTTGACCTCAGGACCTCATGCACCAGCAGGCGCCCCTGCTGCTGAGCGATATCACCAGTCCTTTTTTCATATGTGGGATGCCAGGAGTCGAACTCCAGACCTCACTCTTGCCAGGCAAGCGCTTAGCCACTGAGCTATCTCACCGGCCCCCAATGAAATTTTATATTTCAAGGAGAGAAGTAAAAAAAAATACTTACTGGAAGATACGTTATACCCTGTCTTAAATCCAGATAGCAAAATATTTTTGATTATACTACAATTTAATTTAGTGCCAGGCAGTTATCAACAACCAGTTATATGACAATCGTTTCATGTTTATCACTTGCAAACTAAAAATTTTAATCCATGTTATATAAGAAAAAAAATAGAGTAAGTTAAACTGTATAAAAATATGGTGATGATGAAATGACAGAGTAGGAAGAAGACCAAAGCTATCTTATTCCTGGATAATACAGTTATGTGGGCCCATGGAGAATACTGTATGTAATTCTGGCTGTAATGTCTCAAAAGTATAATAACAGAAGTAGATATGACTCAGTAAAAGATAATGACATCTTTTAAAGGTCAGGAGGCCATCCTAAGGAAATCAGGATGATATGATAACAATCCTAGATTAAGAGAAGAAATTGTCATGCTCTAAAACCATCGGTACTATGAATAAGTGAAACAATTGAGTTCACTAGATTTCAGAACCTAGCCTAAGGAGGGTAACGTGATATTTGAGAGTTAGGTAAAGAAGATAGCAAATCAAATAGTAGTAAAAATTTCATAGACTTCTTAAATATAGCTTAAGGCTGAAAAACGTGCAATGCTTGTATGTAGTAATTATATTAGAATAGAGATCATGAAAATATTCTGCTTTTGGAGGATAGAAACAGGATTAACTGAAATCCATCTAGCCTATTAGTGTCACTGTTAACAATTTGGTTGTAAATTGAATGGTTTATAAAAATTATTGTAACAATATATAAAAATTGGAGCATTCTGGAAGTTTTCATGTAAATCTATCTCACATTGTAATATTTGATGTTCTATTCTAGGCTTAGCACTGCAGGAAGAAATTCTCTATATCAAAAGCTATTATACAAAACAAATTATTTGTTTATGAAAGAAGTGAAATATTATTTCTTGGGGAAAATGATAGCTTGAGGCAAGGCTCGCTTTGTGATCATAGTTTTTAATTCTCCAACTGTTAGGCTCTAGAATTGGCTTATTTAAGATAGCAACTTTTAAATCAGAAAAAGTATTGAAGATCTTCAAGATAAATGTATAGCATGCTTGTAAGCACAGCACGTGGAAGTCTGAGGCCCAATGATCATTGTGAGTTTGAGGCACTGGTGCTGGACTATGTTTTGAGTTCAAGGCCAGCCTGGGCTACATAAAGAATCCTGTATCCAAAACAAAATAGGGAAAAATTTAGCTGTTTTTCAGTGATACCATCGTACTTGAGATGGTATGACTTCTCGAATAAGACTGAGAGGGTTATATTAGACTGCATGAAATGATGTTATCAGCAGAATTTTGGAAAAGGTCTCCCACATGCAGATTTATTTAGAGAAAATGTTTAAATCAGTATTCCCTATTCATGGCCAGCTGAGGAATTATTAGAATTGTAGTATTTTATGTGTTCTTCGCTTTGTATATTTGATATTTTCCCCTTGTGTCTTAGATTAATCATGGAAGCAATTGAAATAAACATTATTATTGCACGTAGTTCTAAAAAGTCATCAGTGATAATTAAAAACCCTAAGTGTTAAAACAATAATTCTATTATTTGAAGTTCATATATGATAAGGAGATGGGTGACTTGCTGTTAGGCAGTAGGTGGAGTCTGGTCCAGGGAGATGGTCAGGGAGGGTTTATTTCCCTCTGCAGCTCCCCCTTTCACTCTCTGCTTCCCAACTGCCACAAGGTGAGCAACTTTCCTCTGAGGAGGTCCTACCACCAGGCTGCTTCTGCTCTGCAGCTAGATGACTATGGACTGAAACCGGTACCAACTGGGGCATAATTAAGTCAGTTTAGATGTGAGTACAAGGAGAGGATGTGGAAATATTTTTTAACTGACTACTAATTGGTTGAAATAAGATAGCACTCTGAAAAATATATATTTAAAGTAAGTTTTTCTTTGGGAGTTTTCTTTCTTTCTTTCTTTCTTTCTTTCTTTCTTTCTTTCTTTCTTACTTACTTTCTGCTATACTGGTTATCCTACCCATTGCATTCATATTGAGTTACTGCCTTAGCCTGGTTTTAATTTTGATTTTTTTTTAACCTTGAGACAAGGTCATCCCAGACTGAGAATCAACTTTACATCTCCTGCTTTAGCTTCCCAGAGTGCTGGGATTATAGGTTGCGCCACTATGCCCAGGGGACTTACATTTTATTTGAAATATCTGCTTTCTTACTGGAATCAAACTGAAATACTTAAGTCCTTAGAAAGGAACTTAGGTAAAATTTCAGTTCAGAAGGGTAGGGACAATCTCAGATTTTCAGATTTTTGTAACCGTCCATTTTCTTTTGTTTCCAACACTACTGAAAGTCTCAAATCTGTCTGCTTCTCTTATACTTAATATATGTTTATCTAAAACAGGTAACTTGCAGAGTTGTAAACTCTATCAAGTCCTTACTGACTTTAGAATTAAAGTACCAATTCTTTCACATGGAGTAAGCATGACTCTGACACATAGATTCACCTTTAACATGCTTGTTGGTAGACATGCCTCTTAAAATCTACTTACACATCCATTCATGCACAGCATTTTGAAATTTTTTTTTTATATGCGGGTACCAGGAGTCGAACTCAGGACCTCGCCCTTGCCAGGTAGGTGTTTATGCCGCTAAGCTATATCACAGGCCTGAAAATTTGGTATAAGTACTCTGTTCTTGTTCTTTTTACCAGATTAATTGATCTTATAGAATTCAGATCATATTTCATAAATATTTGTTCTGAGTGTATAAAGAACCACATCAGACGTTGATGGAAGAATGATTAAAAGGTATTTATCTATATTTTATCTATCTATCTATCTATCTATCTATCTATCTATCTATCTATCTATATGTCTAAATATATAGCCACATAGGTGGAACTCTGATAAAGATGACCATTATATTTTACCCTGCATTATAAAAATTATGTAAATACTACAAATGTTATTATAATGGAGGAAAATTATAAGATATCTTGAAAGTATATAGTGAAATTACCATAGCTTTTTGGAAATATTTTAAAAGCTATTTAGGAGGGCAAGTGTTCAGTGGTAAAGCATGTGCTGAGCTTTGTGGGGAAGGGACACTGTTGTCATTCCTCAGTGTGAAAAGGACCGAAGAATGGAAAGGAAAGGAAAGGAAAGGAAAGGAAAGGAAAGGAAAGGAAAGGAAAGGAAAGGAAAGGAAAGGAAAGGAAGAAAGGAAAGGAAAGGAAAGGAAAGGAAGAAAGGAAAGGAAAGGAAAGGAAAGGAAAGGAAAGGAAAAAGAAAAGGGTATCTGAGAATAAATAATACTTAATGTGAAATTTGATAATTGAGTAGTAAAATAAAAAATGAGAAGATTGTAAAAAAGCACTGAAGAAATACTCAGACTGGAACTTTGAATATTACAAAAACATAAAACATCTGGAATAATTGGAAAGAGATTTAGTAGGGTAAAAACATTGTATGAGATTAGACTTGAGATATAAAACAGGACTTTGTTATGCAGGAGCTTGTAGCTTATGATAAAAAATAAAATAAAATAAAATAGCTGTTCTTTTAAGCTTAGAGGAAATGTTCCTATATGTTTTAAAGCAAACAAGTGCTGTGATCATATAAATGTTTACAGCATAATTGGAGATGTGGTCTAGAGAATAGATGGACTGCAAATATGCAGGAGTGAATGTAGGAAAACTGATTATGAGCTTATTACACACTTCAGGTGAAAATTATGATGAGTTGAACATGGATGCTGGGAGCGGGATAGAAAGGAGGGGCTGATACCTTTCATAGAACTTTATAATTTATTCAGTAGTGGATAGGAGAAAGAGGAAATCAAGTGTTATTTTCTTCAGAATGTTTACAAGAACGCTTTACTGCAGTGCTCATATATATGCATTCTGGACTCACCTGAGTCCTATTCTTGACAATGCATTATTAACACTATTTATATTTTGTCTCTTAATTCTATAAGTTCTTGAGAGTTAAAAACACGTCTCTACTTTATTTCTGCATTTTTAGTGTGTGTTACAGTGCCTTGTATATCTTTTATTAAACTTAGTGTTAAGAATTTAGGGGATAGAAAAATGTTTTCAAAACTTCAGATGACCTTTGATTTTCTGAGTGCTCCTACAAATCACCTTGCCCCTTGCTCTTCCTGAGATTTAGATCGAGTCAGGAAATTAGAACATAAAATGTTAACCCCATGTCTTAGTTACTTTTTTTGTTGCTGATACAAAATACGCAACATCTGCAAGTTAAAGGAAAGATTTATTTTGGCTCACAGTTCCTGGTTTCAGTTGATACTTGGCTGGCTCCAAGGCAAGACAGCATGGCAGAGGGGCATGGCAGAGGAGAAACACCCATAGCACGGCAGGCAGGAGGCAGCAAATCAGCAGAAGTGAGACTCCCTTTCCCTTTTATTTCATTTAGACTACAAGTCTTTAGGCTGTTGCCACCCACACAGGTGGGCCTTCCCATTATCCTCAGCCAGAACTATGCTAAACCAATCAGTGGACTGATTTAGTTATCATGCAACCTTAATGCATATTCACAAATTCTGGATATAGCCACCTCTGAAAAGCCCCACCTATGAGCACACAAGACTTTGAGAAGATACATAGATAACAAGCCATAAAACCCCTATATGAATATCTCAATTCAAGCTCACATTTGTAAAGGTTTGACTCAAATAATAGAACTTTTGACAGTTAATAGAAATTTATTTATTTAACAATTTGTGATATATTAGAAATTGCACTGGATTCATAATCAGTAAACCTTGATTGGTATTGACTGGTAATGAATAATTAAACAAAAATATGAGATTACTTGTTATTG
Source organism: Erethizon dorsatum (assembly GCA_028451465.1). Taxonomy (NCBI): domain Eukaryota; kingdom Metazoa; phylum Chordata; class Mammalia; order Rodentia; family Erethizontidae; genus Erethizon; species Erethizon dorsatum. Next base: position 73,493,258 of record CM051836.1, on the reverse strand, counting down.
CTTGGAAAATTGTATCTTTCCTTATTCTTTTCCATACATATGCAACTGTTTTGCTTCTTTGATTGCCTCTTATGCTATTCCTATGGCAACATTCCACAGAGAGTTACTAGCACCTCCCAGACATGAATAAGAAAATCAATTTCAATAAATGATACATCCAGAAAAGTTCATTTGAAGACTTGGACAGCAGCCAGTTCTCCTGGTTTGCAGCAGTGCTTCTTGCATGGCAAATCTGCTGTGCTTGGGGCATGAGAAGTGGCGACAGTAACCTCTTAGTAATCTGCAGATAGCAAAGGTTCTATGAAGCTGCCACAGGTACATGGCTAGAGGGTCCCCTTTGAAAAGGCTGCTACCCTTCTAACCATATGGCAAAGCTTTGGATGGTAGGGAAATAGAATCAGAAGTGGAGTTACCCATTCTTTTCCAGTTAGAAACCAATGACTTTTATTTTATCTAAAAAGCCCAGAAGAAACAATATTAAGCTAAAAAAAAAGTAGTAGTTGTTATTGAGAAATTTTAATGTACACAATACTTTTAATTTCGTACTTATTTTTTATTTTATCTTAATTCTTTCTGGGTGGAGATCTGTCTCCTGAGTCTTCATGGACGAATGATGGTCCTTTATATATTCAGTATATAGAGAAAGAAATGACAGTTATCAGTTGATCACATACAGTTGAAAGGAAATTTTGTTGTTGGTGGTGGTGGTAATGACAAAGGATCTTGCTATGTAGTTCAGGCTTTGCTTGAACTCACTGTGTAGCGCAGGCTGGCCTTGAACATTCAGTGATCCTCCTGCCTCAGCATCTTGAGTGCTGGGGTTATAGGTGTGTGACATCATGCTGGGCAAAGGGAAAAATTCTGACAAAAATAAATACCATTGTAAATATGGTGGAGGAGACATTTAAGGCAAATAGAATGTGTTTATCACATTAGATTTAGGCACTAATGTAACCCTTATTACTAGTAATGACAGAAAAGATGGAGACGAAAAGACTATTTGGAATTACTTATTTATCTATTTACTTATTTTTTTTATTTTAAAGAGAAAAAAGATAAAAATAACAATGAAACCGAGTTTCAAAACAGGTTAGTAGGACAGTTACAATAATTAATACATTGCACATTGTTGTCTTCATAGTAGTTATTCAGAGTACAAGGTATAGGCATGATACATTGTACAAACAATATTAGCACAAACCTTTCTTCTCAATGAACTAAAAGAAACTAGCTAGCTGTATAACTATCTTAACTGTCTTGTTTATACATATATTTTTTCTTTTTCCCTTTCTTCCTTTCCCCTTTCTCCCATCACAGTTTGTCTTTTCTTTTGAACAGTTTCTTCCCAATTCACAATATCTATTGTACATTTTGGATCATATTTACTTATTCAGTGTTTCTCAAACTAGTGAGACAATACGATGTTTTCATATATGGGTCTGATATATTTCACTTATGAGTATGGTCTCAAGTTGCATCCATTTACCTATAAAAGTCTCAAGTTTATCCTTCTTTATAGATGAGTAATACTCCATTATGTAAAAATACCACATCTTTTTATCCCCATTCCTCAGTTGATGGGCATTTGGGTTGTTTCCAAGATTTAGGTATTACAAATTGTGCTGCTGTATACATGGGTGCACCTATATTGCTGTAGTATGTTTTTTATTCTTCTGGGAAGATACCCAGAAGGGGAATAGCTGGGCCAAATGGGACCTCCAATCCTAGTTTTTTAAGGAATCTCCACACTGATTTTCACAGTAGTTGCACCAGTCCACACTCCCACCAGCAGTGAAGAAGGGTGGAATTATTTATTTTGAAGATTTTTTTTTTTGGTGTGTTTCTTTTCATTTCTTTTAATTGTTCCTACAACCTAAGTAGCTTCCCAATGCATAAGACCTGAGGTCGTGCCTTGGAATGATGATAAGGAGGAATTCAAAGCAATTTTTTTGGTAATACTTGACATTATAGTTTAACAAAAGTGAAGTCTAATTACATGCAACATAGTTCTAGGGTTTATTAGGTAATTCTGTGTTGGATGGAACGTCATATTATTATTTTCCGAATATAAGTTGTAAAGTTATCCCTAAAAAGCATTTATACGCTATCAGAAACTCATCTAAGGAAAGCAGCAAGTCCTTAAATAGGCACATCAAAATTTATGAATTCGATAAGATCATCATTAAGGACGGATATTGTATACTTTAATATATAATATATAATTCATATATTTTTATTTTTAAATAGTATCCTTGTTCATGAATGTATCACAGTTTGCTTATATTTCTGTTCATGGACATTCGCATGGTTTATATTTCCTAAAACATTTTTAGGAAGTCAGCTAGTTGAAATATTTTCAAATTGATGTATAGATAATGAAATATGTTTTTGCCTTATGTAGTTATGTGCTTTGTTTAGTGAAATATGGTTTAAGAGCTATCCATTCTTGTAAGAGAACTTTTCTTATTATATGATCACTGAAACCTTGTTTACTTTGAAGTTCAAATTGAATAGTATCAAGTTAATACAGCTTCAGCATATTTTGTTAAATCAATGCTAGACTTGTTTATCTGGATAATTTGCTAATTAAACCTATTTTTTTAATTTTTAACTTATGCCTGTTACATTTTATAATATTTGTATACTTTTCAATTTATAAGTAAAAAGTAAAAAAAGGAACTATAAAGTTGTTTTATCATTATTGCAGTACAGTTTTTTACTAACATAAGATACATAATAAGTAAGCTAAATAGCTACATCTATATGAAACATTGAATACTTTAATCACCTTTCCCCTGAAAAATCTTTGCCTAATGTAAAGTGATATTTTCACCTGCAATTTCTTCCACAACTTTTAGATCAATATTTTTCAATATCCTTTTTTCTTTCTCATCCATATGCCTCACATATTAGCACACTGTCTAGTCATCCATAGTAAGTACATACCGAAGATCCACTCCTGACAGTGCTGTTAAATCACCAAAGTTAAAGAAGAAAGGAAAATATAGAATAATTGATCTCATGAATCTTATAATCTTTTGTTGCTAAAGAGATTATGAAAAGTAAAAGGACAAGATGATTTCTGATAATGGCAAGCTTTATTTATTTTTTATTTATGTTAACAAACTGAGCCCTTTAATATATGTACCCAAAGTCTGAACAGGATGATAACTGTGACACAAGGTGAGTTTGTTCTTAAGCACAGAACTAAACACTATTGCATCGAAGAAGAAAAGTGGCTGAATGCAGCTATGTTGTGACCATTCAGTCTAGAAAACCTCTGACCTTCTTAGAAAGAAAGATGTCTGTCATCTTCTATAACAGATAATATAATAAATAGAGACCACTTCCAGCTGGTATGAATGATGTCCACATACAAAAACTTGATAAAATCTGTAAGTTACCTCTTCTTATGTACTCTGTGGGTTCCACAAAGAACTGGAACTAAAGCACTATTTAACACATAAACATACTTAATTCAGTTCATCCAAGTCTTTCCTCCTCATCAAATCCAGATTATTCTTTAAAATTTAATAAAATTAAGATCCAGTGGCTGTTATATAAAATGCTGCTTTTCAATCCCTTGGAGATGGTTGATGAACTTTGACTGAAAGCCTTATTATCTAGAAGCTATTAATCAGTAAGTAACAAGTTAACCATGGATCAACAGTACATACTGTGGCCTGGCTGTGCATGATTCTGGCTCCTGGGCGTCCTCCTTTTGAGGGAGGCATCTGCACCGCGGCCAAACACTCATCCACCCCGGAGAAAGCAGCCAGCAGGGAGGAAAGGGAGCTCCGGGCCGAGACCACCTGGATGGGGTGAAGCTCGAGATGGACGGGCGCCGCAACAAGGATTTCCACCAGGAGGTCTTCCGGGGAAGGATATGGGTGGCTTTGACGAGGATACGAGCCCAGTAGGATCCGGAAGAAGCTGATGGTCATCTCCAAAGTGGACGTTAACACAGACCGGAGGATCAGCGCTAAGGAGATGCAGCGGTGTATCATGGAGAAAACGGCTGAACGCTTCCAGGAGGCTGTGAAGGAGAACAAGATGCACTTCCAGGCTGTGAACCCTGATGGCCACGGCCACGTGTCCTGGGACGAATACAAAGTGAAGTTTTCAGCAAGCAAAGGCAACAATGAGAAAGAGGTTGCTGATGCGATCAGGAACCATAAGGAGCTGAAGGTGGATGAAGAGACACGAAGTCCTTGAGAACCTCAAAGACCACTGGTATCACACGGACGATCCTCCTGCGGACCTCCTGCAAACCGAGGACGAGTTCCTGTCTTTCCTTCACCCGGAGCACAGCCGGGGCATGCTCAAGTTCATGCTCAAGGAGATCGTCCGGAACTTGGACCAGAACGGCGACAAGCAGCTTTCTCGCCCCAGTTAATCTCCCTGCCTGTGGGCACAGTCGAGAATCAACAGGGCCAGGACATGGACGACAGCTGGGTCAGAGACAGGAGAGAGATTTTGAAGAGCTGATGGACTCCAACCACGATGGAACTATGACCATGGGGGAGCTGGAGAACTACATGGACCCCATGAACGAGTATAATGCCCTCAACGAAGCCAAGCAGATGATCGCCATCGCTGAGCAGAACCAGAACCACCACCTGGAGCCCGAGGAGATCCTCAGGTACAGCGCGTTCTTCACGAACAGCAAGCTGATGGACTAGGCCTACAGTGTGCACGAGGAGTTCTGAGCACCAGGGGCCGTGGGCTAGCGGAGCAGGGGTCAGCACCTGTCCCCTACTCAGAGCCATCCCAGAACCTCCCTTTTGCTGCTGCCCATGACTACGTGCTCGGGCTCAGCTGGGGCTGTGCTGTCCCCTGGGTTTATTAAAGTTGTGCTTAGCAAAACAAATAAACAAACAACAACAACAGCAATAAAAAAAAGCTCTAACACAAAGCCAAAATCAAGTATGATTAAAAGAATATAAAATGTCAAAAATAAAACGTACTGTTTTCTTGCTGTCTACGTCCATGCTGCATGCAAGCTTTTTGCAAGCTTCTTCCTATATTTCAAGATATGGTAAGGAATTTGGAAGAGTTACTAGAATTTTACTGTATACACTTCTACCTAGACCTCAGAGAAATTTTTGTTTCTTGGTTTCTGGCATAGAGAAAAAAAAAATCCCATTATTAAAATTTGCATTATTTTTGACAATTTTGAGCATAGAATTATACCACTTAATACAATAATTTATTATAGGATGTCTTTAGGATAGCAAGTTCATCAATAAACACCTGATTTATGCAACTTCTCAGTAATACATATTAAATAAAGGTGGACAAAACTCAAGGACTTTTGAATGTTTTTGTAATAGGATTTAATCCCTAATTTTTAAAAAAAAATTGTGTTTATAGGGGCCGGTGATATGGCTCAGCGGCATAAGCTCCTGCCTGGCAAACGCGAGGTCCTGAGTTCAACTTCCGGTACCCACATAAAAAAAAAAAAATGTGTTTATATATAAAATGAGTTAAAGGCATACGTAATTATGTGCAGGATTTACCCCTCCACAAAAATGTCACACATGGTATATTCAAAAGTTAAACAATGGCTACACAATTCTTTGCTGCACAGATATTCTGTGTTTTATGTGATGCCTAGCACCGCTGGCTGCTATCCACTAAATCTGATAAAAACTCAAAACTCCACAGGATCCCAAAGTGCTTTCTACAGGGTAATAGCACTTTGTTGGGAACCACTGGCCTTGAAGTGACCAAAATATTTTGCTCAGTTTCAGTACCTATTGTAGGTTCCTATCTTAGTGGGGGTGGTAACTACCAATCCCTGAGCTCAGGCTAAGTTTCTTTCTTTCTTTTTTTTTTCCCTTTCCCTGCTTCTTTAATTTTTGAAGACTTTTTCTATTTTATTGGTACATTATAGATATACATAATGATAACATTCACCATAGGGAATTTGAACCTGTACATGACATATCTTGCTTCTTTTTTACTCCATGCAACTCCCATCCCTTCAACCCCTCTTCCCCTGCTTATTTACAAAAGATTGTTTTGATTTTTTCTTCTAATCTCTTTTTTATTTTTATCCCTTCTTTCTTTTCCTCCTCCACCCTCCCTTGTTGTCCTCCTCATTTGAACATTTTGTTCCCATTTCCCAGTGTCTCTTTTACATTTTGGTCCTTATTTACACTTTTAGTTTCTCACACCAGAGAAACAATGCAGCATTTAAACATATATGTACAATTTATTTCATTTATGAGTATAGTTTCAAGGTGAATGCATTTGGCTAGGAATGTCTCAAGCTTATCCTTCTTTATGACTGAATAGTACTCCATCATATTAAAAAAAACACATCTTTATGGATCATTGGTTGATGAGCATTTGGGCTGTTTCCAAGATTTAGGTATTACAAATTTTGCCACTATAAACATGGGTGTGCATATATCACTGTGGGATGATTCTTTTAATTCTTTTTAGGAATATATCAAGAAGGGGAATAGCTGGGTCAGATGAAACCTATAGTTTTAGTTTTTTGAGGAATCTTCAGACTGATTTCCACAGTGGTTGCACCTGTCTACCATGCAATCAACAGTGGAGGAAGGTTCCTTTTTCTCCACAGTGCTGCCAGCATTTGTTATAGGTTGTTTTCTTGATAATACCCATTCTTTCTGGAGTGTGATGGAATCTCAGCATTGTTTTAATTTTCATCTCTCAAATGAAGATTTTTTTCATATATTTATTGGATGTTTCTACTTTTTCATTTGAGAAGTGTTTATTCATTTTAGATAACAGTTTTTGGATTGGAACTTTAAATTTGGGGGTTCTAATATTCAGAATTCCTTATATAGTCTAGATAGTAGTCCTTTGTCTGAGGAATGGCAGCAAAAATTTTTCCCACACTGTGAGTTTCCTCTTCACTCTGTTGTTGGTTTCTGTTGCTGTGTAAAATCTTTTTAATAAGATGAGATTCCAGTTGTTGATTCTTTGTTATATCTCCTGTGCGGTTAGGTTTTGTTCATAAAGTCTTTGCCTACACAAATGTGTTCAAGAGTTCTACCTATTTATCTTCCAGCAGATTAAGTGTTTCTGTTTAAATTTTTAGATCTCTGATATATTTCAATTTTAGTTTAATGCATGGAGAAAGTTCTGGGTCTAGTTTTAATCTTCAGTGTGTGGAAAGCCAGTTTTTCCAGCACATTTATTAAAGAGGCTATCTTTCTTCCAGTGAAGTGTGCTTGGCTCCCTTGTCAAAGATAAGGTGACTGAGTATGTTTGGAGTAGTTCCTGCTTCTTCTAATCTGTTCCATTGATCCTCAGATTTGTGTTTTTGACAGTACCATGCTGTTTTTATCACAGTAACTTTGTGGCATAATTTCATGTCTGGGATTGTGATGCCTCTGGCCTTGTGTTTGTTGATGAGAATTGTTTTTGATGTTCTAGGTCTCTTCTGGTTCCAAATGAATTTTACCATAGTTTTCTGTAATTCTATGAGATATACTATTGTTATTTTAATTGGGATTGCTTTAAATCTGTATTACAATTTTGGAAATATGGCCATTTTAACTATATTGGTTTTTCCTACCCAAGAACAAAAGATGTCTTCCATTTTCTGATATCCTCTTTGACTGCCTCTTTCAGAGTACAGTAGTTTTCAATATAAAGCTCTTTTACTTCCTTCATTAGATTGATTCCTAGATATTTCATTTTTTTGGATGTTATTGTGAAAGTTGTTGTTTCCTCAATTTCTATCTCAGTGAGTTTGTTGTTTGTATATGGGAATTCTATCCATTTTTCAGTGTTGACTTTGTATCCATCTACACTAATGAATTTGGTTTTTCAATCTAGATGTCTTTTTGTGAAGTTTTTGGGGTCTTCTAGGTATCCACAAATAATGGTAATTTAACTTCTTCATTTTCTATCCTTATTCCTTTTATTTCTTTCTCTTATCTAATTGCTCTGGCTAATGTTTCCAGAACAATATTGAGTATCAGTGGTGACAGTGGACATCCTTGTCTTGTTCCTGATTTTAGAGTGAAAGCTTTCAGTTTTTTTTTCAATTTAGTGTGATATTGATTGGTTTGTCATAGATAGCTTTTATCAGATTGAGATAAAGACCGTCTATACCAATGTTCTATAGGATTTTTAACATGAATGCATGTTGGTCTTTGTCAAATGCTTTTTCTGCATCTATTAAGGTGATCATATGTTTTTGTCCTTGGCTTTGTTGATATGGTGTATTACATTTATTGGTTTGCATATGTTGAGCCATCCCTGAAACCCTGGGATGAACCCCACTTGGTCATGGTGTATAATCTTCTTTATGATTTGCTACATTCTGTTTGCCAGTAACTTTTTGAGGATTTTTTCATCTATGTTTGTTAGGGAGATTGGCCCGTAGTTCTCTTTTTTGGCTGGATCCTTCTCTGGTTTTGGTATCAGTGTAATGCTTACTTCCAGGAATGAATTTGGGAGTATTGTTTCCCTTTCGTTTTATTAAAAACTTTATTAAAAGTTTGGGAAATAGAGGCATAAATTCTTGTCTAAATTTCTTTTAGAATCCAGCAGTGAATCTGTCAGAGCCTGGGTTTTACTTTGTTGGTAGATTTTTAATTAGATCTTCAATTTCATTGACTGATATTGGTTTATTTATAATTTTTATACCTTCTTGATTCAGCTTTGGTAATTTGTATGTATTTAGGAATATGTCCATTCCTTTCGTGATTTCCGTCTTATTAGAATACAGTTTCTTGAAGTTGGTATTGATGATTTTCTGGATTTCTGCAGGATCTGTGGTGATTTCACCCTTTTCACCCTAATTGCATTGATTTGAGTCTCTTCTTTCCTTTTATTTATAAGGATGTCTAAGGGTTTGTGAATTTCATTAATCTTTTAAAGAACAAACTCTTCAATTCATCGATTCTTTGTATTGTTTTCTTATTCTCCATTGCATTAATTTCTGCTCTGGTCTTTATAATTTCCTCCCTCATATGAGCTTTGGGCTTGACTTGTTTTTCTTTTTTTAGAAATCTGAGGCTCAAAATTAGGTGGTTGTTTGAGCTTGGTCTGTTTTTCTGATATGGGAATTCCCTGCTATGAATTTCCCTCATAGAACTTCTCTCTTTGTATGCCATTAGTTCTGGTATGTTTGTATTGACACTATTGTTTAATTGTAGAAACAGTCTAATTTCTTCTTTAATTTCCTCTGTGACCCATAGGTTGTTCAGGAGGGTGTTATTTAATTTCTACGTGTTTATGAAGTTCTTGTGGTTTCTTTTGCCATTGATTTTCAGTTTCACTGGACTATGGTCTAATAATATGCATGTGATAATTTGTATCCTTTTGCATTTACTTAAGCATATTCTATGAGGTAGTATGTGGTCTATTTTGGAAAACATTTCATGTGCAGCTGAGAAAAATGTTTATGTTGATGTTGTGGATGGAACACTCTGTAGACATATACTAAGTCCATTTGTTCAAAAGTTTGGTTCAGTTCTAACATTTCATTGCTGATTTTTCATCTAGTTAATCCATCTATGTGTGACAGTGGGTTATTGAGGTCTCCCATTTCAATTGTGTTAGTTCTTATTTGATTTTTCATGTCTGTTAATATTTTATTGTTTTATATAGTTGAGTGCACAGGTATTTGTTGACTATATATTTATGATTGTTACCTCTTCCTCTTGGATTGTTCCATTTAAGAGGATGCAGTGACCTTCCTTATCTCTCTTAAAATCAGTCTTGGCTTGAAATCCACTTTGTCTGCAAATAGAGTAGCTGCTCTTGCTTTTTTTCCTGGTTCCTGTCGCATGGAGTATTGTTTTCCATCCTTTGACTTTCAGTCTATGAATTTTTTTTGAATTAAATGTGTTTCTTGTATGCAGCATATTTTTGAAGCTTGCTTCTTGATCCATTCTGCCAGTCTGTTTCTTTTGATTGGTGAATTGAGACCATTAACATTGATGATTATAACTGATATGTGTTAACTTAACTTTGTCATGTTTTCCTGTTGTTGGTTCCCTTTTTTTCCTTCTGTTTAATTGCTTCTCTTGCCTGGTGGATTCATTCTTTTGTGGTTCATGGAGTTGTAGTCCTTGTTATCTCTCTCTAATATGTCCTTCAGAAACTTTTGGAGTGCTGGTTTGGTTTATTGAATTTCTTTAGTTGTTCTTTTGTCATGGATGTATCTGATTTCTCCATCAATTTTGAAAGATAGTTTTGAGAGGTACATCAATCTGGGTTGGAGGTTGTTTTCTTTTAGAACTTGAAATACTTCACTCCAAGCTCTCCTTGACTTGAAGATTTTGAGTTCGGAAGTCTGCTGTGATTCTGATGGGCTTTATTTTTCTTTTCTCTAACATATCTGTTTTCTGTTCTTGTGTTGAATTTCTGGAATCTTGACTATTATATACCTTGGTATAGATTTTTTTATCATGACTAATTGGAGTCCTATATGACTCTCTTATATGTACATCAAATTCTTTTCTCTTGTTGGGAATTTTTCTGCTATTACTTCTGTGAACAGGTTTTTTTTATGTTATTTGTGCTATCTCCTGCTTTTTCATTGACTCCCATCAATCCGATGTTATTCTTCTTTGCATCATCTAACAGATGTTGGATTGATCTTTCATGGTCCCTTGATTTTTTAAAGAAATCTTTCTTTTCATGATCACTAACCACAATCATGTCTTCTATATCAGATATTCCATCTGCACGTTGGCTCATTCTGTTTTGTAGGCCTTCAATGAAATTTTTAATCTCCTGGATAGCTGTTTGACTCTGTTTCATGGATTCTATTTCTTTACTGTTTTGGGTGTCCTTGGTTTCCATCATTTTCCTAAGCTCCTCTATTTTTAGCTGTATCTGCTGTTGTCATTAAGCATGTCTTCCATTATGGTCACAATTTCTGTAGTTATCTGAGAAAGCATTTCTCATTTTATTTATTTTTTTAGAGCCTTATTCATCTGCTTTGTTACTTTCACTGTTACCACTTCAGAAAATACAGGTGGGTGATTTTCTAATTATTCCACCTCATTATCCCCTGGGTTTTCCTTCAGTGAGCTGGAAGTCTGGGATTTCATCTTGCTTAAGTGCCGTCTCATTTTCTGTTTTCTTTTCTTTTCTTTTTTTTTTTTTTTTAGTTTAATTCCTGGGTTGATGTTGTAATTTGTTTAAGGTAAATAGATTTACTGCTAGTATTTAGAACCCTTAGGAAATCAGAACTTCTCAGAGATGTCTTCCAGGTGTAGCTGGCTTTTGGATTTTGAGTCTTTTGCAAGATCCTGCCTCTTCAGTGTATTGGAGATGAGAAATTGCTACCTACTTGATCCAGCCCCTGGTTCTTTGGCACTGTCCTATTGTATTCTTTATGACCCTTAGGCACTCTCAATCTTGGCATACCAGGAAGAACAACTGATTAAAACAATTATGTCACCTTAGCTAAAATAGTACAATCAGCAATAAGAATAGCATCAAACACAGCCTAGGTAATGACAAACTGTGGTAAGTATCAATTTACTACCTTTAACCATATGAACTAGATTTGTGGCTGTATAACGAAATCTAAAACAATCCAAAAAATTGTATACATCAGGAGAGAAAATGTAAAACAGGTTAGGGGGAAAACAGAGAAATCAAAGAAAAAGAAGAGATTTAGAAGCAAGCCTGGAAGACAAAAGAGAAAAAGAAAAATGTTCACTTCAAGGCATGGCTCTGCTGTCACTGGTAAACAAAGTGGGCAGATAGAGTCCAAATCTGTGTTGATTTATCCCAGCAAGCCAGCTTCCTCAGACACAAGCCTGCATGGGAGTCTTAGGCTTCTTCTCAGTTTCTGATACTCTAATTGCCTCAACCCCCCAACTGTTGAAGTATTATCCGTATAGAAATACACAGTCTGTAAATTTTTAAATTAATTTTATTGGTACACTTTTGATGTATATATCAAACAAATTCATCATAGGGAATTTGTATTTGTACATAATGTATCTTCTTTTTTACCCCATCCCCTTCCCCCCTTCAACCATTCTTTCTCTCCTCATTTACAAAAGTTTTGTTTCTATTTTTCCCTATTATTCTCTTTTTTTTTCCCTTTTACCTTCTTTCCCTCCTTTCCCTCCCTATGGTAGTGGTCACTCTATTTTTTCCATCTTTGTAGGAAGATAACTGCAAAAACAAAAGTCAGTGAGTGAGGAGGTGAAGTTAGAAGTTGTGAAACACTTATAAAATCATTACTTATTGATCTACACGGTGAAGATAGTGTTCCTGTAATACAGGTTTTGCTGTCAGTGTATATCATTATTTTTATGCTTTAAATATACAGACTAAATATATGCTTGAATTATTTAATTCCTGAAAACATACTTAAGGTATTACCTGTTAAAATAAGAATGTAACTGTTGTGCTTCTAAATCAACTGATTATATTATAGATTGTTGGGACATTTTAATTAAATTTACCTTGATTTTTTCATATTGCTCTTTACATAATTCACAACAATTGTACGGTAAGTGGCTCAGTATGTTGATAGCTCTACCTGCTCAGTTAAAATTAATTTGTACCTTTTCACTGAGTCACAGACTTTGTTCATGATAGTATTATGTGTGTTAGAACTAATAAAGTTGCAAAAGTATAGCTTCCATTTCAAATGGCTTATAATCTAAACAACAATAAAATCCAGAAAACTAGCTCATGAATATCAATGGAGAAATGAAGTTGAAGTTTGGGGAAATTTTCTACTTATAGACAAAATAAGGCAAATATCATATAACATAAATCATTTTGGAATGTTATCAGGACATCACGTTGAGTACTGCAGTTTCAATTCTTAGCTAAATAATCACAGCAATTTTCTCTTCACTTTTTTCTGGGGAACACTAAATGAAGCCATCATCTTGCTCATACCCAAAGGCCAAGAAATAGGAACAAGTTATGACTTATCTTTACACAGTACACAAATCAGTATTGGAAGTACAAATGGTGCAATGAAACTGGCTGGAGCAGTGGGAGGCTAAATTTTACAATATCAGGTTCATTATTCATTAGAAGAATACTCCTTAAGAAGAATGTCAAATAACAGCATTGTTTGAATTACAATTTTATGCTTATTTCTGCATTCTTTTTCTTTACTTGTCTGTTTTTCTCTCTTCTAATTCAATAGCAATAAACTTCCAACAGCTTAAAATATATGCATTATTTCTTTTTCAGTGTTATTTTTAAAAATGGATCAAAAACAGTCTTATGAAGGCAAGTCTAAGGATGTTCTTTTCTGTACAAGGAGTCATTCAACAGAAGAAAATTAAAGATGACCTTTACAGATCATTATCAACCACAAGACAACTTGGCACAGTAACCAAAAAAATGAAGTGAAGATTAGATTTTATATCATACTTTGACCTCATAAGATCATTTGGCTTGATATTTATTATTCCTAAAATGATTTACTTTTTATCTCAAAATCATCTAAGAGATCATGACTGGTGATTTATACATACTAAAATGAGAGCTTATTTAAAGAAAACTGATGCTAATCTTTGAAGGTTTGGATTTTGTGCATACTATTGAGGGTCTAAACACCACTTCTGTTCTAGCAATTTATATTAATTATTTATATTTTGGCCCTCATTGTGCACATAAATTTATTAACTTCATTGGCAACTAATAAGAATCAAAGTTCACTGTCTTTTCAAAATATCAGTGAACTCTACTCAATCAGTTAATGGGAAATTACTCATCTTCGGCCTCTGGAATTTTTTTTTTAAAAAGAGGAGCAGGAGGCTGGGGATTTAGTCCAGTGTTAGAACACTTGTGTAGCAAGCACCAAGAAACTATAAAGCCAAAAAAAAAAAAAAAAAAGGAAGAGAAAGTGGAGAAAAAGGACCTATGACACTAACTAAACATATTGAGCAGACTTTGGTGCCAATGCCAAATAAGCCTGTCATTCTACTGTCAATATTTCACAAAAGAAATAGTCATTTGAATTGATATTCCTCGAGAAACATCAAATATTGCAAAGAGAGGGTGGATAACCATAATTTTCTTGGTTAAATAAGATTTATCTTATTTAAACCCAAATTCATACCAGGTAGGAACCCCCAAAGCATCAGTACTGATAGAATCAAAAGAAAACTAATTATCAATTCCATACATAGTTGGGATATAATTTCATTAACTCAAATTAATTTTTTTAAAAAAGTTCGATCATATAACTTATAATTCTAGGTATAAGGTGTTCAAAGTTTTTAATCTTATATGTACAATATATCTAGATAAACAAAGATAACTATATTTAAGAATACATGGTCTGTGTAATTAAATGGTACCTTGTTAGTAAACCAAGAATAGACTACAGATTTGCAACTATTAGAATATTACTTTGTAGTATAAAATATAGGACCAGGGATCAATGGATCTACTTTCAGGTTTTGCACATAATGTATTAAAAGCTGAATTTTAGGAGATTAACCAACTTTAGAAGTGTTAGGTTCCTTTTCATATGATGATATATGGCACAAATCTGTTACTGAGATAGAAGGACTGAATGTATGTATGTTGAATATAATAAGTATTTTTCATAATTTTAACATAAATACAAAATCTAAGTAAATGTACCATTGTAAGTGCAACAACTGTTTTTGTTTTTTGTTTTTTCTTCAAGGGAGGATCATTTTGGTTTTGCCATTATAGTAATCTCGGAGCCATGGAAGTATTAAAGATTGTGGGTAACAAAACTGGGTAACAATTTCATTAGTTCATTTGTAATCTAGTGTAAGTGATTTAGTAAGTTTCAAATGCAGTAACCCAGTCTGTTAGTAGAACACTGAGTACCCTGTGTTCAGTGTCTTGTATACAGTGATCAGAAATTAGTGTTTAATAATGAAGGGAGGAATGAAATGAATAGTAAACCTCAAGCTTGATTATTTTAAGTAGCACAATTCTTAATTTAAATGGAAACATTCTCAAAGTATAGAATAAATGCATAAACAACAACACACATGTTTCAGTCCAAATCCTCAGAGTTCCTTGAGGTAGCTCCCCATCTAAAGAATTCGATTTTAGCCACCTACCTGCTCTTCAAGGTATCTGGTGGCATGAAACATATTTCTGTGATTGAAAACTAAGAAGAACATTAAAAATAGGGCACTTTTAAAATTTCCTGCTGCTGAAAGAACAATTACTGCATAATTAAAATAATATTCTGAGGCACAAAATTGAGTTCCACATGATTACGCTTATCAGTTGATATGGATTATCACAGTATTCTCTTTAGCTTCAAACTAACTTATTTAATGTAGCTTCATGGAAGCATTAAGAAACTCCTTGTGAATGTCTACAACTGAACATCATATATTTTATCTTTTGATTCTTCAAACTACAGCTTTTTCAATAGTTTGGCAAAAAATGAGCTAAAAATGGCTTCTTTCATTATGTCATATAAGCAGTGTGGTGAAAAAATATCTGTATATGTATTTGTACGTATGTGTGTGTAATTTCTTTTGGCTATAATTAAGGAAGCAGATGACATTTAGAATCTGTTCAAAATAGCATTAAATGGATCTCCATGTAAAGGTGTATACATAGGGGCGGGTGAGATGGCTCAGTGGCGTAAGCGCCTGCCTGGCAAGCGCGAGGTCCTGAGCTCGACTCCCTGTACCCATATATGAAAAAGGGGCCGGTGACATCGCTCAGTGGCACGGGCACCTGCTGGCATGCAAGGTCCTGAGGTCAACCCCCGGTACCCACAAAAAAAAGAAAAGGTGTACACATAAAAATCCATGTCTTACTTAAGGAATAAATCAGGTATATCTAACCCAAGATTATTCCATACACACACACACACACACACACACTATAGTTTTATATAATGTCATTTGCAGACATCTGAATTTTTATATATTAATTTAATTATGTGATTTTATAAATTTATAGAATGTATTACATTAAAATGTGAGTATTTTTCATAAACTTTTTAAAGAATATGTTGACACCATGTAATTGGTTTTATTTCACTAATGTATTCAAATGTAGAAAGAAGAAAAATACAATAACATTTTTTCTTTAAGAGGTATCAGTGAGTTTATTGTTTTCAAAATTTTTAATTTATAACCAGTATTATATATTCACATACAAAAAAGAGACTAATCAGAACAAAGTATGTGTGATATCTCTTTGAATAAAGCAATGTGATACTTGTGATAGCTCCATAATTTCCTTTTGGGTGACCCTGAACAGATAATAATATCTCATGTTTAAGAAGGACCATCGATCTTGGAGCAAGTTGGTGACAATCTCAGTGTCAATTTCTTTATCACATTGGATATAAATCTGAAGTGCTTACATTTATGCTGAGTTAAGAGCCATGGAGTGTACACAAATACACAAAAAGACTTTATCTCAATCCATAGAAAAAAGTGATTAATACTAGTGAACATTATGAAATTAAGAGATGGTACATTTTAAATCATGGAAAATAGAAACACTTGTTATTCAATAACTAATTCCAGGAAAACCTTTGAAACTTCCTATAAATAAAGCATTTCTTAAAAACTGTGTTATAATTTTGATCATTATAATAAGCATAATTTTTATGTGTTGAATTTTAAGTTCTATATCAGGAAAACTAATTATGGAATTAAAGAAAACATGCATAGTTTATAAATTGTTATATTAATGAGAAATTTAAAATATGAGGCATAATAATTTCATCCATATATGTTTCCATAGGTTTGACTTCACAAACTTGCAGAATATATTTTCTGGTAAGAATTTACATTATATTGTACAATAACATTTTTCTTAAAAGTCTACTTCAAATATTAACTAAGACATTGTTTTAAAAACATCAGAATTATTTTCTAATTTTGTTGTTTACATTGCTATTAACATTATATTCTGCATGCTGTGCTGTATCATGAGCTATTGGAGGAGAAAATGCTTTGTACTCAGCAAAAGATAAACAAAGATAAAATATAAGCATAGTTATATTTTATATAACTATGATGTTGGAAAAATAACATATTTGCATCTCAATTTTATCATGATTAAACTAGGATATCATATCCATTACAAGTTGTTGTGATGACAAAAATAATTTGTATAATTATAATATTATATATTAAATACCTGTCCAATAAGATGAATTTTGATGACCCTTTTACTACTTGGAGGATACTTAGGGCATATATCCTCTTGTCACTTTCAAATTGGGCCGAGGTAGCAATAATTAGTCCAATACATTGTAACAGTTTTAATGTAACAGTTTTAATAAAATAACTGCCTTACTTTACTTAACAATCTTCCAAGTCTTATTGATCCATTTGCTTTATTTACTTTGGTTGAGGGATTCTGATGTTTTTATTTATTCCTTCACCTTCAGAGAGAAACAAGTGTCAGCCCTGCATTTTATACCACCAATAATTCTCTGTAATCTCACTTATGTATACTTCATAATTCTGATATTTCATAGTAATAGATTTTATTTAAGTTAATTTCACTGAAGAAATGTCTCATCACATTCAACATATATTGTATTAATGCATATTAATTTTACAAAAAATTTAATGTCAATGTGGAATTGTCATACATGCATATGATGTTTAATTATAAACTTTCCACATTACCATTTCATACACATTACTTCATCCGTGTTTTGACTGGCGTTCCCATGTTTATAAAATCAATTATATTTCAATCTTATAAAAAGTGTCCTCACCTGCAAAAGAATGCTTACAATTGGTGTATTTTCATAGATTAAAAATAGTTTAATTTTAAAAAGTTATCAGCACCTTTACCGAATACGTAATAAAGCTTTACCTTCTTCAACAATTTTTCTTAAATTTTACTATTCACGTAATATTTACTCCATGATTAATTATTCCTACCATGTCCTTTAATTAATAGAGGTTAGAGCAAAAAAAAAAAAATGCTCTTCTCAGAAAGAGAATAACTTACAGTATTACAGTGTTGTATAATTTAAACTATATTATTGGTATCAAACTACGGACAGAACTACAATTTAGTTGCTAGATGTCATTTCCCCAATATACCTGATGCACATTCAAAATTTCAATTCAAAATTTCAATTATTGGCTATGCATAATGGCTCTAGAAATTATATCTGGCCCAGATTCCTATGAGCTCCTTATGTATAAGGAACTGTTAATGTCTATCTTTGGTTAACTGCATTTGGACTAAAATCAAAACTTCTTTAATTATGATTATTGTCAAGTATTTCTTAACTCACAGAAATGGGAGATCCATGCATCCAATAGCATAAGTGAAACACCTGAAGTTCTTTTCATTTCTCTTCAATATCTAGGCTATCACCAAATGATTTTTAGTGACTCTTTTCCAGATATCTGGAATCTTACTAACTTTAGATTTATCTCCCAATTATAGCTAATACATGGTTGAACTTGAGGTGGTCTGTGTTTTTTCTCCAGGGGTTCTTTGTTTGTCATAATGAAATGAATAGAATCACCTCAATATTTACTAGGATTTTAATGGTAACACTCATCGATATTATGGGTACTGCCATTACCCAGAGGATGGAATATAATTATTTGTTATCTTGGTTGTGGGAAGACAACACATCTTAGAAGCATCTGCATGGCCTTTCATTTTATAATAACACATCCAACATCCCAAGTATATCACCTCAAACACACACTGCAGGATCAATAGGTGGGTCAAAATATGTTATCCCAGATTGAACCAGAAGGTAGCCAAAAATGTTTCTCCACTCAGCCTGCATTTTAATAGAAGTAACGATGCTTGAAAATCAAAGTATCAGTGTTAATTCTGAATATATATATATATATATAGCCCTTGAAATATATATATTTATATACATGTAAATATATAAATAAATATATACATATATATCTCCCTTGAAATGTGCCCTGGGCATATCCCTTGCTTCAACATCCAATCACTGGAGAAGATGGATGAAGCTGTTTCTGCATGTACTGATCATGGTGTTGCAAACTTCTTCCTTCTGGGGATCCAACCACCTTTTCAGTCATTAGATTCCATATTTGAGTTGGCTTGTGTGAAGATACTAAGGAAAGACTTTGGGCTATTTACTGGGATAACTGCCCTCTGAATCATCCTTTATTCTCACCTTTATTTTATTACATATTTTTAGTAGCACCCTATTGACTGACAATTTGTTTTGTATTTAGGGATACTCTATTAAACTTCTCAACACCTCATGAATTGTATCTCATCATTTCCCTTCAATTTCTCTGGTCATTGAAATAATTATGCCCTCTCATCTTCTGGAGTGTAGGTGTTGTATCCGATCTTAAACAGATCAGGCCATTTAATCTTGATATTGTTTAGTAACATTTTGTGAGTGTCTCTCTTATTTTTAACCTGAGTTGTGGAGGACAGTGGTGCTAGTACCCTTCTTATGGGTTCATCCCTGGTGGTGCAAGTGAAAGGTGTGCCCTCGGGTATGTTCCTGTACAGCATGATTATCTGGTAGCTCATCTATTGCTGCATTATGTATCATTCCACCACAAATACTTCTTGGTCTCATTCTACTTTTCTTGTCTCCCTGAGCACCTTGCACAATTTTACCTCATCAAACCTTATGGATTACATTGAGCTGCTGTCCTAAAGCCTGACACTGTCATAAATGGGGACTTCAGAAGGCCTCATAGCTTGGTTGCTGTTAGGAGATAGGTCCTGGTGGGGGAGGGAGGTCACTGTGGCTGTGACCTGGAAAGTTATGACTCCCTTCCTGGCTCCTCCTTGGACAGCTTCTTGTACACCATGCCATGAACTGCTCTCCTCCTCCATGCCCCTCCACCATGCTGTTTCTTCTTTGGAGCAGAACCTTGGACTGAAATGTGAGCCTAAATAAACCTCTCCTCCTTTAAGTTGTGTGTGTGTTAGGAATTTGTCCCAGTGGTGAAAAGAACAAGTGAGGAACCAAGATTCTAAAGCATACTTGATAGTAACTGTTTCCCAATCTCTGCAGTTTTGCTTTGATAATGTGTTTCCAAGTCTTTTCATTCTTGCTCATCTGGCTTTACATAAACCCCAAACAAAACACTCTAAAGTTCAGTTGCAAAATAAATTTCATGGCTGCAAACAGTATATGTCACCAAATTCCTAATTCTCCTTTTGTTTATAATCTTCTTATTAAGCTTAGCATCCTCTATCCAAGTTATGCTTGAGTTAACCCTACTTTTTGTTTGTTCAACTTCCAAGGGAGAAGCAAGGTTTTCTTAGTGATGGGGAACACTCTTCAGTACATGGTATTATTAAATCCTAATACGGAAGGTTGAAGTGCCTCTGGAAGCTCAAGCTCAAGAAAAGCTGCAAATTGATTATGTTCAATTGTTCCTTAAAAATATGCCCATCCTTTCTGTTAAGGCCCAATGTTTTCACAATTATATCCTTACTTTAGCATGACACATCTTCTTTGGCTGTGCATTAAAATGTTACTAGAGGTCTTTCACTCTAGCAAATTTCCTGCCTGAGAGTAGTATCTGCCTTTGAGTAAAGAAAACCTTTGATTTTCACAGTCTTTAAGTACTTGTTAATCAGCATCTGTCAGTATCTGTCATCACTCATTTTTTCAATGAGTTAATTCAAATTAACAATTAACTCTATTTTGATACCAGGGGAGGAGTTGTCACCTCCTTAAATATGTAAAATGTCATAATCATTGCATCTGAAAAGGCTAGGGTTTCCCTAATTCCCCAAAGTAGCTATAAGAGAAACATGGTTATTCTATTGATGTCGTAGTCTATTGGTAATTATCCTACCATTCCAGATGATATCATCTTTTTCTGCCATGCAATAAATAACCAAGTCTAAAATTTTCATTTTATAATGTGCTTTCATAAAATCTTAGTAGTTGGGCTGATGAGATGGCTCAGCGGAGTAAGCACCCGCCTGGCAAGCGCGAAGGTCCGAGTTTGACTCCCAGAACCCACATATGAAAAAAGGGCCGGTGATATCGCTCAGTGGCACAGGCTCCTGCTGGCATGAGAGGTCCTGAGGTCGACCGCTGGTACCCACACAAAAAATAAATAAATAAATAAAATAAAATCTTAGTAGCATTAGAATTAGTTTAAGTCCACAAAGTGATAGACACTAAGGAAAAATTAGATGTGCAAGACATTTATTGTAGGAAGGAACAAGTGAAAGACAGTGGAGACTTTACACAACAATGTTAGTCTGGTACACATGGAAGAAGGGCCAAGTAAAAATGTTTTAGGATGCAGCATTGCCCCAACAATGTTTTGTCAAACTTAAAAAAAAGTCTTGAGTCAAGTTTCAGTCTCCTATGTATCTCCATAATTAGTCTGCTTATGTATCCAGGTTGTGCTCGGTCATTAACTCAGAGAAGCCTGAGGAAAACATGGTCTCAGTGAGAATGCATTGATGGATTCAAAGGCACAATAGCTGGAGACTTCAGTGAAATACAGATTCCACAGGAGACCTTAGCGGTGCATTTCTACAGCTCTGACATAGGAGTTTCACATTTTGTATTTAATTTTGTGGACTCACCATGCATACCTACTTGAGAGTATTAAGTGATTTGTGAATTGAGATTGAAGCAGAAGGAAGGCTGTGAGGGCTGTGGGCCAGGTAGAAATAAAAATATGTGGAGAAAACAGACATTGTCCCAAACATGTTTCTCTTATCCCACAATATTTCATAGAATCAAACCTGCCTATGTTTTAAAGTCATCCACCTGTGTGAAATATAACACAAAGGAACAATTTGTCACCTTGAAGGATTTTATGTGAGAATTGGGAGGAAAGACAATATACAATATTAAAAAATTAATTTAATTCAATCTCATTGAAAAAATGTATATTTTTTCTTTTAGGAGTCATGGAGCATTCAGTCTTTTATTCTTTACTGTGCTTGTTTTATTTCATTCTTCCTGTATCTCCCATTTATTTTACCTCCTTGTTTACTTCTTTCTTTCCTTTGTCTTTTCAGTTACTTTTTATGCAAATCTTCCTTTATATTTGGTATAACCCTTTGAAGTATTATCAAAAACAGAGCTAAATGTTAGTCCTGGAAAATGGAAGCATAAGATTCAGATACTAAAAAAATATGCCTTTATGTTGATGATATACTAGGCTGTGATTGGCCAATAACCTTTAGGATTGTATCTGTGTGCACATGTTCAATGTAGAAGGGATTGTAGAGATCAATATTTTGAGATTAGTCAGTTGGGTTGTTCCATATGAAAAGAATTCTTTTCTGGTACAAGATGTAGCCTAGTACAACTATTCTTTAGACTCTCACTTTGAAATCTGAAATTTTTTTTTGTGTGTGGATACCGGGGATCGACCTCAGGACCTCGCACGCCAGCAGGCGCCCGTGCCGCTGGGCGATATCACTGGCCCTTTTTTCATATGTGGGTTCCGGGAGTCGAACTCAGGCCCTTGCGCTTGCAAGGCAGGTGCTTATGCCGCTGAGTCATCTCACCAGCCCTGAAAATTATTTTTTTGAGGATAGTTTTTGACTTTGTAAAAAAAATATTGTGGATCTTATCATTGTCTGGATTTAGGAGAAACACATCACCAAGATAAAAATTTTCACAAATTAAAATTCTACCTTAATTTAGGCAGAAATTGAACCTATCCACAGAGAACAGAAAGCTTTAGTGTGTGGACATTTTTCCTGAAAATTTGCTTGTTTTGAGATTGGATAAATACATGTACTGGATATGAATCCAGCTAGTAGATTTAATTTGAGGTGCAGGTAGAAAAAGGTGAAATACAAGGGTTACCTGAAATGTAAGGTTCAAAGAACACTATTAAGAAAATCAAGGACTCCTTTGCAGGATGTAGGGATAGGATTCTAAAGGAATACTAGCAAAATGTTGGATCTGGTTTAGAAATGTTGTCTAAGTAAAAGAACAATACAAAGAATTAATGAATCGAAGAGTTGGTTATTCGTAAGAATAAATAAAATTGATAAAACCCTAGCCAAACTTCTCAAAAAAAAGGAAAGAGAAAAACTCAAATTCATACAATGAGGAATGAAAAAATAAAATCACAACAGATGCTGTGGAAATTCAGAAGATCATCAATACCTACTTTGAAAGTCTTTACTCACGTAGGATGGAAAACAAGGAAGAAATGGACAGATTCCTAGAAATGCATGAATTACCAAAGCTGAATCAAGAAGATATAAACATTCTGAATAAACTAATATCAGTTAATGAAATTGAAAATGTAATTAAAAGCTTAGCAACAAAGAAAAGCACAAGTCTTGTTGTTGTTTTTTTTTTTTTTTTTTTTTTTTTTGGTACCAGGAATCAAATTCAGGACCTTGTGCTTGCCAGGCAGGCGCTGTGCAACTGAGCTATATCCCCAACATGGTCCTGATGGAGGCACAGCTGAATTCTACAAGAAATGTAGAGAACATTTAATGCTTATACTCCTCAAACTCTTTAATGAAACTGAAAGGGAAGCAGTACTTCCTAGCTCATTCCTGGAGGCAAGTACTAGCCTGATACCAAAACCAGAGAAAGACCCAACCAAAAAAGAGAATTACAGGCCAATCTCCCTAATGAACATAGATGCAAAAATCCTCAATAAAAATCACCAACAGATTTAAAAGACAACCCACACAGTGGGAAAAAATTTTAGCGAATCATACCTCAGACAAAGGACTTATATCTAAAACATATAAAGAAAGAAACTCAACCCCTCCTAATTCAAAGACCCAATCCAAAACTGGGCATCTGAGATGAATACACACTTCTCAGGTGAAGAAATACAAATGTCAAGTAAATATATGAAAAAATATTCAACATCATTGATCATTTGAGAGACACAAATTAAAGCAACACTGAGATTCCATCTCACACCAGAAAGAATGGCTATCATCATAAATCAACCAATAACAAATGCTGGAGGGGCTGTGTGGAGAAAGAAACACTTCTCCATTTTTGGTGGGAGTGCAGACTGGTGCAACCACTGCAGAAATCAGTGTGGAGATTCCTCAAAAAGCTAGGATTAGAGGTCCCATTCCACCCAGCTATTCCCATTCTGGGTATCTTCCCAGAAGAATTCAAAACATCATACCACAGTGATATATGTACACCCATGTTTATAGCAGCACAGTTTGTAATAGCTGAATCTTGGAAACAACCCAAATGCCCATCAACCAAAGAATGGATAAAAAAGATGTAGTATTTTTATACAATGGACTCCTACTCAGCCATAAAGTAGGATAAACTTGAGAGTTTTTGTAGGTAAATGGATGCAACTTGAGACTTATAAGTGAAATACTCATAAGTGAAATAAATCACACCCTTATGAGTAAACATTGTATTGTCTCCCTGGTGTGAAAAATTGAAAGAGTAAATAAAGTCTGGAATATACAATAGAAATCATGAAATGAGAATTAGTTTTTTAAAAGGAAAGAGGAACTAGGAGAGGGGAAAGGAAGAAAGGAAAAAGGAGAAAAATGCAAAGTAGCTATATTGTTAGTGTCTCCTAGTTCATTGAAAAGGAAGGTTTGCTGTAACATCTATTGAAGAAATTTTTATGCCCATATCTTGTATTCTGAGTAACTCCTTTAAAGATGACAATATGCAATGTATGAAGTAATGTTGTTCTCCTTTTATTTTGTCATGAAATTCTGTTTTACATTGTTTCAATAAAATAAAATGATAAAAAAGAAATGTCATCTGAATTTTTTAGGCCAAAAGAAAAGGAATAAAGTAAATTTTCTTTAGTTTTATTGTATAGTCCATCAAGTTAGAAGACTGGAGGTTACAGGAAAGAAGAATGAAATATAGAGACAGGGAAAATCTCTTTTCCTTGTGTGGTTTGGGAAAAGTGTTTTTGTGTATGTATTAAAAATTTTTCACATTAGAAGAAAGCTACAGAGACACTTGTTCTACCCGCTACTCACTGCCATCCCTCTCTCTACATTATTCATTTAAAAAACCTATTATGGGGCCGGTGAGATGGCTCAGCGGCATAAGCGCCTGCCTTGCAAGCGCGAGGGCCGGAGTTCGACTCCCAGATCCCACATACGAAAAAGGGGCCGGTGATATCGCTCAGCGGCACGGGCGCCTGCTGGTGCGCGAGTTCCTGAGGTCGAACCCCCGGTACCCACACACACACACACACAAAAAAAAAAAAAAAAAATAAAAAAAAAAAAATAAATAAAAAACCTATTATGATTAAGTTGATACTTTCAATTGATGCATGAATACATAACCATTGTTCACAGTAATTGGATAATGTGATATTTCAATACATATAACATTGTGAAAAGTTTAAATAAAAAAATTATATATATATATATATATATATATATGCATGTATCTCCATAGATACAGATATATATATTCTTAAAATATTTACCATTTCTTTTTGGTAAAATTTTCTAAGTCCTTTCCTCTAACTTTTCGAAATGTACAATGTGTTGTTGTTTTCTACAGTCACCCAAACATAGAATAACACACCAGATCTTCTTTCTCCTAACTGTAATTGAATACCATGTCAACAGCTTTTCCCTAAACTTTCAACTTCTGTGAGATCAGTATTTTTAGATCCCATATATGAATAAGATTGAATATCACTCGTATTCCTTGTCTGGCTTATTTCAGTTGACATCATGATCTCTAGTTTCATCTTTTTTTTTTTTTTTTGTAAATTATACAACTTCATGTTTTTATGTCCAAATGGCACTCCATTGTGTATATATACCACATTTTTTCTGTGTATTCAAGTTGATGTACACTTAAGCTACTTCTCTTTCTTGGTTGTAGTGAATAGTGTTGCAGTGAATATGAGAGTGTGGACTTCTCTGGGCATATTGTTTTTATTTTATTTTTTGAATATGTGTGTAGTATTAGGATTGCTGGATCATTATATTAGTTCTACCTTTAATTTTTGAAGAACCTCTATACTTTTTTCCATAATGACTATACTAATTAACATTTCTGTCAACAATATAGTTTTCCTTTTCTCCTCCAATTTGTAGAGAGTTGGCTGTCACTGATTATTTTTAGTCTTTTTTATTAACAGCTATCTTTTTTTTTTGGTGGGTACCGGGGGTCAACCTCAGGACCTCGTGTGCCAGCAGGCTCCCGAGCCGCTGAACGATATCACTGGCCCTTTTCTCATATGTGGGTTCCAGGAGTTGAACTTGGGCCCTCGTGCTTGCCAGGCAGGCGCTTACGCCTCTGAGCCATCTCACAGGCCCTTAGCAACTATCTTATTTGGATAGCTCATTGTGGCTTTGATATGCATTTCTTTGATTATGCATGATACTTAGCATTTTTGCATGAATATTTTGTCCATTTGTTTTTCTTCTTTTGAGAAATTTCTGTTTAGGTCTTTTTTGCTATGGAGGTTTTAGAATTCCTTTTATATTATGGATATCAATTCCTTTCCAAGTGTATAACTTACATTTTCCTGCTTTTTTTTTTGTGGGTACCGGGGGGTCGACCTCAGGACTTCACGTGCCAGCAGGCGCCCGTGCCGCTGAGTGATATCACTGGCCCCTTTTTCGTATGTGGGTTCCGGGAGTCAAACTTGGGCCCTCGCGCTTGCAAGGCAGGCACTTAAGCCGCTGAGCCATCTCACCAGCCCCTCCTGCATTTTTTAGGTTGTCTCTTCACTTGGTTGACTTTTCCCTTTCCTTTGCAGAAGCTTTTTAGTTTGGTGTAATTCTGTTTGTCTATTTTTGCTTTTTGTCCATGGTTTTGGTCTTTTCAAAAAAAATTTATCCATTATAATGTGCCTTCCTGTTCATGTTAGTAGCCTTACTGGGTTAAGGTGATATTTTATTTTTGTTTGGCCTGCATTTTCCTCATGAGTAATTGTGTTGAGCATTTTTTTCATATGACTGGTCTTCATCTGTATGTCTTCCCTATATGTTAAACAGGGATAAGATATCCTGGGCAATATGTTTTTGTGCTTACCAAATTGGCTAGAGGGATGTAAGTTTTACTCAACAACATCATGGTGGTATTTGTGTTGTTGTCATTGTTGTTTTAGTAGTTGTTTAAATTTTAGTTAATTTAAGGTATAAACAGATTTCTTCTGGAGTCTGTTCTATTTTATATGCCAATCAGTTTTTACAGATGTAGCAAATGCATCATCGATTCCTTCTACCTATTCTAATCTGATTTGTAAAAATTATCATAACCATAACATAACTCTTGATATTTTTATCTCTTCAAACCTAGTTTTTCTTGTATTTTTCATTTCTGAAAGTACCAATATACTATTTCTATTTAAGTCTTTATTTCTTATGTCCACATGTACAATCATTGGAAAGTACCTTGCATTGACTATAAAAATAAATTTTAAAGTCCAGACTACCTCTACCACCTTACTTCTTCCATCATCTTTCTTTCCTTTGTACTTGACATCTTTCCCTCTTTCAGCCCATTCTCCAAGTAGCAGATAGCTGTTTAAAATGCTGATCAGAGCACATCTTTCTTAGTTAAATACTTCTATTAGTCTCCCAGTACCCTTAAAATCCTAAACCCTTTACTATGGCCAACATTAGCCTGCATGATATGCTTCTGCATAATATTCTGACTTAGCTCTTCTACTTTCTTCTTCACTAAACTTCAGTCTCTGTGAGCTTTCAATTACTTATCTCAAATTTCTATATTATTGACTATATGAGAGCCATTTTTCACTCCCTTTGCCTGAAATACTTTGCCTCAGATACTGCAGAAGTAGCATCCTAGATGACTCATTTGATCTCAGCAGGTAGCATTCTTCCCATATGTCAGTCAGAAAGACCTTCCTTGACTTCTTGTCTAGAATAATTTCCACCCACCTCAGTTACTACATGCCATTTATTTTGTGCTTCATTTGTTAGCACTTAACTGAATATTATCAGAAATGTTGAGTAAACTCATTTGCCTCTGATTTTATCATGCTTCTGGCTCTCTTGAGACTAAACCATTAGGATTGCTAGTTTCTTTTTAAAATTGTCTTATATCAGGCAAGATCTTGAGAGACAGAAATTACATTATAAATGACAAATTTGTAGAGAATTTGGGTTTAATGATGCCAATAATGGACAATCCAGGCCTAGTTAGAATTGGAGAAATCACCATTCCTGAGTCTAGAGAAACAACATGTAGAGCAGAAATGGCTCCCAGGACAGAAATAGTAGCCATGCAGAAAGGACCACCTTAGGGGCCTTGTGGGTTTGCCTCAGTGTACTCAGCAAATCATCCAGACCTGAAAGTTTAGAGAGAAAACTTCAGTGTTGATTCTCATATGCCTTCCATTGTCAGACTACAACTTAAACTCATAATTGTTTATTTGATGAGGTAGAAATATTTTCTACTTTTAAGCTACCTAAAATTTTCCAGATAAAATGATGAGTTCCACTATAACAACATTTCCAGAATTCCAAACATCTCCATATTGCCAAATACCATGGGTACTTCTGTCTTCATTCCTTCATTATTTTTAGTTCAAGTTTATGACATATAATGTTTATGTGTACTAAAAGACTTAATCCTTATTATGGTCATATGAAATAGTTACCGTCAATTTCCTCTTTCTGTTCTGCCATGGGGCTGCAATGGGCACAGAGAAATTAAGGAACCTGACAAACAAGACTAGTGTTTTTCAATATATCTGTCTACTAACAGTCACCATCTGCTTATAATGTGCAATGTAGTGTTATAAAGTTGGTATTTAAAGAAAAATTTCAAGGAAATTCTCATTAGAACTATCTAATTAAATATTAGCAGACATCTATTATCACATGATCATAGCTTCTCTTTGTGGAACATTATTAAATAGTATTATAAATCTCAATTATAAAAATACATTTAAAATATTTAATGTTTTTATTTAATTAATTAATTTATTTATTTTTGTGTGGGTACCGGGGGTCGACCTCAGGACCTCATGCACCAGGAGGCGCCCGTGCCGCTGAGCGATATCACCGGCCCCTTTTTCGTATGTGGGTTCCGGGAGTCGAACTCGGGCCCTCACACTTGCCGGGCAGGCGCTTAAGCCACCCAGCCACCTCACCAGCCCTTTATTTAATTTATTTTTATTTATTTATTTTTTGTGGGTACCAGGGGTTGACCTCAGGACCTTGCGCTCCAGCAGGCGCCCGTGCCGCTGAGTGATATCACCAGCTCTTTTTTTGTATGTGGGTTCTGGGAGTTGAACTCAGGCCCTTGCCCTTTCCAGGCAGGAGCTTACGCTGCTGAGCCATCTCACCGGCCCTTAATTTTTTAAAGACTACTGCATTTTTAAATTATTTCAGAACATACAACTTTAGCCATAGATATTTTTGAAAAAG
Organism: Erethizon dorsatum; assembly: GCA_028451465.1. Taxonomy (NCBI): domain Eukaryota; kingdom Metazoa; phylum Chordata; class Mammalia; order Rodentia; family Erethizontidae; genus Erethizon; species Erethizon dorsatum. The sequence continues at coordinate 73,463,999 of CM051836.1, read as the reverse complement.
AACTTGTACTGATCAAGTTGAGGCATCACATATCGAGTTTCCCACTTTGTATTAAAACTTGTACACTTAATAGTCATCTTATTTTTAACTTATAAAACAACACACATTAATTTTTTCTTCCTTTTGGTCATGTTTTCTTAGTCTTTTTCTCATTAATGGATGAATGACATTTGCTTAAACCAAAACTCCAGGATTCATTTACAACTACATTAATAAGGATGAATAATTGGAAGAACAAAAGATATTTGAAATTTGTTCAAGACTATGCTTAGTGGGCAGTTAAGACAGGATTCAAATTGACCATATATTTTTGGAGTACTCTATTTCTTGAAAACTACAGATATATCTATCATTATGAAAACTTCTATTGTCATACTACTGTATTAAGTGACCTATACTCATGTCTATCTGTATATTTGTTACAAAAAAAACCTCTTGAGGAATCCTATGTAATAATGGTGATATGAAAGTAAATATTATTCAATTTTATTTGTATTAATAAATTAATATTGCTCTTATTTCTATTATTGTTACATCATTGAATCAAGCTTCTAGTTACTTCAAATTCATTAAATGACATTAAATTCATGGCAGTTAATGACCTCATTTATGGAATGAGAAATGATAGACAAAATAAAGTCAGGAAGCAAAGTAGTCAGAAATGGAAGAGGAGAAATGTGGAGATTCAGTTATTAGTAAAAAAAATAGAAATCATGAAAGCGTAGTGTTCATAAGTATGCTAATAAATTACTGTGTATCTCTCCAAATGTCATTACACTAATATAAATATTTATAAAATGTGTGCATATGTGAATATACTTATATATTTAAATGCATATGTGTATATATGCATGCATTTAGTGTTTGCCTCATTAAGATGACTTCATGAATTTCGGCTTTGTTTTTACTGTTTGATTTGCTGCAGAGTAGTTGTTTATATTTTGGGGGAGAGGATTGGCCTTCTCTTGTTACTTTATGAGTAGTCTATATGCACTGCAAAATTTCACCCTCTGTTTCCTTTTTGTTTTTTTTTTTTAATGTCCAGTCGCCGGGAGTTGAACTCATGACTTCGTGATTGCCAGGCAGGCACTTATGCCACTGAGCTATATCTGCAGCCCTGTTTACTTTTGTATATTCAAAAATATACAGAAATGAAAAAGTTTTAAACTCTGATAAATAATTGAGTTGTTGATGGAAAATTTTGATACAAGAACACATAAATTATTTGTGTGGTAAGATTACATACATCTCACACTTCTAACTCATAATAATAGTAATTTCTCTGCATCTCTGATTTTAAATTCTTCAATATCTATGGTTATCTCTTTTATCTCATAACTTTTATGTTTATGTGTTTTCTCTGTCTTTCATTGTTTTATTTATAAACAAAATAGCTTGTCTTATTTATTTTATATTTTGCCAGGAGATTTGCAAGATCCTATTTTACCAACAGGGCTGGTTGATTTTTTAAAATGTTTCTAGATTTAAGAGTATTCTTGGGGAGGAAAAAAATGGTGGATGAGTAAGAAGCACGCAGCGAAACTCTCTAAAAGTTGCCATTGGACTATGGGAATATAGTGACCAGGAGAGCGCAGGAGAGGGGAGATGCCTCCCCGGGACCCAGAAAAGTTCTGAAGTGCAGCTTGGTTCCCCCGGCACCAGTGAAGGGTACTTTTCAACAAAGAAGGAGCAGACCCTGCGCGCGCACCTTCCATCCCAGGAATCGCTGCACGACAGAAGCTCAAAGCTGCGGACACATGGTGACAGCAAGCGCCCAGGGAGCCCCCACTGAGGATCACAAGACAGCCGCGGGGCAGGGGAGCAACAGAGAATGGCACTGGCCGGTGGTGAGTATCTCTCAGCCACAGGGGTCCTGTGCCAGAGAGCAACTGGCCGGGCACCATTGTGGGGGGTGTGGTGAAAATCAGAGCGGCGCGAAAACAGAGAGCTGGGAACTAGCTCTCCGGACAGGGCAGCGTGGTGCCTCTCAGACCCGTGGAGGTGCGCTGAGGGCAGTGGGAGAATGAGACTGGTCTCTCAGTGACACCTGTCCCACACCAGAAAGCGACTGGCCCGGTGCCATTGTGGGGGGCGTGGTGAAAATCAGAGGGTTGCAAAAGCAGTGCGCTGACAGCGGCAGGCAAAGGAGACTGGTCTCCGCCTGAAAATCCACACTTCTGCTCACCACCCCGCCAAAGGGCCGCTCCTGGCTCGCTGGGACGGACCTGCACAGAACGGGACTCTGTCATCACATGGTGCCTGCCTACAGCAGAGTCAACACCTAGAACTGATTCTTTTTATTTTTATTTTTTTATTTTATTTTATTTTTTATATACTTTTTCCTCTCTCATTAGTTTTTTGTTCTAGTGAAGGGTTTTTTTTTTTTATTGTGGGGTTTTATTTGTGTTTTGTCTGTTTGCTTTGTTGTTTTTGTCTCCATTTTTGTTTCTGTTTGCCTATTTGCTCTTTCCTTCATTATTCTCTCTGGTTTTTATATGAGTATAAACAGCGCCTCTAACCTCTTTTTGATTGTGGTTGTGATCTGTTCTTCCTTTTATCCCTTCCTTCTCTTTTTCCCACCAGTCCTCTGTACCAATGTCCCAATGTTAGTGGGATCCCTCTTGGTCCTCTAACCTTACATCTAATTCCTTCCTCTTCTCCCAATACTCTATTTCCTCCTTAACTCATTTTAAATTTCAACTCCTGAGGGGAAAAATTGACATACTAAGGACTTGTATACTGCATATAATTTTTCTGGTGTGTTTTAGATTTTGTTACGTAACCGCAACTCTACTTTATATGGCTAAAAGTGGTAAATAACCAGTTAGCTCAGTCTGTCATTTTCTAGGCTGTGTTTCATGCTTCAGTTACCATTATAGCCAAATGTGAAATAATTGTTCTAAACAGCTTTCCTTCCTGATATTTCATGATTGATATTGACTAAATATCAATAGAAAATACAGTGACACAGTACAAAAGATTCAAGGACTGGGCCAAACAGGTAGCAACTTCTCACATCCAATGAATTGAAGAGGTAGGATCTGGCAGAAAGCTCAAAACCCAAAAGCAAGCACCACTTGGAAGACACTGCAGAGAAGTAGTCATCTTCTAAAGATCTTGAACACTAGCAATAAAGTAACCTATCATAGGTAATTTATAAACATCACCCCAGGAATTAAATAAAAAAAGAAAAAATGAGACAACACTTAAACAAGATGCAACCCCACACATCCAATTCACCAAAGGCAAACCTAGGGGGCAATGAGGTGCGACAATCTGAAAGCCACCCACCTGGCCTATCTGAAGGGGTAACAACAAAGCAACTGAATGAGGCTCTGGAAAAAATTAAAACAGAAATAATTTCACAGATAACTGCAGAGATAATGTCCACAATGAAGACCATGCTTAAGGACACTATAGCTGATACAGACAAAAAAATAGATGAGCTTAAGAAAACTATAGAAACCATGAATGCTCAGCATAGGAAAGAAATGGAATCCATAAGGCAGATACAAGCAGATATTCAAGAGAGCAAAAATTCCATTGAAATTATTTGTAGCAGATTAAGCCAATGTGAGGACAGGATCTCAGATATAGAAGACAGGCTTGCAATTAGTGATCATGAAAAGAAAGAATTCTTAAAAACAGCAAGGGGCTATGAAAAATCAATTCAGCAGCTGCTAGATGACTCAAAGATAAACAACTTAAGAATAATTGGAATAAATGAAAAAGCAGGAGATAGCATCAATGACATTAAAACCTTGTTCAAAGACATTATTATGGAGAACTTCCCTGGAAGAGAAAAAGAATTTGACCCCAACATAAAGGAAGCTTTTAGAACACCAACTAGACATGACCAAAAAAAACTTCAGCCAGACATATCATAGTCAAGATCCCAGAAATTCAACAGAAGGGCAGAATCTTAAAAGCTGTTAGGGAGAAGAGACAAATCACCTATAAAGGAAAACCCATCAGAATCACAGCTGACTTTTCAGCACAAACCCTCAAGTCAAGAAGAGCTTGGAATGACGTATTTCAAGCTATAAAGGAAAATAATTTTCAACCCAGATTGATGTACCTCACAAAACTATTTTTCAAAATTGATGGAGAAATAAAATACTTCCATGACAAAGAACATCTGAGAAAATTTATGACCACCAAACCAGCACTCCAAAATGTTCTGAAGGATATTCTAGAAAGAGATAGGAACCCCAACAGAAGGGATCCACCAGGCAGGGCAGATAATTAAATAGCGGGAAAGGGGAAAAACAAACAAAGAGTGGGAACCAACAACAGGAAAATATCATGACAAGTATAAGTCAATACATATCAGTTTTAACCATCAATGTTAACGGTCTCAATTCACCAATCAAAAGGCACAGACTGGCAAAATGGATCAAGAAGCAAGATCCAACAATATGCTGTATACAAGAAACACATTTAATTCAGAAAGAAATTCATAGACTGAAAGTCAAAGGATGGAAAACAATACTCCATGCAACAGGAACCCAGAAAAAAGCAGGGGTAGCTATTCTTTTTGCAGACAAAGTGAATTTCAAGCCAAGAATGATTCAGAGAGATAAAGACGGTCACTACATCCCTGTAAAGGGAAAAATCCAAGAGGAAGAGATAATGATCATAAATATATATGCATCAAATACCAATGCACCCAACTATATAAAACAAGTACTAAAGGACATGAAAAATCAAATAAGCACTAATACAATTATATTGGGAGATCTCAATACTCCACTGTCGCAAAAAGACAGATCAACTAGACAGAAAATCAATAATGAAATAATAGAACTGAACCAAACTTTTGAACAAAGGGACTTAGTAGATGTCTACAGAGTGTTCCACCCCACAACATCAGAATACACATTCTTCTCAGCTGCACATGGGACGTTCTCCAAAATAGACCACATACTAGCTCATAAAACCTGCTTAAGTAAATGCAAAGGAATTGAAATTATCCCATGCATATTATCAGACCATAGTGCAATGAAATTGGAAATCAATGGCAAAAGAAATCACAAAAACTCCCTAAACACATGGAAATTAAACAGCACCCTCCTGAACAACCAATGGGTCACAGATGAAATTAAAGAAGAAATTAGACAATTTCTACAACTAAATGATAATGACAGTACAATATACCGGAACTTATGGGATACAATGAAAGCAGTCCTAAGAGGGAAATTTATAGCATTAAATACTTATATTAGGAAAATAGAGCAAGCGCAAATAAATAACTTCATGGTGAACCTCGAACTTCTAGAAAAAGAAGAGCAGGTTAAGCCAAAAGCCCGTACAAGGGAGGAAATTATAAAGCTCAGAGCAGAAATTAATGTATTGGAGACTAAAAAAACAATACAAAGAATCAATGAAGCAAAAAGTTGGTTCTTTGAAAGAATAAATAAGATTGACAAACCCTTACCCAACCTTATTAAAAAAAGAAAAGAAAAGACCCAAATCCATGCAATTGAAAATGAAAAGGGAGATATCACAACGGACCCTGCAGAAATCCAGAAGATCATCTATACCTATTTTAAAAATCTATATTCTAGGGCCGGTGAGATGGCTCAGCAGCGTAAGCGCCTGCCTTGCAAGCGCGAGGGCCCGAGTTCAACTCCCGGAACCCACATACGAAAAAAAAAAAAAAAAAAAAAAAAGGGCCGGTGATATCGCTCAGTGGCACGGGTGCCTGTTGGCACGCGAGGTCCTGAGGTCGTCCCCCTGGTACCCACAAAAAAAAAAAAAAATCTATATTCTACTAAGATGGAAAATGCAGAGAAATGGACAGATTCCTAGATTCGTATGAATTACCAAAGCTGAATCAAGAAGATTTAAAAATCCTAAATAAACCAATATCAACCAATGAAATTGAAGATGTAATTTTTTTTTTGTGGGTACCGGGGGGTCGACCTCAGGACCTCGTGCGCCAACAGGCACCCGTGCCGCTGAGCGATATCACCAGCCCCTTTTTCGTATGTGGGATCCGGGAGTCGAACTCGGGCCCTTGCGCTTGCAAGGCAGGCGCTTATGCCACTGAGCCATCTCACCGGCCCCTGAAGATGTAATTAAAAACCTCCCAACAAAGAAAAGCCCAGGCCCTGATGGATTCACTGCCAAATTTTACAAGAAATATAGAGAAGACCTAACGCCACTACTTCTCAAACTTTTTAATGAAATTGAAAGGGAAGCAGTACTCCCAAATTCATTCCTGGAAGCAAGCATTACCCTAATACCAAAACCAGAGAAGGACCCAACTAAGAAAGAGAACTACAGGCCAATCTCCCTAATGAACATAGATGCAAAAATCCTTAATAAGATACTGGCAAACAGAATCCAACAAATCATCAAGAAGATTATACACCATGACCAAGTTGGATTCATCCCTGGGATGCAGGGATGGTTCAACATACATAAATCAATAAATGTAATACACCATATTAACAGAACCAAAGACAAAAATCACATGATCATCTCAATAGATGCAGAAAAAGCTTTTGACAAAGTCCAGCACCTTTTCATGATAAAAACCCTACAGAAAATTGGAATAGAGGGTCTTTATCTCAACCTGGTAAAAGCTATCTATGACAAGCCAACAGCCATTATCATACTAAATGGCCAAAAACTGAAAGCCTTCCCTCTAAAATCAGGAACAAGACAAGGATGTCCACTGTCCCCACTCTTATTCAACATAGTTCTGGGAACTTTAGCCAGAGCAATTAGACAAGAGAAATAAATGAAGGGAATAATGATTGGAAAGGAAGAAGTTAAATTATCATTATTTGCAGATGACATGATACTCTACACAGAAGACCCCAAAAACTCCACTAAAAAACTGCTAGATCTAATAAGCAAATTCAGTAGTGTAGCTGGATACAAAGTCAATACTCAAAAGTCAATAGCCTTCCTGTACACAAATAACAAACTTACTGAAAGAGAAATTAGGGAAACAATACCTTTCACAATAACATCCAAAAAAATGAAATACCTAGGAATCAACCTCACAAAGGATGTGAAAGACCTATACACTGAAAACTACAGTACTCTGAAAAAGGAGATTGAAGAGGATATCAGAAAATGGAAAGATATCCCTTGCTCCTGAATAGGAAGAAGCAATATAGTGAAAATGGCCATACTTCCAAAATTGTTATACAGATTTAATGCAATTCCAATCAAAATTCCAACAGCATATCTCACAGAATTAGAGAAAACAATCCTAAAATTCATTTGGAATCAGAAGAGACGTAGAATAGCAAAGGCAATTCTGGGCAGGGGGCATCATAATCCCCGACTTGAAATTATACTATAAAGCTACTGTGATAAATCAGTGTGGTACTGGCAAAAAAACAGACCTGAAGATCAAAGGAACAGATTAGAAGATGCTGAAACAATCCCAGACATACTAAGCCACCTTATCTTTGACAAAGGTGCCAAACACATTCGCTGGAAGAAAGATAGCCTCTTTAATAAATGGTGCTGGAAAAACTGGCTCTGCACACACCGAAGATTAAAACTAGACCCATAAATTTCACCATGCACTAAACTAAATTCAAAATGGATCAGAGATCTAAATATTAAAACAGAAACATTAAATCTGCTGGAAGGTAGGATAGGTAAAACCCTTGGAGACATTGGTGTAGGCAAAGACTTTATGAATAAAAACTCAACCGCACGGGAACTATCCCAAAGAATCAATAACTGGGATCTCATCTTATTAAAAAGCTTTTGCACAGCAAGAGAAACCACCAACAGAGTGAAAAGACAACCCACAACGTGGGAAAAAGTGTTTGCCAGCTGTTCCTCAGACAAAGGATTACTATCGAGAACATATAAAGAACTCAAAAAAATCAGACCTCCCAAATTTAAAGACCCACTCCAAAAATGGGCATCTGAGATGAATACACATTTCTCAGATGAAGAAATACTAATGGCAAATAAATATACAAAAAAATGTGCAACATCACTAGGCATTCGAGAGATGCAAATTAAAACAACACTGAGATACCATCTCACCCCAGAAAGAATGGCTACTATAAAGAAATCAACTAATAACAAATGCTGGAGGGGCTGTGGGGAAAAAGGAACCCTTCTTCACTGTTGGTGGGAGTGTTGACTTGTACAGCCACTGTGGAAGTCTGTGTGGTGATTCCTCAAAAAACTAGGGTTGGAGGTCCCATTTGACCCAGCTATTCCCCTTCTGGGCATCTTCCCAGAAGAATTAAAAACATTGTACCACAGCGATATATGTGCACCCATGTTTATAGCAGCACAATTTGTAATAGCCAGATCTTGGAAACAACCCAAATGCCCATCAACTGAGGAATGGATAAGAAAGATGTGGTATTTTTATACAATGGAGTACTATTCAGCCATAAAGAAGGATAAACTGGAGACTTTTATAGGTAAATGGATGCAACTCGAGAAAATACTCATAAGTGAAATAAACTGGACGCACATGTGTAAGCATCGTATTGTCTCTCTAGTATGAGAAACTGAAAGAGTAAATAAGATCCAAAATATACAATAGACACGGTGAATCAAAAAGAAATTGGTCAATAGGAAAGAGAGACTGGAATAGGGAAAAGAAAGAAGGGAAAGGGAAAAAAAATTGTATATATATATATAAGATTGTTAAGGTAGATACACTACCAATTTTACTTAGTTCATTGAAGAGTAAGGTTTGAGCCAATAATGTTTGGACAATTGAATGCTAATGTCTGGTATCCTGAATAACTAACTTAAAGATAATAATACGTAATGCATTGACCATTGTTACCCTCATATAATGTTGTTTTGAAAATTTGTTCTTTTTTTTATTTGTTTTGTTTTTTCTTCTCTTTAAAATTAAAAATTAAAAAAAGAGTATTTTCTCAGTTCAGTCTGAAATTTAGTATATACTGTCAATATACAAAGTTAAATCTTTATTTAGCTCATAGACTTGCATTACATTTTAATATCATTTTTTGTTTTTATGCTTCTTCTCTTACTACTTTAGATCACAGTATATAGTAAATTTCCTCTTCTTCCCTTGCAGATATAATTTTGGTGACAGTGGAAAGAATCCTGGATGTATGCTACTTTTAAATTTTAAGAGGTTGAATGATTTTAATTTTAAAATCTTACTTTTACCTAAATGAAGTCTTGTGCTGCATCTGATACTCTTACATAATTTCCAATGATTTTGACTGACTGTCTATTACATGTGTACATACACAAAAACACATACAAATACACATACATATATGCACTTTTTTCTATCGAACATATACACTTGATTTGCTTTGTGATGTCATTTTTCCTTTCCTGATACTTTTCTTTGACCACTGCCCACTCATGTCCTCTACAAGGAAACTATAATGTTTAATTTTTTTCATCTGTATGGGAAAAAGTTTATTTTTTGAGAAAAGAGGGTGTAACCCTTTAAATGCTAGGAGGAAAAATTGTCAGAGCACTGATGGTCCAGCCTTGAAGAATGGACAATCTTCCACTACATTGTTAAAGTACTCACATAGAAAATTCATACTCAATTCATAATTTTTTGGAGGAAATAATTTAGAAAATATTTCCCATTTTTCTTTTTAGTGGAATGTTATAAATATCTGTGTTTACCCATTATTGATTGATGACAAAGTTTAACTCAATTAGGTATTTCTATTTCCAGGTTACTTATGGTGGCCTTTCCCTAACAGATAATTTCCCCCATAGTTCAAATTAAAAATGTATAACTTATTTTAGAATAGGCCGCTTCTGCTATGTAGCTTGTGCATCTTGTTTAGTGACTTTATTTCTGTTATGTTTAAGGATGGTATAGATTGACGTGATATTAGTGCAGAATATCAATGATGTAAATATTTCTGTTTTAAAATTAAATAAATCTGAAACAGAAACTAAAATTGATGTTTCTGTATAAATGTTATTAATTTTTCTGATTCTTAGTTTTTCTGAGTTAATAATACAATCTTAACATTATAAATTAAGTCATAAGCTCAAATTTCAAAGTATAACTTTAAATAAAAATCTGTACTAAGGATTTCAAATAATAGTATCATAATTATTATTGAAGAAAAAATTTATTATGTATTTTTATTGCTGAAAATTAATAATTTAATTTTTTCAAATACAAAAACAGAACATCTAAGATTAACATGATTATTAACATCAGAATAAAGTATAAATCAATTGGAATTTCAACAAATTGTACATTTCATTAAAGAGTTTGTAGATTTTGGCTTATCAGAAACAGAGAGAATTTAAATTTTCACTTTATATTTCAATCAAACTACAACAATTAACTCAACATATTTAAATGATTATTGAATATAAGCTATTTCTTGTTATTAATTTTACTCTATTCCACTTTGATTATGACTTTTATTCTTATACGCACTTACATCAGATGATGATTTGTCTTCCATTTTTGTGACTAGCAAATGTATGATTTGGATAATTATTGTTACATTAGAAATGAACATTTAAGTACATACCATGGAAAATGATCAGCAAAATGCTGATCCCCACATATCTTGTCAGGGATAAGCTGTTATTCAGATGAAGTTCAAAGAAGCTGTAGTTAGAAATATACATATGTGGGGCCAGTGAGATGGCTCAGTGGCTTAAGCACCTGCCTGGCAAGCGCGAGGGCCCGAGTTCGACTCCCGGAACCCACATACGAAAAAGGGGCCGGTGATATCACTCAGCGGCATGGGCACCTGATGGCGCACGAGGTCCTGAAGTCGACCCTCTGGTACCCACACAAAAAAAAAAGAAATATACATATGTGATACCCCTTATTAATAGCATGGTCCACAAATTTACATTTTATCAATAGAATTAAAATAAAGCTGCATCAGCCTCTAGCACATTTCAACTTTATCTGCTCTAGTGAAGTGTAGCATATTTTTTAAAGATAATATAATTTAGTGGTTGCAAGAACTCTTGATTGAGAGAATGGAAGGCACAGATATATTATCCATTACTTGTAGAGGACTATTAAATATAACTTATTTTCAAAAGCACAGCAATATTAGTTAATTTGAAATTATATTCTTTACATGCACTTTCTTCATGATGAAGATGATAGCTTCTAGTATGTCCCAAATTTAGGCAGTTAAGAGAAAAGCAAAGAGTAAAAATCATGAATGTCTTGCAAATAAAATAATGCAAATAATGTGAATGTGTCATTAGAGCATTTTAATTCAAATCATGAAGAAATTGCACAATGAGCTGTGGCTTTCCTTGTGTGGATATTTTAACTAAGCATTTAATCATATTTTAAAAGAGATATAAAACCAAGTTCATCCTTAAATTTCTCAAGAATATGATTCAATAATTTAGAGGTTTTCACAATGCACATTTAAGATAACTACTTCCATATCTTCACACTCATATTACAAACCCAATCTTTTAATGAATATCTCATACATTACCACATATAAGATATTCACAGTCGTGGTTTTTAAATGTAACTCTTGCATTGTTGGTCAATAAAGAACTGCTACTGAGAAGTTAAGACAAGACAAATCTCAAGAATAGATCATTTCCTTATTTTGGAGGTTGTGTGGAACTCAAAATCCTATCAACATAATAGCTCTGATGGGACCCAGGAAGACCAGTCATCTTCAAAATATGGACACATTGATGTAACAACGTAACTTCAGATACTCATGTTTTTGGCAGGTTGTTTATAATCAAATTAGAGTATCAATCATTTATTAATTCCCAACATATAATTGTTTCTGTTAGATTTGAAAGCGAAAACCAGACAATTACATTCTTACCCTTCAAATACCAGATAATGCAAAGTCCTTCCCACTTTCACCTCTGTATTAAATCTTAAAATTCCAGGGGCCAGTGAGATGGTTCAGCAGCGAACGTGCCTGCCTGTCAAGCGCGAGGGCCTGAGTTCAACTCCTGAATCCCACATACGAAAAAAGGGCCGGTGATATCGCTCAGCAGCACAGGCGCCTGCTGGCGCATGAGGTCCTGAGGTCGACCCCTGGTACCCACAAAAAAAATAAAAATAAAAATAAAAAAATAAATCTTAAAATTCTGTGATAACAAAACAAACTACAATATACTAAAATAAATTGTAGTTAAAATTCCCCATTGCTCATTATTTCAATTTTAAATATTTTCAAATACTTATTAATATAAAGGATTTCATTTAAAACATATACTTTCTCTGAATTTTCTATATGTTGAAATCTTTTTGTACAGTCTTATAACAATAAACGTAAGCCATGAATATGTTAAGTTCTTACATACTTTAAAGGAGATGACAAAGCCAAATTTCTAGATAACACACACACACACACACACACACACACACACACATTCCTCACTCTGGAAACTAGGAAATCCACTACTGGGACATTAATGAAGTCAGTGTCTGGTGAGGGCTTACTTTCTTATTCGTATACTTTCTACCTGTATCTCCACATAGTAGAAGGGCAAGGCAGCTCTCTAGAGACATTACTTCCAATCATGAAGATTCTACCATGAGGACCTAATCATACCCAAATACCCTAACTTCTATACCATGATGTTGGTGATTAAGTTTCAATATATGAATATCTTGAATACACAGCTATTCATATCACACTACATATGCAGGGGCAGCTGAGGCTTGAAATGATGGTCTATAGATGTCTTTGTCTAACCCATGTCAGGATTAACTTTGGGGATTAACCTTTTTTTAGGCTTCTAGGACTTGAATGATTCAACCACTTCTGACTTTTCTGCCTTTATTGGGATTGAATTTAAGGAATCTCTAATTTTAACAAATAATTCTTATACATATAATGAATACTTCTTATACATATTAATGTTTGAGAAGCATCAGCCTAGAATTGTGGATGCCACTTTCTCATTTGTATGGGTATATTCATGTTTATACTAATTTACCTGAGCTCCCTTTTGTAAAACTGGAATAATATTTTGGCAGAGACAATTGATTCTTTTATTTTCTCATATGATGTCTGTAAGATACATGGTTTGTGATATGTGACCTGTGTCCTGCTATTCTATTTATTAATTCTACATAATGGACACAAAACACAGTAGTTTTATTTTGTTCACAATATTCTGGGTCAGAAATTGGGTGGATATTTTTCAGTGGGAGGCTTCAGTAAAATTGTAGCAAATTGTTGCCTGAACCTTCAGTCATCTGATGGCACAGTTGTCTCGGTCTTCCAAAATGGATTGTGCTATCAGGTGGCTATCAGGTGATGCTGACTGTTGGTTGAGATTTTTCCTAGCACCCTTGACCAAAGCATCAACCTGTGTCCTCTCTCAACATCTATTCCACATTTGAAAGTAGTTATTCAGCTGCCATGGAATTAACACATACACCTATCACTGAGGTATCTTAGTACCTGTTTACCATACTTTAACAGAACTTTTTTGTTACAATACAACATTTATACTTACTATTGCATATAAGACTATCAAGAAATGCATTAATGGGCTACTGGAATTCCATTATATTTCACCTTGTCCCCTTATGGAGCAGCAGTGCTACCACTTCAAAATGACAAGTTTTAATTACTTCTGAAAGTAAGATAACTTCTCCCTTTGTCTGCTGCACTACTGAAAAAAGATGAAGAAAATGCCCAGGTGGCAGTAATATTTTCAAATTTAGTGGCATACTAACTGTGTGCTCTGGAGTAAGTTTCTACTTTTTGCACCCTAAATCATTAGAACTGCAGAGTCTAATGTTATAGAATGAAAGGAATTGAAATTTTCAGACTAGGAATGATAAGAGCTGGGTCACTACTTCTTGAAGTGTTCAAAAGCATCCGATCAAGTATCCCATTTTTCCCTTCATGAAGTCCTAGATTCAGCTAAGAAGACTCTTCCTCTGAGAATTTAGCCTTATTTTAAATTATACTCACCCTGTTCATACTTAGTCTTTAACTTGATTTATTCTTTAGTTACAAAAGGTAAGTGTCTCCTTAAACTCCCTTCAAGTGGCTTTTGCATTTGGACAATGAATAGATTGATTCATGCATCAATGTTATTATTCTTTTGGTTACTATTTCTGTTTCACTCTCAAATGCTAAGAAAAGTGTGCTTGATCATATATCATATTTGCCTACTTCCATCTCAATTTATCAAAGATACAAATCTTAGAAGTCACTACTATAACTTTCTATGGAATGGTGATTCTCCAATCACCCACAATGATGAAAATCAGCATAAAGGAAGAAAAATTCATTTTGGCTCATGGTTTCAGCAGTTTCAGTCCAAGGTCTCTTGATCCCATCCCCACCACTGGAGCCCTGGAGTGAGGCTAAGCATCGTGGTTAGGAGTGCATGGAGGAGGAATGTTGCTCACTTCATGGTAGCCAGCAGTAAGTAGAAAGAGACAGAGATAGACATAAAAAGAGAGAGAGAGAGAAAGAGAGGAGCCAGAGAAAAGATACTGTTCCCAACCGTGTGTCCTCTGGCTAACTTCCTTTAAGCAGCCCCCCCTTTCCAATTTCTAGCATCTCCCAATAACTCATGAAATATGAAGCCATCAGTAAGTGATTACACTGAGCAGCCATTCATTTTCCAAAAGGCTTGCGTCTGAGCACTGCTGCCAACACAAACCAAGTCGTGAACACCTGAGCCCTTGGGAGATATTTAAGACTAAAACCAAAACAACACCAAAAGCTTGAAAGCAGCCAGTCCTAAAGCATTGTATTTTGGGAAGGAAAGATGCTAGCCAGATCTAATGGTATGAAGATATTTACAAAGATTATCCATTATGACTGACAGATACCCATAATCTACAGGATGATAAACACTTGAAATAATACTTGTGATTGTAGATTTCTTACTTTTCCAGTTTGCTTATTTCAATTTCATAACTTTTCCTCACTCTGATAAATATTTGTATTTATTTATATTGTTACTACATTTCTTTATAAGAAAATAGAAAATAATTATACTCATGTTATAGAACTTGCTCAGGAAAATCTTTATTGTTATGAAAATATGTGGTTTAAGAGTCGCCAGTATGCTTTGTTTTTTGCAGCAACTAAAATTGATATGCTGCTCTTGATTTATTTAAAAAATTGTTTTAGTGAATTCCAGTGAAATAATTTCTAACATTTGAACTCACTAAGAAAGGCAAAAAATTGAATACTGACAAAAGTTTTTGTTCTTTGGAAATACATAAACATAATTAATTCCATATGTCATAAAGATGTGCAAAATTAATATAAGAATGTAGGCCCCCAAAACAAAAAAAAAAAACAAACGAACAAACAAACAAAAACCATCTGAAAGAGAGTTACTATGCATATGAAAAGAAAACAGTTTTGCAACCCCTGGTATATGTGGGAGGATGCTTTAATGAAAAAAAATAAATTCTTCTGCTGGCTTGTAAAGTTAACATGTTAACTGTAAGTTAACAAATTATATCACTTTAGCCTCTGAGAGAAGAGGTCATTATTGCTACTTTTCTGTGAAGACAGGTTAAATATTCAGTATCTGAAAAATCAACATTAAATGTAAAATTGTTGCTTAAAAAAAGGTTTCATATTCTCTTAGTGGTTTGGGCCCTTTCAATTTCTTCTTCTAGTTAAAAATATGGATCAGAGAACAGTTATTAATTGTGCATTGGTTCCTTTCCATATCAGTCTTCAAAATACAAATATCCGGGCCGGTGAGATAGCTCAGCGACATAAACACCTGCCTGGTAAGCGCGAGGTCCTGAGTTCGACTCCCGGTACCCACATATGAAAAAAGGGCCGGTGATATCGCTCAGCAGCACGGGAGCCTGCTGGCATGCGAGGTCCTGAGTTTGACCCCCGGTACCCACAGAAACAAACAAACAAACAAATATCCTTGATAATAGATCATGAAATTTAAGTTAAAAAATTGATGAATAATCAAGATTTTACAAATATTTGAGCAAATAAAATGTCAAGAAAAAGTGACAGTAGTAGACAGCATTGTTTACTTCATGGTAACTACTCTTCATATTTGTTTTCATTAATAAATTGTTTTTCCTTCTGGAACAATACAAATGGTGGTGTGTCTCCAACTACATTATAAGATGGAATAAATTTTAGCACTTGTCTACAGTTTTGTCAATGTTTAAATAAATGGTTCAAGGTCAACCAAAAAATTACGCTTAACAGACTTTTAATTTTGAATATAGGCAAATAGATGCAATAACATGATTGGATTAATCTGAAATGAAATAAGTACGCTAATTTAATCTCAGGGGAACGTGCATTCCGTACACTCCAAAACTACCTTTCTTAGTAAATTGTTATAAAACTGTTTCTTTCTGCCACTATCAAAATTTTGACTGTTGGCGCGTGAGGTCCTGAAGTCGACCCCCTGGTGCCCACAAAAAAATAAATAAAAAATAAATTAAAAAAATTTTTTTGAATAATGTTGAAGGTGAGATTTCTGTCACATCGATCTCTAATTTTTCTAATGTAAATAGTGGAAGCTGGAGCAATTAAAATAATACCATACGATTCTTCCTGGTATAATTTTCTGGTAATCAGTCAATTCAACTTTTTTGAAACTGGGATGCACCTAGTAAACCGGGAAATTAATTTTTCTCTACATTTAGAAGACTAAAACTATCCTGAAAATTTTGTTCTCATCTCCTAGAGATAGCTTAAACCTTTAACTGGCTGCCTCAAATACATGTGAACTCCCTGTCATATTTTTGTCCAGAAGCAACATAAATATTTTCCATGTTTAGAGATAACTATATTGTCTACTGCATTAATGAACAGTAGTCAATAATTACATGTACAAAGAATGCAGCAGCAAGCACATTGTTTACCATGGTAAGATATATGAGTGAAAGTGAGCTGGAAACCATCAGGAATATTTCTGAGTAAAAGTTGAAGAGTGTACTTGTTTTGGTACATTGTTTGCTCTTTATCTATTTTAGAGTAAATTTGAATGGTGTCATGCAGTTAATATTCTGGGAGTTAAAGTAGAATTTACTAATTTTATTCAAATGCAATATACACACCAGTTTTGCCTCTGAAAATATAGACTGCTATATGTAATTTATAGTAGTACTTACACATGTGAACAAGAAAGCTCAAGCAAGAATACTGTGTGAAATGTTACTTTTATTAATGATAATAAATAAAAAATGAAGCAAAGCAAAACTGTAATGAGGATTCTAAATAATATAAGTGAAGATGTGAATATTTAGGGAATCTTAATTGTTTTCAGGAAACATATGGCTAAATAACTCATATTATCTGTGTTATATAGCTGTTAAAATAAGAAGTATGCTTTCAAGGAACTAAGAGAGAAAAATTCAGAAGATATTGAATAGAAAAATCAAATTACAAGCAAAATATACAGCATCATGCCTTCTATAAAGCATAGCATATAATACTTCTAAGTATCTACCTTTATTTTTCTACCTACATACATATATATTTATCTGAATTCATTTTTCTGTGTATATACAAATCAAATTAATTATTGTGTCTGTTTCTTGGATAGAATGGGAATTGAAGGTAGTTGTAAAAGTGCTATTTGGCTTTATATACAATATTTGAATTTTCCTTCTTACTAAGAATAACATTAATCTATAATTTATATAAACAAAATCAATTGTAAACAGTTCTTTTAACTGAAGTGGCCACAATGAAAAAACTAGTTCCTTAGTTAAGATAAAAACCCAGGGCTGGGTGTTGTGGTACATGCCTGTAATCTCAGCACTGGAGAGGCTGAAGCAGGAAGATTGCTGCAAGTGCAAAGACACCCTGGGCTACATAATGAGTTTAAGCACAGCCTTTACTATGCACAGAAACCCTGTCTCAAAAAATTCATAACTTAGGAATTCTAACATTTATAAAATTCATTAATTTCCTTATGGTATATTCCAGCAAATTTTTATTAAGCATTTCAAATAGAAAAAAAAAAACAAGTTTAAATGGTTTAAAAACATAATGTTCTATTCTTCTCTCATTCTATATCAATTAAATGATTTCACTAGTAGGAAACTGATTTTAGGAAGAAGGTAAATGAGGCATTCCATGAGCGTATAATGAACAGAGGACAGGTGACTTAAATCTTCCTCTAGGCTACAGGTTTTCAAACAGTAATATGCAGAAAATCATTAGAAACATTTCTTATAATGAGAGATTACCAAAGTAATCCCAATAAAGTCTGAAGAAGTTGATTAGAAAGTTGCAAGCAGGACACCCTGATTCTCACATGACTGAGAGTCCTCTGCCCAGATAGGCTGAAAACTCTGAATTGCTGCCCCCAAATGCCAGGGGGAATATAGCATCCTATTTATTAAAAAGGTGGACAACTGGAAATGTAGCTGAGTGGAATTTCTCATGAATGGAAGATTCCTTCAGATCCACAGTGATTTTTTCAGGATTTACTACCTATAAAAGGCAGCCTATTCCATTTTTATGAGATCAGTTTTATGTTTGAAACTTCTCACCCTTCCAGGGTTTTAAAACATGAACAAAAGAAAACAATACTTTTGTAAAAACATGGTGACATTTTTTAAAAGTACCTTTAACTCAACATTTCATAAACACACTAAAGAAGAAAATTAAATAAAATGAAACAGTGAGAGTTACTACATACCATGACTATAACATGACCTGCCCCATTTTACTCCTTTATATGTACATTTATGATGCAAGAAATCTTGCTAAAGGGGTATTTCTTTGCTATTGACAGAATACTCAATGGCCATTTCTTTCAAAAGTAGTCACTGAAGGGCATCTCCTCTTTACTACTATCTTCTCCTTTATGCTTTTGTAATATAAGTTATTTTGTTGCACATCCCCTTCTTTTCTCTTTAGAGATTGATTTCCAAATGCAGTCTCTTAAAAGTGTGCTCTGAAAGAGAGTCAGAAAGAAATATCATATGTTCTTTATTTGACGAACAAGAATGTTCTCTGGTCTTTTTCGATAGTAAGTGTAATTTCTCCTGCGTCACTTTAATTTTATATACAACTGCTCAGATTTTTTTATTAATTAAGTATATTGGTATATTTTAGGTACACATAATGATCACATTCATTATAGGGAATTTGTACCTCTACGTGATATAACTTGATTCTTTTTTTCCCCATTCCCCTTCCCTCCCTTTACAATGATATTATAGCCATTTGTTGGAAAACTATTTAAAACCAATCATCTGAATAAACATGTTTTATATCAGCATAGACTACAATGTACTTCCCAAACACTTGTCCATGTTTTTCTCTTACAAAAAGTCAACTCAACTTCCCAAAGCACTTAGCTATAGTGATTTGAAAACTTGCTTAATCACGTGCAATAAAGCTGCTGCTTGTTATCGTGAGCTCTGCTTGTATTTGTTTGGAAAGCAAATCCAAAAATGCCATTTTTATCATTGTCTGATTATGCTGCCATTATATGTAGTCAAATTTATTATAATAATTCAGATTAACATAAAAGAAATGTTTACAATAGATTTATGTAAGACATGAAATCTGTGAGGCACTTGAGCAAGAAATGAAACTGCTGCCACTGTATTTACAAATAAAATAGAAGATGATTAAATAAATTTTCAGTATTACATTTGTAAGTATACAGAAGTTTTATTCAAGTATAGCAATCACACAATTTACTTGTTTTTAGTAAGATTTAGAGACAGTTCCCTGAGATCCTATAACTTCAGGCTTAATCCTTTATTAAAATTATATCTATGAAAAATAATGCAATTTAAATAAATCTGCAAAGGAACTGAAGATAAATTTTTCAAAAGAGGGCATAATGCAAATGAGCAACAGATGTATGAAAAGTTACTCTAATCACTAATCATACAGAGAGTGCAAGTAAGCGCAATGTGGTATCACCTCATACCAGTTAAAGATTGATATCGTAAGAAAGTAAAAATTAAATGTTGGTGAGAACATGGAATTTTGAAAGTTGTTACACTGTTGATGGGAATGTAAGTAATTATTATGTAAAACAAAATAGTCATTTCTTGAAAACTTAAAAAAATACTACCGTATTATTGAGAAGTCATGCCTGCAGATTTATACCAAAAAGAAATTAGGTTAGTATGTGGAAGAGATACCTGCATTCCCCCAGCATATTCTAACATATTCACAGCAGCTCAGAAGTACACGTAACCTAGGCTTCATTTGGGAAATAAAATGTGTGATTGAAAAGTACAATGAATATTAACATTTTTAAAATATGTTACAGTAAAGGACACATTGCTATCAATCTTCTAATACTTTCCCTCATTTCAAACACAAGTACCCCATCATTCTTGGCAATTTCTGAAGCAATTCTAGAAGTCCCATTTTGTGAGTATTTTAGTTGTGCTATCTTGGTTGTCTTGAAGTCTTGGATCGATTCAAAATGTTTATCTTTCATGGTCATTTGGACTTTGGAGAAGGGCCAGGATTCACACAATGCTATACCCTGTGAATGAAGTGGATGAGGACACACCATGTTTTTATGGCTCTCCTTTTCTGTTAGATCACATTCGGCACAGCACTAGCTGAAATTTTTATCATACCTCTTAAACACACTCACAAAAGTTGATCCCCAGAACTGCTTCAGAAAGTGGCCAGAACAAGGGGATAAGTGTGTCTGAAGCAAGGAGGAGGATTCTGACAGGATTTAATGGAAATGTGTCTTTCACTGTAATAATATTTTTTTAATTTAAGCATTCACTGTATATATATATATATATATATATATATTTTTTTTTTTTTTTTTTTAATGTGTGTACCAGGAACTGAACTCAGGACCTCGCGCTTGCCAGGCAGGCACTTATGCCGCTGAGCTATATCACTGGCCCTCACTGTATATTTCTGTATATTTTTGCATATAAGAAATCTACTGAGAGTTGATTCTAGGTGTTCTTACCATAAAAATGTAAATATAAAATTATCATGTTATAAATTTATGAAAACAAAACTGAAACACAACACTGCATGCATTACAGTTTAGTCCCCACATTTAATGAAATTCAACTAAAATAACAGCGTTAATATAATTTTCAAATAGAAAATACCTCTCCATTTCTCTTTTTCTCCTCTCGTGTGTGTGTGTGTGTGTGTGTATGTGTAAAGGACTATTACTGAGACTTCAAACAAAAAGGAATTCCATCCTTTTTAACAACATGGATGAAACTGAAGGACAGTATACTAAGCAAAATTAACCAAATATAAGTAAAAACAAATACTGTATAAACTCACTTATTACTTATAATTTAGATTAAAAAACATTGAACTCTTAGAATTAGGTGGTAGAGTGGTGGTTACCAGTAGTTAAGATTTAACAGGATTAATTCTTTTGGGTATAGAATAAAGAAATTTTGCAGATACAACATAGTGACCACAGTTAATAATACTGTACTGAACATTTGATAATTGTGAAGAGAGAAGATGTCACCATGAAACAAATCACTATGTAGTGTGATAGATATGTTAATATCTTGCTTTTCATAACCATTTAACTAAATAAATAAATATATATATATCAAAACACCACATTATACACTTTAAATATATACACTTTTATTTGCCAATTATTTCTTACTAAAGTTGAAAAACACAAAATATGTCACTGTATTTACAATTTTGAATTTTGCTTTTTCTCCTCAGTGTATTTTAAAGCCACACACATGTGTAATTTATACACAGTATGTATATATGTGTGTGTGTGTGTATACTTATATATATACTGAAAGCTTACCTGAATATGTTTATACATACAAATGTGTAGATACTCATATACACACATGCAGAAGCACACACACTAATAAATGCGCATGGGTAGTACAATACCTCACACTGCAGAATTGCCTCCTATTGCACAGCAGGACAACATTTCTCCAATCCTTCTGTCCGTGGATCTGGGTATTTTATTAGATTCTCATTTGGAAAACTTCATTATATTTTCGGCGTATTTCAAACCCCATACAAGTTATTCAAAGCATTAACTCTCATTTTATGATTATGTTATTTGGCTGCTTACAGGTTATTCCCGACAGGCGATATTATCTTTTTTCCTTATGATTTCTTTGTTGTTGTTATTGTTGTTGTTTCTTGTTGTGTTTATGTCTTTAAGGACAAATTATTCTACTGAAAGCACAAAGCAGTTTTAACCACAGGCAGAATCTTTCCAAATCGGTGATACAGAGAAGCACCTAGCTAACTACCATCTTTGTATTTTTCTAATTATTTTTTCCTCATTTATAATAACAATAAAATTTAAAATGATAGATTACACAATTCTCTAATGGATTAATATTCAACTTTTCACCTTTATAAACTCAGTATGTTTTGTAGACATCAGATAGAATCTGGATCTAGTATCAAACAGAATTGATAACTTACGTGATGTTCCTTGATATGAACAGAGGAATGTCAAATTATCATCACGAGTTCTATATATGCAAACAAATTTGGGTTAAAAAAGAAGAGACTTAATTTGTTGCATTAGGTAGGGAAGAATTCTAACTGCAATAAGGAGAAAGCTGTTTACCCTAAGATCTGTAATAACATCAGAGGTGAGCCAGACGATTACTTTTATTTTGTGGTAAGTAGTAAACAAAGCTAGAAATGTCTGTAAGTAGGGAAATGGAATGATCATCGGTATTGGTTGGACAGCTGATCAAAGGATATTTTCCCCTGATGTCAGCAGATAATAGAGAGGGACGTCTGAGTAGGGTTTGCTCAAACTACACAGTATGGATTTTCCCGATTAGGTAGTACAGTTAACTCAGTTAAATATTTGTAAGGCAGAGAACAAGTATTAGGAGGTCTGTATCTGAACTTAAAAATCAGTAAAGAGAGAGGTCTTCCATCAGTGTCTCTTTGCTGTCATATGCGGAGTTTGCTTTTTGCAATATTTTTTGTAGGGAAAAAAGTTTTTCTCTGGGGTTACGGATTTAATGACCGTAGCTGCTTTTACAGATTCAGACAGCTCAGGAAAAATTCAACATGGTCAGTTACTTGTTTGCAGATTCTGTGTCAAGTCAAAATTTTTGTTTCTGTGTCTTACAGAATTTGATTTCTCCCACTCATTATGAAACTGCTTACATATCTCACATTTTTACCTATACACTGAATAGGTGGATGGCCGTTGGTCAAGAAAATCATAGAAGACGAAAAGATTCTCTAACCTGGTGCTGAAATTTAATGCACTGATGGTGAGATTCTAAGCCTCCTTTGTTTTTATTTCTGTAACTTTACTTGTATAAATTGACAAAACATTACATTCATTTTAACTATTTTAATTATCTGTTGCTGAAATAATGTAACACAGACGCTTTAAAAAAAAATCACGCAATTATTTTGTTCACGAATGCGCAGTTTAGGCTGAGTATGGGGGCGGTGTCTGTCTGTTCCACTCAGTCACGTGAGACAACTCAACAGGGGCTGAGAGAACCACTTCCAAGATCATTTGCTAATAGGAATGGTTGGCTGTTGTTGAGTATAAGTTGAGATCTCAGCTGGAGCTGACTCTCTGGAGCTTCAGGTTCAACCAATGTAGCTTAAACTGCCGGGCCAAAAAGCGATTCTCTTGAGGGAGAGGTAGGTAGGTGGGAACTCTATGGATACTGAGAGACTAGCCTGGGAAGCTACATAACTTAGCTTCTGCTAACCTTACTGCAACAATCACAAAAATCAGCTCAGATTCTAGTGGAAGGGTATATACTCCACCACTTCATTACAGATAGATAGGATTAGAAAAGATCACATGGAATCAGAAAAAGTTTAGGACTGTTTTTGGCAACTTAAAATTTAAACAATTATATTCAAAGATATGATAGAATAAAATGATTAAGGTAATAGAGATCACATAATAAAATTAAACTTATATGCACAAATCACACAGAATATTTATAAAAATATATTTTCCAGTACCTAATTATTTTTCTGCTGGAAAATAACATACATAATTTGCCTATAATTATTTAATGAATATGTCCCATGCTATTTTGACTTATTATTTTAGAATGACCTACAAGTCATAGTTTGTTGTCTCAAAATATAAAAAGTTACTTAAAAAGATATGTACAACTATAAGGGTACAGACATCCCTGAGCATCGTGGTGAGGAGGTGGTTACAGAATGATTTCATTAATTCCAAGTCGGCGATATTCCCCAAAAAGGTTGATTAAATACCTTTGTTACTGTTCTAACTCCAAGTTTCCTTCTATCAGGAGTAAAACAAATTTTCTTTATCATTATCGTGAGGGAAGAGGAGCAAAATGTTTCCCATCCTTGAGTTGCAGCTTTTACTTACTTTCTACTTATCTCATCAACTTCCCTACAATTTCTTAAGCTGAGAAATGAAACCCTCCCAGAAATAAAACACAGCTGTGGTGATTACATACAGAAAGTCCAAAATAGATATTACCACATTTATTTACTGTGAAGATTCAGCAGTGTTTCTGAGAAAGCTGTGAGTAGGAGAAAAGGGAAGTAGTTTTAAAATTAAAAAGTCTGAATTACAGAATATATTTTATAAAAATGATTAAGTTATATGTATTAATCAGCCAAAATGCTAATAAATTGTTTCTGGGTTTATATTAACTTAAAGATGATAGTAATGAATTAGTAAATTTTACTGAAAAAATTATGTATTAGATCACTAATTTATTGGATTAATTTACTACTATGTGTAAGTAAGTGATGATAGAGTTGACTTATCTGAATAAAAATTTAGATGATCTCTTCAGACAACTGTTTTGACAATAGGAGACCAAAAGCAGGTAAGAACATTCAAATCTTTATGAACATACTTTTTCTAGGCTCTTAAAACATTTCAGAATGGTGAAGAAAGACAGCTTTAGCATTTACTAAGATAGGATAACTGTGAAATAAAAAATAAAGGGAAAGAGGACATTGTGGAAGAACAAAATTATGAGTACACATACTTATTATTCATGAATAAACGATTTACAAATACAACCTAGTTATTCATCAAAATAATTTTTCTTATGACCAAATGGAGATTTTTAAAAATACTACAATGATCCATTAATAAGACTGTCATAATTTCATCATATAACTACATAAATACAGAGATTTGGAATGATTGCAACAAATTCTGACAGGCCATGAAAAAAAAATGTTCCAAGTATACTGCCCAATATCGTATTTTAAGTCATAAAAGCATTAAATAAAATGTAAATTGAAGACATCTTGAAAAAGGAACTTATATCTTATTACTTACTTGTTAAATATTAAAGCCAGAGCACACATGTGGAAATAATGATGATGAGACAATAAAAATTACTGGGTTGGAAAATGTATTACATAACTAAATATTTGTGTGTTGGGGGGTACTGGGGCTCGAACTCAGGACCTCACGCACCAGCAGGCGCCCATGCTGCTGAGAGATATCACTGGCCCTTTTTTTCGTATGTGGGTTCCAGGAGTCAAACTCGGGCCTTCGTGCTTGCCAGGCAGGTGCTTATGCTGCTGAGCTATCTCACCGGCCCCATAACTAAATATTTTTAACAAATGAATGACAAACCCCAAAAATCTACAACATAAAGGAGTGAACAAAAATTAATACAGTACATTGATACTATCATGATCTTACAAATCCATGTTTCCAAAAGAACTAACTGCACATAGCAGAGCAAAAGAAAAAAGCATGAAGGAAATTTGTACAGAGGAATAACCATAGATTTCCAGGTAATGTTACTACTATCACTAATAATACTGTAACAGGAATAAAAGCCCACATACTTAATGTTTTTCTATGAATCTATTGCACATATATCCTACTAATTTTTAATACTTTAAGATTATTTTAGCTTCACTACAAATGAATACAGGATACAGATAATTTTATCATCATTTCTAACTTTCAGCTAATGAAAAAAAGCATATTGATGACATATGGTATCTAAGTTGAACAGCTAGTGAGTAGAAGAACTGGAATCTAAACCAAGGAGGACTGACTCCAGGGTTGTATTTGTCATCCATATATCTGATACAGATACTAAATATCACTCGTTAAGCAAATAAATAAAATTGAAACCAATGAGAAATCAGTTTTGAGCTTTCAGATTACAAAAAAGAAAAAGACTCTAAAAATGTATTGTTTGTAAAGACATGCTTAAAGTGACCTCAACATATTAGAAAGTGATAGAATAAAAATCAGTGTGATGTTTTAAATTAAAATGTTTATTTGTACAGGAAGGCCACTTCTGTGAATAATTGTATAAGAGTAATCAGAGAGATGTCTGAGATATACATGGGTGTATATGTGTGTGATGTATGTTTGTGGAAATCCATAGGTGATAGTACAGTAGATTGTGCAAGTGACAGGATAGACAATTTCTCTTTATCCAATGTTTTGTCTTGCAGTTTTTATATGGGTACCTTCTCTCTATCTGTCAATATTTTCTCAATTCACAAGCCTTCTCAACCTACATCAGCCTATTCTACCTCATCATGCTACATATAACTATCATCCCCTTAATTTTTTAGAGAACTCTATTACACTATTATTATAAAGATAAACTTAACGTGTCTTTCACTGAGATGTAAGCTTAGTGGTGATTCTCACATTATGTTGCTATAGCAAAGAACAATATCTACCATACTATAAGTATTCAAGCCGTATTTATTTTACAAGGCATGTTCAAAATATTTTGTGAATGTTTAAATTTTAAGAATTATGGAAAAAGACATATTCCCATTAAGCTCCCCTCAAAATATTTCTCTTTACTTCAAATATACTAATCTCATCATTCTTGCCACTTTTTGAAGCAGTTCTGGAAGTCCTCTTTGGTGAGTATCTTTATGATTTGTGATTTAAAAAAAATGGCAATTACTGCTGCAGAGTGCCATCCAACAGAAGGGCACACTTGTAATAATATTAAAGTGTGTCTTCATCCACTTTATTCACCAGATCTGGCACCATGCAGATCTGGCTCTTCCTCAAAATCAAAGTTACTATAAAAGGTGAATGTTTTGAATCAGTTCAACAATTCCAGACATCAAGGCAGCCATGATAGCATAACTAAGTAAAGAAACTTGAATTGCATGAATGAATAAATGGAGTTAGCCATATGGGTGCATAAAAAGTTATGAATATCAGCAAAATATGAACTGTGGATTTCTCTAAGTTTCTACTTAAGTGTTGTTTTTCTCTTTCTAAGCTTTTTTTTTTTTTTTTGGATCATATGCTTGTTTTACTTTCCATACAATAATATATGAAATTTCTGGAATCAAAACTAACAAATGTAAATCTCCCTTGCCATGTGAGAATGAACAATTAAGTCACAATGAGCAAGAAAAATTCCATATGCGTCAAACTTTAACAATGAAGGAATTAGTAACTAAGTCAATCAATAATATTCTGATACAATATGGGTTTCTTGGTTTTCGTACAGTACATTGATTTATATCTAGCTACAAAACTGTATTATCTTCAGCAGCGAACATTGGTATCTTTAAATTTAGGTTAAATTTTTAGTTCAATCTCAAATTCACATTTTGGAAAAAAAGAGTGCAGTTTTATATATCTTAATCCACTCAGGCTGCTATGAAAAATATCTGAGACTAAGTAATACTTATGAGTACAAAAATATTGTTCCTACAGCTCTGGAGCTGGAAGGTCCAAGCTCAAAATGTCAACAGATTTGGGGACTAGAGAGGGCTGTTGTCTGCTTCCAACAAGACACCTTGCGGCTGCAACCCCACATGATGTTAGGGTAGACGGATGAAACGGAAAGGCGGGGTACTCACAGAGAAGGGAGAAGGACAAAATGGCCAAGAATGGGGTCCCTGGAACCTCTCTTACGAGAGCACTAATGCATCCATGAGGATGGAGCGCTGGTGACTTAGTCACTTCCCTGAGAGCGCTACCCAGTGTAACAGTGAGCACTTGGCTGCAGCATAGGAATTTGGAACAGACATATACATTCAAACCACAGCATATAGTTCTTCACTGAATTTGCATTAAATTAGTTAGATGCCTCCCTTGTTAGGAAATAAGTTTTTTTAATAGGATATATTTTCTATAAATTATCTGTAAAATAAAATCATAAGTACTAAACCCCAAAGTACTTGTAGGGCTGGAAATAACTAATACATGACTGGGTAATTAAATTACTTATTTGGAATTTTTTTGTAGCTATTGACTAATGAATTGATATAGTAAAATTAACTTAGGACAAACCAATAAGCTTTCTCTATTTAAAGATATTTTTCTTATAAAATTATAAACTAAGAAAATATAATTAATAAAAAGTCATTCACTTACTCTGAGTCATTTGTGCTTACACATGCAATATGATGGGGAAATAACTTCAAAAAAGAACATGATTGGAGTGATTATATACATTACCTTAATTATGTATAATACATAGTGATCAGATATGATATATATTAATAATAGGTACATGGTCTCTTAAATCATGTGCACATATATACTCTGCAGAATTCACTATATATTTTACCTGAAAGGATTGATTATTAAGGATAAAATACCTTTTATCCACATAATTTTAGAATTGTTCATGTGAATAAATATGAAAATGTAACACTGGAACATCACCAGTAAATAGAGAAAAGAATTCTTCCATGTCAGCACTAAAATGACAAATGTTTTCATGATAATTTTTATAGAATACTTGAAGAAGCACATCATAAAAGAAGATCACTGAGTGGCAATGAAAAATACAGAAAGGTGGTGTATCCTAATGGCTCTTAAAAGGTCAACTAAAAATCCCAAGATGTCAGTGCAAGATCCCAGAATGTCTAAAACTGAAAAAGGCCGACAATATTAAGTGTTAGTAAAAATATAGAGCAGATTTATATACAGCTGGTGGAGTTAAAACTGAGATAATTACTTTTTTGTTTTAATTGGTATTTTCAAATTAACTTGCACAAATATCATCCCTAATAATTCTGTCCCTAGTTATACGTTGATAGGGAAAAAAAGAATGTGTGTTGAAAACAAGACGTGTATTAGTTTATCCACAACAGTTCTATTCACAAAAGCCAGAATATATAACAAATATAACTGCCCATTAAAAAAATAAGGGCATAGACTATGTTACAACCATACTATAAATCACATTTTGACATTAACAAAAAAGGACTACTGATGCACACAAGAACACATATGATAACAGCATTAAATGTACTAATAAAACATTTTTAGAAACCAGCATTATAGGGGCCGGTGAGATGGCTCAGTGGCTTAAGCGCCTGCCCGGCAAGCGCAAGGGCCCGAGTTCGACCCCGGAACCCACATCGAAAAAGGGGCCGGTGATATCGCTCAGTGGCACGGGCGCCTGCTGGCGTGCGAGGTCCTGAGGTCGACCCCCGGTACCCACAAAAAAAAAAAAAAAAAAAAGAAAAAAGAAACCAGCATTATAATGAAAGAAAATGACTACATCATACGACATACCGCTATGTTAAAAATCACATGAAAGTAAAGAATAGACAAAGTAGTGAATTCTGATAGAACTCAGGTGGGTAGATGTCTTCAGTGGGGTGGATTGATCTGTCAAGAACATAAGGAAATTGCTGGGATCAAACAATATTATTTATCTTTATTTCTTTGATTGATACTTGTGCTTTTCCAGTTTTACAACATTAAATGAAGTGTACATTTAAAACGAGTATCTCAATTCATGTACACTATACTTGAGTGAAACATTTTAGCTTTAATATAAGAGGATAAACAAAAAAAGTTCAAACAATTACGTATGATCAAAGTAAATTAGGCTCAGAAAAAAGGTGAAGGATGAACTACAAGAGTAGATACAGGGGAAATCTGAGAAGATGACTTTTGACTTTAATATTGGAAAAAAATAAACAGTAGGAAAATATGTAAGGTAGGTCATTCCAGGCCATCAGAATGACAAGTCCAATGGAGCCCACAAGAAAGCCAACTTGTAAGGCAGCAGGAGAAAGTAAGTGTGCATTGCATGAGCACTCTTTTTGTGTGTACCTGTGCTCTCTGGATATACACACTCGGGATTTGCTACCAGAGTGGAGCACAGGGGACGAACTGCAACCTAACCTGAGTTCTGGGGCCAAGTCCAGTTGATGCATAAGTTAAACCAAACACACCCCAGTCACTGGTGTATCTACAACCAAATTAAAAACAAAGTTTGATTTGAAAGTTTCTGGATTTTGGGTGGTTTATTATGTAGTATTTTTGTACAAATAGTTCTCAAATACAAATAAAAATCACTTCATTGCAGTAATCTCTAAGTTTTAATTTAATTAAAATGCCATAATAATAGAAAAAGGAACATACTATTGTATAGCAAATGGTTCTGAAACTTTGATGAGCATGAAATTCCCATTGAAAACATAAACATCTTGTTGACAAGTCTATGTCCTAGACAACATGGTTTATTTGGCCTTCCATGAAGTATATTAATCCACTTTTAAAATTTTATTCATGATGACTCTAAAGTAGATGAGGGCCGGTGAGATGGCTCAGCGGCGTAAGCGCCTGCCTTGCAAGCACGAGGGCCCGAGTTCGACTCCCGGAACCCACATACGAAAAAGGGGCCGGTGATATCGCTCAGCGGCACGGGTGCCTTTTGGCGCACGAGGTCCTGAGGTCGACCCCCCGGTACCCACAAAAAAAAAAAAAAAGAAAGCAGAATTTCAAAATACTTTAAAAGAAAAACAATGCCATTCTTCCTGCTAGTCTTGAGACATTTTATTTATTGAGTCAAATATATGTTGGAAGTGAATACACATTTGTTTTCCCTTTTATTTTGATTTGAACAAGGATTTGGTTTTGTTAAAATGAACCCTGTATACTTTGATCTTTTCTGAACATCTATGGGCAGTTTCATTTTGAATAATCCTTGCACTTAGTCATTTCTGATCCTAACTGTCTAGTCAAGATTTTGTAGTTTGAATCAACTCTGAAACTAATGTTCTAGCAGGTGCTCTTCTTTTTTGTGTTTTCTGATACTAAGTTAAATACAGTTGGTCAACATTTATTGTCTATGGTTTGAAAGTGTTATCATTTATTCTCATCTTATCTTTGTACTTAAATAAATGATTTTTTTCTGAAAATATGTTCTTGAAAGTTGAAGTGACACTATGTCTAGATGCAAAAATCTGCCACTTCTTTTTATTCTTTTTATATCAAAA
Source organism: Erethizon dorsatum (assembly GCA_028451465.1). Taxonomy (NCBI): domain Eukaryota; kingdom Metazoa; phylum Chordata; class Mammalia; order Rodentia; family Erethizontidae; genus Erethizon; species Erethizon dorsatum. The sequence goes on along the minus strand of CM051836.1, from coordinate 73,432,899 downwards.
AGCTCTAATTTTGTGTGATGATTTTTAGACTTGTTCCTATTCTTCCATTTTCTAGCAGCAGCTACCTTGGATGTTATACGAAATTAAAACCTTTGACATGCAAGTATGAATTTTGTAAATTTAGTCCCAGCTAGCAAGCTTTTCCTCTTTTATTGTAGTGTATTGTTGCTGTTTTCATTCTGTGTAACATTTCAAAATTTGTGATGCATGTATGATTAGTTATGTATTAAATAATATAGAATACTGCCTCATATTGATTTCATTTTCTTTCACTACTCACATTTAATAACTATGAGTAATAATAACTGAACAGAATATCAGTATCTTACATAAATAATGAATAAAAAACCTGAGCCTGGAATAACAATTTGTTTTACAGTCACTGTGCTTCCCTTCTGCTGTGTGACAGTTCATTGACTAAAACATTAATCACATCCCTCTTTCTGTCCTCCTCTGCAGTGGTTGAGGATAATAAAGTATCACCAAGTGAGAGCCAGTCATTTGAATCTTCAATATGAATATAAAGGCCAAAGTATTCTGAGAAATAAAATGTGATTATCAAATTCTTGTGAAAAGTATAGCACTCAGATAGTAGTGTATTATATTATTTTTAGACTACAGATCATTGTCATAGAAAAAAGGAGACATCAGGATATATACACCTGGGGAATTTGGTAGCAGTTTAGTGGGCAATTTGCAACTCAATTTTCTGTAATAATGACTAAGTGGATCCTTATACTACCATATAGTTCTGCTCATGATGATCTTGAAATTTCTGATTAAGTATACTTATGGTTCTTTTTCTTAAAATAGTCCTCTGTGAAGTCTGACATTTTAAGAGCAATGTAGTTTACACATATGCACGTATTTATTTCTTTTTTACATTCTATTTTCAAAAATATCTTCAATACTAAAATGAAACATATGCTTATCCCAGATAATAGAAGATAATCACTTTGTTAATATCACTAAGAGAGAAAATACTTTCTTTCCATGTTGCAGCATGTTTCATTAACACAGCTAGCAAAATGAATTAACTTAAATAGCTGCAATCACCATCTATTAATCCAGAGTGATGTGAGATGGTAACTTATACATATAATATAAGCATCTAGCTTTTATTTAGGACTTAGCATGTGCTAGCAAAGATCGGATGGCAGATGGTAGCTTTTTTCTGCATAGTACAACCCATACTGTTTTATTATCAGATTTTAACATGATTTGATTGCATGACTTTTTTGTTGAGCTTATGTCACATTATCAAGTTTTCTTGCAGACAAAGGTATCATGTGACTAAGTTTTTTTAATAGGGTCTCTATGGTGGGGCACATATGTCTCCTGGACATTTTTAGGGACCTTTTTGACAAGACGTGTTGTTCTGGATGCTCTGTGCCCTTTCCTTGTCTCTTCTTCCTGTAACTTGTATGTAGATGTAATGGCAGAAGAAAGAAAGGACTTGTGTCCACCATGCTCTGTTCTTGAAGAAGAGACCAAAATGTAATAATTTGTTAAGAAGCAGACTGCCTGTCAGCACTGGAGTGCGGAATTTCATAGAATTATAACCGTGAAAGATGAATGTAGCTCATTATGTGTTCATTTGTTTCAGTCACTGATATTCTGTATCTCTACCACCCACTGTTATGCATAGTACTGAATTATACTATACAAGGGCATCTCACTTCATACGCAAATGGATCTGTGAAATAGGACCATGATAGTTCCTATTCTATGCTGGAGGGACTGCAATTTAGGAGATAATTTAAGTTCCCCAATAACTTACGGGTAGGAATTGGAACCAATCATGGCAGTTTGATTCCAGAGACTCTTCACTAGTACGGAAGATTGCTTCCTTTATCAGCCCACACTATTACTGTTCCATGAAGCTTTAGACAAATCTTTGTTGCTCCTTATGTCAGTATATCAATTTTCAGAAATTTCAAATCCTATCAGAAAAAGTAATGATATTTCAACTGTGGATTCACTGAACATCTTTCCATCAGATATTCTAGGTTTTCTACTTTTTAATAGTTGTGTTGGCAGGTTCATTGCTGGTAACCTCACCTTTAACATCATGTTGTTGGGCCGGTGAGATGGCTCAGAGGCAGAAGCACCTGCTTGGCAAGCGCGAGGTCCTGAGTTTGACTGCTGGATCCCACATACGAGAAAAGGGCCGGTGATATCGCTCAGCGGCATGGGCGCCTGCTGGCACGCTAGGTCCTGAGTTTGACCCCTGGTACCCACCAAAAAAATAAAAAAATAAAAAATAAAATAAATAAAATAAAATCATGTTGTTGTTCGGATTCCTTGAGCTTGGGTATCTTGCCTTGCAGGGCCTATATTAGTAACTATCTGTTAATAGTTATTAACTTTTTCAATGCTCTCATCTTCAACAAAAACAATAAACAATCCAAATGAGGTGGTGGAGCTCCTGAAATCCAAATGCCATTTTAAAATAATTACATCATCAGTTAGTATTTATTTCTAGATAAAAGTGGCCGTCTAAAACATTCTCAGATAGACAAGAAATATTAGTAAGGAGATATATCCTTTATCATTACTTTGAAACTGTACTTCCTGACTATCTCTAATATTTGCTAGTTGCTACAAATTAGCACATGTATAGTTTACACAAAGTTCAAAAGAAAAAAAAAGTACTATTCTATTGATCTGTATCTCACATTGGGAGTATTAAAAAGGAAATCTGACCTGGAAAAATCATAAGCATATTGAAAAAAATCTATAGAGCGATAGAGCTGTCCTGTAGCAATGACTACTCTAAACTTGGACATCAAGTACTAGCACTGCCCTGGACTCCAGACACTTACTTTACTCTGAGTGCTTCAGGCAACTAATACCTCTCCGTCTAGTTATTATTTTCTTCTTGTACATTAAGAAATGCATACATATGCAAGGAAATTAGTCAAAAATTTATGTGCACAATAGAAATCTCTTAGAATTTGACAAATAAATTAATAAACTTCTGTATAGGAAGGTAAGGGAAATGAAAGCTCAAATAATATATACTAATAAACATTCAACTTCATAAATTCTTCTCAAATTCCCAAACATTATTGTAAAATTTCTCTTTTGTGCAGAATCATGCTATTGATATAAGATTAACTAAAACTAATTGGGAAGAAGGGGAATAACATTTTACTGCCAGAAAATTAATTTGATTTAATTAAGAATTTGCATCACCTAACTGCTTAGAAAGCAATGAAGAGAAATAGTGAAAAAGCACAGTATTTGTTGTCTGTCTTATTTTACTTTCCTCCCAGAATGAAAATTCAGTAGATAACATAAACAGCATGGAACAATGAGCAAAACATGTATAATCTGTCTTCATAGCGTTATAGATATGAATTAGAAGCTCTTTATTTCCTTTGTTGTCCTTTCCATGAAGGAAAAAATGTTGCCAACATATCCATCCATGTTCCCTGGTGGATGCTAAAGGATCAGTTTTGTTTTCAATTCTAGTTAGGTTGAGTATATCCTGAGGTTCTTGAAATTTTAATCTCACATACAACTTGAGTAAACTGTATCAAAAATTCCCATTCGTTTTCAATGATTTTAAGCAACACTTTTTCCAATTTTGGTTGAATTACATATATTCTAAGTTTTATTATTAAGTTCCAAGGGCACACAGTCTAGATATACTGATTAAGTTATTGTTTTGAATGTTTTCCAAGCAAATATGAACAAGTTTCTTTTGATAGTATGTACATAGATCTCACCATTTGACTAAGTTTTTCTGTAATTTTGTGCCATAAAATACAGCATAAGTTTGTACTGTGATTTATTTTTTCTCACTGACTGAAGACATTACTGAAAATACCAGGTATCCCTATTTTCCTCAGACTTGACATCATCACTCTTCAGTATTGTATTTAATAGTGATATATAATTTTCTAAAGATTCATAGCAAAATCTGACTCCCTTGAAGCCAAAAGGACTTGGATCTTCCCTCTGTCATGTTTTTAACTCTGGATCAGCTGACTAGGAATCTTTTTGGCCCTTCTCTCTAGCTGAGGTGCAATATTTACTCCCTTAGAAATAACTTCCTATTTATTACTACATTTCTATGAGGAATATGTTCTCCTTCAGGTTGCATAAAAGTCATGTGTATCAGTTGAAATGAAAAGTAGTGGCTCCAACTTACTGTGTATTCTCATAGAAGGAAACAATCAAATGAGGCAGAAATTTGTTTCAATAAATTTGTTTCAATAAATTCTGAAAATACTGGAGGAAAATCTAAGCACTAGCATTTTTATGTAGTCTATTTTAGCTCTGCAGTGTAAGTTTATATTTCATAGATCACATATTATATATATATATATGTATATGTATATATATATATATATATATATATATATATATATATGCATATATTCTGCCAGTACCTCAAAAGGTATGCCATATATGTACTTCAAAGATTGGAAGTTTTTCCCATTTGGGGAGAGAATCCAAAATCAAAACATGAGACAAAATGTGTTGAGGAATAGCTTATTGCCTGATCTTCATGTTTCTACTAAGAGAGAGGGATTTACACTTCAAGAGGGAAATTATCCATTCTAATTCCTCAATTATCCTTCCCGAGAAGAAGACTGAGTTAACTTCATGTCGAGTTTGTGAACATCAACGAAGCAGGCTTTGTTCAGCACATCTGGGTAGTCTCTCACAGAGTCCAGTGCCCACCCCTCTCTATTTTATATTAAATCCATAGTTGGCAGTGAACCCCTCTTTTCAATCTGTTTCAAAATGCAAAAGGAAATTAAAGAGTCATTTTTTTTATTGACTCCCTAAAATCCTAACATTGGTTTCTGGAATCCCACTTTAATGACTCAGACTGGTAGAAATTATTTTTCCATATGCAGGAAGTGAAAGAAAATTTTAACAGAATCAGCAATGGCTAAATGAAGAGTCTGCAATTATACAGTTTATCGATGCTGCAAATGCTAATCACTGGTTTCTCTGAGTTATTACACACAAAATTTTAATTCTCAAAATATGTACCAATAGACAGAAGGAGATTATTTTCATAAGCCTAAACTGTATTGTCATAGATCACAAAACTTTACTCTCAATCATATGGTGCTCAGGACCTCAAGGGGTCATTGATCCTGTCACTAGGGTTCTGAAAAAAACTATAATCATCATGAATGAACACAGGCTTGGGGCGTAGCTCAGTGGTGGAGAGTTTGCTTAGCAGGTCTAATGCCATGGGTTCTATTAATATAAAAATTGCACATTCAAACTTTTCACGTTTTCAGTTTTTTTGATATGGAAAGAACACTATACAAATATCAAATATCAAATTATGGAATTAATAATTTTAATTGAGAAGTGCAATTTTCTCAAAAATTTCCAAAACCGTCTAAACCATTTAATTATGTCATTCAAAAGGAACAATATTCCTTGATTTATAGAAAGGAAAATTACAACTGTCCTGAAGGTTCCTGCCTCATTTGTTCCTCTGATATTTTGTTTATATAGTTTTACTAAAATCAAAGTTCTTACATTTTAATTTGAGGAGTTGCATTGGTGAATTATATATTTTTACAGAAGAAACCAGAGGTGGCATATAGACACATATTTTATTTGCATTTTACAGCAATTGATGACACAATAAAAGCTCTATATGTGAAGTAATTCACTGGAGAGGTTGTTTTTTTCCAACCATGGCTAATATTCCCGATGTACATCTAGGTTCTGCAATTTCCGACATTATTTCTGTTTAATTAACGCTAATTTACTGCGTGCCAGTGTGCGCTGAATCTAATAAACATTTCTTTTTATCCAGTGACAGGATGTTGATGTACTTTGTCAACTGCAGAGACACTATGGATGAAAGGTTCACTTCATGTCTCTAGTCCTCTCCTCTGAGCATGCTTCTACAGTGCACAGTGGCTAACAGTGGATGGTAGCCAGCAGGGTCAGGCTATCTATAATATGCAGTACCTTCACTTAAGCAGTTTCTTCAGTAACCAGAAGCTTCCAAGCTATTTGCTCTTTGCACTGTCCCAGAAAGCTCCACACTCTGATGAGCTACAGTTGAACCTTCTTCCAGGTGGTCTGCCCTTTAGCCCCCAGCTGGTAATGGATTATTCTAGATCTGTTCCTTAGATGTTCTCGGCCACAAAGGTTGTGGCTGCTCACTCCATATACTGCTACTGAATTCAATAGGGTTCTCCTCTCTTTCCACTCAGCACCTAGTACTAAATGAGACTCTATAATTCCTTATGTTGAACTGTCACTAATCAAATTATTACTTTTTTGTCTCTCGATTAAACAGTGACTGATACTCTGGTGGTGTGAAGAATTTGAGCGCTCCTTGGAGACATCGGAAATTAGTTTACTCATTCCCTGAGCTTGAGCATATTAATGAGGGCTCCACTGTCAAGGAACAAGGTGCTAAGTAATCTGCGGGGTGTAGTATGTTACGTGTTTTTCAAATATCATCTGTGGTGGATTATGATAAAATGCCAATTGAATTGAGTCCTTTTGGTTTCCAAAGCCATTGGGCTACACTTAAACGTAGGACAATAATAAAGGCTACGAAGACTGTACTGTGAGACAGAATTGCCTAAAATCCTTTGAGTAAGGAAAGAAATGCCAAGTTTGGGAGTTTTAATTCTAGCTCCGGTTATAGTCTAAGAAACAGAAAGCTTCCCTGACAGCCCTGAAATAATATTTTATTTACTCACAGTGTTGATATTGTCAAAAATCTAATACTAAATTTACTTTTGTGGGTTTCGGAATTGTAGATCTACAGAATAACATTCCCTGAGTGTCAAGTTATAAACACTGACTTGAAAGTGATAATAGGCCTCACTTGTGATATATGGCCAAGTATCTACAATGATAGGAGTCTCCCGTTACGTGCCGTGGTTCTCCTCCTATGTTCTAGGCAGTCTGTTTATGCTTTGTCTGGATATGTTTTCCATACTCATCAATCCTTCCCAGTTATTTCTTCATCTAACTTCTTGTTCACCTGAATTACCTGGGGATTGAACCTATATGACTTATTAAATACTTTGGGCATTATTAAGTCTATACCATGTTACTTTGGAGGTACTTTTTTATTCTAGAGAATCTATATCACTATATGCTACAAACAGCAAATTAATGTTTGCTTTCACAACTGTTGTTTAGTATGTGAGCTTCAAGGTACCGTTGAAAGTCAACAATATCTACTAAAATGCAGGGAATATAATTACAGGGTTTGATAAATTTTAGTAATTGTGCTCATCCATGTAAACAATATTAGAAACTGTAAGCTGAGTATGGTGGAACATCCTTGAACACCCAGCTACTAATGGGGCTGAAGCAGGAGTATATTAAGTTTGAGGGCAGGACAGGCAACTTATTGAGACCCTATCTCAAAAAAACAATCAAAAAGGGATGTAACTCTTTTATAGAATGCTTGCCTAGTACATGCAAAGCCCAGTCCCCGGTACAAAAATAAAAGATACAGATTTTTTATCACTCCAGAACTCACCCCCTATCATTAACAATCCACAGTCGTCTTCCTGTGGTCACTGTTTTATTTGTTTAGGTTTCTTTTATACTGAACTTACATAAATGCAGTCATACAACATGATTTCATTAGTCTCCATATTCTTCTGGTCAAAAAGATATTTTTGAGATCCTTTCATGTCCTGGCATATATCAGTTGTCAGGTTTTTTTTTATTGTTGAGTAATATTCCATGATATAAACATGCCACAGTGGTTCACTCTCTTTTGCTCTTGCATTTTGGATGTCCTGGGACTATTATGAGAAAAGACCTTATAAAAAAATTTGTGCAGGGCTGGTGAGATGGCTCAGCGGCATAAGCGCCTGCCTGGCAAGCGCGAGGGCCCAAGTTCGACTCCCGGAACCCACATACGAAAAAGAGGCCGGTGATATCGCTCAGCGGCACGGGGGCCTGCTGGTGCACGAGGTCCTGAGGTCGACCCCTGGTACCCACCAAAAAAAAAAAAAAAAAATTTTGTGCAAAAAAAATTTTGTGGAAGTTTTTCTGAGATAAATGTCTGTAGAAGACAAAAACAATATTCTGTAATGCTTCAGGCTTTCAGGTAGGACAAGACACTGACTGTACAGAAGGACAGACAGATGGATTGCCTAAGTACCCCAAAGGGAAAGTATAGTAAGAACACAGAGAAAGGGTTCCAATTGTTGTGCATTTTGGCATCAGGACTTCCAGTCAGAGAAGGAAATCTAGAGCATGATCCCTTCTTCCCTCTCCAGCTCTGCTGAAGAGGCTGTCTCAAGCCCACATTCACTAATTAAACTAAAATCCGAAGAGCATTTGCGTGGTTCTGTATCATTTCTGCTTCCTTCCTTTGCCCTCTCTGAAGACCAGCGTAGTCCACAGGACACATTTGAGCCTTCCTAGCTTGCTTTGGGCCCCTCTCAAGTATTTTTTTTTTTTCTCTCTTTGAAGCAGTTTTACTGAGCTATAATAGACATAAAACAATTATACATAGTTAGTGTTTATAATTACTTCTAAAGTTTCCACATGCCTATTTTCTTACATTTTGGTTTATTTTGCTTTTCAATATGGTCCTGAGGAAAAAATCAAAATAAACTCTCTAGATTAACTTCTCTTAGTTCACTTAAAAATCACTAATTTTGGTAGTTACACAGCTGAGCAATACATTATTAGTCTCCCACTGCCTTTACTGAGAATAACAACTCTGCCTTATGGGTTGTGACGATAACAGTTGCCTGAGTTACTTCCCAGAAACTTGAAGATGGCTTTTGCTGAAAACATTCTCTTTACATGGGCCTGTAAAGATCCCATAGGGCAACCGGAAGAGGACATCCTTGTCTTCACACTGCTTCTGTCTCCTTTGTGGCATTAATCTTTGGGCTAAAGACGTCTATTAGCCTCCACGTCCAGAAATACCAGACCACAAAGGGAGTGAAAAGAGACACCACTGGAGTCCCTGGAAGATATATGCCTACTTTTAGAAAACATCTAGATATTCCTCCTCTTTGTTAGCCACTCCTTCCCTTCATTATTCCCATCCTGTGTCTGAATCTGTAAACCTCAACTTCCTGGAGATGTGAGGCTGATTTGCAAGCAGAGGATTCCACTTCTCCATTCTTTGGCTAATGAATAATGTTCTCCCTTCTTTCATCACTCGTCATTCGAGACATTGATTTACCAAGCCGTAGCAGGATTTGGACCATTTTCTCTATTGTAGCATGAGCATCTTATATAAGATCTGTTCTCTTACCACAATTTAAAATGCACAGAAAAGAATGGCTGACTGCAAGTACTATGATGTAGAGCAGATCTCCAGAACTAAATTATCTTGTATAACTGAAACTTTATATCAGTTGAACAACTCCCTACTTCCTCCCCCCCAGCTCTAGTAATCACCATTCTAGTTTCTTCTTTTATGTGTTTAATTTTAAGTATCTCATATACCTGGAACCATGCAGTATTTATCCTTTGGTGACTGGACTATTTCATTTGGTATTAATGTCCTCTAAGTTCCATAAAGCTGTTTAAAAGAAAAATGAATTTCTCCCATCCTTTTTTGGCTTCACTCTGCCCTCCATGAATGTTCTCTTGCATTCAGTCAAAGCCTACTGAGTCTAAGAATGCCTTTCTGCATCACACCTAATTCACCCTTAGCGTGAAATAACAGCCTTCTTGCTTCCATTAAAGGTTCTTGTGCCTTGTGTGGAATTTTCTGCTCTCTCCTCTCCACCCCTTAAGCCATTAAAAGTCCACTGTGCTCACTTTCGAAAGGCCATGCAACCTGAGAAGTAATCTCTTGGCTTTCTTTCTCTCACTCCTCTGCCCTTTGCTCCTACCCATGTGGTAATAATCTCTGGGGCAAGCAAAATTTGTGGCTGGATTCCCTAAGTTTCCAAACTATCAGAACAGCCCACACAATGCCTCTGAAGGTTTCTTAATAGTTTGATCATCTTCGTTACTTATTTATGTTACATTTCTTTGCCTTGTACTATTTGTAAGGGAGTAGAAGCCGCTGTTGGTATTCTCTCTCCTAGTAAGCACAAGCCATTTACTAGTTACCTAGCTTTTGTTGTTCTGTTGTTTCATTGCAGGATAAAAGCCAAAAACTATAAATTTTTATCATATGCAGGTCATTGGTTTTAGTTATATTCTAGAATAATTAATGATTTATTGACATACTATATTTCAATCACAAGTGCATGTCTATAATATTTAAATCTCTCTATAGTAATTATTATAAGTAACAGGTCCAGTGCTTTATATAATTGCTATTATATGATAGGTATTCAGTGAAATGATTTTGAACATCAAATGGGGCATTAAATCAATCTCATATATTTAAGCTATTTCCATCATTCCACTATTGAAAATTGTTGCCGTTAATATTACTTATGATTAAGGTATATTTTTCAATCAGCTATTAAGTAACATTTTGTTTTAGAATATTTAACTTTATTGGTAAAAAGAACAGCATCCTTCCATTATCTCTCGTATTGTGAATTAAAATGTTGTATTTTCTTCTGCAATCTCCTGAATTTTGCTATTATTCCATTTTTTTAGTACACATTTGTAGTACATAATGATGACATCCCTTTTGGGAGTTGGTATATGTACATAACACATCTAATTTTTTTCTTCTCTTTTCCCTCGCCTTGCTCCTCCTTCCCTCCATCTCTTGGTTCCCTCTTCCGTTTTAGTGAAAACTTCAACTTGACCTTTTTGAGGACTATACCTTCCTTGATCTGTCTTCTGACTTCAGGGGGCAACAGAATAAATATTGTCCATACTTTGATCTTTTTTATTTATCTGGCTTTAAGTAGCTCATTAAGTGAATAGGACTAATTGAGTGTTAAAGCACTGTAAAGAAGGGTTAGCGACTAATTCTCAGGGCTAGTCTAAGCTTCCCAATGCACTAGATTTCTTTTCTTGCTGAGAATCTTTATTTTCAGTGTGTCTCTTAAATGATATTTCTTACAATTTAACATCAGTAAAATAGCACTAATAATAACTTTTTGGTCACTGAATATCATTTAATGTGTTTATATGAATTTTCACATTTTGAAGGAAATGCTATTATTATTCCAATTATACAAATAAACAACTTCAGACACAGGGGATTAATTTGATCAAAGGTTCAGAGTCACAACCAGCCAGTCTGGTTTTAGAATCCATTGTCTTAAATCTGGTGATTTATTTGCCTTATTTTTTAGTAATATGCCTGTATGCAATCAAGAGAGAAATTACTCTTTAGTCATTTTCAAACATAACAGTTTTATCTGTCCTCATTCAATTTCATTTCTCTTTTTTTGATTTGACTATAGAAAATTTTATTTTTCCACTATGTTCTTCATCTAATTTATTTTCAATGTAAATAAATTTAAGTTCACCATTTTTTTTTAATGTGAGAGTTAGCAAAATTTTCTCTAAAGTAGAAGAAAATAGACGTGTTAAACTTTGTGGATCATACAGTCCTTTTAATCATTGCTCAACTCTGTTTTAGAGAAAAAGCAGCTATAGACACTACATAAATGAATGGGCCATCTTTGTTTCAATAACAGCTCATTAATAAAAATCAACCATGGCCAGATTTGGCATCCAGAATTCAGGATGCCTGTATTTTGTTTTACTCCAAACAAAGTTTACAGAGGCAAATTAGACTGATTGTTGGAACACTTTACTGTTCTATGTTTTTCATGTCCATTTATCCTGTCTCATTAATTATATATAAATGCCTCTTAACTATAGTATTTAATTATTACTAAAGAAATATGCAACTTTCACATATTTATTACAACAAAATCAAAGAGACTGAATCATTTCACAAAAAACACAAGTGGACTATCTAGGAGTTGAGCATATACAAATCAGAAATCCTTGCTCAGGTATTACATTATAATGTGTATCAGATTTTTACTTTCTTATTATTTCAAACTTAATTTTGAATTGATGATTTTAAAATATTTTAAGAAGAATTGATTCTTTAGTATGGACAAAGGGTATTAGAAAAAAATTAATGTTATACAAATCAAGTAATAAAAGTAATAACCCGAATGTATTGAGTTCTTAACTTTTCCATGTAAAATTCCACTCCGTATTATCTCATTTAATACCGTATATATCTTCCTTGGTAGGAGTTGTTATTTCCTTATTTCATAATGGTATAAGACTTTGAGAAGGCAAGTAATTTTAAAATATAAATTTGCTGAGAAGTACTGCTGCTAGTATTGGAACATACACATTGTTTTCCTGGATCCCACATTCTGAACATATTTTCTATATTAACAAAAACTAGCACTTCTTAAATCTGGTGGGATATTAGTTTTAGGTGATATTATGTTTGTGCCAGATAAATTTCCTCATATATTGAGTCAGTATGTTGAATATACAGTTTCTCTCATGCATAATTGCAAATTATTTGTAACTCCTGCAACAGTTAATTGTTGCAATCAGGCCACAATTAATCCTATACCTCAGTCAAAAGAGAGGTTATTAATACAATGTCAAGCATGAGGGTTCAGCATTGAATGGACAATAATTAATGGGTAGAACTTCAAGATACTTATAGAGATCTCTTGAGAAGATAGTACAAAGGGAAGATAATAATATTAGAAGCAATAGAAAAGGTAATATTTTAAAAAGATGAGAACCAAAGACACAAATATGACTACATGCAGCATGTGATAGAATAGTATGTTGACAATGGTATTAATGTGACAGTAAATTCAAGACAATTGGTTGGCTTTCATGACTTGGCATTAAACCCAAATATTTATCAATATGGTCCAGTTACCCAATAGTCTGATAGTGTGACTGCCGAGAATTTCTAATATGATTATATAACTTCCTCTGATATATCACATTAAATTCTAACGGAAGACAGTAATGGATATAAGAAAGTTTCAACTCTTTAAAAACCTAAAATATAATTCTATATGTGTTGAGCTATAAGAATATATTACAGGAAAGTTCCACTACTAATTCTATGGCACTATGCAAGTAACTACATAAAAGTTTCAAAATTTTCATTACAAGTTTAATATATATCGTGAAATGCCCATCACCTTTTTTGGACTTTATTTTGTTTTCTAAAAATGCATCATTTGATTTATGTGACCTAAAATATTGTTACACTATAGTAGTCGACCATTATCTGCATCAGACAAATTCCAAGACCCTGCTGCATGTCAAAAATGAGGATGTTACCAATCATTTTTTTTTCATTTGTATGTAGGTAGATAGATTGCCATGATAAAGTTTAATATATTGGGTAAAATAGGAAATTCACAGCAATAAATAATAATAGGACACAGCAGTTAAGAATATACTGTAATATAGTTCTGTGAATGAGCTATTTCTGTCTTAACCCGTCCAGCACTCACAGTTCTCCTTGGGATGCTGTGGTCACAATGCCTCTGTGATGAGATGAAGTGTGGTGAAAGATGCAGGAATTGTGACTTAGTATTAAACTACAAAATAACGATTACAGTCAATCTGAAAGTAAAGATGGCTATTTAGTGATGAATGGGTAGGTTGTATACATGGCTGGGATACACTTGACAAGGAATGATACACATCTTGCTCAGAAGAGGACAAAATGGTATTAGACTATGCTACTTGGGCCAACCAGCTATTTTAATATATGAATTGTTTATTGCTTATTTTTGAAGGGGTTTTTTTGCAGTATTTTCAGATTATTGTTGAAACAGTGGTGGCCTTGGGATGACTCAGTTTTCACCCTTTCTCACCTGTATTGCTCAAGGGTAACTGCCAAATTATGAGAAAATTATGAACTGCCCAGAACTCCCCAGGCTCTGTTTCTGTGCTTACTAAGGCAGGGTGCCTGATCACACATTAGCTCTGGGAGTGCTGTAATCCTTGGACACGTAATCCAGGCAGACTGCTTCTGGGGCTCCCTCTAACACTCCATCTGCTCTAAGCTTGAGGAGTAGTTCGCCATAGACACTAGGCTTCTATTGTCACCTGTAGCCTATTTGTAGATAATTCACTTGCCTCACTCATTTGCTGTATGAGTGTTCTCCCCCACTGGACTTGGAGGACAGGTAAAATTTATAGTCCAAGGTGCAACAGACCAAAGTGATACCCAGTGCACAGTAAATCTTCTGTAGCAACAAAAGTATTTTTCTGTCATTTGCAAAGTTAGAAATCATAATGAACTATAAAGAGCCCAAGAATACTTTTTATTTTGAGGTAATTTTATATATTAAGAACTGAATTTATATCTATATATATTATATACTAACATGTCTCATATATGCAGTTTATGTATATTAATAAAAGCCTATGGAATTCACATTCTGGCTTATTAAATGAATTGTACAACATTTTTATCACTGTAAAAAACTGTTACCTTTATTGATTTCAATTGCAAATAATTTTTCAAAGTCTCTTAAACAACTCTTGTGGTGAATCCAATTTTGTGTAATTGAATGTTGCTATATATATAAGTAAATGTACTGAATTCAATTATTAGATTGACAAAACATTAATGTCTACTTTTATTTAAACTTTATAAACTAGAATAACTTAAAGATTAACAGCTGATATTAGATTTTTTTTAAATTTATATACAAGCTATTATGACTATCTCAACACATGTAAAATTTATCTAAGTTTGTGAGATGCCATTAATATTTAAATACATGTCAGTTTACTGTCTGTAAATTGTAGGCCTAATCTATCAATTAATCCTGAGAACAAGCATACCTGCCAGTTTCTGTTTCCATTTTTCAGATGAGAAAACCAAGGTCCAGAACATTAAGCAATGTCTGGAAATCATACATAAAGATTCTGTGTGGTGGGTAATACCATTACTATCATCCATGGCTTTTCCTGGGCCATTCAATTATCTATTTTCTATCTATTTCTTTGATAAGCCATATATTTGGTTGTTCTTTATGTGACACATTACAATTCTGAAATACACAATACAGATGATAATGAGTAACATGTAAATATTTTTAATTTCTCTATTTTGTTGTAAAATGACATCATGGTTCTTACTATAACAGTAAAAAAGATTATTTTCTTCTGATAATATTTTCAAAACAAAAGAACATATAATTATCTTTTATAATTATTTCATGTATGTATGGTAGTAGAAACAATAAAATAAAGTTTATTAGAAGAAGTATTTACCTTGAACGTAACAATTCACATATAAATTTTGAATTGAATTTTGTTTTAGAAAACATCTAAAGCTTCAACTACCAGGGATATAGGATGTTGTCTTAGTTTGTTTTCAATTAGTGTAACAGAATATCGCCAATGGGGTCTTTTATGAAGAAAAGCATTTTATTTAGCTTGGGGTTCATAGCACCTGCATCTGGAGAGGTTGCGGTTCAGTGCCATAACATGGTGGAAAATGATGAGACAAGCAAAAGTTTGTGAAAGGGAAAGAAGGAAGATGGGTTCTTTCTTGTAACAACCTGTTCTCATGATAACTAGCTCCACTTCCAAGTAAAAGACATTAATCTATACATGAGTGTAGGACCTTCATAGACCAATCAGAGCTCAGTAGGATCCACTTCCCAACACTGCATCACTGGGTCTCTGTTCCCAGTACATAAATTTGAGAGACACAGCAAACCGTGGCAGATTATGATGCATAACACTCTACATTCAGAATCATGAAACAATCATGTTATTTTATCCTGGAGAATAAAAGTTGATGTAATAATTTTGCACTTTGCATTGCATATTAGAGTCATATTTCATATAAAGGGAATCACAGAAAATCATGGAGCAAGTGTTACATTGAAATTATTTTTAATGTAGAATATGAAGTAGCAAATTGTTTTTGTATTTTGGGAGGTAAGCATGGATCCACGTTACTATCACCAATTCACCCCCTAGGGAGAAACGTTTTATCCATTAGTAGATTTCAGTGGAAAAGTTTGGAGGTAATTAGGAGGAAGCTGTTTTTTGTTTGTTTGTTTGTTTGTTTTCCACGGTTTTGTTTCAGGTTCAGTGGATATGAAAGATTTACTGGTTACTAAGGCATGTTGGAGCACATCCGGAACTAGTGTTTATTAATTTTTGCTTTTATTTTGGTACTTCATTTTTAGCTTTGTGCTTGTCTATACTACAGTATTTTCCACTTTACTATTTGCCCTCTTATTAATGTAACTCTTTGGTGGAATAATTCTGACTGTCCATTCCTTAATTCAGAAGCTGCAATCTAAAAATCGGGAGCATAACATTGGCACTGCTCATTTTTTATGCCAACAAAGCGACCCTTTGCCCCCAAACTGATGATCGTCCAATAATAGAATGTGCGGTGTAGGCTCTGCAAACATTCGCGGCTGTAGACGTCTCGCCATTTGCCATAACTGACATAGGACGCTCTGCTTCCCTATGCTCTGTCCAACCGTATTTTACTGCATTATCCTTTATTGCCTCATGGAATCCACTTGTACGAGTGTTAGGGAAATGTCTTTTTTTATCACTCAAACCTTGCAATATGGGGGATTAACACAGAAAGTTAGAAATAGCAGTAATATGGACATTAGCCTGTAAAGTAACACTAAGAACGAATAAACCAATACGAAAATAACTAAAATAGTCTAGCCCTGGGAATTGCAGTACAAACAAATATTGCAGGAAGTATAACTTTATACAGTCATTATTATGAATGTGCTAAACTATCTTTGAGCAATAATAAAAGCTACATAAATAGCAAAGTTAATAAGGGTTTTAATTACTTAGCACCCAACTAAGGAGTAAACAGAAATTTTCCTTGGAGGGCCGGTGAGATGGCTCAGCGGCGTAAGCGCCTGCCTTGCAAGCGCGAGGGCCCGAGTTCAACTCCCGGATCCCACATATGAAAAAGGGGCCGGTGATATCGCTCAGCGGCACCGGCGCCTCCTGGCGCGCGAGGTCCTGAGGTCGACCCCCCCGGTACCCACAAAAAAAAAAAAAAAAAAAAAAAAATTTTCCTTGGAAAATGCCTTATGCTATCAAAAGAGTTGAATAAACATAAATGGGTATGAAACAACTAAACCACGGCTTTTTTCTTGGTCGTATACTTTAAGAATTATCACTAATTCTTCCTTGAAAAGTAACTAGTTATGCATAATCTTGAATAAATATTTTCTCACCACAAAAGTTAGTTTCATTAACAAGTAAATAAATAGTGGCAGCAGATATACATATATATATATATATATATATATATATATATGTAATACTTACATAAAATATATAAAATATTTTAATGGCCTGAGGAATAAGGGGACATTGCTGATTTTTATGACACTTTTCATATTGAAATTACGGAAACACACAAAAATAGCTGCTATTATATTTTCCTAATAAAGTCATTATTGTACTTGCTTTCACAGTTTCCAAAAGGTATCATTCTGCTTGCTGACTTGTCACTTTATGTCATATCAAAGATATAAGTTAAAATGTGGCAAAATTTATTTAGATACTATTTGCTTGATTTTTTTTCTCCCTCTGCATAGTAAAATACAGGTCTAAAGTCACTAAGGAACTAGATATTCTGGATATCTATATTTAGTAGAAATTAGAGAAAATGTTCACTTTTACTTGTGATCTGTATTGACAATATTTTTAATTGCTGAGAAAAAAGCAGATATGTGAACTCTTAACTATATATCTTGATTTATCCAAATGCATTAATATATAGTCAGAGATTTTATCCTAAAAGTAATGTAAGTTACAAGCTTTCTGTAGTAAAGGGAAACTGTTCTTTTAGCTTTAAGAGATATTAGAAGTTCAGAATTAGAATATTCACTAGAAATATTGAAATCACTTATTTTAAATCAATACGGTAAATGTGTTCATGAGAATTCCTGCACACACATGTACACAAAAACTGAAAATAAATGAAAACAGTTGAAATTTTGGAAAGTGAAAACAGTGATAAGCAATAAGTGACAGCATCTATGACAACTTTGAAACCTAGACCCTCCACGTAGAAAGCCAAAATGCAAGCAGATTTTTTACATGAAAACTATAACAGTTTAAATAGAGCAATGGACCGAGATTCATGTTCCTTAAAATTCACTGGTAACAGGTGAGTTTTAAGAAATAGTGTTGAATTCTAGAAAGGTAAGATAGTAAACATACTACATTATAGATAACACAGAAATTAGTATTGCCATAAAACACAAATAGTCTATACTGAGATTAAAAAAAAAAAGACAACACCTCATCTGAAAAGGTTATAGAATGTCTTCAAACTAATTATAAAAGCAAACAAAGGAAACACATAAATGAAAAATCTGCACCGTTTGGATCAGCAGTTGAGTCCTGGTGAATTTTGTCCCTGAAGGAATAGAAGGACAGTGTTTAAAAGAGGAGGGCATTGTCAGAGCATTTGAAAAGTGCTGAGTGCCATTTTCCTGCCCTCTGCTCCTCAGCTAGGTAACTGATCTTCCACACTTTGAAGAACATTGAAATTTTGTTTTCTGGAGAGAATAAATTGAAGGGCTTATGTGTGGGAACAGTAGGGATATCTGAGATTAAAGGAATCATATTGATAATAAGAGGTGAGTGAGAATGTTGAAAGAAGAGTAATACATTCAACATTCAAAGGGGAAAATGATTTCCAATTCTACACTTATCTAAGCTGTCCAAGAAATAGGGATTATATACAGATCCTTCAGACATATTTCAAAATATATTCTATTTTTAGAGGAGAATGACAGAATATGTACAATAAAATGAGCATATACAAAACATCACAGCTAGAACAAGTCCTGGTGCTAGTAATAAGGTAAATTGAAACCAAATTAGTCAGCACAAAATTCACCAGTAAATCATTAGTTGGAAAGTAAAGGATGATTCTAAGGAACTTTCATTTTAGAAAGTGAAAGTTAAAGAAGGCATATCTCAGACAAAGATGAAGATTGTCCCTCAAAAAGGGAAAGTAAGAGAAAATAAAGAAGAGACTTCAGCATTAAAAAATGAAAGGTAGCACAAGTCTGATACATTGGATCAGACTGGCCTATTCTCAAAAGAAGTAAGCTAGATTTTACAGACTTGTTAAAATGGACTGGAGCCCAGCTGAGCATTATCTCTGTTCTGCTTTTGCAAGATGGCTCCTCCAGGAGAAATCATTATTGTATGAAGAGGTAATTCATTGCAATGATTGCATTAGTTAGTTTTCCCTTCAGTGAGATATATACCTTATGCTCACAACATAAAGGAGAGCAGGTTTAATTTGGCTCATGGTTCAGGGCATTCAGTCCATGTGTACTGGCTCTGATGTGGAAATATAATGGAGGGAGTGTGTGGCAGAACAAAGCTGCTCAGTTCATGGTGACTGAGAGGCAGAACAGGGGAACAGTACCAGAGAGGAACTGGCTAGGGATGATATATAATACACAATGTTATGCCACCATGATCCACTCAGACAACCCAGGAACATGCATTGCCACTCTATTAGGTGCTTTGTATTCCACTGAAGTTGACAAATCAGGATTAATGGTCACAATTCAAATCTTGTCAACTTCACACCCAAATACACCACTTTAAACCATACTTATTCACCCAATTAAAAAATAGCAAGCTTTTTAAATTAAAATAACAGCTTTATTGAACTAAAATTTATACACTATACAATTTACAAACTTAAAGTGTATGGTTCAGTAGATAAAATAGCAAGTTTGTAGTTCCTCTTTACATAATACAACTAATACTTGTGCTACCAGAAACTCAATACTGTTATCACTTACTAAAGTCTCGGCAGTTCCAACATTTTCAAAAGCCAACATCTCTTTTGAGACTCAAAGCAAACTCTTAGCTATGAATCTCTATAAAGATAAAAGAAAGTAACATAATTCTGAGTTACAATGACAGAGGGTAAACATTACCATTCCAAAAGAGAAGAATGGGGGAATAGCAAAGAACTGTAGCAAAGAAAATCCAAAGCCAAGAGAGCAAACATTAATTTTTATACCTCCAGGTCTAGTACCTGGGGCACATAGTGAGATGTGAGAGCTTGGGCGGCCCCATTGTTGTGGCATTGACTGTTGCAGTCCGTATGGCCTCTCTCTTGGGCTGGCTTACTCTTGGCTTCTTTGGTAGACATCTCACATTCCTGACATCTCCAATCTGCTGGTCTCTCAACTAAACGTTTTGCCTGTTTAATTCCAGAGCTTCATTCACCTCCCTCTTCCAGCTTCAAGTTCAGTTTTACTCTCCCCCAGCCCTTCCTTTGCTATCTTGATGGAAGCCTTCCTGACCTGACAGCACTTGCATTTTGCATGCCAGTAAAACCAGCATTACATTGATAGCACCAAAATCTGCAGTCATCAGAAGTAGTAGCCACATCCTTTCGGACTATGTCTGAACTGGTTTCTAAGCAGCTGAGTTTGGTAAAATGTATTCCATGGAACAAAAACACCTAGGAAGTGCTTCCCAAGCAGGAGTCTCAGGGACTCTACTCTTCAATAAAAGTTTGACAGTTTTACACCCTTGAGTCTGTAATGAGTGCCGTCATGCTCATTCCTGAGGTGCCCTCAAGGCATTATTCTTCTGGTTCCTGTAAAGTATACTTGGATTCTTTTTAGCAGCACTAATTTCTTTAGCATCCCCAACTCCTTTGGCCTTAAATTTACACATAATTCCTCCTAGAAAAAAATTTATGAGGTGTTTTTTTTTTCAATTTTTTAACTCCACATGTTGCCTCATATTCTCTCTAAAATTTTAGCTAAAAGCAGCCAGCAGTATCAATGCCTGAATTGAGCTGTCTTAAAATTTTCTCTGCCATTATTAATCAGCCCTCCTTCATCCTATCTCATAAATCAGTTTCAGGTACAGGAACAGGAATGACTCAACTTATCTGGTACATATTTTCTGTGTTAGTTAGTTTTTTCACCACTGAGACAGAATACCTGTACCTATATTTTATAGAAAAAGGGTTAATTTGGCTCACGGTTTATGGCATTCATTTGGTAGTATTTCAAGGTAGAAATATCATGGAAGGAGACTATGTGAAACAAAAGTGCTCAGTTCATGGTGGCCAAGAAGCAGAGCAAGGGGATTGTTCCAGAGAGGAATGGGCTAGGAACCACACATAGAACCCCAAGGTCATGTTTTCTGACCCACCCTACACACCCAAGAGTGTGCTTTACTAATCCAGTAGGGGTTTCCTAATCCAATAATATTGAAAAACCGGGATTGAGAGTAATGGCATCACTGTTCTACTCAGGTGGTCTTAGTTTTTATGGCTCCAGGGGAGTCCACGTTGATCTTAAGTTTAGGGCAATGGAGACTTCTGGACAGAGTTCTGTCCTTACACATCTCTTATCTTGATCCTCAACCTTGAATTATAATGATGTAGGTTATGTAAATTTCAGACTAGTTAACTTTGTTTTCCCAATTTTTACACTAACATGCCTAGGCAGAGCTGGGAAGGGAATGACCCAATTTTTTCCAAAACAAAGGTCTAGCTTTGTTCTGCTTTTAGTTACCTACTTGTTATCTTTAGCCCAAGGGAAGACACTGTTTTATTTTGTTTTGTTTTGTTTTTTTCTTCTTCTTCTTTTTTAGCAAAAAACTGTGTTGAGTCCCTGGCTGCCTCAGAAGAAAACCGAAGTCATGCTTTTAATGAAGAGCAGGTTAAGGGCCCAGAAGTTTGTATGTTTTCAGTAATGATGGAATCAAGGATGAGTCATAAATAAAAGCTAAAGCAATCTCCAGATTGACAGTAAAGGATGTTAGGAGGATAAGAATTTATAGCAAATTAGGGAAGAATATTTTCTCATGAGAAATTTCTAGAAATGTTTTGATGATTGTAAAAACAGTCACACTTGATGGTTTTGAACATACTGTGTATATATAAATGTCTCTTAATTGGACACTTATAATATAGATAATGAAAGAAAAAATTCTGAGATTTAATGACAAAGGTCTAAGAAGGAAAGAAGAGTTAAGGGAGGTTAGTTAATAATTACAAAGGAAGCAGACAAAAAGACTTTATTTTGTATCTTTGATTTAACTACATCAAAGTGTCCTAGATGCTACCACACCCTGTTTACAAGTAATCTTTCCAGACTGTTTATCTCTACCAATCCAGAACCATCAATTACTCTTCCTTATGAACTGCTTTCCTAGCACAGTTTTCCTGGCTCAACTACATTCTCCTCTTGCCTATGGCAAATGTTGATGACAGTGCCTTCCTTCCTCCATATTTATAACAGTGCTCTTAGCTCTGAGGGTCCACTGGACACATCCACTTGCCTTCTTGTCCCAGCACTTGCTCTCTTCTTTTTCAGGCAAGTATCAGTAATGGCTGAATAAATCATTTTATTTCAGAGATCACTTAAGTTTTGATTTAACATAGAGAATATTTACATGATATTTTTGATATTTGTATAAGTATTTTTGTGAAAATGAATAAGCAGAAGTGTGTTTAAAACTGATGCTATTGGAATAGGGGCTGTGAAGGAATGCTAAGTCATTATCCACTCAGGTCTAGAAGTGGAAAGCCCTAGGATATTATTCTAAAACAGAGATAGAACATAACCAAAAGGAAAAACAAAGCTAAAATAGTTTAAAATGCTGGCTCTAGTAAGCCGGAAATGGGAAGGAGCATGAAAGATTGCTTTTAATATTTGTTGATTTTTTAAAATTATTTAAATTGTGTGCATCTGAGGATGGAGGATAGAGGAGGACAGTGAGGAAAAGAGGAAGTATAAACAATTAAGATACATGTATATATTTATCAATTTCCCAAAATTAATGTATTTATTATGTATCACACACATGTACTAATCAAAAATTTTAAAAATTTAGACTATAAGTATTGTGAACCTATACCACTGTTAAAATATAGTCTAAACATTTTTAAAGGGGAGAGTTTACAGTAAAAAAAAAAGGACCCAAAAATAACATAAGGGACTCCTCCAGCCTATTGTGATTACTAGGTTGATACAGGTGTTTTATTGTTTGTCCACTTCTTTTCTTTTGGGGTGTGTGTGTGTGTGTGTTTGTGTGTGTGTGTTTGTGTGTGTGTGTTATGATGTGGTTACAAGGAATTCAACCCAGGGCCTTTACACTGACTTATATCCCCTACCCCTTTTTGTTCACACGGGGTCTAAGTCATTAAATTGTTCTCGTTGGACTTTAATTTGTTATCCTCCTCCTGAATCTCCCAGAGTGCTGGGATTACAGAAGTTTTAAGAGGAATCATAAAGAGAAAATACTCACAAGACAATGTAGGTCCTTGTTGTTGAAATCGTGTGTCAATGTTAGAAGTTTATTTTAAATTCTATTGGCAATAGGTACCATGGAATGATGTTATATAGAATTGTGTTTAACTGCCTCAGTCTCCCAGATTATACACCCTGAAGAGAAGACACAATGTTTTCCAGAGCTAGCAACTATTTATTGAGTAACATGATTACCCATTTCTATATTAAGATCCTCTTTCTGATTGCTAATAATTTTAGATGAGATGTAGAGTATTAAAAATAAAATTATAAAAGAATATTATATCAACCTATTTACCTGAAGGCTTTGGAAATTCTCTGGCGAAGGGCCCACATAGTGTCTCCATTCAGTTCTTTAGTCTTTGATTATGCAAGTGCTTAAAGTACTGTAAGTACAGAATTAATTATCAGTCTTTGTTAACTCAAAAGTGTTCTGCAAATTACAGCTGCGTACTTAAATTAAACCTCCTCTCTGGACCTGCAAAAAAAGAAAAAGGCTGAATGAAGACCCTGAATATTCTCTTTAACTAGAAGTCCTCAAACATTAAAACACATAAGAATCAATTGAGAATCCTATTTAAAATGCAAATTGCAGAAGTGCAGAACGGTCTCAAGAGTTTTGATTCAGTAATTTGACTTTGTACTGAATGATCTGTGTGTGTGTGAGTGTGTGTGCTTGCACACGTGCATGCATGTGCCTGTGTGTTTCTGACAGTAAGGCACTAAACTTTTCAATTTAATTGACAATATTTTGGAAAAAGATAAAACACCTTTAGAACTCTGTTATGTATTTATACTCTCTTGGGCACCTGAATTCTTCTAGCAAATTCTTGTTCTGCAGAGAATAGGAGGAATATTATCAATATCTTTTGACAGATGATCTACTTTGAATTTTAACTGAAACTGGATAACATACTTGGGAGAACAATTGCTAAAATAATCACCCAAAGTAGCAGCAATAAATGAACCATGAAATTAATGATTCCTTGACCAATTCTGTCTGGGTAACAATTACATGTCATTGCCCTGCTTTTGAATATGCACTTGAACAATAAGTACAGAATTTCATAGAGAAATGTGCATTCTGTAATACTTTAACCATAGTATTCCACTTATTAGAAAATATTTACAGTGAAACTTAAGCAGAGAAATCATAAACTATCAGGCTATCCACGTAGTTTGAACAAGCTCAATGGCCCTGCTGTGGGAGATTCAGGCATGGCCGACTGGTTGGGAAGTGGGCCTCACCTGTCTGTCACAGAGTCCGGGACACATGGACAGAACAGAGTTTCGTACTCCTGCATCCGGTACAAAACAGAAAGTGCTATCTTCAATTCTTCTGGCATAAAATCAAGCAGGTTTTTGATAAGATTGCCTGGATCTGATGTCAGCCTGAGGCCTGGAGATACAAAACAAATTGGCCATCATCTTCATGGCCTCTGTGTGCTGCCTCTCACAGTGGCCCGCTCTCACCCTGCAAAGCACACTTCTTTTCCTCCTGCTAATAAACGAAAAACTTCTCTACATTTTAAGCCTGTCTTGTCCATTTTTTTTGTTCAAGACATCAAGGACCTGGAACAAATCTCTAGAAAGATCTCACAGCATGCCAGACCCTACCATCCGCCATGCCAACCTCAAATAAAGTAACATAAACATGTTAGTAATTCTCCCACAAAGTAACTGACAATTGTAAAGATGCAATTATGCTCATTTTAAAATATTTTAGTAAAAAATTAAACTTGATATTAAGAGAACCTAAGGAAAATGAATCTATAGGGAGCACAAATATAATGACATTTTTATAATTAACAAAATCGGGAAGTGACAAAAACAACAAAAAATACCAAACAAAACAACGACACTCCATATAAATTTGGGTCACCTAATTACTAATTTCTTAACAAAT
Organism: Erethizon dorsatum; assembly: GCA_028451465.1. Lineage (NCBI taxonomy): Eukaryota > Metazoa > Chordata > Mammalia > Rodentia > Erethizontidae > Erethizon > Erethizon dorsatum. The sequence continues at coordinate 73,407,798 of CM051836.1, read as the reverse complement.
TTCATTCCCATCTTGGATTTTTTTCTTAGCAATTATCAAAGTAGTATCTCATAAATGACCCACAGCATAGTGCCAATTGTGGGAAAATATCCCATAATTTTCTTTTTGATCAGTCAGCTTCCTAATAATTTCATTATATCCCGAATAGATAATATTATTTGATCTGTAGGATTAAATAAAATACTTGATTTAAATCAATGACTTTTGTTTCTTTTTACATGTTAATATAGCTCTAAAAACATACAGTTACATATATGGCTATATTAAATATAGCATTAATGCTTTTGTTTACCCTTGAGGTATAATTAATAAACAAAAATAATATATATTTAAGTTGTACAGTTTTACATAATATATACAGTTTTAAATAATATATATTTAAATTGTACATGTACATTGTTAAAGGATTACTGTAATCAAGTTAACCAGTGGATCACATTGTATAGTTACTATTTGCTTATTCATTCCTTTATGCTGAGAGAACTTAAGATCTGCCCTCTCATCACATTTAAAGTATAAAATACAGTATTGTTAACTATATTTGTTTGTTTTTTTGTCTCTTTGAGACAGGGTTTCACTATGCAGCCCAGGCTGGCCTTGAACTCACTGTGTAGCCCAGGCTGGCCTCGAACTCGCAGCGATCTTCCTACCTCAGCCTCCGGAGTGCTGGGATTACAGGCCTGCGCCGCCACACCTGGCATAGTGTGGTTATCCTTCCTGCATAACTGAAACCTTGTAGTAATGACTCGATAAAAATGATGTGAGAAATGATTCTGACTTTGTTATAATCTGAAATGTTATTAGCAGCAGCACCAATCAGGTTTCTTCTTCTTTCCTGTTCTGTTACCACTGATAATGAGATTTAAAAGTCAGCAGCTGCAGCAGCGATGCAGGCAGGCACGTGGCACCTTGTCTTTCCCTGCTCTGCCTTCACAGCTCCTCTGGTGCAGGTCAGTCCTCTGCTCTGCTCGCTCCCTTGAGAGCTGACCTCATCCTTGTTTCTGTCCTCAGAACTGATGGCCCTGTCCTGCTTCTGTCCTGGAATGGCTTTTTATTCTGGATGTTCTCTAACAGCTACTTCCAACACCTTCAAATATAGAAGTTTGATAAGCTTGGTTTTGTTTTCATTTTTTTTTCCTCTAAACCAAGTTCAAATAAAGAGTCAAGAAAAATAGCCGCTCTTAATGAGAGTTGTAATGAATTGATAGTTTGCATGTCTTTATTTCTCTAAACTATAAGCCTGAACTGGACAGGCAGAATATCTAGAATTCCTAATTATAGGGATAAGGAGTGTGAAAAATTGAAACATAGTGGTTTGCTAAGCAAATTAATAATGTAGAAGTCTTTCAGAACTAATTACAGTCCTTTGTTACATGATCATTAAAACAGTTTCCCTCTGCTAGGCAACATTTGGTTAACCTAGTTTAGTCACAGCATCCAATAATAAAACTGAATTTTTAAAACATGGTCTATTATTCTGTCATTATTTTCCTGCTCACAGTGAGCTTCACTAGAATTATAAAAACAGACTAAAAGATTACTTTTTTCCAAGTTACTCTTTGTTTTAAAATTAATCATTATGAAAAATAATTCAAAATAAAATTGTAATTTGTAAATTTTATTGAATACTTAACCAAAATTAGAATATTTTGATAAGAGTATAGCCTGAGGTTTAGATAAAATATGACTTCAAAATGCATACTGAGTGTAGATATTTATGATTCTAACTTTTACTTTAATAAATAATACAGACAAATATAATTCAACACTAACATTTATATTCCTGAATCTTCTTTTTAGGAATGATACATACCAATATGCAAACTGGACATATAAAAGTATGAAACCACATTTCAGTGCATACAATAATATATCTATTATAGTTGCAAATCCTTCAGTCATTTTGGTAGCTTCCAAAGAGCTTCCTATAGCCCTTTCCACCTGCTCAGAATATAGAGATAGGGTAATAGAAACCACAGAGAAGCATGATCAAGGAGTAAGAAAATCATTCTGATTCATCAGCTATAGATTCTTCGACAGAAGAAGATGATGTCAAGCCAGGTGGTAGGCAGAAGGAAAGTCGCCATTGAGAATATCGCAATTTCTAATGCTTAGAACGCACAGTGTTAGAAAAACATGCAAACTTGTCAAACTGATATCATAAAGCTTGGCAAGAGGAGGTCAAATTTCTACGTGCGGATGCATCAGTCCACTCAGAGTTCTAACCCTATGATAAAGCTGGAGTATAGGGTACAGTTCCCAAGGAGCACTGATTGCCAAATACTGAGGTAGGTTAGAAGACATAAATACAGATGGAAAGAGACAAGGAAATGTAATTCCCCCTGCTCTGGATCAGGTTCCTGCTCAGATTTGCACATAAGAATTGTAATCACATAGGAAAAGTTGCCAAAACAAGGCTTAGCAACTCTAAATTTGTCTAGTTTATCTCATCCAACTTCAAGACTAAAACAGCAAGGTAGGAGCTTTTCAGGGACATTCAGCTATGGCCAGAAGTCTTCATTACCCCAAAACTATAGTCCTTTGGATTCCAGCAGAACCTTACATAATTAAGACTGCCCCAGGCAAAAATAGTCATCTTCTGGGAACCAAATTACTCCTCAAGCTATCAGTATTTTTTTGCTTCTGTGGAAACTTACACTGAGATAATGATCTACTGGATCTTGACTTGCTTCAGAGAATCTTTAAAAGATGCCCTCCTGCTTTCGTGACTGAGCCAATCTAGACCCCTGCATCAGAATGAGCCATCTCCAGTTAACCTGGCTGAAGCATTTTCCTGTGCCACCTTACTTTCTAATTCTGTTTAATAAACCCTTCAATGCCTCACACTACCTCTACCTGATACTATGTTTCCACGACTGACACTGGAATCTACTTGGAGAGATGAATTTAAGTACCCTACTCCTCTTTGAAAGACCTCCTTGGATCCCATCCAGTGACAATACTAGGAAGGCAGGATATTCAAGTACTATTTAAGTTCTCCTGTCCATTGTTTACCCACTGCTTGGCTTGACCAAACTTTAATTAAGCTTATACTTCCTATAACGCCTGAAGTTTGCAGTAAGGTGGAAAGGATAACCCAGGAACTGACTACTTACAGAGAGAAACATTTCGTGTTGAACCACTCTAATCATGCTGCCTGCTGACCCCCATTCATTTGTTCAATTTCTCCTAATACTATTGCTTATCCTATTCCTATAAAAGAATAGTCCCGGGGCTGGTGAGATGGCTCAGCGGCATAAGCGCCTGCCTGGCAAGCGTGAGGGCCCGAGTTCGACTCCCGGAACCTACATACGAAAAAGGGGCCGGTGATATCGCTCAGCGGCACAGGTGCCTGCTGGTGCGTGAGGTCCTGAGGTCGACCCCCGGTACCCACAAAAAAATAAAAGGAAAAGAATAGTCTCACCGGATCTACATGGGTTTTATTTGACAGTCACAATGATGTGTCTTCATTATCTTTCCATCCTCCCACTATTTTCTTGTAAGCCTTTACCTCTTTTATGTTCCATAACTTCTATAGTTTGAAACTTAAATAATTTTCAAACCTTCAGTTGTAAAAAGCATAATCACCAGACTATAATGGCATTGGAATATCTTTGTTTCATCTTTTAATTTTTTTTAACTGGAACTTTCCTTCTATTGTAAGTCTCAATTTCTATAATTTAGAAAGAGTGGTCTGATGTATGTGATTAGAGTATCTGTCTGTGTTTCGTACTCCCAAAGGTTTATATGCCAGCCCTTGCCGTAGTTATTCTTACACTGTAATTAGAAATGTCTATTTCCATATTGTTACCTTCCTAAACTCCCTTAGATCCTGGTTTGTGTCTTGTTCATCATTCTCTCCGTACTTACCACAAAGTTTACTAGAATACAGATGCTTATGAATATTTGCTTAATAAATCACAGAATTCATGAAATAAATACTTAGGGTCCTACCTTTACTTGGAAGTAGCATGCTTCATAAACAAAACAGAAGACAAATTGTGTTAGAACAACCCATACATTAATGGCCAAAGAATATGAATAACCTAGTGCAGAGTTTATGAAGCCACAGCTGCAGGATAGTGTTGAGATGAAACAGGTAAGGAGATGTGATTGATACCACTAAAGAGTCACTGCCCAGGTGGAGTGCAACGGCCTAGGCACTCTGCGGACATTTGGGTGTTCAGGTCAGTGTGGTGACAGCGGTTTAGCAAACCAGTGGAGACACAGAGAAAAGAAAAACAGCTACTTATTTTAATTAATTACTCAATACTATGTTTCATGAAACTTTCACAAACATGATTACCACTGTAACACTACTTTTTTTTATTTTAAAGAGAAAAAATAATAAAAACAATGATACAGAATTTCAAAACAATCTAACACTACTTTATACTTTTTTTTAAATTTCCTATTTTTTTATCTCTCCAGTTCCCTATATACCTTTGATCAATTCAAAGTTTGTGAAAAATTTTCTAGCCTTATTGCATTGTTTTTTTCCTATCTAAGTAGAATGCTAACTCTATGATGATTCTCTTTTGTAAATGAACAGAAATCTGATGTTGAGAAACATTTTTAACTGGCTGAACTTAGAAGTTTTACTGAATTTGAGCTCCCGAGGGACTACTTTTATTACAGTATCAAAATAATGTAGATTGCAAAGCTAGATAATGATGAGATTAGCAAAAGATTTTAGATGAGTTCTTTAAGCTGATTAAACTGGGCCACCTACTTTATGAAGTTTGTTTCACTTCAGTATGTGCTTCATTTAATTAGTCAGGTAGCAATTGCTTTGTTTAATTGCATGTAGATGATTCTACTGAATTGGCTAAATAGAATATACCTTCAGGTAGAGAAAAGTCTTAAAATGTTTGTTTATTCCATTTAACATTTAAGATTTTGAAAAATAATACATGTGAAGTATAAATATAATGATCATTAAAAGATTTTTTTTCAAAAAGCAAACTGTGGATATATTGTCTTTATGTTTAACAAACTCAAATATCAGGTGGATGGTAATATTAAAATACCATAAAATAAAATCTATAGAGCAATAATAAAATTATAAGGGCAAAAGTAGGGATTAAAATGTCAGAGAAGAGATCATCAGCAAAATATATCTTCTCTGGTACTGGAATCGACACTCTAGAAAACAATAACTTAGAGAAGAAAAAAAGAAGTCCATCTCCAGTAATTGGGATAGAGCTGAGAGGAAAACTAGAATCTACAGAGAAAGTAGAGAAATGGAGCACAGTGCAGAGAAAAGAATGGAGTGTTTGGGAAAGCTGACCCCAGCTCCCAGGGAAGGGGCCCTGTCTCTGCTCATGCAAGGTGAGGCTGGAGAAGGTTAGCAGCTCCAGGGAGAAACAATGGACTGAGCCAGAAATGCCAGCCCTAAGGAAAGCCCACCATCATTGTAAACTGCAGAAAGTAGTGTGGGGTTTTACTGTGAAAGTAACTCCTTCCACATGGCAGACTAGATTTGGAGAAGAAATTCAGTGCAGCACTCACCATATTTGACAGTATTTAATCAGGAGGCATTTTGGGAATACTAAGGTGCAGAACAACTACAGAACAACCACAGTGATGGGATGGGAGACAGACAAAATTGATAGCTGTGGAGAGGACAGGGCTAGGCATAGACACCCTGAATGTATAAGCTCACACGAAGAAGATCATGGGGGTCCTGCCCTCCAAGTTGAGAAGCCAAGTAAGTTATGTGTGGCTTTTAGAGGGGCTAGGTTAAAAGTGTGGCATCCATGAATTGCCTAACCCTCCCTCCCTCCCCTTCTTGCCTAAAACCAATGCAGCTCTCAGGTCTGTTTGCTTTACCCATCTTCCAACATGATCAGCATTATACCTAAGCCTGACAGGTTGCCAGAGCCTGCATGTGGACAGAGGGGGGCTCTAGAGCAGAGAAGGCACCTCACCAACACAGGCCAAAAAGCTATGTAGATAAAACCCTGATATGGGGTACACAAATGGACATGGAAACTGAGAGTGGCTACAGGAAGCCCTAGGGAAGACACCATTGACCAACCATGTCCATCAGGAAAGGCAGGGCAGGATTCAGTTCTCATGCACAAAAATGTAAATGTAGAAATAAAATAGATCTCAGTAGTGACTCACTAACCCTTTCCCATATTTGGTCGATTCCAATCCTGCAGACCTTGGAAATAATTTACTCATTGAAAAACATAAAGGAATATTTTTGACCCATTCATTTTTTCTTCATTGATTTTTGGAGGGTTTGGGGTCTTTTTGTTTATTTTATTTCTCCTTTTTTTTCTTTCCTTCATTTAGTTCTCTATTTGTTTTCTTGTTTGTTTGTTTTTTTTTTTGTGGGTACTGGGGGGTCGACCTCAGGACCTCGCGCGCCAACAGGCACCCGTGCCGCTGAGCGATATCACCGGCCCCTTTTTCGTATGTGGGATCCGGGAGTCGAACTTGGGCCCTCGCGATTGCAAGGCAGGCGCTTACGCCACTGAGCCATCTCACCGGCCCTCTTGTTTGTTCTTTTCTGTTATGTTTTCTAATTCCAATAATTTCCTTTTTCTCTTTACTAGGATCATATATTTCACTTTCTCTCCTCATCTTTATTTTTCAAATTTTACTTCTTTCATTTTCTCTTCCCCACCCTTTTTATCTTTACTATTTTTAGAACTAGGGTTTATTAATCTTTAGATATTTAGTTAACAATATTGAATTATTTTTAATTGTTAATAGTGTTATGCTATTTAGTAGGTATTTACTGTGTGTCAACACTTGATTAGTCTTTGTGTCTGTATTATAATTGTAGATTTGTTTTCTATTGTTAAACATGGTACAGTGATATCCTTTATTGGTTCTTATGGTTTGCCAGTATCCAATTTGTATTTGACTCTATTGTCACTGCTTATTTTATTGCTATTGCCATGGTGGAATATTTGTAGCTATTAATTGGTTTGTATCAGTTGCCTTTGTATTATCAATTGTAGTGTCGTTCCTTTCTGGAGAATTATGTCCTTGGTATGTTACAGTGCATCTACCCCCAACCCTAAATTAAACCTTCAATGTCTAGTGATCCATTTTTAGAATACCCATATCAGTGGAACATAATGACACATGTTCTCTTGAAAGACTTGTTCCTTAAATTTTTCTAGGTGAAATATATGAATTTCAAGCAAAAATTCAAAAAAATTTAATCTTCAGCATAAATGCGTTAGCGCAGTTGGTTAAACTTGGGACAGAGGCAAAGGTCTATGATTAGCCACATCCAGAATGCAGCCCTGGAAAGCAGACACTAACTAAAGAGTTCTCCATACCAGCAAAAAGTCTTGCCAATTTAATTCACCCGCAAACCACAATCCTCAACGTATACAACAGACACACGCGGACACACACACACAGCAAAAAGAAAATAGAAACATGAAAACAAAAGGCAAGAAAATGTCACCTAAAACTCCCAACTCCCCTGAAGCTAATCCATGGAGCATGAATGGGGAGGAAATAAAAAGCCAAACATGAGAATTATATGAAGAGATAAAAAGGGATACAAAAATTCAGCAAGATTTTTGGCAAGCTCAAAGATGATATGCTAAACAAACAATGAATTATTAAATGAAATAATCAGTGAGCTTACAGAAGGTATGAACAAAAATTTAGCTGAACTAAACAAATTATAAAAAGTATGAATGACCAGTTTAGTAAAAATTAGAGTCCATGAAAAGATACCAAACAGAAAATCCTGAAGATAAAAAACATTCTATTGGTAATTTGGGCAGTAGAAGTGACCAATGTGACAACAGAGTGCTGGAACTGGAAGGGCTCATGCAGGTGACCATGTACTAAGAAATACCTTACAAACAACAAAGGAATATGGAAAATGGATCCAATATCTGCTAGCCACTGCAAAGAAGAATAATCTAAAATTAACTGTAATTAATGAAAATCAGAAAATGTAGCACCTGTGGCATAAAAACCTATTTATAGAAATAATAGAAAACTTTCCAAGTATGAGGAAAAACAGTGTACAGGTAAATGAGGCATACAGAACCCCAAGTAGCCATGATTAGAAAAGAACTACTCGGAAACACATCATAGTCAAAATACCAGAAGTCCAACACAAGGAAAGGATGTTAAAAGCTGCTGGAGCACAGCAATAAATCACTTACAAAAGTAAACCCATTAGAATTATAGCAAACTTCTCAAGGCAAGAATTAAAGGCTGGGAGAGTTTGGAGTGAAGTGTTTCGAACACTACAAGAAAACAGCTTCCAACACAGACTGATATATCCTGCACAAATCTTTTTCAAATTTGATAGAGAAATAAAGTCTTTCCATGACAAAGAGCACCTTTAAAAATTCATGATGACCAAATCACCACTGGAAAAAAAATGTTCAGTGACATTCTAGAAAGAGACAATGAAGTTACCAGTGCCAAAAATCTAATGGGAAGAATACACCAAATAGGATGAGCAGTTAGGCACAATGGGAAAAAATATCATCAGGAAACTAATTCAGTGACAAGAATAAGTCAATAATCTTCAAGTATAAAACTCAATGTGAATGGTCTCAACTTCCCAATCAAAGACACAGACCAGCACTTTGAATCAAAAAAGAAAACTGAATTATATGCTGTATATAACACAGATTTCATACAAAAAGAAATTCATGTACTAAAAATCAAAGATGGAAAACAATATTCTGTATGATGGGAGCTTGAAAGCCAGCAGGAGTAGCTGTCTTACTTTCAATGTAGATGTCAAGCCAAAACTGAATAGAGACACCACAAATTGATTAATGGACAAGTTGAACAGGAAGAGATAACAATTATAATTATATGTGCCCTGGAAACCAGTACACCCAACTTTATCAAACAAAAATTTGTGGGCAAAATAGATCAAATAAACATCAACACAATTATATGGGGAACCTCAGCACTGCACTATGACAAATAGAAAGATCAACTAAACAATAATTAACAATGAAATAGCAGAGTTGAAACACATCTTTGAAAAAATGGATTTAGGAGATAGCTACAGAATTCCATCCAATAACAACAGATTACACATTCTTCTCAGAAAATGGATCATTCTCTAAAATAGATCACATACTATTCCATAAAACAAGCTTACATAAATACAAATTAATTGAAACAATCCTATATATATTAGCAGGTAATAATGCAATGAAACTAGAAATCAATGGCAAAAAGGAACACAGAAATTATGAAAAAAAAACATGAAAATTAAGCCATACACTTTTTACTAATAAATGGGTCACAGATTAAATTAAGGAAGAAATTGGTTCCCAGAATGAAATGATAATATCAGTAGAACATACCCGAACCTATGGGACACAATAAAAGCAGCAATAAGAGAGAAGCTTAGAGGTATGAATGCCGAAGTCAGAAAGATAGAACAGAGTGAGCCCAAATAAATAAGTGTGTACATCAATGTCCTAGAAAAACAAAACTAAGCCAAATTAAAATCTAGTACGAGGAAGGAAATTATAAAGATCACAATAGAGATTAATGAAATAGTGACTAAACGCCATAGAAAGAAAAAAATAAAAGACCTGTTTCTTCAAAAGAATGAAAAAACCTCTAAGCCATTTTTACTAAAGAAAACAAAGACACCAATCAGTGCAATTAGAAATGAAAAAGGTGAAATCACAGCAGACACACAAAAATTGAGATAGTAATTTCTTCAAAAATCAGTGTTCTTATAAATTGGAGAATCTAGAAAATTTGGACAGATTCCTAGATCCATATGAATTACCAAAACTGAACCAAAAAGATATAAAAACTCTGAATAATACATTAATAGCCAACAAAATTGAAGCATTAATCTAAATATCATTTAAAAAATGAATTCAGTCTGAATTCTATGAGAACTTCAGGGAGGACCTAACACTAATAGTTTTTAAAATCTTTAAAGAAAGCAAAAGGAAATGTGTACTCCTAAAGTCTTTCTTGGAAACCAGCATTTTCCTGATTTTAAGACCAGACAAGGACCAAACTTAAAAAGAAAACTACAGGGCTGGTGAGATGGCTCAGCGGCGTAAGCGCCTGCCTGGCAAGTGCGAGGGCCCGAGTTCGACTCCCGCAACCCACATACGAAAAAAGGGCTGGTGATATCGCTCAGCGGCACGGGCACCTGCTGGCATGAGAGGTCCTGAGGTTGACCCCCGGTACCCACAAAAAAAAAAAAGAAAAAAAAAAAAGAAAACTACAGGCCAGTCTCTTTAATGAACATAGATGGAAAAACACTCAACATTTACTGGCAAAATAACACAACAAATCATCACAAAGATCATATATCATGACCATGCAGGCTTCATCCCAGGGAAGCAAGTGTGGTTTGGCAAATGCAAAACAGTACAGATAACACAGTATATAAACAGAAATAAGACAAAAATCATGTGACCATTTCAGTAGTTGCAGAGAAAGCCTTTGATAAAATCCAGCATCCATTTTGGATAAAAGCAATGAAGGAAATAGATACCAAATGACTGTCTCAATCTGATAACAAGCCATTTATCATAAACCTACTGGTAAAAGTATTTTAAATGATTATAGCTGAAAGCTTTCCCTCTCCAATCAGAAACAAGACAATGATGCCCACATCACAAATCCTGTTCAACACAGTACTTCAAACATTAACCAGAGCAATCAGCAAAGACAAATAAATAAAAGGGACTGGAAAGAAAGACATCAAATTATAATTATTTGCATATGGCATGATCATTTATAGAAGACCAAAAAAATTATACCAAGGGACTCCTAGAATTAATAACTAGATTCAGCAAGGTATCAAGATATAAAATCACATGTAATAATAACTTTCCTGAATACCAAAAATAAACTCATTGAGAAAGAAATTAGGAATAAGAGACCATTTATAAAAGCATCAAAAAAATTAAATACTTAGGAATTAACTTAACCAAAGAAGTGAAAGCTCTGTATAAAATGACCACACTTCCAAAATTAATTAAATATATATATATATATATATATATACACATATATATCCATCACAATCAAAAACCAACAGTATTCTGCAGAGAACTACAGAAAACAACCTTAAAATTCATATGGAACCAGAAAATACCTGGCAAACACAGTCATGAATAACAACAGCAAAACAGGAGGCATCACCTTCTTGTCTTTGGCATATAATACAAACAGTGATTTAAAAAAAAATATGGTATTTGCATAAAAACATATATGTGGAATAATGGAACAGAATACAGGATGCAGAATCAACCCCAGAAACATTCTGATCTTTGGCAAATGGGTCAAAAAATACATTGGAAGAAAGATAGCCTCTTTAGCAAATAGTGCCAGGAAAACTAGCTATGTACATGCCGAAGATTGAATCTAGACCCATATAGCTTACCTTGTACTACACTAAAATTAAAATACACCGTATATTGCATATTAGAAAAAAAGAAACGCCGAATCTAGCAGAAAGTTAAATAGGTAAAACTCTTGAAGACACAGGCATAGGAAGGAACTTTCTTAAAAGCACCCCGATTGCACAAGAAATAATATTAGAAATCAACTGACGAGAATGTATGAAATTAAAAACCTTCCCCACAGGCTGGTGAGATAGCTCACCAGCATAAGTGCCTGCCTGGCAAGCGTGAGTTTGAGTTCGACTCCCAGAACCTGCATATTAAAAAAAAGAAAGAAAAAAAAAAAAAACTTCTCCACAGCAAACAATTCAAACAGCAGAGTTGGCTGAAGAGAAAAATCTACAGAAGCTGAAAAAAAAAAAATTTGGCAATGGGGCTGGTGAGATGGCTCAGCAGTGTAAGCGCCTGCCTGGCAAGCGTATGGGCCGAGTTGGACTCCCGGAACCCACATACAAAAAAAGGGGCCAGTGATATCGCTCAGCAGCACGGGCTCCTGCTGGTGCACGAGGTCCTGAGGTCAACCCCTGGTACCCACAAAAGAAAAAAAAAAAAATTGGCAGCTACACTTTGGTTAGAAAACAAAAATCTAGAATATATAAAGAACAGAAAAATATTAGACCCGCCCAAATCAAAGACCCAATCACAAAATTGGCAACTGAAATGAAAACACACTTTTCAGAAGTACAAATGCTCAATAAATACCTGAAAAATATTTAACCTCTCTTTCCATTAGAGAAATGCAAGGTAAAACAATACAGAAATACCGTCTTGCTCCAGAAAGAATGGCTATCATCAAGAAATCATATAATAACAAATAATGTCTGTTGGGGGAAAGGAACCCTTCTACATTGTTGAGAATGTAAACTACTAATACCACTATGGAACTCATTATTGAGATCTCTCAAAAAACTAGAAAAAAATTCCATTTGACCTAGTTATTCCCCTTCTATGTACCTTTCTGAGAGAACCAAAGGTATCATATTATAGTGATATACATAAACCCATGTTTATAGCAGCACAACTCATAATAGATATGTCTTCAAAGCAGCCTGTATGTAGATCAGATGAATGTGTAAAGAAAATATGGCATTTATACAAAATGGAGTCCTACTCTACCACAAAAAGTATAAATTTAAGTCATTTGTAAAGACATGTTTGAACCTTGAGACCATAATATTAAGTGAAATAAATTAGATAAACAAGTTTAAATATCACATGGTTTCTCATATGAGAAACTAAAAGTATAAATAAATTAAAGAACAAAATAAAAGATAGATAACAGAAACCAGTGGCATAGATCTATGCAAATGTGAAGATGACCAAAATATGAAGGGAGGTGTATGAGAGAAGGGGACAAAAAAAGATTAAGATATAACATGTACAGGTACTAATACCCACAATGAATATATTCCTTACATACTGAAATACGCACTAATAACAAAACATCAGAGAGAGATAGAGATAATAGAGATATAGAGAAGGAGATAGAGATAGAGCTAAAGCTAAAGCTAGAGAGACAGAGATAGAGAGTGAGAGATGTCATTTCCATCATGTAGCATGATTTGTTAATAGAGCAAGTGAATTAACTTAAATAGTTACAGTCACTACCTATTAGTGCAGAATAAGGTCAGCTGGTAACTTATACATATAGTCTAAGCCTTAAACACTTGTTTAGGTCTTAGTATATGCTAAGAACAATTGGATGGCAGACAGCACTTTTCTGTGCATATGACAACCCACCCTATTTGTCTGAATTTTAGCTGAGCCCAGGAGCAAATAAGCAAACAACTATCAGGTTGTTCAGTTTTCTTGCAGACAAAGGTACCATGTGATTAAATTTGTGTTAATAATATATCTATGGTGGAGCACCTATGTCTCCTGGGACCTTCCTTAAAAGACACCTTCTTTTTAGGGACCTTCTTCAAAAGACAATAGTTCTGGACATACTGTCCCCTTTCTTTGTCTCTTACTTCTTCATGCAACCTGATATGTGGATATAATAACAGAAGAAAGAGGGGTATGTGTTGACCATGCTTTGCTCTTAAGGAAAAATCCCAAATATACTAGCACATAAGGAACACACTGCCATATCAGTGCTGAACTGTCTAATTTCGTAGATTCACACACTTGTACATGAAAGATAAGTGAAGCTTTTTTTTTTTCCTTTTCAGTCACTGGTATTCTGTTTCATCTGTATCATGCGCTGTCAAACACAGTAATAAGTTATATTACACAAGTGCATCTCACTTAATACTCAAATGGATCTGTGAAGTAGTAAAACAATTATATTTCTTATTCTAGACTGGAGAGGTAATAGTTCAGCAAGAGAGGAAAAGAACACGAAAAAGAATTAAAATGTGTTTTGTGTGCATATGAGCTTCCTATGATAACTTGAACTATTATATGATGAAAACATGTACTAATAAAATTTTTAAAAATTTAAAGACAGTAATTTTATAATAGATATTTGAATGTTGAATAATACCTTAAATTGCTGAATATATGCTTTATTTTGTTATAAAAGACTTGCTGTGTGTTTTTTTGTTGTTATAGTTATGGGACAAAATAATCTTCCTACAGGAAAATATGATTATTACTGTTCAATATAACATGATCTTATTATCTAAGTTTAAATAATGCATCATGGTATGAGTACCAAATATTGGCATTTTATTCTTCTTTCCCTTTCTAATCTATGTATCATCCATATAAACAGTTTATCAAATAATTTTTACAAAGAATTCCTTAATGGTGTCTGCTCTCTTCTTTTGAAGATACCCGAAATGGTAAAATAGTATAGGGAGATTTGTGTTATGGTTTATGTCTAGATGTTCCCCCAAAGGCTCATGGTGTCAAAGGTGGGGCTTTTTCAGAGGTGGCTGGGTTTAGAGTGTGTGGCTGATTCACGGTGCAATGCTAGGATCAAGGATGCTAAAATTAAGGGTGTGAGTGCAACCCAGCCCAAGTAACTTGTGTAAGATATAAGGGATAGAAAGGGCTGTTGTTGCCCCTTGTTGCCTTGATACTTTCTGCCTCCATGAACTGTTTCTCCTCTGTGATACCTGTCTGCCATGCCACCTTGCCTTGGAGCCAGCCGATGTTGGGCTGAAACATCTGCAAACTGTGAACTAAATAAACCTTTCCTCTTTTAACTTTGGGTGTTGGGAATTTTGTCTCAGCAACAAGAAAAGTAATTAAGACAATGGGGCAGATAAAAACATACGCCTTTATGCATGGTTCCCTCCTTTCCTGTGTCTGGCAATCAAAGCAAATATTTAAGCTTCATCCTGGGCCAGATGAGAGACAGACTGTCAAGCTGAGGGGTACACAGTGCTTAGATGAGGTAAACACTTTGATATGCTTGATACTCCACTGCTCATTACTCCACAAGAACAAATTAGACCGCACTGAGGATGTAGTCTGTGCTGGTATTCACGCATTTAATCAATATGCACTGAGTAAAAATGACATGAAAGCCTAGGTGCTGGGAATCTATTAAAGGAAAGAAAGAATAATAACTTCTTACTCATGAAGATTACGTTTTCCTGTCTAGAAGAAATAGCACAACTGAAGCTTTGGTGAGCGTCTGTTCCCTGACTCAGCTCCAAAACTCTTTCCTCTGAAGAGAAACAAGGAATACACAGCGTCACGACATGTGCCATACAATTTTCTTTACAGTTCTACATCACAACGCATAGTTTACTTATGGGCTATTAGCAATATTATATATCTGTAATATATTATGAGCATTTTAATTACACAGCCTCTCTTTTTTAATTCCATATTATAATCATCATAAGGTGACTTGATTTCTAGTTATATCTTGTAGTTACCCGTAAGGCATTTGACTTAATACCTCCTTAGTTCCTGCATCTTAAGAATGTGAATGGAAGCCCACTAAAGTTCATTTTTTTACTGAGTGGGTCAGGATGAAGATCATTTCATAAAAATAGATCCTCCCCAAGGGGAAAGATACATGCAAACAATTCAATTTAACAATCATAAAGATGGGGGAGGATTGGTCCTCTTTTCTACTTTATTAATGGAGATGATATTATGTGCCTTTTAAAAAATATTATTTTGTGTCTTGTCATGAATTGTGGTAAAGAGTAAAAGAAAAAAAAAACACAACTAAAGATCCAGAGTACTCTTAAATTTTGACATAAGGTCACATAAAGCTTGTTTTTTTCCGCTATGAATGTCAACAGTCACGTGGAGAACAGCTCTGCTCCCGTTTTCCGTTCCCTCCCTCTCTCCTCCATAACTATTCTACTTGCTGTTCATACTGCAAGGTCTTGAGAAACCTCAGGTTCACTCAGCCAAATTTCATGAGACACCTGTGAAAGCTTTCTCCCTTACAACTCTCAGAAAAACAAAACAACAATAAAAATGTCACATTCTTCTGTAATTCAACCGCATCTAACATAAAAAGATTGTAAAATTTAGTATTAAAGTAGATCATAAAAGTAAATTAATAAACTGGTAAAGAGGCTTTTCTGAAGAACATTTCTTTTTTTTTTTCTTTTGTGGGTACCGGGGGGTCGACCTCAGGACCTCGCACACCAGCAGGCGCCTGTGCCACTGAGCGATATCACCGGCCCTTTTTTTGTATGTGGGTTCCGGGAGTCGAACTCGGGCCCATGCGCTTGCCAGGCAGGCACGTACGCAGCTGAGCCATCTCACCAGCCCTGAAGAACATTTCTTAGTAAAAACTAAGGTTAAATAATCTTTGGTGCCGGTGGCCTCTATAAAGAGTCACTGTTTCAGTGAGTGCTCGCATCAAAGAATTGACTTCCTAAATTTGTTTAAGAATCAGTGTTTTTGAGTTACCCCTGCTTTCCTTAGCTGTAGGAGATAGCAATTAATATGAAGGTTAAAAACCAGGAAATGTGAAAAAAGGCTACCCTTTGGGGTAGATGGTAGCATATAATGTTAGGATATTAGCATATAACGTATAAGCACTTTAATCTCTCCTCCACTACCACCCCCAACACATGCAGGAAATCAGTAGAAATTAAATGGGTAGAAATTAAACATAGAGAAGGCAAGGGACATTTTAAACGTGCTGGTGAACCATATCGGTGTATATTCAGAGTAAAGAAACATAATCTTATGAAAGAACTGACAAATAAAATATAAACAATGCTGTGCATGTAACAAATAATAAAAAATACAAAATTAGGTAGATATATAAAATATTTACCTTAGTTCTTCTAAGGAAAAAAACGAGAGCTTGAACTTACCAAAGTTTAGAAATACAGTGATTTCATTTGTTTCTTGTGATAATGAAGTGGCCTTCATAAACACTTGGGGCAGCAAAGTGACTTAGAATCCAGGTACTTTCATCATTTATTTCAGTTGCTGTCTTAGAGCCACCATCTAAATACGGAGTGTGTACACACAATAAAATTTAATGTGAAGATTGCATTGACATATTTTTTTCTGAAAAGTGAAAATCTTATTCAGCTTGCAACATTATGATGTTCAAATTAACTCAATTTGAAATGATCACAATGAATGAATGAGAATAGAATTATTGTTAAATAAAGACTTCTGTTTATTACTATTTGACAACATTCTGGATCCATTTCTAAAGCTATTTTGGTAACCTTTTATAAAGCATAAAATCTGTGTTAACAGAAATTTTAATGAACTTTTATCCTATGTAATGTAGGAAATCCCAATTTATAGTAGTAAATATTTCTACTGAATACTTTAAAATGAACTATCAATTATGATCACTAGTGTGTTTTAATATATCATTAAAAATACTCTGATAGGGGCTGATGAGATAGTTCAGTGGCATAAGCGCCTGCCTGGCAAGAGCGAGGTCCTGAGTTCGACCCCCAGTACTCACATAAAAAAAAAAAAAAAACCTCTGATATTTCAAAAGTTATATTATAGGGACAAAATCAATGTCTTACAAAATCAGATTCATTTAGCATTTTTCCCTCTTGACTAATTCTTGAATCCATGTGTTGATATCTCTGTACAATAAGTTCTATTCAAGGAAGACATTTGTTTCGATTTCTTCATGGATTTGGTGAAGAAACTAGGACTGATGTGGTTCAATAACAAGGAGTTAATCAACATGGGTTCTCTCAAGATATTTGGGGTACTTCCCTCAAAATGGTGGGCTTTGTAAGTAACAAGTGTACCACTGAAAATTAATTTGCATTAAAGCAAATCACAAAGCTCATTTTAATGATAAGCTCTTAAATTTAAACTTTTTAGAGAGGATGAAATGTGTTTTAACTAAAACAAACAGTGGAAAACTGAAGTTAAAAAATCAATGTTACTTATAATCCTATGTTAAATATTTTATACAATGAATTTATGTTCTTAAGAAATTTACTACATATAAAGGTAATGAATCAACTCAGTTGATTTTAACAGTATCTATTTAAGTGGATAGAGAAAATATTGTTTTTTTTCTAAATATTTCATGTGTCCTAATTTCTAAATAGTATTTTTATTTTTATTTATTTTTTTTTCTTTGGCGGGTACCGGGGGGTCGACCTCAGGACCCCGCGCGCCAGGAGGCGCCCGTGCCGCTGAGCGATATCACCGGCCCCTTTTTCGTATGTGGGTTCCGGGAGTCGAACTCGGGCCCTCGCGCTTGCCGGGCAGGCGCTTAAGCCGCTGAGCCATCTCACCGGCCCTAAATAGTATTTTTAAATAATAAAGCTTACTTATTTTTTTCTATAGTATGAGTGAATTGCAATGTAGCAAGTATTTTTCTGTATTATGTGCATCTATGAAGGAGTGGGTCTAAATATAAATGCATAATATATATTATTACAGTACTCTTTGGCTTGCCTTTAGTCTTTCCCTTTAATGAAGTAATCATGGTAAGCAGTCCAAATACTCATTTTTAAAACTTCATTGAAATTCTACTGTTTCTTATTACTCTCATTTCTCTATGCCAAAGAACGTTTTTAATTAAGGTTATAGGCATCCAGGGTCATTAATAATCTGCA
Source organism: Erethizon dorsatum (assembly GCA_028451465.1). Taxonomy (NCBI): domain Eukaryota; kingdom Metazoa; phylum Chordata; class Mammalia; order Rodentia; family Erethizontidae; genus Erethizon; species Erethizon dorsatum. Next base: position 73,389,419 of record CM051836.1, on the reverse strand, counting down.
GATTAATTGCTACCACATGATTGTTAGATGGCTACTTTGGAAAGGTTATAAATTATGCTTAAGCTCTAAATGCTAGGCCATTCAAACTGAATAAAAAAAAAGTAGTAGGAGCTGATTAACTGAGAAAATGGAAGGAAATTGAAGGCAAGAAAATAAGTCATTAAACAAGGAAGGTTACTGAAAGAATACTAGGTTAACTATTCTATTTTACCTATTGTAGTGAACTTGTGATCTTGAGAATCTTATTAAATGTTAAATTAATGTGTCAAATTAATAGACTCTAGAAATATCCTTATATGCAGATAAAAGTAGCATTGTAGTGTTTTTATTATTTTTGATAGTCTTACAGTTTAAATACTCAGCATTTTCAAATTAACAAGAATATCTTCATAAGTCATAATTTGTTAAATAGAAATTTTGCAAATTTTAACTATTTCTGTCAACTAGACAATGTTTCCTGAGAAGTTTTGTTATAAACAATATTTTTATACTTCCAGGACTAATGTCCACCACGTACATCATATTGCAAGACAAATTTTGGAGACTTCTTACTCTGTACACTTGAAACCCGCTCCTGCAAATTTTGATCAGAGAAACATTTATTTAAAACTTCAAGGACAAATGGTCCTAGGAGCTGTACATAGAATTACTGGGCAGGTTATAATAATATAATAGAGATAATTATTTTTGTTTTATTCTTTAGCCCTTCAATTTCATATGACGTGTAATTGAATAAGAATGTGGTAACACAAAGAATAAAGTAAAACAAACATTGAGTGAAATATTTGAATTAAGAAGACGAAAGGCTCGTCTCACCAAAGCTTATATAGAATGGTGGCATATATAAGAATTAATGATAATGTGTAATTATCTATGTCAGTTAAATATAAAATTCTATTTATGTATGAATGCATACATATGTATAGAGTGGAAAAGTGGATAAATAAATAAAAGCAATAAAAGAGACCATTAATTATTTTTCAAAAGCAAATGATATTTTTAAAATTCTATTGAAATAATTTTTGCAAATCATAATACCCATTTAAATTAAACAAACACGTCAGGGATTTTTTTCATATATTCAGTGTTGTCCAGCCATTTCCATAATCTAATTTTAGAGATTTAAACTCTCCAAAAAGAAATTCTATATAAATTAGAAATCATTCTTCATTCTCACTCCCTTCTATTTCTTCTACTTACCACTAGCTCTAGGCAAATGTAATCTTTTGTGATTGGCTTTTTTCAAGTAGCATAATGTTTTCAGTGTTCTTTCAAATGATAACAAGTACTGATTTTGCCAAACACTTTTGTTTGTGACTGCTGTATCGTTGTATATTCTTTAGATTACTATGAGTAATGCTCCAATTAACATACATAAACAATTTTTTGTGCAGATCTATGTTTCATTTCTTTTAGGACCATAGCTAGGAATTGAATTTATGGATCATACAGTGTTGAGGTGAGACTTTTGGAAGATGATTGAATCAGCGAGATGCTAAACTCATCCATAGATTAATCCACTGATCAGTTCATAGCTGACTATGCTCTTAGGAGATGGGGTCTGGTTGGAATGATTTGTTTGTTGTTCTCTGATTTGGTGATAAACAACATTAGAACTTCAGTGACATTGCAACCAAAGTTTATCTCTTGCTTCTGCTGTGCCTCATCAAGTCTGAGTGACTCTCCAGGACAGTCACATCCATTTTATGTTGCAGCATTCTGGAGTGCTCTAATCTGTGGCTACTGTCCATCAAGATGTGTAGCCACTTCTAATACAAAATGGGAACAGGAAAGGTGGAAATTTGTGTGCAAATTTTATTGTCCAGAGAAATATGTGGTCATATTTACTTCAAGGATGTGGAGAAGTGTAGTAACCTTTGTGCCTAGAAAAGAGTGTTGATTATTGGTGAGTGGACTTAAGTACTGCAAGCATAATATAAGTATACTATAAAAATGTATTTCTGTTATTTATACCTTACAAGTGGGACAACAAAGAAAGTACATTAGGATTATAACATTCTTAAATATAAATATTTCTTCGAAAGACAAAGAATGAGACCATGCAGACTTCTGTGAAACACATTCTCTTTGTTAGCACAGAAATTTTAAAATGTTGAACTGTATTTTATTCCCCCTTAAAAAAGACAATACATTTTTCTCAAGTGAAAACTGACCTGCAGAAAGTCAATGACGCTAAAAATAGATTTTTTTTTCAGTTTAGGAAAGCTAGTCTTCTCTTTGTTAATTAATCAGAGAGAAAATGAAGAACCTGACTCAATGTATTAAAATTATAAGTAAACAGGAACAAAAATGACTACTAACTTCTCTATTAAAATAATTTTTATTTTAAAAATTGTAAGCATACATACCCGTGTGTTCTTGGTGTTTCATGACATGCAATTCAAACACAAACTGTTGATTTACACACCAAGTTAAGACAGAGAAAAGAAATAAAAAGATAAGAAGAAGAAGAAGCAAGAGAGGGCAGCACATAATCTCTGGGGTTGCAGAGTATGCCAGATGTCATTTTCAGTGTTGTCTTTGAATATTATCTTTTGTTGGTTTTCTTTGTTTTAGGAAATGTCATGTACCATGAGCTATAGCTTTGCTCTAGTTTTACTGCCTGTCATAGTCACAGTTGACAAAGCCAGTCTTTTTGCCATCAGTCTGAGTCCAACTATACTGCTGACTTCCTCACAGGTATAGAAAATTTATTGCAAAGCAAGGTGCACTTTATGCTTACAGCTATTGCGGCAATGCTGGTAATAATATACTGACATAAGCCCAAGAAACTGCTGTATGTGATAGAAGAGAGTAAATTACTAAAACACAATGTATCCCGTAATACACATGAAAGTGTGCTCTAGTAAACCTTCTTCTGGTTCTAAAATCCTCCATTAGTAGCCATAATTTCCAATGCATATATTATTGTAATGCTCATTTTAACAATGAAGTAACGAAAGATTCTGTGCATGTATGCTTTGGAATATATAGTGAGGTATTTAAAACATAATTATAGTAAAGGGTTTTTGCAAAGTATAAGGCTCACAAATGAAATGGAATGTATATTTTAGGTTCTAATTTTAGGAAAAATGTGTAATCAAGAAGATTTTTTATTAACAAGGCAAAAGTTTTAAGTTTATGCCACATGAAGCAAGGAGCAGTATTCAAAACTAAAATGTTTTCAATCAGCCTCCTTTTGTTTAAATCTTAGCTCTATAACTCACAAAGATCAAAACAAAAGAGATGATAAGAAAAGAGAGGTAGGAAGGGGATGTAGGGAAGGAGAAATATGAAAGGGTGGGGGACAAAGGGGAGTAAAAAGGACAAATATAGATATGTCTATATAAGTATGTACCAATTCTCCAAGATGAATGCAGTTATAATGTACAGCAAGCACACACTAATAAAAATAATAAAATGCACTACCTCTATGACCTTGGATAATTGCTTATAGCTATGTACAAAGTTCCCCAATTAGCAAAATAGAACAAACAAATAGTACCTATTCTCTGGAGTTAGAGCAAGAATGAAAGTAATATATATAGGAATTAAAGGAATGCATGTCGTGTAGTAAATACAAATAAATTTAGCTATTTTGATTTTAAGTGTTTGCCTGATCTCCTAAAGCAATCTAAAATCTAAACCTGCATTTCACATTCAAAGGCTTCTGAGTCAAAATCCTTTCATCTGCCACTGAACATCCTCCCTCCCTTATTAGTTCTTGATCATTAAGTAATTTAACTACTTAGTATATTTGAGGTCGGTCCCAACCTTACCTTCTGTCTTGTCCCCCCTACTCCTAGGGACAGGAAAGCATCATGTTCCCATTCCACCACCTAGTAATCTTCAGTATCTCACTTTGTACAGTGCGCTCTCCTGATTTACTCAGCTTTCCATTATTGACAATTTCTTCTCACGCCTGTCCTTTATTTTGCATGGGAAATTCATAATGTTGTTAACAAAAGAATCTGCAACATTATTCATGTTCTAAAAGCTTTTCCTTACTTTGCAAATGTCACTGAAAACTAACCACCTGAGGTCAGACTACATAACATTGGTTCCTCCTTTTCCAAATACACTCCTTAATTTGATGTATGAAGACATAGACAAGTTTCTGATTTTTTCTCCAGATCCATCTGTTCTAAAACCTACTTCACAAATTATATATCATCATGAAAACATGGCTTCCAGTGTATTGTGCATACCATCCCTTTATTCTTTTATTACTGCATCCATACAGGCCTTCATCTGTCACATATAGAGTACACTATAGAAGAACTGGTATTTAAACAAAACAAAACAAAAAAAAGAAAATTCTAACCCAGTACTCATGTTGTTCCAAAATTTTGCTATTTCAAATTTTAAATCCTTTATTTATGATTGCATTTGTCACCTAGAAAAAATTATACCCTTTAGGTTTAGCTGAAAAATTTATGTGATCAGATAATTATCTACCACTTTTTTATCATTAACCAGTTAGATAACCAGTTAGATATGCAAAGACCATATTCCTTTTATGTTTGTAACTATAATTATCAAATTTTATTGAATTATTTATTTTGATTAAAGGTTTTTTTGCTGGTGGGAATCATTTATATTCATATCTTTTGCTGCTGGAAAAATGATTGATTAATGCTAGAAACCTAACAAATAACTGAGTTCAAATTGTATGCATCACTTGAGGAATCTAATGTTCCTTTTATCTTCTAGATCTATTCAGAGTTTAAGCATCTCATACTTGACACCCTTACGTATCTACTTAAACATCTGGTTCCACAGTTTCATACTCAATTTCTTGAATACATATTAGTCTGAATTTTCAAAGACAATTAAAAGCTTTGAAGGAAAGATCAGTGTAAGACAGAGATCTGTCAAATGTCCTGATGACATACTCAGTACTGCACACAGAAATCTACTGAAAAATATTTGACATCTCTATGGATAAAAATACAAAATACAGGACCTGTGTCTGACAGTTTGCAAAGTTTGAATTGGAATACTTGAAGGTGATTTTATTTAAGATGACTATACATTGTCATAAGTGAAACTAAGACGTTATTTGATCAATGTAAAACATACGGTTAGGCTTCAGATTGTCTTTTTTTGAACTTGACAAGGTATGGTTGTAATATAATATTCTCATCTGAAATGTAAAAATTAAAATAAAATCATAGTTTAATTTAGAATCAAACTTACCCAGATATGAAATGATAGCTAATTTATCTTTCAAATCCCTTTGTGAATAATATCTATGCAAAGATCTCTTTTTATAGTGTTACTATTATAGACAGCTAAGTTAGGTAGAAATATTATAGGCAATCAGACAGGGAGAGGCCTTCGCTGGAGTCAGTGCAAAAGAACACATTACAGCTGTGGCCGGAGACATTGGTTGGAGGCCAGGCCTCCAGATAAAGCAAAATGACCAGGACTACATGCCTCCCAGAGAAATAAACAACAAACCAACATTAACTGCAGTTGCCCCGTGGGTGGCCAGAACACTCTGGTTGGTCTCTTCCTGAAAAAGTCCTTGTTCTTTCCATGTACACTTGCTAGTTGACCTGCTTCCACATTAGATCAATATTACCTAAACAATTAAACTAATACTCTTATTGATTGATCATAATTTTGTTCCTTATTGTTCCTATGTTGTCATTTTGCTCTCAACTCGTGATTTTACTCTATACAATATCCTTTATAAGATGCGGTCCGCAGCAACCTACTCAGGATCCCTCCTATCTCTCAGGAGCTATTCCTATCCCCCTCTAAATCTTTCTACTCTTAACCTCCATTGTTCCTCCGAATTCATTCTTTGATTTTGGGAAATACTAATTCGGCGTATCGGGCATCTAGCAGGTTGAGAGTTACATTTATTTTCCCTATATCATTACTATTTCTTTTAATTATAAATATTTGTTTGCAAAGTTTTTTGAAAAATAAATGGTTTTAACATGAAAGATTTGCTGTAGCACACCTTTATTTTTCACATCTATGCAAAAACACAGCTAACCTGTTAATAAAGAATGAAATAGTTGAAACTGAGAATATAGGCAGAGCAAGTAAGGCACAGATTTAGGAGCTTGAAAGAAGTAGTGGTGGGCCGGTGAGATGGCTCAGCGGCGTAAGCGCCTGCCTGGCAAGCGCGAGGGCCCGAGTTCGACTCCCGGAACCCACATACAAAAAAGGGGCCGGTGATATCGCTCAGCTGCACGGGCGCCTGCTGGCGCGCGAGGTCCTGAGGTCGACCCCCTGGTACCCACAAAAAAAAAAAAAAAAAAAAAGAAGTAGTGGGCCAGTGAGATGGCTCAGCGGCGTAAGTGCCTGCCTGGCAAGCGCGAGGGCCCGAGTTCGACTCCCGGAACCCACATACAAAAAAAGGGTCGTTGACATTGCTCAGCAGCACGGGTGCCTGCTGGCATGTGAGGTCCTGAGGTCGACTCCTGGTACCCACAAAAAAAAAAAAAAAAAAAAGAAAGGAGTAGCAACTAGATGAGCAAGGTAGCAGACACCTGTAATCTCAAGCCTCAGGGGAATTGATGCAAGGTAATCTCAAGTTAAAACCCAGTCTGGGTAATTTAGTGATTTGCCTAGAAAGATAACCTATTTTATGAAATGATCTTGAAATGTGAGTATTTTAAAAATATTATAAAAATACAAAGAGTATCTTGATTGAATATATGTTATAAAGATTATTTCCTTATCCTTTCTTTGTTGTTGTTGATTACCCCACCCTTCTACTTGTCCAGTCCAAAAGAGAGGAGAGGAGAGGTATTGTTGATTTATACTCACTTAATTTACTGTTTATGTACTTTCACCAAAACTGACCCAGAAGGGCTTACCATCTCCCTCAGGGTTGAGCAAAACATTAGACAGGTCTTGAATAAGGGACCCCTGACTTTGTTCTTGGAGCATGTTCTTTAGAAAACTTAACAATTAAAAGTCTTTCCCTGTTTCTCTGACATATAAATTCTCTATCCCTCGGAGATGTGTTTGGCGAGTACTTGAGTGCCATGCCTTTGAAATATAACCATCAAGCAAGGACAAATTTCTCCTGCTCCATGGGGGCAGACAAGAGTTTAACTTCAGCAAATACAAATTGTCTAAACACACTGACTAACCTTCCCCTGACAAACTATAGTACAGTGGTGGAGAACCACTGTTTCGTTTTTCTTTTTAGACAAAAGATGTTAGTGTATGAGTTGTTTTTTTTCTAAACTAAAACCTCAGTATTAAGATTTAATTGCAGTGTTAGCACTTTGCAATAAATAAGTGGGTTTTGGGTTGCAGTTTGGGCACTTGGTCTCTAAAAACTTTGCCATCACTGCTCTAGTACTTTTCTAATAGCTCACCCATGTGTTTAAAAATCATCCTAGTTTAAATTTCAATCTCTTCCCCCATTGCTGCAGCCTTGAAAAGCACTTCCTTGGATACTTAACTAGTATGGTGCTGTTTCTCTTTTAGAGTTTTTATCAGATTCAAGGGCAGTAATTTGAGAAATATACAAAGCTCTGTCACCACCTTTCCTCTTTTTCTCATTTGTGTTATCTTCCTTCACATTTTCCTAATTTGGAATGATTAGTATTAAGATTGTCTAATTTCAGTTTCAAGTGAAATATATGAAATAACTCTCCTTTTTTTCTTTATCATTATTTTAGACCAAATTCTTTTTTTAAAAACTTTTTTTTTTAATCTTTAAATAAGGCTATGGGAAATGTAAGTTTATCAGGAAATACATATGAGTACATGCCTGAAGGCATTTTAAATGAGGAAAGCAATTTGAGTTCCTCAGACGTGACCCAAAATGTGTTGCATAAAATACAAATTGGTTAACCCACTTAGAAAAGAACGCTTTCATAAGCTGAGGGTGAGAGGCATGAATCTGAAAGTGTACTTAACAAGAGGCATACCTTCACTGACAAATCCTGGTCAAAAATTTAGTTACCAGTCAAAGCTGGGGTCTGCTCTAGGCTACACTGTGGTGTTGTTGAAGAATAACTTCAGGTTCTTATCTTTCGAGATTATTGTCTCACCTTCTAGTCCTTCACATAATCTAGACTGCCAGCTTTATTTTCTGATTTCTCACATAAACACATTGACCAAATTTACTGCCTCTTTATTTTTACCAAAATTAGGGTCATCTGTCCTATATTCCATTCCTTCCAGATTTTGCTCAGTGATGGGTCAAGCTGATGAGTTATGGGAACTAGTGAGCTGTATAGGTTACCAATTACTAGCATCATATTTGGGTTTTATCAGGTCCTTCTGGAGAGAGGGACTTAATTCAGGCTGTGCTTGTCATGATAAAAGCAATATAATTAATAATCCCAGTTGTGCTGGTGTAATCGTTAACCATGAACACTCTCATAAGAACTCCAGTTTGGAAAAAAATTAAATGGTCAATCTTTCTTTTCTAAAAATGGCTAAAATAATGGAATTTTCAGGTGGAAAAGCAGGATGTTGTGAAAGAAAAGAAGACAGCCAAATTTCAGAGTCTTCTAATCATAATATATGGTGCCGATGGCGAAGGGGGAGGTGTCTAGGACTGTCCATAGCTACATGATTTGTGCTGCTGAGAAATACAATATCCTGGAGGTGAGTGGTTTACAATTATCAGACCCTAGATTACTTCTTACTGGGGTTGACTCTCATGGAAGCAGATTTGAGAAAAATTCTCTCAAATACTTACAAATTCCAAATATATAGAGGGGGATTATAAGTTAAAACCTGGACAAGCAGAAGGGAAAAAATGAAATAATCATTGCAATTATAATTCTTATTTTTTATTTATTTTTATATGCGGGTACCAGGAGTTGAACTCAGGACCTCGCACTTGCCAGGCAGACACTTATGCTACTGAGCTATATTAGCGGCCCGATTTTTATTTTTATAATGCTTACTATTCCTTGATATTATTGTAAATATTTTATGCATGTTACCTCATTTAATCATAGCATGAAGTTTATAAGCAAAATAGAACCAATCTTTCCACTTTATACGTGAGGAAACTAAAGCAAATAAAGGTAATTATTACCCCAAATCACTGATAAATAGTGAAATTGGAATATAAATCCAAGTAGTTTTGTTTCAGAGTTGCATTATTTAAAACACAAATCTGTACTTCCATTTCAAGGGAGGAAAACAGCATGGGAAAAAATGAAAGTGCTGAGAAAGAGGAAAAGGAAATTGATCCTGCTTTCACCTATGACTTGCGTGAATTCTGTATTATGATGCCATTCTGTTAACAATACTGCTCTTCTCCCCTCCTTGAGATTCTCTAGTTTATTCTAATCAGAAACTGTTATTCTTCTACTTTTCCCTCCCAACTGACTTTGTTTCCATTCTGTTCTGTGCTCAGCCTCCAAGGCAGGATGTCAGTTACTTTACGTTCCACTATTGGATGGTGCATATTCATTCCAGATTTTCTCAGAGAAAAGAGGGGTAGAGAGGACATCATCAAAAGGATATGACCTCATACTAGAACATCATAGAATCCTAAGTGCATGCCAATGACTACCCATTTTAGTAATTTTTTTTCATTTTTCTCTTTTGTGTCCCATTTCCAAAACTCTTGTCTATATCTATCTTGAGAATCCAAATGCTTGAGGAAGAGAGTGATGTATGCAGAGGAAGAGACCTGTGTACACAAATCCATACGCTCAGCAACAAAGACATTTTACACCACGTGTAAGATATATGTAAACTATTAGAAACCATCTTATAGACTTCAACAGCTTCTGTTGCATCCATATGTAGTACCTTATATCCTTCCTTGCAATGAGTGAGCTTGTCTCAATGTGGCCATCCTAATTTGGCCTATTACATTTCTGGAGTACACTAGTGGTCCATACACTACACTGAAATTAATATACTCCCAGTATTTGGTGATGCCTACATAAAATAATGCAAATGTTGTGCTCCGTGGACAAATAGAAATCAAGGAAAATTCAGGATAAAATATTCCTGAGAATTCATTTCTATTAATTGCATGTTAGTGATCTAAATTTCGCAAAGATATAAAAATAGATGTATAAAATCATTTATTAACATTTTTGCTCTTTAGTTAATGCATCAGAAAGCAAACTGTAGAGGAAGAGAATTTTTGCCCTCTTGTACCTAATCACATGTGACATGAAAATTTCCAGCCAAATGAATCGTGACTGGCAGGCCACACAAATTCTAAAAGTTGTCAGGTTCTCCAAGATGCCAAGGGGTGGCAGCAAAGTTTCAGAGCAATGCCCATCAAAGGGAAGGTCACCTACTGAAGGACGACAGTGTTTTGAAATACCTTTAATCCTAATTAAAAAATAGAAAAATGGTAAGACTCAAATAAGATTTAAAATATAAACTAATCAAAGAAGACTATAAGGAAGCAACATTAATAGAGAAAAAGAATTATCACTCTGTACACCAAAAACAAGGAAAACGTCTTTTTACTTGAGAGTTCTGAAACTTTCTATGTTTTCAAATATGGTGTGTACAAAATGTTAAACTATGGAAATAAAATATAATTCATTAAATTTTATTGATCAGTGAATTAAAAATAAATTAATTTGTATTTGATTTTATAGCTTTTATATTAACTCCTTGTAAAAAATGAATGCTTTTTAAGTTCAGAGATGGTAAAATGGGAGGTGAGAAATTAGGCTCTAAGCACATACGAAACTGGGATTTGAATTTTGAGTCTGCAATTTACTAGATGATTACGGATTTCTGTACTTTTAGACTGGAATTAATAGTATATCTTTTAGATGGTCGCTGCAAGGCTTAAATAACACACTGTATTCTCCTAGGAACAATTAAAGTAATATTATTATTAATATAAGAAATCATTTTAGGCATTTTAATGAAAAATTTTAAAGTATTAATGAGGTAATATTACCAATGTTACTATCCAAAATTTTAGTCTTTGTCATGGACTCAGCCTAAAAGGAATAATTTGTTCTTTCTGTTCCAATCAATTCTTCTTGCATATCCCTTGATTACATAACAATTTCATGTATACTGTGGTGATATTATTTTTATTTTGAATTATTCCTCACCAACATTTTATCAGTAGCATATAAACTTGTCTTCAGGAATACCCCCTGACTCCATATTTTATCGCTAATGATTTATCCTGCATTTTCCTAAAACATTAATTGTGTTGCATCTGCCTAGAATCCATCTTTGGTTTGCAGGTTTATAAATTGTACCAGTGTTTATTATACAACTACTAGTGATAGGTACCAGCATTCTGGTGTAAATTAAATACATGATCTCAATTTCATTTTCAGAGTAATGTGGTAAGTTTTAAAACATTTCCAAATACAGATGATAATAGTCAATATGCAAGTAAATCTCTGACAGTGAGACCCTCCCAAATCTGTTCCAATCACTGATAATTCCAGCTATTGTTGCCATGACTTTCTTCCATTTCTTTCCTCAGAGTAAGCATGAGCTTTAGTCATGTAAAATGTCTTTCATTTCCTCAAGTCTCTCATTGTCTTCCACTTTCTTTTAACATTAAATCCCTCTTGCTCAAAATCACCTTTTCTACTCTCTCTCTCCCTGGAATATTTCCCTTGGTGTGACAAGACTCAGAACAGTTCTAAGTGCATGGACTAGTGAACAAATCTTGAGAATAACGCACATATAGTATGTGTGTGTGTGCACATACACGTGTGTATGTGTGTTTCTGTGTGTAATCTGTTGTTGCTTATTTTTCTAGATACCTAGACCAAAATTTCATTGAGTGTAGCCCTACAGATGAATTCTAATTCATTTTTGCTTTTTGTTGCTGCTTTTGTTCACAGTCCTCACAGTTTCAGATGTATTATAGATATTTAAAGCGGCCTGCTTTAAAGAATGAATGCATGTAAACATTATACGCCATAACACAAACTAAGGTTAATAATGTCTACAAGAATGAAAAATGGGATGGGGAATTGGATGATGTGGGAGGGAGGTGGGAAGGGAAAGGAGATTAAAAACAAAAGAAAGAAAGAAACACTCTGTGGTATGTATATGTAACCATTCCCCAAGATGATTGCAAACTGCGCAAACTGTAAACATGTGGAATAAAATAAAATTAAAATTAATTTTTAAAAACTGAAAAAAATTTAAAAATGAAAAACAACTTATATGGAGTTGGTATTATGAAGTGGCTCATGACACACAAAAACATAATTATGATCTGTGTTTCCTGAGTGAATATCCAAAATTTAACATTAACCACAAAATTAGTTGAGAATATTGTTTTTTTTTTAAAACAGTTTCTGAGTTTCTCACCTATAATATTAAGTTTTTGGAAGCTGATCCTTATGGAATAAAAATGACATGAATCTAATAATAAAATGTTAGCTAGCCAACTCTATTTCCTACAGAATACTCTATAAAATAAATTATAATAAACCAAACTCTTCCAGACAGTAGTGATGGATAACTCCAATTTATCTTATTTCATGAATAAAAATATACCTATCATAAATCCTTTCTTTTTACATAAATGACTACTATTAAATTTCTGATGATACTACCTCCCACAAATTATCACCTGAGATTTCTTAAAAAAGACATTGAAATATATTATAGATGATTTCATTCTCAGTATTCATATTGATCCATAGACTGCATCTGACATATAGAAACCATTTGTCCTTCTGAAACATATTTTATTCAATAATCTTAATACTTCATATTAATTCATCATCGTGTCTCAAATTCTCAGTACATTTAAATACAAAAGACCTGCATAAATCTTTAAGTAATAAGCATGTATTGCTCTGCTCAATATGGAAAATTAGTGTGCACAAAATATAAAGGAAAAGAAAAACTCGCTGCACTTGACAGATAAATCAATAATTATAATTCTCTTCTATTGCTTTATATTTTTTCTTCTCTTTGAATTCTTATAGCGTTTAATGTTCTGATAACTTATTGTTATTAATAGAGGTATATGTAATTGAATAAAAGATAATGAGAGTTAACTTTTACTATTCAATACAAAAGGCACTGCATGCTGTAATTTGCACACTATTCTATTTGTAAGATGAACGCTATTACCCTCATTTTTAAATGAAAAAAAAAAAAGAAAAAAGAAAAGAAACATGGATAAAATGGCCTGTGGCCAATATCTAGCCTGATGCTAATGAATGATATATTAAGTCAGAGAAAAAGTCTCTATGAAAGGATGAAATAGGTAAAGAAGTATTCATAAAAATCAAAGTGTTGGAAAAGAATTGACATGTTAGAACTTGTATAAAGTTATACCTAGCAGGCAATTTGTTTTAGTGACAATCTGGTGATTAAGTTAGTTATTTGCAAAATAATGAATAGTATTAAATACTAGATGGGAGTTTTACATGTATTTTAGTATAAATAGAATGCTTTTTTATGGCTTCCATTTTAGGTACTTTCTTGTTGTTGAAACAAAATACTCAACACCCAATTGGTCCACAGTTTCAAAAGTTTCAGTCCGTGGTTGGCAGGTTCAAACACAGAAATGTTGGGAGAGCCTACCAAGGCATAAAGCCACCCACCTCATGGCAGCCAGGAACCACAGAATAAAGGGAAGAGCTGGAGCGGGTGATATACCTTTCCAGGTAACTGCTTATTTTGAACAAGATCTACTTCCTAGCAGCATACATGTATTTAGCTATGAATACCTCAGTGGAAGAATCCACTGATTTGGTGCACCCATGAGCCAATCATCTTCCACAAGTACCACTTCTGAACACATGGAACTTTTGAAGGACTATCCAAATCTAAACCATAATAAGTTCACATAATGTTTTAACAAGTGTTTAATTGTGTGTTAAGAGTCTTATCTTGACAAACACAGACAGTGTATTGGAACAAAAAGGATAGTGGATATTGACCAATTGGAACATTTTGCAATAATTCACAAAAAAAGAATGAGGGAAGAGACAAAAGAAAAGACAGAAGGAAAAACACAAATAAATCTAAGAAAAGGAGAATTTAAAATGATTGATAATACACAAAATTTTCTAGAAATGGGAAGAGAAGAATTTGGAATCAATGATGACTTTAGGATTCTGAAATCAAAGGCAGAATGAATCAATGTTTTTAGTATAGCTAGAAAAGCAAAATAATTTACAGTGGAAGGAGTATTTTCCATAACACAATGGATTTCAGCTGATGAAGAATTTTTAGGGATAAGATATTTAGCAGACGATAAGAAATGCTCAGAGTGTAGTTCTAAGGTTTCTTACTACCATGGGGAAAATAAAGGCTGTGAGAGTACCTGTAATCTCCGGGGGAGAAAACGCAAAAGTTGACGCCTAATCTCTTACCATACCCTCACTTCAAGGAAAGAAACATAAGAGAGAAAATGAGAATGCACGCAAGATACAGATTGGGAGGCAAGACATTGTCTTCTCATAGACAGCAAAAAACTAGAATTTTATATATAAATCATTCATATGACTGTAATAATAATTCTCCCAAAGTTTTGTAATTCTTTATTCTTGGCACGCATTTTTATAAGAATTATTGCTATTTAATACAACAAAATCCATGAAGAAATTAATATTTATTATTCTTTTCATTTCAGGAAGAGGAAACTGAAGAACAGAATGCATAAATCCGGGGCCGGTGAGATGGCTCAGCGGCGTAAGCGCCTGCCTTGCAAGCGCGAGGGCCCGAGTTCGACTCCCAGAACCCACATACGAAAAAGGGGCCGGTGATATCACTCAGTGGCATGGGTGCCTGTTGGCGCACGAGGTCCTGAGGTTGACCCCCCGGTACCCACACACAAAAAAAAGAATGCATAAATCCATCAAAGTAAATAAAAAAGTGATGATAATTCATTAACTCTCAAATCCCTATCCATCTGATTCTAGTTGTTGTTCATAATGATTCTGATATTAAGTGAAATGAACCAATATCTCACCTTTTTGCTTATTTTCCCACCACTTATCCCCAGTCATTTAGTGCCAAGGAGCAAGGAATTCACTATCTTGTTGGAGCATGGGGAGAGGAAGGTGGGCATGCTCAGTTCTTTCCTCTGCCTGCTGGCTTAGGGTACATTCCAGTCAGCTTCACTGGCAGGAAGTGAGCATGGCAGGCCAAGTGGATGAGGCCGCATCTTTTTAGGAAAGCTGTTCAACTCAGGTTTCATCAACAAACATATCTGTCATTCTAATGAAACAACTTTTGATTTGCTAGCAGTTTACACAACAAAAATCAATAAAAGTTAATCTTTGTATGTCTGACTCTTGTATTTCCCTCTCAGTTTTACTCATTTGGGCATAGAGGACAGATGTGATCACGGAACTCTCTATCCCAACATCTGATATGCTGTGAGGGTCATGAATCTGTGGCATGCTAATCTTCCTGGCTATCACTTGTCACTTGCTTGAAAATAATACATCGGACATTTGCTCAAAGTATATTTACGAACTTGTCCAAGGAAGGAAGAATTTACCTGGTCCTCAGATATGGTAAACACACCCTAAGATGACCACAGTGAATGGCATCACATGGAAATCCCTCCCCCTGAAATCTGTGACTTGCTTTTAAGTAAAAGAATATATGAACGTAATATGCTACAAATCCCTTGATACGTTATATTTTGTGGTAAAGGTGATGGGGTATCACTCCCATTTTTTCAGATTAAGGAGAAAGAAATTCTCCTGTGGCCTCTGAAGATATAAACTGCAATGCTATGAGAGAGCTTATGAGGGGGACTTTAATATTGAGCATGACCTTGGTCAACAACCAGCAAGAAAAACAAACCACAAGGAGACGATTTCTGTGAGCAACCCAGGTACTTTGCAAGTGTGTTCTTACCCAGATAAGCCTCCAGGTGAGAATTCACTATTACTTAGGTGTTGATTGCACCCTGGTAAGAATCTGATTAGAGACTTGAGCTCAGTTGTTGCTGGGTTTATAGCCTGTGGACATTAAAAATAATATAGGTTGGTGATTAACTTTGTGGTAATTAGTTGCATAGCAATAGGAAAAATATACATCCATAATTGAAATAATCTCACTTGTGACTCAGCACAACCCTTCACACCACAACCTGTGTGGCTGTCTTGCAGCATTAGGGTATCATACTGGGGAGAGTAAAGTGATTTCCCTAGAAAGAGCACCTTCAATTAACAAGATGCTGAATGAGAAAGTGAAAATTTCATCATGAGAGTATTCAAGTAATGCCAGGTTTAAGCACAACAGGAATGTTAAATCTGATGGTCTTTGGGATATCTCTACTTAATTTACTGGCTGATTCCCTCATGAAAACTATCAGTACTAAATGCCAGCAGTCTTCCACAAACTCAACTTAGCAGCATCAAATTCATCCACCATGTAAAATGTGCAATCTTTGTTACAACAGGTTTGCATGATCACCAAGACTGTTTTCATTAACATGGAACAGACAATAATTAAGAGCTTAATTGTAAGACTATGTTATCTCATCAGTTACGTATATTATACAGTTCAAAGTGACCTGAGATTATTAAAATGACGCATCACATGAGGGACTTCATCCAAATTGGGCTACATGAGTAGCAATTGACTAGCATATTGGAGGTCTTTGTTTATACATCCACTGCCGAGCACAGGAGAGCTAGTCCATGGGTAACACTGCCTTATATTGCCACACCACTAATCTGCTTAGGAATTCTGTGATTATAGGCATACTGAGACACAATGTTCAAAACACATGACAAATAATTTCATCTTTTCTCATAAGTATGAAGGAAAGAATATAAAGCTTTATATGTTTTCTTCACATAATGGCAGCATTTTTCATACCCTAGAGTATTGTTCATACCCATGGTTTGCATTACATTATAAAGTGCCAGCTGCAAGCGTTACCCAGAACAAAAAGGGTTGTGAGGAGTTTCAGACTGTACTACAAACACCCTTTCACTTGGGACTTGGGACCTGTCAAGTTCTGTGATGTAGAGTTTAACCTTAATAACAGAATAAAAATCTAAGACCCTGACATTCTGAAATAAGGCCAAGATATCTTAAAATAAAACAAAACTAACAAAAATGTCCCAGCACATCATGGGGGTCAGTATAGATGAAGTACACAAAAATAGGACAACAAGTGACCACGAATTTGGAATTCTTAAACATGATTTAAATTCTCTCTGTGCATCAAACCGTAAAGTTGGGCAGTGAAGACAATGGTCCATAATATAATACACTCAGTACATCTGGGATAGCATAATCAAGACCAGAAGACAAAATCAGTCAGTATGCTTGAGTTTTCCTGAACCCTATCATCACCTACCTTATCAAACCTGCTCTTCTCTTTAGCTCATATTCATGGTTCTACAGTAAATCACTATTGACCAATTAACACAGGAGAAACACGCACAGGCTACCTTGATATGTCCATGCAAGCTGAAAGTGGAAAGGAGGTACATTACATTCTCACTTAATCACAGCTTTGTATGCCATTGATAAAGTCATATTTTCCCAAAGACAGAGCTTTCAGTGGTACACTTGATTATCTACATTGCATATAAGAATGCATGGCAAATATTCAAATACATGTGGTTTGGAAAAGGATTCCATAAAAGCTCATAATGATTTCATTAAGAACCAAGTAAATAACATGGTTCAATGCATTTACTTCAGTTACCCTAGGGGCTTGTAGATGGGCAAACGAATGAGATGGAGGTCAGGGATAGCTCTAATCACATGGGCTTTCATTTCCAAGACTGACACAGATGTTGCTTTTTTTGACCACCTGAGTGCCTCACAAAAAAGACTACATGCAGCTGAGGCCCACGCAGAGCAGCATTCCACAAGCAGAACAACTGAACATGTGGTGATTTTAACATAACTTATACCTGCAGTTCTGGATGGTGCAGGTATAAATGCCTCAGTTTCCAAAGGAAAAAGTTTTGCCACAGAAACGAGAATGAGTCCACTGAACTATAAGGTGGGGATTTTGATAAGTAAGTAGGATTAAGTGGAGTCACAAGAATTGGTCCACCACGATGGCTTTAGTGGCTTTATAAGAAACAGAGGAGAGAGCTGAGGTGTATGTTTGTTCTGTCCTGACACTAATGACTTTTGCCATGCAAAAAGGCCTTCATCTGATACTTGACAGGTACTGGCTGCCAAGGTCTCAGACTTCCTGGGCTCAGTAACCATGAACCAAATATATTTGTGTTCTTTAAAAATTATCCAGGCTCAGGAAGTCTGTTATAGCAATACAAAATGGATAGTGTCATAGGCTTTCTCCTAGAGAAGACAAACTGTCTGTTGTACTCAGAGTTTGCAAAGCAATAGATTTAAATAAGGACACATAATTTATAGGACTATTTTATAATATTCAACCAAAAAGTCAAATGCAGAAGAGTGCAAAAGATCTGACACACTAGAGACCCGAAGCTTGAAAGTTTGCGCCAGCAGAATGAAGGATCTGTGCCGGCAGGCTGAAGGATCTGCACTGAAGTCAGGACGTGATACTCAAGGTAAGGACAAGAGCTCCTCCAAAAAGAACCACAGCCATCTTCAGTGACAGCAAGGACCTGACCTCCTCCTCTGATGAGAACAGCTGAGTATGTATTAGGAAAACTAGGGTGGTAATCTTCTCTAGGAGAATCAACAGCACACCATCTTCCCTTCCAGCTCTTTTATGCTGTTGGCAACAATCCTCAGGTGGGCCTTCCACACCCCACACCATGCTGGGTGTTATGAGATGATCATTAGTTAATCCACTACACTGCCTAAATTTTCATGTTATAAACACTTCAAGTTTTAAAATGTAGATAAGCATACTACAGAAAGTTTTACACACATTTTATGGAAATAGCATTATTTTGTGTAACAGTTTTAAATCCCAATTTTAATAATGATATTTCTTTGCCTAGACCTTTCGAGAAACCAACTAACTCAAAATCACCAGCTCCCACCAGTACTTGGAAAATAGAAATTGTATGCTAGTTTGCTGCTTTTTCTACTATTCCACTACAACTAACCAACCCACCTTGTGCATGTTGCATATATGAAACTAAATTAATTTTGTTTCTTATTTTTGCTAATGTATTCTTTTTTCAGTATGGGTTTGAAATGCTTCAATTCTTTTATGGCAGCTTGCAAAGAGTGATTATGCTTTCTAAATATTAAAAGAAGTTGAGATTATTTAAAGGCATTCCTTGGGAAGTTTAGAAGCTTAAGATACTGTGTGTGCCCTGAAGAAATCTCATCATTAGATGCCTTTGAAAGCTCTTATTTGTGCTTTACTCTGTCTTGATATGTCCTTAGTTTCTTTAATCAATGAACACAACTGCTCCACACAGCCCCTGAGGCAGAAGTTGTCATAAACAGTCAGTTCTCAGTGTAAGAAAAAAGCAAACTGCAAAAGGTTGTTGAGAATATGTTTACTAGTTTCTGTGACAGTGGTTTTCAATCACCCTACAAATACCACACACTGCAAATGGCAAATGTATCTTGGCAACCGAATTAGCATCCTCCATACTCTCCAGTAATTACATTTTGTGTCAATTTTAAAAAGCAAAAGATTGAAGGGTTTTTAAAAAATTCTAATTGGTCAGGGAAATATGACAACAAAATATAAATTTTCAAAAGTCCTTTAAAATTACTAAATTGTTTACATTTTCTCTTGTATGGACAAAAACAAAAACACAGATTTGAAAACATCTTCACTTTAATCTATAAGACAAAATCTGCTGTGGCAAAAGAGAGAGATTAATATAGAAGAAATAGTCATATCCTGGGAAGTAATTATGTATGTGGCAATGAATTCTTGGGATTATAGCATCTAATTTAACAATGGAAGTCCTTTCTTTTTCTTTCTTTCTTTCTTTCTTTCTGTCTTTCTTTCTTTCTTTCTTTCTGTCTTTCTTTCTTTCTTTCTTCCTTCCTTCCTTCCTTCCTTCCTTCCTTCCTTTTCTTTCTTTTCTTCCTTCTTTCTTTTCTTCTTCTTCTCCTTCTTTTTCTTCTTTCTCCTTCTTCTTTCTTCTTCTTCTTTCTTCTTAATTAGGCAGTTCTGGGTAATGTCTCAGTTGTACCATTCACTAAGTATATAATTTTGTTAGATTCCAAATTCTACCAACTTCTGCTATTTCTTTTATGAAGTGAGAATATTAAGAGTACCTACCTCATAGATTTAAAACATAAAAATAAAATCAACAAAAGGAGTTGATAAAGAACTTTTCTGAAATATATCTTAGGCCTTCTTTTCATTTCCTTTTTCTACTTCTGTTTCACTGGCATCAGTAGGATTTTATGATGGGCTAGGAATCTATAATTGTAGCCTCTTTTTCTTTTGTTTTGTTTTAATCTTTTTTGGCTCTTCTTTTAGCCCCCTAGTGTCACCTCCACAGAGAAGGCTTCCTCTACTTCTAATTAGTTCCAGTAAGTAACTCTAGCTCATTAATCTGTTTCTTTTTATTCCTTGCACCTGTAATAATTATCTCTTTATCTATGTACGGTTTTATAATTGATGTCCATATTACTCTTTATCATTGAGAGAAGAGACTTTGCCTTGCCAGGTTCTGTCCTCATCAATGTTCAGTAGTCATCCTGTAAATATTCATAAAAGTAATGAATGGATATTCTTATATTTTGCTTCTTCACCAGAAATTGTTTATTCCCAAATAGACCATTGGAGGAAAAAATCCTGTTGATGAAATATAAATTAATTAAGTGGAGTTAATTGCAGAAAGGGAAAACATTATCTCAACAAAAGTCTTAGTGTTTCAAAATGGGAAATTGGGGGACAATTTTGTTTAGAGACTTAGGGATCAAATTGAGTGATTTTAAGGTAGCTGTTAAAAATTAGAAACAATTGGCGTATTTGGATACACTGCGGAGCCTCGGTTTATGAACTTAATTTTTTTTGGAAAATGGCTGTGTTTGTATTTGTGTGGGAAGATGGCCATGGTTGTGTTTGGCACCCAGTACAGAGTCTGTGAACAGAAGCAAAATTTTGCACAATGCTTTTGTTTGCAAACCAAATTGTTTGCAAACAGAAGTGTTTGTGGACCAAGGTATTATTATGATTGCTTTGTATGATAGGCACAGCAAAATGAAGGTCTTGAAATATGCTATACTGAGTAAACTATTTAGTTTAACTATGGTTTGGTTAAGGTTCCCCAAAGACCCATGTGTTTGAGGCTTGGTTCCAAGCTTGTGGCACTAATAGAAAGTAGTGGAACTTGTGGCACTACTGGAAGATGGTGGGAGTTAGTGAAAGGAAGTTAATGCATTGGAGCATACCATTGAAGCGGATGTTGGAACCCCCACTCTCCTCTCTCTAGATTTCCTGGTTGCCATGAGGTGAGCAGCATCTTTTATGATTCATTCCTACCAAGATCTCACTGCCCCCACAGCCCAAAAGGAAAAGGCTCACTGCCCATCTAATTAAGTAATTGAGACTCCCATCTAAAAGAATCCTTTCCTCATTTTAATTTGATTACTTTGGCTATTTTGTTATAGTAATGGAAAACTTAACACAGTTGTAATGGTGTCTCACTTTCTGGGAACAGATGTTTCCGTACTTAGTATCTGACCTGTTTTTGGTTCTTGGTATTGCTTAGCAAAGAATGAGGAATTAGATTTAATCTAAAAATTAGCAAAAGGACCTATAAATAAAATGGTGTAAGATTGTTTAAAATATGGACAGAAAAAAAATTAGGATCAGATTTTAGAGATTTATTTGCTTTCAACACATGGATGTCTTCATTTTTGCACTGTCATCACTTGTTTATATTCAACCACTCAACTTTGATTCCTGTTTTTATTTTGTTTCTGGATTATAATAGTCTACATTACATCTTATTTACACATTTTGGTCTCCTTTATGAAATAAATGCACCTAGTTCTCATCCATTTAATGTGAATATATATATATATATATACATATACATATATACATATATGTATATATATATATATATATACATAAATTCAGTCTTAGGCATTTTTATATTTTTAGTTTTCATTTATTCATTCAGATAGGGCATGTTTCTCCATGATTTAGCACTTATTCTCCTTCCTTAAAACACTCATTGTCTTAGTCCGACTCATCTGTTAATT
This sequence comes from Erethizon dorsatum, assembly GCA_028451465.1. NCBI lineage: Eukaryota > Metazoa > Chordata > Mammalia > Rodentia > Erethizontidae > Erethizon > Erethizon dorsatum. The sequence continues at coordinate 73,367,390 of CM051836.1, read as the reverse complement.
TTAACTTCAAATTTTTCTTCTATAGATCATTCCCACAGTAGTATAATCTACAAGCTGACTAAAACTTCAAAGGCAATAAACTCAATGATATTAATATTTAATGTATATTAACTTCAGTTTCACTATTGTTATGTTTTCTCTTTATCTCACATTAAGTATGCAAAATTTCATGATAAAATATTTTGCAACATACAATTTTAGATGCTCTGGAGACATATATATATATATATATATATATATATATGTACATATTGCTAAAAACAAATATTTTAAATGTCAAGTGTCATCATTTTAGAGATTTGAAATTTACTATGTGAAATGGAATAATATGTATTAGTCACTGGGACATCCACAATTTAAGGAGGAAAGTTTTATTTGACTCATTGATTCAGAGGGTTCAGTCCATGGTAAGCTAAATATAAAGCAGAAATACAATAGTGAAAGGGCATGGTAAAATGGCTCACTTCGTGACATCTGGGAATTAGAATACATGGGAAGGATGCCAAGGGGAGATGTACCCTCTAAAAATATGTCCCAGTGATCCACCTCTAACTGAGCCCTTCTACTAAAAATACATTCAAGTATGACCTCATCAATGGTTTAATCCACTAATTAGTATAGAACTACTATGAACCAACCACTTTTTCATGAGCTTCTTAATCCAATCAAATTGACAACAAAACTTACCCATCACAAAATACTCCCCAAATTCATATGCCATATTCCTGTTCACAATATGATCTTATCTAGAGGTTAAATTTTGGAGGGGTGATGAGGTCATGACTCTCGATCCTTCATGAATAAAATTATTGCTCTTATAAAAGAGATCCCAGAAAAATCTTTTGCCTCTTTTCCACCAGGTAAGACTACAACAGGCAGATGGTAATCTGTAACCAGAAAGACCTTTCTCACCAGAACCTTACCATGACCCTGATTTCAGACTTCAAAACTCTAGGGGGCCGGTGAGATGGCTCAGTGGCGTAAGCACCTGCCTGGCAAGTGCAAGCGCCCGAGTTCGACTCCTGGAACCCAAATACAAAAAGAGGGCCGGTGATATCGCTCAGTTGCACAGGCACCTGCTGGAATGCGAGGTCCTGAGGTCGACCCCTGGTACCCACCAAAAAAAAAAAAAAAAAAAAAAAAAAAAACCTCTAGAACCATAAATAATATATTTCTGTGCTGGTAAGCCATCCAGTTTCTGACACTTTGTTATAGCTCTCTGGATGGACTAAGTTGGTAAAGCCTTGTTATGACCCACAGTAAGCCCTCTGAAAAGCTAGGGCCTTGAGGTAAAAAAAAAAATATATAGTAATTTGGTTAACTGGGAGTTAATAGGCAGGTGAATGAAATAAAGAACCTGGCACTTTGTTGAACTGTTTTGATATAAAAAGTTCCTCTGGCACCTGAGTCATGGATCAGCTTTCCCTTTCAGAATGCATTCTTTATATCTATCATATTAAACGTGAGAAATATATTGAAGTCATTTTGTTTCTAGTATCTTCATGAAAAATATATAGGTAGTTTGTCATCCTCTAGGATTCTTCAAAGTTATAAAAGACACACAAATTACATTTTCAAATATTTTGCACATAAAACTGCTTCAAAATAAAACCCAGAATATTTTGCATTAGAAATTGAGTTTCCTTCAGGGAAAGGGTGAATAGCATTTTTGTGTCAACTCCTGACTTTGGAATAGATGCTGTCTCACAAAAGATAATTGCATTTAGTAAGTCTTCAACAAGCTTGTGTTCAGTAGATATAAAGGTAGAGGGTAAACAAATTTAATTTTCTCTAAGCATTGTCAAAATCTGCTTATTGTTTAGTTAACTGAATAGGACCTTATATTTTCAAGTGTCTAACTTATTCTCTTACTAAGAAATGAAGGACGTATGAAATTTCAGGAAGATGATTCCTGAATGCCTTTTACTGACTACATTGGCCTTTCCTAGGCATCCATTAGTTATTTTTGAAAAAGTAATTTCCATGTGTTCTGAGTTATTCTATTTCAATGAGATCATGAGATGATGTATAAGAAAAGAAATCTGTCCTCAAACGTATTTAGGAGCACTATCTACTCAAATTCACATTGCACATTTTAGTTTTAAGGACTCTGAAGAATCCTCCAGAAAATAAACTTCTTTCTTCTTACACAATCTAGAATTTCTCAGGCATTTTACATAGTGTTCTTCAGAGGAATTAAAAAAAAAATTTTTTTTGTACCGGGAATCGAACTCAGGGCCTTGCTCTTGCCAGGAAGGCACTGTTTCACTGAGCTATATCCTCAATATTTTTCTTTTTCTAATGCAGGTGATAAAACACAAGGCTTTCCAATTGCTGCCACTGAGCTATACATCTTAGTCAAAATATCTGTTCTAAAGATTCATTTTTGGGCCGGTGAGATGGCTCAGTGGCTTAAGCGCCTGCCCAGCAAGCGCAAGGGCCCGAGTTCGACTCCCGGAACCCACATACGAAAAAAGGGGCCGGTGATATCGCTCAGTGGCACGCGCGCGTGCTGGCGCGCGAGGTCCTGAGGTCGACCCCCTGGTACCCACAAAAAAAAAAAAAAAAGATCCATTTTTATTTAAGCTATCATGTCAAAATACCTTCATAAATCACGATAAAGCTTATAATTTGAAATATATATATATATGAATATCAGATCCATTATTTTATTTTTAGTTTCAATAGATATAAAATAATTATTTTAGATTTCTACCAAATTCCAAAAATGAATTTCTGTTAGTGCACTGATTCTTCTATTTAGACCATATAACTTGTTTACTTGGTTACAGAGCATGTAAATTACCATAGTTGTAAAACCTTGTTTAGGTTAAAGGATAATTGATAACAAAATATGAAGTTACTGTATGGAATATAAGTATTTTCACATAATTCTACTCAAAATATATCACATTCATTATTTTCCATATTAAGAGGAAATAAACTCCATCTGTTTTCACACCCCTGTCCAGTCTAATTTCCTATATATAGGCTTATTATTATTATTATTTGTGCAAAACACAATGCTTACTTGTTGCTCTTCCTGCTGCAACTTCATTGACGTTCTTGTACATCACAGTTTATTACCCTTCTTTTGATCTCATTCATTACTGGAAGGTCACTTGGCTTTGGCCAAAAAGGATTAAGGATCTGACAAGGGAAAATCAAAGCTCTGGGATCAGCTACAGTGAAGGGTAGAAGAGAGATAATGATAATGTCGGTATATTCTTTTTTTGTTTGTAGAGAGATAAGGATAGTGTGAGTATATTCTTTTTTTGTGTTTGTTTTTTATTTTATTAGTTTCTGTATGCAGCACATAATGATTACATTCATTGCGGGACATTGGTGCACGTACATGACATATCTCAATTCTGTTTTTCATCCCTTTCCCCTCGCTTCACTCCATTCCTCCTCCATCTCTTGATCCTCTTCTTTTTTGCAAAAGATCTATCAGCCTTTTGCCTATTACCTTTTATGTTGCTCTATAATGTATTTACATACTGGGTTTCTATGTAAGAAAAATCATGTGACATTCAAGGTTTTATGTCTGATTTATTTCCCTGCTTTTTGATCTTCTTGCAATGATTTGGCATGTGCCAGCTCTTAGAAGATATATTATTGAAATCCTAACAGTGAGCTCACTGTCAGAATCTCAATTGTCTTAAGATAATTTTGATCTAGAAAATATAACCATTGGCCTGTTGGATATGCTGAGTTCATGGTCTCACAGCATCAAGGAATGAAATTGCAAACCAAAAGAGGAAGTTGGGAAGTTTTATTGGAAATAAGGAGAACAGCTCCTGGATTTCTAGGAGGAGTCCCAAGTGGATAGTCACAAAGGCTCTTTGTGACAAGTAATTTATACAGCAAAATTGCAACGTGGGTACAATGTTGGTCAAACTACAATCAACCTATAAGATAATAAGTACCATCACTTAGCTAATATTGATCCAGTAGGGAAAGGAGTCATATAGCAAGGGTATATGGGAAGAACAAAGGCATTTTGTCCTTGCCTGTCAGGGCTCACTGGATCAGGTGGCGTTAATTACAGTAAAATCTCAAGTTGCTGTTGATCTTGAGGGAAGCATCCAAGCCTGGCCACTGAGTCCTGGATCTCTTCAGATTTGCTTTCAGCCACAATCATGATGGCTTTTTCTGTGTGTGCTGATTCCTTCAATGGTCTAGTCCCTCTCTGACTGCATATTAATTTCTATCAAACTTAGTTGTCTATAATAATTTGCTACTGTTGTTTATAAATTTAGGATTTCAGCAGGTGACTTGGCTGGTTTCCTTGGGGAGATCTAAAAAATAAAATATAAGTGACTCTCAGGCCTCCCAGAAAGGTATCCTAGTTCAGCCATAGCAGTTAGGGTTTAGAGTGGTATAACACTACAAATCCCACATGCCATTCAGATGTGTGGCAAGTTTGGGAAACTAATTCACTGTGGAATAGACTTTTGTCAAGAGGAATTAATTTTATGATGTAGGACAACTTTTTAGTCTAGCTCTCAATCTCCCTAAGGGACTTTGGGGAAGTGGAGAAGTCTTTGGGAAGCCCAGGAGAAAAAAAAAAAAAAAAAAAAAAGCCTAGCAAAAGGAGTGGTGTTTCCTTCATTTCTGTATTAGACATTTCTCATTCTGCAATGATACCAGAAGTTTTGAGCAATTGTGTGTATGAGGGTGGCCCGCAGAACATCTCCAGAGATTCACATAGCTACTATTATTTAAACATGAAATTATTCCAAAAATATGTGTAGCTTACTGAATCCTTTTGCATATAATTTTCAGATTGACCCCCACAGTTGTCCATCTCTGTTTAGTCTTCTTCTTCTGAACTGATTTTATCTGTCAGATAGGTGTGACAGAACTACTGGAATCTTTCCTAATCAAAACTGACCTCTGGATGCCACCTCTAGCCTGACCCTGCACTCCAGCTTTTAGTGCAAACCAGTCTTTGACCTACCTTCATCCTCTAAAGTATTCTTGGGGTTTCTATCAGTTTACAGTACCTTTTCTAACAGCCTGTGCCTTGAGCGAACATGGATTCCTGAGAAAAAATCTGTTACTTTCTTACTATGTGACTGCAAAGAAGCCTTCCATGTCCTCCTCAGCTTGACTAAACATTAGAGAGAGTTCTTCCTGGCTGTGGGCTCTGGCCTCCCTTTCCTTTGAAACTACTTTACTAAATGTGCAATTACTGATTTTATCTCTGCTTTTTTGAAGTACAGATCTTTTAAAAAACCTCATGCAAATTTTACAACCCAAGTCTGGCATTTTGAAGAACTACCTCCACCCACGAAGATACCAGAAAGCTGACTTCTACTTTTCTTTAAGGCCAGTTAGGGAATACAAAGGGCCTATGACACACGGCTCTGGAGCCTGTACGGTAATAGATTTGGATAAAATCTTCTTTGCCTGTGTATCTTGTAGTTTTGCTTTGACAGGACTACTGGTTTTTTCATGCGTTAATGTAAAAATAATGATTTTTATGATATTCAACTACTTGTAAAAATTCTAGTAAGAATCATTTATTAAAATATTAAGTATGAAATAATGTTTTCTTTTAAATTCTGTAAAGTTTTTTTTTTTTTTTATGTGGGTACCAGGAGTCGACCTCAGGACCTCGTGCTTGCCAGCAAGCGCTTGTGCCACTGAGCTATCTCACCGGCCCCTGTATAGTGTTTTATCTGATATCTTCAGGGTACCTTGTATCAGGTAGTCAAATAGTCAAATATTTTCATGATAATTTTATCAAATGCTGGAACATTACTTTGTAATATTAAATCATTCTTATTTTAAATATTATGAAATACTATGACATCTATATGCAAATTAAGTGATTTTCCAGGTATTTTTCTAGGTTCTTCTTTTTCAATGCTCAAATGTTTAGCTTAATAGAGCATGCTATGAGCTTTCCCATTTCTTATTTGCTTTATTAAATTACATTAGCTTTTGCTACATCTTAATCTTAAATGATGGTTATCACTGCTCTCTTTTGTGCTATAATTTTATAAATATATTTAGCTACTTGAATCATTAATGGCTTCAGTTCAATTTATAAAGACTTTTACTTAGCCTTTGGTGTTTTCTTGTAGTGTTTTAACTTGTTTTAAAATTTTTCTAAAGTGAAAGTTGAAGAAAACAATAGTCACACATTTTGTAAATATCTTGTTGGTATATATTTTATGAAAGTTTACAATTACTATCACTCTCATATTCAAAGAAAGTTTTCTTTTTAAAATGTGATAGAATAATGTAATGATTTCTAGACTTTTTAATGTAGTAATTGATGGAAGCTTCTTGTAAGACTCAGGGGAAATTATAATTGTACCAATATTCTTAGCATGTTTTAATGATTTGCCACCAGAATGCTTGAAAGGCCATCTCTTACTTGTAATTCAAAATAATATTTAAATGTTATATTTTAAAGCCTTAAGAATAAGATTAAAATATAATTCAATTGAATTTGATTTTTATGCTAAAGAAATAGAAATACAGATTGCACAAATTTCCCAAAGTTACAGTGCTATAAGGTGGCATAAGAGGGACCTGACTGAGCTTTGCCACCTGCTAATATCCAAGATGTTAACCACTAGACTAAATACTTTCTCAGTAATCTGCTTTGTGTAAATATGCATTTTATTTTCTCCTTTGTATAGTATTACCTGGCACACTTTGGTCTAAGTTGCTCTTTCCTTTTGATCATTTTCCACTACTAAAATAATTGATCTTAGGAAAATTGTCCTATGTGAAAGACAAAGCTCTAAATAAACGTGAAATGCTATAATTCAGTAATCAGCACTCAACATCAGATACTCGCTTTTGAATTTTAAAATTTGGATGTGATGTGACTACTGCCTATGTTTTGAGATAATGAAGCATATATAGTTTGAAAACTGTTTTTCACTATTCTTAGTTTTCCTCTAACTTTACAGTACTTGATATGCTTTCTGCAGCTCTTGGACCCCTGTCTCGACACACAGTGGAAGGTAAGCATCCCCAGAGCTCACCGTATTCCCATTCCTTAAATTAGCTGATTATGAGTGGAGGTAGATGTCATTCTCTCCGAGGAGGGGAACTTCTCTCTCTAAAATGACCAGTCTCTACAGACCAATTAAGCAAAAGAATGCTGAGCTGCTAGCTTCCGGCAGGTAAAGCTCTCAAAACACATAGCAACTGTCAGCCTATGTACCTCTAAGCAATTTCTGTGAGAAAAATTTTTCAAAGGTTGAGCTAATGGATTTGAGTACAGCTGTGCACAATGTTTTACAGAGCCAGCAAAACTAAGGAAATGTAACTTTTTGCCAGTTTCCTAAAACAGCAATCTCTGCTTTCATAAAGAAGGCCTTGTGGAAACGCAAAGGATTCCTTCCTTCTAACGACTGCTTTTAATTTGGAGTTAGCAACAGTTTTGTACTCAGACCACCCTGTGGCCTTCAGCTGCTTAAATATAAAAGTGGCCAGTCAAGTTTTATTGAGTAGATTTGGCTAAGCTTGTACTTTCATCCTTTTCCCTTCACTTTTATCTTCTTTCCTGGGGAATTTCTCAGCAGCCTTTTCTGCATAATGATAGCTGAAATGCTGTCACCACTAATCGATCTCAACTTGTCTGAAGGAGTATCGTATATTACTTGGGAATCAAACTGCATACATTTTATTTATATAACATGAACTTTGTTATATTTTAGCTAATTGGAAAGAACCTATGCTTCAGAATCCTAGGTGCTGGACTTGGATTAGAATTCTGGGTTCATCCTAGGAACACTTGTCTGTTTCTGTATGAGTTTTCTCAGCTGCTATAGCATAATATCACAAATTAGTAATTTAAAAGAAAAGGATTTGTTTCTCACGGTTTTGGAGGATAGGAAGTACAGGATCAAGGGACAGTATCTGGCGATGGACTTCTTCCTGCATCTTAGCATAGTTAAGTGCATCACATAGGGAGAAAGAGAGAGAGAGGAGGAGAAGACGAAGAAAAAGGAGGAGAAGGAGAAAGAGGAGGAGGAGAAGAAGGAGAAAACTTGTGCAAGACAGATTACATTTTTTTCATAAAGTGACTACTGTAATAACAAAACGTGTTATAAAGACAATTCATTCATGGAAATGGAGCCTCAAAACTTAATCACTACTTCTTGGTCCCATCTTCAATTACCATCACACTGACAATTAAATTTCAACACACATTATGAAGGGGATATCCAAAAAATAGCATTAGAAAACCATTTTCTATTTCCTTATGATTCTCACTTCTCAATCCAAAGATTATGGTAATTACATCTGCTCACATGCCTGCAATATGTCTAAAGCCTGCCTAGAACATTCTATATGCTCAATGAGCCAAACTCCCATATTCATATTCTGTATATGTATAAAAACAACATGAAATTTGAATTTTCAGAAAAAGCCAATTTTAATTTCAGACTCTACTGAGTTTTCCAGTCACACTCCTGTATTCACCAACACTATGACTATCTTTCCCACTGAAAAAAACAGCTTTTGGGGCTAGTGAGATGGCTCAGCGGCGTAAGCACCTGCCTGGCAAGCGCGAGGGCCCGAGTTCGACTCCCGGAACCCACATATGAAAAAAGGGCCGGTGATATCACTCAGCGGCACAGGCGCCTGCTGCCACACGAGGTCCTGACGTCGACCCCTGGTACCCACAAAAAAACAAAACAAAACATAGCTTTGGAACAAACTGATTCCTACCTACTTTGTGTAGTATACAAGCTAAGAATGACTTTACATTTGAAATGTTAGATGATAAAACAAGAGAATAATATTTTGTGATGAATTAAAAGAAATAAAATTAAAATTTCAGTGTCTATAGTACAATTTGCACACAAAGATACTTTTTTTTTTTTTTTTTGTGGGTAGCGGCGGTCGACCTCAGGACCTCGTGCACCAGGGGGCTCCCGTGCCGCAGAGCGATATCACTGGCCCTTTTTTGTGTGTGTGGGTACCGGGAGTCAAACTCAGGACCTCGTGCTTGCCATGCAGGCGCTTATGCTGCTGAGCTATCTCACCGGTCCCAGAGAGATATGTTTAGATATTGTCTACAGCTCCTTTAGTACAACCTTCAGTAACCCCATAATACATATGATCTGTTTCTTTGTAGAACTTTACAGACAATGGTGTGGAATAATGGGTAACATTATGTGAGCATATTAAGAATATTTTCCTGAGTAAATCACTATTTAGAAAAATGTCAACCTAGATATTAAAATATATTATCGAACAAAACCAAATATTCACATTGACTGTGATGTTATTGGTGCTCATTTTTTGTGTTCTGAATCTCATAGATAAGCAAAGAAGTCCTCACAAAGGTGTGTTTATTAAAACACACACACGCAACAAACACACTCATATTTTTGAGTTGGGAAGCTCTAAAAGTTCTTGGGAAGCTACAACAAGTTTGGTTTTGTAGTAAATTTATCATATAACTTGTGTAAATCTCTTTTTTGCCATGAAACAAAATTTTCCCATATGTGATAAAAAAAACCATTAGCCTTATATCTGCAAACCCTAGACCTAAAATTCTATAATTATAATTCAGTGCCTACATACATCTATTTATCAGTGTTTTTACTACTCAAATTTGTCATTTTATTCAATATCAAAATTTAGAAACAAATGTTCATAGATACATAATTATATTTAAAACATCCAATCTGGAATTCTTTGAAAGTGGTCTTAGAAGAAGTCTTAAAAGTGGTCTGTAGAAGAGGGAATATTAGGGACAATTAAAGGAGTTTGGGGAAATAGGAATAAGTAGGGGAGAACGTAGAACAAAGATGAGAAGATATTATGACACATGATGTATTTTTGTCTGAAAATATCAAAGTGAACCCCATTAATTTTACAATTAATATATGTTAATAATTATGATTTTAAAATAAATAAATAATTTATCTCTAGTAAAATGAGCAAAATTAATTTTGAAAAGTGGTCATTAGGGCATTTAAATTTATTTGACCAGCGTGAGCTCTGGGAACTAATAGAAAGCATAGTGCATTCATATTTCGACCCTGTGGCCTTATGGCCTGTAAAATTATTAAAAACATATCTTTTCCTTTTTCTCTTGGCACTTCAGTGTTTTCTTTGATAATCTAAATATTTCCAAAAATACAGTACTTTGAGATTAGCGTGTTTTGTATAAATAACATAATCTGAGTAATATTGGTTAAAGAAAAAGAGAAAAGGTACATACATTATGTTATATTTCCTTTTGTTCTTGCAGGCATTTCATGTTCTTTTCAATTTTTGATCCCAAAATAAATTTGTTCATGTACCTACACCTTCAATAAAATGATGGTTGAAGGACAAAAGGATTTGTATCCAAAGAAACAGGACATAAAACAAGCTGTTAAAAATTAGGGCAGCATGATAGGCAGGAAGCAATTAGGACACTGCAATTCAGAGATAGGGAGAAGTAGTGGGCATGAAATCACATCATATGACAGTTGAAGAATGAGCGGGGCCTTCGCATTATAAAGGAGGACGATGGGGCGCTTGGATAGGAAGGGAAAATCGAATGAACATCTGCTGACTCAAAATAAAGTTTCAACACCCCAAAGGTGATATATGAAACCAAACAGGAAATTAGTACTTAAAGAGCTCCAGATTGTTTATAAGAAATTAAAGAGATTTCATGAAGATCAAACAGACTTAGCTGTTCCTGAAGGAAAAGACACACTGTGTCTTTCAATGCTTCCTTCTTTGATATGTATTTAAATGTTATTTTATCTTGTAAAAATTTAATGGATTTTCTAAGAATCCTAACATACTCTACACACTAGATTTTATTTCTAAAATTCCATTCTTGAAATAATCGTGTTCTATATTCAAAAAGAAATTCACAGTGTCTTTTATGACCAATTACTTTTTTTTTTTTTTTTTTGTGGGTACCGGGGGTCGACCTCAGGACCTCGCGCGCCAACAGGCGCCCGTGCCACTGAGCGATATCACCGGCCCCTTTTTCGTATGTGGGATCCGGGAGTCGAACTCAGGCCCTCGCGCTTGCAAGGCAGGCGCTTACGCCGCTGAGCCATCTCACCGGCCCATGACCAATTACTTTTAAACCTAAAGAAATATTCATACACAGCTACATAATTAAATATTTACAAACTTTTTCATATATGAAAGTTAAACGTAAGGCCCATAATTATTGTTTCCAATTCTCTTCTAACCTAACTCACTTTCCTAAAATTCAAATTTTAAAAAAGATAGACAAAATTAAAATAAAAGCAAATAGCCATCAGCCTTCCTCAAAAAAAAAAAGCTATAGAAAAAATATATTACTACAGGAAGCAGGTCCAGGTATGGTAGGCAATGTAGGATATTTTTAACTGTAATTTTCATCTAAACACTTGAACACTACAGGAAAGTACTGAAGGAATATACATTTTTTAAACAAGAGACAAACATCATTTGCCAAATACTAAATTGACTTCATAGCTACTGAGAAGAATGTGAATAGAAATGAGTGTCTATGCCCTGTACCAGTAAAGTGTGCCTTAAAAATTTACTCCTTTGTTGTTGCTCAAGGGTAAGTCCAGAGAGAAATTCATGAGGTTTTTTTTTCATCAGTTTTTTATCCTTAGGTGAACGTAAGATGGTCTGTGATAGTAAAAGTAGGTTTGTTTTTAAAGTTTCTTAGTTACAATTTGTAACTGCTATTTAAACTAAAACTTCCTACAAAGTCCTGCCATGATTCTCCTTTTTACTTCAGTCACAATACATTTTTCTATATCCATTACTTTGATACAATTTATAATGGTATTTTGGTATACGAACTTAATTTGTTTTATGATTTTAGGGAAGACGGCTGCATTTGTGTTTATGTGGGGAAGATGGCTGTGGTTGCCTTTGTCATCCCATTTGGAGTTTGCAAACAGAAGCAAAATTTTGCTGAATGCTTTTGTTTCTGAACCTAATTGTTTGCTAACAGAAACTTTCATGAACCTAGGAATGCTGTATTTTTCAATTCTATCTGAAACTGCTTTCCAGACCCCAAATTTCCAAGTCAATACCAACATCCTATAGCAGTTTGTAACCATCAGAGAATTATGACATTACTGAAAAACTGTTACTGAAAACTTCCCTTAGATTTTGAAGTTCTTGGTAGAAATGCAGGCAACTTTATTATGAATCACTAAATCAAACACATCATTACCAAGAATACTGGAAGATTATAACAAAATAATTACATTTTTCTCTAGAATTAAAAACAGCTGCATCTTTAAGATTTGTTTACTACTTATAATCAATTTCTATTTAGATTATAGATACTAAATGGCAATGTATAATTTCCATTTAAAATATCGTAAGTTGTCAAAATGATAAATAAGTACTTAAATTTTGTTGGTGGCTAAATTTTATGCACGCTTTCCTAAGGGTATTTGTGTCTTTCCATCCTAGAAGCCCAGCTGTATTCTAAACCAGGTATCAAAACCACCTACACAAACCACCTGCTCATTACTAGGTCCCTACGCTGCTCTTCCTCTCTTTCTTTGCTAAGCAATTATAGTCTATTTACATTCCATTTTATTGCTCACTATGATCAAAATTTCATATCTGTTGTCATTATCAAGAGCACACATCCATCTTGGTCTTGAACCAGTTTTCAGAAAACAGAATAAGCAAAATCATGATGTTCTTGAGTCCATCCTTAGTGGAGAATAACCACATTAGCCAACAAATACCTTCTGTACTCTTCCCAGGATCATAAAGAAACTGACACACATCATCTTGAAACACTATTTTACCTTTGCTGTCTTATCCATTGATAATGCTTGGGTGGGACTTCCAATCTAATGTCATTCATTCATTCCTTCTGCTTTGGTTTGCATGTAGTTTGTCTCCAAAGTTCATATGTTAGATGTTGCATCATCAGTGTGTTCATGTTGAGGCAGTGGCACCTTTCAGAGGTTGAAGTTAGGGGAACATGGCTAGGTCATTGGGAATCCCATGTTAGGAAGGTAACGTGTAGTTCTTATAGGATCTTACTTAGTCCCTGTGACAGTGGTTTGTTATAGAAAGCGAAAATGGCCCCAGAATATCTCTCACATCCTGTCTCATCATGAACTGCTTTCTCCCTGTTATGTGTACTTGTTCCATAATCATCTACCAGGTTGTGATGCATCCAAGGAGTCCCTCACCAAAGACTTAGTACATTGGGCCCTCAAGTCTTGGACATTTAGCCTCCAAAATTGAGCTAAATAAATCTCTTTTCTTTCTAAAGCACCCAAACTCAGTTTTTTCATTATACCAAAACAAAAAAAGACTAAAATACACTTTCCTTTCTGTCATTTGCTTTAGTAAGAAAACTATTTCTTTTGTCCATCATTTACTAAACACAGAAAGGGCAATTGGAATACAATAATAATAGCCGAATTTATTGAGCTATTGCGGTATGTACTGAGGTAAAATCCTTAAACTTATGAGTTATAATGCAGCTTACATGTTTATACTATACTTACTTTAGAGAAAATAAAAATCAGGCTTAAAGTAGTTAAAACAACGAGCAGGGTTTCACAGATAGTAAGAAAGAGTAGAATTGGAATCCAGGCACTATAATCCCATAGATCATTTGACTGCTAAAAATAAAATTTCACTGTCTAGAGAATTATAACACAGGCTAATAAATGCCTATGCTTATTGTGTTGAGATAAAATAGAGAAGGTATGATATCACATGTAGATGGAATACATTTGGATCAGTGACCTAATTCATTATCATGTTGCTTCCAGTGCCTCTAAATAGGGCATTTATGTAAGATCATAAATGAAAATGTCCATTTTGAACACTAACTTATGTCTGTCTGTAGCACATTTGTTTTTGTCATTTTCATGTGTGTCCATATTGATGGCTGCCATGTCCCTACACCCATCTTCTTCCCAACTCCCTTCTTATAACAAAGCAGAAGAATTATTGTATTTTTTATTAGTTATTATTTATTAAATGGAATTGTTTCTTACTTTGACTTAAAAATATAGCACATGTAAAATCAAAACACATTTCCTATTAACTTACAAAGTATTCTACATCTCCAGTATATACAGTATTTTTAAAAACCTCTTAACCCTCTATCTGCCTTCAGGTACTGCCCTATTTTTGTCATTTTTTCACACATAACTCAAATAGTTGGCTATAATCCATCTCAACTTTCTAAATTCCTTTCCTTTGTTAAATTTATGTGCTCAGCTCTCCACTGCAGCTGTTCATGTATATGTCACCACTGACCTCCTATTATAAAGAACAATACTCCTTTGTCTCTCCACATCTTACATGTTCTCTCAGAAGCACTCAAAAAAATTGAACAGTTCTTCCTTCTTAAAGCACTAAATGCTCTTGACTTTTGTGATTTTAATGACCACTGATTTTTCTATTGCTTTTCTGATGTGTTAAGTATAGTTGGCTTCAAGGATGAACTATTTTTCAGCTACCTGTTTTTAGCTTTGTACATTGTGCAGTCTTTTACCTGGTAATCATGCTCTGGATGTGAATATGAATTTACCTGTGTGCATGCCCATTGTTGCCATATCTGTACCCAGCCTTGTATTGCATTCTGAAATTCAGACTCTTGTACCCATGCCCTTGTCCCCATTTAGCCTCCAAAATTGAGCTAAATAAATAAACCTCTTTATTTTATAAATTTGCTGACTTCAGGGTTTGATTGACTTGTTCATTTGTAGATTCATTTCTTTTAGCAAACATCCCTTTCTTTGCAATCAGAAAAATTCCGTAGATGCAGAAAATTGAGTTTTGAGCAAGTCAGTCATAGTGGTCCTTTTTTGACCCAGTTTTCAAGGAATGAGTTCTTTTTGACATAGTAAAAGATTTTGAACTATAACAAGAACCTTAAGGTAATACAAGAACACTTCTGAAGTCAAGTGGTATATTCCTCTTTTAGGAAAAGTTTAAAGTACTGCAAATAAAAATGGTTACTTAATTATTAGTTTACTCAAAGATACTTCTTTATAGATTATCTATTTTGTTTTCTGCATCTTAGAATCCACTGATCTACTGTTTCTTTCTTCTTTCCAATCATGTACTGCAATATTCCAAGATAATGGGCAAATATTGCCTTTGTAATAATTATGCATACCCATTCTAATCAACTTACACAGCTACACTTATTTGCACCTAAAATGAAGATGCCACACTTTAATGAATAAAATTAGTGGCAAGAAAAGGGATTGGTTTAGATTTCAGGCTTCTCCTGAGGGTTAACAGACAAAGGATCTGAGCGTGCTCAAAATACAGACTTTAGAACAGCTTTCTTCAAACACTGATTGTAGGGTTAGATCACGGAAAAACTTTAAAACATATGCCTGTGTTCAAATTCTAGATACAAAGATATTAATTTAGTTGGTCTTGCAGTAGGGCTCGAAGTATTTGTTAGTATATATTTTTAAACCTGCATTTTTTTGAAGATTCTTAAACATTTCAAATGGTAACCGTGCTTAAGAATGACCAAGCAATGCCAGGTATGGTAGCACATGCCTGTAATCCCAGCACTCAGGGGATTGCTGAGGCAGGAGGATTGCCATGAGTTCAAGACCAGACCGAACTATATAGTGAGACCCTGTCTCAAAAAAACAAAAAACAAACAAACAAACAAAAACCTATACAAACAAAAAAGAATGACCAATGTGGTGGATTGACAACTGCTGGTCAACTTGTAACACCCAGCTGAACTGAATCAGCGTGGTGCTGGGTGTGGAGGGCCCACCTGAGGACTGTTGCCAACAACATAAAAAGGAGAACTGGAGAGGAAGAGTTGCTGCTGTTGGTTCTCCTTGAGGAGCTTGTCACACTGGCTTTCCTAATAGGAACTTGGCTGTTCTCATCATCGGAGGAGCTCGGGACCTCACTGTTGCTGAGGATGGCTGTGGTGCCTTTCGGGGGAGCTCCGGTTCTTACTCTGAGCATCGCTTCCTGGCTCCGGGGTAGATCCCTCAGCCTGCTGGCACAGGTCTTTCATCCCGCTGGTGCAGACTTTCTAGCTTCCACCACTGACCTTTGGGCCTTCCTGGTGCAGATCCGTGAAATATACTTGTTTGAGACATTGTTGTGGGCTCTAGGTCTTCAGCTGGACTCATACAGGACACTGCTATAGGATCCAGGCCCTCAGCTGGGTTCTTTGGGTCTTTAGTGTGTGGACAGATTTCCTGCACTTTTTGTATATGACTCTTTGGGTGACTATTACAAAATAACTCTATAAATTATGTGTCCTGTATTGTTTTGTTTCCCTTGCAAACCCTGACTACAACAACCAAGCAAGTATGAGAGTATCAGTGAAGATATAATGAGAATAGATAAATATTTAAAAGTTATTTTAAGAATTTTTTGTATGGTTCTAGAGGTGTAGGCAAGGATCAGAGAGAAAAAAGGATGGAAACTGCAACAGGATTTGTTAGTTTACCAAATCTGTGAGCCAAGATGAGGAAATATTGTTAGTAGGGTCTGTAGCCAGGGGAAAGTGGCTTATGGGGAAGGAAACTTGGTCACAAGTAGACAGAACTGTTCTGATACAACAAATTAGTAGTCACTCAATAAGTTCTCTAGAAAATACAATATTAAAGTTTACTATCTTCTGTATTGGAATTCAAAGACTGTGTGGTTATATAAGCACCAGAAAATGGATTATTGCCTAGTGTGAGGGAAGAAGTGGTGAGTCACTTATTTACATTGTGATTGAGGATTGTTTAGAATAAAGCTGTTTTTGAAACAAAGACTGGTAAACTGAGAGACAGATCTGATACATCATTAAGATATTAATGAGGCAAAGGACTACCTATTTCCATCTTTACTAAAGAGAGGAGAGAAGCAGCATGGCAAGCTCTGTGTTATAACAGCTCACATCAAGGTGTGTACAAAAGACCAGCAAGCTTCTTTAATGATGCAGTCCTGTCTCTTACTTCTGACCGGGATTACACAACCTAAGATCAGAGCAGTGTAGTCATATGAGTAGCTGAATGACATACAGACAGAATTCATAACCATCTTAAGCATATTATGTGAAACTGAAAATAATGACTAGGACAGACTGTAACTGAAAAAATTGCAAAGGTTCTGTTAGAAGTATCTACAGGTAGGAACTTAGCATCCAATTTAATGTAGTCTTTCTGACACTATAAGATAAGGCTATGGACAGCCTCTTGCCTAGAAATTGTTTTAAAGAATTCTTGTGAATTAGATGCCTTATGATGAGTTCCCTCTTCTCATGAGATACTTCTTTCTTCATGGCCTCTAGAACTCTGGCTTATAATAAAGATTTCAGGATGCAGGTATAGGCAGAGTGCTAAGTACCAAATTTAATCCAGGAGGGAATAGTTTAAACAACACAATTTGATATTATAGGTCTTTCAGAATGTAGAATTTAGGTCGGTGAGATGGCTCAGCGGTGTAAGCACCTGCCTGGCAAGTGCGAGGTCCCGAGTTTGACTTCCGGAAGCCACATGCGAGAAAAGGCCCAGTGATATCGCTCAGCAGTACGGGCGCCTGCTGGCGTACGCGGTCCTGAGGTCAACCCCCAATACCCACAAAAAAAAAAAAATAAATAAATAAATATGTAAATTGCTAGTTATAATCAGGCAATATAAACAAATGTTACATACTATAACTACTGAGATGCTCTGAAAGTAAATAAAGTATTTCCAAATATTTCAGGCATTAGAAAAATTTATTATTATAACCAGTACTTTTTCTTTATTTTTTCTATATTTGTCACTTAGAACTAAAATGTTCCGGTGGCATTCAATAACCTGTATTATAATAATGTTGCTAAATAAGAAAAATTGAATAATATATATATATATAAATTCTCTTATACAATAACATATTTAATGATGGAATTGTCCAAAAACTTTGTGAGGATTTGAAAAATATATGATCCATTAAATGACCACCTATTCATTTACCTATTTTACCTAAACTTTTGTTCCATACATATCTTCTGTGATAATAGAGAAAAATACTGAAAGTTCTAAGGCAGCTGGGGATGTAGCTCAGTAGCACAGAGCCTGCCTGGCAAGTGTGAGGTCCTGAGTTCGATTCCCAGTACCAAAAAAATAAAAAATATTCAAAGGCAAAGTCTATAAATTCTTATAATCTCTATGTGATATAATTATCTAAGGATTAAATTTTGAAAAAGATTTAATAAATTGAATTCTAAAATGTGTTCTTATATATGCAATCATAAATAAAATTTAACCAAATATATGCAAGACTACTAGGAAGAAAATTATACAACACATCGTATGGTCTTTAAAAAATAAATCCATGCTTCAAACTTAGAGGTCTCAATATAATTTGATGTTCAAACTGTGAATTCAACTTTAAAGTCATTGCAAAACTAATCATAAAAAAAAATCAGTAATTAGGTTTTCCATGGAGGAGTAAAGTGAAGAATAGCTTACATACTCCTAAAGAATAACATGATGTTTCTTCTCATCATTAACACTCATCAAAAAGTTTTGGTAGTAAGAATTCCCAAGGTATTAAAAAAGAATAAAATCATTCTCTGTTAGTTGAAAAATCTTAAATTGTGAAAGAAAATTTTGCAGATCATGGGATAAAGGATATCAGATTTAGAAGATGGGAATGCTGTCAAACTCCAGTTGCTCAAAGATACTGAAAAGAAACCAAAGAATATGAAAAATGGATCCAAGACTTGCTAGAAGATACAAAGAATAATCTAATATTAATTGCAGTAAGTGAAATAATGAGAAAATAACACAAATGGCATTAAAACCTGTTTACAGATATAATAGCTGAAAAGTTTCCAAATGTAGGAAAAGAATTAAACATAGAGATAAGTGAGGCATAATGAACTGCAAATTGGCACAATCAAATGAGAATCTCTCCACATCACATCATCGTCAAAATCCCAGAAGTCTAACTCAGGGACAAATTCTTAAAATGTGTTAGAGAAAAACAATGAATCACTTATAAAGGTAAACTTATTGTAATTACAGCAGACTTTTCTACACAAACTTAAAGGCTGGGAGAGCTTGGAATGAAGTGAGACTTTGACGAAAACGACTTCAAACCATGATTTAAAACTTTCTTTTAAAATTATTGGAGGAGTAAGGTATTTCCATGACAAAGAGGGCCTCAAGAAATGCATAACCACCAAAACAGCACTGCAAAAAATTCTCAAGAATATTATAGAAAGAGACAATGAAGCAAACAATACTAAACCATCTAATAGAACAAATACACAAGGTAGGGTGAACAGTGAAGCCAAAGAGGGGAGAAAGAAAATGAGCAACAGGAAAACAATGTAGTCACAGGAATAAGTCGATGACTTTGAATGTGAATGCTCTCAAATCCCAACAGAGGACACAGAGTGGTAGAATGAAATAAAGCCTAGTGATATGCAGTATACAAGAAATACTTCTAATCCCAACAAGACTTTACAGATTAAAAATCAAAGAATGGAAAATCATATTACATACAATGGTAAACCATACAAAAGCTAGAGCAGCTATCCTAATCTCAGACAAAGTTGATTTCAAGCAAAATTTAACAGAAGAGGCAAGGAAATAACTACATTTTGGTTAAGAAGAGATAACAATTATAAACATATATGAACCAAACACTGGCATATCTAACTTCATAAAGCTAATACTACTGGCCATAAAAATCAGATTAATACCAGCACAATTACAATTGGGCACTCAATATCCCAATGGCACAAATGTACAGATCAATTAGACAAAAAAAAATCAACAAAGAAGTATTAGAGTTAAATGAAGCCTTTGAACAAGCATACTTAATATATATCTTAAGAGAGTTCCACTCAACAACAACAGAATACACATTTTTATCAGAAGAAAATAGGACTTTCTCTAAAATAGACCATATCCTAGCCCATAAAGTATGCTTAAACAAATGCAAAAAAATCAAAAGTATTTCATTCATAGTGTCAGATCATAGTGCAATGAAACTAGAAAACAACAGCAAAAAGAACCACAGAATTATACAATCACATGGAAATTAAGCAATGTCTTCCTACATAATCAATGGGTCACAGAAGAAATTATGGAAGAAATTGGACAATTCCAAATGCTAATGCCAGTACAACATACTAGAACCTATTCCACATGAAAGCACTCCTAAGAGGGAAGTTTATAGCTATGAATGCTCAAATCAGAAAAAACTGAGTGAGTCCATATAAATAACCTCATGATGCATTTCAAGATCCTAGAAAAACAAGAACAATACAAATCCACATCTCATACAAAGAAGAAAATCATAAATATCAGAGTAAAAATTAATTTTACATAAGTCACACTTTCATAATTTTTGAAAAACTAAATATTTAAATCATTTAACCAAAATGGATGGATTAATTAGCTGTATGGATTGTTCATGTCAATGAAAATCTTAGCTTTAGTTAATACTTTGCTGGAGAAAAGAGGATGGTAAGTTTTAAATGTAAATTTTTAAGTGTTGATTATGGCAATTATGGTAAATTCTTATAAATCAAGTTTTTTTTTCAAATTTTCTTTCAAATTTGAATTTTAGCAACTTAAATGTATATTTTTACTTTAGGGAAAGATACAAAAGGTCGTATTTGTACCTTTCAGATTTATATTATTAGTCCAGTAGTTAGAAGTAAGCCCAGTAGTGAGAAAACATTATTATTTAGTTGTCTTCAATGGATTGGTAACCCCTGCAAACTCTGGGAAACCTGATGACTCCTTCTTCTTATTATTTGAATGTATCAATCAGCTAAATTGCCCAAAGTATAAAAAAGACTTATTCACTAAGCATTAGAGATGACATTTTTATGTTCCTGATTTCTAAATTTTCTCATTTATTCTGTGATTATAATTCTCTTCATCTCTGATATTCAATACACATATTTTTCTGCTTAAAAGTTTTTTACTCTGCAATATATACAGAAATGACAAAGAATAGGTAATAATTACTTTTAAGGCCACTTCCTATTACTAGATTTTAAGAATGTATGTTCTTATAATAAATAACAACTTTAGGGCCTGTGAGATGGCTCAGCGGTTTAAGCGCCTGCCTTGCAAGCGCGAGGGCCCGAGTTCGACTCCCAGAACCCACATACGAAAAAGGGGCCGGTGATATCGCTCAGCGGCACGGGCGCCTGCTGGCACGCGAGGTCCTGAGGTCGACCCCCCCGGTACCCACACACACAAAAAAAATAATAAATAAATAAATAAATAAATAACAACTTTATTTTCTGAAATTTGAAGTACTACAATGAAATCAATTCAAAATGACTAATGATGTAGAAATAATTTACACAGATTTTTATAAATGTAAACTGTATCATTTAACTATACATTTGAATATAGAATGTAACAAGAAGTCAAACTTGTAAAGTTTGGTGTGTATTTATCAGATTTCTATTTACCAGATCTTGTTTTGCCTTTGGGTAGGGCAAATTTTCTCTATCTTAAAATCTTCCAAGTTGTGAGACTCTTCAAATAAAAAAAAAGATAGTTCATATATTTGTGAAATCTAAGTACTAAACTTTGTAAAATATCAAGAAAATGAATATTTGTATGAGTAGGGAGTATATATCACATAAATTTCATATTTTTAAGTTAGAAAGAAATCTTGTAAGCCAAAACCGTTGTTGGAAAAATAGTGACATTTTATTATACAATCCCATTTGATATCATGTTTGCAATGACATTGAAATTTATTTTTCATTTCTAACATTAAGATAGAGTTAGCCTGGCTTTAGCACTATGTATTAAGTGGGTCATCTGAGATTCTGTATTTAGTTTTAGCTGTTATCTAGGTAGTTTTGTTAACCCAAATATTGACTTCACTTAGGAAAAGCCTTAGTTTAGTAAAAGCAATTGACTGGGGTTTTCCCTCTTTTCCCTCTTTTTTTTTGTGGGTACCGGGGGTCAACCTCAGGACCTTGCACACCAGCAGGCACCTGTGCCACTGAGCGATATCACCGGCCCTTTTTTTGTATGTGGGTTCTGGGAGTTGAACTCGGGCCCTTGCGCTTGCCGGGCAGGCGCTTATGCCGCTGAGCCATCTCACTGGCCCCCTTTTCCCTCTTTTATTTCCTACAGTTTCACATTTCTCACCACCCCCCATTTCTTCCCTAGTCTTATTGTGCCATTAGAAGACAGAAGTAGGATTTCTTATGGGACAATTTCTAGGTTAAATGTCATCTCTTGTAAACTGTTTTTCAGCATCGTACCATCACAGAGGTGTAAAGTTTGTCTGCAGTTCCCTTGTTTGTGGCTTCCACTGTACCGTGGCGGCGTGCACATGTGTGAGTAGTAGCACTTGATGACTCCTACACCTTCATCGTTGCTTAAATGCCCCTTGTTCACCTATCACAAAACAACAGGTGAGACAAGTTGGTTCATCCTTACTAATAATCAAGGTTTTGAAAAAATTCAGTCACAATTTTGGGAAAAAATATTACTATTTTCATTATTTTTTGGCAATTTTATTTAAATCAAAATTCAAAGTAGACCTTGATTTAGAGGCCAAGACAAACATGAAGAGGATACTGCCCTGCTAATAGTTGTTATATGCTAGCTTCTCAACACTTAAGAGAAAGTTTAAGGTGAAAATTGTATTTTGATGCAACAACAATATTCTCCTATAATGAAAAGGAGAATGAACTCAGTTGTATAAGCTCTAATTTAGGAGAAATTCTGGAACTTTATTATGATTGAATAAATGTTTCTATCATTTATAAATTTATTAGAAATCTTCCATTACTATAAAATGTGTAATTTCCCCCAACTTACCTGTCATCATTATTTAAAAATTATTAGAATACATTTAAGACAAAAGCATAAATTTAGAACGAATACATTAGCATCTTCACTAAACAAACTCCTATTATTAAGATAATTGAATTACATCATCTCTGGGGAAGAAATTTCAGAGACTTAGACTGATTTTTTTCGTTGTGGTTTTTAAAGTGTTTTTCAAAGCACTGTAACATCAATCTTTCATGGACATACTGCTGACTTCTGTTCAATAACTAATGAGTTTATTATTTTATGTCTTTTGTGTTATAGTATTTTATGTGTTTTTGATCTATCAGAACTATTGAAACAACTGGACCAGTGTACAAGCTGTAGGTAGGTTACAACTTGGTATTATGAGGCAAGAGACATATGAATGAGGAAATATTAGCTTAAATATTAGTATAAATAGAAAATACTAAATAGTATTTTAGTCAATATTGCATCAGGAGACAGAACTATGCTATACCAAACTTACACTATATTACACAATATTAAAATTATTTGGATACAAAAGATTTAAAGAGATAATAATTTGTTTGAAGTGATAACTCATTTAAAGAGGTAAACAGAACCCTAATAAAAAATAGATTTAAGGATCAGCCATTAATATTGAGAAAGAACACTTGGCCTTTCTTTTACCAACTTCAAGATTTCAGACCTGATAGGAAAGCGTGAGACTTTAGCGGGGTAGTTGAAAAAGTTTGCCACAGTGCTACAGTTCAGGGCTAAAAATCAGGAAACTGTCCAATGCAGCACTGGTAAGACTTGATGGGGAGCTGAGACACTAGGGAGACTCACTGAGAAACTTTTTACTGATGTGTAGAGAAGACCTGCTGGCAAGTCGCTGGTTGGAGTGATGCTAAACTCCAAGAAAGTTGTCTCTTGGGACACTTCTGAAACTCACTGGGGGTGAGAACAGCTAGGAATCCAGCCATGTTCTGGCAGTCATGCACCAGAGGAGCGAGAAAAGCCAGGACCACATGTTCCCTTCTGATGTGGTTTTCCTCAAGGGCTCTCCGCTGGCAAATACAATATCATACCAACTGACAACTGAGAAAAGTTTACAGGTTTGTTCAGAAAATTGCTATTTGGCACAGTGGTATTCCTGTAATTCTGAAGTAATCCCAAGAGAGTAACATTAAGGGCAGAAATAATTTCAAGATGAGTACAGTTGAAAGGAAATATTTGTGCACAGTATTTTTTAAATCAAAACTCAACATCTAAACACAAAATATAGGGTCCAATGATCCTTTAACAAGTGCTTCCCCTTGCCAGTATATTGCCATGTGCACGATACCCCGTGTCAAAAAGCCCCACTGGAAAGCTGAATGTGTAATAGACTTTTCTATTATGGCAAGTATTTGATTCCAGCGTGTATCTGCCCACATTTGTGAGGCTGCTAATGACATGTTTCAGCCTTTGCACCTTGTTACCTGGTCGGCTTATGGATTGGTGAAGTCCTTGAGAGAAATCTGTTCAAAATGTTGCCTTCAGTTCTGAGTACTTCGCTTCTCTCAATTATGTTAACTGCACAAGTCCTGAATGCCTTGGTCATCTTAAATTTTAAGTTTTGTGTCTTATTACATGAAAAGATATGTTAAGATTTTCTATATCTTTAGTACTGTTCTTGCTCAGTGTCTCTATATATTTGTTAAAATCATGCAGGAATTCATAAATCCTTTATGATACAGTGGAAATAGAAAGTTAAAATATTTTCTTTATAAGCCTTTTTTCTGTCTGTGATTTTATGTCCTAATCATCATTTACTGGAAATATTTTAAAAGAAATTAATTATTGTCTTAGAATCTATGGTTTACAATAAAAACCATTTGTGAAAAGGGCAAAACATAACCTCCTGCAAGCATTTATTTCTTCCTCTACTTTGTCTCTGTTGACATTAAACATTTTTTTCATCCAAGTGCTTTTATCTTCTCTATGAGGAAGCATGTTGAGCAGTGTTCAACTAAATTCAAAGATAACATAATTTATCATTCTGTTAGCATTTCTAGTGAAGATCATTTTGTTCATATGCTGAGGCAAAATGCTGGCCTTTCCTGAAATATAGCATTAGTGACTTAAACTACTTTTTAGTGACTCATGCCTCAAGAGATTTTAGTAAATCAAGACTTCTCAAGTCAGGCTAGTCTGCCATAAGGGCAAAAAGGCATAAACCACTACATTTTTTTTATTGAAGTTTCTGCTTATTGAATGAGATATCACTGAATCTCAGGATTGCTCTTCAACTAAGTGTGAAATGTGGAATAAAATCATGCATCCACTTAACAGCGTATCAGTTAGGCCATGAGAGCATCTACTCCTGCTAGTTACACTCTGGCTTCTAACAAAGAAGGGAATGGTTATTTGTTTATGTTTCTATGTATTAAGTCATGGAGGTAAATTGGAAGCAAATGTAATATGTAGAGAATAAATAAAAGGTTATATATCTGTCTGCCTGGCTGTCTGTCTTAGTTACTTTTCTCTCTCTGCTGAGACAACATGTACAACACCCAAAGTTAAAGGGGGAAAGGTTTATTTAGCTCACAGTTTGTAGAGGTTTCAGCCCATAATTGGCTGTTTCCAAGGTAGGGTGCCTTGGCAGAGCAGCAATGCAGAAGAGAACCACTTCATGGCAAGAAGGAGACAGCAAAAATAAGTAAGGAAGGGAGAAAGCAAGCCTCTTTCTGTCCCTTATATTGTATCCAGGCTATAGGGGTTAGGGCAGTGCCAATCCAATCTGTGCACTGGTTTAGTAATCACCCACCCTTAGTCTTAGCACCATTAATCCCAGCATTTATCATGAATCAATCACACATTCTAGATTCAGCCACCTCTGAAAAGGCCCCACCTAAGACCACCTGAAGTTTTACGGGGACATCTAGACACATGCCATAAATCTATATCTATCTATCTATCTATCTATCTATCTATCTATATCATCATCTATCTATCATCTCTCTATCTATAATCTATCTATCTACAATCTATCTTCAACGGAATAAGGGATATGCTATTGTGCTGAGGACACGTCTAGAATGAGTGCCCACTAAAAACATATTCTTATCATAAGCAAAGGAATATATATTTTGTGTTCCAATAGCATATAAAAGATAGAATGTGGGTTTCTTACATCATTAGCTTACTATTTTCTCCAAACAACAAGAACTAGAGATTTATGGTTAAAAATATATTGATCAGATTTCTTGCTTCTGGGACAAAATACCAGACACCTACAACTTAATGAAGGAGAGGCTGAATTTGGCTTGTTGTTTCAGAGGTTTCAGTCTGTGGTTGACTGCCTCGGAAATGGAAACATGGCAGAAGGACATGGTAGAGCAAAGCTGCTCACTTCCTGGCAACCGGCAAGCAAAGTATAAGGGAAGAGCACCAATGAGAGTGATAACCTTCCAAAGGCAGCCTTTAGTGACCCACCACCCTAACTGCCCCCATTTCTAAGGGCTTCTAAGAGCACATTCAGCTAGGAGCATCAGGGGATGAATCCACTGATGAAGACTGTGCTTCTATGACTGACTCACTTTTCAAAGAACTTCTCAGTGCAGTCAAATTCACAACTAAGCTTAACTGGAACAAAATATTCTCAAGATATTTCCCTAAAAAAGTAACATTTATTCACTCAACAAGTGGATTGAAAATTTCACTCACTAGATGGCACTAACAATAAAACAATACGTGAAAATGTAGTATTTATCCTTAAAGTATAATATAGATTGATATTTATCAATTTTTGATACAAATATATTTGCAAGCACGATAAGAGATAAAAAGAAATGTGTGGTAAATCATAAGCTTATTTTAGAGAATAATCTAAAATTTTGTCTGGAAATCGGGAAGTCTTTCTAGAGTGTGTATTTTGAGTTGAAATATGAACCAACGGCCTGTGTATAGTATCACTACTCATCTTTCTGTCAAAACACTGTTATTCCAGGATAAGTTTAAATCTTGACTTACCTTTAAAAGCAAAATGACTTCTTCTTTTTACAAGTTTTTATACTAAAACTCAAGGGGGAAAAAAAAACTTTGTAATATGATTGAGCCCATTCAGTGTTTATTGACTGTCTATTTCAGTCTGTCTTGTAGATGCCAGGAATACATTACTTCCCTCATGAAGATGATATCCTAGTAGAGACTGAAATAACAAAAATAGTTAAATTTTACAATGTATGAGACAATGGGAATGATTGGAGGAATATAAAGCCATCTTAAAGCTGAATTCCTGGTTTTATGTTATACATAGAGAACACAAAAACACCAAATTGTCCTGGGTATAATTATTGTAAACACAGATAATAAAAGGGAGAGTTATATAGAGTACTAGAAGGGCTGTAACTTAATAACTCTGCAAAGGAAGCCCTCAGTGGAAATTTCATATCACAAGACTAAGGAGATGAAAGAATATGCTTCAGGAAGAACCTGCTGAGGGAAGTCCATAGAAGCTCTGTCTCCCCCTGCTGGAGGGAGACCAATGTTTCTGGATGTGAATGAGCAAAAGGGAGATTAGTAGTAGGTAAGGTCATGGAAATTATGAAAATTCAGAAAATGATGAGCTTCAGATTCTTTATAAGGAGGAACTTTTGTTTTATCTAGAGTGGAAAGGAAGAGTTATTATTTCTCTTTGCACTCATGAGGTGCTGTTACCCAGGGTTATTTGAACATAATGTGTATAGCTTCCATAATGTGTTAAGAACAGAATATAGGTAGAGTTGCAGAAATCTAGGGAAATGAGCCATATTGTTTAGAATATTGTCATATTCTAAACAAGAGATGATGGAGAGTTAGATTGAGATAGTGGATTTCTCCTGAATATTTCAAAGTACTCATTAACTGTGAATTAGACTGTAGATGGAGTAATTTGCTGTATTTGAGAATTATGACATCAGAAATTTGGAGAAATCTTAGCTAAATATACAATTCTGTGTGCCACAAGCATAAAGTTGACACTGAATTAGACCACCAAAGTGGTAAGGGTAGAAATGAGTTATAACTGCAGGGAAAGTCCTGATTTATGTGGGGGACTTGTCCAGGGAGTGAATCATTAAACTGTGGAGCAAAAGCTCACAGGGTCTGTGAGAAGTGAATGGTTAAACAAGAAGTTTAAATTAGGGGCTGGTGAGATGGTTCAGCGGTGTAAGTGCCTGCCTGGCAAGTTCAAGGGCCCGAGTTCGACTCCCGGAACCCACATACGAAAAAAGGGCCGGTGATATTGCTCAGCGGCATGGGCGCCTGCTGGCGCGCGAGGTCCTGAGGTTGAGCCCTGGTACCCACAAAAAAAAAAAAAAAAAAAAAAAAGAAGTTTAAATTAGTGAAGCATGTTGTGTCTGACCATTGTCCCTCCCCTTCCCCCAAGAAAAACTGCCTAGCCTTGAGACAGGTCCTTGCCCAAATTGTTTTTCTTCTTTTTTTCTCTTACACTGGTACTCTAAATTAAACCCCGAGAATTCTCGGCTTCCAAGCTTCTCCAGGGAGTCTCCCTAAGGCTGGGTACTCTCAAATGAGATAGCCCCTCTGGGCCCTTTTTATTAAATCTCATTTCAAGTAACCATTCCATCTCTATGCAGACATGGTCACATACTGTGACAGAGCTACTTCAATGCTATGTTTGGGAGGTGGGCAGAATCACTAATGAAATTTGAACAATGAATCACAAAAGGCCTCAAAGTTGAAAAACATTAGTTCTCTGTAGTGCAGCAGACACTAGCTGAAGTCATTATTTAAAAAGTTTCCGACATTCTGTGTTTGAGTGTTTTAAGTATTGTAAAAGATCAAGGAAGATGATGATCGATTTGTCAGAGTGGAAGTTCTTGAGAAGACTAATTTCTATGGTGAATTGAGGGAAAATCTGCTTAGAATTGGATAGAGATAATAAAAGCCTAGAAAGTGAACACTTACCAGGAACTATAGATATAAAACAGCTGAAAAGTGCTGAGATGTTTTAACTTTTTTGTCAACATGAGACAAAAATACCATCATGAGTGTATGATAATATATGATTCAGATGAAAGAAAGTTTGGCAATACAGCTGAGATATTCAAGAACATTAGAAAAATATGTTTGATAGGTAAGAGAAAGATTGGTTTTGTGACTTAGTGTCAAAGATAGGCTTCTACAAAAGTACAGAATGTTTACTTACGGAATGACGCAAGTCAGTATAGTTAAATGTGGGAAATGCAGAACATATGGGCATAGATACTGGCATTAGATGGATTTGTGAAAACTCAAATCCACTTCCATTTCTACAGGTAAAGCAAATCTATCAGCTGAGAGAGGGTGAGAAGTGATCTGTCAAAAGCTCAAGGGAAAAATATAAAATATCGTAGAAAGTTAGGAAAACAAGTAGTCATGGGAAATATAAATTCAAGGCAGCATAAGAGTTTGTGCTTAGGAATTTAAGTCAAAAGCAATCAGCTTGGTTGTATATTTTTCTCTAGCTTCATTTGGCTGCATAAATGTAGGCAGGATGTTGGTGCATAGCTGTGTTAGCCAGATTTCTTTTTTTGTTATTCAGTGTGCATAATAATGAAAATGGCCTTTACTTTAAAAATGCCATTATTTAATTTACTTTCTATATAACATTGTTTAGGTATGAACTAGACTTTATTCAACCATTTTCCTACTATTGGACATGGATGCTGTCAGTTTCTATATTATAATACATGTGAAATAAACATCTTAAAATATATAATTTTTGTTGTGGATTTTCATTAGAATAAATATACAGACTTGTAATTTCCTTGAAAAATAACATGAACATATTAAGGCCTTGGATATTTCTGTCCCCTTTTCTTTCAAAATACCGTGCCTACACCTAATTTCGCCTCTTTTTTACACAATTCCAGCAGGTGAATGAAGGCTATTATCACTTTCAGTTTGGCTCATTTTTCTAATGAACAATCTTGCCACCTAGCATTTCAGATGAGATATTTATTTTTAATTGTATTATGGTACAATATCTACTGTAAAATTTTCTGATAGCTTTTATTAGTTTTCGGGATCTTTAAATTTTCTTTGACATTTATGCCTTCCTTAAATTGTATCTTAAGTTGTTAGAATAAACAGGGGTATCCTCCCTCAAGAAAGCTTACCTTCCATCTGCGCTTCAGCATTGCCCCTCATCTGAGGAAAGCGTTTCCATCCATAGCAAACATTTTTGTTAGTTTACTTCTATACTCAAATAATGCTATTAACTTCATACCAGATACAGATCTCATATACACTATAAATAATCATTATTTTTATGATATTGTTAGCTTTTTATTCATATATTTCCAATGACCCAGTCACAGTTCTGCCTTCTATTTTTCTTTCATTGAGACATTGACCATTTTAAGCTGGTTTTACCCTATCTTTGTCCACTTGCCCCTTAACTAATATTCTTGACAATCTTGTCTATTCTACACCTTATCTAATTCTTTTCCATTTACTACCAGATTGTTACTGAAATTATAGAAAATTTACCTCTCTGCTATTGAAATTTTCATTTCTACATATAAAGTAAGTTCTGTATGGGACATATCTTTCAACTTTGATCTGCTTCCTATACCCACATCATAATAATTGGAACTCACATGCCAAATACTACGTGGAATTTTCAAAATTATTTATACAGACAGTATATGCAATAAATATTTCATTATTAAAGGCACAAAGTGAAAAGCGAATATGCAATTATATATATATATATATATACACATACATATATATGTATATGTATGTATATATATATATATGTTAAACAGTTTTGACTTTTCAAAAATATCTGTAAAATATCTGTGAAAAATACTTTAGGGAAGGTAGGCTTTGAAATGGATGTAGTAAGAGCCTCACACATCCTCTCTTAAGGAAAGTAATCATGATAGGTGAAATGATAGGGAGGATTAAAACATTTAAAGTATCAGAATTCTCCTAGAGGAATTGAAAAATAAATAATTCCAGAAAAATATTCCGAATCTCGGTTTAAAAAAAGTAGCCGTCGGTCTGCACCAGGACCTGTCCCCCTACCCAGCTCAGCGCAGCAGAAACTGCAGAAAGCCTCCCTCCACACGGATCCCCTATCTGCACACAAAAGCCACGCGACTATCTTTCTTAATCCTTTCCAGTTCTGGGTGCAGAAGTTCTGTTTCTAAAAACAGCATGTAGGAGTAAAGCTCTTGTCATCTACCCATCCCCTTTCGAGGGATAGAGGGTCTACCTTCAACATGGCAGATATGTACAAGGAAACCGAGTAAAATGGAAGTTCTACATTTAACTCTGTGTGGTGGCACACGCACCTGTTATCCCTTAATTCAGGAGGCTGAGGACTGTGAATTTTAGCCCAGTTTGACTACAGTGAGTTCAAGTTCAGCCTAGAATACATAGAGAGACCCTGTGCAAATAAACAACAACAACAAAACAAAACACCCTCTAAAGATTGTTTATGGAAAACACATGTATATTTAATGAAGTTACTAGTAATATCAAATAGGAATGAAATGCTTTCATTAAATTTAGATAAGTTTGGAAGGAGAAAAGAAAAAAATACACATATTTATTGCTAAGATAATTATACTACTAATTTATTTTAGCTCATGGAAAAGAATGATTTGTGCTTATATTGTTTGATCAATTTTGCATGTCTATATCTTGTAATCTGAGCAACTAATTTGAAGATAACAATACACAATATATTAACCATTATTAATTTCCTATTATCTTGTTTTGAAACTCTGTATCTTTTTTCTCTTTAAAATAAAAATATTTTTTTAAATTTAGATAAGTTCAAACTGGATGATGAGCATACTACAGCTCCATTCAAGATAACACTGGAATAGGGTGGTGATGGGAAATTCTTTAAAGAGCAGACATCAGGGTAGTGCCCTCTTCATGTGGAAGATGAAGTAGCCCATACTTAGAATCTAGGAGGACACATACACAGTTACAAATAATAGGTCTATTGTTTAGAGTCCTGGAAGAAAACAGATTAGAAAATAGGAGATGTAAATGTGGGATAAAAGTTTGTGGAAAGAAAGAGCGATAGTGCTCACAAAGCATAAAAATTGTTGTGTGGCATCTAAATGCCACCAAGAATTCAACCACCTTTGAAGAGATGATAAGTGGCCCAATAGATAAAGTGACTCAGACAGTTTGTACCGTCAGCCTTTGTCGTGGTCCACCCCAGAGCAGCCATCATCAGTACATGAAAGGAAGAGTAGCCAAGGAGACAGAGCCATAAGTTGTACATAAACCAAGTCTGCTTCTGCTACTAACACATGCAAATATCCAGTCTTCCAGAAAACATATGAGCAGCGAGTGTCTAATATAGCATTGTTCCTCAAGGACACCAACCTGTCCCTGATGAAAAATTAAAATTTGGAAACCCTCCACACTGCAGTGGGGCAGCAGTTTATTTTCACTGCGATCATTGCTTATTGTTCACTTAGGTTTACCTCTACCATTCCCGGTGTCCCCATGTAAAACCCTCTACTGGAGAATTACAGAGCATTTGGCCCACCAACTGGCACCCGTGTATCAGATAAAAGCACTCATTTTACATTAAAGGGGATTCCATCAAGTGGGTCAGGACTATGGTACTAATCAAATAAAAAGAGTGGTGCATCAGGATGTTGAATATATAGGACAAGATGAAAATGAAGAGGTCACCATTATGCAGAATGCCACATACAATTAGAAAGTCCTATTTTTTTCCAATTACTTTATACATCAGTCCAGTAATCAAGGAACAAAACGGTAAGACTGTTTGCACTTACCGTCATTTCCTATGACTCACTGGAGGAATTTGTACCTTCATTGTCACAACTTAGTGCCCAGTGGAATTAAAATCTCATTTCTCAACAGAATGACATTTCCAGTAAGATACAGACGATGCCTTCCTGAATTTTAAACTGCAGTTATTGTCCAGCCAATTTGTATGAAAGAATCAGCAAGCAAAACAATGAGTCATCATCCTGTGAAAGTTAATTAATTTTAACCAACAGAAGAATGTAAGGGCAGATAATTTTAGTAGTCATTGCTAAGTACTACCTTGCTCGATTTGATGACCAATGAAAAAGCACAACATGTATGGCCTCATAGGGCATTATGAACAGGGAACTGAAACTCTCTCAGATGAATCTCAGTCATCCCACCGGGGAGCCATGTTGAGCACAGAGGTGCTGCTGGCTAAAGTTGAGGGGCAATTTAGATTGATACTTCTAGAACAGCTTCAGAATATATAATGTTATTTGTTCTATTGATATTCAATTTATAGTTACTCCCTAGGAAAAGAGACTGTTTAAACAAAACCTGTTCTCAGAACTCACACTAAGCTACTGTATCTAAATAGTCTCCTCCAGTTTAGGACTGAAATATATTACTCCCCCCTCAGAATGTTATCATCTGAGAATTTTGCACTCATAGGAGTTGTTGTAGCTGGAGAACCTCAGCTACCATCTGTTCATTCCCCCTTCTCTAAGTACCCTATATTGAGCGACTGATCAACATAATGCGTAAAAACCTTCTCTGTGAAATTGGAGACAACTCCAAAAGGACCCCTTCACTTTTATTCTTATTTTTTTTTTACTTTTGTTTTCACAAGTTTGGCAGAGTTTTTGCTTTAACTGCACAGCTACTCAAATTTTCCTTCTGCTCATCTTATTTCCCCTAATTATGTTTATCTGAGAACACCCACCAATAAAAGTGCTGCATATACATGTCCATCTTAGTTACCTGCTTTCACAAAATACATAAGGACAGGTCCCTAAGTGACTGGCCAGCACAGTTCTTTTCTCCCTTGCTTTCAATTCTAGGGCAGGATATACAGAGAATATAACATCTTTTAATAAGAAGAAAATGTCTGGAGCTATGTTGGATATATTATTGTTTCTCTCAGATCAGGATATTTTGTAGAACTTAATCTGATCGTCCCAAATCATGACCAGGTTATTAAACCCAGGGTGCGGTTTGAGATCTGGCACCACATGGGGCCTGCAGAGTGAGACTCCATCAGCCCTACATAGCTTTATTGAGCACTGGGGAACTGGCTATCTATGAATCCTAGGCTTTTGTTTATTTTTGTTGCCTATCTGTCAATAATTCTCCTTTGCCTGATTTTTATATATTTTGTTTAATACAGTTCATGTAAGGGTGGAAATACTGGGGCTCTGTTTGCTCCTTTCATCTGTCTTAATGGTTTTGGGACTACTGCTATAACTAGATTTGCTTTGAGCTCCCATAGAACAAAGAACTCTTGCACCAGTAATTAAGTATACATTTTCATAATCTGAATATCTACTACAACATATGGGAGAATACTATGAATTTCATATGACTTCTTTCTTTGTATTATCTTCCATTTATTAACAACATATTTCATAAGTCCTTAGGACTTTCCATAATTTTTATTTTTGGTATAGCCATCCTATATTTTTCATGTTATACAGTTATAACAAAGTAATTTCAGAATTGGTGGTTCACAAATTCTACCACGTATTGCTGTTGTGTGTTTCCCTCTACTTGTTGTCAAGGTATTCCATAGAATTATATGTCCTAATGTGATTTTAAAAAAAATTGTTTTCACTTGCATTGTCATATATTTAGTATTTGAAGCCATCTATAATCTCTTTTCCTCTGTTTAGACTTTTAAGGATTTTACTTAGAAATTTTTTTAAATTTCCAATATACAAATGAGTTAAATTTGAACAAACCCTCTGTTTCAATCATAAGAAATAATGTACAAAATTTATAGAAAAAGGTATAAATCTTTGCTTGAATATATGACACATCATTATAAGGTACTGTACTTCAAAGCTTTTAGATTAAGAAGAATTGTACTTGAGAAGTCATATTTAAGGACTCACACTGAAAAAAAAATCCACATTTGGATTTTATTTAGATAGTGCCATTCAGGAATTTGAATTCATATTGTAATGGATGGAACTTTGGGGTACTTGAAAGGTATATTTTGATATAAAAGAAATATGAATATTGTGGCATAGAGGGTGGACTTTGGCAGCCAGCAGCCAAGATGCCCCATGGCCCGGCTTTTTGTGTTCTTGTTGTTGAGTGGTCTCATATCACATTGCATCAAGACTGGTTTATGCGACCAACGGAATATTGCAGAAATCAGTATATGACTTCTAAGACATTGTTTCTTCTGCAGTACTCTTGGATTGCTCTGGCGAAAGCCAATAGTCCTATTATGGAGAGGCCAGCATGTTGAGACACTAAAGTCTCCTGGTCAGAATGAGAAAGAACTTTCCAAGTGTGTGAGTGAGCTACCCGGGCACGGATTCTCCAGCCCCAGTTAAATTTGCAGATGACTTAAACTCTAGAAATGTTTTTTTTCTTTTCTTTCTTCTTCTCCTTCTCCTTCTTCCTCTTCTTCTTCTTCTCTTCTTCTTCTTCATCTTCATCTTTGTCTTCTTCTTCCTCTTCCTCTTCTTCCTCTTCTCTTCTTCTTTATCTTCATCTTTGTCTTCTTCTTCCTCTTCCTCTTCTTCCTCTTCTCTTCTTCTTCATCTTCATCTTCATCTTTGTCTTCTTCCTCTTCCTCTTCTTTTCTCCTCCTCCCTCTCTCTTCCTCTTCCTCTTCTTCTTCTTTATTTTTTGTTTTTGAGGAAAGTCCTCACTATGTTTTCCTGGCTGGCCTGTAACTCTGTAAATTCTGGGCTCCACCAATTCTCCTGCCTCAGCCTCTGGAGGAGCTGGGATTGAAGGTGTGTGCCACCAGCGCTGGCTAACTTTAGCTCATATCTCAACTATTACCTTCTGTGAGACTTCCAGTCTGCTTCTGAATCATCATACGTGTTTGAAATAATAAAACTTGATGCTTTAAGATACCACATTTTGTAATATTTTGTTTTGCATCTAAAGAAAACAAAAATACATGTGGACAATTTAAAGAAGTGGAGGGGGTGCTGATTTGAATACAGTATGCAATGTTAGGTAACGTACTTCACCTAGGTCATTTGGAATGTACTGGTAAGAGAAGCACCACTTCTTAGGGTCAATAAACATTTTAGTTAGTTCTTGTCTGCAAGCTATGACCCAGAGCATGCCAAAGATCGGGGCTCATTCCTATCTGTTGAGAGTGATGTCCCTTTCTCCTTCTCCATACTAACAGCCATATAAAGGTGCTAAGGTCTGGAAATACTAAAGCGGTGATCAAAACACCACAAAATTCACCCATATAATAGACATAATCATGGCTGATATATTGGGGAATTCTGATAGAATAAAATAATAAAGCCACTGGCATACTATATACAGCCATTGATTTAACAAATTTGTTCTTTCTATTCTAATAAGAAAATAAGAATCAGAAATAATTCGTGTTCATATGAAATGAACAATATTCATTAATGGTTTGATACAGAGAATCCTCATTCTATATGAAAATTCAGTTGGAAGAAATCTATCCCATCTGTTCATCCCAAAGAATGCCACACTGACACGATGTATTACTTGCAAATTTCTTAGATGGGATAAACAAGGTGAGGCTCACTTGGTGACCTGTGCAAGGACAAACCATGGAAGTACCAGTGAGTAACTAAGTAAAACAAAATGACTTGGCCAGTGGTCTTTATATATTTCTTATCATTGGGCACTGTATGTATCAGTCAGAGTTTTACTAAAGAAAGAGATATAACACAAGATATACAAATGTGTAAGAAAATTACAAGTTTTTGCTTACAATGGCCACTTGCAGAGTTGGATGAGGAAGAGTGCAGAGGATCTGTCTGCACCCTGGAGACCAAAGGACTCAGTCCAAGGTCTGTGATCACTACAGTCTCCTGTGTGGTTCTGTGTCAGGAGGTGAATGGGCCTGTGATGGAAGGCTGAACAGTCTGCACTAGAAGACAGTAGATGACATCCAAGGTGAAGGCAAAGACTGGAGCTCCTCTGAAGAAACAGAAGCAAATCCATCCTGCCTCATTTCCCCTTTACACCATCCAGGTGATGAGCCACCCTAGAGTGGGTCTTCCCTTAGGGTGTGGAATTGCTGAGCCTATTTAGTTAAACTTCTCTCAACTGAACTTCTCAAATTGACACAATAAATCAACCCTCATATCCTAGAACTAGCATGGTGGATTCATGAACAAAATGGCCATGGTGGTGTAATAGAAAGCTATACATGAATACAACAGCATAGAATCCCACTTCCCGAGGCTTGTATAACCACTTCTGCTTCCGAATAACCATTCAACAACACTTAACCCTTGATGTGGTATTATTTTAGAAAAGTGGCTAAATGGCTACTTAGTAAGTTGATTTTGTTGAAAACTTTGTTTCTTTCCAATTCTACTAATTTATTTTCCTAGACAGAGGTATCTACACCATGAAAGGACTATATTCCTCTACATAGGTATACAGTTACAAAATTAATGTTTTGATGTTGCTACTAAACCTATTAGATTTTATACCATTAACATTTTTACCTCTAAGAACAAACTCAATTATGCTTGTGTTTATGCATATTATAATAAATCAATTTTAATAACTTACATATTGTCTTAATTACTTTCTTGTCACTGAGACAGAATACCTTACACCCACAACTTAAGGGAGTAGAGTCTTATTTTGGTTCATGATTTGTAGATGTGTCAATCCATAGTCCAGTGGCTCCAAGGCAGGGTAGTTTGGAAGAGGGCCATGGCAGAGAATTGTTCATGCCATGGTGGCAGGAAGCAGAGAATGATCAAGAGAGGGTAGAGGGTGACATATCTTTCCAGGCCACACCCCTAGTGGCTCACATACTCTGACCAGGCTTCATCTCCCAACATCACGTTTACCATAGCACATTTACTAATTCACTGATGCATATCACACCCCCATGATTCAACCACCTTCCCAAATACCCACCTATAAGTGAATGAAGTTTTGGGGTGACATCTAAATACCATGATACATATTAAAAGTAAAAATGATAAACTCACAAACATTCTACATTATTAATTCCACAAATAATTTCCAGAAGTTATTATTAATAAATTAAACTTATTAGATATTTACATTAAACTTAATAACTTGAACAGTAGCAACATGAGATCAAGGAGACATATAGATGTCTACCTATGAAGCCATGATGAATGTCACAATTATACATGTATTTATGTAAGAAAATAAAAAGTTTAAAACTGAAAAAAGGAGCACTTTTGTAGTAATCTTGCCATTTATTTTCATTTTGCAAGAATCTTTAAAATTAAAAAAGAGAAATCTTAAGATATAATGCTGATATGAAAGAAGATAAATTTTAAGGCCACATAGACTTGAATCTTACTATATACTAATTTCCTGTCCTTGAGTAAAGTAAGTACATTTTCTCAGGTTCTTAATCTTCATCTACCCAGTAATGCAAAAGTCCATTTTAAACAGCTAGGCGAGAAGCGGTTATAAAGCTCCTAGCATGCACTATATGCTTAATAGTTATTACTATTTGTTTTTACTACTTTTGTCAACCTAGCCATAAACAATAATGTAGAAATGACTTTTATAGTAGCTTGCCAAAGTGCCTTCTTTAATAAAGCAGTACTAACAAGTGACCAGACCACAGTTTTAGATACTTAGAAAAGCATGAAAAAAGTTATACTAAATATGTTGAGATATGCCACTCTTATCCTTTCATCATAAATAATTCATGATTAAGTTTTAAAGAAGAAAATTATATTGAAGCTTTATTTGTCATATTTAAGAAAAAGCTTGCAGTAAAATATAAACTGGTTCACAAATGATGAATTAATTTCCTTACATTTTGTTAATGTCAGCTAAAAATACAACTGGTGGTACTTAATCTCTGAGAGTCACTGCCTTGGTTTTTTTGTTTTTTTTTCTTTTTAGAAGAATGAACAAGGTTGATTAAAATTTCAAATACTAGATGATGTGAGAAATAGTAAATATGCCCCAATTGAATTATACGCTCCACATTTTTTCTTATTTAAGCGAAATAAGTATGTAAATTTATAAATACATTTCTATGAATAATACCTTCAAAATGAGCCAAGACTGGGTAAAATACACTAGAGGATTGCTGCAACCACTGGCTCACGAGCGTGAGCATATGTTCTGTAATATCTCTTAGGAAAATGTTTTGAAATGTTCTTATTTGTATATAATCTCTCTTTGGAAAAAAATAGTGCTATTCTACGTGTTTTTTGCCCTTGGTTTGGTTATTTATGATTACCAAATGAATCTTATGACTTAGAACAAAAACAACTACAAAGCATTTCTTTTTTCTGTGTGATGGCAATAGATTACTTTTATCACATCAGAGCTGGAATGATCTAGAAAATAATAATGTATTATAATTCATTGAAAATATTTAAATACAAAATATGGCAAGCAATGACAGTGCATGAAATACATTGACAGTTCACTTTTGATTAGAAATATCATAAAGCATTTACCAATTAAATAATACCAAGATTCACAAGTAAATAATCTATAATTATACACATTTTAATATTAGTAAAATAGAGCTGCACTTGTTGTTTCTCTAATTAGATGGTTATTTACCAGATGACTTATTAGTATTATTTTACATGTACCATGTTAGTGTTTATATAATTGTATATATAAGATAATCAAAATTTAAAATTAAAATCAGACACATTGTAATTGAATTTGGGCAATGATTTTGAAACTCAGCATTGTATGGACATAATGGAGTTAATGTCCTTGTAAACAGACATTCACAAGCAGGAATCAATGTATTCAGTGAATGAATTATCCAAAAAGAGAACTCCCTATTTATGTGTAAAAGCAATGTCAATATAATGTACTTTAAGCAATTTTTCAAAACTTGATGTTGTCGTACTTTTTATGTATGGGCAGAGAGAGAAGACATAAAGAATTTTTAAAACTTGAGGCAAGTTTGAAAGATGACCCAGTAGATTTCTCTAATTTTAGTTGAACAATGTGTTTATAATTACAAAGTCCATACATAAGCAGAAGCTAATGTTTTACATGTACAAAAGGCTCCTACTAAATATTATGGAACAAGTTTTGACAAGCAAGTTCAATTATATCAGGATACATTTATTCAATTTAAATACAGTTGAAATTTATTAGTATTATATGCATATAGTATGTGTATGTGTGTGTGTAAAATTTCACCCTAAACACTATGCATTGCTACTGTTTGTAAAAATAATAAGTGGTATGATTGGACGAATTAGAACAGCAAATATAATTTTCATCACATAAAAGTGAATTGTCAATTACTGTGGTTTGTGTAAAAACAGGATCAATGGATCTGATATTTTGAATGACCCATGCACCTACTATGTGTATAGTACTAGTTTGATTAGAAGATAGATGTAATGATTTCTCAATGTGAATAAAAGCCACATAGTAAAAATTAAAATTTAATAAACTGCATTTGATACTTATTTTAGTTAAATAAACTTTAGAAAAATGGAATTTAACTTATTAACATATATAAGACCCAAAGAGGTAGATTTAATCAAGATCATCTTTTGAAAGATTTATTTATTATTAAAAGGTAGGGAAATGAACAGAAGGCCATGGATTTTTCATAGCTGTCTGCCCAGAATACTCAGGGTCATCTTTCACTAATCTGTGACTACTTCGGAAATTATCTGTTAACTCTCATTAGTTCTATTCAGTGTTTTTAGTAGATGTGTAAAGACAGAAACAAATGAAAAATATATATTATTAACTCCTATAAGTTTGCATATAGTACAAGGGATTTGCCACTTGCTTAATGTTTGCCAAAATAATGTATATAGAAGTCTTCAGAAGTCTTTTTAAAAAGTACTATTTTATTTTTTAATTTTGTCCCATATGTGTAACTACTAGGATACATTCATAGTGTCAGAAACTTTTATTTAGAATGTTTGATGTAAAATATTCTTTATTGTTATATATTGTTGTAGTTGTAAAAATAATTGGAATTCTAGTCAAAGAAAATATTTTAATTATTGATTAATTACAATTCTTAAATGTTCCATGAGTGAATATTCCATAACATATTTATTTATCTGAATCAAAACAATCAAACCAATGTAAGCTCAACTGTATTTTAATTTTGCCACCATTTGTTGATCAATAGAGTAAGATATTAGATTTGAATTAGCACTTTTTTCAGATGGAGACGTCCCTTTTGAATAAAAAGAAAAATGATGGTGTTCTCAATAACTATCGCATATTCTCTCCCATATGTGGAAGTTAAAACAAGTGTAGAGTAGTGAAAACTAGGAAGGGTTGGGTGGGAGGATGCTGGATAAAGAAGCTGAATTATATGTATTTATAATATATTCCTGTATTTAAATATCACATTGAAGCATAGTAACATATAGAATCAATATCTGTTTAGAATGTCTGGGTTGCTCAAGGAGGAATGACACTGGGTACTGTATGTTCACTGGCCTCCTTCCTGTGTGACACTGTTTCCCTGCTGTTTCCTAACCTCCATGATCTAAGTATCTTTGCTTCTGTACACTCTTCTGCCTTTATTTTTCTGACTTAGAGTAAAACATAATTAGACCAAATACCCTGAAATTGTGGGCCAAATTAAAGCTCTTTTCCTTTAAGACAGGGTACCTGATTTGGGTATTGTGTCTTTCTAGGCAAAGCTGACTAGTGAAAAAAACTGGTGCCAGAGAAGTGGAGTCATTGCTGTAACTGCACCTGACCATATGGTTTAGAAACCATGGAACTGGTTTGCAAGAGGAGTTCAGAAAATTTTGGAGATGCACAGTAAAGTCCTAGAATACTATAAGCAGAGTCTGATGAATGAATTGTGACTGGAATTCTAAAGACCATAATGCTGACATGAATAAGAAAAATAAAGGCCAGTCTCATAAGTTTTCAATTGGGAACAAAGACTCTGTGGGGAAATGGACTAGAGACCATGCATGTTACCCAAGGGCAAAACATTTGTCCACATTTTCCATGTGTCCTGAGATTTTTTCTGAATGCCGAGTTTAAGAATGGTGGAATAATTCATCTGGAAAAGGTAATTTCAAGACACCCCAATGTTCAGACTATGGCATGAGTACTGCCAACTGCACTTTATTAGATTTACATTGAGAATTGGGGTAAAAAGGAGAGCAGAAGGCTTTTGAAAAACTTAATTTTGAGCCCAAAAGAAACCAGATGCAGGACTGGTGAGATGGCTCAGCAGCATAAGTGCCTGCCTGGCAAGCGTGAGGTCCTGAGTTCGACTCCCGGTACCCACACACACACACAAAAAAGGAAGCCAGATGCAAATTTTGGGCCAAAGGAGGTATGGTTGCAGAAGAGATTAGTGCCTTTTAAAAGAAAACAAAAAATTTGAAAGAGTAGGACAGGTAAGATGCCTTGAGGGGATCTCAGGAATCAGGAGGACTCCACCAATTGTGGGCTTAAGAGTAAACCTTTCCTTTGAGGTTTATTGAGACTCCTGCTTGAGAGGGATCTCCTAGGGGATTGGTTCTTCAGGTACATTTCACTGTGCTCCATCACCCAGGCACTCAGAGGGTGCTATCACCATAGTCCAAAGGGGCCTACCTACTCTTTCATATGACAGCAGACCTTGATATCATATATGTGATGTTAGTTTTACCAGCATGCAGAATGCAAGAGGTGTGGGGTCAGGGATGCTTCTAACTACATTTCAGAGAAAGACCTCAAAGGTCAGCCATAGAGCCCCTGAAAGGGCAATGCATGGAGCTGTGGGAATGAAGCCAATGTTACAGTGGTAACTGCAGGAAATTGGAGGTTTCAGGAAGGTGTAAAACAAATTCCAAGGAAAGCTGTCAGCTGTGATTGGATTCAGACCAAGAAAAAGGTCATGTATATGGGCTGCAATCAGCAAAACCATATGGTGGGGCCTCCCATGCCCTCTGGAATTTACATCCCACCACTATGGGTACTGAATGTGGGACATGGAATTATGGAACTTAATGTTTATAGAGTTTGGGGTTTCCTTTTGGGTGACTTTTTTCTATTCTCCTATTCTTCCCTCTCAGAATAGGAATGTATGTTTTGTTTCCTTGTATCACTGTGTTACTGAATCATGTAACTTGTTTTTGAGTTTTACAGAGCTCCCAGTAAAAAATTTGTTGTTAGTCTTAGAAGACACTTGGACATAGACTTTTCAGAAATACTAGGGTGTTGAGAATTTGGGAAAAAGATTTTTGTGTTTTAGTTGTACTTGTGGTAGATTTATCATATTAGGCAGAATTATTAGGAAATTGGTGTGTTTATTTGGAGATTAAGTATGGTTTATGGATATGTGTTCCAGTGTCACATTGACCAGGTATGTATTGTGACCCTTAATTGTGATACATCAACTTGATTGGATTGAGAAATGCCAATCAGTTTATTAAATCATACTTTTGAATGTGTTCTGATAGGTCATGTGGGCATGACTGTGTATACTACGTATGGTCTCTGGCCCTTCTTCTCTGGAACCAGCAATCCTCTTGCCCCAGCCTCCTGAGTGCTGGGATTACAGGAGGGTGCCACCACACCTGGCTAATTGTTTTAAATTTTGTATGTGATTAAAATCTCTAAATCTTCATACATTGAACAAAATATTTTAAATTGCTATTATATCTTATCAGGTCATATATAACTGACACCTATTATTCTGATTTTCTCTTATACACTTAAGAGTACAGAAAGATAAATGTGATGTATTAAATCACATAGTCATTATTCAAGAGCTAGTATTCATCTTCTAGTATTTCCTCTTTTAAAATACCTTTCTGCCTTCCCAATTCCTCTTGTCTGAAAAACACCAATGAGTACTAGGGTGCTCTGGACAAATTCTCAAACTTTTCTAAGTCTCCCAGTAACT
This sequence comes from Erethizon dorsatum, assembly GCA_028451465.1. NCBI lineage: Eukaryota > Metazoa > Chordata > Mammalia > Rodentia > Erethizontidae > Erethizon > Erethizon dorsatum. Next base: position 73,323,821 of record CM051836.1, on the reverse strand, counting down.
GTTTCCTTCAATGAAGCAATTAACAGCACAACTCACTAAATTATACAAGTCTATATTAAAATAAAATATATCAAATAAAACTTTTTGTAGCTGAGCAAATATTGGATAGAAAGCTGTAAAATAAAGATTAAAATGCAGAAAATTCATGGACTCTACAATGGCCTAAGGTAACCATGTAGCTTTGTCCATACACTCAAACAATTGCACACTAATCAGTAGCATTGATTAGTGACAATAGTATATACCCTGATAAATATATTTGGTAAATCCAAAGTCCAACAAATATTAGAGTAGATAATATGCTGTGTTATTTTATTTTTACAGTTTCTTTAAACTCCAAAAGATAAGATATAACAACAAAATGAGTAATAATGAAGACAAACTACATATTAAACATTAAAGGAAATGTCCCAGATATTTAAAGTAAGTCATCCTTCCTGTGGATGGTTCAAATTCGAAAGTGTATCATAACTTGTCCTCTGTTTTACAGCTTTGTCTAGGACCACAGTAGTTCTTTATGAATAACAGACCTATCTTACAATCAATGAGTTTGTCTCAATTCATATGAAATTACACCATATGAAGTTGATAAACACTTATTTTATATACATAATATCAACACTCAAATGCAGTTCATTAGTTTTGGCAACAATGCAGATATTTTATTTAAAAAATACATACCCGTAGTGACACTTAAGGAAAATCAGACCACACACAGCTGTGCTGAGAGAACCTGACACCCTTAGTAGGTTCCACTGCAGCTTTAGTACATGTATCAGTGTCCAAGTGAGGAAAATGTAAATATCATTCTTACATATTATTTATTACTTTAATACTACCAAGAAAAAGCAAAACAGCAAAAATTTTAGTGTTATAATTAAGGCCTATATTTTATTTATATCATAATTATAATTGTTTTTCATTAAAGTATTTTTTGAAATTCACTAAAAGTTCTGTCACCCATAATATTATGATTATCAAATTTATAAGTATGAAAATGAGGTGTACATTCAAGTTCAGTGATATAAAGACAACTAAAGCATCACTATATATGATAAAAACCCTCTAGTTTTCTGATAAAAATGGACCATTATTTTTACCTTTGCCTTTGAATTTTAAAACTTACTCAGAAAAACATTGTAACTAATCTGGGCTCTCTAGTTGCTAAAATTGCTTACTTTTTCGTACATTCAGTTAGGACAGATCTTGGAGTGGTAAATTTCTAAGCTATTATTCTCAAATAAGAAAATGGCTCCCATTGCAGAATAACCCCTCGCTAATACAAAAACTTTAAGCAACTGTTTGTTTTATGTCTGTTAATGTATGAAATTGCCAGTATAGTCTACAATGTAAAAAAACACCAATGTTCCCTGAAAGAATACAAGGTGCACTCCAAACAGTAAGAAAGGCTAACAATGTCTTATTCCAATGCCTAGGATTTACTTTATTCCTTGGGTCACTTGATTCGTCTTGTAGTTACAACTTTTACTCATCAAAATAAATTCACAAAGCATTTATCTGTCTATCCTCTCATTTTCACAATTTTATTTTTTATATGATATTTTATACCAGTGATGAAAGGTAAGTTCCCTCAGCTGCCCTGTATAATTACTCTCTTCTGTCCCTATTTGGAGAGATTCTTACAGTGGACAGCCAACAAATAATTCAGCAGACTATCTTCAAAGTCTTCTGGGGACCTCGATAGAAGCTAGAAACCTCTGAGTAACTCCTTAAATTGGTCATAAATTTCTTATGCCCAGACCTACACAAGCTCAGGCAGGGTGATAACACTATAACTGACCCATAAGATCCAATCAGTAGATGACAGATTAAAAAAAAAAAAAAAGACTTGGATAACATTATTTCCAGTTGACTTTATTTCTATCCATTCTAATTGGCTTTTGAAACTAATACAAGAGTCAGAGCATTTCCTCCATGACTGTGGTCCCCTACAGTCTTAGTAAAGTAAAGAGAAAACCAATACCCCTTCAAAAATGTTAAGAGATTATAATGATGTGGTCTTTACTAGTGTCAAGCTTGTAGCAAATTAAGCCACAGCCAATGTCAATTCAATGTAGAAAACTATCATTAAAATTCTTTAAATTTAACCTTAACTGTCATATAACATCTTTTCCAGTGCACTCATTCTGTCTTCCCTTCTGTTACTATAACAACCAATATTCTATAATGAGATATTAGCAGCCTAAAGAGAAAAAAGGCATGAAGAATTCTTATGTATGGAATGTTTCTCTTGAGTCCTTCTTGAGAGAGGAGAAATATATAGAACAAAACAGCATTAAACCCACTTATGAAAGACAATTAGAAACACTGATAATCAAGAAAGTTAGGATTAAGTTTTACGTGCTTTGTGTGTGTAAAGACATTATTTTTTTCACATTTAATATGGGTGACATTTTATAATAGCGAAAAATGACACATAGAAAAAAGAACTAAAATGGTCAGAGAAATACAGGTATTAAGCAACACAGAGCAAAACAAACACAGAAACTTTTATACTAAAGAAGATATTTTAAGCACTAAACTGACTATGATTTATTTATCCATTCAACATTTGCCATTTACTATGCACCATTTACTTCATGAACTGATTGAAATATGGTAGTGAATAAGAGGAATTTTGCAAGCAAATGAAAATAAACAATATTTCTCACAACTGCTTTACTGATGTCCATATATATATACATATATAACAAATATAAACCACAGTAAGTGATCCGAAGTGCTCAGGACTTTTCGTGCTGGAGACTTAAACAAGTAGGCTGAGATTCACACTGATCATATTAGAATTTTAGAAGTACTATGTCAGCAATTTATAACATGATTCTGAGGAGAAAGTTGGAATGTGACTCAGAAGAAAAATTTGCATACAGAAATATTTTAAGAAATAGAGAGTGAATTTTTGAATACATTTACAACTAGAAGGGATCCATGAACTGGGAATTTTAGAGAGGAGATTACTGATAGGCCTGAGGATAACATGCTTGGCTATTGTTTGAACAAAAACTTTCAGGATCTGGAAAAGTTCAACTTGGAATACTGTATTATGTTGTTTCTATTACTTTAATTCTTCAGAAAATAATCTTCTTTACTCATACACAATCTTCTAGAAAAATATAGGGATCCAAAATATGCATAATTTGAATAATGAAATAAGTCGTAATAATATAACTCAGAGAAAAGCTGTAAGACTGGTTGACTCTTTAGTAATAAACCATAGAGTTTAAAACAGTTACTCATTGCCTTTATAGAAATCACCCTTGTACAATTTGCTTCATGAATGATAAAATCATAGGGACTATATGATAGGTGAATCTTTGAATTCAAGAATTGATCACAAGGATGGAGGGTGTGGCTCTGTTCTACCACTCATAAAATTTTTGATCACAACAGCAGTTGATGGCCAAAGTCCCTTGATTATAAAGTTTTCAATTAATTGTGTTTCCTTTTTATTACACCATAGTCCATATTTTAAAAATTAATAGGTGTCTTATCGCCTACTGAATTGTTTGGGCAAAAGATTTTTCTGTTTTTTAGGTAATATGACAAATAAATAAACTGGCTGGGCATTATTCTTAACATTAAATTTTTGATTCAGTTGCTTGTGACATTAGGACCACATGCCCTTTCCCATATTATTTAGAATGTAACTTTGTCTTCTTAATTATAAAGAGTTAGCACCATTAAAATTCACTGTATTAGCATAAACCCAAATCATTGAATATCTTTGATTCTTTTATCCAAAGTTTTCAGGGTTATCTGTTTTTATAACTCATGTATTATTGAAAATAATGTATGATATACTTTTTTATTAATTATGGTTTTTGTTTTGGAAATGCAAAAGGTTTGTAAAGGTAATTGTTTGGTTTAAGATATAAACAAAAATGATGTGCTTTTTGTCCTTGTGAATTTTTTATTATTATCTATTTCTATTATTTCTATTCTATTTCTATTATTATTTCTATTATTATTTTCTATTATGTTTTCTGCAAAATCAAACTTGTTGGCTACATGATAAAAGTTAAGAACAATGCAACATGCATACATGATGAGAACTGTTCCAAAAGGTTAGAATAATTTTACCAATGTAATGCTAATAATGAACCATAGATATAGATGTTTTCTATTCTCCATAGATAGAGTTGCTTTTATTCTTCATTTTAAGGAAGTAAGACACAGAAAGGATAAATAAGAATACATAAATTTCCCAGTTACAAAGCCAGAAATAAGGGTTCAAAACCATGTATTATGACACCAGACTCTTACTAAGAAACATTCCTTTCATAGCATTTTATGTATTTATTACCATTCATTTAACAAGTTGCCTATTTGTTTATATTGTGTTTGTTCTTGAAAATGTATAGTAATAACACTATACTAAACGTTCTGATAAAATATTTTTGTACATCTTTTGTCATATTTTTTTTTTTTTTTTTTTTTTTTTTTGTGGGTACCGGGGGGACGACCTCAGGACCTCGCGCACCAACAGGCACCCGTGCCGCTGAGCGATATCACCGGCCCCTTTTTCGTATGTGGGTTCCGGGAGTCGAACTCGGGCTTTCGCGCTTGCAAGGCAGGCGCTTAAGCCGCTGAGCCGTCTCACCGGCCCTTTTGTCATATTTTGATGACATAATTGTATAAGAAATTTCTACATTTGCTAAACAACTTTCCTTTATTCAAATTGCCCTCTATAAAATTATATAAATGTGCTTTGCCCTTAATCACACCTGAGAGGTATGATTCTTTTTTATCTACAGTAATGTTGTACATTTTTCTTTTTTTTAATTACATTTAAAGTTATGCTTTCTTTTGAGTGTATGGAGATTTCCTTTTCAATAGATCACACCTCATAGCAACAACCTTGTGTCCATTCTTTTATAATGTAGAAGGGACAATGTTATGATTTAAAATAGCATTTTTTAAAATGCTGAGTTACTTAAAGGATAGTAAGGAACTAATGAAAGAACAGATGTTTGAAGAGTAGGGGAAGAATTTTATATTCTCTATTCGTGGTAGAGTTAAGTGTAGGACAGAAGGGCAAGTGATTTCATTATGTGAATGTGTAGGAGGACATAGAATGAGAGCAACTTAAAACTTTTTACCTCCTTTAGGACTGTGGAACATTTGAAAATGGCTCTTGGTTTGGAAGGAATAAAATATTAAAAGTAGTAATAATCATTTTAGCTTAACAAGGACAAATAGCAATGCCTACTATGAGTAGAAATCATACATTTCACAGCCACTTAAAGAATATGGTTGTACAAAACATAGACTAATTTTGTTATTTCTTTTTTATTTAGTGTTATTCATATTCTCACTGATACTATTGTTTAACATTTAACAAATTTCACCGTGTGTTAGCTTTAATTCTACATATGCAAAAAGTGTGCCATATGCTCTAATGCACTTAGGGATGTCTTCACAAATGCCAGCTAGCTTGAAATGCAGCTAGCTTTTAGCTAGATTAGTTTTGATTCTGAGTGCATATTTATCTACTTTGGTGGAGAGCAATAACTATTCACTTGTCTATCTTACAGATTCTGTGAGGTTGAGGATTGTTTCTTCCTTTTAAAAGTCAGCTCTTTCCCCAGAAGAAAGAACCTTTTCCAAGTACAATTGAGATGATGAGAATTTTTAACTCTTCTGAAATGAGGCAGGGGTCAACACTTATTTAATGGCCTGGCAATTTGAGGTAATTAGGCATTTTGTAAATTTTCCCAAATACACCCTATTTTTCATTCATTTATAGTATTTATTGGATTTATATTAGGTGAAAGTTTTCATGTCCTGTTTGAGACAAATACAACAAATTCCTTAAGGATCTTGTTCATGATTTCAGAAATAGCTATATGCAAGTGAATATAGCACTAATGTTAGAGGAAATCAAGTCTGTGAATATGTTGATTGTAGAAAATTTTATACAACCAGATATATGTAATGGCTAAACCAAGGTAGAATGGAATTCCAGGAAAAAATTTAAAAATGGGGAAGACTCCAAAGGTATGTGCCTCTGGAAACATGTGATTCTATCAACATTTGGCTGCCCAAAGGGAAATGATGTTAGAGAGAAGTACATCTCAAATACTGACATAAAGGACTGGAACATGAGAAAAAAACAAGAAGGTTTACAAATACATTCTGTGTGAGGAACAAAACATGAAGTCATATGTTATAATTCATGTCCTTCATATATATTGATGAATGGAAAAGGAAATGCATGCTTACATCTAGAAGAGGTGACTTTTCAACTACATAAATACATCAGAAATACATAATATAATTGGCAATCTGTAATGACCCAGTTTCATCCTGAACAGATAAATAGCTTTTCTTATACTTAGTAAAATTTGTTTAGCAAAGAGATGATTCACGCTGCCAGACACATAAATTTTAAATTTTGAAAATAGTGCTGAAAATATTGCTGGAAACTCTACATGGGTATGAAATTTTTCCTCAAGATAATAAACTCATGAATACATACTAGACAGCAGGGAAGAATGCAACTGGCATTTTTGTATCAGAATTCTATTCCTGTATTTTTCTTGTTCTGAAAAGGACAATTACATAACAGATAAAATCTGTATGAACCTAGATAAGAGGGTACAATTTTAAACTTAATATATACATGTTATCAATGTGAGTATGATTAGATTCTTTAGCACCAGATTTTACATGGATTACAATTTTAATTTTTACTTGGCTTTTATATTCTTCATATGAAAGAGATGCACATTGATTTCCTAATAGATTGAAACATATTACCTCTTTAATTTCGAAGATGGCCTATATGTCATAAGAGATCTCTGGAAAAAATATTAAGTTTACCTACCAGAGTATCTACCCTTTCAACAACACTGGACTGAGTACATTCGCTTCAGGGGTAGTGAAAATGAGGTCTCTCTTTGTCGGTGCTGTGCGTGCTTTGGATGCTGCCTTCAGTGACTCTTTCTAAACTGCCTCCTTCAATATGGCGATAATGAGCCACAGGAGTAGTTTTAAGTTTCAATTTAAATTAAAATAAATAATATATTATTTTCTTAGTTATACTAGCTGCATTTCACATGCTCCGTAATTACTAGTAATCATCATATTTTGGAGAGTGTATATGGAACATCTCTGTCATTGTAGACAATTTTATTGGATATTGTTATTCCATATTAGTTCCAAGGGATCAGAGTAACATTTTACAGGTCTATAAAATATTTCTCTTTTTTTCCACACTGACTGCAGTTCAATGAATCCTTGGTAAGCCCTTTAGAAATCAAAGGCAAATAAAATTTTCACCAAATTTCACTGTTTCTTCTTTCTTTCTTTTTGGTTGTTATGTAAAAAATAATTTTCATCTCTTTGGGCTTTTTAAAATTATCCCTTAGGCAATTCTTAGAATGATATTGATCCACAAGTCAATGTGAATTTTGCAACCCCATATTATGTTTTTTTAATTAAACCATATTGTAAATTAAAGCATATTTTATATCTATAGTTTTTTTAATTTAAAATTCAATGCTACTGAAAAATAAAAAAGAAACTACTAGTTTATTTTGCTTCTGACTTAGAGATAATTACACATATGAAGCTTTATTTATTCCAGAAACATTTATTTCATTATATAAGTGAGATTTTTTATATTTGGTTCTGTTTGGTAATCCGAAGGGGAAGAAAAAGTGACAATTTTGCCACATTCTCGAGAATTTGAGAAAATTTATTTTAGTCTTTATCAAGAAGTTTTGAATTTAATATAAAACAGTGAACTGTTGGCCAGGCAAAACTTTTAGTCAAGATAATATAAATCAAATCTGTAGTAATAAAAATGACAAGTATGCAATTAGAAAGCTTATTTGTAGTAATTTGTAGTATTGTTTTACTATTTACCAACCATTCAGCTGTAGTTTTTTCACAATTAGCATATGCAACCATCCGAACAGCCTCTGAGGTAGATGGCACTATTACTATTTTGACTTTGAGTGAGAATATTGATGCAGGAATATAGTAAGATACTATAACCAGTCCTCTAACAACCAGGAACTCTGTCAATACAAATATCACAAAAGAGAGAAATAACAGTGGAGTTTGAAATTAGAATGACAATTTACGCCATAGCTCCTCTGTTCTATACTAGTTCACTGGATGTGTTACCTTGGCCATGACACTTAGCTTCCAGGCTCTAATTCTTTATCTTCAGGGTAGATACAGTTCAATAGATGTAAATTATGAAGAAACCAAACAAAGCATTAATTTTCATTAATCCCTTAGCCTCATTCATTATTGTCTGTAATATTGGGAAACTGTCTTAACAATGTTTACTTCCATGTCTTCCTTTTTAAATATTCAAATCTTAACCTCTATATTAACCAAAATATGTGGAAAACAGAGAATATTCACTTTCGTTTTCTGAAGTATTCCTTCATTTTCAAAATATGCCACCTAAAATATTCTTATTAATTCAATAATAATCTGTATGGCTTCATAGGTTGGGAACTGTACAATTCTATGGAATTTCATTCATAGAGACTACAGTCATGTAATTTTGGATAAGATTTACTAAGTCATATGGATACATACACAAATCATCTCCTCCTTCAAGAAATCTAATTGTAAAATAGAAAACTACACTTACAGTGTGGCTTTAAAAGACATGTTCTTCTATATATGAATACACAGAAAACTTAACTATAAAAATTTAGAACAAGTGATCTTTTTAGTCCAATCTGGATAATTTTTGTCTTCATTAAGTTCCCAGACATCTTCAAAAACCTTCCACTTTATTCAACTGTTAAAATTAAAATAAAATTGTGAATTAAAGCAAAGACTGTTACAACACGACAGGATAACAACTATTTTTATGTGAATAATATTTTAGATAAACCAATTTGTTTTTGCTAAGCTTACTTGTTACTTGTATTTAATGTTTGAATATATTTTTAGGTACAACCTCTTCACCTAAAGGTCATCTGTAAAAGACACTAAACAAAGAAACAATAAGAAAAAAGATAATTGGAAGAAATGGTAGTAAAAACATATACATAATTTCAATGCTTTATTTTTTACTTTACCCCCAGATTCATGACATAATTTAGTTTTGGAATTATATAGATAATAATACTTGACTTAATAAAGTTGCTGTAGCTGGATTAACTGTTATGTAGTCATGATCTTCAATTAGCAAATACCATATTTCTGATACTACCTACTATGTTTAAGATAGAATAATCTGGCCTCTCGGACAAGATTCTTGTATACTTTCAGAAATATGCTCTTTTATATTTTCCACCATTTTAAGCATTTAGTTGATATTTAAATTACAAGGGGACATGGCATAAAAATTGCTTATTTTTGTTGTCCAGGTGGAAGAATTAGAATTTAAAAATTTCATGAAATTTTTCTAACAAAACCATGGCAATCATGGGAATTATTTCTCTGAAATCATGCTTCTATAGATTTTCCACTAAGATATGGCAACTCCCCTCAAAAAACTTATACAGTTACTAAAGTTCCGGTTTTTTCTATACATCTGATTTCACCTATATGCACCTAGGCAAAAGGAATATTTTTAGCTACATCAGTAAAACAGAGCAGACTAATTATACAATATAATTAATTCTGTTTGTCTTCAGGGCATCCACATAACCTAGGGACTACTTTGCATTTGAAAGAACTATCTTCATAAAATGTCTGTGTAGATTTATTTAACCTAAAATGTAAACATAATTCTTATGCATATTCTGTAAAAGAAGACATATTTTGAGACTTTCAGAGTTTTTTCTGTTTTGCTTACTCTGATATTTAAAAAGTAATATTTTGGGGGCCTGCGAGATGGCTCAGTGGCGTAAGCACCTGCCTGGCAAGTGCAAGGTCCTGAGTTCGACCCCCAGTACCCACAAAAAAAAAAAGAATATTTTTTAAAGAAAAATATATATCCATAATATAATATAGACAAAGAAAAACTGCTTGCCTTCATGTAAGGAAAACTCACTTGTCTTAAATTTTCAATATAGGTCTATATAAACTAGTATTTTTTCTGTTACTTAACAGCTTTAGAATCATAGAATTAAATATTTACTTTGTAAAATTTAGTATATTTCCAGAGGCAATACAGAATGGAGGTTAAGAGCATTAACTGAAACCAATTTTTAAAAATTCAAATTTATCACAAACTGAGCTTGGGCAAGAAAGATTACTTGAATGTGCCAGAATTTCCTCATTTGTAATATGAAATTAATAATGGTATGCAAAAATTTGATTAATATGAATACTGAGTTCATTTATATAGTGTTCTCAAAACAATAGAACCTAATAAAGGATTCTTTAAATTTTTATTATTATTTTTACAAGCATAATTTTCGCAGTAGCTGTTTTGGTTTCTTCCTCCTTACTGAGACACAGTGGACAACATCCACAGATTAGCTGTGTAGAAGAAAGGGGAAACTTCTCTCAAAGGACAGGTCTGAGTTTATACAGGGTTGGTTGGCTCCAGGAGAACAGCGTCATGGTGGAAGAGCCTGGTATAGAGGGAAGCTGTCCATGTCAAGGAGGCCTGGAACCACGGTAAAAGGAGGACCAAGGAGGGAGATGCAGCCTTCTAATTCACACCCCTACTGACCCATATCTAACCAGATCCACATTCTGTCTGTTGTGTCATTTAGACAACGTAGTCTAGATGACAGGGAACCAGATCTCAAGATGGCCCTTTTTAACCAGGGTGCCCTGTGGCTATCTTCTAAAAGCAAAATCTTTCAAAAGAGTTTACTTTTACCTTTTTACACTCTTGAGCCTGGGAAGGGTAGGATCTTTCTGATTCCTGAGAGGCACTCAAAGCATCTTTCCAATTGTCCTGATGCAAAGTACTTGGCTTTAAAAAAAAATCATTCTTTCTGCAGCCAAGCCTTCCTCTGTCCCATGTTTATATCTCCACTTTAAAGTCCCCCACACTTACTGCTGCTTCTTTTCTGGCCACCAGCAATGCTTTTCAAATAACTCTGCTCTGGTTTTTAGTTTTATTTTTACACCAGATAAGGTTCAAAACATCTAGCTTTACCCATGCCACAGCACAAATGTTGGGCTGCCTTGAAATTTCTTCTGTCAAATTAAAGAGTCCACTACCCTTTAGCTCACTTTCCTACAAAGTCTCAGAAAACAGGCAAAATACAGAAAATTTTTCTGCTGGAGTGTAACACACACAGACTTGATTCCAACTACCAATGAAGTCCTTCTTCCAAATGGAGCTGCCTGAGCCTGACCTTTACTGTCTCCTTTCTATCATCCTTCTACTCTAATGAGCTCTGACCAGACTCTTCCATCAGGCTCATTCAAGGGCTTCTGTATGCAGCATCTTCAGACCTCCCACATCCCAGTTCCCAAGCCTTCAAAATCACAGGTATATTCACAGCAACAACCCCATTCCTGGTACAAAAATTCTGTCTTAGTCACTTTCTCATCTCTGTGAAACAATACCCAACATCCACAAGCTAAAAAAGAAAAGGTTTATTTTGGCTTAGTCTTAGATATCTGAGTCCTTGTATAGTTGGCCAGCTCCAAGGGAGGAATGACATGATGAAAGGGATTGGACTGAGGGAAGCTGCTCACATTATTATGATCAGGAATCAGAGAGAGAAGGGATGATCCAGGGAGGGAAATATACCTTTCCAAATCATATCCCCAGTGATGCACCTCCATCCAGACCTTCCTCCTAACAGCAAGTTAGCTGTAGTGCTCCATAATCTAAAACTAATCTAATCTAATCTAACTGCCTTCTAAAAGTCCCATCACTGAACACAATTGGATTTAAGTGGAATATTGCAGACCTAAGCCATAACAATAACCAAAATGTAAAGCATATGACATGACCATATTTGTGTATGTGTGTGTGTGTGTGTGGCATCATATGATCTTTTATATAAAAATATGAAGCTTGATGTTTATTAAGAGTATTTCATGTATATTTATATCAGGGAATCTAGTAAAACCTCACAAAATCTTGCCTACATCATTTATTTTGAAAATCTAATTGTTGTCAAGCATAAAACATATTTTATTTGACAGTCAATTTGTTGATCCTTTCTGGGTATATTCATTTATTATTAGCTAAGATATTTGACTAGTCCAATAGGTTTCCTATTTCATTTGAATCTTGAAATGTTCTCTTATTCTGGCAAGAGAGCAAGAACTCTTCTCTCTCCTTAGTTTCCTGACTGAACTGTGAATTACTGCTAGCTTTTTGAATTACAGGCTGTAAGATACCTAGGTTGCAAGATATTTTCTTCCCTTCACGTACTCACAAAAGAAAAGAAAGACTAAGGTCATAAATAATTTGCTTTTATATATGTTTGATAAAACCAGGAGAATACTACACAGTTAATTACATCACAATATTTACAAAACTTTTTCCACTAGGCTAATGCAAGTAGTGAAATACTTAAAAATTCATAATAAGGATCAAAACATATGACCTACCCTAAACACATGACTACATTTCTGAGACAGGTGGAGATGAAACAGTGTAACTTGTATGTCTTGATAGGGCTTTTGATTAAATTATACTATAAGTACACAGAAATTTATAGTTTTAGTGATTTAACTAAAAATTTTATTATTATTATGTTACTTTTCTGGTCATGAGTTAGGAAAAGAGAAATGAAGTCACTATTCTAGAGTCCTTGATACTTGCATGTTTCATCAGGGGCCTTTGCCACTAGAATCAATCCAATAATACCAACTACATGCACCACCTAGGTATGGCATATTAAGAAATTGTAGCACTGATTCTTTCAGCTTGGGTAATCACTCATCTATAATAATTTAGAATGGTCAAACAGAGAGTGTATTTTTGGAGGAACTTGTCAGTATTTTGTGCCCTACAATTCATCTTAAGCTAAAGGACAAAATAAAGATTTCAAGGTGATCACTCAAAAGAGTTTAACATATTTCTTATAAGTTTGGGAAACATGAAGATTTTGTGGGAGACAGTGGCTGAGTAATTAAGAGATCTCGATGGGAGCAGATCAAAGACTGATAGAGATCACTAGATGGGATCCAGTTTCCATCAACAATGACAGTTTCAAAAAAGGCTTATAAAACTAGGGCATGCAGGAAAAAGCTGCCTGAAGTTTTCTTACAAGATAATCCACCCAAGATTCCTGCTATGAACTGCAAATATATTCAGAGAAGCCAAGGCCTTATCTGCTATTGTTCAAAATGACAAGTCATGGGAATATCTCCGCCATGAGAAGAACCGTATTCTTCATTTTCTAGCAAGGGGTGTGTATCTCCAGTTCACACATAAAAGTTCACCCCCAGAACGGGGGTCAAGAACTCTACAGGTAACCTGCAGATTCACCCAAAATTAAAGGACAGTATTTACAGTTCCTTTATTTTTTGTATCTTCATGCTTCAAACTCTGAGATATCTATAAGTTAAACAGTAGAGAGGAGAAGAAGAGCAGTGTAGAAAAAGGAATCTAGCTTCCCTGACACCCCCAGGGCAAAACTGAAGGTGGTGGAGGGGGGACATTTTCCCTTAAATTAAATTATAAAGAATTTATTATTGCAATATCCTGGGTTAAGCTTTAACTAATAAAATATGAGATCATTTATATGTTTAAGAATGCTTTCTATGGGCAAAGTAATTATAAGACCACAGACCAATTGAAAGACAGAGATGGAGACAATTTATTCTGTTCAATTTAACAAAAATGCATTAGTTTTATGTAGTTGTCATAACAAATTATCAGCAACTCAGTAGCTTAATATTTATTGTCTCATTATTTGAAGGCCAAAATCCCAAAAGAAAAAAAAAAAAGAATTAAAATGTGTTATGTACTGTATTTATCCTAACTCCACATGGTGAATGTGGTCATTATGTACTGCAAACATGTACAAATAAAAGAAAATTAAATATTGTTTAGTTCCTTCAGGGCTCAGTAAGAGTACTTATTCTAATCCTCCTAACTTTTGGTGCTGTTCCTTGGCTTATGGCTTCATTATTCCTGTCTCTACCTCTATGATTACCTCATGTTTTCCAAGTTTCTCTCTGTCCAAATTACCCACATTTTTATATGAACATTAGTCACTGGAAGATCTACACAGATTTTCTTTTTTTTTTTGTGGGTACCGGGGGGTCGACCTCAGGACCTCGCGCGCCAACAGGCACCCGTGCCACTGAGCGATATCACCGGCCCCTTTTTCGTATGTGGGTTCCGGGAGTCGAACTCGGGCCCTCGCGCTTGCCGGGCAGGCGCTTAAGCCGCTAAGCCATCTCACTGGCCCCAGCACACAAATTTTCAAATCAAGTAACAGTCACAGGTTCCAGTAAGACAGGAGTTTTGAGGAAAGAGTATTTGGCCCAGTACACATAATCAAATATTTAGACAAAAATGTTACTGTGAATTTTGAAATAATTGCATTTTGATTTTGAGATTTTTAACACTTCATTCTCAAATTTCTAAAATTATTTTCATGTCCTGACTGGGTTCAGTTTGCTGTGAACATTATCAGAGAATTAAGTTGAGTAACTGAAATTGCCAATGGCAAGATAAAAGAACATAGCTTTGAACACTCTAAAATAGATGTACTAACAGTACGTGCCTCCTTGAGTGAATGTGATAAAAAATGAAATAATAAGTATTTAGAAATTTGGAAAGACACCTGGAACAGCCTGGGTATTACCAGTTGTTGAATATTCAAAGTACTGAATATATAAAGCAGAAGATTATGTTTACTGGCTCCAAAATGTAAATGGCTAAGTATTTTTAAAAAGAACTTTAAAAATAGCACCAGTGATCTATCATTTTTCTATTCAATCAATTTACCCTGAGTATTGTAATGGTATTTTAGGAAGAAAAACCCTCCCATTTGAATTTGTGTACTTTTAATAAAATTATTTTTTATGAAATGAAAATAAAGGATATGCGAAAATACTTGTGATACTTTATTGTGTCGTACATTTAGCAATTCATTGTTCACTGAAAAAAAAACAGAAAACAAATTATGATTTTCCAAAAGCAGTAGAATCATTTCAGTTATTATAGCTAATATTGAATATTAATAATATAACAACATTTGGCCTTGTTATATTACAGCAAACAAGGTTTTATTTTTTGTGCTTTCATGTTAACTTCATATAGGTTACTTATACCTCATTTTTTATATAAAGCAGACCATTGTTTATTTATGAATAAAAATGCACATATTTTTATATAACTTTCTCTATTCACACCTATAAAACTACACAAAAATGTGAAATAGACCCTTTACATTAGTGAAGTAATTAAAACTTTTGTACTTATTACCTGTTGTTCTGTGAAGCTCCAAATTGGATTTAAAATATGCAAACATTAGATGTCCTTGATTTATCACTCCTGTGTTTTGCTCAATTAGACAAGATTGATAAAACAACCCAAAAGGTATAATAGAAAGTTTCCTAAAATTCTGTTTTGGCTATGGACTTTTTGTCTTATATACCATTATTTTTCCAATAATAGTTAAAATAATATTTTTGGAAGGAAAATTACTGACTAAAATTACCAGTGATATAACCAACCTTGGTATAATATTTAGAAATGAAATAGAAATGGTTTAAGACACAATAGGATTTTCAATAGCATTTTCATTTGAAAATAAATATGAGGCCTTGCCTTTGAGTAATCTAAAACAAAAGCTGATCTTGAAAAATAAATTTTTCTTTATTATTTGGGAGGAGGTGCTTTTACTTTATTTTATTTTTGTCACATGAACTGGTTTTCCAATCAATGTATAGTAGAGCAGTGCTCCTTTTGATTCTGCCTCTGCCTGTGCCGTACGCATATATTTTTTCAACACTTGCCTGAGGTGGTATGTTAGAACCATGATGGAAGTTAAAATATGTGCAATGCCATAGTACTTTTGATGACTGAGTGGCGATATGGCATCTATGTTTCCTCTTCGATGTGCATCCCTGGGGTATAAATTCCCTATCATTTATTCAGGTGTTCCCGGTGTTGTCTATCAATACACTTGGTCAATAATAGATGTTCACTAAATGTTTAGTAATAATCTAAATAATCACTAAATAAATGAATGAAATAAAGGCAGCCTAAGGAAAACACCTTCTTTCTCTGAAAATGAATCTGTAATAAAAGTAAGAATCCATCAGAAAATGAGCATCTTATATTCAGTTATGTTATGGACCTATGCTTTCTTTGACATATGTTTAAGTACGTAAGAAATTAAATTTACAGTGACACATTAATTAGAAAGTTATTTAAGTATCATCCCTCATTTGTTCTTTAGTTAATACCAATCAAACTAATGTGAAAAATCACGGAAATGAATTTTGTATATATTAATCTAAAATAATGTATACTATCTTTTTCTGCAAGCTAGCACTCACCAGTGGCAGCGAATGATACTAAAATAATTATATATATATATTATATATTATATATATAATATATATATATAGACTATTAAAGAATGGGAACATTTCTGGATAACTGATTGTTCTATTTCCCACTATGTTTTTCTCAGTAATTAATATATTTGGTCAGCTATAACATCATTCTCTCAATTCTTTCCAATAACACATTTAAATTTTATTTGCTAGTGACAAAGTGAATATAACTTTATATATCTCAATTTTTCCCCAAAAAATAACAGTTTAAGTAAAGGGAGAATTGTAATGTTTAACTACGATGATTTTATAAAATTTTGAGCCTAGCTAGCAGCATCATTAATGATCAAAACTTCAAAGATAGCTTGACAGTTCTCAGCAATAGTTAGAATTTTAAAGCACAAAATGCCATTTGTTAAAAATGAATCTTCCCTGAGCTACAAATATCCATCAAGTTATTAGTAATTCTTATTATATACTAGGTCTTATCAACATTTTCTAGGGGAGAAAAAACTCTCACAATTGAATTTTAGAAATATCTTTTTTTATTTCAATATATTTCAACATCAGCAGCCTGGTCTCAGCACATATCATTAGCAGCTATTTCAGTTGATACAGTTAATTATCACTATTTCTTTCAGATGATGAATACTAAATAGAATATTTGCTCTGGTATGAGGTTGGAAACTCTGCTTTTGATATAAAAATATACCGCCAAAAGTACAGTGAAGTGCCATCTTTACACTTTTCTAACGTTGGCCTGAAACATTGCTCATTGTTTTGATCTATTTGGAATGATGTTTTTTTCCCCCTGCTAATTGTGGCCACACCGCTAATGATTTCAGAATTCATTAGTGGTAACTATAAATTGATCCTATCATACAAACAAGATTTTAAATGCAACTTTATATGACATACTGAAGCACAAACTTTTAATGGATACTTGGTGGAGGTTACCTTTCTTTCTTTCTTAAGAGTTTTAGTGAAGATATTTTCAAATTCATTATATATCCCTGAACATTGAACTGGGCCAATATCAATGGCAAGATCAAGAAAAAATGAAGGAAATTCTATTTATCATCGCCTTAGAAAAGGTAAAAGTCATAATTGTGTTTTTCTTTTTTTTTTTTTTCAGCTTTTATTTTCTAGTAGTACCTGTTTGTAACATATTTGCAATGCGTGATTGCATTCCTTGTGGATAGTTGGCACATGTACATAATACATCTCAATTCCTTTTTCATCCCCAATCCTTCCCTTTCCTTCCCTTCTCCCTCTTTTCATCTCTTGATCCCCTCTTCATTTGAAAAAGATCTATCTTTAAAATAAATTTTGCAGCTGGAACTACTGGTGCATGCCTGTAATCAGAGCAATTGGGAGGCTGAGGCAGGAGATTCGCTGTGAGTTTGAGGCCATCCTTGGCTACACAGTGACTGAACTACATAGACCTTGTCTCAAAAAAAAAAAAAAAAAAGAAATAATAATGATGAAAAATAAAGTGGAATTTGCTTAGTAATTGGGAATTACAATATCATTTTTATGTACAATCTAATTGTCATGGAAAACACACTGAGCAAAATTTCAGGGGACAATACCTGGTATCATGGGTGTCTTGGGGATTCATTATATATATACATACATATATATATATGTATAGTTTCACTCCCTGTGTATTAAGAGAGTGCATCCCACACAGCAGGCTTGCATATTAAGCAAAAAGCAAGATGCATGCTCTCCCTATTTGCTTATCATCCTTATAATGAAGAAGTAATAAAAAAATGGACTAACTTGACTTCATATAAAGACAAAATAAAAACACACTTTAATATGAATTTAATCTTTTTCAGTTTTAGTGCTTTTTGGCTTTAAAAACATTGTCCCAAACTGTTCTGTTGCAATAATGAGTGACCTAAATATTAAAGGAAAAAAAAAAAATAAAGACATAAAAATGTACAGACTTCTTCATTTAGATCCCGACCACATAGGAAAACTAATGCGATGGAATTTAGACAGAGATAAATTTAGTAGTAATTATACAAATTAGATTTTATTTCATTTGGTTGAAATTACTTTCCATTCACTATACCCTAATGGAATCACAGTATTTAAGTGGCTTCATAATTTCAGCAACCTTTTTGTATTCCTTCTTTGTAGGAGGAAATGTTTCTCTATTTAGGGTTGAATAATTTTGAATGAGATTTCAGGGACCATTTTCCAACTTTTATAAGTGTAATATATCATAAATGATAATAAAGTAGCTCTTTTTTGATTCAGAAATGACAAATAAAATAATAATACCTTAGGCTCAGATTTGCCTTTTCACTTGTAGCACTTCCTCAAAGCAACTATTTGAAGGAATGAGCAGAGCTATTACTATGACCTTGATACAGGACACAAAAAAGCTTCATAAGGTTAATTAATTTACTGTATCGAGGTCACAGATCCCATACTTAACCACGTCAACTTTCAGAAGTGTCTCTTCTGAATGCTACTTCTACTACATCACTGTCTTTCCTTAAAAAGAAAGTGGTATATTTGTTAGTGTAGTGTAAGGGCCATGGAGTCATTGATAAACTACATGAGGATAATGACAATAAAGGAAAATATTAAGGGGGAAAGTGTCAATGGAGAAACTGTGTGGGTGGAAATGGCTGAATGAAGAGTAAGAAAAGCTGTGTTCAAAGTGACCCTAAAGCTTTCTATATAATACAGAACCTGAGATACCTGCTTCACATTCTTCTCAATGATATCTTTATGCATCTATTGATGTTCCAGATACACAACCATCTTCCTGAAGAAAGGCATTAGGCAGATATAAAATTAATAGCAGGGCCGGTGAGATAGCTTAGTGGTGTAAGTGCCTGCCTGGCAAGCGCGAGGTCCTGAGTTTGACTCCCGGTACCCACCTAAAGGAAAAAAAGGGCCAGTGATATCACTTAGCAGCACAAGCACCTGCTGGCACACGAGGTCCTGAGTTTGACTCCCGGTACCCATGTAAAAAAAAAATTTAATAGCAAATGACAATACAGTCTGCTGTTTTATAGTTAGATTTAAGGAAACAAAGCTTCAATGTAGTGACTGTTTACAGAAGCGTGAGCAAGATTGAAGGAAATAATAGAGAACCAGTAAAGGTTATTGAAGCACTAAAAGAGTACAACTGCAAAATAGTTGTCATGCTGTCTGATGATGTAAAAAAGAAATAAATTTTACCAGAGCCCAGTGAGAGTTGGAGTAATTAAAATGGGACCACATGGCAGAGGTTGTATTCCTGGAAGGATGCAGCATTTGCCATAATCACAGAAGTAAAGGAGGAAGAGAAGGAGAACATATTTGTGTTTCCTTTTGCCCTTCACACTCCTCCATTTCCAGAGGCTGAATCTAATGCAAACAGCTAAGGAAATCTAATTGATGGAGTCCTTGCAGTTTCACCTTCTGGGTTCAGAGCAGGGCTCATGCCAAGTAGGTCATGTCTTTTGTCAGTTTCTTAACAAAGTGACTTTGACTTTTTTGAGTTTCCACTTCCACAAGTCCACTGTCCCCCTTCTTGATGATTTGACATTATCACAAGTTCATGTCGATTTGTTTATCCTCCTTAATGCCATATACCTAAGTGGACTTCAATTATCTGATTAAGCCACTCATAATAGAAGACAACAGTGAAAATTAATTCTCTAGGGGCAAAGAGCAACCTAAAAAGGAACATTTAGAACAAGCTCATCCATTTATTCGAGTGTGTTGAGGGAGGTGGAAGGAATATAAGAGAAGAATATTTTTTCTTTGTTCTTTGACAATGTGCTGTCTCTCTTCAAAGCACGTAGTCCATAGCTAAGAAAAGAATCAGTATCGCCATTCAAACCTCTGTATTTTTTTCTGAATGCTCTGGTATTCCATTCACTCTGAATATTTAAAATTCTGGTTTACCCTGCTGAGATGGATTTGGCTTTCACAAGTAGGTTTTGATTGTGAGAACAGGAAAAAGGACCTAACTACCATGCCATTATTTGGTATTTTTATTGTTCACAGACATGTCCTTACTTTTATAGCTTCCCTGCTGATTTCCATGATTAATGGATGTGTCTTTTTCTCTCTGGCAAATTTTGAATAAGTTGTAGCCTGAATGGTTTTATCTATAGGTTCCTCTTCCAAGTTGCCTTATCTGCCTACAAGGCTAGAACAGATGTAGTAGTATAAGGTTTGTGAAATATCCCTGTATTTATAAAACAAATATAATATTGATTTTAAAAATTATTCTTATGCGTCATCAAGTTGAAATGTAGACATTTTTTTTTTTTTCTTGGGTACCGGGGGTCGACCTCAGGACCTCGCGCACCAGCAGGCGCCTGTGCGGCTGAGCAATATCACTGGCCCTTTTTTTCGTATGTGGGTTCCAGGAGTCGAACTCGGGACCTCGCGCTTGCCAGGCACGCACTTACACCACTGAGCCATCTCACCAGCCTGAAATGTAGACTTTATATGCATAAATGATAAGAAAAGATTGACTATTATCTATCATATGCTACTAGGAATCACACACATTTTTGACTAACAAAAAAAGGAAAGAACGCCATGTTCAACTTCTCTGTCAAGAAATCATTTTAAAGAGGTCATTTGGGAACATGAGTGCAGGTTAGTTTAGAATCAATTAAGATATTCTTTAATGTTTTTTAAAAATCATTTTAGTGATCTATCAATTCATAAATTTTTAAATATTACCTGTGAGATGACTAAGTCCTACAAAATTTGGAATTATAAAAGCAGAAACCACATACATATGAAACCTGAAATGATTATACATGAAATAAGTATCTAGTATGAAGATCAAAAGACAGTACTTGACTTGTCATTAAGAAGGTCACCATAATAATGACACAAACTTTTCAAGACACAAGTTTTAAAGACATAAAGACTGCCCAAATAGAGCTAAGGAGAAGACTGAGCCACAGCTAGATAAAGTGAAAAGAATGGTAGAAAGTGAAAGAATGGTAATGGAAGTGTTTGTTATTAAAGAGTGCATTGAGACAGATGAAGTTATAAAATGTGTTTATGGTCGTGCAGGTTACCATGGTGAAATTCTTGACTGTCAACTAGACTGGCTTGCGAGATGAGTAATGCACACCCCTGTGTGTCTCAGGGTGAACCACGAAGGCACGAGCTTGAAGGCTCTGCTCTCTGCCTATTCCTCTCTAAGTTTTTCTTTCCTTTCTCACTGGCTTTCTTCTCCTGACCTCTGCTTCCTGGCCACCATGAGGTGAGCAGCTTTACTCCACCTCACCTTTCTGCCATGAGAGACTAAATCCTCTCAAACTGTGAGCTTCCACTTCCACATTCCCACCATTTGTGGGTGGCAGGCATTTTGCACTATCAGTGGGAAAGCTGATCAGTACACATGTTGGTACGTATTGTTGGCAAAATGGTTAAAATGCCCAGAATTTGGGAAAAAAATAATTAGAAAGTGATCTAAGTAAAATTTAAAATTATCTGCTTCTCAGTTGCCAGCTACCATCAGTTATCATTAATTTAAGTTTATTGGTGATTACTTGTGTTTATCAATAAAGGACATTTGTAGGGCTACATATTAGAAAGACATGAGAGATCATAAAGGATACAGAATGAGAAACCTGGACAGAAAGTGATAGATTATTCAAGACGGCTACTGATAGGAGTCATTAAGGAGGACAATCCTATCTGCAACAAAAGTTTTGGAAATTGAAGAAGCTATTCCAACTGTATTCTGTCTCACAGACTTAGGTGGCAGATCTTTGGGTACCTCTCGCATGCCATTTTCTCTTCTTTGGAAAGAAAGTGGACCTTAGGCCAACCACTTTAAAAGACAGAAGATATAAAACAGTGCTAAGTTGAAATCAAAAGACAGTAAGAAATGTAAACCAAGTTATTCACTGATGAAGAATTTAAGGGGAATTAAAGCATTAATAGTTTTAGGTAGGAAGGTTAAAAGTATCATAAATGGGAGAATAAATTACTTTAAAGGATGTATACAATTTTTGTGGCTCTTCATTCATGTAATGGTTCTTAGAGTTCTGAAAAGATTGCACCCAGTGGCTTTCTAACAATGCTAGTAATAATTTAAGATGATACAACCTCTCAGGAAAAGGTCATCAGTTTCTTTAAAAATTAATCATGTACTTACTACTATATGACCTAAGCATTCCACTGCAAGATATTTATCAAAAAGAAAAAGGAAATGCATACCCATTTTGTGCATAAATGTTCTGTGAAACTTTATTTGCAATAGCCAAAAACTATAAACAGCTCAAATGTTTATCACCAGATAATACGTAACTAATTTATTCATTGGTTTTTGAATGGACATCCAAATGATTATTGTTCAAGTGACAACCATGACTACTCCAAATTGTCCAAAGAATGACAAGTGTATACCAACATTTAAAAATTTGTGATACATCCATGCAATGGAATACTATTTAGAATACTATAAATAAAAAGGAATTAATCATTGATATTTGCAATAGGATGAATGAATCTTAAAATAACTATGTGGGAAATAAGCCAAAATTATTATGTTATAATGAAGAGACCAGACCCCCTCCCAAAAAAGAATATATACTATATTAATTTATTTTATTTAAATCTCAAGAAATTAATAGAAATATATTAATTTACCCTAAGCTGTAGTATTACATTTTGCTTTTCAGTTACTTTTAGTCAACTATGGTTCAAAACTATTAGAAAACAAATTCCAGAAGTTAAAAAAATTCATAAGTTTAAAATTATACAGTATTTGGTATAACTTTTCTGGCTTTTTCTGCTTAGATGTGAGTCCTCTCTTTGTTATGTATATCTGTCTAGGTGTGCTGTGTGCCTGTTAGTCACTTAGAAGCCATCTTTGTTATCAGACTGATGTATTAGCACGGCATTGCTTGTGTTCAAGTAATCCTTACACAGTAGCCTACTGCTGAGTCACAAAGCCTGTGTCATTCATCTCGCTTCTCCTCAGTTCACAGGCACTATACCACCTCGCATCATCCCAAGAGGAAAGGTGAGAAAAGTACAATTAACTATTGGTGTGTGTGTGTGTTCATGTACGAGAGAGAGAGAAATCATATTCAAGTAACATTTATCACAGTGCAGTTTTGCAATTGTTTTGTTTCATTTTTAGCTTTTTATTACTATTGTTTATCACTTACTGGGCATAATTTATAAATTTAACTTTTTCATAAGTAACTATATGTAGGAAAATATAGTATACATAGGATTTGGTATTGTACATAGTTTCATGTATCCACTAGGGGTCTTGCAGTTTATCCCTTATAAATAATATGCACTACTGTATATAGTAATGGAAAATAGATGAGTTCTGTTTGTTTGTTTGTTTTTTGAGATTATAGGGTAGGAAGAAATGTGAGGAAGAAATTATACAGAACAAGAGAAAATATGTTGGGGCAATATATACAGTGGTACCTTGGTTCACAAACACTTTTGATTGCAAACTATTTTGTTTTCCAACAGAAGCATTGGACAAAATTTAGTTTTTGTTTATGAACTCCACACTAGGTGAAAAACACAAATGTGGCCATCTTTCCTGCATGAACACGAATGTGGCCACCTTTCCAGAATCGCGGAACATATTAAGTTCATGAGCCTAGGTACCACTGTATATTGTCTCTCATGATTGCAGTTATAATTTTTATTTTGGTGTGCAATTGTCAAATTATATCTAATTACAAAAATTAAGTGCATTAAAGATTTGCAGTTCATTTAATTGATTATTGGCTAATAATTAATAGTCATTCAAGAAAATATTTATGAGCCTTCAATTATGGAAAGATTCTGGAGCTTCTGAAGAAGATGTAGCATGCTGCTCTCTGAAGTGAAAAGATGAGGCAAATATTTATCTCACTGTCAAATATTTACAGAGAGATATCTCTGTGTCTGCCTCTCTCACTTCAAATTTAAAAATGTTTTATATTGAACAAGTTTAACTTTCCTGTATTCTTCACGATGCTTCTCTTTTTGTCTTAATCTCTTAATGGTACCATTATATAAACACTTGACATAAAATCTGACTTTTCGGCAAATATTAAAGTAGATATGCAATAATTGAATATGAAAAGATGATTAATATTCAGCCCATGCATAAAAGAACATTAAACTCACATGGTGACATGGTAGAAGACTAATTTGCAAAGTCTAGTAATGTGTTTTATAGGTGACTGGATGAATTTGTCTATTGTGTCTTCAAGAGTCTAAGGAAGCTTTATGGAATGATAATCGTTGAAGCAAAACTTGCAAGTGACTTGCAAGTTTACTTTCCAGACACCACAAAGAGAATGGCATCTTGGAAAATACATCATAAAGAAAAGTACAGTACAAAGTGGTGTGTTTGGGTGAAGGTGGATATTTCTGGTTGTAATCACAGAGACAGTTGTATACAAGGAAAGTGGCTTTCAGTTCACCTGTTAGTTCTTAAAATGTCATTAAAACACATGAAAACATGTTTGGAATAGATTGTATAGGGAGGAAGGCCCTGAATGTATCATGGTTTGAAGAGTCCATGGGACAAGATTGGTTAAGTAGGAATCTCTTAGCCTTTAAGCAAAAAGAGGTGATGTCCACAGTACACATGAAGAATCCACCTTAAACTTCTTATTTCCCTAAGACCCTGTAGTTTCCCCAGTAGGTCATGTCAAGGACATTCTGATATCTTTTGGTAGATAAATTGTGCCACCTACGTGCCCCTTCAAATGAGGGATCACAGTAATTTAAAGAGTAGGGTCAGGGTTAGTGAGATAGCTCAGGACGTAAGCACCTGCCTGGCAAGCACGAGGTCCTGAGTTCGACTCCCGGTACCCACATACGAAAAAAGGGCCAGTGATATCGCTCAGTGGCATGGGCGCCAGCTGGCGCGCGAGGTCCTGAGTTTGATCCCCGGTACCCACAAAAAATAAATAAATAAATAAAGAGTAGGGTCAGAGCCTGCTACTGTCAGCTTCCTCAGAGTCGACCTTTGTTGCAGGGAACAGTTCAAGGCAGGTCCTTCCTGAAGCAGCCAGAATTCTGCAACTAAATAAGGTGGGATTTTCCAGGTCTACCTATATTTGTTCAATGCAGGGAAACTCAAAATAGGAATCTGTGTACACCCTGCACCATTAATATTGCTGTGGATTTGTCGGAACAGCACTGTATTTCACCTCTTCCCTTTAAAAACTCTTCTTCTGGGCCAGTGAGATAGCTCAGTGGCATAAGCACCTGCCTAGCAAGCGCAAGGTCCTGAGTTCAACTCCCAGTACCCACATATGAAAAAAGGGCTGGTGATATTGATCAGTGGCATGGGCGCCTGCTGGCGCGCGAGGTCCTGAATTCGACCCCTGCTCCCCACAAAAAAAAAAAGTAAATAAATAAATAAAAACTCTTTGTCTTTTCCTTTACCGATTTTTAACAAACATTACCCTTCAAACTCCATCTCAGCCTCTGCTTCCAGAGTACCACAACCATACCATACTCCAGCTTTGTTGACTATTTAATGTTGTGCAGGCTAGATGTCATTCAACAAATTAGATAAATGGTAAAGCCATTCCCAGTTGTTTGAGCTAATATATTCAGCTCGGAAACTTTTAAATGTGTCTCTACTAATATTTAACTACAGACCATTGATATATCTCATTGTTGTTGTTATTGTCATTGTTTAACTTAGGTTAATACCCACATGTACAGAGTATGCCAAAAAAAATGTTTACACACTTCAGGAAAAGAAAAACTTGTATAAATATTTTAATATTAAATTTATTGGGCCGGTGAGATGGCTCAGCGGCATAAGTGCCTGCCCGGCAAGCAGGAGGTCCTGAGGTCGACTCCCGGTAACCACATAAAAACAAAATTAAATTTATTGCTATGTCATAAGATTAATACAAGTTACCTTTAGCCTCTACAATTACAAGAGGTGTTCAAAGTGGTGGACATTAACTTCCAGACATTTATTAGTAAGGAACACTGCTCCTTGGGTAACCTTGGTCATTGAGATTTATGGACATGCATTTTCAATTTCTTCTCAAAGGCTGGCAGTGTAGTTGGTTTTCTGCGATAATATGATATCCTCCAGGGTCCCTATATGACGGTAACATCATGTGTTGAAAAAACATAATATTATTTTTCCTTTCCTGATATGTGTATAAATCTTTTTGGCAGACTCAGTATTTTCCCAGTGCCTTTGCTGTTAGAAATTAGTAAATCTTGCTAATATTTTGAGGTCCAAACTATTCTTATGAATCTAATTTTGCACTTGTCTCCGAAGTATACTAAATATCTTAATGATGTCCTCAGCAACTATCTATGGTTGGATTTTGTCTTGAGGGTATGTGACTTTTCCTCTCAATGCAGCATCTTAAAGTCATCAGTAAGGGAAAGTTAATCTCTTCATCCACAGGGTGAGGTGCTGCTATCATTGGAAAAGAATCTCAGATATTTTTTACTATTCAAGGATGTCAATTACTATCAAGTTTCAGAATCCATCCTTTCTCTTCTACTCCCTTATTTCCAAATTAAATAATAAGGAAAGTGGGAATTCAATTTACATTATTAATTTGCAACTAGCACTAATTAAATTTTAATATAATATCCATATCTATCTTCTCAGTCATTATAAGATATAAATGATTGTTTTAGGACTGCAAAACTAGCTTTGATTTTGACTGTGATTGGCCCAAACTGTTTAAGGTCCTCCACTTGTCACTTTCCTTCTAAGAATCTTTTAGAATAATAGGAAGCGAGCCTTCTACTCTTGGTTTTAGATATCATTATTAAGGAAATAATGGCCAATTACTGCCTGGCCTTAGAAAGTTTAGACCCCAAACTGAGAAGTGTCAATTTAAGTAATTTTGATGCCTTTTCTTGCTGCAGAGTATCAGCTTCTAGTAAAAATGTCATCTTCAAAAATAATTCCATAATCCTCTATTTAACAGTATGATTCTTAGGACTACTCTTGGTACCACTGTTAAGAGTCAGAGTCATGACAAAGAAAGAAAAATCATGGCTGTTATTGTACCAAAGATAATCAAATATGGGAGACTGCTCACCAAGCTTTTAGAAAGCAACCACTCCATGTGCTGTGGAAATCAAGGGGAAAGATGCTGCCATAAAAACTAGAACTCAAGGCCATACAGTTGTCACTTAATCTCTGAAGATCTGTGTCTCAATTAGTGCTTATTAGAGAAACAGATTTAATACAAGATATAGGAATATATAAGAATTTACAAGGTTGGCTTCCAATGGCCACCCACACAGTGAGATGTGGAAGAGTGCGAAAGGGCCATCTGTGCGCTAGAGATCTGCAAGGTCCAGTCGAAGGCCTGGAGCTCACTGTAGTGTCCCCTGCGAGTCCGTATCAGGAGGCTGAGGGTCTACCATGGAAGTCCGAAGGGTCTGTGCTGGAGCCTGAAGAGTCTGCGCAGAAGACGGGAGATAACGTCCAAGGTGAAGGTCGAGACTGCAGCTCCTCAGAAGAAACAAGCCCATTGGTCTCTGCCATTTAGGCAGCAAGCCCAGTGATTTCTGTCACTCACACCCAGTTGATCCCAGCAAATCAGCCACACCCAGAACTATGCTGATTTAATTTAGTTGCAGGTTTCTTACTCAAACTGACACAATCACTTAACTAAAGCTACCACAATCTGGAAACAGGTCCTCTAAGGCTCCTGCTTCACTGTAGGTGACTGGACAGTGTGTGTCTGGGGCAGGGGATGCACACACACATGCACACGTGGAGATGGAAGGAGGGTCCCTCTGTGCCGCTAGTGCTGGTTCCCTGGTGTGGTGCAGATGGGTGCTGTTAGGAATGCCGGCAGGCGCTGGACGTAGATCCTGACTTCTGTGAGAAACCGGAAGAGAGGATTTTTTTTTCTTTCTCCCTCTTTTTTTAATCTCACATTGATACAAATAAAAAGAAAACCTTCCTGTAAGAAATTTCAGGAAAGGAAATGAAGGGTGTAATCTCTCAGGTCTAGGGTCAAAAAGTAGCATATAGAAAAATGTGAGCTTGTGATTGAGAGAGAATGGGCAAATGTCTTGCCCAGTCAGGCTCTGAAAATGAAGTTTTCTTTTTTGAATACATTAAAATAAAAATAGAAACACACCCCACACACGCACACACACACACACACACACGCACACAGATTGATGACCACGTTGTATTCAGGGAGATAACGATGAAAATGCTTCATAGAACAGTATACACAGACTAGGATGAGAAACAAGAAAATTGGATTTTAGAGATTTTTTAATGGTGTGATTTCTTTTTTTTTAATTTTGTTTAGAAGAAAATGTGAAGCAGTAAGAAACAATTGAGTAAAGTATAATTCATTGCAATCATTGTTCAAATGAATTTTTATTTGCTTGTTATGCAGGTCATTTTATCCATTTTTCTTTTTATGAGTTCTGAGTTTTGAATAATACAATGGGTTTCCCTTTGCCAGTGTATAAAGGAATTCACTCAAGCTTTCTTTGAGTAGTTTTTTTAGTGCAATTTTTTTGCATTTAAATCTTTGATCTACTTTGAGTATAATAATAGGAGGTGTAAAATATGGACTTCTGGGAATTATTAATTGATGACATTGATTATGCTTCATCGATATCTTGGAACAGGATGATGTGTTTTTATTTATGAAATAGCTACCAGGAGCTGCATTCAACATGCACAGAATTAACTCTAAATGCGCCGATGCCATTTTTTCTTGTTATAACCTTAAAATTGTCAGTTGCATAATTTAGAGCAGAAAATAGATTTCTCATCATGCCTTACATTATGCATTTAATGAACATTTATTAGCAAACTTTTTCGTAATTAATTTGATTTCATCCCTTAGGGAAACATTGTTTTAAAAACATCTATTGTAAGATTAATTGTATTTTAGAAATTTGATTAATATTTCACCTTTGGAGCTTTAAAAATACATTACAACAATTTTACTTGAGTTTTAATAACTCCATAACTGTTCTTTTTGAGCCATTGTTACTTTCTTTAGTTTGAAAAAGTCAGTAGGATGAAAATTCATATTACATAGAACTGGGTGATACTGGGTCTTTTAGACTGGAAATGAATAACATTCCAGTGTACAGATGACAGTGATTTAAGGCTGGGAAAACAGGTCTTTATTTATTTGCTATTGAACTTAAACATAGTCTCTGGACTAGATGCAGTACATATTTTGTAATTTTATTGGAAATTCTAATACTGTTGTGCCCACAAATACCAGTTTTTTGTATAGTATTATGTGACATCTTCACCATAATGATAAATTAGATTCAACCTCCAAAATACCCAAATCTAATCATTTATAAGGAAAATGGATATGGCAGCAATCTTCCTCTTCCTAACAGCAATCTTCACAATTCTGGTCTGTTGCCAGAATAATATTCTTTGAAATATATTAACTTTGTAAGAAAAAGGAAAATAATTTAGTATTTATTGCATGCTTTCTGTGCTTTGAACACTGTATGACATTGTGCTTTGTTCTTTAATATTACTATCAGGCTTAATTCCCACAAAAACCAATGCGTTTGGTAGTGCTCTTCCCATTTGTTGCTAAAGATACAGACACAGAAAAAGCAATTTTACAAGTTCACAAGATTAATATGTCTTTCAACTATGATCAGAACAATCTTAATAAAAATCCCAACATGTTTTTCATCACAACACAAATTACATACATATATTTTACAGACCCATTTGTTTGAGATTACACACCACTTTATACATTTTAAAAATGAGTCAAGAATTTCAGCATTTCTAATAATTCAAAAAAAATAACATGCATAATAAAGTCATTAATCTATACAGACAGAAGTAGGAAAATTTCATTTCTTATGAATCTTTCAAATCTATGAGAGACATATGCACTAAGAAGTTTCTGGTTTTGCTTTGTTTTGTTTTGAGGTATCTGCAATTGAACCCAGGGAGTGCTGCACTACAGCTCATCACTGGGGCAAAATATGCAACATCCACAGCTTGGAGAAGAGAGGTTTATTTGACTCAGTACTAGAGGGCTCAGTCGGTAGTTGGCTGGCTCCAACACAAAATGAGCACAGCAAAAGAGTACAGCAGCAGAAAGCTACTCAACCCATGGGAGCCAGAAAACAGAGAGAAGCTGGGAAGGAGAATACATCCTTCCAGGTCATGCCCCTGTGATCTGTCTCCTCTAAACAAGGCCTACCTCCTAAGAGCACACTCAGCTGTGAACTCATCGATGGATCAGTCCACTGATGAGTACAGTGACCTAGTAATTCAATCACCTCCTTTGCTAGACAAACGGAGACTTTGGTAGACAATTTATGTAAACCATAGCACCAGTCCTTTTCATTTTGACACAGGGCCTCTCTAAATTGCCTAGGTTGGCTTCAAATTTCCCAGTCCTCCTGCCTCAACCTCCCATGTAATTGTGATTACAGAGTTTGCCATTTGCCCAGCATGAATAGTCTTTTAAAATAAGCACTTTGTTTTAATTTTCTATGATGGCTACAATGCCTTAGCACAAAATAGGTTCTTGGAGACACTACAATAAAAATAAAGTATCAACCAGACCCCTACAACTGGAGATTCTACAGAACACCCTTTCTTTTTTCCAACATCTGGTCACTGATGGCGCTCCTGCTCGTGGCCACGTCCCTCTAACTTCCGCTTCAGCCTTTACATCTTTCTCCTGTGTGTTTCTCTGTCTGCACTCCCCTGTCTTCTTTTGAAGGGGAAATGTGATGGTATTTGGGAGCCTTGGAGTTAAACCACGAAATTGCTCAATAAAAGATCCTGAAGTTAATCAAATCAGCAAAGACCTTTTTCCAAATAAGACAGCAAGTACACGTTTCAGGAGTTAGGAGGTAACATGTTTGGGAGCTAGGATCAGCCTACTGTGAACACGGTACCTGTCGGTCCTTTACTGTGTTCCTTTGCTCTAGGTTTTGTTGGAAAACCAGTTTTCCTTTGAATTTTCACTCTGAGTTTTATTCAGTAAAGTTCTTCATATATTTATTCAGTTAACTTTAATTCGTATTTTTTACAGAGTTGCTTGAATAAAAAATGCCAAAACAAAAAAATAAAATGGGTTGTTTGGACAGAGACGGCACCAGCAGTTTGAGACGACGGCCTTCATAGAGATAATAATGCCAGTCTTGGCTAAGGCAAGAATAATTAAAAAATTGTTGAATGTGGTTCAGTTCAAGCTTAAGCACTCTCCTAATGCATCCAGACAAAACTATGAACTGTCCACACTCCATTTCCAAACCCTACTGAGAGCATGCTGTTATTTATTTGCAATTTACATACCCACCAAAATGCTGTATTTTTCTTGTCTTGCTTGAGTTTCACCCATTTTATTGACAGCACTATGTTTAATGTGAGATACCTAATTCACACGTTTGAAACAGATTTGAAACCACTGGTGACCACACTGGTAAACATTCAAATTTTCTATAAATTTACGATGGCAGACATGAAGCGTACTGGATAAAATATCAAGGAAAAGCAATGTCTATGGAACACAGACAAAGGGGAAGAAACAAATTTATAACTGATTTCCTTGAAGAAGGGACGTTACGTAAAGAAAAAAATTAGAAGATAAACATTAAGAAAATTGACAGGAATAAAAGAAACTTGAATCTACATATTTAAATACTTCAAGATGTTTCATGAAAAGTTGACAAAATTGATAAAAATATCAACTGTGTATACTAGCAAAGATAATAAATCTTTAAGAAAATAAAAAAAACTCCAATGATTTTCTATATAAAAAATAGCAAGCATTTTAAAAGGAAAAACACTTAAAAAGCAATGTGCCATCTCATAACTCCTTTAAAAAGAAGGGTAAATATCTCTTTTTCTGAAAAAATAAAACATGACCACAAAATTCTATATTTAGGCAAGCTGAAATTCAACACAGTTTTGAATAGGGAAGTCATTTTTACTATTAAATCTTAATGCATTACATGCAATACTTATATACCCTGTTAAAGAAACTACCAGAAAATAATTTTCTGCTGATATTCGAGGAAAAACTAATAGAACTAACTACAAGCACAATATTCATTTATTTGTATTGTTTAAACTAAAATAAATGTGGGCATAATAAATATGAACAAAGATGTAATATTATGAAATCTTATAATCAGAAATATATTATATGGCAATTTGAAGTAAAGAGGAGAGAAAATGGGAGATAATAGTAATTTCTCATCTTTTACAGTCAGTAAAAATATTTAATGACAACAGTTTCAGCAAGAGACTATAACTAACTCAGTGCTATAAAATGAATCAACATAATAAAACAATGAAAACTTAGGGAGTAATAATAGGGAACAAAGAAAATATATTTCTTCATTGGTCATAGTGGGAAGCTAATAGACTTGAAGAAATAAAGGATTAAAAATATTGTATAAAAATGTGGTTGTAAAGGTCCTGGGGAGTGGGTGACTGTGAAGGGAAATTTGAGGGGGAGAATGAGTTTTTCCTACATTTTTGTTACTTTTTAAAATGTACTGTATTTATATATTCTGCCAATTAAAATCTAACATGTTTACCATGAAAATTAGCAAATATGTAAAGGAGTTGTATGCAGAATGGCGTATATGTGCGTAAATCTTTGGTATATATAATTTTCTTTCATGCAATATTCCATAAACAACCATAGATGCCTACCTATATAAGTATAAAAGTATAAAATATGGAAATTTTGTGATTATTTACCGAAAAATGTATCAAAATATCCAGAATATTGAAAATCTACAAATAACTTTATGCAATATATTTTTGTCTGTATTATACATTGTTTTGTTCTAAATATGTCCGTGCACTAACATTTTTAAGCTGAGAAAAACAGAAAAGATGCAAGAGAGAGCAGCAGGAAGTAGGTATCAGGTTAGATGTCCAGAGAACATATGATAGATGTCAGTCGAAAGAGCAGTGATGTTAACAGCTATGGTGGCCAAAGGGGACAGTAGAGATTAATGGATGGCATCCACGCTTTAAGCTGCTCTTTCTCTCTCCCTTTAAACTTTTCTGCTGCTCTCAGAAAGAAAAAAAAAAACAAAACTCTGGTTGACAAACTTAGTTATACCTGTTGAATAATATCTGTAAGCAGGTGAAAAAAATTTTAAATGTAGAACGCAAAAAGTATGCACTTATTATTGCAAATTAGTTTTAAATTAATGATTATTTTATAGATCAAATTTTATTATGAATAAATGTGCAGTAGTACTTTAAAACCTAGATATATGTAGGTAACAATATTCTCTTTCAAATTAATAATGTAAAATTAACAAGACTTAACTATGTATCAGTACAAGAATTTCTATAAAAATTCTGTATAAAAAGTTGTTGATTTTTTATATGGTAATATGTTCCAAGAAAAATATCAGTGGACCTACAGTTTGCATCTTTGTTCCTGGTTTTGCCCCACATAGTAGAATAAAGGTAGATATTGAAGTTAGATTTTAGTTTTAATTCTTCCTCTACCATTTAGTATTTGAGGCTGTTTGTTCGTTTGTTTTCAGTGAGAAAGAAGCTATTACCTATTTCAAGTTGGAAATGATCTAATGGCTAGTATGGGGAGCATACTCAACTACTAGAAAGACTGAGGCAATATTCATTCTAGAAACTAGAGCTGGCAAAATTCATTGTAGATTTAATCATGAGGAAAATATTAATAGTAAACAGGAAAAACTCACTACAAGTTTTTAAAAGTACACCAGCTTGACACTGTTAAATTTTTCATTTTTTAACGCATACAATGTCACAAGAAAAGTATTATGAAACTCACAATAAAAAATAATGCCCCTAGTCATGACTTGAAGTTCACTTGGTCTGTTTTATAATTGTTAGTTGTTCTTGATATTTACAGCACTATTTATACAGTAGTTTTTGGCTGCCTCTTACATGAATCTTTCTTGATTTAGACAAATCCTTTAAGTGTATCAATTTCGATTTAAATTTCTATGCAAGATATCTTAATAGGCTATGACCAAAATCTTAGGGAGATACAACACACATGATATGACCTACAATCACTAGTATAGTGTCCTGACACCCAGCACCCTAGTATTCTGCTTTGCTTACCAGATAGACTAAATTTCCTTCTGATATTTTAGTAATTTTATGTGAATTAAAAAGAAATAGTAACTGAAGACAAAAAGTATCTCATCTATTCTCTGGAATTGTTACAGTATGTTGTAACTGAACAATAAGTTTAAATAAAATTACAGGAAAATACCTTAAAATAGTAAATTTGTAACAAGTATATATGAAGAGTGATTAATTGAATTTAAATTATCATCTAAAAATGGGCATTAATTTGTACTAATATCCTTTGGGATGTCTATGAGTTATATATGATATCTAGATTAATCTGATGATGATTTATCACACCAAAATGTGTTTTCAAAGAATAAGGAAAAATTGATTATCATCAAATTAACATTTTATTAAACCATTAGACTAATGTATATATCAGTAGATCAATAACCAACTTCATTACATGAGCACTGAATATATATGTATATATATTTAGTTCTGTCTATCCCTGTTAAATCTTTTGAAAAACTGAAAACTCTAATTTGTACTTAAAGAATTTCTTGAGGAGTAAATTACTATGGAATTACTATGGTCATCCATAGATATTATGCAAGGCTTATAGAATGTTGCCCATCTCCCCTTTTTACACTTAATATATATTCAGAGATTTTAGAATTACTGGCTCAAAGGCATGGAATTCATTTACAACAGAATGCCATGAGATTTGGTTCAACCTCATTTAGCACTCAATTCAAGACAAAGAAAAATTAAATTTTTTTGAAATATACTTACATGAATTATTACATATATATATAAAATGGTCTATTCCCGTGTCAATGTATGTGAAATATCCTGATTTAAACATATTAAGTATGTGCTCCAATGTTTTTATATAATTTGATAGGAATTTTAAGAAAATCTAAGGCCGGGGAGATGGCTCAGTGGCTTAAGCGCCTGCCTGGCAAGCGCGAGGGCCCGAGTTGGACTCCCGGAACCCACATACAAAAAAGGGGCCCATGATATCACTCAGCGGCACCGGCGTCTGCTGGCGCGTGAGGTCCTGAGGTGGACCACCCGGTACCCACAGAAAAAAAAAAAAAAAAAGAAAATCGAATGTTTATTAGTTGAATTACACTAAAGTATATAATTCTCCATTTATCAAATAATTATGTCCAATGATACATTATTGTAGATGAACTATTTTTTTGTTTACAACATTTTTTGTTATTCTAATGTAAGTAAACAGCAATTGTGACTTCTTTGGCCTAAAGAAATGATTGTAATATTTTGTCCATGAACATTAATCATTTTCAGAAATACCAAAATAAATACAAAGTAATCAGTGTATTGGTTAATTGACTAGTAAGTACCTAATTCTAATGTTGTTAAGGTTTTAATTATATGAATAGAAACTCAACCTATATAGTTCTTTATAGATATGACTTAGTCATATTAGTCTTAGTTTAAGTTAAGTCTTAGTTTAACAACATAGTCTTGTTTTAAGAATGAGAGTAGAGCAGGATATTATCATAGTCAGTATTTCATGGCTGAGATAAATATGTTATATATGCCATTTGAAAGAGGGGAGGTTTCTTTCGGTACATGCTTTCAGAGTTTGCAGTCCATGGTTGGCTGGTTCCATCATGTTAGAGGGCATGATGGAGGAAAGCTGCTCACCTCATGGCAGATGGAAGCAAAGAAAACAAGGAAAAGCCAAGAAAGGAAAAGGCCAGGGACCAGATATAGTGTCCAAGGTCATGTTTTCACGACCCACCCAGACATACACAAAATGCCTCCTAAAATATTAAATTGACAATCAAGATTAACCTTCACCAATATTTTAAAATCTAACTTTTTTTTTCTATTGGTGCATGAAATCTCTGCATGGTAATAGAAATCAGAACAGAAGCTAGTGCTGCAGGTAGGAATCAGAAATTGTCTAGGAATGGGTATAAAGGAACATGTTTTTAGTATCATAAAAGTGAGTAAAAAGAGAACAAAATATACCAATTTTTTGTCTCATTTATAAAATAATGAATAATGATACTAAGAGAAGTCATACTGGAAAGTTGCACTAAAATTTTACCAGGACTAATATTCTCTCTACCATGGTATTTAGGGTGATGAAAATTTGCATCAATGTTTTCTTAAGTATTTGCTTCTAATTCTATTACAGTAGAATATTTTGGAAGTGTTACAAAAAGGAAAAAAGAAAGAACCAGGATAAATTTCAAAATGCTCAAAATTTCCTCTTTAGTTTTTCACAATGTTGAAACAGTTTACTTTAAAGTACCCACAGACTTTGATGTAGTATAAAACATGATTAGATTTCCAGCAGCAGCTCAAGTGGCTGAAAATAACACCAGAGGCATAATTGACCTTCAGACTAGTACTGCATGCCAGAACAAATGTTCATCAAAGGTGAAATCCTATAAAGAGAAATCTCCTGGACTAGAAGCCAAAGAAAATTTCAGTTTCCAAAATATTCTAATCTCTTCTCCCAGATACAGCTCTAATTCAGGTCTTGAAGTAAAGCAAGAGTTTTACTTTTCTCTTGTTTAATTGTGCTAGTTTCCCAGTCATAGTACAAACACCTGAGATAATCAACTTAGAAAAGGTTTATTTTGGGTTTCAGGGTTTCTAGTTCATGATTGGTTAACCTTGCTTTTAGGCCTATGGCAGACAGGCGAGCCAGTATATCAATGCAGGAACACATGTCAGAGAAAAATCTACTCACCTCACAGCCAGGAAGCAAAATGAAGCGGAAGAGACTACTGTCCCCCTTCAAAACCATACCCTGGATGACTTGATGACATTCCTCTGCGACTCATGTCTTAAGGTTTCCACTACCTCTCAATAACTCCACGTGGGGGACCAAGGTTTTACCAAACTCACCTTTTGGGGACATTTAAAAGCCAAGCTATAGCTTTAATATTTATTGATCTTTTCATTGTTTTCAAAGTATTTAAATAGATACATTTGCTTTTCATGCTATCTGCTTTCTTGTATCTCTGTCTTTGTATTATTGTCTCTCTGCTTCTACAGAAGATGAAAGGATAAAGATAAAAACTTATGAAAAATAGGTTATTCTGCATACTTATAACCTTTGTTAGACTTTTTTATGTGCATATGCATGTATGTGTGTGCAGGTATGCCATTTTTGAATACATGCTGCTAGTGTAAACCTCCACCTAGTGTCTTTGTGGGCACTGGATATGGCCTAGCGGTAGGTAGAATAAAAGTAGAATTTCTTAGGTCCTGCAGCCCATCTAAATATTAAGATGTGTATATTGAGACTGGCCGACTTTATATTACCGAATTAGCTTATGTATAGGTCTGGAGGAAGAAGTTAAGTAGATAGTTAATACAGTTAACTATTGACTGCATTTGTC
This sequence comes from Erethizon dorsatum, assembly GCA_028451465.1. NCBI lineage: Eukaryota > Metazoa > Chordata > Mammalia > Rodentia > Erethizontidae > Erethizon > Erethizon dorsatum. The sequence continues at coordinate 73,286,024 of CM051836.1, read as the reverse complement.
AAATTGCTACAAGAATTGCCAATTAATAGGACAAAGTACAATGAAAGCAAAGTAAAAGAGGTTAGACGTGTGGAGACTTACAAGTTTGAAAGAAATGACTGCTTCATCAGTAGTCAGGAAAAACAGCATCAAACAGAGAACTTTGAGAAACCAAGGTCAATTAGATTCACTCTTGCCCCAAGGATCAACTCAAGGGCACAGCTGTCACATTCATCTTTAAAAGTTCTGACTCAAACAATAAAAGAAGGATAAAATGGAAACAAATCTCCATAAATAACATGCGGAAGAGGGTTTCAAGGGAGGTGAGGGGATTGGGAAAATAAAGAGGAATCAAGATATATCATACACAGGTACAAATTCCCTATGATGAAAATGATCATTATGTATATCTAAATTGTACCAATAAACTTAATAAAAAACCAATAAAGGAGAAAACAGAAAAAGATAAAAGAGGCTAATACAGATAGTCAATTATTTCAAAATCTAGTACTGTACAAAAGTTGACCAATCTATAGTGGTACTGCTTTTTTATAAAAATATTCATATGTGTATATATATATATATATATATATATAGTAATATTTATTTTTTCTGGATTCTATAGTTTGTTCCATTAATCTTATTATTTAAACATGTGAAAACCCAACTTTAAAATTACAATACATTTTTATGACATGTCTTAAAAAAAAGTTCTGATTCAATTGAGGTGTCTCAGATCACAGACACGATTCAGGTTTGACTTCCAGTAAATTCTATTGGACACAAAAATGACTCAGAAAGAAAAAAAACTAAAAAGTATGCTTACCCAGAGAATCCTGATTATTTAAAACACTGACAAGAAAGAGAGAAAGGTTGAATCAAGAAAACAAAGATTTATCACCAAAAAGCTCTGTATAGAAAAGAAATGTGGATGAGTCTGTTAGCACACTTTGTGCTGAAGCAAACTGGTAGGAAACTTAAAATGTTTTGAAAAGACATATACCAGATCTGTGTTTGTTCAAGATCCTCCATCATCTAAGGGCAGGAAGCAGGCTGAGAAACAGCTGCCAGTTTTCCTATGTGATATGATTTCCATTTCCTCTTTTACCTGACACTTAGGAGATAGATGGAAAACAGAAATTTTCCCAGAGAATTGAACCAAGAAGCAGAGAGAAAAGTAGACTGATGTTCCCTTTACAGTAGATGTCCAAATACATTTTGGAATTGACCCACTAATCTGTAATTTATTATCTTTCTGAATGGGGGTGTTTTCTGAGATATCTCTATTCCCCGGATACACAGTAAGGCTTTGATATTTTATTCATAAATGTCTGTTTCAAGAAAAACCTGCTGAGGCATTATGGACTGTCTTAGTTACTTTTTCTCCTGCTGAGACAAAATACCCAGCACTCACAAGTTAAAGGAGAAAAGGTTTTTAATTCAGTTTGTAGAGGTTTCAGTCCATAATCTGCTGGTTCCAAGGCACAGTGTCACATGGCAGAGGGGCAATAGTTCATGGTGGTGGAAAAAAGCAAAAGCAACTAGTGAGACAAGAGAGAGAGAGACAGAGAGAGAGAGAGAGAAAGAGAGAGAGAGAAAAACTGGTATGGTATGTGGGATGCTCGCCCTAGGGTGGGTATAGCACTCACACCCTTAATCCTAGCATTGGACCATGAATCAATCACAAACTCTAGATTTAGCTGCCTCTGAAAAGCCCATTCCCCATGACCGCATGAAGTTTGGGGGGACATCTAGACATAGACCATAACATGGACAAAGAGCCTCATACCAGCAATACACCAATTTAAATATCACAAACACTGCTTATATGATATGCATTGCACTTGATACCAGAAACAAGTGGAAATTCCATGTCTCCCTTGGAAGAGTCTTCATGACTTTTGTGTCTGAAGTGAAGGAAGTGTCTAGTATCTGATGAGCATATGTGGAGTGATTTAATTGCAATTCTGTTCTCCCTTCAGTAACCCTAAATCTTGGAGTAAGTGGAATCTGAGAATGAGTGAAATCCACTTGCCGATGAGTGGGAACAAGTAAGTTGTGGACAGAAAATTCTGAAATTTTAAAGTGTCGACTCCAAAAGACATCATTCGATTGCTGGGTCGGGAATTTGCATATCTCTTTCCTTTTGCACAGTGACAAGCATTCAACATATTTTTATCAATTGGAGTCTTCAACTAGTTAAGAAGAACATCATTTGTGATGATCTCTATTTACTTCTCAGTATGTGTAAGAACTAGATTTTCAAGGGTTTGAGTCATTGATTTCTGCTGTATTATTTTCTTTACTATTTTGACTGGCAGGCTTACAGTGGTGTTAATCTCTACTTTACAAACCAAGCAACAGGTTGGAGAGGATACGTGAAGTGCCTTAGGTCATTCAGGCATCTAGAAGCGACACACAGAATTGCTATCTGAATTTTTGTCTGCTTTAAAAATGAATTCTCACTCTCTGTCTCTCTTGTCTTCTCTTAACTTATTGTACCTTGAGGCATATCTGATTATCTCAAATACCTTAAACAGAATGAAACTAGAAGTATACATCTATTATTTATTCTGAAATTCTTCCTCACATCATATTCTTCTTGGGACAATGGCTACTGGCCACCGTCCTTTCACTAATGAATACAATCTAATGGAAGCAAGGTAAATCAGACCTTCCTTCATACTGTCCTTTTCATATAGTTTTGGGACAGTGTCCTCCCCACAACAACTATATTTAAAAAATTTGAATAGATAACAAATCACTCTTCAAAGGCAAATGCAATTAAAGCTGTTTACAATCAAACTCCTCATATGTTTGGCATAGCTGACTTTAATGATAGAGAAGAAAGACATTATGAAAATAATTCCAAACATGAGAAACAGAAAAAAATCTCTAGTTTTACTCAGATTCTTGATCCTAGCTATAGATGTTCATGTACAGTTGGCCTCTCCTGGAATTTGAAATCATCTTTGATTTTTGTAAATTATATGCTGGGTTTCTAATTTCCTAAAAGAACTACCATTCCAATTACGTTACAAACACCACAGAATTATAAAACTGTATGCACAAAAATCCATGGTGTTCCATTTTCAACCATTTCCAGGGTTTTTAGGGAGGGGTTAATTGTTATGTGGTCATGGTCATGAATTAGCAATTATCATATTTCTGATACTCCCTACTATGTTTAAAATAGAATAATCTGGCCTCTCAGAGAAGAAAATTTAATAAGATATTTGAGATTTCATCCTAACTTTAAGTATTCACAAGGCAAATAAAGGAGAAGATTAAGCAAGATAACAAAGTCCTAAATCAGTTTTTAGTATGGCCAGGTTCAAAGAAAAAATTTACAGAATATTTTAATTAGTACGCATGCTTGAAATTACATCAACTAGAACTTAAGGACATAATTTTAAAGTACATTTTTTATTGAAATGAAATCATTGAACTTGAATTTCCTAATTATAGGATTTCCCTGACCAACAATGAGGATAAGGTCAACCAAGAACAAGTGAGCTAACTGTGTTTGCAGTTGTATTTCAATTTGGTAACATGGATTTTCTCATAAAATTGCCTCTGCTATCCTTAGCATTTTTTGTTTGTTTGTTTGTTTTGTTTAGTTTTGGTTTTTTTGAGACAAGTTCTCACTATGTAGTACAGGCTGGCCTTGAACTCACTGTGTAACCCAGGCTGGCCTCCAATTTGTGGTCGTCCTCCTGCCTCAGCCTCCCAAGTGCTGGGATTACAGGCGTGCATCGCCACGGCCAGTTTACCCTTAGGATTGCTTTTCCAATTTTATTTTATTTATGTATTTTTTGCCATTCACTCTCACATTTTTCTAACTTTTTAAATTTTTATTTTTTATTCATACTCCACATGTTCCAGTACATAATGAGTACATTCCTCCTGGAGAACTGGTACATTTGCATAACTTATCTCAATGTTTTTTCATATTCTTTCCCTCCATTCCTCCTCCTTATCACCAACTATTGATTCTCTTCCTTTTTGCAAAAATCTATTTATTTTTCATTATCTTTTATTTTGTTTTTTTATTTACATTTGGGGTTTCTCATATAAAAGAAACCATGCAATACTTAAGCTAGTGTGTCTGATTTATTTCATTTAACATTATGGTCTCAAGGTACATCCCATTTGTCTACAAATAACTGAAATTTATCTTTTTTGTGGCAGAGTAGTACTCCACTGTGCATAAATAATACTCATTATCCATTCATCTGTTGATGGACATACAGGTCACTTCCAATATTTAGCTATTATGAATTGTGCTGTTATAAACATTGGTATACATGCAGCACTGTAATAGTATGTCTTTAACTATTTAAGGAAGATAACTGGAAGGGGATTAACTGAGTTGAATGAAATTTCTAGTTTTAGGGATTTTTTTTTTTTTTTTTTTTTTTTTTTTTTTTTTTTGTGGGTACCGGGGGGACGACCTCAGGACCTCGCGCGCCAACAGGCACCCGTGCCGCTGAGCGATATCACCGGCCCCTTTTTCGTATGTGGGATCCGGGAGTCGAACTCGGGCCTTCGCGCTTGCAAGGCAGGCGCTTATGCCGCTGAGCCATCTCACCGGCCCAGTTTTAGGGATTTTTTGAGGAATCTCGACACAAATTTTCATAATGTTTGTACTACTTTATATTCCCATCACCAACATAGAAATGTTCCTCTTTCCCTGCAGCCTTATTGGCACTTATTATTTGATTTCTTGACAACAGCAATTTTTTTTGAAGTAAGATGGAATCTTTGTTGTTTTAATTTGTATTTCTCTAGTGGCCAACAGTGTTGAACTTTTTTTCATGTTTTTATCGATCATTTGTACTTATTCTTCTAAGAATTATCTATCCATTTTAGTTTTCCTTGTTTTTTCCTTTGGTCTTTTATTTGGGGCAGCCTAATTTCTTTGAGCTCTTTATATATTCCAGATATTAGTCTTCTGTCCAAGGAATAACCAATAATTTATTTTTTCCTGTATTGTAGGTGGTCTCTTCACTTTCATTGTTTCCTTTGCTGTGCAAAACATTTATAATTTGATATGATCCTATTTGTTGAGTCTTGATGTTAATTCTTCTGCAATTGGAGTTCTGTTTGGAAAGTCCTTGCCTACGCCTGTGAATTCAAGACTGCTACATATTTTATTTACCATCAGATTAGGTTTTTCTGTTTTAACATTTAAATCTTTAATCTACATTGATTTTAGTTTAGTACACTATAAGAGGTGTGGGTATAGATTCAATCTTCTGCATGTGGATAACCAGTGTCCCCTGAATCATGTATTAAGCAGGCTATCTTTCTCTAGTGTGAGGTTTTGGCCTCTGTCAAAGATCAAATAGCTGAATATGCTTGGGGTTGTTTCTGTATCCTCTATTCTGTTTCACTGATCCACATGTCTGCTTTTATGCCAGTACCATGCTGTTGTTAGCACTGTAGGTTTGTAATGTAATTTGAAATCTAGGATTGTGATATCTTCTATTTTGTTTTTGTTACCCAGGTTTGTTTTGGCTATTCTGAGTGTATTCTGGTACCATAAGAGTTTTAGTGTTTTTTGTTTTTTGGTTTTTTTTATAATTCTGTGAGGAATGCTCTCTGTATTTTGATTTTAATTGTGTTTTCATATTTTAGAGTGTAAAAAAAATGTCCTATAAATTTAAACTAAGATTATATGAATGAATAGCTTTTGCCCTAGTGACATAAAGGTCATTTCTTGAACATACAAAAATTAGTTAACCTCATTCTGGTACATTTTTTTTTATGTGTGTACCAGGAGTTGAACTCAGGACCTCTCGCTTGCCAGGCAGGTGCTTATGCCACTGAGCCATCTCACTGGCCCTCATTCTGGTAAATTTAAGTTCAGTTCATTTCTTTTCTCCCTCACTGAACTGTGTGGTAAATGAAACTATACATGAGACATTGAATGATATAGAGAATATTTATCCTATTTGCTTGAAATAAAGACAATTTTTATGCTTCAAATTTAATGGTACCTGAGCTGTTTTCAAACTGAGTTTTAGTCATTTTTATTTTGGAAAAGATAATTGTAAATTTGTTGTGTGTATGTATTGTGGTAAATCTGTATTACAAAATAAAACATTTATTCCTTTTAGTTAGAATGCTTATATTCACAATAACTGTTGTTCTGATTAAGCCCCACTCTCTGAGTGGCAGTATTTAATGATAAGTTGATGTAAAGAAATAACATCAATGAATTGGTTGGCTATAGGCACCCTTTGCATTTCCCACCACAAAAAGGATGAAAAAATAATAAAAGAACCAAAAACAACACAAAGCTATGTCCTAGAGTGTTTGAAGCAGAGCACTAGAATGCAGCAAGGGTGTGTCAAGGAATATGATTTTATGAATAAAGGGATTAATCTAATCATGTCTACTACACTATCTCAAGATTATACTGAATCAAAATGTATTTCACTGGGCAGAAAATGTATAAATAGAATGGCCCCAGTGGTGCAGTCTCAAATTACCAATGCTCGGAGCAATTATGGCTAAAGTAGTACTACAAGCCCTGAGCCTATTTTGGAAGCTGCCTGGATACCACACAACTGCATTTCCCTGCAGAAAGAGCGCACCCCATGTTCTACCCTCCCTTACCCAGGCTTCTGGTGTAAGTGGCATCTTAAGATGGTCCCAACCAAAGGTCCTGTGAAGCACCAGTGAGGCTATCCCCAGCAGCTTGGTTGACTGAGCCCTGTAATCCAGTCGAGTGGTTGTACCTATATGTCTATGGCACTGGAAATCACCTCGATAGCCTATCTGAGCTATGTAGGTGTCCAGATACCTGGAAATCAACCAGATAGCCATGCTCTAAGTGCAGAGGCCTGCCAAGGACACTAGAAGGCCAGTCAGCCCCACCCATCCTGCAACCAGAAAAGTAGCCTGGCAACCTATTCTGAGAAGCTCAGGCTGCTGATGCTACAGATGACAGCCAGGAGGCACATACCGCCAACCCATCCTTGATCCTGGAAGAAGTCAAACTGTCTGCTCTGAGTAACTTAACCCTTCATGGGCCTGAGAAGTAGATGGATGGCCTTTCCTGCCCATCCTCAACTGTAGGAAAGAGTTAGTCAGCTTTTTCTGTGCATGTTTGTCCACTGAAGCTTTACAAAGTCCCCTGCATGGCCCTTAGACATTGACATGAGCCCTGCCTTGTTACTAGATACACTTACTGCACAGAACTGGGACCACCACAGCAGGTCTACCTCTGGGCAGCTTTCAGAAGCCGATGGGTGCTTCACCACTGCTGCTACTCCATCTGCATCTCATCTGCATGGGCTGACCATCCACAGAAGCCTGGCCACCAGACAGCAATCAAAAAGACACCCATGACCAGGCAGATCATGCCTAGAGCCATAGGTGGACCTATGCTATCTAGAAGAGCTGTACCCAAACTGGAAATGCAATCCTGAAATCCATGTAGTGTAGACCCATAAGAGCTCTGCAGACACTGCTGCAACTGAATACAGCTAAATAAACTGCGTGGACACTACTTTAATACACACATTCAAAACCAAAGACAGCATAATCTGTCCATATCGCACTCTGGGATACATTGCAAAAAAAGAAAAAAAAAAAAAAAAAGCACTTTCTATAAAAGCTTGTCACAGTGGTACATGGCTGTATTCCCAGCACTCTGGGAGGATGAAGCAGGAGGATTGCATGTTCAAGGCCAACTGATATTTAGCAACTTAGCAAGACTGATGAAAGCCTCATGCACTCATAGGTAGTGCTTTTGGGAGTAATTGGATCATAGATGTGTAATATTGGATCATTGGTGTGATACTGGATCATAGGTGTGTGATCCTGGATTTATCCACTTAGCATAGTTTAGCATAGTTTAACATAGTTCTGGGAGTGGTGATGGACTTACTGAAGAGGGAAAACCTACCCTGGGTATGGGTGGCACCAACCAATTGGCTTGTAGCCTGGATGGAATAAAAATGGAAAGAAAAAGGAAGTCACACTGCTTCCTACCTGCCACGATAGGAGATGCTTCTCTTCTGTCATGCCTCTCTGCCATACTGCCCTGTGTTGGATTCAGCCAACTATGGACTGAAATCTCCCCTACAAAATGAACTAAAATAAACATATTCTCCTTTAACTTGTGGGTGTTAGCTATTTTTGTCTCAGAAACAAAAAAATAAATAAAACAAATAGTAATACAAGGGATCACTAGAGAAAACTATAAACAAGCATATGTCAACAAATTGGAAAGCCTAGAAGAAAAAGAATAATTTTCACAGACATATAATCTACAAAAATAGAACTATGAGGCTACAGAAAACTTAAACACACCATAATGAGTAACGAGATTGAATAAATTAAAACAACAAAATTCTCAAAACTAAATGGCTTCAGTGCTAAATTTTAACCAAGCTTTTCAATAAAATCTTTGTTCAAAACTTCGCAAACTATATCATAGAATTGAAAGAAGGGAACTTATCAAAATTTATTCTATGGGGCCAGCATTACCCTGAATCCAAAACCAGACAAAGATAGGACAAACAAAAAAGAAAAGAAAATCACAGAACTGTATTTTTGATGAACATAGAAGCAAAAATTCTCAACAACATATTACCTAAACAATCCAACCACACATCATAAATGTGATATAACGCTATCAACCAGTACTTATTCCAAGGATGTAAGAATAATTCAATCGATAAACACATCACATCAACAGAATAAAGGAAAGATAATATGATCATTTTAATAAATGTAGAAAAAGCGTCCAATAAAATTAACCATCATTTCAAGATAAAAACCATAAGAAACTGTTAATGAACATAATTGTATTAGCATTCTCATTACAGTAAACAGCAAAATATGACAAGGAAGATATATATTTTATTAGACTTTTCTAATTTATGTAATATTCATATAAATGTGTGTATGTTCATAAAATATATATATATATATATATTTATAAACAAAGATATAGGATAGAGATACACAGATGACAGAATATTCAAGCCTGCTAAAGTCTTTTATTCATGTATTTTTATTTATACAATTATTCATTCAATATTAATATCTAGTATACTTCTGTCATTTTCGTGAAGAAGATGAGATAATTCTGCAATGGTTATTACTATGTATGTAACGTTCAATTCATAAGAAAATAGCTTTAAATGACTATTATTTATGGGAGAGACACACACATTACAGTCAGTACTAATTAGAGGTATGTAGTAGGTACTAGAATGCTAATTTGTTTGAAATGAGATTTATAGAAGAAAAGAATACTGAAAAAAAGAGGTAACAAACTTCATATTTTAATCATAATTTTATGTATTCTATACATTGATGTCTTTAGAACTTAGGGAACATAAAAGCATTTGAATAATTAGATCAATGAGATTGTTTCTATTTCAGAACAAAAATAGCTGGAGGACAAGTGAATGTGCATCATGCCAATGGGATATTTGCCTCTGCAATAGAAAGTTTAAAAGGATAAGGATGATTCATAGACTCTTAATCTCTCCTCCCAAAATAAAGGGATGATTAGATAATTTGAGAACATTTGAGCATAGTGGGTAGAGAGAGATGGTAGACAGTTTGAGTTTTCTAACTGCACCACCATGTAGCAGCAGGGATACAGCCAAGCTGCTCATGGGGATAATTATCACCTCTGAAGGCGCAATGTTTCCGGAAATGATGTTCATCATCAGATAAAAGGGAGGGCTGCTCACAAGCATTCTATTCTAAGCTATAAAGTTCTTTTGTTTTCATAAGGAGTGGTTATGAATTAAGGCCCACTGCTGTTCAAATAATTGGGATTTGTGGTGTTTAAGAAATACTTCCATTAGAGAAGTAAAATGGTATTAATAGAGTGGCTGCAAGCTGTGAAATATAGAAACATTACTTCCTAAGACAGCTGTTCAACTGCTGGTAGAATATGCAAACTTCCCTGGGGAAACCTTTTTCTTCTCTGGGTCAGTCAGTGCCAGGCTAGCAAACAACAATAATGAAGAGAAATAATAATCCCTTAGAACTCAGAGTTCTTCTGAGCTTTTTTTTTTTTTTTTGGTACCGGGACTCAGGTACCAGGACTCAAACTCAGTACCTCCTGCTTGCCAGGCAGGTGCTGTGACCCTGAGCTACATCCCCAGCACTCTTCTGAGCATTTGAAACAATTACAGCACAATCTACTTCAGTAAGGGATCAAGGACTCGAGTGGGAATGAAGTGCTCATCTAATAGAGTTGTATAAAGAAAACAGTCATTCACAAGGTAAGATAACCTGGGAAGGAAAGCTTCCCAGAAAGTTTTAACATTATTCTTATAGAAAAAAATAGGTGGGTAAATTAAAAGAAATTCTATTTATTCAATCATCAAATCATTAATTGAACTTATCAATACCTTATATTTAGACTCATCCTGTTGTCATTTGCCTATCATGAAAAACTGAGGCACTTTAGGGGAAACATATCTAGATAATATAAATCTCAACTCATTGTTTTTAACACTTTTTTTTGAGTGAGGACCTTGATGTGTAGTTCAGGCTGACCTTGAATTCACTACATAGTCCATATTGGCCTTGAATACACAGTAATCATCTTGCTTCAGTCTCCCAACTGCTATTTTCTATTTTTCCACTATTCAACATAGTAAATATACAATGAGGATATAATTTCTTAGGAAAGTTTTCATTGGTTACATTATTTTGTTAAGGAAAGCAGCATATTAATTACATAAAACAAAAAAATCAAGTTTAGTATGTTAATTTGTAAATCATACATAAATATTAAGAAAAATTGAATTCTCAGATGTTTTGTTATTTTTGATCTTTTAATTGTTGTTAATCATATACACTTTCAAATCCATATTAAATTACTGGAGTAAAATTCCCAAAAATGGATTCGGTGGGGGGATGTGGAGAAAGAGACTAGAAATTTCGAAAGGCTTGACGGGAAATTCTAATTTGAAAGAAAAGTTAACCATAAGCTTCATAGCATGAGAAAGGAAGAAAAATTCAAAATAAAACCTCAAAGAATTGGAGAAAAGTTTGGCTAAGAATAGTCTATGCTATAAAGAAAACAAGCAGAAGTGTTGGACAATAATGTGTATTTTACTTGTATTTTTAAAAGACTTTTATTAGTAGATGTTTGCAATACAAATGCAATGATTACAGTCACCATGTGAATTGGTGCATGAGCACAATACATTTTAATTTCTGCTTAAAGGGAGTTCATGACTAGATGAACTCTTCAAACATTTTGATTTTATAATAACATTGAGTATAGAAACTTTTAAGAACTTTGTACAAAGGAATGCATTGGAGGTGGAGCTTAATGTCCGTGGACATAGATGAGCTGCTATTACAGCAATGATGAATCCACTGTGTTTGTTTCCTTAGACAATATTTAGACTCAATTTCTTCATCTAAAAATGAGAGATTGCAAGTACATGGTGAAGAAACGGTTTCACTTACAGGAACAATTTTTATTTTTGGTGCACAATAGAATGGTTTCTTCTCTCAGAATCTGGTGCATTTTAGGTTGGTACATAACTGTTTAAATTAAACTGATGGACAAGCTTAGAAATATTTTCAGAAAAGTCACCTTCAGAAAATGTCATTAATATAATAACGGAAGAGACTGGATATCTGCAGTTTTATTTACAAAGAAAAAGTAAGGATGCTTCTCAAATATCTTTTTGAGGAAAAAATGTAAGTTACATTCTCAGCAATCTTCACTGAAAGATGACATAGCAAAGAAACTAAAAAGAACATTTTGATATTATTGTTATTGCTCCTAAGATTATTTTTTGTGTATCATTCAAAATAAAATAAAATCCAAAAATTAATATTTGCTATCATTTATATCCATTTCTTCTGTTACAATTCATTTTATATTTAATGGATTTTCTTATTATACTTTCTAGAATGTAGCTACTTATAGTCTTATTTCTATACTGTTTATGTTATTCAAACAATCTCTTTCCATCCCTGAATCTTCCTTCTCACAAAACCAAGTGTATTACTTATTTATTCATTTTCTATTTTGAGTTTTCAAACGTCTTTTTAGCCAAGACAGACACAGTGAATTACAGATGCAAATACTGTGGAAGGAAAAAGTATCCCTGATTTTAAATGTATAAATCAGTATTTGTGAATTAATTCAAACTTTCATGAATTTGATTTTGTGAATTTTGCTTCCAGAGCCACATTTGTGTAGTAAAAGTTATTTCTGGACTCACAGAATATGATGATAAAGATACCAACCAAAACAGCCTGCCTGGTATTTTTAATAGAAAATATGTAATTATTCATTTTCATCACTTGAATATGTGTCTATCAGATATTTTTTCTAATTTTTATGTTTTTTAATTGTTTGTATTATCAACATATATGCAGTGCTTCAATGTTGCTATCACTTATTAGTTGGTGTCTGTAGTCAATAATTATGCTATTGAGTCTGAATTTAATCTGATTGCTTGGGGCTATTAACTTACATGCTGCTCAAGATCATGTTAATATTCTACTGAAAGTTATGCTATAAATAAAATTTGTAAGCTTCTTAATAGCTCAAAATTATCTGATTTTTGTTATTGTTAAATAAATTCTGTGGCATATCCAGGACCAGGACATAAATGGAGAATACACAGTCTCAATTTATATTATCTCATGAACTTTGATTACCTTTCAGGTTACTTTTTGAACTTTATTTACTTTATTAAAAAGTTTAGATATATATAAACTTTCTACTTTCAATATCACAAAGAGTATGACTATACATAGGGATGGATATCTGTTCATTCATGACTTTCAATCAGCAATAGGAGAAATTATTCTCTGCTCTTAACCTTATGATTTTGCTATGGTTTAGATCTAAAATGTCCACCAAAGGTCTCATGTACTCAGAGGTGGGCACTTAAAGATGATTGGAATATGGGGCCATAGCTGAAAGTGCTCTTAGGAGATGGGGCCTGGTTGGAGGTGGGTCACAGAGGCATGACTGGGAAGGGTGTATTCTGCTACCTGGCAACTCTTTTCTGCCTCTGCTTCCTGTCTGTCATGGGACGAGCAGCTCTTCTCTGTTGTATCATGTCTTTCCACCAAGAATTTCTGCCTTAAATCAAGCCAACTATGGATTCAACCAACTGGAAAATGTGAGCCAAATAAATCCTACCCACCAAGAAATTATTGGATATTTTACATCAGTGATGGGAAACTGACTAATACATAAATTCGTACAAAGAATAGTGTTATTGCCATGACTACTTGATGATACGGTTTCAGAAGCCTTTGGAACTGGTTTGCAGGGCGAATTTGGAAAAGTTTGAAGATTCACGCTAGAAACACCCTAGAATCTTGTACACAGTGCTTGATCTGAAATCCTGTTCAGAGTTCAGAAGACCAGAATGCTAAAAGTGAATGCCTGGCTCAGGAAGTTTCATTTTGGAGCAAAGATTCCATTGACATTGGTGCTGGATTTTGATGCATGAAGAACACAACAGTTATGAGCTTATGGAGGCTTCCCACTAGATTTTAGAGGAAGGCCAACACCAGGAAAAATGTGTGACAGGGTCACAGTCCCTCACAGAAGCATATGATTGGGGTGTACGTGAAGCTGTGGGAATGAAGCGGAAGGTGCTTCAGGAAGTCAATAGTTGGAAAACTAGCAATATGGAACATCTGCTGGGGAAAGCTGCAAGCAGTGAGTGGAGCCAGCCCCACAAGAGGCCATGAAGGCTGCAACTTTCAGTGTCACAAGGCAGGGCTGTCCAAGCCCTTTGGAGCTCAGACATTGCCACAGCCTGCCCTGTTTCCTACACATGGAGCTACAAAATTTATTGTTTGTACTGGTTGGTTTTGGTCTTGCTTTGATCTCATTCCTTTCTGTCCCACTCTTTTTCCCCTTAGGAATGGAAATGTTTACTCTGTACTATCGTGTGTTGGAAGTATTTAACTTCAGTTTGGATTTCTACAGGGCTCACAGCCAAGAGTTTGCCTTGAGTCTCAGACTACATCTTGGACTTAGACTTTCCACCAATGTTGGAACTGTTAAGAATTTAGCAACCCTTAGAGATGGACTAAATGCATTTTGCATAATGTGATGAACATGAACCTACTGTAGACAGGGAAGAATATTATGGTTTAGATGTAAAATGTCCCTCAAAAGAATTATGTGTTCAGGGGTGTAGCATTTGAAAGGTAGGATCATGGAAGTATAGGTGTATGTGCTGTTAGCAGATGAGGCCTAAGTGAAGATGGGTCACTGAGAGTGTGATCTGGAAGGGCATATTCTTGTCCCTGGACTTTCTCTTCTCTCTCTGCTTTCTGGCTGCTATGGAATTAACAGCTTTCTTCTGTCATACTCTTCTACCATGCACTTCTGCCTTGGAGCTGGCTGCTTTATTGACTGAACTTCTCTTCCCTTACATTGGGCGTGTCAGGTATTTGGTGACTGCAATGACATTGACTGAAACAGAGCTCTTGGAAGATATTTCTATTCCATGAAACTACAAAATCCAGTTATAGATAGTGTAACAATTTTTCTCTATTACACATATTAATCAGTTTTCTTGGGGATGACCTTTGTTTGTAAACGTGTTTAAAATAATTCCATATATACTGTAGCAAAATTATTCATCTGTGTATGAAGGAAATCTCTTAAATTCTAGAAAAATCATTCAAAAATGTGTAAAAGTCCAAAGGTAAATATGAAATTATAGAAAAGCAGTATGATTTCTTCTCCTGACATCATTTTTGTGAACTATCTGTAAATATATTGTCAATATTTTATATTAGTTCATTGCATGTAAAAGCATAATACTTCCTTTCAATCAGAAGTCTTGGAAACACACACACAAATATATATATATGTGATATCATTATACTATCAAATTACCTGATATCAGATTATCAGATTTCCAAATGCAACCTAAAAATCTGAGAATCAGATGATATATATGTAGGACTTTTCAAGAATTTTTTGTGTGTTTGTCAATAAACATTTACAGTAATACAAAGTATTTTTGTTTGTAATCTTATGTTTGAGCCACTTTTACTTCTTCCTATTAATTTTATTCATATTCATGGATACAACACCTACTTTAGCTCATAAAGATGACATTTGGTAGAATTTCAATTTTTAGTCTCTCATAGACTTCTGCATTTTTAAAATATCAAATTAATTTTAAATTACATTTCATTATATACCTACAGTGCTAATACATAGATTATAAGATCAGAGGAAAACTAATAGAAAAAATTAACTAAGTGAGAAAATTCAATAATATATTGATGAAACAAATATCTACAAATTTAGTAAATCACTCAATGAGGAAATGTTGTACTTACCAAGAATTATTCAGAACTTTTAGCTAAAAGATTTATGAATAATTTAATTATTTGCTGACTGAATCCCTGTAGAATAAAAATTTTTACATATAAAAGATTTTTAAATTTATATTTAATCCCCCCCCCAAATTTTAAACATTTAAAAAAATTTTAAACACTTTGTATTACTTATCTTTCTGTTGCTAAAGCAAATACATGTGATAATTCTGGAAATTTCAGTCCATGATTGGGTAGCAATTGATTTTTGGTGAGGAAAGAGAGAGACAGAGAGAGGAGGGAGGAAGAGAGGAAGGAGGAGGAGCAGGACACAAGGAGAGAGGAAGGGAAGGGAGAGAAGGGAGAGAATGAAAGAAAGAAGAAGAAAGAAAATTACAGGCTGGTGACCCTCTATGATCTGATGACCTCTCTTCAGGTCCTACTTGTTAAAATTTCTACCATTTCCCCAAACACCTCTTTAGGGACGAATCCTTTACAAAACCTTTACCTCATGGACATAGGAAGATATTCAAATTCCAAACAATAGCATTCGCCTTTTGACAGTATTTCCCATTAAGCTCTTCTGTTGCTTGATGTTTATTGTTAACTTGATTGGCCCAAGAAGCACCTAGAAGACTAGCAAAGCACATTTCTCTGTGCCTGGAGGGCTCATGGGCACGTGACCTTGATTCTATGTACAACATCTGGCCCTTTTGAGCATCTTCTGCTCTCTGGTTCTCAGATGCCAAGAGTTGAGAAGCTCTCTTCCACCAGCTTTCAGTCATGATATTTCTCCTCTGGAGTCAGTCAAGCATGGACTGATGAAACCTCTAAAAGTATAAGCCAAAAAAAAATTTCCTTTTTTAAATTGTATATGTCATGTATTTCATCACAGTGAGTAATACAACTCTGCCAAAAGCATTCTAACCTTTTGCTAACCTGCTACTCACACTTTCCTGAACTCCTCTTCCAAAGGAACTCCGAAAGCTCTGCTTATGATCAGTTATAGTAACAGGAAAGACAGCCCCTTCTCTTCCTACCAATTTTATGTATTAATCAGCTTTCTATTACTATTAAAATACATGAGATAATCAACCTATAAAAAGAAAAGATTCAGGGCCGGTGAGATGGCTCAGCGGCATAAGCGCCTGCCTTGCAAGCGCGAGGGCCCGAGTTCGACTCCCGGAACCCACATACGAAAAAGGGGCCGGTGATATCGCTCAGCGGCACGGGTGCCTGTTGGCGCACGAGGTCCTGAGGTCGACCCCCCAGTACCCACAAAAAAAAAAAGAAAAAGAAAAGTTTCGGGCAGGTGAGATGGTTCAGCGGCGTAAGCGCCTGCCTGGCAAGCACAAGGGCCCGAGTTCGACTCCCGGAAACCACATATGAGAAAAGGGCCGGTGATATCGCTCAGTGGCATGGGCGCCTGCTGGCACACGAGGTCCTGAGGTCGACCCCGGTACCCACAAAAAAAAAAAAAAAAAAAGAAAGAAAACATTCATTATGGCTGAGTTTTGGAAGTTTCAGTCCATGTTTTTTCTGGATCAGTGGTGAGGCAGTAGGTTGTGGTGGAATGTGTCTTGCTTTCAGAGAAAGAGGCAAAAGAAGGGGCTCAGATACCATTATCATTTTCAAGGGTGTACACTCAATGATCTGAAGACCTGTAACTCCATCCCACCTCTTAAAAGTTCTACCACCAAACAATAGGATATCGCAGGCAATTCGTGTTTACCACTTGGAAATTTGGAGAAACAATCCAGATTCAAACAGAGGATTCCTTAAACAGGGGACTTTTAACTTTTTTTAGCTCTTGAAACATAAGAAACTAAATTGTTTCTTATGTATGATTAATTATTAAAATACTATTGCATGGGCCAGTGAGATAGCTCAGCGGCATAAGTGCCTGCTGGCATGCAAAGTCCTGAGTTCGACCCCTGGCACCCACCAAAAAAAAAAAAAAGTACTATTGGTTACCTGAATATAGGTTACACTGTATTGTTTAGTTAGAAGGTAATATTTCCGTTAATTTGTCTCTTCTTTATTTATTCAAAATTCATAGCTAATACTATAGTATCTATCACAAAAACCTTAAAAGTCTCTCCTTTAACCAAAAATCTATTAAAATATTCTATTCCATTTACTTGTTAAAAATTAAAATGGTAACTCTTGTTCCTCACTAAAAATTACTTGCCTGATATCTAATTGGTTCCTTTGGTAATGTCTCATAGGTCATCACGCATTTAGGCTATGATATCATACCGATTTTAGGTAGAGAATTATGCGTCCATAAGGTTAATGGAAAAAAATGGCATCCAACCCCAAATCATTGTGGATAAAACAAATGTTTACTTCTATCATTATATATATATATATATATATATATATATATATATATATAGCCAGCATTAGCGAAGAGGCAATGTATTCCTTATCCTAAGAACAAAGATGTATATCGCCAACAACTGCTTCTTCAGTGACATTAAAAAACAGAGAAGAGTGCAGTATCCACATACCTACCAAGGAATGTAAATTAAATTTAAATATGAGACCAGAGAAAAAGATTTAAAATGTTTGAAAAGAAGTTTAATCTTGATCATAATTTAATAAAAACAACAGTAATAATAATATCTCTTTTACAGGAAGGGTCAGAGAAGATTTATATGTAATTATCATATACAAATAGATATTTTAAAACAGTATTTTCTTTTTTTTTTTTTTGTGGGTACCGGGGGGTCGACCTCAGGACCTCGCGCGCCAACAGGCACCCGTGCCGCTGAGCGATATCACCGGCCCCTTTTCCGTATGTGGGATCCGGGAGTCGAACTCGGGCCCTCGCGCTTGCAAGGCAGGCGCTTATGCCACTGAGCCATCTCACCAGCCCAAAACAGTATTTTCAAGAAGAGAAAGAAGAAGTAGGAAAATTTATTTTTCAGAAGAAAAGAATATGACAGGTATCACTGAGAAGGAAGACATATGCTTATTGAAAAAAAACAGAAATCAATACTGGCTACTAGACAAAAATAATCATGTTAAGGACTTGGGTTTTTGTCTTAAAAGAGAAAGAAAGCTACTAAAGCTACCAAAGCTACCAAAGCTATAATGTGAAAAAGAACAAAATAGAAAAAAAAATCAAGAAAGCAAAAGCTTTAGACACTGAAAATGATAATATATTGCTGAAAGAAATGAAAGAATAAACAAATGGAGGGGCATTCTATGTTCATGCATTACAAAATTTAATATTGCTAAGATGTTTTTATAACCCAGAGTTATACATAAATTCAGTGCAACCTCTGTGAGTAGCCCAGTAATTCTTTGTAGCAACAGAAAAATCCTTCCTAAAATTCACAAGGAATCCTTATCGTTCAATGTCTCAAAGAACCCTAATAGTTAAAATTCATCTTAAAAAAGGACAAAAAATCCTGGAGGAGTTTATTTCTTAATTTTTAGGTTTACTACTAAGTCATGATAATAAAAATACTATGTACCAATGGAATAGAATAGAATGTAGAAGTAAACCCTTGAACAAAGTGTCAAATGACTTTTTTTTACCAATTTTTCTTTTCATTTTTTTTTTTTTTTTTGGAACCAGGAATCAAACTCAGACCCTTGCACTGTGCCACTGAGCTATATCCCCTGCCCCAAAAGTGTCAAATGATTTTTGAAAAGGCTACATAGTCCATTCCATGGAGAAGACAGAGTTTGTAGCAACAAATATTGGGAAAACTAGGTATTCAAATCCCAAATAAAATTGAGTTAGACCTTAACCATATAGCAGAGACAAAAATGAATGTAAAGTGAACCAAATGCTTAAACATAAGAGCTATAAAGTATAACACCTGCACAAGAAAACATAGTACTTCTTTCTGTTCAATAAATATGTGTGCTCTTTTGCACAAAAGAACACTTTCAACTGAGTAATTGGTCGACCCAATAAATGTTAGAAAATATTTGCAAATCATGTACTTATTTGATAAGTGTTAAGCATGTACAAAATAACTTTTTTTGGAATACATGTTTCTTCAGTAAAGACATGGAAATATTCAATAATGACATAAAGAGCTGATAATATCACTAATTCCGAGGGAAATATAAACAAGACTGCATTGAGGTGTCACTTTACTCTCCCACATGAGAACACTGATTATAACAAAAACAGAAAGTATTAAGTTTTAAGAAGACTGTCAAGAAGTTGTAATACATGTGCTTTGCTGGTGAGGATGCAAGATAGTGGAACTGCTGTGAAAATCCATAGCAACTTCTTAAAAAATGTAATATAAGATCCAGCAGTAGTTAGTTTGGCCATATACACGTAAAAAGTGAAAACTGAGACTCAAGTAGTTGTACACACATATTCAGAGCAACACATAGAAAGCAGATAAAATGGAAGTGACTTAAATGTTAACAGTATATAAAGATATATACAATGAAACAGTATATATATATATATATATATATATATATATACATGATTTCACTTACGTGAGGTAAGAGAAGTAGTCATAAATTAATAGATGCAGAAAATGAAATAAATGGAGTTTGCCAGGGGCTTTAAAAGAGAGAAGAATAGGAAGTCACTGTTTATTAGGTACAGAATTTCATTTGGAAAACAGAAAAATTAACTGAACGGATGGCGGTTATGACGGCACCGTACGTGAATGTCCTTAGTACCGGGCACCCATACATCTTGAAATAAGCACAGACATAAAATAATGAAATTCATGCACTGTATATTAACCATTATTTAACAAAATAAGAGCAACACTTGTTACTTTGTGCACTTTATAGTAATTATTATTTACTCAAATTATTTAGAAAGACTTCTCAAAAACTCCCAGATCTGTCTTTATTCTCAGATTGTAGGATCACAATATATGTTCAGTGTATTTTCATATGATATCATTGGTATTAGAGATTTTATATTTCCTAATATAAAATCCAAGACAATTCTAAAAATAGGCAGAAAGATGCCTATGTTCATAGTTACACACCTACACATAATCCCACCACCACCAAGTGTAAAATCTTAAGAAATTCAAGTCAGCCAAAGTGACTTTTGATGGACTTACTAGTTTTTCTGTTTAGGTACAGCACATTTTGATGAACAATGAAATACCTTTTGCAAATATCAGACACACATAATCCTCAACTATTTAATATAAAGTTCAAATTGGAAAAATTTTAAAATATCTTATCTCAATGTTAAGCAAAACTTGTGATCTTTTTTTAACAAGGGATAATGTTCTTAATTCAGAACAAACAACATGGAAATACTACATATTTTAAGAATCAAGATCATTGCTGTGACTTGGCATTTTGTTTTCTGTACTGTGTTTCACAAAATGTCAGATCATAAAACAAAATTACAAATGAGAATCCACCAATCACATAACACAATACTGTGGTTGTTGAGTGCAGTTCACTAGAGAGAACAAACCTGAATATTTATATAAAACAAATAGGTAGATTTAGAAAAAGATGAAATTTCATTTATTACCTTGGCATAGCAGGAAATATAAAATTACATATACATATATATATACATATATATATATATATATACATGATTATGATTTAACATTCAAGCTCTCCCAATTGGGAAAATTTCCTTTTCTCAGAAATAGTCATGAATGTATAATGATAGATATGTCATATATTTTTCTATTTTGCTCTGCATATTTCAGTTCTATTCTTTGAGTGTACTTTTTTTATGGTACTGGAGATTGAACATAGGTGTTTCACAATGGGCTACATCCCCAGACATTTTTTTCATTTTTTTTAATTTGGAGATTAAGTGCCACTAAGTAGCTAAATTGACCAGACTGAACTTGAAATTGTGACCTTCCTGCTTCAGTCTCTCAGATGTCTGGAATTACCGGCATGTGCCACCATGCCTCGCTTTTGCATCCAAATTTCAAGCTAAATATACAAACAAGTGAAAATAAGATTTAACTTAATTTAAAAAATACAGAACTTCATTAATAGTGTTGTGCTTGATATAATGAAAAACTTAAATCCGCTTGTGTTTGTGCCTCTCATACTCAGCTGATTGTTGTACATCTCTTGCATTAAACTAAAAGATAAAACAATCAAAACTACTTGTTGCAGTTGTATGTTAGCTTTCCATAGCTTTTGTCATTACTACATATTTTGTGCACCACAGTAGAAGAAATCAATTATCTTCTATAATATAGAGGTTTTGTAAGTTAGTAGTCTGACGTGGGTCAACTGTTCTTAAACCAATATGTGAGCGCTTTGACATTCTATTCCATGACTGGAACAGTAATCAATTCCATGGCCTTTTTCAAATTTCCTAGTCTGCTCACATTCCTTGGTTAGTGACCACTTTTCTCCACCTTCAAACGAGGTATGCATCATTTTTCTGTGTATCTAGTTGGGGGTAGGGCCCATCAGGATAATCCAGGATAGTTTCCCCACCCCAAGACTTTTTACCTTAATCACAGTGCAAAGTTCATTTTGCCATAGAAGGTAACATAGTCACAGATTTTATATAGGAGGATGTAAATATCTTTAGCCATTACACTGCCTACCATAAATTGTTTCTGAATTCTGTTTTTTATGAAACAAAATAGATTAATAATTTAAGAATGACAATTTTGCTCTAATTACATGTGCTATATATGGCGTCACTAGATTATCTTTTCATCTTCTCATTCAGTGTCCACTAAGTTAATAATTGTCCACTCAGTTAGTAATGTCCATTAAGTTAACAAGTAAAGGGTGTTTCCTTCTACACATTTTTCTGCATTTTGAAAAGCATGTAGAGCCACCTTAGTGCAAAATAAGATTCCATAGTACACTTTTATCGCTGATTTCTATTCTAGTTTTTATAAACAGGCCACCCCTTTTTTGTATTGCTTTACACTTTGAATTGCATAAGCATTGTTTCTTTCCAAATTGTCTACCTATGATGAAATGTTTCACCAGGATGATAAATATATACAAGTTAATCTATGTTGGAAGAAATCTCTATTAGATGGAAATTAATCTGTCCCAGATAGTACAACAAATATTACACAAAATATAGCAATCAATATTCCTGTGTAGGCATCAGAGGGTACAAAATGTGTGATCTCCAGGGTACTATTTCTCAAATATGGTTTACCTGTATTGTGCTGAATGTTTTAGGTTAAATAGATGAATATCAGTTCCAGTCTCCATTCAGTTTTGCCCTCCTTTTCCATAAAAGCTGGAAAGCTTAGAAACTACATTTCCTAGGCTCATTTGTACCTATTGATCTTAATAAGAATATTTTATTAATTTACATTTTACTATTGATTTGACCTTTGTGTGATTACTTGATTGATTTGGACATATTCATATGTTTAGTTAAAAAGAATGTATTACTCATTTATTTTATCCCTTCTGAATAATGAAAATATTACTCTTTTCATTAAAATATATTGGTTATAGCTGAGCAGTGTGGCATATCCCTATAATCCCCGCACTCAGAGGCTGAGGCAGGAGGATAGAAAGTTCAAGCCTACACTGGTACACTGGGTATATCTGTAATTTAGTGAGATCCCATCAGAAATTAAAAAAATTAAAAGGGTGGAGGGGCTGAGAATGTATCTCAGTGTGAAACACCTAGGTTCAGTCCCCAGTATAAAAAAAATCACTTGTGTCCCAGAGAAAGTGAATTTCTATTTTACCAAATTATGTTTAGAAAGTAGGACGTGCATTTCTAGTTTAACATGGGAGTACTTCAAGGTAGGTGTCACCTTGTTTTTGTCTTTAATGTTTTTTCAAAAACTTACTATCTTGCTTTATATATTTGTTTTCTTGTTTTTATACATGTACTTAAAAAATGCATGAACATATTCCTAGAATTCATATCAAGAGCTTATGCTATATTATTTCTTATTTATTTTTAATAACTTTTAAAACTATGCGTATCTTTCTACCAGAAACTCTGCTTCACTTGTATATTATTTATTACTAACTCCACCTGGGTACAATACAAGGACTTTAGTGCAGAGAACTTTAATCTTTTTTAGTCACTGATATAGCCCAAGCATACAGATGTGTTCCAGGTAGTTGGTAATGACCTAATAACATCTGCTGAAAGAACATATTCATGAAGCATTTATTACATGTCAGGCACAGTTATACACTTTCGAG
The DNA here is from genome assembly GCA_028451465.1 of Erethizon dorsatum. NCBI lineage: Eukaryota > Metazoa > Chordata > Mammalia > Rodentia > Erethizontidae > Erethizon > Erethizon dorsatum. Next base: position 73,262,594 of record CM051836.1, on the reverse strand, counting down.
ATGTGAGTGGGAGGAAAATGACCAGATACCTTTGTGGAGCTCATAGTCTTTAGGGCAGAAAAAGCCACATAGCTGCTTCAGAATCATCTCAATAATTGACTCAATTATGTATAACACTGTAGGATGATAACATCTATGGAAATGGAAAAGCATGAGAAGAACAAAGGAAACAGCAAAGTTATTGGCCAGGAAGAGATATGATGAGGTTTAAGAAGTAGTGATTTTCAACAGTGTTCGCAAGAAGAAAACAGTTAAATCAATATTAGGAATAAAGGTGCTAACAGTGAGAATAGAAAGGGGAAGAACATTTCTTTTTTTTAATTAAATTTATGGTAAAATTTAGATATACATAATAATCACATTCATTATAGGAAATTTGTACCTATACATGATATATCCTCATTTCTCTTTTTTTTCAATTCTCTCCCCTACCTTCAACCCCTCCTCCCCTCCTTATTTACAAAACTTTGTTTCCATTTTATCCTTCTTCTACCATTTTTTTTTCTTTTCTGTTCCTTCCTTTCTCCCTCACTCCTCCCTTGTTTCCCTTTCTTTTGAACAATTCCTTCTAATTTCACAGTATCTATTACACGCTTTGGTCTTTATTTACCCTTTCAGTTTCTCACAACAAAGAAACTATGTGATATTTACACATGTGTCCAATTTATTTCACTTGAGTATGGTCTGAAGGTGCATCCATTTACTTTGGAATGTCTCAAGCTTATCCTTCTTTATGGCAGATTAGCACTCCATTGTATAAAAATCCACATCTTTTTTTATTCATTCCTTGGTTGATGGGCATTTAGGTTGTTTCCAAGATTTAACTATTACAAATTGTGCTGCTATAAACATAGGTGTGCATACATAGCGGTAGTATGATGTTTCTAATTCTATCTGGGAAGATACCCAGCAGGGGAACAGCTGGGTTGAATGGGACCTCTAATCCTGTTTTTTTGAGGAATCTCCACACTGATTTCCAAAGTGCTTGCACCAGTCTACACTCCCAAGAACAATGGAGAAGGATTCCTTTTTCCACACAGCCCTTCCAGCATTTCTTATTAGTTTATTTCTCAATAATTGCCATTCCTTCTGGAGTAAGATGAAATATCAGCTTTGTTTTAATTTGCATCTCTCGAATGACCAGTGATGTTGAACATTTTTTCGTATATTTATTTGCCATTTTTATTTCTTCCTCTGAGAAATATCTATTCATCTTGAATGCCCATTTATGTATTAGGTCTTTGAACTTGGAGGGTCTAATTTTTTTCAATTCTTTATATGTTCTAGGTATTAGTCCTTTGTCTGAGGGACCATTAGCTAAATTATTTTCCCACTCTGTGGGTTGTCTTTTCACTCTATTGGTAATTTCTTTTGCTGTGCAAAGCTTTTTAATAGGATGAGATCCCAGTTGTTGACGCTTTGTAGTATTTCCCATGTGATCAGGGTTTTGTTCATGAAATCTTTGCCTACATCTTCAAGTGCTTTATTTATTCTCTCTTCCAGCAGATCTAGGGTTTCTGTTTTAGTATTTAGATCTTTGATCCATTTCCATTTTAGTTTAGTGCATGGTGAGAGACATGTGTCTAGTTTTAGTCTTCAGCATGTGGAAAGCCAGTTTATCCAGCACCATTTATTAAAGAGACTTTCTTTCTTCCAGTGAATGTGCACAGACCCTTTGTCAAAGAAAAGGTGGCTGAGTGTGTTTGTAGTTGTTTCTGCATCTTCTAATCTGTTGCATTGACCCTCAGATCTGTTTCTTTTCCCGTCCATGATGTTTTTATCTCAGTGGCTTTGTAGTATAATTTCAAGTCTGGGATTGTGATGCCCCCTGCCTTGACTTTGTTGTCCGGGACTGTTTTTGGTATTCTAGGTCTCTTCTGGTTCCAAATGAATTACAGGAATGTTTTCTCTAGATCTGTGAGTTATGCTATGGTCTTTTGATTGGGATTGCATTAAAGCTGTATAGCAGTTCTGGGGGTTTGACCATTTTCACTACCTTGGTTCTTCCTATCCATAAGCACGGGGTAGCTTTCCATTTTATGATATCCTCTTTGATCTCCTTTTTCAGTGTACTGTAATTTTCAATGTAAGGATCTTTTACTTCCTTTGTTAGATTGATTCCTAAGTATTTCATTTTTTTTGATGTTATAGTCAAGGGTGTCGTCAGGGAAATTGGGGGAGGGACATTTCAAGTAGAAGGGACAGTCACCTGAGGGCCAAGCAGAGAGCACGAAGAAGAACACATCCGAGGGTAGAAAGGATGAGCAACAGGCAGCAGAAGATGAGACTACAGTGAGGAAGAGAGAGTAGATATCGTGTGGTCCCACAGGCCAGAAAAATATGTTCTTTGTGTTTTTTTTTAGTAAAATAAGACCATTCTGGAATTTTGGCCAGACAACTGACTTTGGAGGAGCTTGCTTGTTGGTGTACTGAGAATAAACAGCAGGGAAGTGAGTACAGAAGCAGAGAGTGCTTACACGGCACTAAAAGCGATCAATGGAACATCAGGCTTCACTGAGCACCGGCGATATCCCATTTACTGTAGAGCTATCAGGAATAGAAATTATAAACTGCTCATGTAAACTGTTTCTTATAAATCAGGATTCTTATATTAAATATTTCTTAAAAGGAGAAAAATAGATATTTTACAATAAATAAATAAATATCATTTGAGTGTTAGATTTGCAGGATTTGCGTTAGAAAAATTTTATATTCTTTTTCAGACCTTGTAGACAGCTGCCCATACTCTACTCAAGGTATATCCTGTACACTTACTTCATCAAGATCATCAAAATCGCACGGCCAGTGGGGGAAATTGTTCAGTTTTTAAATTGAACATTATCCTTTTACTCTCTCTCTTATCAATCCTCCCTACTTTCCTCCCTACTTCCCACCTTCTCTCTTGTCTCTCAGTCTTCTCTCCCTCTCTCTCTCTCTCAGCAATCTCTCTCTGCATATCTGCATATGCAGATATCCACAGCCTTCTTTTATTTTTGAGACAGGGTTAAATTTTTAAAATTAAATACTCATTGACTTATCTATTTTTCTAAACAAGACATACATAGTTATTTGGGCTATTCAAAATCAAATAAACAAAACTAGAAAATATTATTTATAATTCTACCAGTTGTACTTGATCTAGTCACATTATTAAAGAATGATAGACACAATCTATGCAAGTAAATGCACATTAAATATACCCTACCATTATGTTATAAATACTTTGATAATGCATACATTTTAAGAATATTAATAACTGTATATAGTTGACAAAAAGCTAAAGAAAGTAAACACATTTGTAATATAGTAAAATGTAAAATTTTTATAAATGCAGGTGATATTTTTATAAATTATTAATTTTCATGAAAATGATACATTTTATTATTAATAATATATACATTCACATTATATATATATTTAATGGAATATTAACATGTTAAACACATAATTTACATTAAAATGTCCAGTGGTGGAAAACTTAATATAATAAGCTGGAGAAGTATTCCTCTTCATTTTTCAGACGAGAGAAAGAATATAGTATTTTGCACTCAATTTTATTTGAGTTTTAAACTTTCTTCTACTTTCATAACAAAGCCGTAGTTGGGATAAACAAAGCCACTCATTTGAATAAGCTTTCTTCATATTCTTTATTATTATTTTCATTTATTGACCTTTTGAAAGGAAACAATAGTCCAAAACAGTTGTGACCAATTTTACTGAGTATTTCAAAACATTGTCCTAGATTCATTTGATGCTTCGTTATTCATCTATTTTATGTTCTTCATTTACTCATTCATGTAACATTTATTCAAAGTTTATCATAAGGAAAGCAGTGTTTAGATTCATTTGCCATTTTAGCAAAGAATAACATGTTATATATATATTTTGAATTTTAAATTTTATTTTAATACATACTATATGCATTATATTGATAAGTATTTGATCAATTAATTAAGACATTAAACACATCTCATGATTATATGCGTAATTTACTAAATGTATTTGGTGAGGTTTTGATGTTAAATAATTATATAAATTATAGTAGCATATGAAGAAGGACATAGACATGATTTAGTGATTGTTATGTTAGCTAAAATGATTGCTACTACCTTGTCCACTCTTCTAAGTCCTGGTAGAATTTAGTATTTTACAAGAAAATGAATTAAAGTACTGCTAATTATTTACACATAAGAACATCCTAATATAATAATAAAACACTAAAATTTACTAAAACCTTACTAGGCCACACAGAGCTTTATGAAGTTTATTTTAATCTCACGTTCGTGCTGTGAGACATATTATTAGCTGTCTGCTTAGATGAGAAATGAGAGTTTGGGTGAAAATCTGTGTCTTGCTTCCTATCTCACAGAAAAAGAAAAATTGGGACATAAGCCAAAAAATGACTTTCAATTTTGTCTTCACTCTACTAACTACTTTAGAGCATCTGTTTTGCTCAACAACTCTACCTATATTGAAATAAATATGGAGTGAAAGACTTTGGATAATACTCCAGCCTTAAAATCATCTTATGTAGAAATATGTCCACGACCTCTGCAGTATCTTGTCAATTACTCACTCCCACTTTGTTTCCTTACTTATTAATTTTATTTGCATAAGAGAGGTGAAGTTTAAGGCAACACAAAAGGTATGCACATACACACATGTGCATAAACATCTCAAACAAAATATTCAAAAGATCTAATTACTCATTGCCTGAGATATTTTTAATCTAAAATACTTGCATACATTGGTGTGAATATATTACAATGTATATACAATCTTTGTTTGGTATTATTTCAATGAGAGTTATAATATGGAAGCATGCTTGTTTTATATAACACTTGCAAAATCAGTTTCTTTTCCCCAGAAAGATGCCTAATGGATAAGGAAATAGAGTAAGAAACTTGTTATAACATAAAAACCGATAGACAAAGGTCAGAATTACATCCATATCCACGTTGTCTGATGCTTTTGCCTATGTAAGTAGACACTTGCCCTGCTATATTCACTCATACAAAAAATAAATACAGAATCAATGAACTGAGACTTACTTTTCCAGGTCAGATTTCACTAAACCATTTTCTTGCCACAGTACCATAAATACATATTTTTGTTGGTAACATTAATAGCCTGGTTGATGCATTAATGTAGAGTATTAATTATTTACACTTAATTTTGGCATTTTTAGGTATTAAGAGTAACATCTGGTCATTATTCCGTAACACTTAATCTCAGTCTCACACGAAGTCTCAGGACACGAACAAAATGTATACAAATTTTCTACCAGAATGTAATACTCACGGGCTCTAGTTCAACTGCTAATGGAGTCCTTATACCCAAGTGAAACTTCCTGAGCCTGACCTTACTTGGGCACATTTCTATCAGCATTTGGTCTCCTGAGTTCCAATCAGAATCTCCCACCAAGTTTAGCTCGCAGTATTTGAAGGCTTCTCTAGTCCATATCCCCAAAACTTTCCAAACTTCTCTCACAAATCAATTCCAAAGGTGTCTGACCCATGTGGCCATGCATAGTCACAGCAATGATTCCACTTTCTGAACCAAAATCTTTATTATTTTCCTGTCTCTAGGACACAAAATCTAATACCCACAACTTAAAGGAGAGGTTTATTCTGGCTTACAGTCTTCTCTTCTAAGTCAGAAACAGCAGTAACAGTTGTTAGTGACCTACTAACAACCAGGCCTCACTTCTTAACTGTAAGTCAGCTATAATATCCCCACAATCTAATTACCTTCTAGACACATAAAGTTTTGATTGGAAGGAGTATTTTATATGTGAACCATAATAGTCATTTCTTGTGTGGCAGAATTATGAACTTGCTTTTATCTTTATTTGAACATTAAGTATGGTTTAAGGAAATGTGTTTGGTTGTCAAGTTTATTAGGGGTTGGTTGTAACCATTAATTATCATTGTCCAATTGAGTTGGTAAATAGACATTTAGCATATTACTAAAGCATGCTTCTAGGTGTTTGCAGTGCATATGGGGACACGACCTTAACACCGTGTGGTTCCAAACGCTTTCCTCTCTGATGTTCTTTAGCAGTTCTATGCTTTCTGGCCATGACTGTCTTGAAGTAAGTAACTTGTTTCACGACTCACCTGCGCCATGATGTTTCAACGTTGCAGCCAAGTGACCATGGACTGAATCCTCAGGGCAAAAAATATACCCTTCTTTAAGTTGTATACATTGAATATTTGGTCCCCATGATATAAAACTGAACAATGCAGAAAATTTTTTTACCAGGTGTAGAGTCATGGAAACTTCCACTCAGATTGCAAAAGAAGATTTTGGAGGCCATGCAAGATGACCTTAACACGTAAGTGTGGGAAGCTAAGAGAATGAAGCTGAAGGTGCAGTGGAAGTTCTAGGACACTGGAGATGCCAGGTATGTGGAACATCTGGTGGAGAGGAAATGTGGAGAAGAAAGCTTCATCCCGCAACAGAGAGATATGCTGTGGGCCCCAAGTTTAGCCTCCTAAACCACTTGTAACTCACATTTCACCACCAATGGCCCTGTATGCCAGACATGGAAATAGAGGAATTAATGTTTGTCCTTTTGAGTTTTGATTCTTGCTGATCCATTTCTTTTGCATCACCTATTCCTCCATTTTAGAAAAAGAATACCCAATGCCATTGTATTTTGGGATTAAGTAACTTGCCCTCTGAACTTTATAGAGATTCACAGCTGAGAGTCGTTGGTTTATTTGTTTTTAATTTCAGAAGAGACAATGACTTGGACTTTTGAACAATGCTGGAACTGTTGACACTTTGGCAAATAGATTAATATGATTTTGGTTGTACACAGGATAGTTACTTCTTGTTAGGTAGAATTATGATCTTGTTAATGTCTGTATTTGGAGATAAAATACAATTTAAGGAGATGTGTTTGGGTGTCAAGTTGACAAGTGTTGAAATGTGACAGTTAAACTTCATTGTAATCATGACTGAGAGACTCATGGAAAATTGACTGTATCATGAGGGTGTTAAAGTCATGAGTAATTATATTCACAGATATCCATACCTGAATTTACTGTTCATAGGTAGGGCCCAGTTGGTCGACAGTAAAAGGAGCCATGCATTTGGAAATTATACTTTTCTGGTACTCCTCCCTGGTGCTCTCCTTCCTGGACTCCATGAACTAACCAACTTTGCTCTGCCAAGCCCTTCCCACGTGGTCTTTCTCCATAAGATCTAAACAGCCATGCACTGAACCTTCTTAAACTGTGAATCAAATAAACTTCTCCTCTTTTAATTTTCAGGTGTCAGATATTTTGTCCAACAAAAGGAAAGGTGATTAATACAAGCATTGAAATGATTATCACACAACTTACATTGGTAGTTAATCTAATTTTGAAAGAGGAAGAAAATTGAGATAGAAAAAGAGCACACAGAAAGGTATAATGTTTGGGAATAATTCTAAATCTTTAGATATATAAATATATGTATATTCACTTATGTTTACATCTTATAACTTTTCTCTATTGTATTAATTTATGCATAATTATTACATTATAATTACCTCATAAAATACTGAAAATGTCTTACCTTGATGTCTTAATATCTGCTTGTCTCATCAACTTCTTGTGAAGTAAATTTTTCATTTTTATTTGAAATTTTCTACAGTGTAGTTTTACTGTTTTAATTCAGTAAATTACACTACATTAAGTAGTTTTCCAAATGCATTGATTTCTAATCATTATGTTCTAGCTTTATGATTTCTAATCCAATCATAAGCCTTTATCAAAGTAATATCAAGTACCTAGTCATTTTACAAAAGTATGGTTGAATAATCAGATAACAATGATTATTTATAGACTTAATTCCTGAACTAATCAGTATAATATGAATGAGAAATCAAATTACTTTATAATAAATTATATTAATTCTTGTGCATTGCTAAAATAAAAAAATGATAATTAAATAGTCAGATGCTTTTATTTTTTAATCACAGAGAATGTTTGCAATTGGAAGAAAAAAAGAGGTGTTCACTGAAGATATATTAGGAAAAGAAAGAAGATGGTATGGTGTTAAATAAAATAAACTAGAATAAAATGCAAGTTTAGAATAAATAATTTCAGTGAAACTCATTTGAATATGGTAGAAAGAAAAGCAATAACAGAAAGAAAGAAATAGGGACATTCAACCAAAAGAAACTGAAAACAAAATTTAAAAAATTTAGGAAATGGAAAAATAGCTCAAGAGTGTTGCTCTCTACTTTTTTTCATATTTACCTTTATTGTCATGGTGCTTGCTGTAACTAAGTTGGTGCATTGACTGTATTCCAAACAGTTATTGAATGTTTATGACAAATTAAATAAACATAAGTGTGAAGTAGATTTTACAGTACATTCAAGATGATATATATTTAAAGTCTAATTTTCTTTTCACCATTTTCTTAAATTAATGTCTTCTGTCATGCATGTTTATGTTTACAAAATGTTTTTGGTGGTCAATTCTTTCTTATATATGATTTTAGTGAGACATTTGAAGCTGCAGTACCATGAATTCTGGGAAATTCTTCATTGTGCTTGAGAGTCTTGGTTCATAGTCCCTACCCATAAATTTTCCAGTATTACCCTCTAACCATTATGAAAATAAAAATGCTATCCACATATTTCTAAGTTTCCTAGGGTTCATTTATGTCTGAGAAAGAAAATACCCTTCTAAATAATGAATACGTGTACACTCAATCTTGATAGAGCCTTGACAAGAGAACTTCAGTGTATTAAGTCAGTATTTAGTCAATTGCTATATATTCTGACTGCACTTTCTCTGTAAACTGTTCACTTTGGTTTTAAGTCACTAATACTAATAACGATATAAGCCCTAATGTGCTGATATTATTTGACTCATTATTTGATTACATTTTGCTAATTGGTAGGAAAATATTATCTGAAAGATAGTAACAGTTGATTTGAAAATACATTTTAAACAAATCCATACAGGACATGAGGATAGATTACATTTTGTTGGAATTATTTAGGAGAAACTTTCTTTTAATTAAAAACAAAAGGATGGTAGTTAATCATTGGGGAAGGCAGAAAAATGGTTCTCCAAAATGCCTAAAGATGTATCCTTCCTCCTCTCTAATCCCAATGATTACATTAGGTTACATTTAGAGAAGAATAATAGAGATGGAATTAAGTTTGCAATCAGTGTACCTAATACAATCACAAGTTTTTAATTGCAGACAGAGTTTAAAAAAAATAATCAAACCATATTATGAGAAGACTCAACCTGACTTTGCTGGCCTTGAAGATAAAGAGGCAAGGAGCCAAGGAATGTGAGTGGTCTACAGAAGCTGGTAAAGGTAATTAAACGCATTGTCCTTAGAGTCTATGTATAGAACGTAGCCCTGCCAACATTTCGATTTTAACCCAGTGAGACTCATAATATATTGCTGACATACATTACTGTAAGATAATAAACTTATGTTGTTTTAAGCCACTATGTTTGTGATAATTTGTTGTCACAACACTGGAAAAATAAGTTCTTGTTCTGTGTATATTTTATAACTTTTAAAATAACTAAAAGAATGAAGCTAAAATGTCTTTATGTTACATAATTTTTTTCCTTCGCTGAAGTTACTTTTTTCCTTTAAAAAGTATATTAAATTTATCTTATTCCCATCATAATTATCATCATATAATCAATAAAATAAGTAATTATGATGTTACATATTTCCATTAAAATATATAATTTAATTTAAAATACACATGATCTAGATGCTATGATGTAGTTCAAATCAAATTTTAGTTGTATATTACCTAAAGTTTTACATAAATTTGGTAGTCTATATTATGGTTAAAAGCAAGAGCTTGTGAAATTGAGGGGAAAAAAATCTCAAAAAGACTGGTAATTTTTCAATAGCAATATACTCTATTCTTTTAAGAAATAGACATTTTAGAATTAAACTTAGAAATATAAACATAAAATCTTAATGCATTACCTGTTTCTTTAGCTGCCTCAGGAGAAAATTACAATATATAAAGGACAAATGAAAAGTTTAAGGAGAGGAATGGTAATAATTTTTCAAAACTAATTTATAATTCAGTGGAAAAGTGATGATTTTACCTATTGCCTCTGTCATACTTTGGGTAACAGACTCAGACTCTAGAATCACTGGGATTCTTTGAAGTTTAACAACCAACAGGATGATAAAAAGAACAGAAAAAAAGCGCTGAAGATCACATAGTCAATCAGGTTAAAAGTGGTAGAAATGTTGCAATTAGTGGACTAGGAGCACAGGGAATCGTGGAATTTTCTTCTTTAGACTGAATGACTTCTCAACTTGAGAAATTTTCAAACTCTTCATCTTTTAGTGTCCTCATTTGTAAGCTTGACGTGATGATATCAGAAAAATTATTGTTCTTATTAGAATTAATTGAAATATTATATGCAAAGTACAGTGTGTTGATCTTGGCACATGGTAAGAAACTAAAAGAGAAAAAAGGAAATAAAATTTCTACATAACTAACAACTAAAAATTAAAATGAAACATATTTGAATAATTCAAACACAAATGACACTTACATACTTTATTATAATCATATCAACTAATGCCAAAAAGGAAAATACTTTGTAAGTTCAATATTCATTCATGTAGGAAAAATAAGAACAGAGGTTAAATTAGTACAAGAACATAACTATGTACTTTTGAAATTATTTTATTAAATTTTAAATAGTTAATATGGTTATAAAGTTAAGGGAATATATATGTATATGTTGTTTTGCATTATAATTTACTTAATTGAAAGTTCATTTTGGACATACACACAATATGATCTTTGCATTTGTTACTGAATAGTATTCTAGTGAGTAGATAAATCTAAGTTTGATAAGCCAATCTACCATATATCTATATATTTGGACATTTTGATTTAGACAATTAGAATTTTTCTAATAGTTGGCTAATTAAGTCAGTGTACATACCCGGACACTCAAATATGATAATGATTTATTGTCACACTCTTTTTGAAGCCAATGTGTTTTCTAATTATATATTTTGTTGATTTCTTTGGGGAAAATGTTATAAATTTGCTAAAATTTTGTCACGAACATGACTTATAATATTAAGTTTTAATACCTACTCATGTTTATAAAATTTGCCACTTATTGTTCATTTTAGTTATTCTTGATATCATTTGCAAATTTGTTCCTTATTTCAGTAACTATTGAACAGGTACATCCTGCCTGGTGGTATTGCAGATACTGAGGATATATCAATAAACAAAGCAGACATAAAAAATACCCTTCACTTATGAGGCTTACATTTTTCCATTGCATTATTAGCATTTTTATTTTGACTTGTAGGTTCTTTATAATGTCACATTAAATTATGTTATATATGATTTGTCATAAACACCATATACAGTGAGAATCAGCAAAGTGTGCATATAATGTGGAAAAATATTATTTTTGATAACAAAAGAAAACATATATCTTATAACATAACCAATAAAATATCTAATGAAGATCTATTAAAATATGTATTTAAACAGATAAAATGCTTGCTCTGATCTCAGAGATGAATCATAGATATATAACTTTTCTGTCTCAAAATATTCTCCATCACTTTGAACACATTTATCCCATAATTCTTGCCAGTCTCTGAAGCAGTCCTGCAACTCTTTTTTTATGAGTGTCTTTACTTGCGCCACTGGGGCTACCTCAATGTTCAGAATCAGTTCAAAATACTGACCTTCCACAGTCATTCAAATATTGGTGAAGAGGTAGAAGTCACATGATGCCAGACCTGGAGAGTGTGGTGAATGAAGACATATAATAATGTTTTTTATAAGCCTACCTTTCTAAAGGATGGCTCTAGACAACAGTATTAATCATATTTTTTTATCACATCTGGTAAATACATTGTAAGAGGACTTCCAGAACTGCTTCAGAAAATTGCAGGAATAATGCATAAGTGTTGGAAACAAGGGGGAGTATTCTGAAGGGAATTAATGGCAATGTGTCTTTTACTGGAATATATATTTTTTCTTTAAACATCCACCGTACAGTTGGATCATCCTGTATATATTTTTAATTTATTCTAGTTGAAAGTATTTGAATGTTAGTGTATGTCTGTGGACTGCCACAATCTTCTCCAACCAGTAACACAGTTTCTCTAACTAGCTATGCTGAGCTAGTCATGACATCAGTACAACATCAGATGTGTGATATGTGGCCATTGATTTAGCATTTTTCCACCTCAACCAAAACAGTGAATGAGAAAACACTCCCAGTGAATTTCTATGGAGAAAAATACACATTTACAGATTTGTTACAAGGCCGTGTTTACTCCGTTGGCCTCTGTTATACTATGTTCTCTAGAGATCTGAATTTAGAATGTGTCTCAAGATATGACATTGACCTCCTGTATTAGGGATGTTATATGTACCAGCCCGGATGAACAAGAAGTGGTTACAAAATGGAAGGCCTTCTTAAAACCTAACTTCAGGATATTTGCAGGACTTAGCCTCAACCGCAAAATCTTAGGGATCTGCTGGTCAGGCGCATGTGGGGACATCCCCTCCAAAGTAAAAGATAAATGTTTACACCTAGCAACTTCTAACAAAAGGCTGAAACATAGAGCCTGAGGGCCAGTTTACATTCGGAAAGCAGCATGCTTCACACAAGGGAATACTTGGACTCAGAAACTGGCTGGTATGAAAGGCAGCCAATTTTGAGTAGACATGAGAATGGAACAGGCCTCTGAAACATGAACAGGCTGTGATGCAGGCAGCCCTACTGCTTGGATGAGAAGATCTGGTAGACTCTATACACTGAGAAAAGGTTCGATGTACAGTTTATACCAACCTCCAATGGGAAGATCACAGGAGCCAATCATTAATGAACATATGTCCTTGTCAACAGTCTCAGAATTTGTATGACACCAGTCCAATCTCTGTTGATTATCTGTATGTAGCAAAAGTATAGACTTTTTAATAAATATTTGCTAAACAAACATGACTGCATGAGTGGATGAATGATGCTGGTTTGTTGGCTTTATAATGTAAAGAATAAGCTGGGTTAAACTACATTATTAGAATTATCTTTTCTGTATATTTCCAGTTAGGACAAACCACTAGAGAGTTACTAAAGGTAGAAAGAAGGAAGCAGCCATTTCACAGTGGACACACAATGCTCCCTTTTGGTTGACACCCTTTGATAGCATAAAGCAGCATCTGGGACTCTGATTGCCACCTTCCCTAACTCCCAGGCCAGATGTGATTGCTCATCAAGTTCACAAAATCCTGTTTCTACAGGATAACTTTAACCAATGTGAGGTGCACCAAGAGAGATGTAAATTTCAGTCAGTCCTGTTGGGATTCCAGCTGGTGCATAGAGCATTCCTGAATGTTCCTGACCTCCTTTTCCTTGTTTTGCTAGTCCTCAAAGTTGGTTAAGTCAATTTTCTATAATAAATTGATCTTATATACAGGTAAGCTGTATATCAAGATGGTTGTAGAGTAGATCTAGTATGTATGCACACATGTAGAAACATACGGTAATGCACACATAGATTCATATAAACATGTACATAGATATACATATCCTTCTATCTTTCTGTCTGATGCAATAAGCAAATTAACCACAGGAATGGTTCAAACATAAGGGGCTTCTTGTACAATATTAGTAGGAAATTTGCTTAGAAAATTTTTTGAAGTATGTGAAGAATCATGTTATTCTTCTCCATTAACATTGCAAACTCTTAAAATAACCTACAAGTCCCACCTGATCTGATTTCTCAAATCCTTGCTCACTTCACCTCATGCCTTCTTCACTGTGCCAAGCTATCTGCAGTTGTATGGACTTCCTGCGTCTTCTTTAAATATAACATTTATCTCTGGCTCAGATTCTTTGCACTCAATGTTTCCTTATGTCGGAGAACAGTACGCCAGATATCTATCATTTTTTTTTGTGTGTGTGGGTACCAGGGGTCGACCTCAAGACCTTGTGCGCCAGCAGGCGCCCATGCTGCTGAGCGATATCACTGGCCCCTTTTTTCGTATGTGGGATCCGGGAGTCGAACTCTGGCCCTCACGCTTGCCAGACAGGCGCTTACGCCGCTGAGACATCTCACTGGCCCCTCCAGATATCTATCTTCATGGCTTACCTGTTTGAGAAGATTTCCAGAACCATATATTTAAAATATTAATTCTGCCATCATCTATTTTTCTTCATATCATTTAACTTCATTTTACAAATTATATCTGTTTACGTGTAATTTTTCTCTTACCCAATTAGAATGAGAGCTCTAAATGAAAGGATAATAGTAAATATTCATAGATAAAATATTGGGCAGTTGTTTCATCTATTTTTATGAAATGTAAGAGGCTGTATAATGACATGGAAACTTTTTCTTGCTATATTGTTCTGTTGAAAAAGAAATTTTATAAAAGTATGCAGGGCTTTAAATTTGTGAACGTGAAAATTTTCCTGCTTTGGTTTGTTTATTTCTATTGGCTAATGTTATTCTTCTTTTGCTCTCATATCGCTTTTGCACTTGAATTCTGCAATTATGCCTGAAAGACACACTCAAACACACATGCACATATACACAATCTATTCTATTGGATACAATCTATTATTTCAACATGAATGGCACTGATGATACAACTAAAGACACTTGAAGTGAACTCCCTGAAGACCTAGGAAAGCACTATTCCCAGCTCCATCCCCAGCAACCAGAACAGCATTTTAGATTATTTATTTAACAAATACTTGATGATTATATTATAAAAGATGACTCTAAAATATATAGTATCACAGAAAGCTTCTGTTCATGTTTAAGCTTTGCTTTTTCTTTCATTTCCATTAAAGTAGACATACAGACACTATGGAAAATCACTCTGTTCTCTAACTAAAAATCACTAGCTGGTAGAAGAGTCCTAAGAGATAAAACACAATGACTACAAATACAGCAAGTCTCCCAGGGGAAACTTTTGACTCAATTTTCCAAGAGTGGTGCAGAAAAAAGAACAGAGGTTTGTCGATTCCAGAAAAGAACCATCCCAGCCAGTCGCTGGAGAAATACTTGGAGAATGGGCATTACTTTTGTTGCCTTTGAAACCAGCCTCTCCCAGTCTCTTCCTGCTGGCCCTGTCCATTTAACTCCCTGCTTTGAAGGGAGAAATTCTGGGAAGGTGAATGCTAGCTTGAAGTGCTTAAACGAGTATTCATGTGAACCAGATCAAAAAGGAGGAAAATCATTTCAGGTTTGGTGTTCTGCTGCTGAGCTACTGAGACTAAAAGAATCTGTAAGGGCAGTGGATTTAAACAGCAAGACTTACACTTTTATTCTGCCATTTTCTGCATGGGAATTCATTGCAGGACTGCTTAAAATATTTCATACCTTATAAATACTTATGTTGCATTACAGTCTGATTTTATTCTTTAGGGGTTATGGATGATTTCCTTCTAAGCCTCTGTTTACCTCTAGATTCACAGCATAAGAAAATGATACAATTATTTGGTTTCAAGTTATCAAAGAAATCACAGAAATTCACTAAACCAAGCAAAAATTACATAAAATTTTTATAAAATTAAATGCTGGTAATATGACTTTTTGTTTAATTAAGAGTAACTATTGATCACCCTTACATTTTATAACAGAATTGATGTTTCTTTTATGTACATATGGAACATAATCATTAAATCTTCTAAAATTTAATATGTTCAATGTAAAAAATTTAAAAAAAAATAAAAATAAATTTTGCAGTTTATATTACAATATTGTTTTTAATAATTCTAGTAGCCATTTAAAGTTTTGAGATAAATGAATTCTTTCACTATTAATTAACATGTTAGAAAAAATATAATCTTTTTCTTTTCCTGTAGTTTCTAGATGACTCCATATTAAAATCAAATTATATACAAAATGGATTTTTTAAACATCTAAGTATATGAATTTTATTTTATTTTATTAAATTACCAAAATCTATTCCCAATAAAAGTTTATTTAAAATGATAATACTAAAATTTTTAGTGTAGTTTCTTTTTATCTGAGTTAATTTTGTAACTTTTTATGCCACTTTCATGTCTTCTCTTCGCTTACCACATGAAATTTTTTTCTGTTGTAATAAAATGTATGAATGCAATTTAATAGTATAAAAATCAAGTTCACAGTGTTTTTCTAGTGATACCAATTTTTTCACATCTTGAATTACAATCCTACTTAAAAACATTCAAATTCTGATTCACATACTCTTATTCAATTGGTATTAATGTAAAACATAGTTTTAAATAGTTTTCTGAACAATTTATATCCCTTTAATATCAAAGAATACATTTTATAAAATCTACTAACATTCAAATATTAGTGAAAATTTAAGTTAACAAATTTTAATATTTGTTCACAAATTTTATCACTATTTTATATGTCATCTCTATTCTAAAACTGAGGAAAGCAGAGGTTTATCAAAACATCTGACATTCAGTTTATGGTTATCCATGGCAGCTAAAACTATTTGCCAATTAATTTATTTTTAAATGTTGAAATTTGAATTAAATTATATTCCAAAATATTAAAATTCAGTAACAATTTCAATCATAATGTAAATTTTACACACTTTCCTTTTCTCACACAATGACTTCTAGTCCTGAAATGTACAATTTTACAGGCAAAACTAGGTGAGCTTGAGGATGAAACCCATCAAAAATAATTTACA
This sequence comes from Erethizon dorsatum, assembly GCA_028451465.1. NCBI lineage: Eukaryota > Metazoa > Chordata > Mammalia > Rodentia > Erethizontidae > Erethizon > Erethizon dorsatum. The sequence goes on along the minus strand of CM051836.1, from coordinate 73,245,903 downwards.
AATAATGAAAATATGTTTATTATTTGAAAATTCCATTTCTGTTTAGCAGCTTTTGCTAAAGTCATACTGCCTCAAGTAAACAAGAGGGCATACCTTAGTGCTCTGATGTCCTGACATTTCTCATTCTATAACTTGGCACTTGATCATAAATGCCAGTTTCCCAAGCCAGGATATGTGCTACGTGAGACACAGGACACTCACCTTCATAACATTCTCCTCTCAGAGTGTGGCATATGGATTGCATGCATTGAGTACATTCTATAATACAATTAAAGTCAATGTATGTCAAAGTGAGGTAAGGTCAGTGGGCAAAATCTGTGGGTAAGAGAATATTTTATGTTCAAAAAAATAAAAGAAATGTTAGTAAAAAGTAAGGAACTTGCCTCCATTTGTGCTCAAGATAGTAAAGTAACATGGTCTTCGCTTTATTACCCAATATCTGCATTTGAAAAAAAAAGACAACAAACTGAGAGTTTCTTAGGGAGACATAGTTGGTATTTAATCTTGTAATGCATTAAAGAAAATTTATAATTTCTGTTCATGTTTTCATTATTATCGTGCAAAAATTACCTCTTTCCCTTTTGACAGAGAAGCCAACAACAACTAAACCACAGATTTCAGGGGAATACAGGTGTTTTAATTACTTTTCTCATTGCTGAGACAAAATATCCAACATCCAAAGCTAAAGGAGGAAAGATTTATTTGGCTTACAGTTCATAGAGGTTTCAGTCTACAATCGGCTGCCTGTAAGGCAGGGTGGCATGGCATAAAGTTATCACAGAGGAGGAACAGTTCATGGCAGACAGAAGACATCCAAAGCAGAAAGCAAGTGGCTGGCGACAAGTCTCTTTCTGTCCTTCATATTTTTATCCAGGCTGCCCACCCTTAGGATGGGTAGCACTCACACCCTTAATCGTAGCTCCTTTAATCCTAGCATTGTACCATGAATCAATCCCAGGGTCACACATTCTAGATCCAGCCATCCCTGAAAAAGCCCACCTATGACCACCACATCAGGCTTTGGGGGGATATCAAGACAAAAGTCATAACAATAAGGTATACAAGATACATAGTAGCGTGAAAAGTTGACAAAAATATTTTGATTTTGTAACTTCTCAGTAAGCTGTAAAAACTACTCCTACTCCATTTCATCAAATTGTTAAGGTGAGTAGATTATAGGTTGCAGACTGAACCTCTTTCCAATGTTGACACTTATTTTAAGACTTCACAATTGACACATGTTTCTGGCCATGATAGAGTAAGGGACCAGACATATGCCTTAACCTTTCTCTTTAAATGACTTCTAAAAATATGAACAAAATATATGAATGTATGGAAAGGTGACTTTTTGTCTTTATTTTTGCATAGGAGGATGGTTCCTAAAAGAAACTATGTGAAAGTAAAAGTATGTGAAATCTACATTATGATTAAATTTGTCATTGAATTTTAATATTTTGAAATTTAACTTAATAGATAAAGCAAGTGCTACAATTGCACCAGCCAAGACATGGATTTTTCAGGCTGCAGCAACAGGAAGGTAGAACCAAATAGAGCCCAGCAACCACACTAAGTTGAAGAGAGTTAAAGAAGGCCATGGTAGCTACAGGTTGTAGGGGAGAGTCTTGGAGAGACGAGAACTACAGAGAGGTAGAAGTCCTTCAGAAAGTTCCTTTCGGATCTCATTTACTTATTCACTGAATTCCATTAAAAATTACCCAGGCCAGAAGAAAAATAACAGAAAGGAGCAGGTTGAAAATCCCTATGTCTCACCCCAGGCTGGAGTAGATTGTGGTTCCACCAGCTAGAATGGGAGGACAACCGAAGATAAACATTAATGCCTGCCCACCTAAAGATTTGCACGCATATGCTAAAACCAGCCTTTTTTTCTAATAGCCAAAAACAGGAAATAATCAAATGACTAAATACATAAACTGTGATACATGAACAAAATGAAATATCACTGGGCATAAAAATAGCATAATATCGTACTGCATTAATACACACTACAACATAGAAACTTAAATTCATTATTTTGAGTCATAGATGGCAAATACTAAAAGAATCTATGACATATGATTTCATTTATATGAACTTCTAGTAAATGTTAAGTAACCTATAGTAAAGAAGGCAATCATTGGTTGCCTGAGGTATAGGTTTTAAAGAAGAGAATTAGAAAGCTCATTAGGACAGATAGGGGTTGATAAAATCTTTTATTATGCTGATATAACCTGGATTAGACCAGATTTTATTGATCTCATCAGGTTGTAAAAATATATTAATACCCTCTAATGCTGATGTTCAAATATATCAGATTTATTTTATTATTTGTTTATGAGCTGTTTTAATTATACCTAAAATAACACCTAGAAATGCTGTAAAATAGATGCAATAAGGTAAGGTGGCATTTTACTTCAGATTTACTAATAAATTTCTGATGGAAAGGTTAAGATTCATGGGTTAGCAAAGTAGCTGTTACCACCTGATCATGTGCGATTGTCCATTTCAATTCACGGATGTCTCACAATTCACTGTCCTTTTATGAGTTTCCAGAAACAATCAGGAAGCAGACGCCATTACACACAAAATAGAAAACAACATTTAACCTGCTCATGAGATCTCACAAGTGCATTTAATTCACGAACACGAAATTCAGAAAAAAAGAATATCACTTTTTAATGGTTTTGTGAAAAACAAGTTTTCTAAATATTTTTGTTACTTTCTTATTAATAAGAGCATATATATATATACGTATATATGTATACGTATATATATGAACTGGTGATTTGTTTTCCACTTAAAAAATATACTGTCAATTTCTCCTTTAATATTGTTTCAACTTTGTATATAAAATGTTTTCTAACCTAGATGATTTTCTGGTGACAGCATCATACATGATTTTAGTTAAACAATTATTTTTCTGGGGCTGGTGAGATGGCTCAGTGGCAGAAGCACCTGCCTGGCAAGCGCGAGGTCCTGAGTTCGACTCCGGGTACCCACATACGAAAAAAGGGCCGGTGATATCGTTCAGTGGCATAAGCGCCTGCTGGCAAGCGCATGGTCCTGAGGTCAACTCCCAGTATCCACATAAAAAATATATATATTTTTTTTCTAACTAATACTTTACTTCTAACGAAAAATATAGTAACTTGATAAATCACAAGTAAATGAGAGTGCAAAGTAATTTTTCTTCACAAAACTTTTTCTGAGGAAGTAACAGCATCTTTGTTCATATTTGTATCATAAATTCTAATTACAGAGAAATCTATGGGGTAAAACTACTAAAAGTTGCTACTAATTGAATAAATTGCATAAGAATGTACATCAATTAAACTATTGTTATTTTAATGGAATTCAGTCAAAATAAATAAAAAATAACAAAATTAACCAAGGTTTTCATTAATAATTAAATTAGACCATTTGGGCTTACCAGGAGAAACAAAATCTTTACTCTCTCATTTCATATTTCAAAAAAATGGAAGAAACATTTCTAAACCAGCAGAGTCAAAAATCAAACAAGTTTTACATGAAATAATTTCTAAGAAGGCACACATAATGGATTGTAGTGCTACCAATTTGACAGCTCACAAGTTGTTTTCTTCACTATGGTGTGAATTTGTTTATTGCAAAATTCATATTTTAAGTTGCATGGCTATTTCACTTCTGGTATTTGATTACATTTCATCTGCATGCTAATATTTTATTTTTCCTAATTCACATTCTATCTTTATAATTAACATTGGCGGGTATCTCTCAAATGAACCTAAATACAGCAAACATCTTCGAGATTATACACAAATCCATTGTACTTGTTCAGTATCTTTCCCTTCGCACGGATTTCAGCAGTTTTCCCCTGCTGTGGAGTCACTGCATAATTCTGCATTCTACAGCTCCATCTTGTGTCACACAGTTATTTAAAATCTTGTTTTTTTTTTTTTTTTTCTCTGAGGTGGGTAATTATGTTCCTGCTCTTTGAGGACACTGAATGATGACAAGGTGGGCAAGATGTAAATGCTTATACAAATATTCTAAACAAGTGTTAATAAGAGCCAGATGGGAGGTGTCGGTAATGTGCAATGCATTTGCTGCTCTTTCTGTCATGCTCCCTGGTAAATGGCTTCTCACTGCAACACTGGCATAACCTTGGCTGCCTGTGTCCTTTGCTCCAAGTTCCTGTGTGACAAGGACCATCAGCAGAGCATTGCACTGGCCAGCTGCTTTGATCTGCAGCTGTAGACTACACTAATTCTTTCTGTTTTTATTCATTCTTAATCAGTGTACCCACTTTTCAGTGTTGCCAGGTTTTTGTATATGACATGCTGGTTAATTTTAGAAAGTAATGATTTTTCTCCTGGTGTTTTACCAAGTCAAAAAAAAAAAAAAAATTAAAAGGCTCATACAATTTAGGACACATATCTTTAGTCCTTGAGATGAAACCACTGCAGAGGAATGCTGAAAGCACAGATTTTTGTCTGTGGAACACAAAGATGACTAAGAAAATGAAACAGATCAGTGTCCCAGTGAGTCTTCACTTCACCGCAATAGATATTGCTTTAGGGGAGGCAAACTGTGTGGTATTTCCTTAACATTTCAATTTTCTTTTATTTGCATTGTAATGTCTACATTCTTTAGAAAGCCACTCATTTACAACTATATATAATAAGATATTTTTCTAAGTATAATGTAATCATTTTAGCAGATAAAATATGAACAATGGTGTTACCAAAATCCAATAAAGTACAGTTTAAACGGCCCTCTAAATACTAAATATTTTTATATAATGACATTACCCATTCACACAGCTAACATAAATTGTTCAAAGCAACAAGAGTTTTAAAAAAAGGTAAAAGTGTTTGTCAAGTTGGCGATACTGTTATTTAAATGTTTTATATAGGAAGACACCTAATAGACTTGTTTAATTATTGAAAGGATAATGGATTTAACTAAATAAATACTTTGTTGGGTTTTTTTATTTCTATTCTTTAAAATTTGAGATATATTTTAAAATAACTTTTTGTTTGTATATATTGTATATGTTTGTCCATTTCTATCATTAGTAATTTTTAAAAAATTTTCATTGAGCAGTTACAATACACAAAGTAATGCCATACATGCACAAGATAAAGTAGAAAAGATAAAATGAGATAATTTGCAATATAAGATATTCTCTGTGTATGTATGTGTGAATGTATTTGTATGTAGGTATATGCATACATGTGATATGTGTACATGTGTATAGTATATGGGAGTGTGTTTGTATGTGGTTGTGTGTTGATTGTGAAGATGTAATACATCATTTATTTTTTCTTCTTAATCATTATTTTATCCAACCAGACTGCATTGCAGATGATTATTTAAAACATTGGCAAAAATGGAAAGAATACCCCCATAAGTTCTTTAAGTATTCAGTGTTTCACAGTAACAATCTCATTTCTTGGACATAACTTACATTACAAGTAGTTTTACTAGCAAAATACTCTTCTTGGTGTTTAAAATACTAATGATATTTTATAAATGTATTATATGCTACATTCTCTATAATGATTGTTCATTAACAGTATTAAATCAATGACATATCACTGATCTATTTCTTTTTATAATCAAGTTTTATTGGCACATTTCAGATACACATAATGATCACATTCATCATAGAGAATTTCTACCCTAATCAAGTTAGATCATCTAATTTATTTCTTATATAAAATTGGTTCCTCATCTAGTACAAAAGCAACTGAAGTCATGAAATTGCTGTGTGAGATGATCACATTTAATAGTAATACAGAAATGATTATCTCAAGAGTTATTTAGCAATCAAGATTTACCAACTAATAAAATGCAGTTTTATTTTCTGTGAAAGAAGGGATTAAACTGCTTCTTTAGAAACATGCCTTATTACATGCCTTATTACATGTCTTATTACATTGTGTATGCATATTTCTTACTTTTGTTTTAATTTTGCTATGCATTTGTAAAAATTTTGTAATGGCAAGCACAAATAAAAATTATGGAAATTTTTGAAATTTGGAGAAATGACATAAAACTAGTAGAAATCTTTGCATTTATATGAAGCAGCAATGTTGATTAAAGGACTAGAAATTATAAGAAGGACAAAATGCAGGAGAATCCACTTACTGTAATATGCATGGAGCTTATGAGGCAATGCCCAGTCTATTTAAATAAAGACTCGAAAAATAATCCCATCCAGATGGACCTTCACTAAACTATTTTAGTGATGTTGGTAATATTCTCTGAGTTTGATTTTCATCTTCAGATGTCATAAAAATATCACAAGAAGTGGGAACAAATTATTCTGTTATTCTGATATTTTGTTCTCAAACTTTCTTGTTTCTAACTGTAAGAAAGAATAAGAAGCCAGTTATCTAAAATATAAAAAGAATACTTTCAAATAGCCAAAAGCATGCACTTATATAGGTCATAGCATTTCTTGTAGAGCGTGCTGAGCTTTTCATAGTCTTGCCATTATTAAGTTATTTTGAGGAAATTAGAGCTCACCCTACCCTTAATGCACTGTGCTGATGGAAGAAAATGAATGAAATGAATATTCTTTTTCTTCTTTTAATGTCGAATTATTTTTCTTCTTGTCATGTAACTAGTGTTCATTGAGTAGGTAGCTGCTGGGGATTGATTCAACATGGCCAAATAGAGGGTCTCCTGGTTTTGTGGAGTGTCAAATTATAAATGTGTGCAAAGATAAGACAACTCCATACTATGATGAGTGTTTAAAATATCAAGATAGTATAATAGGGCCGGTGAGATAGCTCAGCGGCATAAGCGCCTGCCCGGAAAGCGCGAGGTCCCGAGTTCAACTCCCCGTACCCACATAAAAAAAAAGATAGCATAATAGAATAGAGAGTAATTAGAGGTGGGAACATACTTACTATTTATTTACTATGTCGTATTTAAATCAGTTCAGTGTAAACAAATCTGACTTCTCAAGCATGTATCCTTTCTTTATGGTGAAAACATTCAGAATCCCTTCTTCAAGCTTTTAAAAATTTAGAGTACATAACTTTTACCTATAGTCACCCCACTTCAGAATAGCATATCAGAACTTCTTACTCCATTCCAACTCTAATTTAGTGCCCATTTATGAACATTTTAAATGGCTTAGCAGTAAAAAAAAAAATTTGTGTGTGGCAGAGTACAATCACTTTCTAGTAATAAAGTTATGTCTGTAGATTGAGAAATTTGAACAGAATTCTTTGTTTAAAAATATGGTTTGTGTTTTACATTATAAGATGTAGGACTTAATTAGCCTTTTCAGTTTGTGCTAGAAAATGTCTCTGCATGGACTGTAAAATTTCTTAAGCTATAAACAGCTGCTGAATCATTCTCTCTTTAAGTAAAGGCAGCCTTTTAGTTTTCTCTTATATGAAACATAATATTTTCTTTACAAGACAGTAAAATTCCTATTCATTTTGAACACTTTAGGTTCCTGTTGCTTTTTTTAAAAATGAGAATATTATAGTAGCATAAAATTCCATGTTTGGTTTATCATATAATAAAAATCAATGATGCCTTTGGTGCTTAATTGGAGCGCACCCTCATTTTTTGCAATATGCCTGATGAGAATTTCCCACAGCTTTAAGTACCAGTTCTCTTTTCGTCACAATTCTTTCTTAAATTCATCTTCTTCCCATCTATGAGTATTTAGGAGTATTTAGGTCACATCTTGAATATTTTGATTTAAAAATCTCCTTAAGTATAAAATTTATGGAACACAAATTCCATCTTCCACTATGTACTAGAACAGAATTCAATGGAATCCTCCCCCTCTTTATAATAGTCTCCTTTCCTCCAGTTTCCAATAACCTGCTGTTTGCGCCAAGAAGTCAACAGAATAATTTTAGAATACATATTCATACTAACATTCTATTCATTATTATTTGTTTTCTCTAAGAAGTTGGAATCTTTACAGCTCTTCTCTTTTCTTTTTGAGCCCTTATCAGAATCAACTTTAACATACAATCTATGTACAGTCTCTTCATGGTAATGCAGATTTCCCTAGCCAGTGCCTCAGAACTTCTCCAGCTTCTACCCATTGCCCAGATTAAATTTGCTTTTCCATGTTTTAATATTTGTTACAGCTGTACTCCACTGTGAGGCACTACAATCTTTTAAAGTGAATTCAATCACACTAAGCATTAAGGCTTCAATGCATTCATTTGGGAGAGGGTGTATCAGTCAGGGTTTACTAGAGAAACAGATATAACACAAGATATACAATTATTTAAAAAATTACAGGATGGGCTTACAACAGTCAGCCACAGAGTTGGATGAGGAAGTGTGCAGAGGGTGTCTGCACGCTGGAGGCTGAAGGGTTCAGTCCAAGGTCTGGAGCTCACTGCAGTGTTCCGTGCAAGTCCGCATCAGGAGGCTGATGGGTCTGCGATGGAAGGTTGAAGGATCTACACCAGAAGGCTGAAGAGTCCCAGGCGGAAGCCAGTCTGTACTACAAGCCAGGGGACAACGTCCAAGCTGAAGGCGAAGACTGGAGCTGCTCCGAAAAACCAGAAATCAGTTCTTCCTCATTTCCCTTTTATTGTGTGCAGGCTACCCGCCCTGGGGGTGGGGTCCTTTACACAGGCTGAGGATGTTTACAAAGTGAGGACCCTGGCCACTTGCTGAACCTCTTAGTTTAACTTCTAATCTTCTCAAGTTGACATAATGAACAACAACCTGGTGTGGTAAGGGCAGGTCTTCTACACCCCAGGATGTAGAACTGCTGAGTTACTTAGTTAAACTTCCAGGCTTCTCAAGTTGACACAATGTATCAACCATTACAGAGGGCGAGCACAATCCAATCCATAGCACATATGAAATGGCAGATTAATATAAAACATGAGAAAGTTATGAATTGTTATTCTAGGATCTACACAAATGGCTGCCAACATCCCTGGGGGCCATTCATGAGATCCATTGCACCTGGGCCACAAATAGGTCACTAGTTGGGCTGCAATAGGTCCCCATGGCTGGCAGAATGAGCTGACACAGCTGTGTTCTCCTCCTGAACTGCAGTTTGTAGAAGTCATTTTCAACAACCACTCCCAACTCAGTAAAAATGAACTTGGAGAAATACTTGATTTGCCGTATATTGTATACTGCAGCACAGAAAAAATAACGCAGTAGCAGTTTTATAAACAGTGATCATAGAGTGTCCCCTCTAAAAGAAGTACAAGATAATCTTTAAATGTCACTCCTAGGATTTATAGGGCCACTTTGTAGTTTGCAGAGCTGCCACATTACCATCTATTCTATTCCAAGTAATGCCTTCAAATGCCTTTAAAAAGAACCCAAGTGTGGTTTTCATGGGGAACAAATTTCCATATCTTCTCCAGAAAAAAACTAGGATTCTAACTGGAGCTGGAATGATACCCAACTGTGACAGTCTCTTTTTCACGGGCAAAGCACTTATTTTTAATTCATATTTGTCTGCACATTCTTATTGAAGGCATTAGAAGTTCAAATGAACGAGATCTACTGCATATAATTTCATAGTTGTCCCAGAATCTCTTTGCCTTTCCTGTTGGCTGTGTTCATTTTGAATCCAGGAGGCAGAAATAAAATTTTGTTTTTATCTGTTGCCTTTTTCCCTAGCATAAATTGGCTTTCTTTCTTTCTTTCTTTCTTTCTTTCTTTCTTTCTTTCTTTCTTTCTTTCTTTCTTTCTTTTTTACTGGGCCATGGGTTTCAGGTAGTATGAAAAGCTCAAGTTAATTAATAACGAACAGTTTCCACATGAATATATAGAAATATAATGCTATGCGTATTTAAGTATTCTATCATAAAGAATTAAGTATGGTTTTGTTAATTGTATCAGCCTTTTAGGTAACCAAATAAACTGTGAGCCAGGTACACTTTTCTGTTTATAATTTACTCCACCTGCAGAATTCTTTTACAGAGGCAAAAAGGTAAAGTAATATATATGGCAAATACAGGGTTAGTGTGTGTGATTAGATCACAGGAAATGCGTCTTGTTTTGCTAGGGGTTTTTTTTTTGTTTTTGTTTTTGTTTTTTGTTTTTTTTTCTCTCATTGGGTTTGAAGAAACAAACTGCCATGTGATCTAGTCTGGTGGGGACCACACTTATAAAAGCTGAATGTGGTCACCAGCTAACAGCCATTAGGAACCTGAACTACTGACTCCAACAGCCTTCCAGGTGTTTGCCAAATCCTGCCAATAACCATGTGAGTTTAAAGAGTGTCTTTTCACAGCTGTGCCTCAGATAAGGCCACAGTCTTAGCTGACATTTTGATTGCAGACTTGTAAGGTCCAGAAGCAGAAGAATCAGCTAAATCTTATGCAGACTCCTGACTAACAGAAACTGTGAAATAGTAATTTTGCATTGTTTAATCTGTAACCTTGTGGTAATATTGTAATGCATCAACAGAGAACTAATAAAATCTCATTTATCATATCTATACATTTTCACTGGCTTTTTGATTTATCAGAAATTATAATAAAAACTACTCATTTGATTAGAAAGTTTTTACAACATTAAAATATTAAGAATAAATAAAATAGCCCGTGTTTATGATTACTTGTTTTCAATTCTTTGTGGTAAATGAGAGAAACAATATGAACAGAGCGAAGGAATTATAACTGAAAATTCTATTTTGGTGAATGGATAAGGAGGGAAAGATTTTTTAAGTCAGTGTGAAGTAAAATAACTGCAAATAGTAATTCAAAGTAATTAGTAGGTAAATCATTTTAAGCCTATTTTTTAAATCGGTAGGTTGTTACGAAGAGCTGCAAAAGCATCAACAACATGTTTCTTCAAAATATAAAGCTTATGAGTTTTCTGAGCTCCCTGATGTTTGTGATCTATTCCAGCCTAAATGTCCTCTAATTTTACATCAATCATCTAATGATCTAGATTGCCAATTGCTTCTAGCTATCTTTTCATGATTTAATTGGTTAAAGGAAAATCAGTTGTACATTGTGAAAATGCATATTGTTAGTGAATTGTGGAATGTGAGGTATTGTGCTGTAATTACTGAATATTGGCTCTCCGTGAACATATTGCTTCAATGGAGAAAGATCTCTCAGGGAAATTAAGTTTCTCTCCTCAGTAGTCCATCGTTAAGGCAACAATTGCAGAAATCAAGTGAGATGTGCAACCATTTTTTATTGCCTTAAATGGCACATTTATACATGCCAGCAAGAATCTATGCTTCTATATAAATTGAAAAAGGAAAATGAAACAGTCTGTGGATGTGGACTCTCTCGGGTTGAATGTAGGTGGATCAGCTTGTACTTAACATCTGTTCAGGCTGGAAATGCAGGGGAGGTTTAATATGTTTACTCAATCATACTGATTTCCTGGGTGCCAAGGCAGAAAATCTAAAACATATGACTTCTGTTCACACTATGAAAGAGCTATTTAGAACAAAGGTGATGATCCTGAAAGAAAAAGTGGAGATGCTATCTCATCTCGGGTGCCAGCACAGTTGGAATTCTTTGCTGCCAGAAATCAACAGCACTTAAACATCAACATTGAAAGCTTTTGTCAACCAGCATCCAGGGCAACTTCTAAAATCATTTAAGAAAGAATAGAAAACAAAACTGGCACATTTCTTAACATATCAAAAGAATATTAGCCTAAGGTTTCCAATCCTTTCCATCCTCCATTCCCTCAACTCTGAAAAACTGTAATGTATTTAATACAGCATTCAAATTTAGATAGCTGCTTTTTAAAATAAATATCTTTGTAAACTTTTTCTGCATTACATAAACACTTTAGCCAGGCAGCATTTAGTTTCAGAATCAAAAGGAAGAGTCACAAGAAAGGCGATTTGTAAGTAATCCTCTTTTAAGCAAAATGTTGTGGATCAAAAATATATACATGTAAAGATAACAAAAGAAACTCATACTAAATTCTATATCATTTTTCTCACAAATATACTTTATTCTGATTGGTTAAAAGGGATTATGTAATGCCTAGGACTTTTGTCTTGTGGTCATTATTTAATTTAAATTCTTACATTCCCTAAAATGCTTTTGCTTTGGTTGGAAGGCAGTAAAACAATAGCTACAAATCAGTGGAGTTAAGCACTTTCTATATCCCATAAAATATACAAGAAGTCACAAGAAGCAGCAAATAATTCTGTTTGGGTAAAAGAGAAATGTGTTGGAGTTCCTATGTATTGGGTATTAAATATGGATGAAAATTCACTAGTTGGAGAGGAAAAGAATTAGGATACTGAGGGGAAGTTCTTTGGAATCACACAGGAAATATGAAAAGGTGTAGAAATTTCGATAATGATTTTCAGTTGGAATTAAATATATATTGGGTGCAGGAATAAAGCTCAAAGGACATATGGATGAAAGGTTAGATGAGAGGTTATTGTCAAATATTTTGATATCAAACCCTGCTACATTATATTAGAAGGGGGCAGTCTGAAAAGTGAGTGAGCCTCATTGCCCCTCCCCATACTGTTGTCCTCTGTATTTCTTCATCCTCACAGAAAAAACTCACTGTTCTTGTCCTGATTTTTATATACACTAACACTCTGCTCAGGAAATTTCCCCAATGAATAAGTCACGTAAGAACATTCTGATAAGTACTTTAAAAATAAATATCACATACATTGTGTTTTAAATGGAAAGACGTGAATATATACCTTATAGTAACAAGTTAAATTTTAATAGGTGAGTTTGAGAGATATGATAGTGGTTTGAAAGTAGCAAGGTGGGTGGGTTTGCTATTTCTGAAATATTTTTATTTTAAAAATTACCTTCTATGTCTAGTAGAATGACATAACTTACCAATGTGTTGCAGAAATATGGCTTAAAAATTTAAAATAGCTACTTGCACAAATACAGTACAATATATAGTAAGACAGCATTATGTGTCACACAGAAGCACTTTCTTACAATTATTTCTGTACAAGTATGGCATTTTAGATATCAACCGATGGCTGATAAAACACATTAAACAAAAGCTAATTAAGGACATGACTTATATAAGCCGATATTTTAATTTACATATTTATATATCATGGCAATTTGTTTAATAAGTCTGATTCATTCAGCCATTTACCAAGCAACTATTATGTGCAAGTGAATACATTTCCAATTCGTGTATTAAAAGTCTAAAGCAAAAATAACTCCTTATGAGTAATCATGTTGAAATATGGTTAATTTTCTCAAATGAAACACATAGAAAGTTTTTCTCAATATAGAAAGCAATAAACTTATTGGGCTAAGAGAATTTTTAGCAGTGAGTTTGAATTTGAAATTAAAATAACTATTTATCATTCAATTCAGAATTCTAAAAATCATGTAAAATTACCTTAAAAGCTGGACTTGGTAACAAACATCTCTAATCCCAGCACTCTTGGAGGCTGAGGAAGGATCATAGCAAATTCAAACTTAGCCTAGGCATTTTAGAGACTTAGTGAGATCCTGTTTTAAAATAAAAAATTAAGAAAAGTCTGGGGATGTAGATCAGTGCAAAGGCCATGGGTTCACTTCCCAGTAACTCACTAAAGTAGAAGAAAAAATAAAAAATTGAAAAATAAACCTTAGAAAAATGCTGTGAATATTCTCTTTTTCAAGGCCTGCTTCATTATACTTATTTCACATTACTCCTTCCCCAACCCATGTCCCTCAAAATCACATTACTACATGCAACTTTTTGGGTACTAAACTTTTGATAAGGAAAACATGGCAGTCACTAATCTTTGATGAGGGTTTGAGTAAGCTCTTCTTAATTTAATCTGCCCATATTTACAGTCAGATGAAAATCTGGAGAGACTCATGCTTCTTCTTAATAGTAAAGGATACTAACTGGTGTTCTAAAGGTGAGCAACATACATGTCATATATAAGTATCAGGTGACAGATATAATTTTAGAAGTGGAGATTTAAAAATAGTGCAATATTACCTTGTTAGGAAACCATATAACATTTCTTCTGAGTCAATTGACCCAAACAGTGAGTCAGATATGTGGCAATATAATTTTATTATTTTGTGTTGTTGGTAGAAATATAAGAAATTATTTAAAAGGAAAAAGGAACTAGGATGGGAGAGGGGGAAAGGAAGGAAGGGAAAAGGGAGAAAAAATGCTAGTTTGTTGTACTATTAGTGTCTTAGTTCATAGAAAATAAAGGTTTGGGCTAATATTGGAGAAATTTTTATGCCCATATCTTTTACTCTAACTACTTTAAAAATAACAATATACAATGTATTAACTATTGTTATTCTCCTATTATCTTGTTATGAAATTTTGTTTTACCTTTTTCCTATAAAATAAAGAAAAAAAAATGGACATGACTTCATGACAACCCCATGAGTTACATTTTTTGTCATTCTAGGTTCTGCATTTTTTCTTTCAACCTAAAAGTCGCACATCTGTTAATCTTCATAAACAGTAATACCTCAGTTCAATAACTCCTTTGTGAAAAATTCAGTCTGCGAACAGAAGTATTCTGCAAAATTTTTCTTTTGTTCACAAACTCTGCATCAGGTGATGAACACGATCTTGGCCATCTTCCCCACACAAACATGGATGCAGCCATCTTCCCCTCTGTAACGTGGCCATGGCTTTCTCTAGTCAAGACCACAGTCTTAGACCTGTGCACACTTGCTGTAAAGCTTTATTGTATGCTTTTTAGTAAATAGGGTACTGTGTGGTATTATTCAATCCAGTATGGCTCCAAAGAATGTGGAGAGGAAGCATGATGGAAAAAAGAAAGTCTAGATCAGTAATGAAGGTGACCAGAATGTGCAGAGGTGAGAGGTGACAGGTAATGAAGGGGAGGAGACTGTGCAGAGCAATAACGAAGGTAACAAGACAGTGCAAAGCATGAATAGTAAGAAGGTTTTGAAGAAATAACCATTGAATTGCAGAAGGAAATTGTAGAAAAACCGTAAGTATGGTATTTATGTGAACTGATCTGGCCTTGGAGTGCAAGATGGTGAAGTTGACAATCCCAACTATTTTGAAGAATAAAGATGCCATCAAAGGAACTGTTGTGGAAAAAGGATTTAAGATATAACCGAGCAGAGGGCACAAGTGCTGGAAGAGGTAGAAAAACTTTTGTTAGTGTGGCTGAATGAGAAACAGCTGGCAGGTGATAGCATTAGTAGAGCTATGGTCTGTGAAAAAGCTAGGAAATTGCATAGAGATTTACTGCAAGAAAGCTGCTCTACAAGTGCAACAAATGATGAACTTATTTATTTATTTATTATTTTTGTGTGTGTGTGGGTACCGGGGGTCGAACTCAGTACCTTGCGCACCAGCAGGTGCCTGTGCCGCTGAGCGATAGCACAGGCCCTTTTATCGTATGTGGGTTCCGAGAGTCGAAGTCAGGACCTTGCGCTTACCAGGCAGGCACTTATGCCACTGAGCCATCTCACCGGCCAAGAAATGATGAATTTAAAGCAGTAGAGGGTGGTTTGATAAATTCCACAAGAGAAGTGGCATCCATAGGGTGATCCACACGGTGAGAATTCCAGTTCTGACAAGGCTGCAGCAGAAGTCTACAAGAAGGAATTCACAGAATTCATGAAGACTGAAGGATACGTCCCTCAACAAGTGTTTAAATGCAGTGTAACAGGGCTCTTCTCAAAGAGAATGCTGAACAAAACCTGTATTATGCAGGAGAAAAAGGCATTGTTGGCGCAAAAGGCCGTGAAAGACAGATTGACCCTTTTGCTGTGTGCGAATTTAAGTGCTAATCTGAAGTTTAAGCCACCACTGATGTACCATTCACAGACCTCTCATGCATTCAAGGAAATAAATATGAACAAGGATGGACTGCCTGTCTTGTGGCAGGCAGTGGAAAAGCTTGGGTAACAAGGCTTGTTCATGGAATTGTTGTACGAGGTGTTCACAACCATCATTAAGAAATATAATTCTAACAACCAAATGCCTGAGAGATGCCTTCTTCTGATGCCCCAGCACAGCCTCCTGCCCTGATGGATGATATAGACTCTGAGTTTCACTTCATAAGGGTCAACCCCCACACCACAGCACCTCTTCTGTAGCTCTGGATCAGTAATTGATCTGCAACTTCAAGAAGTTGTACACAAAGTGCTCTTCACCGGAAGTTTTAATGTCACTGAAGAGCCATCCTCGACCTTGAAAGAGTTCCGGAAGAAATATTTCATTGTCCTCCACCGCATCAACCACATTGACAGAGCCTGGGAAAATGTCACCTACCAGACCTTAAATTCACCCTGGAGGAAACAGTGGCCAGAATGTGTCTCTGAGTGTGACTTTGAAAGGGTTTAAGCACATATAATAAAGGAGAGTTGTCCATGGGTAAGAGTATAGGTCTGCACATCAATGGTGCAGAAACAGAGGAGCTTGTTGAGGACCAGAAAGAGGAGCTGAGAAGGGAAGAACACACCGAACTCCAGAGTGAGCAGCAAGGGCGCTTGCTGAGGAGCATTCCACTGAGGAAGAGGAAGACAGGGAGGAGGTTAGCAGTGGTGTGAGAAAGTCCATTATGGAAAAAAGGGAATGTTGAATCTGATGAAGGTTAGTGTAGTCTGTCATTTCCGGATGGTTATGCAATGTAAGAAATAACAGGTAACATGAGACAGATTTTATTTATTTTTTTTTTTATCAAATTTGACCCCGCTGCTAAGAGACAAGAAGAGGAAACTCCTGAAGGAGATCTCCCAATGTCCTTATGGAGGGGAACTCTCCCTCCAAACAATCAGCTCTCCCCCACTCATCTTCCTGTCCTTCACCCCAGAAGAGGCCACATGCAAGATTAGTATTCTCTCTCTTCACGCTGTACTATAGTGTACTTTGTTTCATATTTTTATGGTTAAAAAATACACATAGTTCAGGATGGATTAAACTTTTTAAATTGAACCTTGTGAGGAAATTTGATTTGGTTTGTGACCAATTCCATTTGTGACCAGACTCATGAAGGAATTAAGTTTGTGAACCAGGTATTCCCTTGTTTCCATGTTAGACTCTAACTGGAGAAGATCCTGGACCTGTTCCTCCCTATCTGGATTTTATTTTTATTTTTATTTTTTTGTGGGTATCAGGGGTTGGACTCAGCAGGCGCCCATGCTACTGAGCGATATCACCGGCCCTTTTTTTCTTATGTGGGTACCGAGAGTCGAACTCAGGACCTCATGCTTGCCAGGCAGGCACTTATGCCGCTGAGCTATCTCACCAGCCCCCCATCTGGATTTAAATGCCTGTTCTATTTCTCTCACTTCTAACATTTCAGTTATTAGCCAATGTCACCTACTCTAAAACTAAGTTAGTTACTATCTGAAACAGTTTGATTATTGCCTTATTGTACCCATTGGTTTAGGACATATTTGCCATTAATCGAGACAATTATTTGGAAACATATTTTTGAAGTACTCTTAAAACTAATTAGCTTTTAGCTTTACTCTAAATATGGAGAGAGAGCACAAATATACACAAATAAAACACCTGACTTTCTTAATTTTATTCAATATCCAACCCACATAAACTGTGTTGACACCCCTAACACTTGTATTTATTTTTCTTTTAAGTTTGAACTTTGGTAATTTCTCAAGATTTTATGAACTGGCTACTGAATTTATTTAGTAAACTCTTGCTTTTGTAGCATTTAAAAAAACATCTTTGTAAGTAAGCAAAACCACCCAAATCAGACTCACTTCAGAAATATGACAATGATCATGGCTTTCACTTTTTAAAATCCTTCTGTGAGTCTTGCTTGTGATTCAAAGTCCAAACTTCTTTGTTAAACATTGATAGTTCTCTTAAAGTCTAGGCTGTGACCCTTTTTATTATTTTTTATAAGGTTTTAGGATGTAGTTGATTTCCTTGAAAAATAAAGCTCACTTTTGTCAAGGTCACAACCTTATGTCTTATGAATATGCGTCTGTTATACTCTAGAATATATTTTTTATTTCTCTCTACTAAGAACTCTTACTTTTTTTTTCAAGGGTCATTAAATATCAAATTTTCAATGAGAACTTCAATTTAATCACTTCATGGAGTGCTCAGTCATGTGAAAGAGAAAGTTATGTATGCAATAAATAAAAGTCACAGTTAAATGCTTGCCATATTTGGAGATTTGCTATGAGGAACCAAGCATCGATTTATCCTTGCTCTGTGGGTCTTGCTCAACTTCATCATACTTCCTCATGATAATAGTATCATGTTCTTCTTCCTCTTCTTTACTTTTAATAGCTCTTATGTATTCTCCTAATTCAGGATGTTGTATCATTGCTGGATTGTCTAAATTGGGAAGGATCTTCTATAAAGGCAAGGGTCTGGATATTATATATATAAATATATATTTTTTTTAATGCGGGTACTGGGAGTCGAACTCAGGACCTAGCTCTTGCCAAGCAGGTGCTTATGTCACTGAGCTGTGTCACCGGCCCTGGATATTATTTTTAAAATTTGCTTTACTCATGGACTTAAGCCATAAAAGACTGCATTTAAAAGATCCCATTTTATGGCTTAATATTATGATACAGTAATTAGAGAAACAAACACAGAGATGGAAACTTTCAGGTACTCTTAAAAATGGCAAGGAAAAAATCATTAGACTGTGTACCTTTCTTAACATTGAACAATTTTGCTGTTATGACTGATGATTAGTTCAGTATATATCTTCACTGTCTGTTTATACATCTTGTATCCTGTATCATTATATACTCTACACCTCAAGTGCTCACACTGTCTCTCTTTCCATTCCTTCTTTTTTTTTTTTTTTTTTTTGTGCGCCAGCAGGCGCCCGTGCCGCTGAGCGATATCACTGGCCCTTTTATCGTATGTAGGTTCCGGGAGTCGAACTCAGGACCTTGCGCTTGCCAGGCAGGCGTTTATGCCGCTGAGGCATCTCACCGGCCCTCCATTCCTTTTGTAGAGCTAGTGGTAATCACAGTGATTTTCACGTAGCAGATTTTGATACTGAAAAGTGTGGAAATCTTCATTTTTATTTACTTGATTGTAATTCAAAAACTCTAAATAATTGCAAGTACTTCAAAGCAAGAAATAATTTTTGGTAAAGTGTAGTTGTTTTTCGTATTTTAAAAAGTTAATAGATTTTTTACTGAAATAATTTTTTTAATTTCTTTATTTTAATTTTATTTTGTAGTCTATGTTGGAGGTCACACAGCTCAGTCATGTGAGTATATATATTTATAATTCAATGAAATACAAAATACTTTGCACTGTTCTTATTATGTATAGTTAAATAAAATGAAGGCATACAGTGCTCTTACTATGACCTTCTATAACTTAAAAATGAGACATTATACTTAAAAAGCATAAAGTTTGCAAAATTTAGAAATAAAACTGGTCAAATATATGCCTTTGTTACAAAAACAGTATTTTATATATGTATGTGAAGAGAAAGTTGTTTTACTACTCAGACAAGTTACAATATACTGTATGTAGTATCTTAGGGAGAATTTTATTGTTATCTTATTATAATACAGCTGAGCTCTATAAAATCTCTCAGTATGTGTAACATAAACACAGTATTATTTATTCTTTCTACTGCTTCTACATTTACTGTCAAGATATTTATGACAGAAAATCTATTTCCTATAATTGAGAGTTTCCACATTTTTTTTTCTCTTTTCAATGTTGTATTCTTTCCTAAAGATGAACTTATCATTTCATTGCATGGTGTGTTCAAATCATTGCATGCTATGAATTCAAGTCCATTTCCCTAGAAATAGATATATTAAGCTTCATATTTCCAAGCCCTGCATGTACATACACCTGACAAAAAGAAGTATTGTGATGTCTGCCTTTGAATTAAAATATCATATAGATTTTCTTTTTCAATACTAATGTTAAATAGAATGGTGGAATTTATACTATGTGTAAAAGTAAATCTGTCATATGAGGGAGTTTTTATTCTTTTTGAATCTTTCACGTTTTGTGAATATTTAGCTACTTACTATGTTAGTTTTGGATTGTAGAAAAATATCATATTTACATACTCTTATTTTGAATTTATATACTTGCTAGTGACATTGTCTTTCCTAGAATTTGACTGTCATTTTTACTTATAAATAAACTATAGATTTATTTTCTGTATTGCTGAAAACAGAAAAACTATCAAGTGACAACAGTTTTTAATTTTTTATGAAATATTAAGTGTGAAATTAAATTAACACAAGTTAAAAATAATTATATCAAATCATCATCTAAGATTAATCAAAATTAACTATATTGTGTCTGGTAACATTTCATATATGATGTGCTGAAATAAAATGTCAAATGATACCAAAATAAAGATTCTTTGGAATAATTGCAAGAGGAGATTAAAGATAATTTATATATTGCAATCTTAAAGATTTCCAAAATACATAAACCATTCTGAGTCAAAACACCAGTCCAAATGTCATGTTATTTACACAGCTCTTCGTGAGAATTGTAAAATCCTCTTTTTCTTGGTATAGGTTTTCAGTCATGTGTCTTTATTGTTGAAATGATGAGGCAAGTGAGAAAAAGAGAAAGAAATAGCAGGAGATACATCAGAGAGAAAAATAAAACACAAATCTTATATCAGATCAGAGTTAATATGAAGTATACAAATATGTAATTCTTTCATGTATAGAAATAATGGTAAGAGACATTAGATAAATTCACTATAACAACTGATTTTGAATCTGATATCTCTCCTTAGTCACTGATAATTTGTTTAAAGACAGTTAATATTTGTCAAGTACCTATTTCTTAGCACATGAACATGAGCATAACATAATTCAACATTGAAGTCAAATGGGAACTCACGTGTGTAGAAACCTGGTTTCTGTATATAAAAATCTGTTAGCAACAATATAGTTCTTATTTCAAGTAGCAAAAGTATTATTTGCATCAAATTCTTTCATTTTCCAAATTACATAAAATATGAATTGCTTTTATACAACCAAGACGTCTTTTCTTAAACAATAGAAGTAGCAAAATGACTGAAGAGATTGACACACCATATCGGTCATGGCCAAAAAAGTTATGACTGACAGCCTGCTTAGGACTCCAGGGACAAATCTTATAAGAAAGGTAGTGTCCAAAGGCAAAGTTCAAGGAAAAGGTCTGGAACAGAGCAAGAGTAATACCTCAGAGGGTAACAAAAGCTGCCAAGGTCAAATTAAAACCAATCCATCAGTTTATGGACAACTCATGTGGCAAATAAAAGGCCACAGTCCTATGATTCTATTCTATACACAACCAATGAAAAACCGTTTTTATGAATTCTACAGAGAAGAGAGTGCTACCTTATGAAAGTAACTGACAAGTTGTCCATCTATCTCAGGTGTCTGAATTGTTCTATCTCTTCCTATTCCAGGTGGACATTCCTTTTTCACAGAATTTTACTTTGTAAAGTTTTTCAGTTTTCCTGGGAATTTTTTCACAGTCATCTTTAAAAAGCCTAATCCCATGTTTTGTAAAGTATTTTGTCACTAAGGTAAGACTATGGAGGTTTCCACTAACTTTAGCAAAAGACTTTGTTTTGAATCACACCTTCGCCTCTCACAAATGGAATAACTTGAGCTGTTTCATATAAATCTTTGAGCTTCAATACTATTATCTATCAAACAAGGAAAACAAATGGCTTTCAATATTGCTAGGAGGATTCACTGAGAAATTGAAAGCAAAACATTCGAATACAACCTGGCAAAGCGTCACAGTGGTTTATTTATTGTATGTTTCTTTGACAGCATAGTTCTGAGATTACCATACAATCAACACAATAAATTTTTGTTGAAATTAATATTACAGAGCACTGATCATATAGAATTTTTATCTCAGGCAATAATACCTAGTGGCTGCACCGTGTGGCTGCATAGTGCACAGTGTCAATAAAAACTTTGGGGTTCATGAAAGCACACTCATGAATTATTTCTGATTATATGTAATTGGTGAAAACTGTGATGACAGAAAGACATTTACCAGGTATAGAAAGCTTGATTAAATTAATTTAACAGAAATTTATTTTTGTTCAACTTAAATCCTTAATTAGATTAATTATACTAATTATTTGAGCAGTTATTTAAACAGATATTAGAAATGTTTCAAAGAATCTCATAAGCACAGAAGGAAAAATTAGTTAGCTATGTTAACCATCAACATTTTCATATCATCAAAAATGAATGAATCATTCAGAATTTATTTTTGATTATTGAAGCTGTACCATCACAAGATTACTTGGTATTTTCTCTTAGAAATAAAAGAAGTAATTCTTAGAGGAGCAGTGTTCAACTTACTTCAACAGAAAAATAGCAGAATTTTTAATGTATCAAAAATGCATAGCAATTATCCAGGATGCCCTGACTGATCAAGTTAAGCTAGTCTAAGTAACTCTTTTCATAATTCCTAAGATAATTATCAAACAAAGCCTGGTTAAGAATAATTGAATGAGGGCCGGTGAGATGGCTCAGCGGCGTAAGCGCCTGTCTGGCAAGCTCGAGGGCCCGAGTTCGACTCCCGGAACCCACATACGAAAAAGGGGCCGGTGATATCGCTGAGCGGCACGGGCGCCTGCTGGCGCGCGAGGTCCTGAGGTCGACCCCCCGGTACACACACACACACACACAAAAAAAAAGAATAATTGAATGAAATCTTTGGCGAATATAGCATTTTAATTATGCGACTGATATGTCAGAAATCATATAAAATCATATAAATATTATCCTAAAACAAAGCCAAGTAAGAGCATAGTATCTGGCCACAGGGAAAATTTCAGATAAGGTAGTAACAGATGGCCTCTCTGAGGTGGAGGTATCCATGTTTAGATACCAGTAATAAAATTGAGCCTGGGGAAAGAGTAACTTGATCAACAGGAGAAGCAAAGGCTTAGTTTCCATCATGCTCTTGAGTTCAAGCAGTAGACTAGAGGCCAGCATTGCCGGAACACTGTGAGTGAGGAACAGAAGCACTGAGAATTAGACTTTTGTCATTATATCCTGCCTTTAACTTGTGCATGTTACATTAGAAATAAAATATTCAAATTTATAAAATATTCAAATTTTCAGAAAAGTACTTTGTATTTCATTAAAAATGAGTGTGGATATATAAGCCATAACCAAGTTAAGAAAAATGTTAGAGAGGTTTCCATTTATTTTAACATATAAATTTGTTTCTTTTCTTAAATATTTCTTTAAAACACTGTATAAGCTGATGCACACCTTAGGAAAGGAAAACAGGTTTCTGAAACATCATGTATCACCATGTACAAGAAGGTGTAATCCAAATGTCACATGTTTGAATTTTTGAAATGAATCCATCAGATGTAATAATATTAAAATGTAAGAACTATTTTGGTTGCATATTTCTTATTTCACCATTGCATCTTTCTAACTCTACTATAAAAATTATTAAAATTTAACAAAAAAGAGAATGAAATCAAATATATAACAATTTACTTACTCAGTTTATATGCTACTTACAATAAATTAATGTAAAACAATAACAATTTTCCTTAATGTTGTGGCTGTTTCAATGAATACTTATGTAGTAGCATAGGGAGACATTCACAGGTGAATTATCTTTCTTGACAAATCTCATCGGACTGTAATTTTTCTAGTCTATTTTTGTTCTATTTCAACATATAAATTTTTCAGATAGCAAAAACTAGCTAGTCTACAAATGAATGAGCTAAACCCATATTTTTTAATTATAGAGCAGAATACCACCATTTTTAGAGATTTTTCAGATGTTTTCCTATAAAATCTTGAGATCATTGATTTTCCAATATTCTGTCGAGCACGTGTAATATTTCCTTTTAAATATTAAACATTCTACAGATTTTTTTTTTTTTTTGTGGGTACCAGGGGGTCAACCTCAGGACCTCGCGTACCAACAGGCACCCGTGCCGCTGAGCGATATCACTGGTCCCTTTTTCGTATGTGGGATCTGGGAGTCGAACTCGGGCCCTCACGCTTGCAAGGCAGGCGCTTACGTCGCTGAGCCATCTCACCGGCCCAGATTTTTTTAAACATTAGACTGGTGTAAAATTTAATATATTTCATCAGGCACGTGAATATTGTTATGAGGGAAAAATCAAAGAGCAAAACTTGGCATTAATTATCCTAAAATAACTAACAACAAAATACTAAATGTGAGTTGATTTTTTAAATGTTGAGAAAATGTAAATGTAAATATTTTGTGTTTAAATTTATAAAGCCCAGCAACTGAAAGAGCAGGCTGGCAAATGATGTCAGGATTTTGTACATAACTACAACTAGAATCTGAGTAAGAGGAATATAAATAAAGTTTAATGTTAGGATCAACCCATGAAAGCCTATTACAAAGTACTCTGAAAAGGCAGGCAAAGGCAGAAAATGGTAGCCATAATTTACTTGCCTAGAAGAGACACTTCTGAGGCCATGTACTTGTAGGGATATTTAAATGTAAAATTGATGAATTGCTGAAGACTGCAGGCGGAATAGCTTGAGTACAAGATGTTTCTTGAGGCAAGGTCATTCAGGATTCACACTTTCAAATGCTTCCATGGCTGAGTTTCTCAACATGAAGACCAAAGAATCTAAGAAAGTTTACCTACTTACGCTGTCAACAAAAGGGATCCAACTACAGACAGAGAGAGGGAGAGAAAGAAAGAGAGGAGGGGAGGTGTTTCACAAGTTGCCAGTATTACAATGAAAATGTGACATTAACAATACCATAGTCATTAAATAGATAATAAAATAATGCTATCAATAATTTTTTGCCCTCATATTGATTATTTTAATGAAATGGACCAATTTTTTTTTTTTTGTGGGTACCGGGGGGTCGACCTCAGGACCTCGAGTGCCAACAGGCACCCGTGCCGCTGAGCGATATCACCGGCCCCTTTTTCGTATGTGGGATCCGGGAGTCGAACTCGGGCCCTCGCGTTTGCCAGGCAGGCGCTTAAGCCGCTGAGCCATCTCACCAGCCCTGGACCAATTTTTTGAAAGGCAAAAACTGTCAAATACTCCCTAGACGAAATAAATCACTATATATTAGAGAGTGACTCAATTATTCATCTTCAAAAACTTAAATTATAAAGCCACATGATTTTATCAAGAAAAATTTAAGGAATACATGGCTCCAATTCTGTACAATAACTTTCAGAAGACACAGGAAGAAAAAAGTACTTTTAATCTCATTTTCGAACTTAGTGTTAAGCATAACATCAAAACGAGGTAAAGATGTTACAAGAAAAGAATACTATAGAACAAAATAGCTCATAAGCATGCAGGCAAAATATTTAACAGGATATTGGCAAATTAAATCCAATAGTATATAAAAACAATTATATGTAACAACCAAGAAATAGTAACTCCAGTTACACAAAATTAATTGAATACATGATAATCAAATGATGCATGATAATCAGCAGAATGTAAAGGAAAAATCACATCATTTATCTAGGTGACACTATACATTACTCTGAAATTATCAGAAAGCCAAGAATTTTCCAAGACAACACTCCTAATGCAATGTTGTGCTGAAAATACTAACAAATGCAATAAGACATGAAAAACAGTACATGCATGTAGATTGATAAAAAAGAAATAAAAATTTGTCCCAAGATGGCATGCTTATTGACATAGAAAATTTAAAAAAAAAAAGAAAAAACTAGAACAAATAAGTAAGTACAACAAGTTTAGGTCAACAGGTAATAGAAAAAAAAAATAGTAGACTACCAGTGAACAATTGGAATTTGAAATGAGACACACTAAAACAGTTAAAAGAGCAGCAAAAAGGAAATATTTAGGCATGCATCATATAAAATATGTTCAGAAATATAAAAAGCCTGATAGTCCTTTGATCTCAGATTTTGAAGTCTCCATAAATGTATAAAAATACATTTCTGTTGTTAAAACCAAAAAATAGTTAATATTCATAATGTAGATAACATATTTTCTTTTCTAATCTATGTATGATTGGTTCTTATAATGAATATAATCTATTAAAAATAAAATGTTTTGTATATTTTGTCAAAACTTCTTCTCTCCTTGTACAGATTAATGGTGTTTTGATATTTTTATCATATACATACATATGCTTCCATATATATAAATATAAGAATATATAACAGATTTCAAACTGCAACATTTTTAGGTTTATATTCAGTAATACACAAAATACCAAGCGAAAGCTTCAGTGAAAAGTTACACTAAATATCCAAAAAGTACTTTGTGATACCCTATCATGTGACCTATAACTAATCATACCCTCCCTCAAATCCACACACAAAAGACTTGAGCAATCATCATGAAAGAAGGATTTGTTGGTAAGATCTGGGTTTTAACACAGCTCTTCTAGGTTAGGGATAGAAGATTTTCCTTTTTATAGCACACTTCAAAGGGAAAACACAGAAGAATTATTGCACATGTTCATCAAAACTAAGAGAACACATGTGACGTGTGATACACAAATAATTATTTCAAAGGATGAGACCAGCTTGACTCTTTTAAGCAACAAAATTTTAAAAGTAACACTGATTCAAAATTAACAAAGATTATAATTGGATGTTATATTGATTATTCAACCAAAGTGCTATAAGTTATTGGAAAAATGAAAAAAAAAAAATGACTTCAAAGTATAGTGGAAATGGAATAGCATTGAATCCCTAGAGAATGAGTAGTTACTCTTCTAAGTGACGCACCACAATACAACTATCACTGCATGCGATAGATTCCCCAGGGAGCAGACAGGCTTGTTTGAAAACAGTATCCACCGTGATTTTTCTTTATAATATACCCGCTCACTTTCTCTGACCTCATGACCATGTCCTCGGGAGTCCAGAGTAAGAGAAGAGAGGATCATAGGGGAAGAGAGTTATTTCAGATTCTTCTTCTCGCAGGTTCCTCAGAATTGGAAAAGTCTAGAACTATAAGAAAAGCTTTAATTTTAAGTTTAGAGCTCTGAAATTCCAAGGATCTGAAAATTTTATTAAAATGAGTCTGGGTTTTGACTTGAATTTATGGGAACTCATTTAATAACTTGAAAGTATAAGTCAAGTCAATGGACGTGCCTTGAATTTTAGTTCAGTGATGTAGAGGAATATGAAAAGTAGTTTGAACAGAAAGCAGGAGGAAGAAGTCAAGTTGTTTCTGTTATAGCTGAACCCTCATTGCATACATATTATGGGCTATATGTGTTAAATAGCATATATTGTTTATAAATTACAAAAACGAATACAAGACTAATTAAATCGTTTACACAAGTACACACAGAAGGAAATGAGAGGAACAATTAAAACGTAGAAGAGTTTTAACTTCTATACAATATATGATATCTCTTTTGCTCATGTATTTATAAATATGACTGCATATGCATATACATGCACTTGTGTGTATCAGTGAATGTGTGCATATGTATATACTTATATAGGTGTAATTTTTGTCTGTCTTTTAATAGAAAGTAGAAATATTACACAGAAATACTCAGAGTGCATTAGCTACTCTATCTTTTATTTGAATTTATATTCTGGGTCAGGCTCTTCCATGAAGTTTGTACATAGGGAATGGAATAATTTTATACTATTTATGGGGCAAAAAAGATAAATAGAATGGAAAAGAGAAAATATAAGCCCTAACGCTCACATTTACTTGACAACTCCTGAGTGATATTTCAGATAAGCTTATATTTTCAAAATAAATGTAGAATTTATGAAAATTCCCTCTAGTTTTGTTTTGCTCATTTCCTTCTATAAGTCAAATGATTTGAGTCAGATTGATTTTTTATCTAAATTGTTTATGATAAATTTAACAAAGAGAAATATACGCTTTTTTCTGTATCATCAATATAAGACAGGCACATTTTTATACGATTATGCCATAGTTGATGATATTTAGGGGTTTTATGGTAAAAAAATTAACGTATTTTTATCATCTTCTTGGGCAAAGTTATAAGAGGTATTTGTACTATATAAACTAACTTAAAATGTTTTAATTTGTACATATTTTTCTTTTGATATATAATTCTGTCATCTATTTTTAAATGTTATGATCATAAATGTATAATTACTTGTTGATTATGAGTGTTCAAATGGGGAAAAATGACTGAAACCATATAGATAGTGTTTTATAGATATAGATTTATAGTGTTTTAATAGGATTAAGAGATAGGTTGTCTGAGTTTTAATTTTGGTTCTTCCAGTTTCTATATTTGTGGCCTTGAATAAGTTATTTAACCCCTTTTTGTTTGTATTTGTAGGTGTATAAGGGGAATAATAGCAACTAATTCATAGGATTAAATATAATATGAGTTTAAGTTTATGAATTTCTTCAAACAGCAATATATATATATATATATATATATATATATATATATATAAAATAAGGAGGAAACAAATGTTTATGGCATAAAATATGTTTTCTTCTGTTAAGTTTGAGCTGATGTCTAAAACTTTTCTGCTGTTTTATGATAGTCTTGGTTAATCATTTTTACTTTATGTTCCATATAATTCATATTTGCATCACTGAATCACTAACTCATTTTTTTAATTTCAGAGAAAATGCACAAAGCTAAATGGCATGTCTTAGAAGCTGGAAGCATTTACATAGTTACTTATAAAGACAATGACACAGGAGAAGACTGGAAGATACCATTTAAGGATCATGTTATTTCTATAACTTTGCAGTAGCTTCAAAGGGTAGCTTTCAGTATAAAAAGAAAAGGAAAAAGACACAGTGGGATGGAAGGGTAACACCCAGGGAAGGACTCAACAAGCACTTATTATGTATAAAAGCAGTGAGGCATAGTTCTTGTGACGGCTTGTTGATTGTCAACTTGATTGGATGAAGAAGGTCCAAGGAAATGATTAAAGCATAGTTCTGCTGTTTCCAGAGATGGCGGAATGTGGGACAGAAATCTAACAGGAGAGACCCATTCTGAATGTGGGCAGTGCCATCAAATATGCCAGCAATCACATGGAGAGAAAACACAGATAAAAGGAGTCTGCCAGCTCTGGCGCTCTCACCTTTCTTTCTGCTTTTGGCTGCAGTGAGGTGAGTAGCTTCCCTCCCCATGCCCTGCTGCTATGACGTCCTGCCTCACTAGGGGCCAGGAAGCAAAAGTAGCCAGCGAACTGTGGAGTGAAACCATGAGTCAAAATAAAATTTTCTTCCTTTAAATTGACCTTTCTCAAGTGTTTTTTTTCACAGTTAGGAGAGGTAACTCAGCTACTTTCTATTCTCAGAGCTACAGTCCGAGACTCAGGAAGAGGCAGATTCCCTTGTGGTTTCTTATGCAGAACAGAGTTGGTTCCTGGACAGACAGAGCGGCGACAATAGCAGGTCAGATGAGGGTTTCATGCTCCTCTGTGAGAGGAAGGACTTGACACGATATAGCAAGAAAGAGATATTCATGTTCTTAGTGAGGGTAAAATGTAATCCACTGTAAATCATCCGCTTTAACAGTGATCAGTAATATGAGTCATTTCCAGGTCAAAACAATTAGACAGTTTTATTCGGAAAGAAGATACTGTTACATAGTCGCATTTTGGATGAATCTAGTATTACTGCTATGCAGCATGGAAAGGATGACTTTTTCATATCCTACGGTTTTGACGTGGAAAGAAAACCTTCAGATTCCACACCTTTCCTTACCCTTTGTAAAGCAGGACACTTCGTAGCAATTGAAATGGGTTACATCTAGAGTTTTTGACATTCTCAGATCAGGTAGATAAGAAAATCAGTGAAGAGTGGGAGTGCAAAGTAATTGTGAATGAGTTTTCAACTAATGAATAAAAATCAAATGCCATGTTAGAAGCTTAAATGACATATATTTGTTAGCTCAAGGTTTTCCGTGGACTCTAGACTCAGGTTCCGTGGTTTCTCTGCTCTGGGTCTCACCAGGCTCAAACTGCATCTGAGACTCAGCCTTCCCTTCTAAACTCATTCAGATTTTTCATGGAATTCAGTAGCATGTGTTTGGAGGACTAAGTTTTTTTTTGTTTGTTTGTTTTTGTTTTTGCTTTTCATGCTGGCTGCTATGTTGCTCTTAGCTTCCAGAGCCAACCTGAGTCCCTTACCACTCTTCTCTCCTAACACAGCCGACTTCCTCAGGGGGCAGAGAGCAGTCTCGCTCAGCACTCTTATAACTGTTCTTATGAATGAGGGCTTTGCACCTCTTGATCTCAAATCTTAATCACCTTCCAAAGGCCTCGCTCCTAATAACATCTCATAAGAGGTTATGTCTTCAAAATACGAATCTCGAATGTTCAGTCCAAATACTTTGTAGAGGATATTGGCCATGGTAGAGGTCAAATATGGACTCAGGCATGGTTTTCTCTTTAAATTATGAAGAATTTTAAGCTGCCATCATCATATTAATCCAACAGTTAAGTAAATTGCTGTTAAAACTGTTAGTGATAACTTAGATACATATGCTCAGGTTCATTTGCTTGCCTCTGACCAAATTGAAGTAGGCCATTTATTCTGCTAAAAAAGAAAAACAGATTTATTTAAACCTAACTCTGAGGTGACAGAGGGGCCTGATCACCCAATTCACTATCCCAGCATGCAGAGATGTGAGTCGGGATCTTCTAGAGCAAGGAAGAGGGAGGGAGGGCGTACAGTGAGATGATAGACGTACTGAAGCTTGTTTCACCCCCTCTCCAGAACGGGACCTCTCTCTTTCTTGCTGGTGGAAATGAAACTGGACTTTGACCTCCTGGTTTCAGCATTTATATTCTGTCCACTTATCAGGGCTGAGAAGAGGGAAGGGTGGTAGTTTCTGCCCTTGGCCAGAGGAGGTTTGGTGAAGCCACTTGTCTCTAATGGAAAAAATCTAACTTAAAGTTCCATTTTGCTAGGCTAGTTACAAAACTATGTGCACTAACATCATATCACATATGCGGTAATATACATGTGAGAGAGAATATTCATTTGTAAGAGTGTCATGAGGTAATTTCCAAGGATTCATATTTTTATCAGATAACACATAACTAAATGACTAAATAATATTGTGAAGAAAGTGTTAAGATGTCCAAGATAATGATTTTATATTTATTTGATATATACACAACTTAAGTAATTTCTATCAGTATTTTGAATAAGCTTGGGTAATTTGAAATGTCTTCTTAAATTTCTTCCTGGCTTAGCACCAAAACAATAATAAGACCTTGAGGAAAGAACTAAATTTCTTAGATCTCAGTTTTCTTATTAATTAAAAATTTGAGTAGAAATATATAAATTAAGAGGTCTCCTCCATTTCTCATGTTGTAGTAATCAATATTATTTGAGCTCTATTATTTGCAACAATTTCCACAATCATCAAGTATCACACAGGTATTCCTGTGTTAGAGTGTAGCTGGCTATTGTGAGAGTTTTAACTGTATTCCCAGGCACTCTGAGAATGTTAAATCAACTGAAGGAGATCAAAGATTGTTATGCTCATTCCAGGTAACGAAGACCATGCTGTGCCAGTGAGAATTAAAACAGAATGTGGGGCCGGTGAGATGGCTCAGCGGCTTAAGCGCCTGCCCGGCAAGCGTGAGGGCCTGAGTTCGACTCCCAGAACCCACATACGAAAAAGGGGCCGGTGATATCGCTCAGCGGCACGGGCGCCTGCTGGCGCGCGAGGTTCTGAGGTCAACCCCCCGGTACCCACAAAAAAAAAAAAAAAAACAATGTGGATCATATCATTAAAACATTCAACAAATACGTGTTGAACACTTGCTGTGAATTAACATTGCTACTATGTCTGACAATGCAGCATTGCAAGAGAGATAAGTATCAGGCCTTCAAGCCATGGTAACAAAAGGGATTCAAAATGGTGAGAAATGCCCTTGAAAGCTTTTGCTAAGGAACCGAAGAGGTAGAATTAGCTCAGCCTGAGGAGTTTGTGGTTCATAAAACACAAATGTTAAAAATTAACCTGTGAAAAAGGCAAGTTGTAGATCTGGAATAACTGTAAGTAGGTCCTTTAATTCTGTTCATCTCTTCTTCATCCATATTTTAGCTTTCTTCTCTCTGACTTCTTCAACTGTTTCTCTTCACAAAGAAGAAAGCATGAGTGCCAGGGAGCTGGTGAGTTCTGCCTCTTACTGTCTGAACTGCCCGAGAGAAGCTCACGTGTACTCTTGCTTTGGAGTTTTGCCCAAGTTCAGAGATCTTGAGACAAGAGAGAAATTATCACAGTATGCATCAGGAACGAATCCAAAAAATCAAATTTAACCTTCCTAGATTAGTCAACTCGTTCCAGAGCTGAATCTCACTGGTCAGAATGGACCCCGGTAGATAGATGGTATTAAAAACATTTCCGGACAATCTTGGTTTTATCACAAATAAACCCACTCGTTGCTAGATTCCAGGGTGGTTGAGAACATCTAGCAATGTCATACCACTCAGGAATTAAGTAGAAATTTGTGAAAGTAAAAACTTCAGCATTCTATAAAAATAGCTACCCTATTTTAGAAATTAATAGCAATAAAATAATACTGTTCCTGAAGTTGAAAGTGAAGAATGGAAAAAACAGTGGGTCTTATTGTGCATGTAATAGCAAGTGGCAAATACAGAGATTGCTTCTGCACTTGTTCCTGATGCTCACTCTCTACAGATGAAATTCATTTATTTTTAATAGTCACTAGATGGCAATTAGGGGCCAAAAGGCACAGTGTCTGATTATTAGTATAGTTCTATGATCTATTAAACTTGCTGTTCATAATGGAAAGTAGCATTATTTAGGGAAATTAGCTATCTAGGCTTTTTAGTAATATACTTTTTATAAGGTTGACTGACTACAGGGTCTAAATGCAGATAATTTAATGTTCTTTAAATGCTTTTTGATTACTACTCATAATTATGAAAAGCTTCCTACATTTCCCCTTAAATTCTTCTCTTCATGGCATTTCAACACTTCTTTCTGATCACGAAGAATGCTGTCACATAGCTATAGAAAATGTTTGTCTCATTAAAATGCAGCCTAGTGCAAGTTTAGAGGATTGTAAGTGTATGTATAATTTTATTTCCACTGGGTGATTTTTGTAATGGGTATGAGCCATTCTCTCTAATGGAAAGTGCAATAGTAAGGTAGTTTAAATAGGCATTAATCCTCACAATATGTTTGTAAGTTAGGTAAGCAACATGAAGTGTAGAGCCATAATAAGCATTATCCTCATTCATCCACATAGCCAGAGACTAGAAATTGCACATCAGGAACTAAGGGCAATTGCAAAAAAATAAAGAAATACATTTTGTATATTTGTTTTCTGGTCATTATGAAAATACTAAGCAAGGCCCAAAATATATTTTTAAAAATTTAATAAATTAAGATAAAAGTATACAAAGCAAAGCAACAAGTTTATAAATATATAGGGAATATAGAAAGGGACACATCTTCATTTAAATAATGAAAATAGAAATTTAACAGATTTGATAGCATTTGTCTAACTTAAATTACCGAGTTGAAAATAACTTTGTAATTTTTAGCCATGTTTATTTCTGAATTTGATTATGATCTTTGTCTTTTCGCTTGGTTGGGCAAAAACCACTCCTTAAGCCACTAAATTAATGGTCAACTCTAAACTTATTTACCTTCCACATGGGTTCAGTATATAAAATTAAATGCTTTTTACTTTTTTCCTAGCATACATTTATAATAGTTAAAATATTATGCCTGCAGCAAAAAGTGAACTAACATATCATATGTATATATGTTTATATGCTAGAAGCTAAAATCTAGAAATGTGAATTGTCACAAAATTTCTGAAATTTTATCTTTATTGCCACATTCTTAGTTTGTTCACTTTATGTCAGCTTTTCCTCTACTATTTAACTTTTAATGTGATAGAATTTTTTTAAATCCTCATGTCAATAGTCTTAAAGTGATTGGTTTTCTAATTTTAGAGCTAAAATCTATTGTAAATTAGGATAATAGAACATCACATGTCTTTGAACACCATCAGTATTAAATCTATGGTTATACATAGGTTTCATATGGTCAATTTGGGATTTATTTACATAAGATACCTTTATGCTTTTGTATTCCTTGAAAGTCTTATGAAAGTATTAACACAATTTTCTGTGTTTGGTTCAAATTCAATTTGGAACAGTGTAATATATTGTAACATCACAGATTGTCTCCTGACCATATCTAGTATAACAATTCTGTATACAGTGCTTTTTGGCTGTACACAGAACAAAGTGGTCAAGGCACCCCTGGAATAAGTGGGAAGAGCCATCAAGCTTTATTTATTTATTTATTTATTTATTTATTTATTTATTTTGTGGGTACTGGGGGTCGACCTCAGGACCTCGTGCGCCAGCAGGCGCCTGTGCCACTGAGCGATATCACCGGCCCTTTTTTCGTATGTGGGTTCTGGGAGTCGAACTCGGGCCCTTGCGCTTGCCAGGCAGGTGCTTACGCCACTGAGCCATCTCACTGGCCCCTCATTAAGCTTTAAGTGTGTAGCTGAATTCAGCATTTAGTGCCAGAAAACCTAACCAGAGCTCGATTAATGGGATCGTGTCAAGTGGCAAGGCTGCTGAGTGTTTGGATATCCAGATGCCCAGCCTTGCTCTCACAAGGAGTTTTTAAGCCCAAAAGTAGAACAATATGGATGTTTGTCATTTGCTGAGAAAGGGAGCTCAGTGTATTACAAAACACCTCTGGGTTGCTCTGATACATTTGCAGAACAGATAGATGGGTCAGACAGAGGAGGCTGAACATAGCCCATTTAAATATGGATTACAAAGCTCTCAACTCACATTTTAAGGGGATGAGTGTGAGAATCCCATCATAGTCTGTGCTAATGAATTAAAGAGGAAGTTTTGTGATAAGCTAGACTTTTAGAATGTGAATTTATTAAAAAATATTGTCCCATGGAAGTCAGGAGATATTTAAAATTAAATTCATTAAACTTAAATTGGTATATGATAAAATTTTAACAAAACATTGTGAGAAAATGTTATGAAACAAAATTTCCTGAAATTTTAAGAGAGAAATAGAATAGGGAAATAAATATGCCCAAAATTTTTGTAGAATGACAAAGAATTATGTGTAAAACCTTCGATAATTTTATGTGTCATGATCATTTGAACTTTATTCCTATTTAAATTAACTATTTATGAACTAGCCATTTGTTTCTAAGCCAAGTTTGACTTTCACACTTTTTCCAAATCCTTTTTATATTTCTATATCTGAACCTTAGTATCTACCATTTTCTCAGTAAAAGTCAAACGACTTCTGTCCATTTACTAAAAGCCAATTCTTAAAGTTTGCTTCAAAATTTCTGTTCACATGAAACTGCCTCTAACCAAGTCAGCAGATCCATCTCTGAAAATTGTAGTTGCTACTATCTACTCTGTTTGAAACACTTTCTATTTCTTTCTCAATTGCTGATTATCTATGTGTGAATTCAGTTTTTTTTTGTTGTTTGTTTTTTTTTTTTTTTTGTGGGTACCGGGGGGTCGACCTCAGGACCTCGCGCGCCAACAGGCACCCGTGCCGCTGAGCGATATCACCGGCCCCTTTTTCGTATGTGGGATCCGGGAGTCGAACTCGGGCCCTCGCGCTTGCAAGGCAGGCGCTTACGCCGCTGAGCCATCTCACCGGCCCGTGAATTCAGTTTTGAACATGTTTGTTTTAATGTTTGTATAACATTCAGGTGAACAGGATGTCAGATATCGAAGAGTATGAGGTGCCAGAAGATGCTTAAATTTAGAAATTCATTTCTGTGGCTCACATGCATTGTCCTGATGGAAACCATGTTGATGAGCAAGACTGCAGGAAAAGACAGAGAAAGACAGCAGAAGGCTCATAACAATCATCCCTGAAAAAGGTTTCCCTAGCATGGCAAGACTTGGCAAGATTTTCAGGTCATGGAGGATATTGAAAATCTTGCCTTAGCATCCAGATCCGAGGGCCATTAGCCATATAGGAATCCTGCCTTCATACAGGAGGAGAACAACTTGATAAATTTATGGGAATAGCACTGGAAAGTTTCATACCCAAAAGATAATTTCATTAAGTTTTCATAAGGGCATGAGGTATTCTTTAACCATATTATGTGAGAACTTTTGCATTTTTTTTAATTAGAATATCTCTGTTAGAGGATTGAGAAATCCAACACCTTCTTTTCTGAATGAGAACATAAAATAAACAGTGGCAAGATTTTGTCCATGAAACTACTTGTGGAGAATTCTTTTATTTTTAATTTAAAAATATTTCCTCCTCATACCAGGGTAGGGGTAAGGATGGGGCTGTTTCCTCACACTTAAACATTTTGAAACAATTAAAGGAAAGGAATTTAAAAGAAACTGTAATACCAATGCAAGTAATGTGTTTATTTAGTATTGTCTGAAGTAGAAAATAACACAAGATTAATAAAATGGTTCTAATACTCATTCGTCTCATAAAGTTTGAGCTGCTCATTTTTTCTGTGGAAAGTGGTCAGACAAATCCCCTGGGGAAGCTTCCCCTCATCTAAACAAAGTGGAGAATCACATCAAGCCTTGTGTTTGTACCAAGCAAAGGCAGAGCAAGGCTAGGCCAAATGTAGAGAGTAATAAAAAACCTTTTCACTCTCTAAGTGCTGACTCTTTTGCCTGACATTTTACTTCCATAATCTATAATGCTCATAACTAATCAGTGAGGTAGACAGTATCTTGGATTTATGGATTAGAAAACCACAACTCTGGAGGTTAATTAAATGGTTGGAGGTCACATATTGAGTAATTAGCAGGACTTGAATTTGAACCTAGGTGAAGAAATAGATTTGTTCCATGTCCAAATAAGCGGATATGAAACATCTAGAAATGCTGACCCTGTAAAATCCTTTGATCCAGACATAGATAAATCTTTTTTAAAATTGTGCCTGGATTTTCATCATCACTGATAAATGGGGAAACATGCAGGCACTTACTCAGGTGATCCACAAAACAAGGGAAGGATTAGAAAGATGCTAAGAGCAGCAGTGAAGATTGTGAGGTGAATGAAAGACAGAGCAGCAGTGTTAATAGGCAGCACATTGTGGATGTGGAGGAATAGGAATGTGGGCAATGCTTCCAACACTCAGTGACATTGCAGGCTCCTTACCCATTGCTTTTGCTTTCCTGAATCATTAATAACTGTATTATTTTCCTATGACAGTCATAACGAATTAACACAAATCTGATGATTTAGAGAAAATTATTATGTTGATATTCTAGATGTCAAAGGTGCAAATCATTATCACCAGAGAACCCAAAATCAAGGGGCTGTCAGGGCCACATTCCACCAAAAGACTATTGTTCTTCCTTCTCCCAGCTTCTTGGGGAGGTCTGAATATTCTTGGACTTGAAGTTATATTATTCTAATTCCTGCTTCTGCCTTAAAACATCTCATCTGTGCATTCTATTTGCATGTTGCTCTATAAGGGAAAGATTTGATGACATTAAGATCCACCAGGATATCGGAGAATAAGCTCCTCTTAAAATCCTTAACCCAGATGCCTGTTCTACCACATAAGACGATGTTCATAGGTCCTGTGGATTAGGACACTGACAGGTCTTTTGACAGGAACTTTGTTGACTCTGGTATAGTAAACAAATGATAAATGAAGTCTTAATGTAATTCGAGTAATTTATTACTTTAATAATACATTATTGGGCGGGGGATGTAGCTCAGTGGTAGAGCGCTTGCCTAGCTTGCACAAGGCACTGAGTTCAATCCCCAGTAGCACAAAAAATAAATAAATAAATGAAATATTATTTTTATGATCTTTTAGGCACCTATGCTTCTTAGGCACATTTTTGTATTAAAATTATGGTAGAGGTACATGAGTAGGAGAAATTTGAAATAAAATATTATACATTATGTATAAAATAACTAGGAGGTAGAAGTGGGGGAGGCACGAGACTCTTTCAAATTACAAGCCTCATTTTCTGAGACCCAATCCCCTTTCTAGGAGACAGGGAACTAATGGTTTAGTATATTTTCGTATGTATGCATTATTAAATAATAAGGGAGATGATATCTACCAATAACACCTTATTAAATGATTCACAAATAGAAGCAGGCACTGCACATAATTTGGGTAGAAAAATGCAAGTATTATAAAATAATAGAGGGGGCCGGTGAGATAGCTCAGTGGCGTAAGTGCCTGCCTGGCAAGCGCGAGGGTCCGAGTTCGACTCCCGGAACCCACATACGAAAAAAGGGCCGGTGATATCGCTCAGCGGCACAGGCGCCTGCTGGCGCACAAGGTCCTGAGGTCGACCCCCGGTGCCCACACAAAAAAATTAAAAATAATAATAAAATAATAGAGTCAGCCAAATGAAAACATATAATTATTTTATACATCATGGAAAAAAAATATTCTTAGAAGCCATTAAAATATCAAGTTTAAATTTTTTCCAGGGCTGGAGATACATTATCCATTTTTCATCCACTCGGTATTGTATACAAAGACCTGATTCAATCCCTAACACTGCAAAATCAAGAGTTTTCTAAACTATTTCCTTCCCAGAATTTTAATTTATGAACAGTTCATAATATTATTTTCTATATTTGCCTAGAGTTCCTCAAAATTATTTCCGTAACACTTAGGCTTTTCTAAACTAACTTGAATTTTTGAGAAATTGCTACTACCTTTGTTTTTTTTTTTTTTTTTTTTGTAGGAAATTATAAAAACCTATGATTCATCTAACTTTACATGGTAAGTTAAATAAAATTTGAACTATGTTTAAGCATTAAAGAAGACAAAATACAAACACAGACTGAGTCTCTTTTAGCACATCTAGAATCTAGGAAAATTTTCATTTCTATGCATCTATTTGTTATACGCACACACTACTGAGATATATTTGGAGGCACAGGAGGCCAAATATTTTGGTCAAAATGTTTCCTTTGCTAACATTTTAACAGGAATATTTTAAGAAGTACATCCTGTGTACTATGCTATTGCACTAAAAGCATAATATGATTGTAGCAAGAGTAGTGTTTCCTATGTATCCATGTATGGTTAGCAATTTTTATCTATTAACTATTTAGATCTTCAGAACACCCCTTTGAAGTATGTTTATGTCATTTTGTAGGTTAGAAAACTAAGATATGAAGTTTTATTGGAAGAAAAATATAATTTTATGATAAGTGGCCACCAATATTCATGCTAAAGTTATAACTCCGCTCAAGTTTCAACTTGTTCCAGATACTTTAAAATTATTGTAATATCAGAATTATTGTAATATCAGAATCAACTCATCTATAGTATGTAAATTTTGAATACATTATTGCTAGTGCCAACTTGCTTATTGAACTTAATTTTGCTTTAATAGAGATATTGCAATTTGTATATTAACTGTAACAAGCACGAACAGTCAGAAAATAATGTGCTCAATAATAATATATACCTCCATGTATTTGTTTAGTTCCTAAAGAAGGAGGCAGCAAGTCTCAGGAACTTTCCGAGAAATTACTCTTAATATCCAATTTTGATATAGAATTGTGATCTTGATTTCTACTATGATTCATTCTGACCTCTGGATTGAATTCAAATCAATCATTGAAATCAAAGTATCAGTATTTGGTGAAATAATCAGAAGCAATTAAACAGTTTTCCCAGGTAGCCCTTAATTTAGTAAATCAACCTTAGTAATGTCATAATTCATATAACACTGTTACTCAAAAAAGTGTATACTTGTCAAGTGGCAGGAGCATTTAACTATAGGAAAAAAAGAGAAACAAGTTAAACATTCAAAATTTTACTTGCACAATTCGTCCATCTTCTCACCTGCTGTTTTTATCTTTTAATTTTTTTTATCTTTCTTATTATATTCCCATCAGGGAGCATTGTATGCTTCATTGCCTCATGCTATTAAAACTCCAAAAAAATTACAAAGCACTTCCACCTGTACCATACTCTCTTCCTTTTCAGATGCCAAGGCTGATTGCTATGTATAGACAGTGTGTGTGTGTGTGTGTGTGTGTGTTCACGTGAACCTCTGTGTAGATGAGTGTTGAGGGCTCAGGTTATTTACTACATCTGGCCTCCAATGTGACACAATTGATACCCTGGAAATAAGTTATGAATTAATTTTTATCTGCTTAAATATTTGGGAATCGTTTAGAAAGGTAATTCACTAGAGAGGGGGAAGGTCCCTTAGGAGTCACTCTCATTTGCCTGGTGCTTTCATTTCTCAGGCCATTTGAGATGCTAATTACAAATTGTTTTTGATTGTGCCAATGACCGAGGCAGTGACACTGTGGAAAGAAATTAGCATTTGAATATATCCTGCTCTAATGAAGGTTACCCACTCAGGAACCCAGAGCAAGAATAAGAAAGGCAATGTTGTTGTTTTCCTTTGTTTTTGTTAGTATATATACTAATAAAACTTTTAAGAACCAGAAATCGATGAAGAATATATATATCTATATGAAAAGTAACATGTATAAATCATATATATCATATATAAGTATCAAATATAAAAACATATATCAGTTATATGACTCCCTAAGATTTTCATTGATTACAAATAACTTGCAGAGACAGACATTTAAAGATGTCATTCATTATGTTTGTTTTATTTTCACACCAAGAGAGTAAAAAGTAATGAAATAAAAGAATGAGTCGCAACATGTCCAGCTATGTTTTGAAGTCTCTATGGCTAACTTGATATTGTCATCTTTCAGTTTACTCAGTTTACACTAAAATTCAGTATATTCCTAAAATTGCTGAAACAGTACTGAATTTTCCTCTCCAGTCTCTATGCATGAAGCCCTGATTTGCTCTGAAAAGACAACTTGAGTTGTGAGAAATCTTATTTTTTAAACAAAAACCTCCAATGTAAAAAAAGCATGTATTGTTTTTCTTGATGTCTCATTCATTACCAGTTATCTTTTACCCACAGAAGCAACTGCCTAATCATCTAATATCCTTGATACCTGACATGATAGTCTAATGTGTTGCTGCTTTCAAACATGAGAAGAAATCTTTCTAAACCAACAATAGATAAGCAGATGTCCAGTGAATCCTCCATACCATTGGGCTTGGGAAAAAAAGAAGCCTCAGCTTCGCTTCTTTCCATCATTTTAATATGGGTGAACAAAGGAACAAAAGCCCAGCAGCCGACAGTACTTTCATCTCTCTCCAACTCTGTGAAAGCATACATTTTCCAGGTTTCCTGGCTGTGCATTAATGAGGGAATTGTCAAAGGGAAAGAAAGACAGTTCGTGGTTCTTAGTTCCATATGTCAGTTCTTCAGCTACCAACCCACTTTATTATGTCTTCTAGAAAATATACTGTAGTCATTAGTAAATGGTAATTTGGAGAACATTTAGGGTGCTAGCATATTATATTATGGGCCTCCCCAGCAATATTCACTTAGATTTGGTCGGGGGGGCATGGAGTTGCTTTCCCAAATACTGTCCAGTAGTTTCTTCTCTTCTCCAATGGAGATGTACTGGCAATGATCCACCTCTAATTATTTCTCATTACTTTCCCTTTTCTTTTAGTATGTTCTTACTGTGTGGAGCCTTGCCAAATGCTGACAAAAGCCAAACGGAAAAAAAAAAAAAAAAAAAAAAAAAAAAGAGGAAGATACTTTGATGGGTAATCGGTTTCTGCAGCACAGTAGCACCACTCTAAGCTCTACTGGAGCCTGCTCCTTGCCAAAAGATCATACCTGCTGCCTGCCATGCTAAACACAGCAAACCTGCTGCTGGGGCTGCATGTACTGTTGCTAACTTTGGTGCCTGTGGAAACACTACCAAAGGAGAAAGGCAAGGGAATGATACGCCTATTTATTTAGGTGCACTTACAAAGAAACAAAAATTTTTTCCCCTTAGTTTCTGAGCTCTGTTAATGTTAAACAGTTCTGCAAATGAAAAAAATCAATTGATTTGCATCCATTCAATGAACATATTAAATGATTTCTTTATACGCAACACTTGGTTAGACATTTGTAGCTGAGCTATCTATTAAAAGTTGGCTAAATGATGTTTTTACTGAGAAAAGTCTTAGAATATCATAGGAAAGATCAAGGAAATGATGATAAGAACAGTATTAGTAATGGCGAAATGAGGTGGTGCAAGCATAGGATTTAAAAGAAAAGAGAAATCAGTCCCTAGATAAGTATATGGACAAGCTACAAAAATTTTATGTTTGGTATAGATGTTGAAAAATAAGGATATCAAAAGAAAGAGGGGAAAATACTTGGGTAAAGGAAAGGAAGTAGCTTGATCAAGGTTCTATTAAACCTAGCTAAGATCTATGCTGGCCGTTATCATGAGTGAAATCTAAAAGTATCTATCACTTAGAAGTTCAAGATAGAATAATGACAACTAGAGACTTCA
The DNA here is from genome assembly GCA_028451465.1 of Erethizon dorsatum. Lineage (NCBI taxonomy): Eukaryota > Metazoa > Chordata > Mammalia > Rodentia > Erethizontidae > Erethizon > Erethizon dorsatum. The sequence continues at coordinate 73,203,684 of CM051836.1, read as the reverse complement.
GAGAGCAAGGTAGAAGAGGGAGAAGGAGAAGGCCCTCAATGGGTACAATATTATTCTTTACAGGAGGAATAATTTCTGGTATTCTGTAGTACAGCAGGGTAGACATGATTAGTAACAATGCATACTTGTATCAAAATAAGTGAGATGAATTGGAAGGTACATTGAAGAAATGATGTGATTAAGATATTATGATATATATGCTAAACATCACTATCTGATATATACATGAATGAAATATCACATTCCACTTCATAAATAGCTACAAATATTGTGTCAATAAATAATAAAAATTGAAGATAATTCAAAAAGAAACATAGCAGCAACACAAAAGTTATATAGATTAATGGAAAGGATAGTACTTAAAGGATTGGAAAAATCGGTAAGGACCACTCTCTAAAACATATCTATTACAATACCAAAAAGCATAAATTTTAATTAGAATGCAGAAAAAACGTTTACATAGTGCCATACCATGCTGGATAAACACTTCAGAAATTTTAGTAATGGAAATAATATGCAGTATTAACAGAGATGGGGAAAAACTTGGGTATGTAAGACGCTATTAGCAAGTTGAGGGACAGAAGAGGAAAATGTTCACAACTACTTGGTTTGCAATGATGACCTGGGAATAACAAGTCTGAGTCAGATCCGAGACAAAAGTATCCACTTGGAGCTATATTTTAGTTTTAGTTTAGAGACTAAACAAGGATAAGGAATCGAACTCACGACTTCATGCTTGCCAGGCAGGTGCTGTGCCACTGAGCTATATCCCTGCCCCAAGAATTATTTTCAGAGAAGCTGCCTTGGTTATATCTCGAAAGATAATTAAGACATCACTAAATGTATTATCTTCCCCTTCACTGGTACAAAACACCTGACACCAACTATTTATAGGAAAAGAAGCTTAATTTGGCTCATGGTTTTGGATGGTTCCATCTATGGCTGTCTGACTCCAAGCTGGAAACAAGGTGAAAGGGTATCCTGAAACAAAGCTGATCCCTTCCTTGCATCCAGGAAGCAGAACACAGGGAAAGAGAGCTAGCGAGACGTATCCCTGTTTTTGCCTGGAAGTTTGTCAACTAAACCCCACATGCTAATAGCAGACTGGATTAATTCACTGATGAGTACAGTACCTCTGTGGTTGAATCACCTCTCCAAGAGCCTCTTAATTCAGTCAAGATGACAATTAAGATTAAATGGAACATACTAACTAAGAGAAATTCCATGTGGATGGAAGAACCTGGCTTGGAGGGGGAGGTCATTGATGTGCCTACTTGCATAGGTCTGGGAAATCACCTGTTCACAAGAGTGGCTAACCTCTGAGCTTGTGAACCAACAAGGAAGGATTAAAGGTAAGTGTTTATGGTAACCTCAGGGGTATCTAAAAGCATGCCCTAATGCTTGGTAAGCAACTTCCATGTCGACCACAAGTAATCTTTTCCTGCAAGGATAGCACTGACCTGATGGCAAGTCAGGACTTCTTGCTTTTGCCTGGAAGTTAGTTTCATAGCTCCTTCAGTTAGCATAGCTGTAGTTGATATTGCTTTTAGGCAGGATGGCCATCCAAGATTCACTCTGTCTTACTATTTTGAAAAGTAAACCACTGGATGGAGATCTTGTCCCAGCCATTAGGCCAAGACGCCCAAAGCAATCCCTCTTTTTTGATATGTAGAGAGAGAAGTATTTTCTTAAGCCAGGTATTTCTAATGATGGACCCTGGGTAAGGGCATGTTCTATTTCTTAAAAGGTGTTGTCATCAACTTTTCCATTCCAGGAGCACAAACTCAAGACCTATAATAGCCTCATGTAAAGGCTTTGCCATTAGTCCAAAATTATAGACCCAGATCTGGCAAAAGCTGGCCATTCCCAGGAAGGAATGAAGTGGTTGATGTGTGGCAGGGGCCCCAGATGACATATAGCTCAGACCCAGCAGCTACACAGCTGTCATTCCTTGGGTGTAAGAATTTTTCCCAAGCATTTCACTTTTAGGGAAGATATCTGAGCCTTCTCCTTAGAGAATTTATATCCCTTATTATCTAAACAATTGAGGGCTTGGATAGTATTATGGTTGGAAAACTCCCAAGTTAAGCTCAGATTAGAATATCATCTATATAATGTAGGATGTTTCCTTGTCTAAAGTCTGAGTTTCCTGAGTTGTTCTCTAGTGCCTGAGCAAATATGTAAGGGCTATCCCCAAAGCCCTGTGGGAGAACTGTCCAGGTATTCTGTTGTTTTTCCTCCAAAATGGAATTTTCCTATTCAAAGGCAAACAGGAGCTGGGAATCTGGGTGGAGTAAAATAGAAAAGAAAACATCTTTGAGGCCTAAGACTGGGAGCCAATTTGTATTCCCTGGAATCTGGGAAAGAAATGGGTATAGATCTGCCACCAGAGGGTAAACTGGAATTATAGCTTTGTTAATGAAGTGAAAATATTGTACCATCCTATATTCTTTTGAAGGCTTTAATAAGGGAAAACTTGAAATATTGTAACAGGACTGGCAAGGCCACAAAAGGCCATGTTTGAGAAATCTTTCTATGAGGAGCTGGAGACATTTCCAGGCCTCTTTGTTGATTGGATATTGCTTTTGGTTGAGAAATTGGCTGGGGTCTTTTAGTTTTATAGCTGTCAGCATTGCTGAATTTGCCTGAGCAGGTATTCCATTATTATTCCATTATACCATGCATGAGGATCCACCTGCTGATCAGGTCAGGAAGACCTGATGTAGTTCCATCAGGTAAAATCTACTGTGGCTTTTCAGTATTTGAGAATTGTCCTCAGGTTTACAAGTAAATCTCTTCCTCACAAGGGAGTAGGACAATTAAAACTTATAGTTAAATAGTTGGCCTTTGAATTGACATGTCAAAACAGGGGTAAAGAAGCCTTGACTAGGGGTCTCCCCAACCCCAATTATAGCTATAGATCTAAAGGCGGGTTTTCCAGAGAAGGAAGTTAAAACAGAATGAGCCACCTCTGTGTCTATCAGTAATTAAATTATCACACCCATGTTGTGTAGAGTTACCTGGTTCCTCACAGGAGATTATGATGTATGTGGACAGGGACAACGTAAGTTACCCTGGGCCCCTTCAGTCTTCATCAGAGTGGGAGATGAAGGTTTTGGCTGGCCTAGCCCCACTCCTAGAGTGGGGACAGCCAATTCTCCAGTTCTATGAGTCAGGCACATTGGCCTTCTTACACATGCAATAGGACCTGCTATAGCTGTGTGCCTAGTGTCCAGTCTCCTTGCGTTTAAAGCAGAAACCCTTTCCTGGATTGTCCTTGGGTTTTCCTTAGATGACTTGAGTGCGTTTAAAGCATTGAAAATAGTGACAGCTATAATTTTGGCCCTTCTTTCATCCCCATCTAGATCCCAATCATTGAATACAGAAAAAGGGCAGGTCCAGCAATTGGGGCATAGGGATCTGGGGCCCATCTGAAGGTTTGTAATTTGCACCTTAATCTTGGATTGATTGGCTAATGAAATGATGTTCCATCAGTGTCTGTCCCTTCCTGGAAGATGGATCTAGGTTTCTATATTTATGAAAAACTTCTACTAATCAGCTCTGGAAGAGAGCTGGATTTTCCTCTTTGCCCTGTATTACCTTCTCTCACACTTTCATAATTAACAGTTTTCTTAATGCATCTTTTCATTCCTGTGATAAATATAGTTACCATGTTATACATCATTCATAGCCCACTGCTATTACTGTAGACCCAGTTTGGTTCTGTCAGAAGGATTACAACCTCTCTGGAGTCTTTTCTTTTGCTATAGCATATTATTCATCTACATATCTTCTATCCTATTCTAGGATTCTTTGTTTTTCATCTAGGGTACACCAAGTGGCTATCATAAATTAGACATCGCATTTAAAAAAAATTTTTTAGGTATCTCATTATGATAGATCAAAAGCAAGGGTCAAAGTTTGAAACCTATTTGCAAACCTAATGGAATCCTCTGCAAGTCAGTCTAGCCATTCTTTGTATTGTTGGATACTTGCCACTGAAAAAGGAACCTGGACTCAAGTAGTCCCCTGGGCTCGTGGGGTCTCTCTTATGGGATAGAATGAGTTGAGTGGGAGGAGTCGGAAGCTCCACGCTGAGCATGTCCTGCAGGGCTTAAAGCTGTCTGAGGAGCACAGTAAGGGGCTGGGGAATACTCAGGCTCTCTGCGGTGCTGAGCTCTGGGGGAGTTCCTGAGTCACCTGATACAAAAAGGACTAATTTACTGGCCCGTGGATTATAAAGAAGAAGTTGAGGACTCCACCTAGTGTGGTTGTTTCCATTAAACAGTCGAAAGAGACATACATCCCTCTGAAAGACAGGTGGGCATGTGAGCATAGGGTCTTCAGTGATGTAAAACTCCTCTTCCTCAGAGTAAAATACTGTAGTTTCTGGGCTTTTTCAGAGATAAAGGGCCATAAGACCCTGATCATAAGGATTTTCACACTACCTTCCATGCCTTTTGCAAAAATAAAAAAGAGTATTGTAATTTAAACTTGCATTCTGTACCCATCTTTCACCATTTCCTAGTTCACACAAGACTCAAAACAGTATTGCAATAGTACATAAGCTGTTCTTTTTTCATACTGTCAGGGTCAAATCGTTCCCAATTTTAAAGGATACAGCCTAATGGAGAGGTTGCTGAGATCTGCAGGGTGTTTCACGTGGCACATTTCAGGGCCCATGGAGAGAGAAAGAAGACTAGGTCTGAGGTCTGTAAGATGGCATCCTTTGCAAAAGGAGACCCACTGAGTTCACAGAGCATCTTTTGTGATACTCAAGTATTATTAAGCAGACCTGTCTTCTCCAGGTGGAATCAGTGTTGGCAGTTTCAAGCTCCCCACATGCAGGGTTGGGTGTCAGTTGACATCAAAGTTTGCCTTATGCTCTGTAAATATGACCCAAGGGAGAGCCAGAAGTATATCTGATTTGAGAGACTGGCAAAAGAAGCCACGGGAAGCAGTAGTGGTTGCTAAGCCATTTTTGGGCCACCAATGCTAATAGCCCCGCCTGCTTTCTGAAAGAGAGAAGTGGTGGGAGTGGAAGTGCTGTAAGCAGCTGTGCTGTTAAGCAGCTCCTGGGCTATGTCTCCATTATCTTGCTGCCACCTCAGAATCCCAGGAAGCATCCAGCTGGCCTCGCTGCTTGGCAGCAGCTCCACAAGCTGCCTTGTAGATCAATCCTTAAAAAGGCCACCTTCAGCCTTCCATGGGGTGATTCACTGAGTGTGTGAGACACAGTGGCACATACTCAGCTTGAGGTCCTGCTCTTGGCTTGGTTAGGCCACCCTCATGTGTGCCCGGAGACTTCCTGGGGAAAACCAGCACTCCAGTATGAAGCCTTGCTCTGGAAGGTAGGAGGAGGTGCTTAGCTCAGCTAGGCGCACCTTGGCCTGGAGTTCTCTGAAATTCTGCAGTGAGCTCCCTCACTGCTCTCCTCTTGGAGGTGCTGGTGGGACTGGTGGATCTCCAGCATTCCCTAAGATTTCTTACTTTCTGGTTGGCTTTACCAAAACTTTTACTAGGTATTGGGATGCTGTACTTTTCCCAGGCATCCTTTCCAAGCTCTTTGTTGTCCTAAACAAAGATTTGGACTGTAAATGAGGTGGTGAGATTTTTTTTTTTTACACCAAATAAAGGTAAAAACAGGAAAAAAAGAAAGGAGAAAAGTACTCTGAAATAAAGTGCTCTGTAGAGTGAGTGTGAGAAAAGAAAATTCACCCTGCACACTGAGTGGGCCACTGTGAAAGAAAGAAGGCAGCAGCTCTAAGGCCAATGGCCCCATCTTTAATATCCCTATTCTGATGCCAGATCTAGGACATCTTATCAAAACCCTGCTTTCATTCTCCAATTGGCATTAGATTCAGGGCTTTTGGAAGCTGTTCTGAGCACACGTCTTGAATTTCTGGAATTAACAGGTCATTCCCACCTTCAATAGCCAGTTTGTCTTCCCTTAATCTCCTGCCTCAACACAATTACTATAGACTTTCTTTCAGCCTAGTGTAATTTGGAAAAGTTCCAGTTGCACAAAACATTCCTTTTCTTTTGTGCCACTTGTATGACAATTTATTTTTAAATTTCTGTCCAATTATTAACTTCTCATACATGAAATCTTAATAACTTTTCCAACACAGTTTACTCATAATCACATTATATTTCTACTCTCAGACTATTCACAGTAAGTTTCTTACTCTATGGAGATCATATTAGCAGAGGTCCAATCAGGAGACAAAATTTACTCCTGTTGTACTAGCAGAAAAGTTAATTAAATATCTAGGAGCTAAAAATGCAAAGAGGGTGTACTGTGATGTTTCACTGGTAGTAATTCCAAGAATAGGACTGTCTGTTTTCAGAGAAAAGATTTGAGTCATGAAATCTTGCAGGAGGGTTCCTGTAGAAAAGGGCTATATTGTGCTGTGTGATTCCACATACCACCTAAGTATTGCAATTCTTGCATGATTAAGTTACATAAGGGTTCTGATCACCTGGTGATCCAACCTCAGGTACTCAAATTATCTGTGTTCAAATAGGGAGTGTAGGGAGGGATTATTCAGCCAAATCTCCTAGGTAGAGGACCTGGCTAGCTGGTAGCTACAAAAGGAAGATGAGAAAGCTGATTCCAGAAGCATAGGGGAAATTGCAAACTAAGATTAATTGCTGTTACTACAGCAAACTGCACTCCTGAGTTGAAAAAGCACAACTGAGCTCATGCTATAGGAAAATAGAGCAAAGAAAAAGGACTAAATCCTTTCTTCACCTCCCATTCTCACCAATGCCTCTGCTTCATGGGACCTGACAGCTGGCAAAAAAGAACATAGTTTGCAGAACCCCAGGCCTACATTACAAAATAAAATGTTACAGAGTGGGTTTGAAAATAAAAGACGATAGAACAAAAATTATGAGATGGCGCATAGAGTATTTTATCATATTTTCAAAGTTTATAATTTAGATGTTTGCATGTAGTGGCATTTTTAAACTTTATTAACTTCAAACAGTAGAATGGAAAAGATTTCAATATAATTCAGTTTTTCTTAATAAATAGAGCAAGATTATTCCAAATGTTCATTGAAAGTCTACTCAGAAGTTTTTCAAGAGGAGTAAATATTGAGCCAGTGAAAGAGCAAAGTCAGTTTAAAAATACATATCATTTTATATCAAAGTAAAATTACCTAGAATTTTTGGTAAATAGATTTCTTTTAAACAAGAGAAAATTTTACATTAATATTTTCATAAACTCTTACATATTTTTATAGAATTTAGTCTGTTTAGATGCCACTGTCAACTACAAAGGCAATACTATTCAATTTATTAAAGTAGTGTAGAAATACCATTATATCCTATTTCCAAAACTCTGTTAAAGAGTATGTCATATTTTGAAAACATGCAATAAATTTTCACGTTTCTATGTTTAACTCACAATATTAAAATTTTAGGCATGTTTTGGCAAAATGAAAGCTCTTGGAATAGAGAATTAAATACACAAAATTTACACATATGATTTTAAATGAAAATAAGTAAAGATAAATTAATAATTTGAGATTATCTTTGTGATAGTACCAGAATCTATATCAGTTTTTTCCTAGAATACTTATGAAGAAATACTATTAAATTTGAATCTTAGAAAACTACGATTTTGGGCCGGTGAGACGGCTCAGCGGCTTAAGCGCCTGCCTTGCAAGCGCGAAGGCCCGAGTTCGACTCCCGGAACCCACATACGAAAAAGGGGCCGGTGATATCGCTCAGTGGCACGGGCGCCTGCTGGCGCGCGAGGTCCTGAGGTCGTCCCCCCGGTACCCACAAAAAAAAAAAAAAAAAAAAAAAAAAAGAAAACTACGATTTTATTATGTTTCAAGCATTGTACCTATCATAATTTAGAATTTATAGCTCTTCATCTGCTGCATATTAACACTGACTTAATGCACCTTACTGTATTTTATTCAATTTGATACTAATCCTTTTCCTCATCTCATATGAACATCAGTCTCTTAACATTTTAAAAAGAAAGTATGTTTCCCCAAGAATGAACATTTCTCATTACTCATTGCAATTTTTCTATCACCAAGAAAAGAATGGTCTTACAAAAATACTAGAGCAGGAGTGCTAGCAAACCTTTATATTTTAAAGTTTTGATAAAGGGCTTAAAAGAGAAGTGTTACAGAAGGACTATGCTATCATCTGAATTCAGGTAGGCCGCACACGAATGCCAGGATAGCATGAGAGATTAATAACTTGTACACCAGTATATTTTATTCATGGTTATAGCCACTATACTTCCAAAATCTGAAAATTCAGTGGCTATAAATCTCTAAAGATGTGATAAATGCAAAAGTTGGAGAAAATAGGCTGGAGTGCTGGAATGATGCCTTGACATTAACACCTGCTACTGTGGCATCCATTAGCCAAATGTCATCTTCCTTTTAGAGAGTGAAGACTTCTTTTCACCTCGTCATTATTTATATCTGTTAAATAAATTATTTCCTCTGCTGCTTTTTAGGATGTTGCTAATATTCCTTTGGGAAATGGGAAGATTAAGAATGGAGTACTAACATAGACACATACTTATCATGAAAGAGAATGATTCCCTTTTCCACAAAAATCTCAGGGCCAAGTTTTAACTGCGAATTTGTACAGTGATAAGCCACTGCTACCTTTCCAGTATATCTGTGATGTACGTTATACAGTAGCTGTTTCAAGCAAAGCTCCAGGATTTGGAAATGATATCCTTAGCTAGAACCGTTTGTCATATTAGCTGTTGCTGCAGCAGTAGCAGCCAGCATTTAGTCTAGATAGAATGATGTCCTACACTTAGCACTATTCTCTTTGTTGCCGGACCTATTTCCATGTGATTCTCTTTTGGGAAAACTCCAGTGACATAGTCCTAGACATCCTTTAGGTTGTAAAATGGACTTGAATCTGAGTTTTATCTTTCATAGTATAAAATAGACTCAGAGGAACAGATACAAATAATGAACAAGAAATAATATTATCTTTTCTCTGTAAGCCAGTGACAATTGTTTATGCATTCAGCCTCCCACATACAACATAGTTCATTACAGATTGTTATCTACCTTGTTGAAAACTGATCAGAGACCATCTTAGGGTATGAATTGGAAAGTGGGCAGGTCAACTCCAACTCCATGAAATCCACTGTCCACTGTATGCTCACCATGCTTTTGGATATTTGTCAGGAAATAAGCTGTCAGGTTATCCAGATGTTCTTGCCTGGAACCTTTGGGAAAACTCACTTCAGAAGTTGCCTGTACCTCAACTGGTAGCTAGGCCACCTATGTTCTAGTTGCTTTAGTAAAGAGACAAAGTGAATAAATCCAATTTTGCCAAAGGGAAAGTAGAAATATGAATGCACCCTTTATGTTTCTGTGATGATTGTGAAGATCCCATTACACAAAGCTAATCACATGATCAAGCCCTGCGACAGAGTGGGAAGAGACCACAAGTCATTCATGTGATTACTCTAAATTTTCCACAGACTTTTATTTTTATGTACATATTACACACATACCAGTTGAAAAATCCTACTGAAGAATTCCTTCACTATTTCCCTTACTTATATCTCTTCTACATTAAAATAGTACCTGCAAATGCTATAGTACAATCACCCTTATTGTCATAATGAGACCAAAAACATTACTTTTTTCTTTCTACAGGTTGGGATTAAGCTTTCTAGAATTTGGGCATGAATAAAACATGTACTTTTTACAGTATCAGTGACTTTCTTCCTCTCCATGTTAATTGTAGTCTCATGTCTAGAACAGAAAGAGTGCTTAGGTACTCTTACATTGAAATAATTTCTATAGGACATTTGTAATATCCATAAATAATTCACTGTGTATTAGCTAACCACAATATCAACATCCAAAATTTAAGGAGGAGGGTTTTATTTTGTCTTAGGATTTCAGAAGCTTCAGTCCATGGTCAGGTGTTCCAACACAAAAACCATCTGGTGGAAGAAAGATGCTCATGTCATGGCAGACAAAAAGCAGAACAAGAAGGGAGGAACCTTGCCTGTTATATAGCTCAGTGGCACAGCACCTGCCTGGCAAGTGCAAGGTTGTGAGCTCAATTCCCAGTACAAAAAAAAAAAAAAATCAAAAAAATCTCCTTTGGAACTCAAGACAAGCTCTTAGCTGTGAGCTCTATAAGATTTAAAAGAAAGTTAAACACTTCCAGCATACAATGATGCAGGGTAAACATTTCCCATCCCAAAGGCAAAAATAGGGTGATAGAAAGCAAGACCAAAATTCTTGAAAACAATCATTAAATCCTTTAGATCCATGTCTAGCACCAAGGGAATGCTGTGGTAAGAAGTGACCTCTAAAGAGTTTGAGTGGTCCTTCCTCTATTGGCAATGGCTGGCTACCTGGCCTTTCTTTTTGGTTGGTTCAACTTACTGCCTGCAACTTTTCTCAAACGTTCTTATATTCTCCATGTATGTAAAACCAGCACCAAAGGGATTACACCAAGTTCTACTGCCACCGTGAGCAGTAACCAGGCTCCCTTGCATCATGGCTGCAGAGGCCTTTCAGTGCCTGGGTGTCTGAGTGTTATGAACCAAATCCTGGAAAATCAATTCCCTAGGTGGCCTTTCATTAGCAGTGATTCACAGGGCTCTCTTCTCAATGTAAATGTTGGGGTATTGCTAATTCCAGAGTGGTCCTCAAAACACCTCTCTTATTGTTCTGATGCAAATTACTTGACTTCTTTTTAGTGCTAATCTTTTCAGAAATATACAGCGACATATTTTTGTCCAGTTTTGCAGGTGCTTCCTTTCTAGCAAAACTGAAAACTTTTCAAATAGACTTTTGTGCCTGATTTTCACTTTAGATACAGCTAAAAACTGCCAGCAGCACACTGGTCACAGTCTGAATGTGGAGCTGCCTTGAAATTTCTTCCACCAGATGAATTAGTCTGTTGTCTCTAATTTCAGTCTCCCACAAAGACTCAGGACACAGGGGAAATGTACATAAACATTCTGCCAGAGTACAACACACATGGCCTCTAGCCCAAATGCTAAAGGAGTCCTTGTTCCAAACTGAAACTCCTTGTGCCTGGCTTTTACTATTCACCTTGCTCTCAGCATTCTAGTCTTCTGAACTCTGACCAGTATTGCATATGAATCAGTACAAACAACGTTCTAGGACTTCAGTCATCTGCATCTCAAAACATTTCTAAATTCTTCCTGCAAGTCAGTTCCAAGGTTTCTAAACCACGTGGTCAGTTATAGTCATGATAAAGACCCCACCTCTGGTACCAAAATCTGTCTTAGTTGGTTCCCTCATAGCTGAGGGACAATATTCAAGACCAAAGAGAAGTTGAGGTTTATTTTGGCTCACAACTTCCAAAGTTTTGGCCCATGGTTGGCCAGCTTCAACACAGAAACCACACAGTGGAAGGGTGAGGCAGAGAAAAGCTGTTCACATCATAGTGGTCAAGAAGTAATGTGAGGGCCAGTGAGATGGCTCAGCGGCGTAAGCACCTGCCTGGCAAGCGTGAGGGCCCGAGTTCGACTCCCGGATCCCACATACGAAAAAAGGGCCGGTGATATTGCTCAGCGGCACGGGCGCCTGCTGGTGTGCGAGGTCCTGAGGTCGACCCCCAGTACCCACAAAAAAAAAAAAAAAAAAGAAGTAATGTGAGAAGTGAACATCCAAGGAGGGAGATATAATCTTTCAGGTCATAGCACCCAGTGACACAAATTCCAGTTAGTTAGTATGTTCCCATAATCCAACCACTTTTCAAAAGCCCTACCTTGAGCACATGAGACTTTTGGGGGACACTCCAGATCTGAACCATTACAGTTCCCAAGTACAAATGACCCCCAAATTTAAATGAAATAGAACTGTGAGCAATTGTGAATAAGCGAGGTAAATTGTCTTTGGCCATGTTAGAAGATCATCAACTGCTTGAAATCCAAATGGTGGTTGCCTAAAAGTATATTTGAAACAACTTCAAGTCTTCCTACATTCAGATGAAAGTCAGGTTGTAATATCCTGAGTTTGCCACAATAGCAAGTTTTGCTTCCATTTTCTAACACCCTATATTTGTGAAGCAGGGTTTTCTGAAATAACAGCAAGCAAAACAAGATTAGGGAGTAGACTTGACATAAGAAAAGTGCACTTTGAGTGTCAGTGACTCCCATCATATCCAAATAAGTCTATCAAATTTCAGGAAAACAAACCTACTAATTCTGAAGTATGGTGAACTTTATAATTATTTCGTTACATATGTCGATGTAATAATAATAGAAATATAGTACACAATACATGTAATCCTCTCGAGTCATTCCTAAATGACAATCCTTTTCTCTTGTCTTAGGAAAAAGAGCAATTGTCCCTGGTGCCAAAAATGTTGGAAATTGCCGCAAATCCTAAATGAATAAAAATTTCCCAAGTTGACCAATTAAAATTTTTAAATTATAGTTTTTACTCCTCTTTTCCATCAATCCCGCATGCCCAATTTATTGTCAACTTGAAACAATATTCCAATTCAGTCATATTTCAACTACAGTGTAAAAGAAAAATTGTACCTAGCCAGTTAACCAGGTAAAGAAGACTTATTTTCTGAATCTTTAGAAATAAGGGGCATTACTTTCACTTCATAGTATTCTAAAAACATCAGTCTGACTAGGTTGTGTTAGCTAATTGTCTTTTATCAATGTTTACTTTCTATCCTCCCACAAGTAGTTGGAGGGTCTTATCTTTCTTTGTAATTGTATTTCAGAGGGATGTCTCCAGTTCCTTGGAAAGACGTTTCTAGGTTTTACATAACTTACATCTGGAAGAGGCATAAAGTGAATGAACAGTTGCAAGTTTTCTAAGAAAATGAAAGAAAGGGCTACAGTTAGAAAGGAACCACTCTAAAGTTTAGTCAAGCGCTGAGGAAGTTAAGGTCATTTTAGCCAACACTGTAAATATTCTACACAAAAGTACATCCATTGTGCTTTCCCAGGACTACTAAAAAGTCTTAAACAGTCTTACGTCTTCACCTTTGCATTTTTTTCCATTGTACATGATAATTGAATATAAAAATAAATAAATATGAATATTTTACTTAGAATCCATCTTTGAGAACAGAATATTTACAGTGAATAATTACTTTTACTTCTTAATTAGTTGTGAAAGTAGGGTTATATAAATATAAATATGATTAAGTCAGTTTTATGGTTAATGTCTTCCACTCCTTTCAGCCCTAAGGGGAAAATTTGAACTTCTTATGGAAGTTTAATGAGCCCTTGATGGTCTGCTTCCTAGTCACCCATTATGCACTATTTTTTAAAATTAAAACATACCCCATGTTGTAGTCAGGGTTTGCAAGGGAAACAATACAATACAGGACACATAATTTATAGAGTTATTTTGTAATAGTCACCCAAAGAGTCATATACAAAAGAGTGCAGGAAATCTGTCCACACACTAAAGACCCAAAGAATCCAGCTGAGGGCCTGGATCCTACAGCAGTGTCCTGCATGAGTCCAGCTGAAGACCTAGAGCCCATGGCAATGCCTCCACGAGTCCACTAGAGGCCCAGAGCCCACAACAATGTCTCATGCAAGGATATTTCATGGATCTACGCTGGGAAGGCCCAAAGGTCAGCGGTGGAAGCTAGAAAGTCTGCACCAGTGGGATGAAGGATCTGTGCCAGCAGGCTGAGGGATCTACCCCGGAGCCAGGAAGCGATGCTCAGAGTAAGAACCGGAGCTCCCCCAAAAGTCACCACAGCCATCCTCAGCAACAGTGAGGTCCCGAGCTCCTCCGACGATGAGAACAGCCAAGTTCCTATCAGGAAAGCCAGCATGACAAGCTCCTCAAAGAGAACCGACAGCAGCAACTCTTCCTCACCAGTTCTCCTTTTTATGTTGTTGGCAACAGTCCTCAGGTGGGCCCTCCACACCAGGCACCACACTGATTCAATTCAGCTGGGTTTTACAAGTTGACCACCAATTGTCAATCCACCACACCCCAGTATCCTCATACTTGGGCATTAAAATTAGCTGTTACCTTGGGTAGCAGTCCTCTTTTCGCTTTTACCAATTATGTAGTTCTTCCTCTCCTCCAAATATATTCTTCTGAGTTCTCCTATGTTTTCTATGTTGCAATATATCTGAGCCAATGCAAGCCATATTTTTGGTTTTAAGTGTATTCTGTATTAATCAACTTTCTATTACTGTAATAAGTACTCAAGATGATAAACTTATAAATAAACATGCTCTCTTTTGTCTCACAGGTTTGGAGGTTTCAATCTATGATCAAATCTCCTGGATCCATGGAAAATGGGAGAGTACATTTTGATAAGGAGCAGGTAGTACAAAGCTATTCAATTCATGGCCAGGAGGAAAACATAAAAAGATCTTGTTGACAGATGCAAGTTATCATGCTCACCTTATGAAAGCCAAAACTTGGGAGACAAGAGTTGGTAGGAAAAAAATTAGGTCTAATATGATGAGTTAGCTAATTTAAAAAACACCCAGAATATCATCATAATGACTTTGTCAAGGGATTTGTGCACATGGAAGAGTTTTTATAAGGAAGAGAGAAGGATATTGGAGCATTAGACCTGAAAATGGTGTGTTTAATTGCACATCTAGGCTCGATAACCATCTTTGTCATGTGGGGGATATTTCCTATTCTCTTTAGCTAAAACATTCTGTGATTTCAAGTGACCTTTGTCTCCTGGGCCATTCCCTACAATTCTGTAGATAAACACATTATCTCCCTGCAATTAAATATTATTCTTCTCTTAATTAGACAACAGTATTAACAAGTCATTGACCCACACTTCAATATTATTTGAAGACCACCAGATTTTTCAGGTTCTGAAAAATTAAGGAACAACTGGTGATTAGGAGGTCTGAGGACAATGTGTTTTTTATCTTGTTCCTTTCCCCTCTGCTACTTGACTCAAATAGATAATATCACGGTGATTTAAAGGGGGAAGGGTTACAATTCTGGACAAAGGAAAGGAAAAAAAAAACACCAAACTGTAACTTTACTAGGTACAGTTTTGGAAACTTCCATGAATCTTGAAAAGGGTACAATAAAAATAGTATAGCCACTGTTGTCAAAAGACCAGGATCCCACAGATCTTTTCAAGGGCAAACATTCAGTGACCCAAAGACCTCCCACTAGGCTACATCGCTTAGTGCTTCACCTACTCCCAATACTCTACACCCTGGGGCAAGGTCTTTCACACATAGGTCTTTGGAAGACATTCTAGATTCAGATGATAGGAGATCCACATTTTGTGTTCAATAATAGCAAGTACTATCTGGTTTTCAGAATGGCTTAGAAAAAGAAATATCTTTCTTTCTGTTGGATAACATTTGTATCAACTATTGATTCAGCATGGCAACTAAAACTAGACTTTTCACATCAGTTTGATTTCACCTTTTTTCACTGCAGTTTAACTTCTTTCATATCTACCAATTCAGTCTCTTCTTACTGTCAGCAGAAATTTTAGGAACAGTCTCCTGTGTTGAATTGTAACTACTTCACCCTTCAAAAAAATGCACAGAGGTCTAAACCCCTGGGTCCCTGTGTAATGTAGCTTTACTAGTCAGCTCGATGTTATCACACCAAAATATCTGAGGTGATTAACTTATAAAGAGCAATTATTTTTGGACTCATAGTTCTGAAGCTTCCAGTGTAAGATCAAGGGACTGCTCGCTTTGGGTCTGTGGTGAAGGTAAAATATCATAAGAAGCTATGACAGGGCAAACTATTTACCTCATTAGTCAGGAAACACAGAGAGGGAGGGAGGGAGAGACAGGGAAAAAGAGAGAGACAGGAGGACAGGAGAGGAGGGGTAAGGGAGGAGGGGGAGAGAGAGAGAGAGAATCAGTGTGGTGCCACATACACTTTTGAGGACACATCCCTATTGGTTCATCTGGTTATTTGTATTTCTCATTCAAACCATAGTAGCAGCCTAATTTAGAAATACAGACTTTGTAGAAATAATTGTGATAAGGTTACACTGGAGCAAGTGGGACCTTAATAAAATTTAAATTGTGCCCTTATAAAAAGATAAAGAAAAAACTCACAGAGGAAAGACGCCAGGTGAAACAACAGAAGACAGTAAGTGATGACACAGGCAGAGATTGGATGTATGAAAGTACGAGTTAAGTAACTCCAAGTGCCAGAAACCAAGAGACAGTCAAGGCGCACACTCAGAGCTTTCTTCGAGGCTCAGCTATTGTTTGCGCTTCAATTTGGGATGTTGTGTCTCCACCTCTATGAGAGAAAAATGTTGGTTCTTTTAAACCATCAGTTTTTATACTTTGGTATGTTGGATACAGCCCTTGAAAACTAACAGAGGGCCTATGATTCTCTGGCACTTGCTTGTAAAACTTGCACATGTACTATTCCTGTGATTGTGTTATGGTAGGTGAGGCAGTGGACCTTAAAAGGGAGAGATTATCTAGCAAGGGCCAATCAAATCACAGGAACACTTAAAAGTAAAGTATTGCCTTTGGGTGTTAACAGAGGAAGAGAACAGAGGGGGAAGTCAGGGATTCAAAGAATAAAAGTGTTATCTTAAAGACTGAAGGAGGCAAGTGGTAAGAGATGCATGGAGAATCTAAAGGTTAAACATATTCCCTAACTGACAACCAGCAAGAAGACAGTGACCTCAGACCTACAACCAGAGGAACTGGGTTACACCAACAACCCGATGAGCAAGGGAGAGACTTTTCTCCATGTGAGAGCTTGACTGGACTACATTTTTATTTTGGCTTTGTGGGACCCTGAGCAGGAAAAACGGCTGAGCCTGCGTAGACATCTGTGCTACAGGAATGTAGGATAACAAGTGAATGTTGTTAAAACCACTAAGTTCATTGTGCTTTGTTATGCAAAAATAATGAACTAAGATACTCCTCTCAGAGTTATCAACCGCAGCCACCCTCTCCTCAGAGGGCTGAGTCCTGGCTCTAAATCTTTCTTTCAAGTCTCTGTGATACCTTCACCATCTATGCAGTGCTTCCACCTCAGTGGTTGATGTGTTCCTCCTCCAAGTTTTAAAATTCTGAATATCCAACCTTTTTCCTTCTTTCCCTTAGCCATTTGCTTGTTTATTTGTTTGTCGAGACAGGTCTGACTATACAGTCCAGGCTGGCCTTGAACTCACTATGTAGCCCAGGCAGGCCTCAAACTCAAGCAATCCTCCTGCCTCAGCCTCGTAAGTGCTGGGATTACACTAGGAGTGTGCTACCACACCTGGCTCCCCTAGCCTTAAGAGAGGTAGTTTTTTTCTTGAAATTATGTACTTTGTGATACTTTCTGTCTTTTATCTGATTTTAACATGTACTATTCACCAATGTTTGTTCAATGAATCCCTGCTATTAAATTCTTTCTGTTAAAACAAGGTTGTCTCTCTGCATGCCTGCAAGGATCCTAACTGGATCACTGTGATTTTCATTTTTATCATACCACTAGAGGAAAATGACACCTAATATAAAGTAAAGACACAGTCACTCTACCATAGTATATGAGTGACTTGTGTAGCTTATTTTATATTATTTTTAGGGGGCCCTCAATTCATTAGGGTCATCATTCTGTCTTCTTACAAGATTGGAGACCAAGGACAAGCAATAACATTTGTTTGAATACTGTTGCTTGTGTCTATACATCATCTAATTTTAAAGGGAGTGTGAGCTAACACATTATTATATATGCTTTAAATCCCAACAGAAATTTAGAACAGATCAGTATCTGAGACCTCTTCAACTGGACAAAGTTTAATTGATCAAGAAAAAGTTTCTGAAATTAGGCAATATTCCAGATGCCTCACTCCACTACATGTGCAAGTTATATATATATATATATATATATATATATATATATATATACTGTACTCTGAGAGAAGGAAGTGACAGTCAAAGACAAAGTGGTTGGCTGCATTTGGTGTTTTCCTTATATGGACATGATATGATCAGTTGGCAGCTTCTGACTGCAAGAAGTCTCACTTCTGTGATTGTCTGAAACTTGCTTGGTCACAAGGGAAAATTCAAGATAATTCACAGTTCCTTACACAACAGACAAAGGAACAGTTACTGAGGCAATTTTGGGTCAAATTTAATTACAAGAACTTTATTTCTCTGTTTGAGTTTATTTATTTCAATTCAACATATTAAATAGTATGAAGTCTTAGAATAGAAATTTTATAAGTAAAAAGCTTCTGTTCCTTACTTTAGTCAGGTATCAGTAAAAAAAAAACCCTCAAAATTAGGATGTCTTTTTTAAGTAAAACCTTGAATGTTGGGGGAAAATAATGTTATACATCATTACTATTATGAGTAATGAATTACATTAATAATAACAATAATAATTTCATCCTCTTTTTTTTTTTTTGTGTGGGTACCGGGGGGTCAACCTCAGGACCTCGCGCGCCAGGGAGTGCCCATGCCACTGAGCGATATCACCGGCCCCTTTTTCGTATGTGGGTTCCGGGAGTCGAACTCGGGCCCTTGCACTTGCCGGGCAGGCGCTTAAGCCGCTGAGCCATCTCACCGGCCCCCTCATCCTCTTTTTTATACAAATAAATAACATCATTCGAAAGAGCATGATATAATAGAGCGTGGATCAGATGAACTACACAATTTCTTAAAAGATAATTGTACTCAAAGCAATTCAATATTTATTCTTCAATCTAACAATCTTGAAAAACATAAAATCTTCATTTCTCTTTGTGCTGCATAGACACAGCTTTAACTGATTCTTTGCGTGACTATCACCAAGTAATTATATAACAGCCGGATGTTTTGTGATTCTCTTCTGACCACAAATTGGTTTGCACTAAGTGACAGAAGCCATATTGTGTGGCATCCTTTTATTACTGCCAGTCACTGACATGTAGCAGAGAACAAGGACTATCTTTTGATGAAGTACTTTACTATTGTCTAGGAGGCCAAATAAAAATCCACCCCTGCCCAAAAATTTAAATAATTATTTTAAATATGTCATTTCTGATTTCCCCTTTATTTTCTATAATAATTTATTTAATTACTGTCAGTATTTTTACATATATTACAAGTTCATAAAATGTTTTTCTCATTAATTTTATTCTGCTCAATGAAGAATATGTAAACTATGTAGAGTTTACATATGCAGCATTAATAATTAAATTATAGCTCCAGGCTGAATCATCATACTAAGACTATTTTCTGCCCCATGTAGCACAAGGCCAATTTGTGTACTTCATAAGACAATGGAGAATTAGGGAAGTGACTCATAAAAGAGCCTCCAAATCTCCACTCAGCTTTTCAATATCTAATAATTTATGAATGAGCACATTTCTTGTTGTATAGAAGAAACATTAAACCAGCAATCTTTTTACAAATGCAAATTCTAAGTTATGCACTGTCACATAGTAAAAACTGATTAACAATCTTTCAAATAACTACTTACATATTACCTCATGGAGAAGAGAAAATAGGGTAATTTTTATTTGTAAATATTTGCTAAAATTGAAAAAATAAACCAAAATAACAAGCAACAAAGTTGTAGTTATAAGTGGATAGCAAATGCTAACAACAAAACAATTGAATAAGTAAATTAAGAACATTTTAGAATTATTGCTCTAAAAATTGAGAGACTTTGTATCAATTATCTGACTGTATAATAGCTTAAAGTAAAAATCAATTTAACATGTTTATATAGTCCATTAAAGGTAGTTTACTGAAAAAATGATGATGAGGGTATTGATAATTTAAAAATCACAGAGTATAGTAAAATACAAACATTAAAAATCCCCAGAAAACAAATTTAAAATCATATACTCATTATATCAGTTTTCATATTTTATACTAAGAATGAAACATTATTGAACTTAGAGCAATGATTTATATTTATGTCATATATATTATAGTTAAATAGATATTGAAAAGTGTATTTCAGAATTCTTTTGCCTTAATAATGGCTCAAAGTTCACTTTTATTTTCTAAGTTTTCAAAATCAAAAGGTAAAATTCATCTTCTGACTGTGCAATATAATTTTGAAAAATGGCAAAGAACGCTAACCTGGACCTTAAACACGCTGATTAGTCTCTTGTAAATGTGTACGAAGTACATTAACTTTGATTTTACTCTGAGTATCCATTTTCTTTTTTCTTACGATTTATTATCTTTCTTTTTTTTTTTTTTTTTTTTTTTTTTGTGGGTACCGGGGGGACGACCTCAGGACCTCACGCGCCAACAGGCACCCGTGCCTCTGAGCGATATCACCGGCCCCTTTTTCGTATGTGGGTTCCGGGAGTCGAACTCGGGCCTTCGCGCTTGCAAGGCAGGCGCTTAAGCCGCTGAGCCGTCTCACCGGCCCTGATTTATTATCTTTCAAACCTCACCTTCTGGTATAATAGAATATGTTGAACAAGATATCTTCCACCTTATCTTTTCATGTTTATGTTTCCGTTTCCACTTTTTATATAGGACTCTGAAGAACTGTTTCTCATAAACTGTACATTTTTATTTCTGCCTTTTTCTTGTTTATATTTATTCCTTTCATTCCCTGAGGGTATGATTCTTCTATTCTCTCCCATTTCTTCTGTAAGTCATATTTTAATAAGATGACGTTAACTTCCAGTTCTGTCACTGAATTAATCGGAGAGTATAAGCCAAAGAACATTGTGAAAGAGTGATAGTTAACTAATTTTGTCAGCTTATGAAAGAAATGCCCGACTAAATTGAATCAGCATATTTCTGAATGTGGAAGACCCACCATGGCGAGGATTATTGCCAGGATGGTATAAAAGAGAAACGAAGAAAGGATTGATTTTGTTTCTTTGGAGGAGCTCCAGTCTTTACCTTCATCTTGGATGTCATCTCCTGGCTTCCAGCACAGACCCTTCAGCCTCCAGAACAGATCCTCTGGCCTCCTGATACAGACTTACACAGGACACTACAACGAGCTCCGGGCCTTCCACTGGATCCTTCAGATCTCCAGTGCACACTCAGGCCTTTTGCGCTCTTCCACACCTGACTCTGTGGGCAGCCATTGGAGGCCAATCTTGTAAATTCTTATATATTTGTGTATCTTGCACTAAATCTGTTTCTCTTGTAAGCACTGACTAATACAGAGAGCTATCCTGTTTTGCAAAATTTTGGGCCCCCTGATGTTCAGAGAGTAAGAATTTAAAAAGAAAATAAAGGGCTTACTTACATTTAGATGACTCAACTGATGGGAAAATAACAAGTTAGTTTTTATTTATTCACTAAAAAATTAATATATTTTAAAAAATGTATCATGTTACAGGGATATTTATGGGTACTTAAATAGGGAAAGCAAATCTTAACGTTTAAGAGATTGTTTGATTATATATTGTATGAATGTACATTATGAAGTAAAATAAGATAAATGAATAAAGTCTGAAGTGATATATCTATAGCATGAGTAAGAAACTTTGCTACTAAAATGACCTTGGGTCATCTGATGAAATCCCTAAAAGACAATGAAGAATGTTATACAAATGATAAGAAAATGTGTGTAATAATACATCTGTAGACACACAAGAGACTCCATTTATGATATTAAACACTTTTCCTAATAATAGCAGGGAAGACCAGCTTTGAACAAACATGTATTAGTTACATTCCCTTTACTGGGACAAAATATCCAACACCCACAACTTAAAGGGAGAGGTTCATTTTGACTTACAGGTACAATGATATCTGTCCATGGTTGGCTGGCTGTGAGGCAAACATGGCCTGGGGAAAGGGCCAGGCAGAGGAAAATAGGTCGTGTCACAGGAGCCAGGAGGCAGAGGGAGAAAAGAAGCATCTTAGACATGAGTACACTCTTCCAAGTCATATCCCAATGACTGGCCTCCTTTGACCAGCTTCCATGGCTGAATGTGAAACTTTTAGGATATTTTAGTTCTAAAACATAACATTCTGCTCTGGCCCCCAAAGCCTCTTGCTTTTCTTATTATGTGAAATGCATTTAGCCCCTCTCTAAAAGTAACCAGTGTTTTAACAGTTCCAGCATTACTGAAAAGTCTAAGTCCAAAGTTTCCTCTGAGACTCAGGGTAGACTCTTGATCTGTGAAGCCCTGTAAAATTCAAAAAGAAAGTTAAGCACTTCCAACATACAGTGGCACAGAATGACATTCACATTTAAAAAGGGATGATTAGGACAAAAGACAGAAGTTATCCCTAAGCAAGACTGAAACCCAGCACAACAAATATTACATTCTGCAGCTGCATAGCAGGCAGCCAAGGCAGGTTGTGGTGAAATGCAAGTTTCAGTGGGTTTGACCAACCCTACCCCTACAGCTTTGCTGGTTATAGCACACAAGGTTTCTCTCTTGGGGTGGCTTTAGTCATTGTCTGTGACTATCCTAAGAAAATATTCCATGTTCCTGGCATCTCCAAATTTCTGAGGTCTCCACTGCACCTTTGACTCACTTCACTCTCATGGGCTCCTGGCATTCTTGGGACCCTGTTATACATTTTTGCCTGGCCTGCCAGGCCTTCTTCTAAAATATGGGTGGAAGGCTCTATGAACCCAAAATGTTTATGTACTGCTTGCCTGAAAAACCAAAAAACATGAATGATATCAAGGTTGTCTGTAGCTTGAGTATTAGCTGGGTCTCCTTAAACCATGGCTGCAGTGGCCTCTGAGTGAATGGCTGAAAACAGTGAAATAAATCTCAGGGAACCATTTTCTACATAGCCCAGAATGAGCAGGGGTCCCATGGTCTCTCTTTTCAAAGGTAAGATTTACAGTTTGCACCCTTGAGCCTATGAGGTGTGGAGTCTTAAAGATTTCTGAGATGCCCTTAAGGCATCTTTCATCTGGTCCCTATACAAAGTACTTGGTTTCCTTTAATTTTAATCTTTGTGCAAGTGTGCTTTCCTTTGCCCCATCTCTTTTGCCCAAACTGCAAACTTCTCAAACCATTCAGCTCTGCTGTTTTCTCCTGAATTTTACTGTATATATGACTAAAAGCAACCAGCAGTACATATACCAAAACATGAACCGTAAGTTTCCTAGAAATTTTCTCCACAAGAATAATCAGCCCAACAACCGTTAATATCAGTTTCCTGAAAAATTTCAGGTCATAGGCAAATTCTGGACAAATTTTCATCCAGAGAATTGCACATTTGGCCTCTATCCCAGTTGCAAAAGGAGTCTTTGTTGCCAACTTAAACTACCTGAACCTGACTGTCCACATTTTCATCAGCATTTTGGTCTTCTGGGCTCTGACTAATATTGCACATTAAACACTGCTTACAACAATCTAAGTCTCCTCTGGCCAGTAACTCCAAACCTTTTCAAATTCTTCCCACAAACAATTCCAAAAGTTTCTAAATCCCATGGTTCGTTTCAGTCCCTGTAATTACCCCACTCTCAGTACCAAGTTTTTGTATTAGTCACTTTACGCTTATTGGAACAAAACACTTGACACTTGCGACTTAGCAGAAGAGAGGATAATATTTTTTTTCTCACAGCTTCAATGGACTCAGTCCACTCTCATCTGGCTCCATGGAAGAAACAGCATGGCAGAGAGATAAAATTTTTATATTACGCTCACTAGGTAGCAGAGAAAGAAAGGAGGAACCGAAGATGAGAAAACAACCTTCTACGTCATGCCCACAGTGACGCACACCAACCAAGCAGGCCCTAACTCCAAAAGTGAGATTTGGGGGCTGGTGAGACAGCTCAGCGGCCTAAGAGCCTGCCTGGCAAGCGCGAGGGCCTGAGTTTGACTCCTGGATCCCACATACCAAAAAAAGGGCCGGTGATATCGCTCAGTGGCATGGGCGCCTGCTGGTGAGCGAGGTCCTGAGGTCGACCCCCGGTACCCACCCCCCAAAAAAAGTGAGATTTTGGGGGAACAATTTTTTATCTAAACCAAAATGCATAGCATGCATTCTGGTGAATATATACTTCAGGGAAACAGTGATAGTCTTTTTATAAAATAGATTAAACTATGATTCATATATGCAAAACACCCATTTAAATTTTACGTATTTTTTTCTATTTCATAAACATTTATTTCAAAAAAGTAACTTTTCATTACTCCCCAGAACCTTGCATTCCTTAGACATCAGCTCCAACCTCCATTTGTCTCCACATTTTCCTGTACCCTAGACATTTCTTAATCTTGGTGCATTTGACAGTTCATATAAATGGAATTAACTACAATTTGGTTGGTTTTCTTAGCTTTGTACTAATTTTTAAGTTTCGTTAATATTGTAGCATATATCAATACTTCAATGTGTTTCATTGCTAAACAGTATTCAATTGTATGGATATACCATATTTCATTTATCCAGTAACTATTGATGATTACTTATATTATTTTGACACTTTATTTTATATAATGTTTCTGTAAACACTCATTTAGTTCTGCTTTGAATATGTCTTTTCACTACTCAGGTATATAATTCGTATGAATCACTGGATTATGTGGTTATTCTATGTCTAATTTCCCAACAAACTGAGGGACCACTTTTCAATATGAATGCACTGTTTTACATACCCATCCGCGGTGTACAAGGTTGCCATTTTCTCCAGGTCCTGAATAATGTCTGCATTATCATTTGTGTAATAAGCATTTTCCTTGGTATGAAGTGATTTCTCATTCTGGATTTCATTTGTAACTGCTTGACAGTTTTGCTATTAAAATATTTTTCATATGCTTATTGGGCATTTATGTCTTTAGATAAATGTCTATTTAAATTATTGGACATTTAAAAATAACTTTCATTGCTTTATTGTGTAAAAACATTTAACATGAGATTTATCCTTTCAGCAAAATTTCAGGTATACTATATATTACTGTTGATTCTAAATATAATGTGATTCAGCAGATCTAGAGAGCTTATGTTACCTGAGTAAATATTTGTGCTCACTGATTAGTAATCCTTCAATTTCCCCTCCACCATTTCCTATCAATATCCAATCCACCATTTGATTGTATGTATTTGACTCTTTTAAATAGTTCATATAAGTGGAATCATGTAGTATTTATTTTTCTGTATTTCACATAACTCTAGGGTACACAAATTTCATCCATGTTGTAACATATTTCAGTGTTCCTGTCTTTCACTAGCTATTATCCCATTATATAGAGAGAGCATCACTTCTTTATTCACTTGTCTATTGGTGAGCATTTTAGGTTGTTTCACATCTCGGCTATTGTGAATTGTTCTATATTGAACAAAAGAATCCTTATGCATTGTCAAGCTCCTTGTGTCAATTCTTTTGGCTAAACAACCAGAAGGAATTGCTAGATTACAGGGCAGATGTATGTTTAAGTTTTTAAATATAAACAGTAAAGGTTACACTCTTTTTGATAGTGGCTGAACCATTTCACAGGTCCAAAAGCAATGAGTAAATGTTTTAAAATTTCCACAGTTTCCCCAGTACTTATTGGTATTCATTTTTAATGATAGTCATTATGACAAGTGTGATGTAATATCTCATTTAACTTTAATTTGTATTTTTTGATAATTATTTATGTGTATCATATTTTCATAAATTCTTGACCATTTGTATACATCTTGTGAAGAAATGTTATTCAAGCATTTTGATCATTTTATAATCCAGATTTGTTCTGGTTTTTGTTTTTTCATCATCTTTACTAGTATGTTAAAAAGTTCATTTTATATTTTGGAGATTATTCCTTTGTTAAATTTGTAGTTTACAAATATGTTCTCCCATTGCATGGATACTCTTTCACTGTTTATTGTTTCCTTAGCTGTCAGAGGTTTAACACTTGCTAAAGTCCCACTTGTTTATTATTAGTTTTGATTCTTGTACCTTTGGTGTCATATGCACCTATGCACACATTCATTTTCAAGACTAATGTAATGAATATTTCCCCCTATATTTTGTTCTAGAAATTTTACAGCATTTTAAATTTGTCTTTGATCAATTTTGATTTGATTTGGGGGAATGTAAGGTAAGTGTCCAATTTCATTCTTGTGTAAGTAAGTATTTGACTTTACAAACATCATTTACTTTTCCCATTTTGTCTTCTTGATTCCTTGTTGAAGATCAATTAACTGTATATACAAAAATTTATATATTTACTGTCTAGTCCTTATCATTGGTCTATATGTCTATCATTATTCTAGTACTTACTCTTTTTATTAGTTTTGTGTCATACTCTGTCTATGTGCTATACAAAGCGAGGACTATCATATTTTGAAATTAGGTTGTTAGCTCCAACATTTTTCTTCTTTCTCAACATTGATTCAATTATTAGTCGACTCTGTGATTCCATATAAATTTTGTATTTTTTACTATTTCTGAAATTGCCATATTAATTTTGTTAAAGATTTTACTAAATCTATATATGTTTTCCTCATTGTGGATCTTTATCAATATTAACTCTTCCAGTTCATAAACATTGGATGACATTCTGTTTGTGTCTTTTAAATTTCTTTCATCAATGTTTTATACACACACACAATACTATGTCAGTATTTCAGTATATCACTTCCTTAACTAAAGTATTCTTAGACATTTTAACACTATATCAGTATTTCAGTATATCACTTCCTTAACTAAAATATTCTTAGACATTTTCTATTATTTTGGTGTAACTGTAAACAGAATTGTTTTCTTAAATTTTATTTCATAGAATTTATTTGTAGGGTATAAAAATACAACTGACTTTCTATGTTTTTTTTGTATCCTATAACTTTATTTAATTCATTTATTATTTCTAATAGGTGAAGACAAATTCCTTACTGGTAAATATTCAGGTTGGTTCTAATATTTTTCCAGTCAACAAGTTCTGCAATCAGTACTATAATACATATTGTTTAGTACATGTATAATTATATATATGAGAAAGGAATAGTAAAAGTTTTGTTAGTGTTTCAGAAAGCATGAACATTTTTAGTTCACTTAAAAATAAAATATTTATATTAATAAACTATTCAACATGCAAAAAATAACAGCAAATTTTTTATTTATCAACCTTTTCAATTTCAATAAAGATGTTACTGATATTGCCTCTAGAAATATTTAATCTGATAAAGTTCCATATAAAATATTTTTCTAGTTTATCATTTCCCCAACTTGTACTAGTTTTACAGAATATTCTCAAAGGAAATGTTATTTTCATCTGCATTTAGAGGAAAATCTGTATTTTAACCTCTTTTATGTGGTAGAGATAATGAGCTTTGAGATATTCTTGAGGAAACCTGTTCAAATGTATTTAATCTAGCAATTCTCAGATGTATTTGACAATTATTATCCTTTTGAAGTACTGTTCTTTGGAGTACATGTGCTGATATGCCAGAAAAATGAAACATGTTGGACCGTTCCATTATATTCTGTGCCTCAGGCAATGCATAAAGAAATATGAAAATAAATTTGTCCTAAAGGCCTTTCAAATTCAAAGGTAAAAATTTTCTAATTTTTATAATAAGATAATAGCTTAATCAAAAGCCCAATAGGGGGCCGGTGAGATGGCTCAGCGGCCTACGCGCCTGCCTGGCAAGCGCAAGGGCCCGAGTTCGACTCCCGGATCCCACATACGGAAAAAAGGGGCCGGTGATATCGCTCAGCGGCACGGGGGCCTGCTGGCGCACCAGGCCCTGAGGTCGACCCCCGGTACCCACAAAAAAAAAAAAAAAAAGCCCAATAGGCCAAAAAATCTCCAGTTTTTAAATCATATCTGTGTGTTATTTACCAAGTTTAGGTTTTGAATTTTTCCATTGTCTTTTTTCCTAATTATTTATTCTTTTTGGAGATACTTGTGGATAATATCAGTTCTATAGACAAGAATATCCCTAGTATTTAGTTATAATATTCAGTTATAATTCCTCATGCAAGAGGAATCTCAGTAATAAATCCAGAATGTGTATTTTCTTCTGTGTGGTCATAGAGGAAGAATATCCTGGGTACAAATATGTTGGATAAGGAGATAAAATGTACTGTTATTTGGGCCCATCATTTGTTAAAATGTTAAATTGGCTTTTACAATGACCACAGAATGCTCCTAAAGAAATAAAAAGCATTTGAAATATATTTTATTATATTTTCTAGATATTCTTTGGCTAATGTAACAAATTAACCACCATTACTAGGATTTAAAAATGTTAAATGGAGGATTCTTGAAAAAAAGTGTCATTAGTATTCATAAAAAAATCACAATAATGAAAGAAGTGACAATGTGACTATGTGGGTACTTCACATGCTCACATTATCCACAGGCAATTCAGAAAGATCTGCTTCCTCATGGAGCACACCAGTACTTGGTGGTTTATTCCAGCACTGGGAAAGGAAAGGATGATGCTTTCTCAGAGGAACACAGAAATTAAGAGTGGGCATTTTAAGAGACAGGGAGCATTTGAAGAATGCAGTAAAATATTTTGAAATTAAAAAATGCTAGTAAACACTTTATAGTTTTGTCTTTAGGTTATAGAAAAGTAAAACACAAGGTAATTGACTGAGTTTTGGGTGTGTGATTTTATGGATGATTGTGCTTTGCCATTTATCATTTTCAGAAGATTCAGTAGAAGGAGAAATGAACTTTCATTGGAGAAAGAGGATCTACGTTTCCATTAAAGACAGAATGAATTGAGAGAAGGTATTAAAACCAGACATGTGGGCCGGTGAGATGGCTCAGTGGCATAAGCGCCTGCCTGGCAAGCGCGAGGTCCTGAGTTTGACTCCCGGAACCCACATACGAAAAAAGGGCTGGTGATATTGCTCAGCAGCACGGGAGCCTGTTGGTGCGCAAGGTCCTGAGGTTGACCCCCGGTACACACACACACACAAAAAAAATACCTGACATATGTTCCAAGGGACATTGAATAACTAAGTGTGACAGAGACTGCATGTGACAGCCAAGGATGAAAAGGAAACATTTCTTGAAATGGAACAAACTGCAGACACTGTTTCCAGGCCATCAACTATGACTCGAATTGTGTAGCAAAAGATTATCTATCCGTGTCTCTGTAATAAAAATAAGTAGTGAACAAACATAACAAGAAAGAATATTTAAAATTTCTACTAATATTTATCATTTTTCATCACTTAATAACTTTGAACAATATTTATGCTTTTCATATAGTTAATTCGTCTAATTCTCAAAACAATTCTCTGAAGTTATTCAAGCATTTCATCATCACTTTGTGTATAAGAAAGTTTAAACACAGTGCCAGTAGTGTACCTACCAAGTCAAATGGCTAATGAATCATTGAGGTAGATTCTAAGTTCTGGTAATTTGGTTTCTGGGATAAAGACCCTAACAATTTCACAATGTGTTCACATTTCCAAAGTTGCACATACCCATCTCCACATACCAAATAAGGCATGGCCAATTCCAGCATGTAGGATTTCTAGCATGATGATTTCCATAAGAATTATTTGTCATCCAATAAACTCAATTGCTTTGCATACTGAAAGACATTTGTTTGTTAGCATTTCTTGTGGGGCATTTGAACATTGAAAAGCATAAGAAACTGATTTTAAAACTACAGTTTTTATAGTAAAATCATTAAAGTTACAAATACAAGGAAGTTACATGAGTCTTTTGGCTAAAAATTGATATATATCAATTATACATATACATATATATATATAGAGAGAGAGAGAGAGAGAGAGAGATCTTTTCTTTGTGCACCTATTCTAAAAACATGGCTATATTTCAGCAATCATTTGTGTCATTCTATGATACAAAGTCAACTATTATAACCAGTTTGTATTCAGTTGAAATTAGATTTGGTACTAAAAATGATTGGCATTAGAATTGACATGGTGCCTCATATTTTAAATGAATTCATAGAGTCAGACAGCTTTCATAGATTATTTGCTACTAACACACTTTATATTTAGCCTTTATGGTAACTTTCTTAACTGCATATCTTGACATAGTTATCTGATCTTGCTTTCATGTGCTACTGTTAATTACTACAAACCTAATAGAAGAAAATAGTGCTTCCAACAAGCCGTGCGGATCATTATTTTTTCCTTAGCTTGAATCGCATTTATAAATTCTATTTAAGAGGAGAATGTCACTCCATATATAAACTGCAACAGTCATGTAAACTAGAAGTCTAGGGATGAATCTGAAGAACAATTTAAGTAAACCCCAGTAATCATGCATATACATAAATCCCTCTGATTTACCCAACACAGAAAAGTATTAAGCCCTTCCATTTGAAGTCACATCTTTATCACTTGGGACACAGAGTCTGTGAAAAACAAAACACTCTCTTATCTCTTCATCCTAGCTTGATTGCAAAGCTCTGTGGTGGAAAATTAGGTAGTACTGAGAATGCATTGACCTGAGCAGAGGAACAGGCTCCCTAATAGTCTGCAGAGTTAATATGCACTCTTAACGCCCACCTGCTGCAAACTGCTTTTAGGATTCCCGAGTAACCCAAAAATATCCATGTTCAAATGTATGTTTTTACACCTAGAGATGGAAAGAGTAATCTGAGTCAGTGAAGAAAATTTACAGAACAGACTTCTCCATTGTCTATCCTTGAGGGCAAAAATTACAATTTCAAAAGCAGCATAAACTCAGTAGAAAGACTTCACAAAACAATACCCTAGCGATTTGAGGGAGTCAATGCTCAAGTTTCTGCTAAATATCAGCCCCTTGCTTTACGGTGAAATATAAACAGGGACTTCTGCTTTCAGGTAAAAATGCACAGGGGCTGGCGGTAACAGTAAATGAGGGCACATTATGCAAATGAGGAGAAATGGTAGCAAAAGTTACTGAGTTTCTTCCAGCATCGTCTTTAAGACTAACGTTCTTTACAGTATTAATATTTGTTGGCTTGAAAATGCTGGCTCTCTGAAAACTTTAAATTTCTGACCTAGAATAACTTGACACTGTGGGAAAAAGAAAAAGTGTCCCTATTTTGAGATACGTAGAAATGAAACCAACAGCTCTGTTTATGCTACAGCTTATTAAAGATGCAAATTAAAAATATCAAAAAGCATGAAGATTTGCTTAGCCTTTTGCCAAGTGTAAATCTTTAATCTGATCTTAATACCAATGTCATTGATTTGCTTAAAGTTTAATAGTACACTGAACTTGAGAAGAGTTATCCATACCTTTAGCGGTCAAGTACTGCATTTTAGAGTAGATAGAAAAAGGTTAATTTGAAATCTAGTCAGGATTGTGTTATATTGCACAACGTGTATCTGCTTTAGTGGATAACTGACAAACCGCAAATGCCTCAGAGGACAAATTCTACTGAATTAAAAGCAAGATCAATGTACTTGGAAATGAGTTTATATTCAGCTGTAAAACAATGCTGTTGTACCACCTTTTTCTGTAAAACCATTCATTTCTGAGGTCCATGTTACTAAATTAGAAGATTACATAGTTCAAATAGAATGAGGACACAAGCTAATACAAAATTCAGCAAGTTTCGTTTATAAACAACAGCTTTCACTTACTTTTTATTGCTGGGTTTGTTTTAAACTTTTTCTTTTCTTTCCACTCATAATAAACTTAATTAACCATGGTATGTTAAAATTAAAATATGCCATATATGAAAATAGCAACTGAAATAACCTTTGAAAATGATTTAATTTAGCAATTTCAGAAGTAGCATTAATAAAACAGTACAATATCTAAATGAGTAGAAAACAGAGAAGTCTTTCATACCTGCACAAGCTATTCATTTTGTCTTCTATAAAAATTGGATTCAGAAAACAGGTCATAATAACTTGAAATCACCCATAATATCGGAAAGAATAGCTTAAGAACACTTTATCACATTCCCTGCTAGTCTATCTCTGATAATGTAAATTAGTGACTACTAAAAATAAGAGAAGGTGGTTAATTTCCTTAGATAATATGTGCCAGTAAATCCAGTCACTGGAACCAGATTTCTTACTAAAACCTACCACGAAATAATTTAGAAACATATTTTGTCACCTCACCTAGGCTAAACCGTAATCTTTATGATTTGAAAATAAGTAAAATATGCTTGAGATAAGTCTTGATTGTCTTAATGGAATAAGAGGGTAAGAGCACACTTGTGTCAATGAACATCTGCATCTGTCAACTGTTAATTTTAAACATGGTTTACATTGTCTCAAAAATGGCTTGTCGAGGTGGTTTATTCCATTGGTCAATTTGATTTCCACCTTTAAAATTCTAATTTGGATCCTCTCCCACATTTTTCAAAATTACTGTTAATCAATCAATCTCTCTTTCTTTCTTTTTTTATTATAAATACATGTTTGCAATATATACTGTCCACATTCATCATCGAAAATGTGTACATGTACATTACAGATCTTAATTACTGTTTTTGTCCTCTTGCCCCCTCCTCCTTCCAACCCTTCTTTCCCTCCCCTTTTGCAAAAGCTTTCTTTCTTTCTTTCTTTCTTTCTTTCTTTCTTTCTTTCTTTCTTTCTTTCTTTCTTTCTTTCTTTCTTTCTTTCTTTCTCTTCTCCGTAAAGTAAGAATAGCATGATATAATCATTGGATTAATGTATCTGAAGTCACAGGATAGTGTCTAGTGACATGTAATGTTAGTTTTTTAAAGATAAATCTTGAAATTTTACTTGATACTACTTTTAAAACTGAGCCACTTATTTACTCATGTTATCATACAAAATATTTCATATTTTGATGATATTCAGGTCAACCGAATTGTGATTTTCAATTCCTAATAAATTCTGATTTTTCATTTTCTAATGCATTTCATGAATGACTATTTTCTTTCTCTGATTGGTAAAGTGGTTTACTGTTTGGGATAATAAAGAGAGCTCTTCAAACAACAAAATGTTACTTTCTGAAATCTCTTCAAAGAATATTAAATACAATTTTGCAAGCAAGTCTTGTCTATGTGAAATTATTTTGCTTCTGCACATAAAAATAGATTCAGAAGGCTTTACTTCCATATCCATTCATTTTTCACATAACATTTAGAATTCTCCTTTTTATAATTACTAATTCAGGTGAGGTTACTGCCAAATCAAAACACTTTTAATGATTCTGCTTGTGATATAATATTAAGTTATAATATATACCCAATAGCTTGCATGGCCTTTTCCATGCCTATATTTTAGCTTCCTCCCCGAACTTCATTATCTCATTAACTAAAACCTACAGTAGTTTTTAATTTATACACAACTCTAGGATTTTAGGACTTTTAGATATACCACCTATCTATTTCACTTGAATTATTGATTTCTCTTTCCATACCCCTTTAATCTTGATCTGTTTAATATTTATTCAGACATATCCTTCTCTTTTCTAACATGTCCACCACCACAACCTCAACTATCACCAGTATTATTAAAAAAAAAGAAAAGAAAGAAAAAAAACTTAGTAAGTGGTTTTACAACACTGTTGAGTTTTTCTGTTTTAAAACAGAAAACTGAAGGGCCGGGGATAGAGCTAAGTGGTATAAGTGCCTGCCTGGCAAGTGAAAGGTCCTGAGTTTGACTTCTGGTACCAAAAAAAAAAAAAAAAAAAACCCAAAAAAACAAAAACAAAAACAAAAACAAAACAAAACCAGAAAACTGAGTAGTTTGTTTCCTTCATAAAAAAAGAAAAAAGGAATGTAACCAAATATATATATACACATATATATATATATATATTTAGGTATTTGCTGTGTATTATACTTGCTGTACATTTATCATCTAATGAGTAAGAGTAGAGAATATAAAACATAAAAAGGACATATATAACTTGAGGAGTAAAATGAGTACTTCCCCTCTCCCAACATCTTACCATTACATTACTAAAGTCTCACTTACCCAGTGAATCAACCTCAATTTTGAGCAACATTATACAAGTGCTACTAGCAAAAACAAAACAAAACAAAACAAAACAAAATAAAAGACACTACACAAGCATCAGAATGAATCAGAGGTGGCAAAAATATTGGAATTATCGAACATGATTTTTAAAAACACAGTCATAAAAATTCTAAGATTTTAATGCGGAAAATAGACAATATGAAGGAAAGACCACATAAGAGGGAAATAAAAATTTTGCAAAAGAATTGATAAGAGCTGCTTGAGTTAAAAATCACTGGAACAGACATAAAGAGTATTTATGATCTGTTCATTAGAAGACTGAACCTGGTTGAAGAAAGACTCTGATCGAGGGTAATAGAATTTTTATTTTTTTATTATTTTTTTATTATCATTTTTTTGTGGGTACCGGGGGGTCGACCTCAGGACCTCACGCACCAGCAGGTGCCTGTGCCGCTGAGCGATATCACCGGCCCCTTTTTCGTATGTGGGTTCCGGGAGTCGAGCTCAGGCCCTCGCGCTTGCCAGGCAGGCGCTTACGCTGCTGAGCCATCTCACCGGCCCTAGAATTTTTAACACTAAGGATCAAACAGAAAAATGTGAAGCATAATATCCAATAATTATGGTGCATCTACAAAATTTTGTCTGCAACTACATAATATATTCTTACAAGTGATTGGAAAGCCAGCAGAAAAAAGAAAAAAAAACCAGAAGCAATCCTCAAAGCCATTCCCCAAATTTGTGTTAGGCACCAAAGCACAAATATGAGAAACTCAGAAGTCATTAAGCAGCAATTTATATTATATACATATATATATGTATATGTATATAGGTATGTATGTATCTAGTAACATGTAAGTGTATTCATAGGCATATTATATTCAAACTGCAGTAAACCAAAGAAGAAAAAAATCTTGAAAGGTGTCATTGAAAACAATACTAATTAATAAAGGAGCAAAGGTAGAAGTACACGGGCTTCTCTTCAGAAACCATGCGAGCAAAAAAAAACAAAAAAAAACAAAAAAAAAAAACCCAAAAGGGTAAATAGTAGTGACAGGGAAAAAATAATCACCAACTTTGAGCCTTTTACCCTAAAAATTACTAGTCACTAATCCACTACTCACTAATCCTTTAAATGTCAATGTCCTAAAGCTATGTCTATTATGACAAAGCTTTCCAAATCAATAGTCAACAGTTATCTACAATGTTAGCTACAAGAAACCAACTTGAAATATAACAACTTATGGATTAAAAGTGAAAGGCTACAGAAAGATATATCATGCTAACACTAATCAAAAGAAAGCGAGAGAGAAAGGAAGATTTTCTTAGACAAAAACAAATTGAGAAAATCTCTTGTCTTACAAAAATGTTAAATGTTGCTCTTCAGAAGGCAAGGAAAATAATATACATGAAAAACTAAGATCTACGTAAAGAAAAGCATCAGCGGAGCATTTCTTTTCTAATTCTCTGTTCATCTACTATGTATCAGTTTTTTCAAATATTATGAACAGTGGATACATGTATGCTTACTCTATATGCATTATACCATGCAAAAATGAATATATAAATGCTTCTATGAAACTGAAATAATGGACAGCAAAGATAAAAGATATAGAAAAGAGGATTTAGAAATATTTTATTACTGTAAGGTATTTGCATTCCAAATAAATTGGTATCATATTATTGGAAAGCATGCTTATCAGAAGACTATGGAAAATGGAAATAAGAACAGTGAACAGAGGCAACTGATAAGAAATAGTAACAGATATGATAGGTATTAATTCAATCACTAATCCTTTAAATATCAATGTCTGAAAGCTATGTTCATTAAGACAAAACTTTCCAAAGCAAGAGTTAACATTATCCACGATGTTAGCTACAAGAAGCCAACTTGAAATATAACAATCTGTAGATTAAAAGTGAAAGACTATAGAAAGATATATCATGTTAACACTGATCAAAAGACAATGTGCCTATCTCTACAACATTAAGAAAGAACAGATTTAAGAACAAATAAACTTATCGGTGATAAGAGGGATTTTGCATAACGAACAGAGATGAATACTCCAGGAAGACTTATAAACCTTAATGTCTTTATGTCTAAAAAAAGAGAATCATGGGGCTGGGTATATAACTCAGTGTCACAGCGCCTGCCTGGCAGGCGCGAGGTCCTGGGTTTGATTCCCGGTATGCCCCAAAAAAAGAAAGAAAGAAAGTAAAAAAGATCTAATGTGTCTTGGTGAACTTAAAAAAGAGAATCAAAAACTGATTGAACTTCAAGAGGAAGTATACGAGCCCACTATTACAGTTGGAAAATTCAAAGCTTTCTGTATGAAGTGGGCATAATCACCAGGCAGAAAGTCAAGGAGGATATAGTTAACTCAATTACACCTACAATCAAATGGATATAATAAATATCTACAGAATATTTATCCAAAGATGGCAGATTACATATTCTTCTCAGGCTCCCATGAAATATTTACCAACATAGATCACATCGTGGGCCATAAAACACACCTTAACAATTTTAAAATAATAGAGTTTATACACTTTTTCTCTCTAATCATAAAGGAATAAAGCAGAAATCAATGCCAGGAAGATCACTAGAAAGTCTCAAAATTATTAAAGATTAAACATACTTCCAGTAATACATGTGTCAAAGAAGTCTCTGAAATAAAATTTTAAAATATTTTTCAACTAAATAAATATAATAATAAAATTTATCAAAATTTGTGGATATAGCAATTGCAGCGACTAGAGGAAAATTAATAATATTGAATGTGTATGTTGGAAAAGTTAGATCTAAGATAAATATTATAGGCTCTGTCTTAATAAACTAGAAAAAGAATGAAAAGAATTTAAATTAAGCAGAAGAAAATAAACAGGAAAAATATGAAAGAAATCAATAAAATTGAAAATAGAAAATAAAAACATAATCAACTGAAATTTTGCTTTTTTAAACAAAAAACATAACTGATAATCTCCTTAGGCTAACAAAGGGAAAAAAAAAGTGAAAACACATACTTCTAGAATACAAAATAAAAGAAGGGGCACCACTATTAACTTCATGGACATTAAAATGATAACAATTGTGAAAAATTTAATGTAATGAATTAAACATTGAAAGATAAAATTCATCAAAATTCTCAAAAATTAACTGAATCTAATAGACTTATATTTGTTAGAAATTGAAGAAATAATTAATTACTTTTTGAGAGTTTTAAGTTTATTTTGGTAGACTCACTTTTTATTTTAATTACTTTCCAAAACAATTTTAACAAATAATTAGTAATATTCTAAAACAGTACCTGGCTATGGTAATGTCAGTGGTAAATTATACTACTTAATGAAGAAGTTTACCATTTCAAAATTCTTCCAAATGACAGTAGTTAGAAGTAATATTTCCTAACTTGTTTTACAAAGCCAATATTACCCCAGTGCAAAACTGGGCAAAGACATTACAAGAAAATTAAAAACTTGTATCTTACGTGAGCATAATTACAAAGATTGTCAAAAATATTAGCAAATTACATTCAATAATGTATAAAAAAATTATACAGCACAGCTAATTGGATTTCATTCAATGCATGCTTAGCTTTTTTAGTTATTAAAATCAGTGAATGTAATCTAAAACATCATTAGACTAAAAAGGAAAACTCAAGTGATAATTTTAATTGATGCAGGAAAAGCATTTGGCAAAATACAACTCCCATTCAAAGTAAAAATCTGAGAAATCTAGGAATAGAGAGGAATATTCTCAACTTGACAGAGGATACCTACAAAACACAGCTAAGATTATCCTCCATGGTAAGAAATTATACACTTTCTAACATCGGGATAAAGACAAAGACATTCTCTCCCCACTGCTTTGCAATACTCTACTGGAAGTCCTAGCTAATGCATTAAGACAGGAAAAAAATACAAGTGCACATATTGTGAAGAAAAAATAAACCTATCATTGTGCAAAAATACACAATTATTTGCATAGAAAATTCAAAAGAATCAACACCAACAATAAATAACAAGAAAACATTTTAGGAATTAATAGTGTATTTAGTATGATTGACAGAAGCAATGTTAGTGCATATGACAATGTCTTTCTTATGTACCCAAAATGAATAAGAATTTGAAATTTAAACCATTATTTACATTATTTTCTCCAAAACTAAAATACTTAGCTATAAAGTTTAATAACATACACAGATCTTCATGAGAAACATTATAAATCCTTGATGAAAGAAATGAAAGAACAAAATAAATGGAAGTATCTGCCATGTACATGGATAGGATAACTCAATATCATCAAATTATAAGTTCCTTCCAACTTTTTCTGTAGACTGAATGCTATTCCAATCAAATTTCCACCAAGAAAGTTAGTGCAAATCAATAAATTATATCATATGGAGAACCAAAACACCCAAAATAACCACATCAATATCAAAGGAAAAAAAATAAACCTGAGGATTGACACTATGTATTTCTTGACTTAAAAACTTGCTATAAAGCAATAGCAAAGATAGTATGATGATGTAGTATGCCCCAAAATACAAAAATGTACAAATGGACATAGACAAAATTAAACAATCTTTGATTTAAAAAGCAAAGGTAACTGAGCAAAGAGTTTTTTCAAAAAATGGCATTAGAACAAAGAAGTATCTACATACAGAGAAAGAAAAGAGTAAGTCTTTAGGTGGAGCCTACACTCTTCTAAAAGAGCAAAATTTGCTCCAAGTATTTACAGATATAAACATAAATGCAAAAGTATAATACTGGTAGCACACAGTGTCATAACATTATCTATGTGACCTTGGATATGACATTGCCTTTTTTTGTATAACAGTAGAGGGATGATTCATGAAAGAAATAATTGACAATCTGGATTTCATTTAAATTAAGAAAAAATGTTCTGCTTTGTGAAGGACAGTTTGATGAAAACGAGAAGACAAGCCACAGTTTAGATGTGTTTGTAAGGGACTCATAAGCTCAGTTAAAAAATGGGTAAAAGTCCTGAACAGATACCTCACCAAAGCAGATTTTTAGAAGGTAAGTAAGCATGTGTTCAAAATTATATGTTACAAGACGTTTGGAATTAAAGCAACAATGAGATTGTATACCTACTAGAAAGGTCAAAATTCAAAACACTGATAATACGACGTTCTTTCAAGGATGTGCAACAACTAGAGCTCTCACTCATTGCTGGTGGAAATACACAATGATGCAGCCACATTTAAAGATAATTGGCAGTTCCTTACAAAATTAACATACTGTTAGCATACTTACGACCGCACCAAAACATGTATACAGGCTCTCATAGCAACATTATTCATAATTTCCAAAACTTAGAGGCTATTGAAATGCCTTTTAATAGGTGAATAGGTAAACTGTGGAATATCCAGAAAATAGTGATAAAAACATGAGCTACGAAGCATGAAAAAATATGATGGAAAGTTAAACACGTATTAAGAAGTAAAATATACCAAAGTTGAAAGGTTGCAGGCTAAAGGATTTCAATTGACATCCTGGAAGAGGAAAAATGATGGCGATAGTAAAAAGTTCTATAGTTGTTGGAGTTCTGTGGGAGGAAAGAATGAAGAAGGAGAGGACAGACCAGCGAAACTCTTTTACTATGTGGCATGACAGGTATATTTGTAAGTTTGTTTTAAAACCCATAGACTGCACAATATCAAGAGTGAACCCAATGTAAACTATTCGCTTTGGGAGATGATGGCACATGGATATAGGTTTATTGAATGTAAGGAGTCAGTGTAATAAATGAACCCCTTGGGGGAGAGATGTTGAGAGTGGGATAACATAGATCATTTGGATTTAAAATTTACAGAGAAAGAAGTTGTGTGCAAGCACAGTGGCTGTATGGAAATTCTCTGTATTCTCTCAGCTTTGTTGGAACCAAAACAATAAAATCCATTGATTTTAAAAACTGCCTATAATATTGTTTTAATAAAACCAACAAAATAGTACTTTGTAAGTACTTAATAAGAAGCGACATATGAGTAATGTTAGCAAGATGCTCTCTAATTTGCAAAATATATGAAAAGTAAATAATTGTTATTGTCTGATACTGAAAAAGCAGTTCAAGCTCATAATCATGACAGACAAATCAGTAAAATAAAATGCAAACAGAACCATAGAAATACAGATTAACTAGGGAATGTCTTAAAAGTCTGAGTATCCTTAATAAGGTTACTGAAAATTTTTAGCCTTAAGTAAAAAAAAAAATGAACTAAATTTCCAAATAAATGAACTAAATTTCCAACTCAGACTGCAGAAAAAATAAAATTAAATCAGTCTTCCTAAAAACCTACTAAGTTGCTGAAGGCTGTGAGGTATAATAGAAATATAAAACTAAAAGTATAATATAAATATCGAAAGACAGTTCAAAAAATACATGTTTTAAAAGGAAATAAGACATGTGAAGTCTAGGTTGAAAGAAAGAGGATAAAAGACAGAAAGCCTTAGAAAAAAGATGAAATAATGTCCTTAGACAATGATAAATGGAAAGGTAGATGGAGACAAGGCACAAAGAGAAAAGGGGAAGAAGAAAAATTAGAGAACAGTTCTGTTAAAGGTCAATTTAACCTTCACATCAAAGTTTAACTCAATTTCATGGAAACATTTTGAGCTTAGTAAGGTCTTATTAACTTAGTTTTCTCTGACTGCAGCTAGAATCTAAATGCGATTCTTATGTGCAGAGCACAGGGCACAAAGGTGTATAACTGGCTCATACCCTTCTGAAGGTTCATCACAATTAGCCAGCAAGCAGCACAGTGATCTCTAAGTTGGGGACAGTGCTCTCTTAAAGTCATTCTAATGTGTTGCGGTATTAGAATATTTGGTTTGCAATGAGAGGAGCCCATGGATTTTAACAATTCCTCACTTGTTTCCAGTGCAGCAGATTCAGAAACTTCAGGAAAGCAACAGTGATTTATAAGAAGGCATCCTGGCCTAGAAATTCCAAGTTCAAATCACAACTCAGAAGCATGTCAGACACAATTTTATCTAAGTTGTCTAAGTTCAATGAGCCTGTCTGCACATCTGTGTGATGCAGTTATATCTCATAGGATTTTGTAAGGATAGAGAGAATGATAAATATAAAATTACTTCACTCTTCAATTTAGCTTTACTTCATTAGGTGAGTTTTGTAGGAACTAGCAATGGTGGGCATTCTACTCAGTATTAAATGTATCCCTCCCAAGAGAAAAATAGGAATTAATATTCAGTATATGGTTTGACTTTACAAGGCACATGTAACACACTACATGTGGATTAGCATATTTAATTCTCAACCATCAGTGTCATGGTTAATAAGCTGCTATCCCCAGTTTATTAGCAGATAATTGAGGACCTGAGTCACAGATATTTCATTAATAATATGCCCAAGATCACACTTTGTCTCAATTGAGATGAAAATTTTACTGAGGCAGTCCAACTCCATGGACTTTTTAAAATTACCTGCAGTTCTATACATTATCCTTATATATTTCAAGAATAAAGATTATTATATTTATACTTTCAAATGTTATTCAGCCAGTGTCCAAGTTCTGAGCTCTTCAAATATGACTATTTATGCTAAAAGAATATTCTAAAGATACAAATCTGGCCTCTTACGGTTTAACAAGTTGAGATCACCAAATGACTTACATAAATGAAATGGAGTTATGGAAAATGAGGTTAATATCTGGGCCTTCTCTCCTAAAATGCTATACATGTAGTGTGATAATTACCCAATTAGATGATTTTTTACTAGCCCTTTTTTCATGGAAAGTTATTCTTCAAGTAGTGAATTATTTAGCTAACCACATTCATTGTTGTGCCACCAGTTTGTAAATTCATAAATATTTGAAATCACGCAATTCTTTTTTCTCCTTGCATCTGAAATCTACATCTCCTAAGAGCAAATGCATTATGACAGGGACAGCTTGTAAAAATTTAGTCATGTATGCCTAAATATGACTGAATTTCCTTAACAACGCTGCTGATTGCAGGTTTTGAAGATGAGCTAAGCTATTTGGGGTGCTAGGGGCTGTGGAGGATGGATGAACATGAACATTAAAGTGTTATGAAGCCTATGAGGGTAGGAACCAGTGACAGCAACAATGCGTGATCCCTGCAGTCCACTTTTGCTAGTGGCCTGCCTTGCCCTCACTGCTTTCTCTTCCTCACCAGGAGATGGCAAGTTCAATAGAAATTGAAGTGTTTTAGAAAAATTCTAAAATAAACCTCAAACACTTGTTTAGAGAATTCAAGTGATTTAAGTAAGATGTAACAATGGATGAAAAACTGACTGTTAAAAGTGGCATCACTCCCCTATAGGAGCCATTTGAAAGAGACAAATTTCGTCTCCAGAAGTTACATATTCATATTTTGGTCCTTGAATCAAGGTTGTTAAATCCAGGTTTACTGGTTCTGTTCCATGTGCACAATAACAAGATACAGAAATAACCTAATTAAGTTTCTAGCCAAAGCCCTTCGGTTATAATATTCATTGTGTTATGACATTTGGTCATCCTTGAAATACACATACATGTATAAAGATACATTGATGAATATGAAAATGTACATACATACTATGTAAAGATACATATATATATATATATACAGGTAAAGATTAAGGGAAGGGTGAAATTTTTGTTCCATTTTCTTAGGGTAGCTGAAAAAACAGTCTTCCATTTTCCTCTATATTTCATACTTTAGCACACAGTTTGAGACTAAGATTTGGTCACAGTGAAGATCTATTTGGTAATTCTGATAATTTTCCAAATCTGAACACATTAACTGATACTTCTTCAGTGTTAACTCAATCAGGAACTTAGGAAAACTACGTCAAAATAGCATTTCCTGAAAAGCTGTGCGATCGGTAGCAAACATTCTGCCAATTTTATAACTGGTGGAAGTGAAATGAGCACTGACACTTGGTGGCAAGAAGAAAATTGATGGAAAAACCAGACCACTGTGTCATTTCTTTCGTATAGTATGAATTCTACTTATGTACAATGTACTTACGCTCACCATCAATTGTTTACCTTCATATTATCTTTCTTATCTCTAGTGCAAGGATTGTCTAAGTGTTAGCTACACGTGGATTTGTTGTCCACAGGTTTGTAACTATTGGGTAGTAGACAAATACACAAGGCAACACTTCATGCGAGTTAACAGTGACTGTGGACTTACGCAGTGTCCTATAAAATCAGTCTAGGAACTACGAAATGCTTATAATGGAGGTAAATTTGGACAATTTCACTGACACCGTTTCTTAAAACTAGTCTATAAAAAATTACACTTGTAACACTAATACATAGAATTTGGTCCAGAAGAAGTGAAATTAGAAACTGATTTATTCATCAGGTAAATAATACAATCAAATTTCCTACTGTACATCAAGCAGTGTGCCAAGCACTAGAATCAAGTTAGAGAAAATGTTCTCTGATTTCAGACAGTTTTAGTCTCAGAGAAGAACACAGATATTAAATAAAAGAGAAATATGAAAATATATTCCTGAAATTCTTTTAAGGTTTTATTTACTTTCTACATTTCCCATACACTGTGCATTTCTTTAAGGGAAGCTATGCATGACACGTCTACTCTTCACTAAGTACCAATACTTTCTGTTTCTTCTAAAGTGTGTGTTTGAAGATTCTAGAATAAAATATAAAGCATATTTTAACACATTGAAGAAAGCTACACTTCTCAAATTAACGTTTTTCATTGAATGTGATTGCTTAAAGAATAACTTTCCATAAAAAATTCTAATTTCAAGTCAGAATTAT
Source organism: Erethizon dorsatum (assembly GCA_028451465.1). Taxonomy (NCBI): domain Eukaryota; kingdom Metazoa; phylum Chordata; class Mammalia; order Rodentia; family Erethizontidae; genus Erethizon; species Erethizon dorsatum. The sequence continues at coordinate 73,160,195 of CM051836.1, read as the reverse complement.
GAGTACCCTATAGCCTCTACATTAGGCATTCCATCTAAAATCACATGACGATAGCAGTGTTAATTTAAAACTGCATCTTCATCCACTATTATTTGCTAAGCAATGCTATTTGCTAAACATTTTCTATTAATGTTATCTTTAGATTCAGATGAAAAGATTGAGTCTCTTAGATACCCTCGCATATTACAATCAAGTAAAAATAAATGTATCAAAGAGCATTTGGAATCCGTATTTGGAATCTGAAGCTCAGTTCTGATCCAGAAAAAACCTGTGACTCCGAACAGCAACTTGTATCACTAGCACCAAGAAGGCCTCAGGGAACTGGTCCTTCCTAAATTTTACTCAGGGTCCCCAGCCAATGAAAGAATGACTGTTCTAAAACATATAATGGCATTTAGGTTGTGCTGCTGTCAATTTGGAAGATGCACAAACACTGGTATTGAGAGGGTCCAGTGGGAGAACATTTTAGATTAATAAAAAGACAAATTCCTTTTATTCTCAAGAAGTTTGGGGACATATCAAAAAACTGGCAACAAATAATTCTAATTGAGTTTGATAAGTACTAAGTAAGAACTGTGTGTATAAAGAGTACCTTATAAAATCCTCTCTTATAAACAGTGAAAGCTTTTCAAAATGGGAGAAGGTCTCTCCCCCGGTAAACTGTTGAATAGATAACATTGGAAGGTATTTAGAAGGAATAACATGTACATAGTCATGAAGGAAAAAAAGCATAGTTGGAATTAGATGTTAATGTTATTGAAGTTTTCTAAAAGTTAGAACATGGCAGAGGAGACATTTTTGAAGTTATTAAAATCTAAAAGTAAGTCATTATGAAAGCAAAATTCATTTCACGTAATTTTATAATACAGAAAGCTATCCCATGGGTAACATTTCATATTTGTGCTCCAACATTTCACCATGCTTTGTACTAATGTAAGCTTTTTCTACCAAATGATATTATTCAAATAGTAAATAAGGAAATAGTGAATTTCCTGACTTTATATATTGGACATTTCCAGCTCCTGACGGGATAGTGTGTAACTACTGGCTGCTTACTCACTCCTCAAAAGAAAATTTAAAAGTAGTAAGAAACAAGGTTCCAGGTACTAATTAAGAAAAAAGACCAAGAGCTTACTAAGATGGCTTAAGACTGTCTTACACCTGTATGCATTACACAGGTGGGTGGTTACAGCTTGGCACCGGTTGCTCAGATATGAAAGATCTGAAAATCGAATGGTTGATGAGACCTGCTATTTCCTCACATTGCCTTCAGAGAATCATAGCGTGTACCTTCAAAGCTAAGGTCCATACAAAAGCCCAAGATGTGAGGGTCCTAAAGATAATATCAGGCACCCCTATATGGGGGAAGTGTTGATGAAAATAGACATGGACTCCTTAGCTGCCTTCAGAAATTCTTACTGCTATTGTTCTTAGTCTAAATTCTAAGGGTTGTACACAATGCATGAATCTTGTACCTGTAAGAGTTAAAAGTGTATCTCTAACATGACATATTTCTCAGCAGAATGGCAGCAAACAGTCTATCTTACATGCATGATCACGCCATGTCCTTAAATTCAGGACAAACAGCAAAGACTAAGGTTACCGATTTAAAACATGTCCCGTATTTTCCACATATAGAATAGCAGATACTGCCAAGGGGCATATAATTTCGTACCGAAATAACGTTACTCAGAACCATATTTCCTGAAGAGTAACAAACAATACAATGCTTCCCATCAGAGGCACAAATACTGAAACCAATAGATCAGAATTCAAACTGACAAAATCAATGAATTTAAGAAAAAAGTACCGGCAAATAAAATAGGCTTGGGGAATTTTTTAAAAATCAAGTAAAAAATGTGATGTTTAAATAACATTGTATTTGAAATTAAGCATTTGGTTGGATAAATAGAATATAGATGTATGAAAAATTACAGGATCGATATCAATGAAAATAAATTATGTGAAAATTCAGGTGATAATTTTCCTAGATAAATAGCAGATAGAAAAATACATTGAGGAGAAATGTACATATGATCAGGTGATCCAACAAAGGAAAAATATTTTGAAAAATGAGATAAGACATTTTAAATATAAACATATACATTTTGCAGAGTCAAAGAAATGTAAAACTTTTATATTTCAAATTTCAATTATGAAAGAAAAATAAATAAATTGATTCCTTTTAAAGAAAAGAAAATCAAATTTTCCTTAAAATTCCTAATAATATCTCTAGATATTGTAAAATAAGTTAATATTTGTAAATCTTTGAAGAAAAGTATCTTGAATATTATAATGCCCAGGAATGTTTAATTTATATGTAAAACACAAAAGAAATATTATCATGACTAATTAACCTTAAAATGGTTTGCAGATCAAATTGGACTCAAAATATTTTGACAATAAATGAAACACAGACATTTCTAATGACATGGAAAGCAAGAATAACCTAAAAATAAATTAAAGCTTTTCGAGGCTGGTGAGATGGCTCAGCAGCGTAAGCACCTGCCTGGCAAGCGCAAGGGCCCGAGTTCGACTCCCAGAACCCACATACGAACAAAGGGCTGGTGATATCGTTCAGTGGCACCGGCACCTGCTGGTGCGCGAGGTCCTGAGGTTGATCCCTGGTACCCACAAAAAAAAAAATTAATTAATTAAAGCTTTTTATCTTCTAAAAATAACAATTAAAATGGCTATGCCAAACATAAAGTATAAGCATAATAAACAAAATAATGGGTACAATATTTACAATATAGAGGAGGGAAAACCCAAAGCAACACAAAAAATGCTAATATATTTTCTTACCCTCCTTATGTTTATCTTTACGATGTTAAATTTTGTTTTGCTTTGTATTGTCCTTACTTGAGAGTAACAAACACACTATTGTATTATTATGTATTAAATGCACAATTGTTTTAATTTCTTCCTACTGCTTTCTGCTTTCTACTTAAGTGTAAAAGAAACAAAATAAATAGTATCTGTTCTATGCTTCCTCAAACAAACTAATAAGCAGAACTCTAGAAGTAATGCCATCAGCTGGTTTTGTTTTCTTTTCTTTTCTTTTCTTTTCTTTTTCTTTTTCTTTTTTCTTTTCCTGTAACTGTTCTCAAGCTGTATGCTAACTTCATAAACCTTCTGGACGAATCATCAGTTACTACCCAGGACTCTCTTTAATACTATGGAGGCGGACCTGGAATCTGGACTCAAGTCCTCCTACCAACAAATGCTCTTCTGTTCAATCAGCATCAAATTAATTTAGATTCAAATTTTACTTTCTTCAAACTATAAAATGATAGGAAGTTAACCATCTGGCTGCTTTCCATAGTTATTGTAATAATACTTGTTGACTTTGTTTTACTTTTCAACTAAAAAGAGGTGCAAATGATGCGCCTTTATAATATTTTCAATTCCAATTTCACAGCATGCATTAAAGACAATCATATTATGCATTGATTCTGTTTCCTAAATGACTAAGCAGTAATTGTTTGTTTTATTAGAAAATGTTATTCCTGAAACATCCAGTTTCTTCAAAACCTGATAACTTTTAGAGTCTTTAAAAAATAGTCACTATTAAAATTTAGGTCTAATTTTTAATTTTCCAATGAAAATACGAACCCTCAATATAAATTTAAAAAGACAGCAAAGAGGACTATATATATGCAGCTAAAGAAAAGGGAATGAATAGATGAAATGAAAAGAAAATAAAGAAAAGTTAAAGAAATGAAGGAATAGGACATGGAAAGAGAGAGAAAGGTGACTATTACCAGTATTAAGATTGTTCATCTAAGTAATAGATTAGAGACATAAATGGGTGGTGCATGCCTATAATCCCAGCACTCAGGAGGCTGAAGCAGGAGGAATGCAGTCAGTCTGAGGCCAGCCTGGGCTACACAGTGAGACACTGTCTCAAAAAACAAAACAAACAAACAAAAATTTAAATTGTCCCACAAAACTAGTCTCAGAACTGCAATAGTTTTTGAGTATTTCGTGTGGTAGCCATTTGCCTAGGGTATTGACATTTATATTCTTAATAACCCATAATTCCTCATGAGTGGTAACTCATAAACATAATATGTAAATAATTAACTGGGTGTTGTGCAATTGTTATTCTACATGGTCTACTAACATTCATTGTTTCTATAAAACTCCATTTAATTTTCCTTTATCACATGAATCTTTGCACTTTTCTGTTTATTTAGTTAGTACCTTGATAACTGTTCATTTTCAGCATACCTAGCTTTGAATAAATACTTCAGCAACTATAAAACATCCCCACCTTGCTTTATTTTGAGGAAACAAATTCACATATGATTCACTGAGTTTATCAATATTAGTCTTCCTTGGTTTGAAATTGAATTGTTGGTCACTCATCTTTACATATGATCTACCATATCATCTAATAGAGTAAAATATATGTACATGCGTTTATATAAATACATCCAAACCTGCTGTCTATATCTCTATCTATCTACCTATCTAGCTAGTATATAAGTAAAGTATGATCGGGCATGATCGCACACCAGGCATAGTATGGGTATCTGAAATATGAGTAGGAACAACTCAAGCATTTATTAGCTAATTAGCAATTCAGTGGAAGACAGTTTATAATCAAGAATAAATGAATATATAAGTGGGGTAAAGTTGTGGAATCTAAAAATGAAGGAGTTGAATTACAAAAGTTGATCAAGAAAATGTGATAGGAAGAGATAATATTTGAGAAGCAATATATATTTTGTTTTTATTATTAATTTTATTGGTACATTTTAGAGATACATAATGATTACATTCATTAGAGGAAATTTGTACCTGTACATGATATTTCTTGATTCTTCTTTTTTACCTGAATCCCACTCCCTTCAATGCCTCTTCCCCTCATTTACAAAAGTTTTGTTTCCATTTTCTTCCTTCTATTCATTTTTTTTCTCCCTTCCTTCCTTTCTCCCTCCCTCATCCCTTGTTCCCCTTCCCATTTGAATATCTTCCCCCTATTTCCCAGTATCTGTTTTGTATTTTGGCCCTTGTTTACCCTTTCAGTTTCTCCCACTAGAGAAACAATGTGACATTTAAACATGTGTGTCCTATTTGTTTCATTTAAGAGTATGGACTCTTTTTTTCCCTTCCTTCCTTCCCCCCCCCCCAGTTCTCCTCTCTTTTGAACAATGTCTTCCTATTTCACAATACCTTTTATACACTTCGCTCCTTATTTACTTATTCAGTATCTCATACAAGAGAAATGATGCGACATTTACACCTGTAAGTCCAATTTATTTCACTTAAGAGTATGCTCTCAAGGTGCATCCATTTACTTAGAAATGTCTCAAGTTTATCCTTCTGTATGGCTGAGTAGTATTGCATTGTATATAAAAAAAATCTTTATCCATTCCTTGGTTGATGAGTATTTTGGTTATTTTCAAGATTTAGCTTTTACAGACTGTGCTGCTATAATCATGGGTGTGCATATACCACTGTGTTTTGATGTTTTTAATTGTTGCAGGAAGATATCCAGAAGGGAAATCACTGGATCAAATGGATCTCTAATTCTAGTTTTTTGAGGAATCTCCACACAGATTTCCACAATGTTTGCACCAGTCTACACTCCCACCAACAGTGCAGAAGGGTTAATTTTTCCCCACAGCCCCTCAACATTTGTTATTGGCTGATTTCTTGATAATAGCCATTCTTTCTGAGGTGAGATGGAATCTCAGCATTGTCTTAATTTACATCTCTCAAATAACCAGTGACTTTGAACATTTTTTCATTTGGAACCAGAAGACAACTAGAATAGCAAAAACAATCCCAGGCAACAAAGGCAAGGCAGGGGGCATCACAATCCCCAACTTGAAACTATACTACAAAGCTACTGTAATAAAATCAGCATGATACTGGCATAAAGCAGGTCTGAGGATCAAAGGGACAAATTAGAAGATGCAGAAGCAATACCCGACACACTTAGCCACCTCATCTATGACAAAGGGGCCAAGTAAGTTTACTGAAAGAAAAATAGACTCTTTAATAAATAAGGTTGGAAAATCTGGCTTTCTACATGCCAAAGACTAAAATTAGACCCATGTCTATCACCATACCCTAAACTAAAATCAGCATGGGTCAAAGATCTAAATATCAAAACAGAAACAGTAAATCTGCTGGAAGAGAGAATAGGTAGAGCTATTGAAGACATAGATGTAGGCAGAGATTTCATGAACAAAGCTCAAATTGCATAGCATATACTGCAAAGAATCAACAACTGGGATCTTATCCTATTAAAAATCTTTTGCAATCAAAAGAAATCACCAATAGAGTGAAAAGACAACCCACAGAGTTGGAAACAATCTTAGCCAGTTCTCCCTCAGACTAATATCCAGAACGTATAAAAAATTGAAAAAAATCAGACCTCCCAAATTTAAAGACCCAGTCCAAAAATGGGCATCTGAGATGAATACTCACTTCTCACAAGAAGAAATACAAATGACAAATAAATATATTTTTAAATTATTAAAACTTCGATCTGATTTTTGTAAGATGATTAGGACAATGTATGCTGTGGGTCTACAGGCAAAACAATTGCAAGAATTAGGGAGGGGAGGAAGCTTGGCTCATTTTTCTGGTTCAGCTTGTACTAGTGTTTGTATAATATAGTTAGTTTTAAAGGGTATGGTGCCATGGCACAAAGTCATGTAATTAGAAAAATTAGTTATTGCTAATGAATGCCTAGAATGAGTTGTACATTAAAGAAAAGATTTTGAGGAACAAGTGCATAGAGAATAGAAACTACCAGGAACTCAAGGAACTTAGGTCAGAGTGGCCACTTCCAAAAATAAACTTTGAAAATAGTGTGGGTTTAGGCCTGGAAACATTTTATATTTGCGGTATAGACACTGAAACCTCTTTTTTTATATAGCTGCAGTGATATTAGCATTGACTCCAATGTGTAATTTGTTCTTACTCACGGGTAAGTATCATGAAATATCATGAACTCACCTCGCCACATGTTTAATGTAACATGGCATACTCTGAAATGGAGCAATAAAAATGAGTTTCTTAAAATAAGAATCATGCAAATAAGTAATTCAGAAAACATGGCATATCTGTATACTACAACTCATCCTCTTATCGCTTATAAGTTGCCAATTATTACTTAATTGATCAGGCTATGTCTGCCTTTCTTGAAGTTCTTTCACCTATGTTTGTGTAAACAAGGAGCTTTTATTTCATTGGCTGGTAGTTAAGGCCAGGAATGGTGGTGCATGCCTGTAATACCAGCACTGACGGAGGATGAGGCAGGAGGATCTCAGTTTTCAGTTCTGCCGGGGCAACCTAGAGAGACCCTGTCTCAATAAAAAAATAAAAAGGGGAGGGGATGTGGCTCAGTGAGAGGACACCCTGCTTTGGATCTCTGGTGCCACACACACACACACGCACATATGCATGCACACACACATACACACACACAGGCACACACTGTCAATTACTTTGTCCCAAGAGCAAAAAATGTGACTAATATGGTTACATTTTTTAAAATTTCTGAGCTATCAGAAATATATCCCTTGTTATGTGTTTTAATAAGGTTCTCTTACACTGTGTCTCTACTTTTAAATTTTCACTTTCCTTTGTATATATAATACTTATGAGGCTTTGTTTCAGAAAAATATTATTTGCAATATCAAGTCATTGACTATCTCTAATCCTTCCTATAAAAGTGCCAAATTATTTAAAATAATTATTTTTAATTTTTCAAGTTAATCGTACTTTATTTTATCACAAGTTAATGTTCATTAAATGTTAACTTTTTGTTAATAATTTAAAATTCCTTATTAAAAACACTGGGTTATTTAGTAGTACAATGGACATCAAAAAGGGACTATTCCATTAAACCCTTGTCAGGCTTAAACGTTTAGAAAAATGTAGCCATAGATCAAGTAATCAATAAATGTAGCCTATTACAGTGGTACCTTGGTTCACAAACTTAATTTGTTCCACAATTCTGGGGAAGATGGCCATGGTCGTGTTCGTAAACCCATGCAGAGTTTGGAAAGGAAGCAAAATTTTGCCAAATGCTTCTGTTTGAGAACCAAATTTTTTGTGAACTGAATTGATCGCTAACAGAACTGTTTGTGAACCAAGGTACCACCGTATAATTATTATGCACAATAAAGTAGCCTTAGAATGAGGCTGTTTAAATAATTTGAATTTGAGATAGTGAAATAATTTCACGTGTAAACTCTATAATGAAAGACCAAAAAAGGCGAAGAAAATTAAATTTCCTCTTGAGGTTTCAAAGCTTATACATTCAATTTTCTAGTGTTTTATCTGGTCATCCATTTCACTGACGTGTACTGCGCAGATAAGTTTGTAATTATGAAGGAAATGACAGGGAATGAATTGAGAAAACATGTCTCTCATGAATTTTTACTGATTGCCTCCATTGTTTTCTTAAATCCTAAACAGAGGAGCCTCCCACAAGTGCTATTAGTGAGTATTCATTACACTTTATGATGGTGTTTCCCATGGTGAACTCCCAACCAGCCGCTTTAGGTTCCCAGGTAAGAAACTAGGGGCTCTGGAGGAAACTTGTACTTAACATTTCTGAGCTGTGATTGTTTTCCCACTTTATTTATATCCACTGCTTTTCTCTTTGCTGTTGGGGAATTAAGCAGCAATTTTTCTCACTGGAGCAATTAGCCCCTAATTCACTTTATCTCAAATGAAATGTTCATATTAAAATGGTCACTTTAACCATTAAAATAACCATAACTGGTATCTATATTTTTTCTTGAAAAAAGACATCTTTCTCTCTCTGGAATGTCATCACTATTACTTTTATAAATTTTGTCGGAGGACCCAGCATCAAGGTTTCCATCATAAATTCACAACAAGCCTCATTTTACCATTCAAAATTCCTTCTCTTCAGGTCCTTGTAAGTAGCATTATCGGGATAGAGTAACCTGAAATAATGGTAGCTTATTTTCAACCCTGCAGTATTTCACTGATACAGCATAAATTTATACTACCTTTCTCTGCAAGATAAAATTTATCTTGTATACTGGTGATTTTTTAAAGTTTCTGTCCTGGAAGAATAAACACAGGAAAAGAATATATTTCTTAACAAGAAAAAGTCATATTGTTATCACAGAATATCATAATTTCCTATACTTTACCCTTTGTAAACAAGTTATGTTCATAGTTGTGTTGCTTATAGTTGTATTGTGTGGGTATAAGCTAGAGAAGTAGTCTGAAATGCAAAGAACTAACACTAAATGAATACATTTCTATTTTTGGTCAGCAACACTTTCTGTTTTGTATCTAAGTTAATTGTAATTTTTTTTATTAGGACTTTGAGTTTGAAAGGACTATGAAATCAACTAAAAGATTTAAAGGCCCTAAGTTTGATGTCATTTATTCTAATAGTTTTTGGTAGAATGCTGATATTTCACATGCTGTTTGCTAATTGAAAGACCTAAATGTTCTGTGGGGGTAATGAAGAATACAGAAAGGCCTAGTGTTAATTGTTATTCTTAATTAGTTTTTATCATTTATATTAGAGCAGATTTTTTCTTAGCTTTTTCAAAATATAAAATACTTCAAAATGAAAATGGTCATCTAATATAAATAACTTCAGAAGCACTAAAAGTACATTTCCCCTACGATGAATTAATTTTGATTCCTTCTAATTAAATCATACTTTTTAGATATTTTTCTAGATAACTTAGGAAATAATTTTTACTATTTTTCCTCATGGGTAATGAAAGTTTAACCTTCCTGTAATTACTCGCTGCATTATATGTCCCACTTTCTGAATAATCAGATTATATTTGCTGAAATTATTCACTAGAGTATTTCTAAAAATAACTAAAGAAAACATATGGTATTAATTCATTTCTGAATTTTTCAAAGTCTTATGTCTGTGAATTATACATTTAATTGCTAAATTTTAATAAATCTAAACTTTTTCTAACTTCGTATAGCTGTCCTTCGTATCTTATTCTCTCATATAATTTACACGTCTTCTACAGAAACTGATCTTAGTCAAGGTCACATAACTTGTTTGTATTATATCTCCAGTAATAATACAAATGCCCTCCTTGAAATCTGGTTATTTATCATGATAATGTAATTTCTATTCAGTCATGGGACAAAACATAGACTTAAGAACAATTACTCTCTCTAAATATGTCCTCCAAACTATGAAAGCCACATGTTACTCACAGTGGTAGTGAGCTTTTATTTTCTCCTTAAATATACACCACATAGTAAACACCCACAATCTGATATTTACAATGTTAATGTATTAAAATTAGACTTTTTGCTCAATTTGTAACAGATATTGTAACGTATGTATTTAAGAGGTGAGTAACTTCTGGCCCCCTTGTGTCTCTCTTTCCATTTCCTACATTTGGACAAGATGATGAGATGGCCCATGTTCTGTTTCTTCTGGTGATAAAGGAGATTTAAACTATATAAGGGCTGACCTGGAGCAAGAACCGCTCAGCAGGTTTACACCCTGAAGATTGATTCATCTTGTTCTCTCAAGCCATTTTAAGGTCAGTTTGGGAGGCTTCTCTAATCTTTATACAAAGCCTCATGAGATGAGTAATTTATCTTTGAATACTGAGTATTCATAATACATGTACCAGAACCATTCTTAATATCTAAGTCAATTTTTTTTTGGGGGGGATGAGTCTTACCTTTCTTGGGCAATGACAACACGTGTGGTAAGTAAAATGGTTGATTTACCATATTATATCTTTCCTGGGCATAGGGAAAGTCAGTACACTGCATCAAAAGAACCACAAACATAAATTTCTACTGGAACACTACAGTTTACAACCTGATAATCTATGCAACATCTATACATCTTCAGTGTATTCTCCTCATCCATGTACAGATTTCAATGTTGTCATATTTTCTAAATCTCTTATTTTAAATGATAAAAGAAGTGAGAAAAATGAGTGATGAAATATACGACAAAACATAGTACTGACTACTGGTCTTAATAGACATTTATGGAATGCTCCATTCGAGCATATTCTTAGAAGATTTCTTTGAGATGTTGAAAATGATAGACCACATGCTAGATTATAACAAAATTCTAAAATTTATTCCAAAAAATCAACATCATACACAGTGTTCTCTACATAAAAAATGATTAAATCTGAAATCAATAACAAAATATATCTGAAATATCTTGAGTATCTGAAACAGCAGCAACACCTTTTCAATTAACTTATGGGTCAAAGAAATCAGAACATAAACACAAACCATCAAAATTGTCAGGATGTTTGTTGCTAAACAAGAGATTTCAGGGAAATGTATAACCTTGAATTTTGTGCTAGAAGAATAAACAATAAGTAAAATAAATGATCTGTGAACACACAAGAATATGCAGAAAAAATATGTAATAGATAAAATGAAAATTAGACAGGAAGGAATAATAAAATCAAATAATAAAACTGAGAGTCAAAAATAGCTAGAAAATGTTGGTGAAACCAGAGTCATTTTTTTCTGAACTTAATAAGACTAAATAAACAGATATCTTAGGTGACATAAATTACCAAAACAAACTGAAGTTATTCAACTAACTTGAATAGTCCTATTTAATGCATATATAAGTGGAATACCTTCTCAAGAAAATTATCCCAAGTGGTTTACCTGCTAAATTCCCTGAAGCACTTGAGGAAAAACACAAGGAAACAATGAAATACTTTTTATCAATGTAAATATGAAAATCTATATTTAACTGAATTTTATTTCATCAAACATGAGATTATACACAAAGAATTAAATACTTTCAGTAATAGAAATTTTTCTAAAGGTTACTTAACATAAAAAGTAAACAATGTAATGTATCATTTTAACGGATTAAAAATAAAAATCATAATCTCAGTTGATGTGGAAAAAGTATCTGGCATGATTTCAAGATTAATATCTCAGGAAGCATGAAGAAAGATTTGATGTCTTAAGAATGGCAAAGGCATTTTCTAAAAGCCTACAGTTTAATTCATACTAGTTATAACAGACTAAATAGCTTTCCTTGATTTAGTCAGGGATACGTACCCTCTCCATTCCTGCTCAGCATTCAACTAGGGCTCTTACTCGTTTCACTAAAAGACGAGAAAGAAATATATTCTGCGTGGTTTGGAATCAAAACAATGAAAACTATTTAAAGACAGACAACATGAATGCTTACATAACAATTCCTGAAGGTTATACAAATGACTCACTAGATCTTTTAAATTAGGTTAGGAGTAAAAGGTTCCAATGGCAATGTGTATGTTACAATTAAGGCATTAAATTGGTTAAAATAAAGATTTCTGACAAGGACAATAGTTGGTAATCTGTAAAGGCATTGAATTCTCAGTCATTGTTGGTGGGAAACGTAAAATGGCGTAACCACTCTGGAAAGGATTTTGTCAGTTTAATGTAAAATTAAACTGACATATGGTTCATGACTCAGTGATGGTACTCCCAGGCGTCTTATTAAAAGAAATTAAAGCACACGTCCACAGAAACTGCTTGTGTATAAATGTTAAAATCAGCTCTTCTGAAATATCCCTCAGACAGAGAGCAGTCAAATGTCCATCAACAAGTAAAAGGATAAATATATCTTTGTATTTGTGTAGTTATATGGATATATAAATGAGATAAAGTTCAGATAAAGTTCAGGAACGAACTATTGATGCATGCAGCAATGTAACATTCAAAATGCATGTTAAAATAACTGAAAGAATCCACACTAAGAGGATCATTTGTCATGGATACCTGCAAGTGACATAAGGAATAGTAGATATAAACTGACATAATTTGATGTAGTCTCATTTGTTTATTCTTGCTATACAAAATTAAGTAAACATATAATAAATAATAGTAGATCCCAAAGTAGATATACTACCCTCTAAGGTTATTACAGGGAGCTTATTTCCACTGCCAAACTACTAATTCAACATAAAAAAATGTAGTATAATAATCTCTATCATTATTCAACCAATTCTTTAACCCATTAACTATAAAAAGATAATAAAGTTAACACACTTGTTCTTTCCACGATTTTCTAATATTTCCTAGAGTTACCTGACTATACTTGCAGTTAAGCATCAAGGAAAGTGTTGCTATAGTACTTTATCATACTTTGTGTTGCAATTAAAAAGTTACAGAGAACTGTTTACATAAACCAAACCCAGAATGTTAAAATAAACAGGTGTCAGTAACAACTTCGATGTTGATGGTGAGTAGATCTGTGCATGTTTTAATTCAAAGGAAAAGAATTCTATTATTGGTTATTCAAAAAGTCTTATGTGTCAAAGAAACAAATACTTGTTATTCTAAATGAAACACTTAACTGAGAAGATTCATGACAAAATAAGCACAGGTGGATTCTTGGCTTTGAGAGTTTCTTCTTTTAGTTCAGTTCTAGCATTGATATCCACCATCAGTTGTTAATACAATGATTCCTTTTTATCTACAAAGACAACAATGAAAAAAATTTTTTCTGTGTGGTTGCCTGTTGCATGCTGCAAAGAATGCATGGTGTTTATGTGGCCAGGTGTGCACAACAGGAAGGAGTTAAGATGAAGCCATCAGCATGATAACAATCATGCCTTGATGAGTTCTTGTTATTTTAAGACACACCTGCTCCAAGTCAGCAGGATTTCTGAGGAAAATCAAAAATCTGTTGGATATATCCCAAGACACATAAAACGATTGAATTCAATTCTGTCTAGCTGAGGTCTGGAAATTTACAGCAGTGCTGACTGGGCTAAATGTCTTTCTTGCAAAATTCCAGCAGACACAGTGCTGTTTTTGTCAGAGAAAATTGCATAGCAGATCCTTGTTAAAAATGCATAACATCCTCCCTGTCCTCATCCTTCCTTCCTCTTTAGTCAGAGTGCGTGCTGGACATTACTGAACCAGAAATGTGATGGGAAGTTATCCCATTATTTACAATAGACTGATGTCCCTTCACAACTTCACATTAAATAGTGATTAAGAAAGCACTAGCTTTTGTATTACAAGCCTTAGAGTCTAAACAAGAAAAGAGGGGTACAGCTCAGTAGCAGAGCTTACTACACATGAGCTCCTGGGTTAAGTCCCTAGAATCAAAGAAAATGGAAAAAAAGTTCATATGATAATATATATGTATGCATACAATGCATAGAAAAATCAGTTTAGGTGTTGCTATTATAAATTACATTCATGTTATTTTTAATCTATTCCATTGTTTATCTAATTTTATCCAGAGTATTCATTTGTTTTATAAACATACAAAAAGCAATTAAAGTTTGTGTTTGGGGTGAGAGTGTTGTATTGACAATAGGGCAACTAGAACTAGCATCATGCATATATTTAGAAATTTTAGTTAACATAACCCATTCCTTATTATATTAAAAATTAAATACTTCCTGCTACATCCCATATTCTGGGTACAATCTCCATGGGCAGATAGGAAACATATAAGGATTATATTAATATGGCAGTCATAAAATAAGATTATGTTCCAAAGTCTTCACAGAAATATATCAAGTAGTATTGCAAACAATGTTATGATGCTATTTTCAGGAAATACATATAATTCAAAACAAAATAAGGAGTTAGGGGATGACATTAGCTAGAAGAAAGAAAGGGCTGAGAAAAAGAAACTGAAATTTAGAAGGCAGGTTTAAATAAAAAACGACATGGTTTTAGTTTTGATTTACATTTTATATGAGAAGTAAAGTTACCCTTACATTTGTAGCAAAAATGACAAGAAAAAGAAGTGCAGTAATTTCATGCTGTAAATTGCTGTAAAATCAAAACAATAGCATTAACAACACAAATCAGTTTTAGACTAAGAAGCTCAATTCTTCTCTTCCCAGTGTCTAAAATAAACTCAGTTTCCTTTTGGGAACATGTATTCCATCAAATACATGTCATGAAAATTATCTGAGAATATACTTATGACACAAAATGAAAGTCTGGCATGCTTCTTACACTACAAAAGAAAATATTCATTAGGAAAACCCCAGCACATAATTTAGTTTTTGTAGCTCCGTTGACCAAATAAGAGAGTAGAATTTAGGCACTGTAGATTCATTGCATTTCATTGTTATTCTTCTTGTTTTTTATCTTTAAAACTAGACTAATAATAGGATCTATTTATTAGGGTTGTTCAAAGAATTAAATAATAAACTGAGCTAAGAATCTGACATACTAAACAGTAAATATATGTTGGTTATCATTATTATTTATGAAATAATAAAATGCACCTCCTCAATAGATCATCTAAAAATACAGTGGGTGATCAAAATATACATAAACATTTATTAAAATAAAAAACAAATACAATTAATCCCACTCAAAATATTACCCCTCATTTTAAACACATTTGTCCCACTGTTCTTGTCACTTTTTGAAGCAGTTCTGGAAATCCACTGTCAAGAATCTCTTTATGAAGCATGATGAAATATATGCTGAATGGTACTGTTGAGTGCCATACATCAGACAGACACGCTCATAAAAACATGATAAATGTCCTCACCCACTTTATTCACCCGATCTGGCACACTGAGGATTCTGGCTCTTCTCCAAAGTCACAGTGATCATGAAAGACAAACAATTTGAGTCAATTCAGGACCTCAAGGTATCCATGACAGGCCAACAAAGGACACCCATGAGAGAAGATTTTCAGAACTGCTTCAGAAAGTGGTAAGAAAGATGGGAAAAGTGTGTTTGAAGTGAGGAACAGTATTTCGAGCGAAATAATGGCAATGTGTCTTTTTACTGGCAGTGTGTCTTTTTGATTTAAAAAGTGATGTTATTTTCCAATCACACATAAATGAACAAATAGGAACATGTAAATTTGACTTTGCTCATACACCTGGTATCAGACTACTGTTGCCAAACCACGAAATAAATCAAAATATAATGAAATACAATAGGAATGTATCAAATTTCTTAATTTAGTAGAAATATCTTTGAAATATTGATTTGTGTATAATACATTAAAATATAAAATATAATTTGCTATAGGTATATATATATATATTTGAAAATTAGTCCTTTCAGAATAGAATTTTTAAAATATCATTTTCATCAATATTTTAACATTAAAAGTACTACTATGTATGTTTCACATGTTTAATAAGAAAGAAAATACAACATTACACGATTTAGATTTAGAATCACCTAAGTTTGAAAGCATGTGTGTATTAGTCAGCTTTCCCTTGATGGGACGCAATACCTGTTTCATAGCGCGGATCACCATGGCAAAAGTGTGTTCCGGATGAAGCATGCTTCGTTCACCGCCTTAGACAAGCGCAGCAGGGGAGCGGCCCCACGGGGAACGGGCAGGGAACAGATATAAACCCAGGGTCCCGCCTCCATGACCCAAGCAGATACACCCAGTCGTGTGCTTTACTAATCTCTTTGGCAGATCTCAAGCCAATCGAATTGATAATCTACCTTAACACAATTAGCGTTCTAGCTGGAGGAAGTCAGGAACTCCGAAACCGACCAGTGCCATGGAGGAAGTGTGAGGGAACGGGAAAACCAAGACGGCCACGACTGGGGTTCAGGCCCTGGAGGGCAGTATCGGGGGGCAGGTACACCTCCTGATGTGCCAGTAAATAACGCATGTCACCAAGATCAAAACCGGCGCATA
This sequence comes from Erethizon dorsatum, assembly GCA_028451465.1. Lineage (NCBI taxonomy): Eukaryota > Metazoa > Chordata > Mammalia > Rodentia > Erethizontidae > Erethizon > Erethizon dorsatum. Next base: position 73,143,565 of record CM051836.1, on the reverse strand, counting down.
TCCACCACGTGTACTTTGGAATAAATGTAGACTGCCGCGAGGGCTGGGAGACTAATGGGCTGAGGACTCCACTCCTGGGAGAATGGGCTGGCTCGGGGACTGAGGACGGCTCTGCCTGCGCCGCAGCTGCAAGCAGCAAGAGCAGCTGGACAGATAAGGCGAGCTGGGCTAAGCAGCTGAGAACAAAGCCAGGTTCAGGCATTTCCACGACTCCTGTCTCTTCTCCGGGATGCCTGAATCTCAAGTGAACCTTTCCAGTCTGAACTGGTGACAAGACAGGAGGATAATTCACAGCCTGAGTCTTACATCACTGCTTCAGGATAGGGTATCAGGAAGGTGATTTGCAGAGGCAAAGAATTACGCTTTACAGGTAGGGACATGAGGTTTGAAGGCCAGCATGGCATACCTGATTGCATAAATATTTGTCCTTTTATTCAAATATCTTAGGTATATGTTTATTGTTATCATATGGTTCTGTGTTGCTCTCTCCTAAAAAGCTTCACGGAGAAAAATTAAGGTGAAATTGAGGAATTAAAAAAAAAATGTAGGGTAAAATCATCCAAAATATTCACTGAGGCGAATGATTTTCAAACAATTGTTTTAAATAGAAATGTTTGTGTGGAAGGGAAGCTCAACATGGAAAGCAGATAAGAAAGCTACATTTTTATTTGAGGCAGTGTAGAGTTAAAATAAGCTCAGCCTCTGCAATTAATGTTCCCTTGTGATATCAGCTCCATGTCCCTAATAAGCTCCAGAATTTACTTTCTAAAATAACATGTGTTTACTAATTCTTTCTTCAACAGTATTTAAAAAAACTTTAAAGTATTTCTGTTAAATCATATGCCTAAATTGTTCAAATAGACGGGAACCCTGGGACTAAATATGTGGCTCTTCCCTCAGGAAGTTGGTAAAGTAATTGGCATAGATTCGGCATTAATAACATGATTATGGTACTGTAGCAATTGAACTTAAATTACAGTTTTTTAATAGTATAGAAAGAACCACTATAATGGATATATGGACCAGGTAGTCCTTTTAAAATATGTATGCATTTCAGGTAATTAAATTCCATGATATTTTTCAAACGCATTGATTTGTATAGCACCTGATAGCAAATGTGATTCTACATACGTTAAGTATTTTGTAGTTTTATTTTTAGCAATCTAGTCCTTCAAAATAATGTTACATATTTATAAATTATTGGTAAATCATACCAAATATTACTTATAATTTTCTAACTGATTTTGTTAAATAGCATTTTTTTTCTTATTTATAATTATGGGAGCTAAATATTTTCAACATTTTTCTTACAAAATACACATCCGTTGTTGAAATCCTGGTGTAGTTCTCCTAAAATTGATATTTCATTGCATAATGTTTTCATACAAATAGATTCTGCTGAGGATTAGGACAATCATTGGAGTACACGTATCCACGTGTGAGACGTTATTATTATATTTCTTCGTCAGTGTCCTCCCTCAAGGTCACACAGAAAGTTTTCCAAATTCAGCAAAAGCATCTTTCATTATGGTGAAAGATAAGTATCTTTAAAATTAAAATATGTTTAGCTATGAAAAACTGAAAATCGGGGCAGGTGAGATAGCTCAGCGGCATAAGCGCCTGCCTAGCTAGCGCTAGGTCCTGAGTTCGACTCCCAGTACCCACATATGAAAAAAGGGCTGGTGATATTGCTCAGCAGCAACGGGTGCCTGCTGGCGCGCGAGGTCCTGAGGTCGACCCCTGGTACCCACAGGAGAAAAAAAAAGAAATACTAAAAATTATATATTCAAATACCCACTTTTGTGTACCATTCAAAAATAGAAGCATTTTTAGCTAAATAACATTAGAGTACTTGAACAGTAAAAATGCAATTAGGTTAAATCATCAAAATTTTAACTTAAAATTTAATTTGGTAACAGTATTTGAAATTTCACAAAATATTCATACCCCTGTGTGGTCATAATATCTATATCTTATTCATATCTATAAACGATTAAATTCTTACTAATTAATTAAATAATTTGGTGTATGTTTTCAGTGCACAATATGTACCTATTTGGGGGAGGAAAGGTATAGTATGCATTACATTTTCTTTATTTATTTGACTTAATAACTAAATCCCTTTTGTTTTAGTTATTAAATTCAGATTTTTGCTTTTACAAATTACCTATTATAATTGACAAGATTAAAGAATTACCACTGTGAAATTTCATAAAATATTACATTTTAGTTATTACAACTATATATCAAAAATCAAGTATTTATTCACGCAAAAAAGTTACAAATCATGAATTTTAAAAAATTGCATTCATATTTTGTAACATAGGATACTAGTTAAAAATGACATCAACAAAAATAATTAAGAAAAGAAATGTATTTCATTTGTTTTGCTGAATGCAGTGCTCAAAATTAAAGTCTAATTCAGTGAAAATAAAACTTTCTACTTTAAACTTCTTAGCAAAACAAAGCATTCACTTGAGCAAGAAATTCCACTTGAACATATACCGGAACTTAGTAATTGCGTCAACAGCAAGTGAGGGTCCTCCCCGCACTGTGTAATCACCACAGTTATCGGGCACTTGCGCCACGAATAAATACCAGCGTATAAACATAAAAAAATAATAAATTTAGAAGAGTTACATGATATTACACATTATTCATTCTCATATATTTCCAACTATTGTAGAGGAATATTAGTTGCTAGAAAACATAAAATTATTTTAATGAGCATAAAAAACACATAGCAATATCTTGCAGCACACCTGAAACACATTTGCTATATAAATACAGAAGTGTGTATCACTGAAAATAATCAGCAATGAAATATTATTACCATCCTTTATATTCCTTTCATAAAAATTGAAAATTGCGGACATTAGTGAAGCATATTAAAACTATCTAATATTTCCAGAGGTTCTATTATGTGTTAAGCAGAATTCTGTAAGCTATGTATATTTGATCTCATTTTAATTATTATCATGAAGGTTAAGGATTGATAAAAGTGTGTCCCAGGAGCCAAGTCCCACTTCCCAAGTGTTCTAGCGAATATAGGTTTAATGGACTACTACCCTGTTCGTTAATTTACAATTTCTGTTACTGCGTTCCTGATGTGACGGTAGAATTTAGTTAGTGCAACTGACCATATGAATAGCAAATCCTAATATATTTATAGTCTGGCTATTTACAAAAAATGGTTGAGAGACACTGACATAGGCAATATAATTTTTATTTTTAACAAAGTTAAAATTATCAGAATATAAAAACAACTGAAAACTCTGGTGTAAGAGAAGAAACTCAATTTTGATTAAAACCAGATAATTATATTCCTTATGCTACACAATATAGAAGTTCAGAAAATGAATTACACAAGGAAAGGATGGTAAAATTTATATGTTTGAAATGTGCATATATACATTTTTTTTGCCTGAAGCTTAAGGAAAAGTTTAGATAATTATTTTTAAATTTATACAGAAACAGAATCCAGCCCAGAGGCTTTACAATACAGTGTTCCTCTTTTCAGACAGAAAATTATCTTTAATTTTCAGTATCTCAAATAGCTGTCCTTTTTCCTTCTTTCCTTTTTTCCTGTTTTGAATGCATGGAATGACATTTCTTTTTAATTTAAGTCTATTCCATCCACCTGCATTAGAATCCCATTTCCTCTGACACCCCAAGTTCTTTCCTCTGTTAATTAGTCCCTTTCTTCACAGATAACTTTTTCAAAAAATTGCCTGTAATGACCATGTTCATTTTTTACCTCTAATTTACTGCACATCTCCTTGTGGTCTGGCACCCATCTCATCCAATCTATTGGAAATTTCAGTAAGAATGTACTCACAGGTGAGACCATCAGACAGATTTCAATCTTTATGATATTTGAATCTTTGTATTTTACATTATCAGATGCCCTATAGCAAATGAATTTGATCATTCTGTTCACTTTTGTGAAGTCTCATTCTCTTTTCTTCACCCCATTTTTCATGTTTCTTCTCATTTGTCTTGAGAGTATTTCTCTGCTCATGCTACAAATATTAAGTGTTTTCAATATTTATAAATAGAACTTTTGGTTTATTTTGCCTAATCTGGATAGTTTTATTGATTACCATATTGTTAATATCTGCACAACTATCAGCATCCATTTTAGCTTTATTTTCCTGTAAGTCTAGAATTGTATCCAACTGCAGTTTCTATGCATCTCTGTATGGTACACTATAAGCATCTCAAAAGTCACATGTCAGAGTCTAATGCTACTATGGCCCCTGTCCAATGTATCTTTTTCTATGTCATGTTTAGTGTTCTCTATCCCAGTAAGTGACATTTCTTCTCTCTGGGCTCAAGACATGTACAAAGCTAAGTACTATATCAAAGCTGGATGAAGTTATAAAAACTAACTATTAATTAACATTTGAATTATATCTAACTAGTAGATTGGCATGCTCATGATTGTGGATTGATGCTATTGTTCTAAGACAAACATATACAAAATCCAAAATTCAAGATTTGTTGAGCGCACAAGTTCATAGCCAACTTTATTTATTTCAGTCTTTTATGTCTTTGGATGACACAAAACAATGGACCATTATGTTGGTAAATCAAGTAACTCAAATATCAAAGAAAAAATCTGTAAATTAAATTGCACAAAGAATTAAATATCATATAACTTTTATTTCACATACTTAGCAATAATTATATGGGGGATGTTCATAAATAAAATAAAGTTCCAAAACAGTACCTATAAAGTGTCACATTATATTATATTATGATACATCGCTCTACAAAGACAGAGAAAAATAGATATTTTAATACTTATATATGGAAATATGTAATTTATAAAGATAGTTGATGTTCAGTTATCTATCTGAGAATATTATTAGAGAGATATACTATACACAAATGTTAATAAAGGGGAGCAATGGCAAAAAAAAAAAAAAACGAGTAATAGCCTCCATTTTACATTCTAGTCATTTTGTTTGAGTTTGTTTAAGCATTTATTTTCTTGGTTTTTATTTTCTTGATTTGCTCATTTTTAACACTGGTTGATAGGGTTGTGGTAACGATTTGTTTTAAAAAATCAGATCTATCGCTCCACCCCAATCGCCTAAAAAAAGATAGTCACTCAGGGCAAAGGGCCTCTGAGAGGAATTTGTCATATCAGGTAAACCCTTCTCTGAAGGGCTGATTTTGAACTGAGACCAAAAGGAAATCGAGGAGACAACCACATGAAATTTTGGCAGAGAGGGTGTTCAGCATTGGGCAGCCATAGGAAAGTCACTCAAATAGAAGGGAAGGTACAGCAGTCCTGGCCACAGCCTAGTAAGTGATGGAGAAGTGCAGAAAATACAATGAAAGATGCAAGAAACAAAGCTCTATGAATGTTTTCATGTCCCTGCAAGATCAGGGCTCTCTGAGTAAAGAGCACTGACATGTGGGCTAAAAGCCTGTTATCCAACAACCCCAAAGAGGGTGGAATCCATTAAGATATTAATTTTTTCTCCTCAAAGTCCCCGGCTTACCTTGTAGTGTGATGTGTTGAGAACTTTTCCTCCTTCCCAGAGGGGATTTGTTTTCAATGGAGAACACAGTATTTCTTTAGAGTATTTTTTCCTCTTTCTGCAGGGGAGGAAAGACCAATGAACCACTCATCCATAAAGCTCACCGTTGAATAATTTGAGAATGCCCTTTGGGGGTTCAATTTCTACCTGTGTGAAGAAGTGACATCATACTCTTGGGAATGGGTGTAAAGGCAAATGGAGCCCAGGTGCTCTGTGAATAAATAATTGTTCTGTCCTTTAAACCTGAAACCTTGTGCCTCCCCTCCTACCAAATAATGTAATAAATGTAAAGACCTGATGGAAAGCTACCCAGACTGCTGACACTAGATGCCTAAAATGGACTCTATTTCTGTCCTTGACCATCTAGTGTTTATTTGCAATACAGTTGCCAGAGAATGCTCTTAACAAATAATTAAAATTATATCAATTTAAATTTTTTTGGTTGAAAGCCAAATAAAAATCATAACAAAATCCAAAGTCTTTACCTCTTACCATGACCTACAAAATTTTACATGAACAATATACCCTCCATTCCCACCAAAATCTTTCTGATTTGTTTTCTATTATATTATTTTCCAGCCACGATGGACTCTGTTTTTCTTCTGGCTGGTCAGGTAACTTCCTGCCTCAGCACCTTTGCGCATTTAACTCATACATACACTTTACATTCCTGCTCAGTATTACCTCAGCAAACATCCTTTCTTTCCACTATCAAAAATCACCCAATTAACAATATCTATTATTTTATAAAATCTTTTTTATAATACCACTTAATACTACTAGCCACGTGTCATATAATTATGGGCTTGCTTGTTTTGTATATTTTTGTTGGTTTATTTTTTATTAAAAAATAAACCAGGAATGATAGAGATATCTTACATTGCTGATTCCTGAAAATCTAGGAGAGTGCCTAGTATAAAGTAGGCTTTCCTAAAATAATGAATGAATAAACAAATATATGAGTGGAGGTGTTGAACTTGGGTTGGAGAAAAGATCAGATAAAGACAGATTCTAGATATATGTCTATCCATTTGATGTATGTAAAGCACTTGTAGATTTATGAAGATAATGGAAGGAACATATTTGAGAGAAAATTCATGCTATTTGATTCAAACTACATCAAAACACATCCTCTTTTTAAATGTTAAAATATAGAAATAATTCAAAAATGTTTTAAGATGTAACTTCAGACAACAGACAAATTATTGGGAATTATATTGGTCTTACAACATACATACCTGTCTTGGTTACTTTCCTCTCATTGCTGAGACAAAATACGCAACACACAAAATTAAGGAAGGAAAGTTTTACTGAGCTCACAGTTTGTGGATGTTTCAGTCCATATTCAGCTGGCTCCAAGACAGGGTGGCACATGGAAGAGGGCAACAGTTCATGGCAGTGGAAAAACAGTAAAAGCAATAAAAGCAAAAAGGGAGGAGTGTGAGAGAAGAATCTTTCTGTCCCTTATATTGTATGTAGGCTACCCACTTTAGGGTGGGTGTAGTACTCACACACATAATCCTAGCACTAGAAAATGAATCAATCACAAACTCTAGATTCAGCCACCTCTGAAAAGCACCCCACATGACTGCATGAGACTTTGGGGGGACATCCAGACACAAACCATAACATTCCACCCCCAGCCCCCCAAAGACTCATGCATGTCCCTTTTTGCAAAAGACATTTAGTTGATCTCCAAGAGTTGCCAAAGTCCTAACAGTTTAGCATTGCTGAAAATTCCAAGTCCCAAGTCTCCTCTGAGATTCAAGGCAAACTCTTAGCTGTGAGCCCCTGTACAAATGAAAAGAAAGTTAAACACTTCCAACATTCAATGGCACAGTTAGACATTTCCACTCCAAAAGTTACAAATAGGGGAATACAAAGGAATGGGACCAAAGCACTTCCAAAATCTAGGAGGGTAAACATTAAGTCCTGTAGTTTCATGTGCAGCATCTGAAGTAATCTGCAAGTTGTGAGCTCAAAAGTGCTCCATCCCCGTGGCACTTCTGACAGCTGCAGCTCCCATGGCTTCTCTTGGGTCTGCTTTGCTCCTTCCTTGCATATTTCATCAAATGATCCACTTTCCTGGCTTCTCCAAACTTCTGGGGTCTCCACTGCACCTTTGGCTTCACATATTGCCCTCTCAGGAGCACACTGTCTGGCCTCCCAGGCCTTCTTCTGAAATCTAGGTGGAAGCCTTTATAACCTCAGAACTCCGGCATTCTTCATGCGCCTAAAACCAGTGCCACATGGGTGATGCCAAGGTCCACTGCCAGCTGGCGCAGTAGACAGGCTTTCTTCTCTCTTGGTTGTAGGGGTCGAGTGCCTGGATCACTGAGCACTCTGAACCTGATTCTGAGGAACAAAGTCTCTATGCTGCCACCATTCTGGAACCTGGTGCAGCGGCCACCATTTTGGAACCTGGTACGGCCGTTGCTGCCATTCTGGAACATAGTATGGCTGCCCCCTTTATGGAACATGGTGCTCTGTGGCTTTATCCTCAAAGCAAAGTCTTTCATTTTTGGTGTTTTGAGGATGCAAAGGGTGGAGACTTGCTGCTTCTCATAATACCCTCAGGCCATCTTTTCTATTCTCCTGTTTCTTCTCAGCAATCGAGATCTTCTCTGCTCTACCTTTGCAGTCCACAGCTTTACTGGAGCTTCCTTTCTGGCCAAACTCACAATGTTTTAAATAATTCTGCTGGGCTCTTTGCTCTTGATTCTCAACATAAATCTGTCTAAAAGCCCCTAACAATAGCCATGCCACCCCCTCAACATTTGACTGTCTTGAAATTTCTTCTGCCAGATTAATTAGTCCACCAGGTTTAATCTTAGTCTCAGGCAAAATCTCTGGACATGAGCAAAATGCAGACAAAATTTCTGCCAAGCCATGACATATGTCGTCTGGAATCCAACAACCAACCTTCTTCCCAGCAGAAACCTCCCAAGCCTGGACTTCACCGGCAGGATTTCTATCAGCCTTCTGGTCTGAGCTCTGACCAGAATCTCCCATACAGAACAGCCTAAGGTGTTCCAGCTCTACTCTTTCAGGTGACATCTCTGACCCTTCCAAACTCTTCCCACAAGCATTCCCAAAATCTCCTCAACCACATGGTCAGGTATAGTCACAGCAATGACCCACTTCTCTGGTACTAAATTCTGTCTTGGCTACTTTTCTCTCATTGCTGAAACAAAATACCCGACACCTAAATTTAAGGAAGGAAAAGTTTATTTAGCCGACAGTTTGTGGAGGTTTCAGTCCATACTCAGCTGGCTCCAAGGCACAGTGGCACATGGCAGAGGGCAACAGTTATGGCAGTGGAAAACAGCAAAAGCAATAAAAGCAAAAAGGGAGAAGTGCAAAAGAAAACTCTTTCTGTCCTTTATACTGTATGAAGTCTACACACCCTAGGGTGGGTGTAGCACTCACATCTATAATCCCAGTACTAGACAATGAATCAGTCACAAACTAGATTCAGCCACCTCCGAAAAGCACACCCCTATGACTGCATGAGGCTTTGCGGGGACATCCACACACAAACCATAACAGTACCTGAGTTTTGAATTCCATTAATTCTCAGGAAAATTCCCTAACCTCTCTCATCTGGCTTTCCACGGTCTTCATACTTTTGGCTTTTGTTCACATAATTCTTTCCAGTTCAAAATCTTAAGATAATAATTATTTAAATAATTGTCCTCTCCTTTATCTAATTCACTTTCTCTGAGTTTATCCCTTTGCTTTGTCCAGAAGTAAACTCCTGAGCCATGGCAACCATCTTAAAAAATGCTCTTCTATAATGTTTACAAGTAATCCATTGTTCTCTAGGTGTTTACTAAATCAGGACAGCTATTGAATAAGTTACTTTACAGATCTGTAATGATATTTGAAATAAAAACACAATATTATAATTTAAGATGAACTGGTCTACAGAAACATAGTCTAATGGACTTAATTTAGATGATTAATTACAATTGTTGATGCTGCGAACAAGGGCTCATATTAGTGCCAACAATGATTGTGTTTCTTTTCTGACAATTGTTTCATGGGTACTAAACAGAATGCATAACATTGAGCACAAAGGAATCCTGCTGTTTCCTCCTTCAATTATGACTACCATTTTCTGTAAATCTTTGCATCCACTTATCTTCTTTTCTAGCTTGTTACTGCATTGATCAAAGTCCTTGATTTTTTGTTAGTTGCATCCAACATTTTATCAAATATCTTGCTGAGATCTAGGTGAAAGACTCCTGCTGCCTTTATCTCATTTCCTTTTTTCCTCACTGCAAACACTTTATCCAACCTCTCATGTCTTATCCTTATTTTCCTTACACAATGTTGTCAAATGGTGCACTTGATGCTCTTCTCTTAAAAGCTTGCATTTTCATTTATTGTAATTGAAACTGTTATCCAATATCAGGTTCAAGAAGTGTTATTTCTTTTATTTTTATTTTTATGTTGATTTCATTATTCATTTTTAAAGTTGTTTTAACACAAATTCTGGTTTTTTTCTATTTAGGTTCAAAGAGGAGTGAATAAAGTTGTATGCTTCAAAATTTCACACCCCAGGTTTGCTTTTCTTCTCATATTACTCACAATTCTCTCCCTTTTGTTTTTTTTTAACTCCTAACTACCTAGGCCATTTTTAAAATTCTGCTTCTTTTTGAGAATAGAAATAAAATTGAGAAATCTCAAATGATTGTGTAAAGATTATAACAAGGTTTCTTAGGTCTGCTCATTACGGTGGGCCTTCTGACAGACACCAGCACACAGGAGCAAAACAAGTGCATTTCACATCAGCTTTTATAATCTGTTCTTCGCTCTCCATGATGTAAAGTTCAACTTTAAGCTCCTTAGCTTTATTTATTTATTTATTTATTTTTTTTTTGTGGGTACCGGGGGGTCGACCTCAGGACTTCGCGCGCCAGCAGGCGCCCGTGCCACTGAGAGATATCACCGTCCCCTTTTTCGTATGTGGGATCCGGGAGTCGAACTCGGGCCCTCGCGCTTGCTGGGCAGGTGCTTAAGCCACTGAGCCATCTCACCAGCCCAGCTCCTTAGCTTTAAAAACAAAGTTTTACCCACTGTGTCTCCTGTGATTTGCATGTGTCTCCACCAGCATTCATGTGCTAGAGGCTTGGTCCTCATTGTGTTGGTGCTGAGGTGACGAGGCCACTAAGAGTTGTGTGGTAGTGGGGAAATCTTAAGCCACTGGGGATTCTTCTCCGGGAATGGATCAATTAAGATTTTATGAGACCCCCCCCCCAAGTTAATTCTCAAAGAGGAATGTTATAAACAGAGCAAGCCTAGTACCTCCCCTTGGTCTGCCTCCTTGACTGGACATGTGGTCCTTTTTTTTGTTTGTATTTCCACTATTGTGATGCCTTCCATTTCGGAGCCTTTCCGATAGCAGTGTAGAAGTTGGTATCATGCTCTTGGACCTAGAGAACTGTGAACTAAATAAACCTTCTTTCTCTATAAGTTACCTGCACTCAAGAATTTCATTATACTAACAGAAATTGGACTAATACAGTGTCCTATCTCTGTCCACCTGAAGCTAATTTGTGCCAATTTTATTTCAGTCAAAATTTTATTTATTTCTGTCACAATCCCTTCATGTATTTTTCAATGCCAGTTCAATTACCTGGAAATTATTTTTTTTCTCATCCAAAATATATTGTTATATTTCAAAATAATCTTGAAATTTCTCTTTAGTCTGAGTAACATGTCCACTATTCTGTATTCTTGTTATATCCTGTGAGTACAACTTCACCTCACTTTTTTTTTTTTAATGTGGGTACCATAAGTCGACCACAGGACCTTGAGCTTGCCAGTAGGTGCTTGTGCCGCTGAGCAGTATCACTGGCCCTTTTTTTCCTTTATGTGGGTTCCAGGAGTTGAACTCAGGACCTCATGCTTGCCAGGCACAATTATGTTGAAAATAAATATATAGATAAAAAAATTACTCACAACAATCCATTAGGTAAAGCTTTAAAGTTTTCCCATTTTGTAACTAGCATTGAGTACCACATTTAGCTCACGTAAAAGGTTAAATAGAATTTATATGAAATAATACTTTCTAAGTGATTTTTCTTTTACCTTCCTTGAACTTTACAACACTCCATACTCTTCATAATTGTCTCTGTATCTGCTTCCCTCTCTCTTTCTTTCTCTCTCTACTTCTTTTATTTCTTCTATGAACTTGAAACTTATTGTAGTCTTTTTTTAAAATTTATGCTTCTCTACACATGCTTTAAATGCATGAAATATATTTAGAAAAATTATGCTTTTTTTACTTTAATATTTATCTTTTTTTAGGTACCACATCTCTACCTGTTTTTTAGGTACCAGATTTGGTTTTGTACTTTCCTTTGTGTCTTTATTTTAACAGTTTCAAAATTAGTATCTTTGGTTCCAGAAATGCATATTTTATTGCCAAATAAAATTTTCCTTTAGTCTAATCAACATGTCAAACTCAACACATGCATGTTTGAACTTGAATATTCTTTCCATGATATGATTCATTCTAGTAGTTAATACTTCAGTGATAAAATCTATACCTTATTCAGCTGCTAGATCCACAAACCTAGAATTCACAACCTTTTTCTTTTTTTAATTCTTTATTTTAATTTTATGGAAAAAAGATAAAACAGAGTTTTATAGCAAAATAATAGGATAATAACAATGTTAATGCATTGCATATTGTCATCTTCAAAGTAGTTACTCAGAGTACAAGATATGGGCATAAAATTTTCTCCAATTGATATTAGCACAAACCTTCCTTTTCAATGAACTGAGAGACACTAATAGAATGCAAGCTAACTTGCATTTTTCTCCCTTTTCCCTTCCTTCCTTTCTCCTTTTCCCATCCTAGTTCCTTTTTAATTTTAAATAATTTCTTCCCATTTCACACTATCTATTGTACATTTTAGACCTTATTCACTCTTCACTTTCTCACAGCAAGGAGACAATACTATGTTTACACATGTGAATCTGATTTATTTCACTTATAAGTATGGTTTCAAGTTGCATCCATTTACCTACAAAAGTCTTAAGTTTATCCTTCTCTATTGCTGAGTAGTACTCCAGTGTGTAAAAATACCACATATTTTTTTATCCCTTCCTCCATTGATGGGCGGTTGGGTTGTTTCCAGGGTTTAGCTGGAAAATTTCAGGCTTTACAAATTGTGCTGCTATAAACATAGGTGCACATATATCATTCATACACTTTTTCTACTGACAGCAATCCCCAATAAATCAATTTTCAAAACTAAGTGATTCTTCCTCTGATAGAATCTCTTTTATCTAGTTTTCTTCATTTCATTTCTACCTCATAGAGCAGGACATCTTCCTCTCTGGTGTCCTACCGTAACAGCCTTGCAAGAATTATCCCATGCGTATACAGCTTTTCCTTTAATTCATTCAGACTTTTGAAATCTTATTAAATATAAGAAGAGTAGACACCCAGAGATAGTCAAACCTAAATCATTGTCAATTATGTATATATTTAATAAAAGTTTGTAATCTCCAGATCTTACAATGTAGATATTATTCTGGTTTATGTGAGCGAACACAATACAGTTGCATAGGTCCTCACAAAAGGAAAAGGTTGTCAGAAGGGAGCATCAAAGATGTGGCTGCATAATCAAGAACAAGATTGGTACTGCTGTCTTTGAACGCAGAAGAAAGGGGCCATGAGCTAAATAAAGAAAGTCAAGGAAAGTCAAGGACAGCTTTCAGGAGCTGGGAAAAACATTGAAGTGTATTCCCTCCCAAGCCTGCTTGGGGAATACATACTTGCCAACACTTTCATTTCGGTCCAATACTTCAGAATTGTAAAACAATGAAGTTGTTCTCTTTCCAGCCACTAAATTTGTTGCAATTCATCACAACGGCAATGGAAAACTAATATGCTAAAAGCCAAATTCTCTATCATTTCTTTCCCCATGTAAATTTGGTCATATAACTTATAATTCTTACCTTCTGATCACCAATTAAGTATCATTTGCTGAACAAAACCTCTGAGAATTATCTTTCTCTCTTAGACTATTTCTTCATCTAGCATCATAGTTAAACACTATCACTTAAAACGATTTGAATAAAATGATATATCGTGTAATTATTGTGAAGAATATGATTCCTAAACTTGATTGTGAGTCCAGAAGAGCAGATGGCTCATCTGTAACCTCTGCTTTTAATGTTCAGAGCCACTACAGAGTCTTGCGCTTAATACGCAGTCATATTGCTTAAATAGGTGAATAAGTGCATTTGTTTTCTTCCTCCTGTGTAATATTAATGTAAAATTTTCAATAAATTTATTCCCTTAATTCCTCATAATACTTCAATAGTGTCAATATTATATCTAATTTACAGTCAAGAAAATTGTACCCTAGATTATCTAGAAATTTATTTTAAATTTGTTAGATAGAAATGGATACAGATAAAAGATGAAACTGGATCTTTGTGTATAAACTAATTGCATTATTTCACTATAAACTAGATCTTTTGAAAGATGCTACGGTGGCTTTCAGCAAACTTCGGGCCAACTATCCTACTGGAGTCCTGGTGATAACTTAAGGCATCTAGAAATACTAAATAAGGTAGACATAATAGCTTTTTCCCTATCATTTCATATCCAGCCATATGCATATGTTTTATGCATAACAATATAATGTTAAGCATAAAAATCAACCAAAAAGTAATTTTGAACAAAAATAAATGAATTATAAATATTTTACGTCTCTACCTGATTTTAATTAAGATGAGAAGAATTTCTGAGTTGAGAAATGGAGAAAAATCTTAGAAGATTCCATGTTTTGAGTAAGATTTGCAGGTTCATGTGTAGCAAGCTTGATCCTCAGTGCAGTGGTGTTGAGGCAGTGGAAACTTTAAAGTGGTAGAGGTCATCAGCCCTTGGAAAGGGTTGATATAAATTTGTGGAACTCTGATTAGTTCACAAAAGAGCAAGCTGTTACAAAAAGAGCAAGCCAGGCCTTTGGGTATCTGTCTTATCTTGCCATGAGACTTTTCCTTCTCACATATACTACTATCATTATGCCACCCATCATGATATGATGTAGGTAGCTGCTGAATAAAAGCCAGTCATGCTCTTGAACCTCAAACCATGAGCTGAGTAAGTCTCTTTTAAAAAATAAAGTAACAAAGCATTGAGCACCAGGTATTTTGTTATAGCAACAGAAAATGAAATAATACCACGGTAAATTTGTCAGTGGCATATTTTTTTTCTAAAATTATGTCTGATATCTTCTCTTCCCTAGTACCTTTTTGTATTTGGGGGGAGGTAGAGAAAATAAGAAAATTGTATCTGATAATCCATTTCCATGATTGTCCTGAACAACAGAAGAAGGAATCTTAAGGTAATGGAGTTTCTCTAAGTGAATGCAAATCTACTTGTGTTTAATTTTCATGGATATGAAAAAAGAAATAAAATGATATGTCTCCAGGCCTTTAACTTTCCAATGATTCCTCCAGCTCTCCAGCATGCAGATGGCTCTTTTACATTCTTCCTCCGCTGTCTCTCTCTCTCTGTCTATGTGTGTGTGTGTGTGTGTATATATATATATATATATATATATATATATATATATATATATAATATTAGTATAGTTATTAAATTTGTTCTTTTAATGCATCCTGACTGATATACATGTGATAGCAGGATTTACAAAGTTGAGAAATTATGATGAATTTGGTTGTGTTGATACAGGTGTACAACTACAAGAGAAAGAATGATGCATGTGTACCCAATGCTTCCTACCCAAAGAGACATATCATTTTATTAGTATCTTAAAGAAAAATGAAGTATTTAAAAACAGAAGAGTGCAGGGGATAGAGCTCAGCGGCACAGTGCCTGCCTGGCAAGCACAAGGTCCTGAGTTCAATTCCCAGTACCAATAAATAAATAAATAAATAAATAAAAATAAAATAACAGAAGAAAGGAAAAATAAAAGTACGTACTCTCTTCAAAACAAATACTCTTGATATTAGATTATGAGGTTCATTTTCCTTAAGCTTCCTAGGAAGCATTGGGTACACGTGCATCATTCTTTCTCTTATAGTTGTACACCTGTATCAACACAACCAAATTCATCATAATTTCTCAACTTTGTAAACCCTGCTATCACATGTATATCAGTCAGGATGCATTAAAAGAACAGATTTAATAACTATACTAATACACACACACACACAGCGGAGGAAGAATGTAAAAGAGCCATCTGCATGCTGGAGAGCTGGAGGAATCATTGGAAAGTTAAAGGCCTGGAGCTCACTTCAGAGTTTGGTCCAAGTCAGTATTGGAAAGCAAAAAGGTCTGCGTTGGAAGACTGGAGTTTGAGATGGAAAGCAAAAGAATTTGCATTGGAAGTCTGAAAGGAACTGAAGAGGAACATCCAAAGGCAAAAATGAAGACCTGAGCTGCTCTGAAGAAGCAAAGAGGCCAAAGACCTTCCTGCTCCCCCTTTGTATTCCATTGAGGCTACAAGCCTATTGGCCAGTGCTGCCCACGCCCAGGATGGGTTTTTCCTCTTCAATCTGCAGCTTACAAATCAGTAATGAAGACACACCAAGAAATATGCTTCCCTAATTCCCTAGGTATTTATTAATTCATTCAGATGGACACCACAATTAACTATCCCAATATGCCCATGAGCCTGGAGTCATTTAAAAGTTTTGCCTATTTGAGACAATACTATTCCTCACGAAAGATTTTTAAGAGTTAAGTAAAATGTGTGATTCAAACCATTCCACATGCAGCTGGTATATTATTGGTATTAATTCCCTCTAACTTCTTGATAGAAAATTGTGAGGTAAGGTAGCATAGAGTGTAAAAACATGAGATAAGTAGATAGGAATTGGAAATAAATTCCAATTATTTCTTATTAGGTCATTTTTCTCAGCTATTTCATGTGAATAATGAAATGACTTGTTTCATAGAGTTCTTTAAGGAGTAACAAGGCAAGGTACATGAAATATTCTGTACAATACCTGGTCTGCTAATCTCCAAATACTTTTAATATGAATTTTATTATTTCATAATTTCAGTCATCATATTCTCATTGTTAAACATGGAATATTGTAAAAATATTGACAAAATGAAATATTTAATGGTTCACTTACTGGTCATACACTGAAATTTCTTTAAAAAATCTTTAATTTTTACTGTCCCAAACAAAGACTATAATATTTTTATAGATCATCAGTGTAACTGGTCAGATAATGAATTTCATTCAAATGACCACTTTGTTTTTCTTATGTATTCTGAGTGACAGACTGTTGTATCTTTATGTAAGAATTCTGAGATCCTGCCTTCACTACTACTCAAAAATTCATTCTTGGAAGGTATTTGGAGTTTTTTCGTCGGCTTTCATTTTTTTTTTTTTTTGTGGGTACCGGGGGGTCGACCTCAGGACCTCGCGCACCAGCAGGCGCCCATGCCGCTGAGCGATATCACCAGCCCCTTTTTCATATGTGGGTTCCGGAAGTCGAACTCGGGCCGTCGAGCTTGCCAGGGAGGCGCTTACGCCGCTGAGCCATCTCACCGGCCCTAGGCTTTCATTTTTGTCACTATAACAGAATACATGAGATTAAGTGATTTTTATTTTTGAGACTAAGTGATTTAGTGAACAGAAATGTATTTGTCTATGGATCTGCAGGCTGAGACGTCAAAGAATATAGGACAAGCATCTGGCAAAGTCTGTCCTGGCCAACGATGGGAGGAAGCAGGTGAGAGCAGGAGTGGGGCCCAATTCTTACCCTCAAGTCCTTCACAATCTGAATTCATTCATTCATCCCGATGCACCCCTCATCATTTACCAGCCTTTTAAAAAATATCAGCTTTTAACACTATTGTATTGAGAATTAAGTTTCCAAACTTGAGGACATATTTAATCTATATAAATTCAATTTTTAAAATTTTGCAATTTTACTGAATAACTGATGTGAGAGGGACTTTGGCTTGTGAACACTCTCTTCCCTTCCTAGTAAAGAGTGTTTGGAAAAAGAAGAGTACATGTTTTTAATGAATTTATGCTCTCTTGACTTCACAAATGAATCATTGTTTTATAAATAATTATGTAACATGAAATAGAAGCTTAATAATAAACTCTTTGCTCAGCACAAAAAGCTGTCATTTCAAGGACCCATTCCAATTTTAGATCCAACACATATCGTTTGCTTGGTTATTTATTCATTTTAATAGATTTATTAAGTACTGTTACATTTTTAGACTAAATTTTAAATTAGATTTGGATTTTTTTAATTATCTCATATAATTGTTAGATAAAATGCCTTCACTTTTCTCAACAAACTATTCATGATGCAACAGTTATATTAAAATAAGTAATAACAATTCTTATAATAATGTTGAGAATGGTGGTTTGAGTAATCAACTCTTAGCACCAGTTTAATATTTTTATATTTGTATCAACATATTCATTTTTTCCTAAAATTCATTTCCTTTTTAAAACCAAAAACTCCAAAATATTGAGACAAGGCATACATTCTGTCATCAACTAAGTGTCACATAAACTTAACTTTGATTGTTTGTTAAGTATATACCTCAGTATTATTTCAAACTAAAATCCATTTAATTAATTAATTAATTAAGAAAATTGTACATTTGTTTTCCACTTAGGAAGCCTCAGAATTTTTAAAATTACCTTATACCACAAAAACCTATTTCTAGTATCTTTGTTTCCCTCCAAAAATCATTGTTCAGAACAGTGAGCCAATTTACTATTAGTTCCATTGATCCTTTCCACTGATCTTGCATGACTGTAAAGAATTTTGTCAAAAGCTTTCCAACATCTAAGTTTAAAATCCTCTTTAACTCTCTTCCCACATTTGTCTACCTGGAGTGAAGTCCCTGAAGAATTTCACAAAAAAGTAGTGTGTAATTCTTTTTATTCCCTAAATGTGTGTTGCCTTTTCTTAATCAAGCTGAGCTTTTCAAAGTGGTCCTCATTTGATCTCTAAAAATAGTTTCTGAAAGTTTCCAGTATAACAGAACTTAGGGAAAGCTCTCTGAAATATCTACAAGTACTTCTAAGACTGGCCATTGGGTAATATTTTTGCTTTGGTCACAAATATAAAGGGATGTTTTCCCAGTAGAGAAAAGGTGTAAAATATTGTGAAGCCAAAAATGTACATGCCTTTTTAATTTAAAATTTAAATTTTGGTTAAGTATATTTTTAATTGTATATTAGTTAATCATTATATTGTGTTTTTTTAATTGCCATCAGGTAATAAATTTTCTGCCAGAATAATTGTTCCACTGGAGCAGATTTGAACACTGATACACATTACTAAAATGCGAGGAACAGAACATTATCAGTTCTCAGATTTGTCTTTAAATTGTTAATATACTACTATCATTTCATGGCAATTCAGTATCTCTATTCAGTATTGGGTATCCACCACACAAATCATATATGATTTTGTTTTGAAATATTTTATAGAAATAAAAGGCTCTTTGTTCCTTGCTCTGGATAAATCTGTGACTATGGATGAATAATTCAAATTATCTAAACCTCAGTTCCCTTCAAAGAAGCAGGAAGACAATCTGAAAAACTTTAGAAAATAAATTGGGTAACTTGGAGGAAATGGATAAATTTCTAGAAGCAAACAAACTGCCAAGACTGAATCAAAATAAACGTATTAAAAAAGCCAATAAAATGGAGCTAGAAATAATGAGAATATTTACAAACTTGTATTATGTGACCGGTGTCATCAAGATGCCAAAGTAAGACAAGGGTGCAACACAAAATGAAAAGTACATGGCAATATTTCTAATGAGCCATAGAGGTAAAAATCTTCAATAAGATATTTACAAACCAAATTCAGCAACCTATCAAAAAGATTATTCACTGTAACCAAATAGGTCTTTTTATTTATTTATTGTTTTTTTTGTGGGTACCGTGGGGTTGACCTCAGGACCTCGCGCGCCAGCAGGCGCCCATGCCACTGAGCGATATCACCGGCCCCTTTTTCGTATGTGGGATCCGGGAGTCGAACTCGGGCCCTCGCGCTTGCAAGGCAGGCGCTTAAGCCGCTGAGCCATCTCACCGGCCCAACCAAATAGGTTTTAACTCTAGGATGCAAAATTGGTTCAGAATACACCTAATACCACGTGATTATCTGCATTGATACAAAAGTCCTGACAAAGTTCACTATCTTTTCATGTTTAAAAGAGAAAAGAAAACTTTTCAATCAAATGGCTTGGCTATTTATGAAAAATACATAGACAACTTTAAATCATTAGGGAAAAAACTGAATTATTTCCCACTAATATCTTATACCTGGACAGGCTTCCAATTCTGTCCTACTCGACACAGTCTGCAAAGCACAGGCAAGAGAAGCCAGAACAAAACCAAAATAAAGGACATCAAAATCTAAAGGCAAGAAATGAAATTTACTCAGTTTGCAGACAATGTAATATATTTAGAAAGCTCTAAAGAGTATACAAAACTGGTGCACTAATAAATGAATTCAGCAGAGCAGGACATAAAAATTGTTTGAATTATTTTACATTCATTGATTTTATAGTAAATGTTCTTGAAAAAATTAGCAGTCTCACTTATAATGTCATCAAAATTATAAAATATTAAGGAATGTATTGAAATTATAAAGCACTGATGGAAAAAAATTGAAGACACATATACCTGGAAAGATACACTATATTAATGCATTAAAAGATTCAATATTGTCAAAATATTCATAGTACCCAAACAATATCTTGATTCACTCTCATACTTACAAAAGCCAATGATGTCCTTCAAAGAAACAGGAAAAAAATCTAAGATTTATATAGAACCAAAAAGAAAATGAATAGTCCAAACAATTCTGAAAAAGAAAAACAAATACACATGCATGGATTTTCCTGACTTCAAATTATATTAAAAAGCTATAATAATCAAAACAAAATCAAAATAGAATGGTACCGGCATAAAAAGAGACACAAACAAATACAACAGAATAGAGAACTGAGAGGTAAATCCAAACATCTACAGCCAACTGATGTTTTTAAAAGTTGCCGAGAAAAATTTCACTGGGAAAGGATAATCTCTTCAAAAATGGTTTTGGTGAAACAGAGTACCTGCATACAATATAGTGAAACTGGATCTTTACCTTACACCACACAACAAAATCAACTCACAATATATTAAAACCTTAAAGTAAGAAGTAAGTAAATCTGTTTGAAGGAAACATAAGGACAAACTGCTTGATAATGGTCTTGAGAATGACTGTTTTGGACATGATGTCAAAGCTCAGGTGACAAACGCTGAAGTGAGTCAGAGTGAAACAATATCAATAAATGGTGGCATCCATGAATTATATTAGGCTTTATGTTCAAAATAGGCTTTGTATAGATTTTCACTTCAGGGCTTCAGTCTTATATATTTGTTTCATCTTATGGTTTTTTGTTTTAGTTTGTTTTGTTTATTTGAGATAGAGTCTCACTATGTAGTTCAGGGTGACCTTGAACTCACTATGTAGCTAAGGCTTGGTTTGAACTTACAGCAATCCTTCTGCCTCAGCCTCCCAAGTGGTGGATTTATGGGTTTGTGTCACAATGCTCTGCTCATCTTATTCTTCTGTGCTTATTCTTCTCTGTTCTCACTTAACCGTTTATCAAAGTTAGCTCTCTTTTAACTTTCTCTATGTATGTTAACTTTTGGGACTACCTGTTGGATTCATTTACTTTCTTACATTTTGTAAGAGGCTTATCTGACTGTACTAAATAGTAAATAATAGTATTGGTTTCACATAATTTTAGTATATTTAGTTTATTTCTTTCCTTGTTATATTGCATTACTTTGGACATTTAATTTAATATTAAATTGTAATTTCACTATTGTTATGAAACCAATTATCTATTTTTTGATGAAATACTTTGTACCTATAAAGGAATATAAAAGTAAAGAACACTAATTGATAAACTAAATTGTTTAAGAAATAAAATATTACTCAACATGCACCAAAGACTTTGATATAATTCCTCAACTCTAAAACTACTACTGAAAGAATAACGAAAAATTTTCTTGACATTAGTCTGGGGACTGATTTTTTTTGTATGTAAAACAAAAGCACCAGAAACAATGTAAATTAGACAAATTGTATTGCAGAAAACTAAGAAGATTCTGTGTTGCAAAATCAATAAGCAAAAAACTGAAATCTAAAGAATGGGAGAAAATATTCATAAGCCATACATCTGATAAAGAATCAATATAGAAAATGTCCCATGAACTCACAAAACTCAATAGGAAAAAAAATCCAAACAAATATCAGATTACATTTGGAAAAAGACCAAGAATAGATTTTTTTTTTTTTTTTTTGTGGATACCGGGGGGTCGAACTCAGAACCTCACGCTTAGCCAGGCAGGCAGGTGCTTATGCTGCTGAACTATCTCACCGGCCCTAAGAATAGATATTTTTGAAATGAATATATTCAACTTGTCAACAGAGATTGAAAAGTGTACTAATCATCACAAGAATATAACTTCAAAACCACAATGAGATATCACGCGTTAAGATGTAATTATCAAAAAGTCAAATAGAAAACAAGCTTTGCTGAGTATATGGAGAACACAAAATAATTTCACATTGTTGATGGAAATGTAAATCGTGTAAACATATGGAGAATAGTATGAAGGATCCTCCAAAGATTAAAAACAGGACAGCTTTATATTCTAGCTATCTTATTTCTGGGTGTTTATCCAAAGGAAATGATATCATTATGTTGCAGAAGTATCTGCAATCCGTGTTTATTGTAGCTAATTCACCATAAGCAAAATATGGAAACAACCTATATGCCCATTGATGGGTGGACGGACAGAGAAAAGAGGAGACAAATGTATATGAAAATAATATATTATTTTTAACCTTAAAATAAAAGGAAATGCTGGCATTTGGGACAACATGGTTGAACCAGGATGACATTATGCTAAGGGGAATAAACCAAAATCCCAAATGTGAATATAACGTGATCTCTCTTAGATAAGAAATCTAAAATAGTCAAATTCAGTGAAGCAGAGAGTAAAGTACTGCTTGCCTCTGGAAGGTGGGGTAGAGAGAAAAATTGTGAAACTTCAATTAAGTTTCAGTTTTGTGAGATTAATAAATTTCAGAAATCTACTGTGACAGTGATTAACAATACCATAGCTTATGCTTGAAATTTAATAAGAAGGTAGATCTGAAATGTTCTTACTGTCTAAAACAGAAAAAACAATAAAATGCTATGTGACATGATGAATGCTTTAAGTTGCTTAATTGTGGTGATTATTCATAACATGGAAGTAAACAAAACAAATTGTATAACTTAAATATACAGAATTTTTTGTCCATTATACAAAACATAAACAAAAATAAAAGCAAAACATAAGAAGAAATACAAAACATGAAAATATGATATTACAAATGAAGTTAGGGGCAACTTTGTAGAAAGCAATGAAACAGTATTATATCATAGGAAGTTATATGAGAGAGAAACCCTGACAAAACTTTACAAATACTGTGTAATTTTGGGGGGTTAGAGCTATTCATAAAGCTTGCAGTGTGACATGTAGGAACATACTTTTGAAACTATCTCTGCTACCTTTGTAGATTAAAGAGTAGAAAGTAGATTACTTTCAAAAAACTTTTAATGTTTATCTTGTTTACCATATTCTTTTAAAATACATATGACCTGCTTAGAATATCAATTAGCACTACACATAGATTGTCACAATTAATTTTTCAAGGAGTCTTATGAAGCAGATTCTAACATTGTGGCTATTTCAAGGAAAAACAAGCTGAGAGGATGGAAGTTTCTTTACAGAAGGATGCATACATAGTAATTTGGTAGAACAAGCATTCTAAATTAGGGCTTTTATTTCTGCCTTTTAAGTAGTAATTCAGAAGATACATTCCAAAATTATAGCCAAATCATTCACTAATTTCAGCATGGATTAAATAATACATCTTTATCAATGTTGACAACACACTTCCAACTCTGCCTTCATTCAACAGTTATATTAATATATAAAAGAGTACAGTAACACTGAATTCAGAATTGTTGATTTAAATTATGAAAATTTTTTGTATTATCTAAGATATAATTTAGAAAATAATATCAATTATTCACAAAGACTACCATGAAATGCACATGGATATATTTACCTATGATTAGTATGCATTTAAAAATATATATTTAGAGTCTGAGTGATGGATGTGTTTGGGGCCTAGAAGATGGCAATGATTCCAAGGTTTGTACTTATCTGCAAACTCAAGATATATGCATTTGATGTGTACTGTTTCTTATATGTCAATTTTTACCGCAGTAAGGTGATTTTTAAAGGGTGTAGAAAGTAATATCAGTTATAAATGGAAAATTTTATGGCTTGCTGCTATACCTTGAGTCTTGATTGGCCTGAAAGGCCATGTGTCAAAGGCTTGGTCACCACCCTGTAGCATTATTGGGAGAGGGTGGACCATAAGGAGATGGGGCCCAGTGAAAAAAGGTGGGTCATGGGCAGAATTTCCTTGAAGGAGAAATTGGGAACCATCCCTTTGCTTCTTTCTTTTATGTTTTCCTACTGCAATTGATTAAGCTGCCTACTGCACTGTGTGCTCCTGCTATAATGTACTTTGTTACCACAGGCCCAAAGTGACAGGAACAAGAGGCTATGGACTAAAACCTCTGAAACTGTGAGCCAAAGTGAATGATTTTCTTTATTATGTTGATTTTTTCCCCTATTTTGTCACAAACACTTTGTGTCCTTAAACATTAAGAGAATGTGAGTATATTCAAAGTAGTAAACTGTAGCTAGGAAGTAAATGAATACAAGGGACTATTTGTGCTTATAAAATTAAAACTAACTTCATTAGGGCTAATTTCATGTGTTTTCTCTAAGAATTCAGAATAACCTTCGAACAGTATCTTCTTTTATATTTACTGTTTAGAGATGCCTTACTTCAAAATCAAGATCGCAACCTATTTTATTTATTTATTTACTTATTTATTTATTTTTGTCTTTTTGAGCCAGGATTTCACTATGCAGTTCAGGCTTGCCTTGAGCTCACTTTGTAGCTCAGGCTGAGCTTGAACTCTCAGCAATCATCCTGCCTCAGCCTCCTGAGTGCTGGGGTTGCATGCATGTGCCATACCTGGCCTCATAACCTATTTTAAAGCTGAGGATCAAGCCCTAATTCTGTAACAGTGTCTTTTACACAGTGACTTCCTTTTTTCTCTCCATGTTCATTTCCATCATTTCCATTTTCTTCATCATTGCATTTCTTCTTACTTATCTTACACTGATTTTTGGAAAACATTACACACCTACAAATTATTTTTCTTATGTTTCATCTGTCAGCTTCTTGTTCTAGGAAATAACAATTGGAATCTTGCTGATCATTTCAGTCCTGTGAATTTCAGTTGATCAATCATTTTCTAGGATACTATTTACTGAATTGTCTTTTTCTATTTAACACAATATGGGATCATCCTGTGTACAATAAATGATCCACTTGCCACCCTCAATCATTTTCTTACAATTTTTACTTATATTTTCAAAATCAGTGTGATACATTCTATTAGTTTTCTGCAAATATCTAAACTGCCATTGTTTTACTTGGTGGAAAGAATATAATTTTCACTCCAATTGATGTTGAATATAATATTTGTTTTGGCCAATGGACGGTGATGGAGGAAGTGACATACATCACGTGTAAGCAGGTAATTTATAAGCTCTAGGGGCTTTGCCACAAACCCTTAGAGTCCTGTACATTTCCAAAGGAACAGCCCAGATCCACCAAATCCATTACTACAGATCTGCAGATCTATAATCAAGAAATAAAGGTGTGTTTGAAGACACTGAAAGTTCAAAGTTGTTTTAATAGATACTATTATGGGGTAATATAAACAACGATTAATGTGTATGGGAGGTACATCTATCCTGGGTTTAATATTCTGCAACACCTATGATTGAAGTTTGAAAATTAAATAATTTACTGAAAAGCTCTGTGAACAGGAAACCTTTCAGGAAAGAGCAATTAATGCCCTTATTTACACTGTTTGTAAAATGCTGCCTGGAGGAAAGTTTTGGGGTCAATGAGTTCATAACAGAGGATATCAGGTAAGAAATAGGAAGGTTAGGGTTTCCTCTTTTGAATGCCTTCTTTGCTTTCTGCTGATATGATAATTTTGACTTTTATATACACAGAATATTCAGTATTTAAATTCATTTCTCTCCTCAGTCACCATTCTTCCTTCGAATACTACTTTTGGTCTAAAGATTCTGAAGCAGCTCATTTATCATTTTATTCCAGAATTCTTTACTTTGGATATTGCATACTTCACCGCCACTGTTTCCTATGCCCCACTGTGATTTACTCACATCAAGCTCTTAACAATAATCGCGATGTGGTTAAAGTGGCCTCCTCCAGGTAGGCATTCCCTGTCTCTTCTTAGATATTCTATGCCAATAATGTTCATCTTAAAAATAATTTTTCTTGAGCCAGGTGCAGTGGCACACACTTGTAATCTCAGCACTCGGGAGGCTGAGGCAGGAGGATCATCTTGAGTTTGAGGCCAACCTGGACTACATAGTGGGTACTACATAGTGAGACCCTGTCTCAAAAAAAAAAAAAAAAAAAAAGGCTTTTTTTTTTTCTTTTGTTTAGTGGTCCTTTGAGATAAGGGATTATGCAGTATTTAACTGTATCTGCTCTGCTTTAAAGAACTCTTTAAATGTGGAATTATGTTTTTTCTAGGCTAAGAATGTCCAATTTGTTTGTTCTTTGGATTACAGCCTCATTTTCCTTTGTATGACATTGATGCAAAGAAGATACTTTTTGAACATGACTACATACAGTTACTTATTTACATTTTTAACTTATAAAATGTATGTCTGTCAAAAAAATAAAAAATAAAATACTAGGCCAAGGGAAATTTAAAAATGCTATTGTAAAATAATATAACAAAACAAGCTACTTCATTTACAGATTGACTGTAAGACTTTTGAAGTCCCTTAACCTAACAGGACAAGTGTAAATCTATGTGTGTTATCAAAAACAGAAAATATAGTATAAGTAGGACATTTATTTCCTTGATGATAAATTCTATTAAAGTTTATATTGTAAATAATACAAAACTGAAAAATAGTACTTCCCTACGTAAATAATAAATGAGGTGTCCTATAATTCTTAAGACTTTTTGATGAGTTAAATAAATATGATTTAAATTTAAAAATTTTCTATAATATATGTATGCTATGTAATACTATGTATTGTATTTATACTATACCCTTTTTTATTTTTTTTATTTTTTTATTTTATTTTATTTATTTTATTTTTTTGTGGGTACCGGGGGGTCGATCTCAGGACCTCGCGCGCCAGCAGGCACCCGTGCCGCTGAGCGATATCACCGGCCCCTTTTTCGTATGTGGGTTCCGGGAGTCGAACTCGGGCCCTCGCGCTTGCAAGGCAGGCGCTTAAGCCGCTGAGCCATCTCACCGGCCCGTATACCCTTTTTTAAATCCTCTCATATATATAGTTAAACTACTACTTGTGCGATCATTTTCAGTATATTGACAATGTATCTCTGAGTGTTCTGGAGAACACGTATTTAGTTTTAACATTTTTGATTACATAGTACCCATATGGTTTAAAAAGCAGACATGCAGATGAAAACCCTGTGCTAATGCCATTCAAATTAAAAATAAATTTTACATCTAAAAAATTCATTTTGCAAATTCACACTTTCTGTGGACTTTGTAAGAAATTACTATTAGCAAAAAGTTCAAATTCTTTAATCAATTTAGTCAATATTTACAGTAGCTAATGAAAAGTATACAGTAGATTTTAAATGTTATCACTTGAAAGCAAATAGGACTTATTAAAATCAACAAAAGGAATGCTTACACAATGAAACTGAAATAAACATTCCAAATCATTAGTAGAACTATGTAAGTTGTCACTCAAATGGCAGTGATAATAGAATAATTTATTTCTAATATTAATCATAATGTGTGTACAATTTATTCTCATTTCCCTCAAGAGTTTATTGACAAATACCTTTGTCAGTAAATTATCTTACCTTTTGGACCAGTTTTAATTATTTAATTCTTTCTGTCAGAAAATACGTCTAAGCATAGTACAAAGGAAAAATGAATAGGTAAGCATTTTTGCAATTGTTGTAAGTTGTCACATTTAAAAAAAATTCAGCTTGTTTCAGGATGTTCCAACATTTAAAAACATATGAATGTTTGCATCTTCTAGTTCAGACTTTAATTATTTTATTATAAAATTCTTATTCTCTTAATATAGCTGTTAAATTACCTTCCAAGGTAACATAAGCCCAGGTCACAGAAAATGACAGAGTAAATCTTTGGGATCTTACTCTTCCCTGTTGTTCCAGGATCTTGCCTAGTGAGAGCAGATAATTGATGAGAATCCAAGTGGTGAGACTTACTGCAAGGGTAGAGTAATCAAGGGGAAGCAGCACCTATAATTCAAGGGGAGGCAGATCTTGCGGAAAAAATGGTCGAAGCACAAAGAGACTCATTAGCAGACAAGGTTACAAGGTTGACTAAATTCCTTCTAAGGTGTGCGAATATAAATGACAATAAAATAGGTCAACTGCATTATTTGAAAGGTTAGATTAAGAAGCAATCAAACTGAGGGCAACGGGTTTTGAAATTTATTGCCCAAATCCTCAATGGGTCTGATATAAGATAAATAAATTAACAAACTCTACATTGTGAAGCTCCATGTTCACAGTAAATGGTGCTTGATCACTGATGTGATTTAGCATTTACTTACTGGATGCTGAAGTTGCTATCCCTGATTGGCATGTATATCAAAGTATAAATCCACCATGAATTCTTCTACTTAGATACTACAGTAGGGACAAGAAAAATATCCCTAAAAAGAAAGTATATTGTAAAGATAAAATAGGTAAGTCAATATATTTATTAAAACATATTACGGAAGTTTAGAAAAGATAAAATTTTACCTCCATGAATCTCAGATATAAGCGGAATTGTAGTAATATTGTGTGGGAATATTGTGT
The DNA here is from genome assembly GCA_028451465.1 of Erethizon dorsatum. Lineage (NCBI taxonomy): Eukaryota > Metazoa > Chordata > Mammalia > Rodentia > Erethizontidae > Erethizon > Erethizon dorsatum. The sequence goes on along the minus strand of CM051836.1, from coordinate 73,114,948 downwards.
AGTCTACCTTCTTTCAAAGATTAAGATGATAGGATTTGTAAGTTAAGAATGTGGTAAGGGCATGAACTGGGAGATCTACAAAGTAGAGGCCTCAATTGCAGGTCTTAGCTGAAGTGACTACTAAAAGGAAGCATCCTTTAAGCATGGGTAAAGCCATAATCAATAGCTATCCTTATGGCTCTTTGTTTTTTTAAACAAGAAGGAATTACAGAATAAAGAAGGTGAGAATAAAATCATGTAATGATATAACTATAATCCATTGAAAAGAATAGAGCTAAAAATTACAACCAAGGTTATAGAACAAATTCTTAACAAACACACATTTAAAATAATTTAAATATGTAAAATTGGTTCCACAGAGATTTTTCATTTGTTATGCAAGAACTAGAGCTTGTTCAAGTAAGACCTGATGAAGACCTGCAGAGATCCACAAATGCAAAGCGTCCATCTTGTGAAGGGAGACTTAAGAGGTGATATAACAAAACCATTCAGCTTGCACCTCTGGGCAATTTTTAACTTGTAGGGAAATAAACACCAATCTGTTTCTAGGCATGCACAGCTGTTCACTACTATGAAGTCCGAAGCATTTCTATTAAACTAGGGTCCACATTAACTGTATTTTATTTTCAAGGCAGAAATGCAATAAATATTCCAGCATTATTAAGAGTTGGAGAACACAATTTATATCAAGATTAGTAAGCTAAAAATTATTTTATATTACTTGCTATCATCTATGCCTGATGTATCACTAAACATAATATTCTAACCAAAGTTAAGTAAAGAAGGAAAGAGTTGTGCAGAGAGGAGCCTTTGGCCCTTATGTAAAAATGTATACAGGTCTCGATACTTAGAGTAGATGGGTGAGTAAGTAACCTGTATTACCTTCCAGATACAACGAGTTTTATCTGTAAGATTGAAGACCTAACTATTTCTATAGCCATAAGACAGAATAGTAATGATACAAAGATGTGTTCCATTTAGACGGATATAAAATTTAACTGAGTTCCAATCTAAAGAAACAATCTGAATTTCAATCTGAATTTATTCACTGTAGGTAGATGATGCATATATGTAAAAGAAAATCTTCAGACAAATTAAACTTAATTGCATTTAATTAAGCAAAGAACAATTTGTGAATTGGGCATCCATCAAAACCAGACTAGATTCAAATGTCACTGGGTCTGCAACACGGTTAGACAGTTATGGACTGGAAAAAGGAAATAAAAAAGGGAAGTGATATATAGAGACAGTGCAGTTAGTTACAGGTCAGCATTTGCCTTATTTGAACACAGCATGAACCTTTGCCTACCTATAATCCACTGCAGTTTGACTTCTGTGATTGAATAAGACTTAGGGATTTTTATAAGATTATACAATTTTTTTTTTCTGGTACAGGATATTGAACCAAGGACCTTCAAACTGAGGTCCCCACCCCACCACGCCCTCCTTTGTTAATTGTTATTTTGAGACAGTCTCGAAAGATCACTGTGTTGCCCAGGATGGATTCAAACTTGTGATCCTTCTTCCTAAACCTCCAAGAGTGCCAGGATTACAAAAATATGCTCTCATATCCAGCTACAAAATTATACTCCTAATTTATGTTTGCAGTTAATCTTTGTACTTAGATTGTAAGTCATTATGTAAAGGCCCAATACAAGGACTCCCCAAGCTAAAATTAGTTGAAGAAAATGTGGGCAGATAAATATATAGAGATACAGATGTAGGTAAAGGGGACAGATAGACAGGTAGGGAAATAATAGTATGAAGGCCTCAGTAAACTTTTTGGCTAATCCTGACTAGAAAGAGTTAAAGCTTCACTGGAGAAAGATAATTAACAAGAAAATGCTGCTAAGCCAGGCAGGGTCCTAACCAATTCAGCCTACCTGTTTCTCCCCACTTTACAAAGAAGAGGAGGGCCAGCCAATTAAAGGACAGAGTTCTCTCACTTTTTCCCTCCACTTAATTGTTTACTTGGCCTTGTATGTAAAGTCCTCTTAAGTAACCCACAAGTTCTTCTGACAGAACAAGGGGAATCAAATGAAGTTCACATAAGACTCTGCACACAGAGGATGGTACCTGGGATGGGACCTGATGGCCTACAATAGCTAATCAGATTATGACAAATTTTAGGTAGGGGTAGGGCCCTAACACTCAATAAAAAGCAGCTGAGAGTAATGGGTCCTGCAGTCCTGCACCTTTCTGGCACCCCCTACTCTGATTTACCAGGGTAGCTGTCTCTCCTCTTTCCTCCTCTTTTCCAATAAAGTGTGCAATAAAATGTCTTCCTTTCCTTAAATTTTATATCTCTAGTTTTTTATTGGTATGAAGTTCACCAATATCAGAGAGCTGCCCCCACAGTAGGGCAGCAGTGCTCCTCCCCTGCCCCAGAGCAGTGGATGGTGCTGGTCCCCTTGGATCCTGGATGCAACAAACAGATTACTGATATCTGCCTGTCTATCTATCTATTATCTATCTATCTATCCACTTACCTATAGGGAGATGGCTAGATAGAGATGTATTTACGCATGGGTACTAGACAAGAGATCAAGTAGGTAAAATTCTTTTAACTTGAAAATTATTTTGTTGGATTTATCTCAGGTAAGTCAATATCTGAAATCCAATGAGTGGCAATATTAAAGAGAATGTACTAAATTTAAGTCTTGTTTAGTGCTTTTCTCTGGAGGAAAGTAAGCTGATGCTGTGATTGCCACAGGCTATTGCTTTCTTTTCATATTGATTTGGGTTTTGGTGTTTATACTTCATATTAAACTCACAACTGAGTGGTTCCTTCATTAGAGGCCACTTGGAAGACACCTCCACTTTCAATTCACTTTGACTTGAGCAGTATTTTGCTTCCTTCAACAACAAAACTGCACCACCCACTCACAATCTGAGAAAGTTGTTTACTGACCGTCAGCCTGATTTGATGGAATATAATCTAACAGCTCACTACCCTAAGAAGCTAATGAGAAAAAAGCTTAATTGTGCCAAATTTAAACATTTGCATGACATAGTTTCACATCATTTGGCATAGGATATATCCTTCCTAGTCTATTTGATCACTAATTAGTTGTCAGAAGTAGGAAAGAGATGCTTTAACAAAAGTTAATTTATTTTTATCATAAGTATATTTCAGGATTCAAAAGGTAGGAACAAAATTAATTAAAGAGCTAGGATATGGTTTGAGTACAAAAGGTCAAAATGAGTTAAAATTAAACAATTTGAATTTAAAGCAAAAGTGATTTCATTGAAAACCAAAGGCCCTGAGAAGATAGACATTTTTCTAAGGTTTAAAAGTTAATGTTATTCACCCCTAATTAGCACCTAAAATTTAACTTGAGCTGTCATAAAGATTAAATTAAATTAGATATGATTATGAACTTATTACCACAAACAAGAACAAAATAGAGTGAATCATTCAACCTTGCATTTCACTCTTTCTGAATGACTGGCCTGGAGCTTGTTTAGATGAATCAGATTAGAACTTATTTGAGTTCTATGTACGATGCCTTTTTTTGTGGTTAGTAAAAATAATTATTTTCTCTGTGTTGGGCTAAACTTTCCTTGAACTTAAAGTACATGTGCATTGTTTATACAGGTCTCATTAAGCCTGATTTTTGTGTGTGAGGCCGTGTGGACTTTGAACTTTTTCTACATTGACTGGCTAATCAATAAATGCTCCTATATGAAATCACACTATATATCCATACTTACGCACGCTATATGATCCATGCAACTCCTTGTCATCATGATAGGGGTACAAAGCATTGAGAGAATGTAGAAAGCTTAAAGAATTGCAGCAGAGAGCATATAATAGTAACTAAAATATATTTAGTGATTACTTTGTGGTAAGCACAAAATTAAGGCACTTCATTGTGATCATTACATTTATTTTCATAATAAACAGATGAGGCCATTACCAATTATATTCCCATTTACAGGTACAGAAACTGGAACAAACCACTTTATAAAGACTCTATCTAGGTATTGTTAAAGATTAGATTTTAATTTACTAGCATCCAAAAGCTCCAACTAACACACTAATATATCATATTTCCTTCTAACCAACTTTCACCATTATTTCAGGAATGTTTCTCTCTAAAAGAATAGAAATAGAAATAATTAACATCTTCTGATCTTTTAATATGAACTTTACAGTGAAGTCCACTCCACTATATCAAATCCAGTAGATTATGAGCTACTTTAAATAAATTAAATAAATGAGTGATAAACAAATGTAAACTGTTTTACTCTTCACTGAGTGGTCATGTTGGGAGACCAAGGTTAAAAGGCAGATAAGTGCCTCTAGAGAAGAGGTGAATGCATAAATTCAGGTCACTGAGAACAGATAAGACGCACATCAGGCTCCCCCAGTGCGATGTTTACTTACAGAAAGAGGAGAGAGAGCATTCATAGGTTGTGCCTCTATCGATGTCTTGGTTTTCCCATTGCCAGTGCGTCTAGTCGGCTGCTACTGGAGCCCTGTGGTTCCATTACCCAGTTCTGGCTGCTTCCTGAAGGGCCCAGCTCTTTCTCTGGGGCTCTAAAATGCTTGCCAAAGACCCTTGACACAGTCACTTATGAAAAGCAGAGACCTATACAGCAAACTCAAACCACAGAAACACATTCCCTTACAAACCGATGTCAAACAAAGGAAAGTCCACTGTGACATGGAGGTTCCAGGTGGGTGAAGCACTGCATTACTGCTTACTCCAACATGGATAATACTGGTTGAGCATCCCTAATCTGAAAATTTTAAATTCACAGTGCTTAAAAATCTGAAAAATGTTTAGACCAATACGTTGCCGTTAGTGAAAAGCTTGATTCATGATCTCATGTGACAGGTTTCCAGAGTAATACTGTACAATAAAATTTTTGTACAAAATTATCTTTAAGCTATATGCATGAAGTATATATGATGTGAAAATGAATTTCCTGTTTAAATGTGGGTTTATCCAAAAAATATCTCATTACACATATGCAAGTATTTCAAAGTCTGAAAAAATATCTAAAAAACCCCTGAAATTCAAAATGTTACTACTGTATTATTTACATTTATGGAGAAGAGTTAGATCTTTTATGAAATGTTTATTGGAAAAATGTACATATACTGAGTATAATCTTTCAGAAATTCCCTCTCACTGTTTCATGTGTAAATAATTCTTTAATATTTAAAGAAAGAATTTGGGAATAAAGAGTTGTGTTTTTTAATGTCAGTCATTTATGGGATCAGGCTTTTTAAATGAAACATGCAAATTAAGTTGACTGTCTACATTCAAAATGGTAAGGTAAAAACTTCTGAAAATCTTATCCTCCATGAAGACAGAACAACACCAGAAAAATGCCAAATTTGAACTCTTCATCACTTTAAGAATTAACTGTGGGCTTGCACCATCTCAAGGCAGTGTAATTTCAGAAACAAACAAATGAACAATCATGGCTGCATTCTAGGCCCTCTAACTTTAACTATTTGAAAATAAACCCAATAACTTTTTTTTATTTTTGTATCTCTGTCATTTAACAAGGAGTCTGCCACATAGCCAATGTTTACAAATATTTTTGAAATCACAAAGGTCCATCTAATCCTCTCTAGAAAGCCTTCTGCGACCCCTGAAAATCAGTTATGACTGTCTCTAGTATTTACAGCGTTCACTAAAACGCCGGCAGGACTTTCAGAGAAAGTTCTCTTTGAGTAACTTTGACCTCCACCTGTGGTTTTTCTCACTTTGTCCTGTAACCTCCCTTCTCCTCAATGCCATTAACATTCTACTTCCAAAATAAGTCCAGCCGTGACATGGGCTTTCTTAAAAAAATAAATAAATAAACAAAAACCTGTCTAAGTTGTAAATGCCCTACGTCAGCTTGTACTGCTCTGACACAATGCCATAGACCAGTTGGCTTTAAAAACAGAAACTGATTTCTTGAAGTTCCTTACTTCATGTCTTCACTCGGTACACAGGAAGAAAGCATCAATCTTCTGTGTTTTCTGATAAGGGCGCACTCACAACTCCACCCTTATGACGTAAGTAAAACCAGAAGCCCACACCTCCGAGCATACCAGGAGTGAGTGTTTGCCTTATGAAAATTGGGGCCATAAATGTACTGACAGTATTTTTTCCTTTTTTATTTTGGTGACACTAATATCCACAGAGAGCTAGACTATGGTGAAACAGAACCTCTACCCCAACCTGCATATTCAATTCTTTACAACTTTTTTCAGATTAACAATATCATGTTAACTTAACTATGCCAGTCATGAAAATCTTTTTAAAATAATGAACACTCTTGTAAAATGACAAAGGTAAGGTAAACAAAAACAACAAAATCAGTGGGTGAAATACATAACAAAGTTCATTCTGATAATTTGGCAGCTTTGTTTGTTGTTTTGGAGGTGATACGTTTAGGTGATAGGTTTAGAAAAGGACTTACATTCTCTAAATTCTCTCTTCCTCACCCAGCACCTTATTTTAAAGCTGTTTTGAAGGTTTTGATAATAACTCAACACCTTCCAAGAATATATGACAGCTAGAATAAACAGAATTGTCAAGTTTGTAGTAGATCTGGGATCCGGCAATATTTTGCATTACTGAAGTACTAAAGATTTAGTAGAAAAATCCTCTGAGAATATCACTAAATTTGTTTCTCATTTGCTGAGAGGAGAAATTTCTTTGCCACTGTTTTCCAGGCTTGTTTGTGATATTTGCTTCCATAACTTGAACTTCACATCATGCTTCCATGTAAACTATCTCTAAGCTTTTCAGTTTCCTCTTTCAGTTGAGTTTATTTAGAGATGCTGTTTAAAAATCAATATTTAAAACTGTTTTCCTCTCAAGAAAGATATCGTTTATGTTTTATATGTTTCTTCCTCTTTCATTTTCTTTTTAAAATAACATAGTACAAATGTATTTAATAACATTTAAAATAATTACTTCGGGGTAGTCTTAATGTTACTTTAAAATTTTTTGTATATTCTATCTAAAGAAAATATCATGTGCCCTACAAAATAATATACTCACATTTTCCCATTCTTATGTCATAGTTCTAAAATGAACTTCACTACATTCAGTACTCAGTGTTTCACATAAAACTTTTCCATTTTGACACAAATCATAATATTAAAAAATCAAAACTCTGAAAAAATCTTGAAATATTTTCAATAATAAGTAATACTAAAATATAGACATGCCATGATTTTTTGACCTAAAGGTCTCTGCTTAGGCTGTTCTATTTCAAAATGCTCCCCCTTTTGTGTTTACCTGCAAAATCACTCTCATATCACACCAGGTCCAAAGAGTTCTCCTGCACAAATATGCTTCCTAATTTTAAGGTTAATCAATTCCATCTTTATTCTAACTTTGTCATAATTACTATATGGTGCCATTACTTACTTTTTGCCTAAAAACTTGCCACTCATTTTGTGTAACACTTCTTATATAGTGAACTAGGCTGGACTGATGATAACGCTTCATCCAGGGGTAACTATGATGATTCAGCAAGCCAAATTTTATTGTAAATCTCTCTCTCTCTCTTTGGCTCTCTCTCTCTCTTTCTCTCTCTCATTCTCTCCCTCCTCATGAATGCACATGCATATTTTGAACCACTACACAACCTCTTATCTCTTATGTTACCAACAACATTAACTATTTCTCCCTCTTCTCCTTCTCTTCCTTCTTCTTTCTTCATGCTTAGCAGTATTTGCTCTAGTCACCAGAAGAAGATAAATGGATTTCCATATAGACAAACACTAATGTGAGGAAAAGAAGAAACTCTCCTGGAGATACCAAGGCCTTTGTTTAACTTTTTCTAGGATATACCATTGCTCTTCCTAATTATGTAAGCCCACTAATCCTGTTAGTCTGAAGTTGTTTTGAAATAGGTTAATGTCACTTGCAATTGAAAAATTTCTGAGGAATATACATACATATATATATATATATATATATATATATATATACATATATATATATATATACACTTATGTTAAGATCAAAATTTACATTTATTACTGGAAAAATTTTGTTCTGCCAATGAAAAGCTGATTAAAAGTATCTTAGGAAGATTTTCTTTATGATTACCTTCTAAAACACTAATGTAGAGGGAGTTCTTTCTGTTTGAAGCTTTAACTATTGAGGAGGAGATAAAATTATTCATATATTTGTGAGACAGAAACTAGAGAGAAAGAAATATATAGTTCAGGGCTTAACTAAAGGTGAAGCAGTGAACTCAGAGTTCAAGTTTATGGAGTCTAAAAATCTAAAAGTGAAACAACATGAGAGAAAGAGAGCTCTTCATCTGCCTTTGGTAACTTCCTCTCCCATTGTAAGTATGCACATAATAGGAAAATCCCATTTTAAAAAACAAAATGCCAACAGAGTATATTAAAGTTGTTGATGTTTTTAAATTTTTAATTAAAATGTCTTTGTTATTGTTATAGTGAGAAGGGTATTTTCAATTTCTTATATAATAATAGTGGGTAGGGATCTATAACTGGTGAAAATCAGTTACACCATATGGGAAACTAAGTATTTCAGAATTAGTTTTGCTTTCTTTTTTCTGGCATATGCACCTTTGTATTTTATAAGGCCTCAGGAGACTCTGCATTATACAGAAATAAAAAGGAGAGGAACTTTCTTTTCATTCCCTAGTGTCTAGCCAATGTGAATTCTTAAGTGGATGGTATTTTCTTCTAGATGAATTAACTAACAATATGCTGCCACAAAATAGAGACTTATCACTAAAAAGTAAATTTCAATATAATTTTAGATTGAATGTTTTGTTCTATCTTGAATATTACTTGCAGTAATAATGCTATAAATACGAGTACTAATACTCTGAGGAAACTAGGAAGACCTAGATCCATAGAAACATATTCACAGGGATGCACACACAAGTTGACTCAGATACTGTGTTTGTACGTTTAAATGGATTTCGCATATTGTGCCTCTGGGTATTAGGAAGACGAAAACAGAACTGCACAAATAGTAGAAGTGATGGATAGCAGTAAATATACTATCAATTACAATAACACTTTATGAATAGAAAAGTAATAGAATAAGTTTGGCATCTATATTAATCTGTCTTTCTTTCTTTCTTTCTTTCTTTCTTTCTTTCTTTCTTTCTTTTTTTCTATTTTTATTTTTCTGCAATCTAGAGATCGAACCCAGGTCCTCATGAATGCAAAGCATGCACTCACACTATCACTAAGCTATGTCCCACGTAAATCCGTTTATTTCATTCATTCTTTCACTAGATGATGAAGCACTAAACATTGCTGATGTGACTTGCCTTTCAACCAACCTGAGTGCGTCTTTATTTATTAAGTGGTTAGAAAGGGAGTAGTTCATTTCAGAAGTTATCCGTGACTGTTGTCTTGATACTTTCTGTATGCTACCAAAGGAAAGGAAGTTCCTGATCATAGACTACCTTACAGCCTCTATTATATTTGCTCATATACATCCAAGCACTTTTAAGGCATAAAAAATGAAGGTAAAATTTTTTCCTATGTTACCATACTCCAGAACTTTTATTTACAGCAAATAATACATTAGGTACCTCTCTATCTATAGTTATAACATTTTGATGTACTATACCAAAACCTTCAAATTGGGATATTTGTTACATTTGTTGACCTTTTGACACTACAGTAGCAGAATTTTAAGAAGAAAAAAAAAAATGGAACATTTAAAGCCAAAATATATTCAGACATTTTCTAGCACAATGTATTTTTATTCAAGATGAGAAAAGACATTCTAACTACAAAATATAGAGCAGAGTTTGTAACAGGGAAAGACTTGACAGTTTAGGTTCAATAAATGAGGTGAAACTATTATAACTATTGAATTAAACATAAGAATTTCAAGAGCTTGAAGTTTGAGATTCTGGGCCTTTTCATGTTGACAGAGTACTGAACTCACACTATGCCATGATGAATTATATATGCATAATTCTGCAGTTTATGTATATCTGGCCAAGGTTCTTCAGAGGAAAGAGTTTGACCAACAGCCACTTTTGGTCTTATATTTTTGATACAAATTAATTCAATCAAAGAGTTCACTTTTATCATCATTTTTCTTGACCCTGTAAATTTAAAATTTACCACGAACAATTATTTCTCTGATGTTTCTTCTGTAAAATGGAAAGACAAAACACAAACTGGCTCTGAGAATTTTTATAATGTTGAACATATTTTCACAGAAAAATTTCAAATGGAAAGTTTTTCCAGATACATAGGAAGTCTAGATCAAACAAGCTCTTATAAGAATATTTCGGCAGGAAACATGATGCAATTGAATCCATGTGAGTAGCTTATTAATGGGGTACTATGTTAATTAACATGATAAGCATATAATCACTTTGAAAGTGCTTATCTTATCCTGACGTGATTTTGTGAGTGACTGAGTTCTTTCAACCCTTTGTTCTAATGTCCATAGTCAGCTGGATGCTGTGATACAGAGAATGTGGGGTTACATTTTGTTAGTTCATAAAGGTAGTCTTAAAAAGTATCAGAATTTATAACCTAGTCATCCTCATGTTTTATAAGCCGAAACAAGTTCAAGTATTGAAAGATTCCAGGACAATCACATGTCACTCCCATTTTATATAGTCCATTAAAAACTCTATTACATGATTATAACATGAAAATATATTTCTAAAATATAGGAAAATGTAAAAAATAGTATACTGAGTAGTTAACTTAGTTTTCTGTTGCTGCAGCAAAATACTTGAGAATTGGTAATTTACAAAAAAAAGATGTTTATTATGGCACACACTTTTGGAGGCTGGAAAGTCTAGAAGGATGGCACTGGTGAGGGTCTCATGTTACATCAATTCATGGCAGAGGTTGGAAGTGCAAGAGGGCATATCTGGAAGTGAGAGAAGACAAGGTGTGGCTTGCTCGTGGTTTCCCCTGATCTCATAGCATTGTAACTGTTTTTCAAAGAGAATGAAATTATTAATAAATATTTCCAGAACATGTAGTAAGCATGAGAGTCTTAAGGCCTTAGAGGAGATATATATATATATAATCATTCTGACATTTTCTATTGTTCTAAGAAGACATACAACCTACCCTGACTCAAGGGAATGGGACATAATATATCTCTCTTCTAAATGGGAGGATATCAAAGAAACTAGACATCTTCTATCTTTAAGCTGCTTCTGGAAAAATTTAATACATTTGAATGTATACACATATTTTGTTACAATAAGTTTTCACTTCAGTATATTCCACTGAATATATATATATACTTAACACAAGTAATGGCATAAGCTCCCAAAATGCACAAATTGGAAGGCTCATAATAACATTATCTGTGATTGAAAAGAAAGAAAATATTACATGCTCATCAATAGTAAAATTGATTTATGAACTTTGGAATATTCACACACTGATACAAAACATAGACTTGAACAGTCAACAAAAGAAACAACTACAAAGATAAATATAGATTAAATTAGTAATGTAATAATAAATGAGAGGTCAAAACAAAAGATGGCATAGTATATAATTCCATTTCTATTAAGGGAAAAAATAGAAAAACTATCTATTGGGTCGTATGTTGATATAATGAGTGAGTATGGATATTTTGGTTTAAGTTTCCTATTCTTTTCCTAAGTTCAGAGTTATGTTCAATTTGCAATTTTATATATATATATACATATATATATTTAAATTTTTAAATTTTTCACTAGTACATGTTTGCAGTACATAATGATTTCATTCACTGTAGGAAGTCAGTACACGCACATAACACATCTTCATTTTTTTTATTTCCCCCTCCTCTCTGCTCCTTTTTTATTTGTATCATACTGTAGTAATAAGTCAAAAGTATGAATAAAAAAACATGATTCCATATTAGTTTCCTATTGTTGCTATGACAAAATAACATACACTTAGTGGATCCTGACATAAATTTATTATCTTACAGTTCTGGAGGTGAAAAATATACATTGGGTTCCCTGGGCAAAAATAAATGTGTTGGCAGACAGGATTTTTTTCTGGAGGTTCTGGAAGTAATTATTTTTCTATTTTTCTTTTTCTTTTTCTTTTTCTGGAGGTTACCTGAATCTTTTGGCTCATGGCCATCTTCCTCCATCTTTAATGACAGAAAATAGAGTTTTCAAATTTCACTTGCAATGCTTTGTAATTAAATTGCCACTTCCTGGAAAATGCAGCATAATTTTCCCACCTTATGGATTATAAATTAATCAAATCTGCACAGTCTTTTTGTCTAAGTAAAGCAATATTACTTTTGAAACATCATTATTCTGCCTAATACTCATATTTTTACCTCTAATTTATGTCTATATCTTCTTTCTGGCTTCCTATCACTTCCTATTTGTAGTCTTTTTCTTGTACGGTAAAAATTATGGTTCCATTTCTTAAGTGGGTCCTTATTAGAACTTTTTCTTCAGAATATTTTTTGCATATAGAAGACGTAACTTATGAATGAATTGGTTATATAATTAGTGTTCAATAAATATCATGTTATTTTGTGTGCATTGTCAAAATATATGTCATGACAAGGGACCCTGTGTCTCCCAATATTCATCAGACAGAATAAATAAAAACACAGTCTAGCTATTGGAAGCAGGAAATATTGCCATGTGTGCAATGAGGCACTCACCAAACTAATTTAAGTATAGTGCAGTCAGGTTCTTAACTGACTCTCATGGAAATGATCCCTTGAAAATCCAGACTGTATCCATGAGCATTATAGATATTTCTATAGATATTTCTTCCTTAATGTTAAGCTGAACAGAGACTGGAATTCTGCTGCCACCTCACTCTTAGCAAGTAGCAACTGCCAATAAACATGAGAGAAGATACCTTCCTCATTTCTACTGTCCACAGCTCGTGAAGGAACATGCAATTGAGAAGGTAGCTACTAGAATGTCCAGGGAATATACTTTTACTTCCACTCCCTTCCAACAGAAAAAGTAGAATGGATATTTATTTCCGAGTGTCAATATGTTACAAGATGACTTTATTATGCCTTTCCGAGGCTTTTTCCATCCAGCCTTTTCTCTGAGTTTCTGCTGTCATGCTCAGATCATAATTTCGGTATGTGCCTTTGCACCATTAAGGTATTTGTTTTATTTGGGGTTTTCACAGAAATTACATTTGTTACAAAGTTATTGTAATAGACCCACTGAGAAGCAGATTATACTTTCCATTCTGATTTTAAAAAACACTATTTTTAGCAAGTTCCATCTTTCAAAGGAAGGCTAATTAATTAACTGTGACAGGGGCCTCTTTATGTTAATAGATTATTAACGTTTGAATCTCAGGAAGAATTTAAACAAGTCTACACTATTGTCTACAGGGAAACTTCCATTAAAATTATACAAAGATATTTCTCTTTAAAGGGATATAAACGCTACATATCAAATTGTTGAGATAACATTTACTCTTAGTTTAGAATGGTATGAATTGACACCACTGGTTTGCATTTAATACTTGTTTTCTTTCTGTTAAATTCTGCATGGATTCTTGTTACCTATCACATTTCTGAAGCTCAAAAATAGCCATCTAAGTGGGACTTTTCCTTTTGATTAAAATCTTTGGCTTAAACAAAGAATTAATAATACTGCTTTTAAAATTGTTTATATTAATTGTTTCAACTGATTGACTTTATTTTCCAGGTCCAAATTCAGGTGCAGAAACTTCTTGATAGGAATCAAAGTTAATTGCAAAGAGGAATGAGTATTGGAATACAAATATTTATTGTCATATTCAAGAAAAATTTACTCCCATTCCTTTAATTCTAGAAACTCACCTTAACAGCCACTACAAGAGAATATGCAGCCAAAAGGGTCTGTATGTTTCTATAATCTAACAAGTCCTGAAACATTTAACTTTTAAGTAAAGGATTTTTAATTAAATTTACAGTCTATAAATGAAAGCAATATGTAACATGAAGGTTAGCATGTTTTTATTAATTTATAAGTTTTTATTAATACATGTGTGTAGTACATGTTTACAGTCCTAGTGGGAAATTGGTACATGCACATAATGCATCTTATTTCCTTTCTTTCATCCCCTTTCCCTTCCCTCTATCAATCTCTTGATCCCTTTTAAGTGTATGTACATTTAACCTTTTGCCCAATTATTTGACTTACAGAATTTCTACCAAAGATTCATTGTTAAAACCATGAAAAGACATCTACACAGGGTATTTTTTGTGAACTCATTTATAATGGCAAAAAGCTGGTGAAAACTCATATCTTCATAAATAAGGAATAGTTTTAATGATCTATTAAAATCCTTAGAAATCCGGACATGGTGGCGCATGCCTGTAATCCTAGCACTTGGGAGGCTGAGGCAGGAGGATTACCATGGGTTTGAGGCCAACCTGGGCTACATAGTGAGTTCAAGTTTAGTCTGAACTACATAGTGAGACCCTGTCTCAAAACAAAAACAAAAACAAAAACAAAAACGAAAAAACCTTAGAGATCTACGCAACTAAGGAAGGAGAAGTTAAGAGAAGTTAATCTACACCTTATTAAGAAAAGAAAACTAGTATCAGTATTGTTTTTGTTTGCTTGTTTATGTTTTGGTGGTACTAGTTATCAATCCCAGGGTCATGTCCATGCCAGACCAGGGCTCTACCTTTAAGCTACATTTAATATATTCAGGATAATTAAAAATCACTAAAGAAGCTCCCATATACACATACATGTGTTTCCTTGTTAAAATATCAAGGAAGGATAATCATATATTTTTAAAATGTTTGCTTATAGGGTAAAGAAGGGAATATATTGGAGAGGACAAGATTAAAAGCTAGTTTTTTAGGAAAGTCTATAACATTGCAAGTATGACTATGAAAGCACATAAACATTATATGTGACTATAAAACAAAATTAAATCTAAGAAAAACAAGTTTTAGAAATTTAAATTGAAACAAATGAAACTTTACAGTATTCCACCTCTACTGGGGTTTAACTTTCTGAAGTTTCACTTACCTGCAGTAAACTTCAGTCTGAAGATATTAAATGGAGGATCTCAGAAATGAATAATTTACAAGTTTTAATTTGCATGCCATCCTGAGCAACAAGATGAAATCTCACTCCATTGCGCTCCCTCTTGCCCTATACGTGAGCCATTCTTTTACCCAGGTTTTCCACACTATATACACAGCAGGTAATCACTTAGTAGCCATCTCAGTTATCGGGTCAGCTGTCACAGCATCTGAATGTTTCAATTCAGGTGATCCTTATTTGCTTCACAAAACCCCCAACTCTCAAGATTAGTGATGTTGGCAATTTGCACATAGCAGAGAGAAGCTGTAAAGGGCTTACCTCAAGTGAAAAGCAGAAACATCTCCGAAAAAAAATAATTTCATGCCGACTTTGCTAAGATATATACTAAAATAAGATTTTTAGAAAAACAACAAAAAACAAACCAAGAGGTGGAGGCGGGGGGAATGTAAGTTTGAGCCTGGCCTGGGGAACTTAGCAAGATCCATCTCAAAATTTAAAAAGAATAAAATAAAAAAAGGCTGGGTATGTAGCTCAGTGCAAAGACCCTGGGTTCAGTCCCCAGTACTGAAAATCAAGTGAGAACACATTCATACAACTTTTATTATATTGTTATAATTAATCATAAATGGCCTACTTTATTATTTTTAGTTTCTTATTGCGCCCAAATTATAAATTAAAGACTTACCATGTATATGTATGTATGTAGAAGAAGAAATACATGTGCATATACGTGTGTATAGATGTATATATATATATTTGTGTGCACACACACACACACACACACACACACACATAGAGCTAAGTACTAGCTCAGAATTCAACCACCCAACAAAAGCCTTGAAGTGTATCCCTCAAAGATAAATGTGAAATATTCTACACAGTTATAAACCTGTGACATAATGACAATATAGTGAGATAGTTTAAATCACATTAAAGCATATAATCTGATTTTACACTCTAGAGCAATTCACCATAAAGATAAAGACATTCAAAACAATGTTTGTGTTCATACAATAGCTGGTCTTTAACTAGCTGCATTACGTATAGTGCAACTTTGGGACTGTTAAGTAAACAATGAGACATGAAACAATTAGGTTTGTGCAACAAATAATTAAAACTTTTAGTGTGGAATAATAGCGATTGAAAGGTAAAGACAATAAGATAAATTAAGACTCATGTAATCTAGAAGTTCAATTAGAAATATTATTTCATTTTTTAAACATACATCTTTTCTAAGTCTCTTAGCTAAAAAACTAGAAATAATGACCTCATCTGTAGCCACGAACAAACCTATTGCAACGTGGTCTCCAAAAACAAATTACCTTAGGAGGAGGAAGTTTTCTTAGAACAAAAATTTGTGTATAGGACGGAAGCTGGATGGGAATCAGACGCACAGAAGTTGAGTGTCATGGCGCTAGCAGAAACTGCTTGGGCCAAATCAAAAGAACTGAAGAATCAATTTAATTAAGTTCCAGGAATAATCCCAAATCTAGATTATTTAACAGTCTTTGGGATAATAAGTCTAATGCATTGAAATAAATAAATATCTAAATCCATGATTAAGAATGGTTAATAAAGGGGAAAAAAAACCTAGGGATTTACTATATCTTTCCTATACAGATTCTAAATTACAGTAATAAAAGCAGAGAGTTAAGAAGAAAATTATAGGAATATTCCAACCAATAGGCAAAGCAAAATTACTTTTAATATTTCTGTTTTGCAACTCAAATGAATTAATCTAAACAGCAAACAGTTTTACTAAAAGTTAGACAAGCAGACAATTTGTAGTTTCTGAAAGAAGTACTAACATAATTTATAACATTTCTTCGTATATATTTATCTCATATAATGAAAACTGTAAGTCTAATAACTAATTTTTGAGACATACAATGAAATGAGATACATGTTAATAATGTCATTAGGAAGCAACTGACAGAATTCAGCAAAAATGACAAAAGGTTAAAAAAAATAAAAATTCAAAAAAATGAAATTATGCAGAAAGAAACTACAAATGGAGATGCAGAAATGAATCAAAAAATTACAATTACTTTTGTATTCTCATTCAGATATATAGAAAAATGAACACTGGATATTTGATGCTATAAAACAGTCTTTGAGAGTGATATTATTGTTAAGTTTACGTTTTAGGAAAGATGCTATTTCATTGTAGTAATATGCGTAGCGAAATGTTAACTGAGTACATGATGTATTTTTTCATTTATTTTATAATAATCTGGAAGCATGTGAACTATAAGGAGATATATTATTGTAGTCTACATATGTTTAAAATTTTTAATATTACAAATTTTTAAATATCAAGATAAATCCAAATGGAGACATTGGATAATTTTTAATGGACTGCTGAACTCAGTAATGGCCAGATTATATTTTTATACAAGTAATTTTGGTAAAGAAGTTTTGTACTATTTAACAAAAACTGATAATTCTAAAACTTGCTTAAGAATTTATTTCCATTATGGTTAACAATGAGCAGCAAAGGCCAAGTGACAAGTATTTTAAATTTGCTGACCAAATGGTGGCGGTAGCAACTGCTTAACGCTGTATTGTAGCTTCAAATTATCTATACACATTATATAAAGAAATGGGCATGGTCACATGCCGATTAAAGCTTATTTCCCAAAGGGAAAGTAAACTAGATGTATACTTATGTGGTGTTATTTGATGGTCATAGAGAGAGAGAGAGAGAGACGAAAATTACATTTTTATACTCATTTTTAAACTTCTTTATAAAGAATTTATAATTCATTTTCAATTGCTTGTTCAAAATATATTTCACTTCCTTCCATGTTTAAGAAGCTCTATTTTCTGTAAAACTTCTGAGCTTAATTTCTTTGCTCCTGTCCTTTCAAACAGAAAATAAATTTATGTGAAAAAGCAGAACACAGTAACTCAATCTCTTCTCTCGTCTGTACCCTTGTACTTTTTGTCATGTTCTATGTCTAACAAAATAAACTCCACAAACAGGGTTGTAGAGAGTTCAGTTTGTGTAAAGAAGTCTGTATAATTCCATGGATTTTGCATTAAGAAAATTTGTAAGCTTTATAATCCAATCTGAATTTATTAATAATTTTGGTCAGAGTTTGTCTTATATTTAAATTAATTTGGGTCTAGGGTGAAAAGGATACTTGCTTCTGGCTACTTTCAAAGACTCAATATTTTGTACACTGACTCTTAAATTTCAAAATTATGAAAGGGAATTAAGAAATGTATGATGTACCCCTACAGGAGTTCAGTAGGGAAACATGTAGATACGACAAGGCTGATGGAATCTTGGCCTCAATAAAAGTGTTCTTGGACTTTGGAATGAGCTTGTGAGTTTATCAGAAAACTGACCCACACACAGTCAGGTCAAGAGATCTGGGTGGAAAAAGTCAAAGAACAATCCGGTGGTAAGCATCTGACAGGAGAGCAGAGAAAGAAAGCCCTATATTACACGCCTTCAAAAGCCTTAGACTTTGACATGTGCAGCTTCTTGCAGGGTGTCTGGCTGCTATTCCCGGATCTGGATCATTTAGGATATATGCATGAGCAATAATAGTCCCCACAGACGCTGGGCAGAGAATGAGATACAGAGAGTTTACCTCTGCTGCAAAGCTTTTTGCTTTTTTTTTTGTTGTTTGTTCGTTTGTTTTTTGAAAAAGGGTTCCACTATGTAGCCCAGGATGGCCTTGAACTCTAGGCAATCCTCTTGCCTCAGCGTCCCCAGTGCTGGGATTACAGGAATGTGACACCATGCCCGCAGCCTGAAAGTTTTCTTTTCAAAATGTTATTGTTATTAATATTAATATTTTAAATTATGTAAAATATATACACTTCCTCTTCTGAAAATTCTGCTTCATGTATTTTGATGATTTTAATGGTCTTCAGATAAAATTGAAACAAGATTGGAAAGGTTATTTTATGAACAACTCAATAGCTTTAATTGCAACATTTATCATGCAAAAGCTCTAGCTACCAAAAATGTTTTGGCACTAGGCAAATGTGTAACTTCCCTATAGGGATTTTATCATTCAACATCAAAAATGGCTGCACCATCAAAAATGGCTGCAAACCATGCCTCCCCTAAGCAATAAAATAACAAGTATGAGAGGAGAATATAGAAAAATTTAATTAGATTTTTTAAAGAAAACAATATTTTGGCATAATGCATGAATTGTACTATTCCTTTGTAATACATTTCTATATATAAATATTAATATATTAAGTCACCACAGCCCTCAAGCCATTGTTATTAGAAAAAGTAACAAACTCTGAAGATATCAATAACATATCATTAATATTAAATAATTTTTTCTATTATGTTATTGTTCATTTTTATTCATGAAGACATGAAGAGATTGTGCTATAATTAATCCTAGAATGCTTTCTTTACTTCAACAGCAAATAAGCAAAAAAACTATGTAGTTTACTTCAATCAAGTGCCTAAAAGAAGAAATGTATATGTATTTCCTAAACTTGCTTCCAATATAAAACACAGAAGAAATTCTTAAGCTTGGATTACAATAACCGTGGGATGGACTGTGAGTAAACATTTACTATTGCTAATAATGCAAAGTTTGGTGCATTTTTGAAACAAGTTTTAGAGCATGGAAATTAATTGATGTACCTTGTAAAACAAAAGGCAGCATGTGTGCCTATATGAGCATTTGATTGATTAATCATTTTTATTTGTTTCCAGCATTCATGTACTGGAGGCTTTGCTCTCCAGGCAACTCTATTCATTAGCCCTACTCCATAACACCTTCTGTAATTCCCTTAAGTTCTATTCCTAATGAGTCAATTCATTGAGCTCCATTTTTTCTATACTATTAACTTAGTAGTTATGTTAGAGAAATGTTGAACAATTTTTCAGAAAATGTCATTCAGAAATAAATTTTGTGAAAATATGTAAGTTCATCAGCTTAAAAATAAAGTATTTTAATAACTCTGAAATTAAGATGCATTTTTACAATTGATGGTCTCTTATAATCACTCTCAGCCAGGCAACAGATATGTTACAGTGGCTATTATTTGTGCACACACAGAAATCCCTCCAAAAGACATCTGTTGCTACATCCTTGCACAAAACAAGACTCTGTCAGCAAAATTTACTTAAGAGGTAAAGGTGGTTTTTCATCATCATTTATTTGATACTGCAGAGAACAATACAGTGTAAAAACAAAGACATTGATTAACAAAGATAGAGAAAAATCACACTCAAATAAATTTTTTTTATATGGGTACTGGGAGTCGATCTCAGCACCTCGTGCTTGCCAGGCAGTCGCTTATGCCACTGAGCTATCTCACCGGCCCTCAAATAGATTTTAATAAACTAACTTTTTAATAGTTGGCCAGTTTATTGTAGAAAAACCGATAGTCAAGCTGGGTATGGTGGGTGAGTGCCTGTAATCCCAGCACTCAGGAGGCTGAGGCAGGAGGATCACCATGAGTTGGAGGCTACCGTGGGCTGCATAGTGAGTTCAAGGCCAGCCTGCACTACATAGCGAGACCCCATCTCAAAAAAAAAAAAAAAAAAATTGAAAAGAAAAATCAATGGTCTCCACATTGCTGTAATCCTGCTGTACAATTCAATTTATAGACACAGCCGGCACTCACTGCAGCTTGAGATGGGAAGTCATTTTCCACATATACAGAAGTGGAGGAGAAACTGGTGTTAGTGCATGTTTGGGAGATCTACCACTAAAACTAACTTACACCAGTCATATGTTCTTTTTCAAAAGTAAAAGAATCTATACTTAAATGAAATTAAAGAATTTGTCAAGAGGTTTAACCTGAGCATTCTAAGTGATTATAGTGTTTGCATCATAGTTATTTTAGCACTGCTTTTCTCTTAATGAACCATAAAAATTTTTTATAAGTGACAGATTTGATGAAATATAATATAGATAGACAATAGAGAAAAAAATCCATGTAATATTTTATCTACAAATTACAAGTGTATTAAAGTTGTTTTAATGTAAAATGGTGAAAAAGTAGGTAAAGTCTTTCAGTATATACATTTTTATATCTTTTTTACACTTATTAAAATTATGTTTATTGATCATTTACTATTTGCCAGTAATTA
The DNA here is from genome assembly GCA_028451465.1 of Erethizon dorsatum. Lineage (NCBI taxonomy): Eukaryota > Metazoa > Chordata > Mammalia > Rodentia > Erethizontidae > Erethizon > Erethizon dorsatum. Next base: position 73,093,881 of record CM051836.1, on the reverse strand, counting down.
CTTAGAGTGGTTATGGAAATAAGTCCATTCATTTTCATTTAGTAATATTTTTAAAAATTACAGGCACTTAAAACAAAATGATATTCCAATACAATAAATAGTTTTCATAGAAATTTTTCACATTACAATGGAGGAACTTTTGAGCAATGCAACGGTGTAGATACATAAGGTTGGAATAGGATGAAACTTCAAAATATAAAATTCAAAACACAATAATTGTCTGATTTATTTAGCATTTACTAACTATGCTGTATGAATCACAAATATAAGGACTCATATTTATGTATTTTTGAAGTAGCTATGAGAAAATGGAAATATGTTAATATTATCATTAAAAATGATAATTTGTTGAATTGTCTATAATTTACTTCTAAAAAGAACAATGGGTGTAGATTTTTAAATGTTACAGGCCTGTCAAGAGAAAAACTATATCCACTAGTATACCATGAACCACAGTTTCAAAAAATCATAAGTGAATATGGGTCTGACTTTTTTGATGTCTTTTATGCCTGCGTTACATTTGAATCTCCTGGAAAGTTTTCTCAAAACAGAACATTCATGAATTCCAACTTGAAACAATAATATTAGAATCTCTGATACCAGCATGTAGAGACTTGTATTTTTCAAATGCTATATCTAATGGTAGTGTAAATTTGCTATTGAAGACAGCTAGTATTTTAGAAACCACAAAAAATGTCACCACTAACCAAAATAATAATAATAATAATAACAATAATAATAATAACAATAATAATAACTTTCAGTAAAAATAGCCTGAGTTTAAATATTTTCTTGCATTTTGGGGCAAATTATCTAAACTATATAAGCCAAATTTTTCCTCTACTAAATAATATCTATTAATAGAAGTTATTCTGGATTTTGGTTAAATTAACATTACTTTCAAAGTAAAGAAGAAATCTGGATTAATATTTACCAGAATCCTCTTCAATTTATGATGCTTAATCAGAATACCAATAAGATACATCATGTTCAAATCTGTCAAAAACAGTGAGACTAAATTATCGGATGCCAGAGAAGTGGTTGTGGTGTGCTGTGGGCAGATATGAAATCCACAGTTCTTGCTATTTTTTTTTTTTTTTGTGGGTACCGGGGGGACGACCTCAGGACCTCGCACGCCAGCAGGCGCCCCTGTCACTGAGCGATATCACCGGCCCCTTTTTCGTATGTGGGATCCGGGAGTCGAACTCGGGCCCTCGCGCTTGCCGGGCAGGCGCTTAAGCCACTGAGCCATCTCACCGGCCCAGTTCTTGCTATTTTTTATCCTCCATTTTCTTTCGTGTGTGTGGAAGACAGGTTATGCCAGATCCATAAGAAGCATATCAAGTTTCCTTGATAATCATGTGTTCCAGTAGGTGAGGTTAATGCCTTCCATCTAACAGTTGTCATGCTCTTTGTTGGGGGTTTTGCCTTCTTATTGTATACTGTATTGATATGTTAAAGCATTTCATTTTGATTTTCCTACTGAATTGAGAGTAATGCTGCATTTTGGGTAAGTTTAAGAAGACAGCACGTTCAATATAGACTACTAATTATGTGCAAGTCATCCGTATTGAGGTGAAATGGATTCATCATCATATTATGCTGTTACATTATCTCCTGAATAATAAACTGAATAGTCCATAGTTCTGTCAAGATTCAACAGGGTATTCAGGTCTTCTCAGTATTGCATCAACTCCCTAGAAAAATCCACAACATGGATTGCCTCAACACCTAGTTGTAGTATTAAAACTCTCACTAGATACATGTTTATAATGCTTAAAAATTAATCTAAAATCAGACTGTGTATACCTCACAGCTTAGAAGAAATACAACTATAATACTAACAAGAGCTAATGAAATTCCCTATAGTTTGTATTATTCTGTTGATTATTGAAGCCAATAATGTTCAAATTTGATCAAACCTGGTTGCAGTTTTACTTTGAATTAGCCCCTGTGGTAATAATAAAGCTTCAAAAACATTACAGAATCATTTTTTTAAAGAAGCAAAATAGTCACTCTGTTCTCAGAAGTGGTGATATCATCAGAATGAAGATGGCTTTCAAGTATTAAAATCTTAGATTTTTCTGTTTTATTACTTACATACCTGTCTTGGACATTTTACTTTGGACCTTGTGTCACATGTATGTATGTATGTATGTATGTATGTATGTATGTTTATTTTTAATAGACTGGGAGCAAGGTAGGAAAAGAAAACAAAACATTTGATTTCTTAAAATAATAGCCCTGTGGATGTAGTGCAAAGCCTTCTTACTACATTTATTATCAGTTAAATTAAATGTGCATATTTAATAATTAGAATTACCTATAACTCAGTTTCAACTAGTGTCCAAGAAAATAGAAGGTATATTCTTAAGTCCAACTTGAAAGACTTGCTGAAGAAAGCAACAGGAATAAGTTAAGGACCTTCATTTTTTGAAAACTTCTTTATCCAAATTTCAGAAGGCAAATTTTTAGCAGTTGGCACTTAAGAAATATTTTTGTATAAATATAAAAACTCAGTTTTAAATGTGTGGGGGGAATTAGTTATCTTGTTAACTTCAGGTCAAGATAGAGAAATGCAGAAGTTAGGTGCTCCATGAAGTTTCAAGGATGAATTATCTTGGGTTTTGGCTCACTATTGAAACACTTTCCTCCACTAATATTTCTCTCTACTTCTCTGACCTCAGGATGGTAAAAAAAAAAAAAAAAAAAAAAGAAATGAGGAATGGCAAAGAAATTTACTACATATAGTCCAGGAGGTACCATGTGCTTTGTGTTTCTATGTATTCCCTTTGTCCACTGACCTCATATGGATACCGAGAGGACAGCAAGTTTGTGTCACATGGGGTGAGCAAATGTAAGCTAGGAAACTTGTTTTATGGTACCTGCAAACAAACTTCTCTAAACAAACTTTTACAAACATTAGCTTTTTTCACACAGAGAAATATTATCTTTATTTTAATCACGAAAAAACTGTGTTTTACAGAGTTGTTTTTATGCAAATATCTTTAAAAACTATAGGTGAGAACAAAGGTAATCAGTGTCTCTACTTAGACACATGTAAGCATAGTGTCCTATGGATAAATACCTCCCAGACACCAGCAATTGTCAACTGGTTCCATTAGTAAAATGGGCAAAAATGTTAACTATTATTAAACATTGCAGTTCTGATGACTCTAAGTAGGTGCTCATTTTTTTATTTTATAGAAAAGAGGTAAAACAAAATTTCATAAGAAAATAATAGAAGAATAACAATAGATAATATATGTTGTTGTCTTTAAAGTAGTTGCTCAGGGTATGAGATATGGGCATAAAAATTTCTCCAATCAATATTAGCACAAACCATCCTTCTTAATGAACAAAGAGACACTAATAGTATAACTGACTAGTTTTTCCCTTTTCCCTACCATCCTTTCCCCTTTCATCCATCCTAGTTCCTTTTTCCTTTTGAACAATTTATTACCATTCCACAATATCTATTGTACATTTTAGACCTTATTTACTCTTTCAGTTTCTCACACTAGGGAGACAATATGATGTTTACACATGTGAGTCTGATTTATTTCACTTACGAGTATGGCCTCAAGTTGCATCCATTTACCTATAAAAGTCTCAAGTTCATCCTTCCTCATGGCTGAGTAGTACTCCCTTGTATAAAAATGGCACATCTTTTTTATTCATCCCTCTGTTGATGGGCATTTGGGTCATTTCCAAGATTGAGCTATCACAAATTGTGCTGCTACAAACATGAGTGCACATATATCACTGTGGTATGATGTTTTTAATTCTTCTAGAAAGATACCCAGGAAGGGAATAGCTGGGTTAAATGGGACCTCTAATCCTAGTTTTCTGAGGATTTTGCACAGATTTCCACAGTGTTTGTACCAGTCTGCACTCCCACCAACAGTGGAGAAGGGTTCCTTTTTCCACACAGCCCTGGCAGCATTGGTTATTGGTTGATTTCTTGATGATAGCCATTCTTCTGGGGTGAAATGGAATCTCAGTGTTATTTTAATTTGCATCTCCTGTATGACCAGTGATATTGAATATTTTTTCATATATTTATTTCCCATTTGTATTTCTTCATCTGAGAAGTGTATATTCATCTCAGATGCCCAATTTTTGATTGGGTCTTTGAATATGGGGGGTTTCATTTTTTTTCAATTATGTGTATGTTCCAGATAGAAGTCCTTTGTCTAAGAGACAATTAGCTAAAATTTTTTCCACTCTGTGGGTAGTCTTTTCATTCTATTGGTGATTTCTTTGCATGTGCAAAAGCTTTTAATAAGATGAGATCCCAGTTGTTGATTCTTTGAAGAATTTCCTGTGCAGTCTGGGTTTTGTTTATGAAGTCTCTGCCTACACCTATGTCTTTAAGATTTCTACCCACTTTCTCCTCCAGTAGGTTGAGTGTTTCTGTTTTCATATTTAGATCTTTGATTCATTTTGACTTGGGTTTTGTGCATGGTGATAGACATGGGTCTAGTATTTGGCATATGAAGAGACAGTTTTTCCAGCACCATTTATTAAAGAGGTTATCTTTCTTCCAGTGAACATGTTTGGCCCCTTTGTCGAAGATAAAGCGGTTAAGTGTGTTTGTAGTTGTGTTGGTATCTTCTAACCTGTTGCACTCGCCCTCAAGTCTGTTTTGTTTTTTGTGTTTTTTGTTTTGTTTTGTTTTGTTTTTGTTTTTGCCAATACCATGGTGATTTTATCACGGTGGCTTTGTAGTATAATTTCAAGTCAGGGATTGTGATGTCTCCTCCTTTGCCTTTGTTGCCCAGGAATGCTTTTGCTATTTTAGGACTCTTCTGTTTCCAAATGAAATTTAGAAATGTTTTCTCTAGTTCTCTGAGGTATGCTAATGGTATTTTGGTTGGGATTGCATTAAATCTGTATAACAATTTTGGAAGTATGGCCATTTTCGCTATGTTGGTTCTTGCTATCCATGAGCAAGGGATATCTTTCCATTTTCTGATGTCCTGTTCAATCCATTTTTCAGAGTACCAGAATTTTCAATATACAGGTCTTTTACTTCGTTAGATTGATTCCTAAGTATTTCATTTGTTTGGATGCTATTGTGAAGGGTGTGGTTTCCCAATTTCTCTCTCAGTGAGTTTGTTGTTTGTGTAGAGGAATGCTATTGATTTTTGAGTGTTGAGTTTGTATACAGCTTTACTAATGAATTTGGTTATTAATTCTAGAAGTCTTTTGGTGGAATCTTTGGGGTCTTCTATGTAGAGTATCATGTCATCTGCAAATAATGATAATTTAATTTCTTCCTTTCCTATCCTTATTCATTTTATTTCTCTCTCTTGTCTAATTGCTCTGGCTAGTGTTTCCAGAACTATATTGAAAAGGAGTTCATGATATTGGACATCCTTTACTTGTTCCTGATTTTAGAGTGCAAAATTTCAGTTTTTATCCATTTAGTATGATGTTGGCTGTTGGTTTGTCATAGATGGTTTTTATTAAATGGAGACAAAGACCATCTATTCTAATTTTCTGTACGGTTTTTATCATGAAAGAGTGTTGGACTTTGTCAAAAGCTTTTTCTGCATGTATTGAGATGAACATGTGATTTTTGTCTTTTACTTTGTTGATATGGTATATTACATTTATTGATTTGTGTATGTTGAACAATCCCTGTATTCCTGGGATGAATTCCCCTTGGGGTCATGGTGTATAATCCTGATGATTTGCTGCTGCATTCTGTTTGCTATTATCTTATTGAGGATTTTTGCATCTAAGTTCACTAGGGAGGTTGGCCTGTAGTTCTCTTTTGTGGTTGGGTCTTTCTTTGGTTTTGGTATTGGGGTAGTACTTGCCTCCAGGAATGAGTTAGGGAGTATTGCTTCCCTTTCAATTTCATTAAAGTGTTTGAGGAGTATTGGTGTTAAGTCTTCTCTAAATTTCTTGTCGAATTCAGTAGTGAATCCATCAGGACCTGGGCTATTTTGTTGGTTAGTTTTTAATTACATTTTCAATGTAATTTCAATTTCATTGACTGATATTGTGTTATTCAGAATTTTTATAAATTTTTGATTCAGCTTTGGCAATTTATACATATCTAGGAATCTGTCCATTTCTTCTGCATTTTCCATCTTATGAGAGTAAAGATTTTTGAAGTAGATATTGATGATCTTCTGAATTTCCACAGGATCTGTAGTGATTTTATCATTTTCATTCATCATTGAATGAATTTGATTCTTTTCTTTCTTTTTTTTGATAAGGTTTGCTAAGGGTGTATCAATTTTATTTATTCTTTCAAAGAACCAACCCTTGGATTCATTAATTATTTGTATTGTTTTCTAAGTCTCAATTGTGTTAATTTCTGCTCTGATCTTTATTATTTCCTCTCTTGTATGGGCTTTGGGCTTGACTTGCTCTTCTTTTCCTAGAAGCTTGAGGTGTAACATTAGGTTGTTTATTTGTGCTTGTTCTGTTTACCTGATGTGAGAATTCACCCCTACAACTTTTCCTCTTTGGACTGCTTTCATTGCATCCCACAGGTTCTGGTATGTTGTACCTGTTTTCTTGATTACTTATAGGTATTATTTAATCCTTCTTTAATTTCATCTGTGACCCATAGGTTGTTTAGGAGGGTGTTATTTAATTTTCATGTGTTTATGGATCTTTTCAGTTTCTTTTGCCATTCATTTCCAATTTCATTGCATTATGGTCAAATAACATATGTGGGATAATTTTAATTCTTTTGCATTTACTTAAGCATGTTCTATGGGCTAATATATTGTGTATTTTAGAGAACATCCCATGTGCAGCTGAGAATATGTATTCTGATGATATTGGGTGGAACACTCTGCAAACATCTAAGTCCATTTGTTCCCAGGTTTGGTTCAGTTCTGATATTTCTTTGCTGTTTTATTGTCTAGTTGGTCTATCTATTTGTGACAGTGGAGTATTAAGGTCCTGCATTACACTTGTGGGATTGCTGTTTTGATTTTTCATGTCTATTTATAATTGTCTTATATAGTTGGGTGCTCCCATATTTGGTGCATACCTATTTATGATTGTTATTTCTTTCTCTTGAAGTTTTCCCCTAACAAGTATGTAGTGACATTCTTTATCTCTTTTGATCATTCTTGGTTTGAAGTTCACATTGTCTATAAATAGAATAGATACCCCTTCTCTTTTCTGGGTTCCTGTTGCATGGAGTACTGTTTTCCATCCTTTGACTTTTTGTCTATGAAATTATTTTTTGAGTTAAATGTGTTTCTTGTATACAGTATATTGTTGGATCTTGTTTCTTGATCTATTCTGCGTTTCTGTTTCTTTTGATTTGCTGAAATGAGGCCATTTACATTGGTGGTTGTAACTGATATATATTGGCTTATATTTGTCAT